>CM035106.1:51668118-53030851 GCA_020205505.1 Panax japonicus
TACTCTTACTTGTTGTTCTATAAGATTATATGATTTTTAGATATTAAAATTATGAAATAATAAATTTTATAATGAATAATATTTTAGATAGTTATAATATTGATAATTGTATTGACTAAAATTAAAGAAATTATGTCAATTGTAAATTTTAAAATATTTGAAGATGACTTCATAAAATCAATAATGATATTATATTTTAGAATTGGTGAGAGTATTATAAAGGGCTTCCATCCCTATTTCCAAATGCATTAATAAGATAAAATTAAAAATGTTCATATTTCAAAATTATAATTTAAAATAATACTCTATCAGTTTCATAACAGGATTCATTTGTAAATTAACAAAATTTTAAATTATATTTTTATTTCATGCTTATCATAATTTATTGATAGTTTAGTTTAATATATAGGATTGACATAACAATAAAATTGTGATGTCAAATTTGAGAACCTTGCAGTCGTTCTTCTCTTATCATAAATAAAAACGAGTCTATTTTTGTACAATCAAAATTATTTTAAAAATTCATAATACTAGCATTTTTTATTTGTTTAAAAAAAGCTAGCAAATTACACTAAGCTAAGATGTCCATGCCCTTGAATAAACAATCTCTCCCAGCCAAAACATTGAACCTCAACATAACTTTAATTTTAAATTACACTATATTGATGTGTGGTGTGTGAGAGAGAGAGAGATTGGTACTAATCTCGAGTCAAAACATTGAACAATTTATAAACTACAACATAAAAGCACAGCATAATGTTATCCAGATATGCTATGTGCCAACAAAAAACTACTGGAACATGAGTTTTGATAAAATAAGAAAAAACTGAAGAGGATCTAGTGATTCTTAATGGTTATTAAGAAATTTGTTAACATATTGCATAAAGAATACATTTGTAAAGATCATAGGCTTAGCTTTGCGGCAGCAAAAATCTAGTCAGTTTTTAAAACTCAAGCAAGTGTCCGCTTGTTGAAAGACTCAACCGTCAAGTTGGCAGTGAAAGCAGGAATTGAATTCAACTTCCGAATAAATACATCAACCTACAAAATGTGCACCATCAGAGTTTGAACTAGAAATAGCAAGACTGGTGTTATCCACATAGAATCGCAGACACTAGGTACACAAGACAATTCCAAAACCAGCCAAAAACATGATATGTGTAACAAGACAATTCCAAAACAAGCAAAAAACATGATATGTACGGTAATAATCGTCTACGAGCAGTAAATATAACAAATTATAGCTCTCTGTAATTCTTTTCTTATACGCTAGAGCTTTTAATGCAGAAAGGTTCTTCATATGTTATTCCTGAGACAGTTTTCAAATAAAAAGAATTTAACGACATCTAACATCTTTGCACACTTTAGTATAATTCAAAACTCAAGTCAAACCATAAGAAAAAGAAAAGAAATATAAATTCTGACTTTCTACTTTAACCTTGTGGCCCGTTGACCTAGACTAAAGTATGTCCACTTGTTACTAGATATGAAACATAAACAAACTCAAGGTTTGTGAAATGTCGAGGCTTTAGCAATCAAACCTCAAGGTTGCTAATTCCAATCCCCATACTTTGGGCCAAGCTAAAAAAAGTATGGCAATATTTCCACAAGAAAAAATGTCAATGAAGATATATAAAATTCATTTTTCTGAGATCCAATTTTCATTTATTTCCTTTTAAAAGGATTCGACTGGTTTTTCTTATTTTTCAGAATATTTTTTTTCCATGTTCAAATAGTAGGAACAAAATCTAAAACCAAACTTCAAAAATGTTTCCTCCAGAAAACTGCCTTCAAGAGATATTGGGGTCCCTATATTCAGACTTCTCTTGATTAAAGGATTGCAGTACAAACGTTCCACGGGCCAAAAGTTTGAAGCTAATAATATGGTTAATTTTGGGCCAGGCAGGGATGTAGAAACATACCAAAACTTCAGAAAATTAGGCACCTATAAATTACATTCCTGAAGTAGTAGTCCATACCTGACGGGATATCTCAGTCTGTGAGCTGTACTCATTTGCCTATAATATTAGAGAATGAATTTAGTTTATGATGTTTATAACGTGCAGAATTTAAATGAATAACTGAAGAATATCTAAGGAGATATTAGGAATGCTGAACTGACTATGCAAATGGAAAGGACCACTTTAATGTCATGTTCTATTATTTAGAATATATAATTGCTATAACATACAAAGACTCGTTTTTGTATGGGAGGAAAAACCTGAACAAAATCTTACCAAAATATTTGTATTCCCTGATTCATATTCAAATTGGAGCTTCTCATCATCACTTTGAGCATAAATTGATTGCAGGGTGAAACGTGTAACTGGAATTCCATCTGAACGCTGATGATCATCCATAACAATCTGAAAGAAAATATTATTAACTGGTATGAGAAATGCCATCATGAAAAATATCTTAGATTTGCCAGCCAAGTTCTATCCAAGTGAATT
Source organism: Panax japonicus (assembly GCA_020205505.1). Classification (NCBI taxonomy): domain Eukaryota; kingdom Viridiplantae; phylum Streptophyta; class Magnoliopsida; order Apiales; family Araliaceae; genus Panax; species Panax japonicus. The sequence goes on from CM035106.1 coordinate 51,670,572, forward strand.
TGCTAACATGCATAAGAATGTTCTCATAAAATATGTCTATATCACTGAAAATGGGAAACTTTATGATGCTCCTCTTCCATTTTTATGTTAACCAAACATCTCTCTTTAATAAGCACAACAAAAAATAACCCCCACCTTTTCCTTTGTAGTAGGATCTAGCATCTGGAGGATTTAAGATGAGGAGAATTAAAAAGCTTATGAAATGAAACTACAATAAAGAGGTTACAGTTGGAGTAAAGTCCAAGGCCAACTCTGTCGTCCATAGTTGGGCCATGTTGCTCAACTCACATGTTTGAGGCTCAAAATTATTGAAGCCAAATGGAGTCTAACGGGACACTGGTCTCCTTATTAGGTTTTAGCTCAGTGAGGCTCATAATTTGATAAAACAATTTCAGCCTAGAATTACACTAATAATGCCTCTGTAGTCTGCACAACATTGTCTTAACCAAGTAAAACGCTAAATGTGTACTTGAAACTGGCATACTGCATTCAGTGTTGTCAAAACATTCATACTAGTGTCACTATTTAAAGTAGAAAGCACTCTCATAGGTTTCTGCATGAATATCAGAAGGAAGCAGTGAAATCCTCTCTGTCATAGATTGGAGTCTGTCCCAAAATCCATCTTTTTACAGTATTTCAAATGAAATAGGTATCTGTAGGCATTTATTATATCTCCGTGTTTCTGTCCAAAAGAAAATCTTTTATATTATATTACATAACTATGTTTCCACCTGAATAAGTTCCATTGGGTTTACCAACATTTGTATTTCTAGAAATGCAGTCGGACCAATATCAGTGGGTAAAAATGTGCATTTGATTATGATCAGGGTCACTGGCGACAAACCAAAACAACTGCATAGAATTTAATACCTTGTAACCAAATAGTTCACAGCATGCCCTTCTGAAAACTGAGATTCTATCCGCGAAAACAGTCTTGTATCTGTTTCATACAATCATTTAGAAGCTTCAAAATCATTTTCAGATAATGTTCAATATTGCAGCAAATACCATTAAAATGCACCAATAAGTCAATAACTCACCTTTCCTCGCGTTTTCCTAGTGTTGCAATTTGCTCTTTTAGCTGCACAATCTTTCCAGATATGTAGGAGTCAACCAGAGTCCCAGCGTCAGCTGAATAGTTCACAGAACACTAATCAGATCTATGACTCAATTTGCAGGTATTAAGCACATTCTATTTGAGAAATTTAATAGCACGAAAACAATCAGTAGATTATGGTGAGCAAGATGGAATACAAATCATGAAAACCATGAGCTATTTAGAGTTGAAAGTACAAATTCTAGGAATCACCATCTAATTTTGTACACAGAATGAGCAAGACTTGCAATTTATTCTTCCTGATGCATCACAAATAGGGGGGATTAGTGAAAAGGAAGAAAAACATATCACCCTAGATAATAGGCATAAGTTGTCGAATGCATTAGTTGTTAAATGGAAACCAAAATTACTAGTCGCCTTTGCCCTAGTACTTTTAGAATTAGGGCTAGGTTAATTAAAAAAACATACAAATAAGTCTATGTTTAACTTTATGATCCGAGGCTCCGAGCTCAGTGAGCACGTCCGATTACATGCGTTCAACCATCTTGATGTCTCAGAGCTCACTAAACTCGATCATTAATAACATAATTTGATCAAATTACTGAGACTCGTAAAACCTGTTCACCTAGGCTAAGACCCCTCAAACAAGAACTAATCAACCAAGTATGTCAACTAATGACCTAACAAGCACTAACTGGAGTTCATAATGTCCCGAGCATGCTCCAATCGAGACCCCAATTTTATAGTTTTTCTTGTTAGTACGTTCCAGTTCATTCTACTGAACAATTTTCAATATTCAACTCTACAACAATTTGGCGATTAAGTTCTCTATTCTAGCTTATTAGACTAAACCTAATACTACCAAAGTTGATGAGTAGCAAGGAAACTAGAATTCCATCATAACTATGTAACATTCCTTGACCAAATATTTAGCTATTCTGAAAATAAGTCAATGACTCATTTTCTCCATGCAGAATCCCAATTTTTCCTTATTTCACTCTGCTACTCATAATTGTCTTAAAATTTACAGTAAATTAAATATAATAGCATGGAGTTAATATCTCCCCTACCATAGTTGTCACGGCGGGACATAGTGGTCAACCGCCAAGATGCCTAGGCGATAAGGCGCCCGCCATGGAGTCCTTATGGCGACAAGTCGTTAACAATGTGCAATTTATACATTATTTATTTTATTTCAAAAGTATATTGCACAATAAAATTTTAGATTCACTAAAACCCAAAACATAATAACTAATACTATGAAAAAGTCTCAACTCTCTACTCTGTTTCTAGTCATAGCTCGAGCAAAGTCATCAACTACGAAGTCATTTCCGTCTCCCTCACGAGCATTACTCTCATTCAAAAGAGTAGGGTCATGGCCAAGGGTGCACAAACAGGCTGCTTGGCCCAATCTAGGCGCTTTGACAGTTGACCAAGGCCCAGACGAGTTGGATTATTGTGTAAATTTCGTACCCATCACATGCTTAATCAATCGGTCTCTCTTTCCCCAACTACTCTTTTTCTCTAAGATCTGTTTCCTCCCCTGTTTTCCTGCTCTGCTTATTTTATATTTATGTGGTAAATTATGTTTGTTTGGCTTCAGATTTCTTATGTTTGGATCTAAAACTATAAAAAAAACATTTGTTCTGAAGTGCAGTGTATTGAGAGATAGAGATATGGATCCAGAAGCAGTGGCGAAGGCTTTCGTGTAGCACTATTACACGACTTTCGATGTGAATCGTTCCGGCTTGGCTAACTTGTATCAGGAGGCTTCCATGTTGAGCTCAAAAGGTCAAAAGATACAAGGTTCTCAAAACATCGTTGCGAAGCTCACCACTAAGGTGGGTCATGGCTTCTCATCCTTATGCATCTGATTGAGGCGAACAAAGTTGATGGTGTATTCTATATAAACAATAGGTTGAATGATTTTATTGATTAGACTAAATTAGAAGCATTAGTTCAACAAAAAGTTAACTAATGAACGCTAGATCTGATGCACTATATCAAAATTAGATTGATGGAATAGAAAAAAAAAGAATAAGGAAGAAGAATATTAATTGCGGTATACAAAAGTTGGGTTGGGCTTATGGATGGATAGCTTGTTTTATTTGGGTTGGGTTGGGTTGAGTTGGTTGGGCTGGGCTGTACAGAAATGGGGGTTGGCTTGGGGTTGGCGGCTGGGCCTGCTGGCCAGGCCAGGCTCAGGCCTTTTTTCAGGCTAGGCCAGACCACATGCTAAAAAATGAAGCCTCTTTGGGATCTTTAGGTCGGGCGTTTTCAGGCCAAGCCTAGGCCAAACCACAGGTCTTTGGCTTTTTGTGCACATCTAGTAATGGGTTAAGTTAAGGCCATGGGTTGAGTTAATTGGGTAATTGGAAAAGTCTATGGGTTATGAAGGGTCATGGTAAAAAATGACTAAATCACTTAACTTGAGTCCGCTACCAATGCGTGAGCCTTGGCGGTTCGTCATCCAAGGCGGTGTCTTACCCTTCTCCAACGCCAGTACGTCTAATCGTCGCCTAGGTGACGGCATGGCGACGCCATGACAACTATGTCCCCTACAAACAAGATATTCTCAAGAAAAAATAGCCACCCTTTCAGATGTAAGGAGTTATACACAGTCATATTTTTTGCTGACAAATATAAAGAGAAACAATGATATGGACTGTGCAAATCGAATCATAGTCAAAAATTTCTTTGGGAAATTCTAGCACTTGTTCCATCTACATCAACACCATAACAGCCACAAAGCCACTTAATAGAGGTATGTTATGTAAGATACATATTCTATAGATATAATAAGACTACAGGGAGCACATGATTCCAATAATTTAATAAACTAATTGAATAGCAAGCTTGCTGCCTTCGATTCATATAATTTCTTCAATTCATAAGCATTGCTTAGCTAGCACCAATTTGTGGTAATGCTTACCATGTTAAGTCTAAAGATAAAGGTTAGATTTTGAGAGCATCAACTTGTCTCCATTTATATTGATCGAGGATGGTAGCAGAACTGCAAAACTGATTTAACCAACAGCCAAGCTATAAAACTCAATGACTGTTCTAAAAATCCCCGCCTAGGCACTAGGCTGTCCTCTACCGCCTCAATTTGGTTGAGCGCCTAGGCCCCCACCTAATCAAACCTCTTCTTTAAAACTTACAATACTTCAAATGAATTTGTTAAGCCTTAAAACATTATTTTTATGGTAATATTTCATGTAAAATTTAAAAAATTACATCTATTGTATGCTTTGTATAGTATAATAAGTATGTACAATAGAAAAATATATAAATGAGACCGCCTGAGAAAACGCCTAGTCCACCTAAGCCTAGGCGCCCCGCCGCTTAACGATTTTTAGAACACTGCTCAATGACAATACAAGCCATAGCATACAATGTGTAAACTGCACTTCCTACGAATACAAGATTTTGCAACAACAGTGGAATCAATAAGCTACATTCTGCTTTGGATGGAACCAGGAATAAGGAAAGGGGAAAAATATTATTATTAAGATTTCGTCATTCAAAATCAACCCAATACCTGACTGCTGCTTTAACTCCTCAACAGCTTGTAACTTCTCATTCGCCTTTTGTAACTCGATCTGCAAAGTTTCAATTGTTTGTTTTGCCTCATTGTCAACAGCCAAAGTATTCACCATTCGCAAAACTTTTGTGCTTGCGGATGAAAAATCACCATGCCCCAACTGAATACATAACGATAAATGTTTAAAATGTTACAACTTACAAGTATAAATATCGCTTCACATGCGACAAGCAAACCCACATGCAAAAAATATCAGTGTCTTTATTTTAATGATGTTGAGTAATCAGAACATAAGTGCATTAGGAAGCATGGAGAAAGAAGAGTAATGTTTAACCCTTGCTGGAAATCTGCAATGTTGGCAAGGCAACAGTACAACGCCTAAAGCAAAGAGCTTTGATTTTAATAAAAATGAACTCCACTAGATTTACAGGGATTACAAATTACATCAATACACATACCTAAACAAATATTAACACTGTTACAGCTAGTTGCAGTTCATTTAGATAAAACGAATACTCAAACAGACTTATTTTTCCAAAACAAACTGGATAAGCTAAATCCTTAACAGCCTAAAAGTATTACATCCTATAAAGCATAATTATTCCTAAATCCTAACGATATTTACATAATTATTATAAACTAGTACTTGCAAATCCCAAGGATTAACTTGAACATATGGAGAACTGGATTCTTATCGACATGCTAACTCACATGTGACGTGAAAGTTAAAAATGTGAAGAATTTTATCCACGACGTGAATCACATATGTTTTCATTGGACTAAACATGTGGACGAAATTACTTCCTATAAAGTAACAAATCAAAAACCAATTGACCATAGGTGGAGTAGCTCACAACAGTATTGCTGAAGGTGATTGAGTGCCTAGCCTAGGAACTAGGACAAACTTAGGGTGGGAACCTTTGATGAGACTCGAGGCTTAGACACTGAGTAGGTTTTTTATTTTTTGGTCAATAAAAGGGTTATCATACTTAAGTCACCGTCTGTAATAGGTCCTCCTGATATAGAGGAGCACTTCTGTCTAGGTAATTTTTACTACTTATATATATGGGAGGAGAACAATGCCCAAAAACTCACGTTCCGAAGGATTTAAGAGAGCGTCTGGTCCTCAACAGGAAGACAGATGATCAAAAGGTGAAATCAAGGCTACCCACGACAAGTTTTTTTCTTCTTTTTTTGGGATAACTAATACAATTAAAACGGTAAAAAGGAATGAACCCAAGTACACGTGCAGTATACAAAAGTAGGGTGAAAAGGTCACCTATGCTGTCGAAAAACAAAGCCTCATCAAATACAAAAAGCCTCCCAAAAGAAACAACTTACACTAGGCTCCTAAATCCAAATCCACCCAAAAGAGAAGAAGGCTAAGAAAAAGAAACTGAACATGATGAATAAGTATTCCCTTGCATTCAAAATACAAACTGTTCCACGCTTTCCAAATAGTCCGGCAAAGTACCAAATCTGGTCATCTTCTCCATTCCTTTTCACCTTCACCCATCACCAAGCCTGCAATATCCTGCTCATTATGCACGGCATCACTCAAGAACTAACGCACAGAGAAAAACAACACCATCCACAAGCTCCTAACCACCTCACAATAAAGAAACAGATGGTCAATTGTTTCTTCCTCAAAATAACACATGACTCTCCTGCTTGCAAAGTCAAGACAATGCCCTTCTCTTCCGGAGATTATTCTGAGCAAGGGTTACACCCAACGGCCAACGCTGCCGTGTAAGAAAATAAAGCCACCTTCTCAGGCTCCCCAACCTTTCATACTTCTCCAAGGAAACGAGCATACTTCTCCATCCTGCAAAACTCTAAGATAAGAACACATAAAGAAGCCACTAATATGCTCTTTCCAAAGGAATATATCATTCTGGTCTAACACCAACTCCGTCACCTTATGAACGCCCAGCAAGTCAAGCAACGCCTTTAATTCTATATCCTGAAAGTTTAATCTGAATAGCAGTTGTCACGTCCAAATCCCCTCAACCTCCATACAGATACTCCATAATACTGGCCCTTGAATCTACCACAACTCTCAAAAAACTGAAACACTCCTCATGATTAAACTCTCTACAATCCAACCAAAATTGGATGCTCATACCATTCCCACCTTCCAAGAGATGTGCCTAACAAGCTCCTCAAATCCTGCCGAGCTTTCCACACACCTCCCCCAAACCAAGGACTTGAAATATTCATTGGCAGACGCAGAACAACAAAACAAAAATCATATGGAAATTGCATTTTGTAGGCCAAATGAGTCGTAATTAAAACTGAACTCCAATCCAAGTATGAGAAGCTATAACATCCATACTCGTATTTGTAACCTTGAAAATGTAGAAGGCTTGAGAAATTCAATGATGGGATTTAGAAGCACAATCTCTCTACAACGTTAAGAAGGTAAAAACAGAGTATGGCTTCAAATAATGTGTAACTAGAATCTGCACTATTTAGTATGTGTGCAGTGCGAGTTCACTTAAATAGCTCTTATCACTGATGAAGTAACAAAATAAAAACCATCAAATCAAGGGATAATCAACAGTATCATCAAATTACAGTAGGCTAGCATAATACCTAACGGATCTTATCCAGAAACAAGTATTACAATCAAGATTCAAATCTACTACATTAAGGGTTCTATTATCAAAGAAATTATGTGTGTGAATGTCAGCAAGTCACCAAAATAGCCCCCTATCACTGATGCAGTAACAAATAGTAAACCATCAAATCAAGATAATCAACAGTTTCATCCGTTAGAGTAGATTAGCAGAATACCTACTGTATCTTATCCAGAAACAAGCAATTACAATATTAAGATTCAATCTACTACATTAAGGTTCTATTGTAAAATATACGTAGATAAAACTCTTCAAACTACTTCAATATTTATAATCTCTACAACAAATAAAGTTCAATTGTTTAGCAAGCAATTCATGGCTTAGCACCAGAGCAATACAGTAAGAACTTTGAGAGGAAAAAGTAAACCATCATAAACAAATGAAACAGAAATTCCAATATCAAAATTGGGATCTACTACTTGAAGGTGCTATTTTTGAAATAAAGTAGATAAAAATCTTTATAACTTCTCCGATATTTATATAAACTCTACCGCAAAAAACACTTAAATGTTTCCCATGCATTTGTGAATCATGCTAAGCATCAGAACAAGAATAGTAACCAACTTGAGAAGAAAAGTAAATACTGTAAACAGATTTTCAAAAATAGCTCGTGCGTTGAATGCATCAGTAAGACCATAGTGCAAAGATCACTTCAACAAACAATTTATATTTAATCACCTCTACCAACATAGTTCATGAATGAATGAACCAAGTGAGGGCAACACTGTACAAGCTCATAACCATCAGGAAAAATACTAGTACTGCCACAAGTGGATTTATGTGAAACAAACCTTCGACTCCAAGAGTGATATCTCAGAACGAAGACGATCACCTTCCCCTCTCTAATGATTTTATTCTTCTTGCTTCATTATTAGCCTCTCAGTGAGAAATTTTATTTCATTGTGCTGGCGATTACTCATTTCTGTTTGTTCACATAAATTCTTCTCCAGTTCTTTTATGTAGTCTCTTTTCTTCTTAAGAGATGACTCCAAGCTCCTGCCATTGTAAACCAAGTAACAATACAGAACCATCAGGAACAAACAGCAAGAAACAACACGTAGAACATGAATGGTATTATGCAACCTGAGTAAGAGTTTTGGTGACTATTTCAACCCCTGTTTCAACATTCTTGTGCTTCTTCAAGTCATCAACAACATTTTTTAGCCGATCTCTTTCCCTCGGTAAACAGAAGAAATCTGTATTTAAAAAACTAATTTTCATAAGCTGAATATCTGGTTTCTTGAAAAAGCAACATTTGGAAAGGAAGTGTATAAATGAAGAAAAAATAACACAGTAGAAGCTGAAGAAAGCATGAGAAACTTCATGTAAAAACCCAAGAAGTATAATATGAGTTGATCATTTATTCCTTTGGGGAAGCAAAGAAGTAAAAAAGAACCCTCCAGTTCAAATTAATTTTCATGGAAACCAATCTATCTCTAATTTCAAATAGCAAAGTAAATTCAAGCTGATTATTTCTCCTCTCCCTAAGAGTGAAGACGATCAAACAATGGCCACTGCAAATTGGATCATTCATTTAATACATAAAAGATGATCCTGATTTTTAGCATTAAAGTAATAGGCAGGCCTAAGGCACTTAATCAGCATAGGAAGCAGGAAAAATAAAATAATACTAATAAAAAAATGGCCCTACTGTTCTGAAAATGTATAGCCATTGGCCCATTGCAATATAGCTCCAAAAATTCATCCGACTCCCAACTCAGACAAGGAGTTCACAACATTTTTTGGAAATTATCTATTTGTCCTCAACTTTAGCAACTCATTTTTACCAAGTTATATTACACATACACATCAGGAAAAAAATGGTTATGGGCTACATAAAATTAATTAAAGTACCTAAATTACAAAAAGGTGCTAAAGTTAAGGGATGAAATAATTATTTCGCGATACAGGGATACGGGAGTCCGTTAAATTTCAAAAGGTGGGTACTTGGGTGCGCGGGATACCGCACATTAATTATTATTATTGCATACCTGAATAAAAATCTCACTTATTATACATTAAAAACTCTTATCTTTTGATTAGATATTAAGTTAAAATAAAAGATGTATTTTGTAAGAAATAATTGAGAAATCAGATTTTTAGATTATTTTATTTGATAATAACGAAATAAAAAAAAAATGATCTTGGTAGTTTTTCCTTAATATATAAAAATAAAAGTGTTGCAAGCCTTTATTAAGTCTGGGGCCTAAAATAAGTACAAAAGACTTGTTATTTTAAGTTAGTAACAGGACCATACTTCTTATCTGGCTGTATTCATTATATTAAAATAAAATGCTAGTGCAGCCCACAACATATGGGCCCAAACATAATGACCAAAAAGGTTTAGTCACACCTCCTTCGCCAAATTATGAGACCTCAGCAACAGCGATACAAGCCGATGAGACACCAGCAGCAGTGGCGTCTCACCTCCTTCAATTGCCTTTCGTATGTTAACTAACCCTAAAAGTTAAGTCCGTTTCTCCTCCTCTTCTTTTTTTCTCTCTTTTTCCAATTTCCGGTCATTAAAGTAGGGGATACGGCATCTGCCACATCCCGTACACACCTGCGCCTCGTACGCAGTTCGGCACTAGAGGGTGGAACCCCTGCTTCCTAGCTCTGACCAAATTGGAGGAAAATGATTCCACTAGCAGACCCCGAATAGTTTAAAATTAAGGCTTAGTTGAGTTGAGTAGAAAAAAATTATGAAAGGAACCAATTATAGATTGTATGCCTACAAGTTTAATAAAGTTGAATCATTTGAGAATATAATTGTTTGTTTTGGCTGTGCGCTTTGGCCTCGTGGAGGCAGGGTGAATCATTTATCTACTTCCCCTTTCTCTTATATGTCCCAATTTGTCTTGCATCATACTGCAATCTCAAATTCCTCTTAGCATCCCTCCCTCACTAAAAGGAAAAAGAGAAATGGCAATGGTATAGCAGGGTTAACCCTCTGCAACTTGCCCAAGTGGGGGAGAAAAAAATTGCATATGCCACTCCCAAGACCCCAACAACCAAATATAATAAACTTTTGACAAAGCATTTAGGGAACAAGAAGGCCACTTCCAAGTATTTCCACCAACTTCCAATCTTGGTAATAGGTAAACTGAAGAAGAAGCAAATTTGAAACATACATTAATAAGAAACATCCTCAACTCTCAATTTTTTTTTAAAAAAAAATACATATTAGAAAAATGAATTACATATAGGAAAGAAAAGAAGTCCGCCAGGAAAGAAAAGTAGTGGAAAAACACAAAAGGTAATAAGAGGATCCTGCCAATCTCTATGAACATCCTATACATGCCTATAAAAGCTCCCACCAACATCACCCAAAGCAAAGCCAGAAAAGATTTCTATCCCAAAGCAAAGGGAGAGAAAGATACCCATCCTCATACAGTCTAGAATTCCTCCCTGTCCAAATGTCACAAAGAAAGCGCAACGCCACAAGAAAAGGAAAGGGGGCATAAAAACAATAAACAAAATGTGTTACAGCACAAGGAACACAAGTAGTCTAACTGAATTATTGAACATGAAATTGCTACATACCATCATTTCAATCTGTTTAACCTCCGTCTTTGACAGTTCTACCTTCTCTTTGGCCAATATACTCTCAGCTTCAGCTTTTTGCTTACCGAGTTCAGCAGCATCTAGAGCCACTTCCAGTTGTTTTTAAACGTGCAGTAGTTTCACCAACTTTCATCATGCTCTCAACCACCTCTCTGCATTTCACAAGCTCAATACAGCAAAACGAGAAATCTGTACGCATGAATCGCATAACATCATCTTTTTCTTTATAACTTCGAAAATAATCAGGATAAAGACTCATAAAGGTACAAATTCTAAGATTAGAATTACCCGACCAAGAAATGTCTAGAAGTAAAATATACATACAAGGGGAAAGAATAAACTAGTAATCCATAAGCACAGTAAATTTATTCTTTTTTAGTTTCTTTATCATACTACCTCCATCTGAAAATGAGAGCCCTACCTTATCTGTTGGGTGTTTTTCAATTGAAAGCCCATTTGGTTTTGTTTGTCCCCTAAATTTCAGTGGAACCATTGATGCATAGTATTTTGATATGAAAACTCCAATTCTAAGTGAACTCATTCAGAAAACATGTAAAACAGTGAATTATGTGAAATTTTAAAGACAACCAACTAGGAACCTATAATTGCTTAATTTTCTAAATGAGCTCATTCAAAATGAGGAGTTTACATATCAAAATACTATACAAATGTAGCAGCTCCACTAAAATTGAGGCGGACAACCAAATTGGTCTACATTTGACACATTTAGACATAATTTTTTTAAATGAATATTAAACTTTGTACTAAAATTTGTTATTAGAAAAAATTATATATAATTGAGTCCAATGCAAACCTTTATATTTGAAGGGGAAAATCAACGAGAGATGTGGACTGTCATTTCCAGGTGGAAGGGATATTATTTTTCCCTCTGCCAACTGTTAGTGAGCACCTATGATGCTCACTAAGCACCTATGATGCTTACAAATTACAAGCACCTGTAGGTGGTAACATAAATTATCAAAAAAAGACCTGCAGAGACTCCTGATGAAATCAGACAGTATTGAATGATTCAACAGACTAATCCCCAACTTAACTTGCTATAAAAAAGGTCACAAATACTTCCGGTTTCAAAGATGGACCAACTAGACTACTGTTGTATACTAGTGTGCAACAATTACTTAGTGCAAACTATTCAAACTCCAAAAGAAACTGGCTTAAGAATGGAAGGTTTAGACAAGCTTAATGGCCTTTATTTATTAAATTTTTCATAATAACTTTTCTTTCCAGAACTCAAAAGGTTGCTGCAGAAATTAAGCTAAAATTGTACAAACAGGTTAGATACATACTTCTGCAAACCTGCAAACTTAAGAGGTAAATCATCTGCGCATGACACACCAGGAATGTCTTTCATCATTAATTTCCAAGCAGACAGTTCATCTTCTAACTTCTTTGCGCTCAGCTGGATATCTGATAACTTAAGTAGATCCAACTCTGCTCTCTCTCTGCGACCCTTTTCTTCCAAAAACTTCTCTTTCAGTAACTCGATGTTTTCATGAGAAGATTTTAACTTTCTTGCTTCACAAACTTCAGACTCCTGATGTTGGGTTAGTAGAAGATAACTAAAGAAAATCAATAACTAATGTATTGAATCATATGGTAATAATAAAACAATCAGACTCGTGATTGTATGTCGAAGTGAATAATGCAAATATTATGGAGGCAAGGCAATTATCAATACTGAAATAGCTATATGTTTGGAGCATGAGTTTTGCTACTCATGAATGCCTGTAAACTATGTAAAAATGACAAGTTTGCCCATCACATATTCTTAACAGTATTTAATATTTATCAAATTATGCATTATTGCCACTTCATTGGGATGCAGACCCCGATTTCCACTACAAACTAAAATCATGAATATAATCATCAGGGTTACAGAACGCACAATTCCTCTCCTTCTAAGGAATCAATGTTTCACCTAGGACCAAATTCACGATGCATAAAGTTGACCTTAAGCTTTCATAGTAGCTATGGAATAAAATTGGCTTACTTTCAATGTGAAAAGAATTGTGATTGTCACTTCATGAGTTCAAACACAAAACTAACAAATATAATATTAATAGATAATAGATGAGTTAATTAAAAAGGAACCACTTGTTAGTAAATTTTGCATGGTTCTCACAACTTGAACAAAATATACATGCTGGGCACATTGAACTTAAACAAGACTGGTGGCACAAACATCATTACCACTTCTAATGAAAGAATAACTTAATTGCATTTGTCTCCCAATTGAGTCAAAAGTCTTCAGAATTCAGACTCCGCAAATTCATAGAAACCCTTGAATTGCTCTTTATCTTGGCTTCAACTTTTACATTGTTCACGAATGTATGATAGTATCTAAAGGGATATACAAGAAATGAGTCAAATGACTCTAACTGCATTAAGTGTTCTTTTGATCAGACACCATTACACCAATTCTTTGCACTATAATTTCCGAAATATTTCAAAGTTATAAATATAAAAATAGAATCAGTGTGTCAAAAACTGAAATATTTTGCAACGTTTCCAAGAAGAATTTAAAGAATATGTCTAGTTTTATACTGTTGTTGCCTTTATCATTAAGCAATTCAACTAAGGACAAACATTTACCATAATTCACAAGGCTAAAAATGTATAGCAATAAAACTTACATAATGTTTAAGCTCTTCTTGCAAATGCTTCACTAAAACACTAGAATCTGTAGAAGGAACCCCTTGAGACGTCAAACTGGATAGATTTTTCTCTACTTCATTCTTCTGATGTAAGCACTGGCGGAGCAAAACAATAAAGTCGTTTAATACGGTTACAAGACTTCAGGAGCAGACAAACTAGTTGGCACAAAAATTTTGTAAATGAAAAAATTAAAATATATTAGAAGAAGAAACGATGACATAAATCAAACCCAAAACCCGTGCCTTTGAAAGGTCAACAACAACTAAGGAGACCGATTGTTAAAACCAAAGAAACAAATATATACACAAGTTTCCACCAACTATCTCTACCAAATATTGGTCGTGGCACCATATGAAATGTGACATTAAAGAGGAATAATATACGCTTACTTTCATAGGAAAAAGAGAATTTCAAAAGCTATAACTATTAACCTCATTAAGTCGCTGCCGAAGTTCTTCCAGCTGCTCCTTCAGTATACCTGATTCCTTCTCGGCATTTTTTGCTCTGCATTCCATTCTTTCCAGCTAAAGATAAGAAGATGAATAACTTTAATTGCCAACTGACATGTAAACACAAAATGTTCAGTCTTAAAAAAGACAAGCTACTCACATCTGCGCTAATTCTAGAAACTGAAAGTCTTGCTTCTCTTTTTAGCTGTATGAGCTCATTGTGAAGACGATTTTTTTCCCTTTCTGCACTTTCAGAAAGACTGTGTAACTCTCCTTCTAAAAGGTTAGATTTTTCTTCAGCTGAAGCTGCTACAGTCTCAGCTTTTTTACGAAGATTCATTTCATTTTGCAGCTTTACCTACATATATGTCAACGAGGCCAAAACTGAAGTTTCCAAACGAAAAATAAAACCCGGTTCAAAACCAGCAAACTGAAGTATAAAATAAAAAATATGTAGCTGTCCAAAAAGCCCAACACATAGTCAATTGCTTGACTTGGAGATTCTAATTTATTGACAATATCATCTTATCACATATATTGATGCAGGACAAGGTCAAGAAGGTTTTGGGAATGAATAAAGGAAGAAGCGGGAGAGAGGGAGAAGAACATATATGCGCGAAAGCATATCAGCGAAAAGCCTCAATCTCAAACTAATATTCAACTCTATCTTCCAACTAAAATTAATATTCAACTTTATCTTCTAACTATGAGAATAAAATAACTTTAAATAGGTCATACAAAACCCTAATTCTAATACTCCCTCCATTCCAAATTATAAGATCAACTTTTGAAAGTCAATTTGAGATATTTTCAAACTCAAAATTTATCAATAAATATTATAGCTAGCATAGTTGTCACGGCGCCACGGCGAGTCATGGCGGTAGCCGACTGCCTGGTCGCCTTGACGCCTAGGCAACAAGGCGACCACCATGGCGTCCGTATGGCGACAAGTCGTTTATAATGTGCAATTTATATATTATTTATTTTACTTAACAAGTATATTGGCAATAAAATTTCATATACATTAAAACTCAAAACATAACACTATAGAATAACATTAAAGGCATAATTATGTAAATACTTAGTAATAACAATCCAAAAATAAAACACTTGATATTAAAAATTAGTAAAAGAAATGAAGAATTCATCAAACACCACATAGAAAATAAAGTTGCAACCAATCATCACAAATATGTAACCTGATAAAGATGTGTCAAATCCGATTACTAACAAGTTTTTAGGGTTTTATTTCCTTTCTCCCAGGTTTTTAATCGATGGGTCATGGGTTTGTAATCGATGGGTCATGGGTTAATATATCAGAACTGTAAAATACTATGATTGAGCGAACTGCAAAGGCGTGCATCATGGCGTCTCAAGGCGTCGTCAAGGTGTCCAAAGGCGCACGCCTTAGCAGCTCCACCTCAAGGCGCCCATCGTCGTATCATTTTTTCGCTTGGGCGTCGCCTAGGTGACGCCTTAACAACTATGATAGCTAGTAGTACAATTTAAATAATGTATAATATTTATCATTGTGTTGACTAAAATTAAACTAAACTATGTCAATTTTGAGTCTGAAAATGTCACAAATTATAAAAGGTCAATAATAATTTTATATTTGGAACGGGCAGTATAACTAGTAAACCTAACATATTACAGAAACAAACTCCAAAGTAATATCTACTATAAATTCAAAGATTTAAAATAATCAACCTACTATAATTAAAATATCAATATAATTACATTTAATTTATCCATAAATAGTAATACAACTTAATTAGCAAACAATTTTTTGCCGTTTCCACAAGTCCTCTTCTTGTGTTCCACATCATATGTATTCTTGTTTGGAAGAAGATAACCTCTAGTTATGAAGGATCAAGGTAGAGATGGAGAAACAATAATCCTTGGATTAATTCTATTGTTTTATTAACCGTCTCCATTACACAATCAGCATGAAATTTTACGAGTCCAACCGGTTGTTTTTCTCCAGGACACGTTACTTGGAACCAATTCCTCGTGTATAAGACTATTAATAATTAAATATACAACTGCTTGTGATATATATCACATGCCAACCGGAAACTGATCCAATAGAATATAATAAATGTTTAGATTACATTTTGTCTCATTGTTATTTTGGCTTGACTGAGCAATATGCTACAGATTCACCACATAACCACCTTGTGGCTTTGTTTAGGATAAATCGCAGTTTTTCTCCTTGTGGTGTAGGCTTGATTGAACCTTACCTTGAGCTACAATAATCCTTACTACATAACCACCTTGTGGTATTAGTTATTTTTTATAGAAGAAGAAATCATATTCTAGAAAAGAAAAGCTACAATAATTGAGTGGACAAGAAGTCCACCTTCACCACTCAATAAAAGCAAGACCAAAAAAGCATTTAAGAAAGTGCATTATCCTATCTGTACACAATTTCTACACCTTGTGATATGAGCTAAAGTACAACCACACTGGATATTAACAGCACAGTCAAAATTCAAGACTAAAATTGCACAATTTCATAGCATTGCAGATGAAACCCCTTCTTTGGAATGTCACCAGAAAACTTCCATTTTCTTCAAGTTGTTTGCAAGACCTTTTGGCATAAGAACGTAATTTAAGTGATTAAGTATATTAACTAAGTCATTTGGAAAAGAAGGAAAAAATGTTCTTTGCAAATTATTATGAAGATGGAAGTCAACTTGAATAATAAGAATATTGGTGAGCATTGATTTAGTGTAGAACCTCGGTTTCATTGTTTAAATGAATTAGCTTTTTTAATCGCTCTTGAGAATCGTTAACCTCTTTCAAAAGCTGATCTTGCAGTGCCTGTTCACGTCCTTTAGCAGCAGCAAGTTCTTGCTCTGCATACAAGAACTGATTTCGAAATTTCTTCCTCTCAGATTCTGAAACAAGTAAATTTAGTCATTAGTACAAGCTGACACAGATGGATATTTTCAATAGTGTAACTCAAAGAACAACAGTATCTTTACAAATGACAAGAAAATTGCAAGGACAAATATATTAAGGGGGTGATAACCTCAAACAGTTGTTAATATTCTCACAAATAAAAGAAGATTTTATTAGAAAGAAATAAAGAGGATACAATGCATATATCAGCTTAAACTTACAGAGCAAGTCTCACTGGTCGTTCATTTTATTGTATTCTATTGATAGGTAATATTGAAGAATTGAACCCGAATATGAAATATAAATTAAGTACTAATTACTGCAAGAAATAAAATAAAAAATTTGCTGCTAGTGAACAATACGTATGATGGTTCTTTCTCTTGAAGGCTTATAATGTTTCCAATTTTTGAGCTAGCTAACTTTTTGATACCACATGACCACATGTAACCATTTTAAGTACCATACAAAATCTTAAATTTGATGGCACGTAACTTTTTGATATAAAGTACTATTTACTGCAAGAAATAAAATAAAAAATATGTTGCATGTGAACAATACATATTTTGGTTCTTTCTCTTGAAGGGATTTAATATTTCCATTTGGTTTTAATAACCCACCAGCTTTGCCAAATTCATCATTCAAAGCCTCCAATTTAGATTGGGAATCACGTGCTTGCTTCTCTGCACTGCTCAAGGCATCAAAGAAGTCTGATTTAACCTGGTAACAGGTTCAATGATGAAACCAAAAGGCAAAATGCAAATTATCAGTATCTATAAATAAACATTTAAAAGCAGGTTACTGAAATATATTTACAAAGAGGATAGGAGAAGAGGGAAGCTCTAACCTCATTAGTTACATTTTGAGGTCCGGATGAAGCAAAAGAAAAGCTTAGGATGGCAAGGATGCAGTGTGTAATTGCGGATACTCCTACGGATATACATGCTAATGTTCAAAACTAGTGCTTTTTATCTTTTTACTTCTCAACCTTTTTAAATAGCAATAACTAATGCATTTGCAATTCTCTCGGTATCCGTTACAATATTAATACAAATTTCCTTTGCACGTTCGGTTTACTTGTCCCTTTAAGCATAGTTTTGCCTACCCTCTTACTCTCATCCTCCCAATATGCGTTTGCCCCGCGTTGCTTCAACTTTTCCAAACATAAACCCTCAAACATTTTTAATCTCTCCAAGCACTTTCATAGGCTTGGAGAAATTGAACAGCCTGTGGTTTCCCGAAAACACCTTCTAATCCTTCAAACCCGCCATATCTTAAAACTCTTTAATATCACCCATAATAAAACACAGTGCTATGATCCAAACAAGCTAAATCCAGGTAATAATATCCAACGAATAGGGCCATAGCTGTAATCCCATTTTTCTCTTTATTGTAGTACATACTTATGCAATCAGAATGCATAGAACCATATAATCACAAAAAGCTTATATACGCATATATGATCTATCAAATTAAGAGTGGAAATTAAAAGGATGTGAGTAAATACCAACTGGCGGCATTGGTAGGTGCAGAGCATGTGCTCGGACGGATTATTTGATGATTCCGGCAACGGGAGATCCTCGAAAATCACCAGACCACGATCTGAATTAGGGCTTTCAGGTGGCCCTGATTCGGCCCTACGTTTGCGAGGTGGGGGTGTTCTCAGCATCATTTTCTCTCTCTAAAATCTCTAGGGTTCTTCTTTGCTTACCCTTTTCACTTTTAATTTATGGGTAGGACTGGAAAGGCGCCATTTTGGTTTGGTGGGTGTAGAGGTGATCAGTACAAATGAAATGAAAATATTCAAAAAGTTAAGTAAGGGCGCGTTTGGTAACTTTAGCCTCAAACAATCTCTTAAATAATGCGACATTAGTTAATTATATTATTTTTTATTATTATAAAGTACTTCATCTTTCTTAAATTATAAATTTACTAGCAATTGCCCGTGCCTAAAGGCACGACGTAACGAAAAATTAAATTAAAATTTGAAAAATACTACATTACCTAAAGATATTTTGTAACCTAAAATAACATACAATCATATATAACAATTATCATAATTCACCAAACCTCCACAATAATTAATTTTTCTTTAAAAATAGACATCCATAAAAATCTAAACATGTTTACAAAACTTAAAAATCATCAATAACAATTTTCATAATTCACCACACCACCATAATAACAATTATTATTATTATTATTATTATTGTTGTTGTTGTTGTTGTTGTTGTTGTTGTCGTTATTATTATTATTATTATTATTATTATTATTATTATTATTATTATTATTATTATTATTGTTATTACTATTATCATAATTATTACTATTATAGTTGTAATAATAATAATTACTATTATAATTATTATAATATTATAATAATAATATAATTATTATTGTTATTATTTTTGTTATTAATATTAATATTATTATAATTACTATTATTATTAAAATTATTACTATTATTATTATAATTATTTTAACAAATTATTATTATTAAAATTATTACTATTATTATCATTATTAGTATTATTATTATTACTATTATAATCATAATAATTATTATTTTTATTATTATTTTTATTTTTATTATTACTACTATTATTATAATTATTATCATTATTGTTATTATTATAGTTATTTGATTTTGGTGGGAATTTTTAGGGGTGAATTTGATTTGTGCAAAAAAAAAATAGTGTGAGATAAAATGTGAGTATTTAGATTAAGTTGAGAGAATTGAGATGAAATTTGAACCATTCTTGTGGTTTGTCAAATGGAATATTCAAATTGGGTTCTGTTTTATTATATAGATATAATTATTTTTATAATAATAATAATAATAATTATTATTATTATTATTAGTACTATTATAATAATAATAATAATAATAATAATAACAACAATTATTATTATTATTATTATTATTACTACTACTACTATTATTAGTAGTAGTAGTAGTAGTACTATTATATTTATTATTTGTTTGTGTGTGAAGAAAATAGGAGAGATAAAGATCTTGTTTGTGATCATGAGAGAAAGTAGGGTGTAGGTAAGGGTGTGAACGAACCGAGTCGATCTGAATATTGAGTTGCTCAGATTTAGTTCACAAAATTTATCGAGTATAAAATAAGGTTTGATTGAGGCTCATTTAGCTACCGAGTCGAGCACGATTTCGAATCAAGCCCGAACCGTTTGAACTTTTTCAACGAATATGATTCGAATATAATTAGAAAATTATAATTTGAGAAGGTTCGAGTAATTTATCGAACTTTAAAATGTACTCATATTTGACTTATTTATATTTCGAGTCGAGCTCGAATCGAACTTTTAGTCGAGTGAGTACGAATCGAGCCCGAACTGTTTGCTCATTTTACAGCCTTAGGTGTAGGAGTGAATTTGATTTGGGCGGAAAGAAATATGAACCTTTAGATTAAGTTGGAAGAATTAAGTTAAAATGAATCTGAACCGTTCTTGTGCTTTGTCAAATGAAAAATTCAAAATGGGTTGTGTTTTATTATTATTATTATTATTATTATTATTATTATTGTTTTTGTTGTTGTTGTTGTCATTGTTGTTGTTGTTATTATTATTACTATTATCATAATTATTACTATTATTATTACTACTATTATAGTTATAATAATAATAATTACTATTATAATTATTATAATATTATAATAATATAATTACTATTGTTATTATTTTTTATTAATATTAATATTATTATAATTATTATTATTATTATTATTATTAAAATTATTACTATTATTATAATTATATTAATAAATTATTATTATTAAAATTATTACTACTATTATTATCATTATTAGTATTATTATTATTACTATTATAATTATAATAATTATTATTGTTATTATTATTTTTATTTTTATTATTACTACTACTATTATTATAATTATTATCATTATTGTTATTATTTTAGTTATTTTATTTGGGTTGGAATTTTTAGTGGTGAATTTGATTTGTGCGAAAAAAATTAGTGTGAGATAAAATGTGAGCATTTAGATTAAGTTGGGAGAATTGAGATGAAATTTGAACTATTCTTGTGGTTTGTCAAATGGAATATTCAAATTTGGTTATGTTTTATTATATAGATATAATTATTTTTATAATAATTATTATTATTAGTAGTAGTACTATTATAATAATATCTATTACTATTATTACTATTATTAGTACTATTATAATTATTATTTGTTTGTGTGTGAAGAAGATAGGAGAGAGAAATATCTTGTTTGTGAACATGAGAGAGAGTAGAGTGTAGGAGTGAATTTGATTTGGGCGGGAAGAAATATGAACCTTTAGATTAAGTTGGAAGAATTAAGTTAAAATGAATCTGAACCGTCCTTGTGCTTTGTCAAATGAAAAATTCAAAATGGGTTGTGTTTTATTATATAGATTATTGACCTTTTTAAATATCATTTAATGACATTTTAAAATTAAATAATTTATTAAAAATTATGAAATAAAAAAATAAAAAAAAATTATGTCCATATTGATTTTAAAAATATTTTTATTTTTAAAAGTCAAAAGAGGTATTATTTATTTTATTCAATTTAATATTATCTGAGATTAAAAAAATTGAGATATTTATGATGCGTTTGGATTAAAAAAATGGAATAAAGATTTGAATAATTCATTTCATTATAGTTGTAATGAGTTATTTCATACTCTCACTCTCCTAAGACCCGAATAACCAGGGATGTTCAACCGGTATCGAAATTAGCTGAATTTCAGTATCGATACCGGTACCGATTAAATTGATATACTAAATCGATTTATCGGTTCAGTACCGATTTTTACTGAATAAATACTAAAAATTAATATATTTATTTTATTATTATTATTATTATCATTATTTTATTTTCTTATCATTATTATTGATTATTTATTAATAATAAAAAAAATTAAAAAACCGGTATATACTGGTACAGTTCGGTAATACCAAACCATAAAAACTTGGTACCGAAACTGGTATTGAAAAACCGGTATATATCGGGTTTTTTGTACTGAAACCGAATTGGTTATTTTTGTATCGAATCGGCCGATTCGGTCCGGTCCGTAAAATCGAAAATCGAAAAAATCGAAACTTTTATCCACCCCTACTGATGGCTCAATGATAAAAAAAAAACTACTCGTAAAGTTTTGGGCATGAAATCTTAGGTAATAATGTTAAATTTCACTCGAAAATAGTAAAATAATAATGTTTCAATCAATTTCAATCACAATCAAACACAATGTTTTTTATTCCATAAGAATGAGTTCCCACATTTAGCACTTCAATCCAAACGTAGCCTTAATATTACTAGTATTCTCTTCCTTTTTTCAAATTATAAGATTATTATTTACTTTTAAAAGTCAGTATGAGATTATTAAAACTAAAAAGTAATATGAATAATTAAAAAATAATAAATTTTAATTTTTAGATAGTTTAAACTATTTATTATTTTATTAATTAAAATTCAAAAAAATATGTCAATTTTAAATTTAAAAATGTTTCAAAATAATTCAAATAAATCCATTGTGGTCTTGCATTTTTTTTCCCCACACAAACCACATTAAAATAAATTAAAAGCTAACTTAGGTGTTTATAGCTCCACATTTGTTTCGGTAAAAAATAAAGTTGTTTGATAAAATTTTGTATTGTTCACATTAAAATAGATTAAAAGCTAATTTTGATCATTTGAGTTGCATAAAAAACAGCCAAACAAGTTACACAATGCTTAGACAAGTAGAAAGAATAATAGTAATAGTAATAATAATAAATCTTTTTATTGTAAATCATGTTGAAATTTCCATATTATTTTAACTTAATGTATGTATATGTAATATTAGACCAGATGCACTTAGAATTATGGAACTAAGGTGGTGTTTGATTGCATCTTAATACATCTTAACAGTCCACCTCTTAATGCATTTTAACAGTCACATATTTGTATTAAGAGGTCATCTGAATAGTTTAGATTAATATTTATGTCTTAACTATTTAGAGGACTTCTTAATATAAATATGACTTATGAGTAGAAAAAGATATTATAAACCTAGTCATTATTTTTTTTCCTTTAAATTTATAAACAGCATATAGAAAAAAATTCTAAATAATAAAAAAGAATGATAAATTTATGTAATAACAACACTAGGAAGTTATTATTAAAACCCACATTTGAGACACTTTCACAACACTAAATGAAGGGCTTAAATGTCATTTCACAAATGGAAGGTAAGTACTTGCTTCTAGCCCTAGGTATTATCCATACAATTATTAGTATAAAAATATAAAATATTAATAAAAGGTTGCTTTAGCTTTGTTTTGTAGTATTTAATTAATTTATTTTTGTTTGTTTTGTTCTCTTAATGCGCGTGGACACGGGATGGGAAACTTGTAGCCATATCAGGGATCTACCCCCTCCCCTATGCGCACTGCCATTCTTACAAGGCCTTGTTTGGGTCGCCAACAAAACAAGGTAATACCAATATAATATCCTATGTCCGTTTCAAATTATAAGAATAATATCGACTTTTAAAAAATAAATTACAAATATTTTCAATTTTAATAAATTACAAATATTTGTATCAGTGTTGTTTTGGGAAATTGGCTACACACAAACAAGGCCTTACAAGTCTATCCTCTTACACCGTCCTGAGTATAATAATGCAGCGCCATACTATGTATACATATAGAGAGAGAAAGTTGAGGAGAGAGAAAATAATAATTTATTCGTGTTGTAAATTTGCAGGGGTCGTGTCGGCTTCAACCAGGCAAAGACCATCATCGATCTCTATCTATATCTGTATCTTTCTCCATACCCATATTTCTCTCCTTTTTACTCTTTTATTCCAAACCCTAATTATTACAGCTGCTTTCTCGATTCACTCCTTTTTGGGACTTCTGCAGTTCATCTTAAAAAGCTTTTTTTTTGACTGATGGATTTGGAAATGGCGGATTCTTCTAGGGTTTTGAGTTCAAGCTTAATTTCTGTTACCCCTTAGGTAACCACTTTCAATTTCATTGATTCATCATTATTTTTTGGTTTAATTAGTTTGATTTGTGTGTACATCTTTATGTATATACATGGGGTGAAGTTATTGAACTTCTAGCTTGAATTTATGTAGATCGTGAAGTGTGTTAGTTGTATTAGCTAACTGTTCAATTTTCTCTCTCTATATTATAAAAAAAATAAGAATTTCTCAATATGGATTGAAGTGAATCTGTTATTGAGCTTTGTGACGTGTTCGGTATTGTTCATTTTTGGTAAAATGGTGTTTATTTTCTCTTTCTAAATATGCTGATGCGGTGATGCCTTTAAATAGGTTTGTGTATATGAGTGTTTAAGCAATGAAATGTACGACTTACATTCAATTTTGTTATTTAATGAAGTAGTAGAAAAAATGAGTAATTTTTTTTTTCTAGTGTGACAAGCATGTGATTGTTTCTACTTTGCAGAGAATTTCATTCCAAAATTTAAGCTTAAAAAGAAAGAGGGTTTGGAGGATATTGTCCATTGCGTGAAGGGTTCATGCTTTTTAGGTGATTTTGTGTCTCTTCAGATTACAAAGACGTTAAAGCCCTCTGAAACAGCCAAAACTTTTTTGCTACATTTAAGGCCAGAAAACGGAGAGTAACAAACACACTTATGTAATAAGGGCTTTAATTAGCTGTCAAAAAGCCATCTTCTACATTCATTATCTTCCCAGTTATATTTCTGGAGGTTTGATTTGATTACATATTGATTGCTGTTGAGTTTTAATAGTTTCTTCTGTCTCTGTCTCCTTGGACACGACAACGGAGTATGATATTCTCCTTGTTTTGAGATATATCATTACATATTAAGCAAGAGCTCTGAGGGCTTCTAGATTAATTCCGGATATATTGTCAACATATTCTGTCGGTGCTCTGAAGGTTTCAAGGTTAATTCAGGAGTTATAATCAACATATTGAGTCGACGTTCTTGGTTTTCAGGGCGGTGTTATCATGGCACACATAGCTGCAAATCATTTATCTGGAGAGGCTCGCTCAGGTTTGAGCTCATTATCCCCTTTAAATTCTATTATCATTTCTAATTGTATTTATTGATGACAATTTATTAGTCCTTGAATAGAACTAAAATTGTAGATAGTTTGATTTACAATTGGGTAAAAGCTATTGCTTATTGTTTGAATTCATTCATATTATTTATTTTGTAGTTAGTTTGGGGTAAAAGGTAGCTCTCTGCTAATTTAATTATCCATATATATGCTTGTTTTTTGCTATTTGAATTAGTGTTAACAACCGGCGTGCCTTAGGATTGATATAGTTTGTTCCTTTGTGGTATAGAATTGAGCTCATCATGCTGATTGAATCACTTTTACTTTGTGCTATGATACTTAGCAATTTGCATGCAAGATCCCCTCCTCGCAAGGCTGAACTTTATCTTCTACTTGCATTCATTAATAGTAACTAAGATCTTCATATCATTTTTGATTTGGGTTCTCTGATATTTATAAGTTCAGACTCTAACTAGGGTTTTGTTTAAGACAACGTTCGTTCTAATGTTTAAGGGTTGCCTGTGTTCTCCTTTCTTCTTCGGTAGATAGGATAAAGCTCTACGTCTTTCCTTGCTTCTGTTTAGGGGCACTTTAAGTCTTTCCAACATCTATAGCTGGTTGAAAGTGGCTTAATCAATTCCCTATCATTCGTTTATAAAATCCTTGCATAAAATGAAGTGAAGAAGTGTGCATTTGTTGACAATTGTTTTCATCTAACTTCTCTCTTACATTTATTACTTAATAAAGTTTCCATGGTCTTTCAATACAGGAGCCTCAAGTGATGCTTTGTTCAAGGAACTCTGGCATGCCTGTGCTGGACCCCTTGTCACGGTTCCCCGTGAAGGAGAACGAGTGTATTACTTCCCGCAAGGTCATATGGAACAGGTGTGTGCTATTCCTTTATCGTTTCTCTCTCTACCCTCTGTTTTTTGGTGATGAAATCTATTTCTTTCTCCTTCCCATCACTGTTTAAAATTTACAGATTGTGTTGGTTATTTTGTATACCAGCATGCGGGCACTTGTAACTGGTGTCTTTGGTTTTCCATTTGTATTGTACGTATTAACCCGTCGAAACATAGACATAATTTTTTTAACCTTAAAATGAAAAATATTTTTCATACTTTTGCCTATTAAAAAAATCACAAGAACATTATCTGCCTCATAGATATCATGCATATGTTTTGTTTGTTTATCTCATCTCCTTGTTGCAACTTTTTGCCATTTTTATTATCATAGGGAGCTGCAGAAACTCTACCCTTTTTTTTAGTATTATTTAATCTTTTCAAGTGGGACTTAAGACATGTATAACTGGTGTAACTCTGGAAATTTGCTTATATAACTCTCTAAGAACGGATAGACCCCATTGACATCCATTCTCATTTATTGTATCATTTACCCTCTGTTTAAGCAAGTTTGTTTATTCTCCCCTATTTTACCAATGGCCTGGTTCCTACTCTTCTTACAGCTTGAAGCATCAACACATCAGGGCTCAGACCAGCAGCTTCCTTTGTTCAACTTACCAGCTAAAATACTCTGTAAAGTGATGAATGTTCAGCTTCGAGTGAGTTCCTCTTGATAGTTTATGCTTCCATGACTAGAAATTTCTTCTTTCCTAGGGCCGCCCCAGACCTTCTCCAACCCCTGTGCTGACAGGGATGTCTGTGGGGCACCTCGTTTCTTTTTTCCACACAGTACTCAGTACTCCAACTTGTATTGTAGGCTGAACCCGAAACGGATGAAGTTTACGCGCAGATAACTTTGCTACCTGAGCCAGATGTGAGTTTTCTACTCCTTATCTCATAGTAAACTGAGAAACAGAGTCCACTCTTTGCCTTCTGTCTATATCAAGATCTAAAACTTATTGCTGCCTTGTGTCATCCTTGTATCCTACTTTTATACTCTTTTTTTTCTTATGACTGCCTTGTCGTTATTTCTCACCTGGATCAGCAAGGTGAGGTTGGAAGCCCAGATCCCCCGCTACTAGAACCTCCAAAGTGCACTGTCCATTCATTTTGCAAGACACTCACCGCTTCTGATACAAGCACCCATGGTGGATTTTCTGTTCTCCGGAGGCATGCTGATGACTGTTTGCCTCCACTGGTAAGCTGTCAAATTCCTTTCAACTGTATAAGTTATTTTATTTTTCACTTCCACATGGCACAATTGCCTTATTTTTCTCTGGTCTTCCTAGGGAATGGATTTTAAGTAACATTATTTCCTTTCAGGATATGTCCCAGCAACCACCCTGGCAAGAATTGGTTGCTACTGATCTTCACGGCAATGAGTGGCATTTTCGTCACATCTTTCGAGGTTAGGATTTGATTTGATCCATTGTTGGACAATGAGTACTGGAGGTTCACAAACCTTTTAAAGTTGGAGATCGTGTGGGGTTGATTTTCTTTTGCAGTGATAGATAGATTTGTCAAATAATAACAAAGAAATCAGTGCTATACAGGCTTATAGTTAAAACATTAGTTATTAAGTCATGAATATTGGCTTTGTCCAAATATTCATTGTTCTTATATTGTTTCGACTTGTATTAAACATCACTTTCAGGGCAACCTCGGCGCCACTTACTAACAACTGGCTGGAGCGTCTTTGTCAGCGCAAAAAAGTTGGTTGCTGGTGATGCTTTTATCTTCCTAAGGCAAGTTTTTTATCAAACATGAAAAATTCGATTTTGTTGTGTTAGAATGTGTTGCAATAAATAACATTAATCGTGTGTTCCCAGGGGAGAAAATGGGGAGCTACGTGTTGGTGTGAGGAGGCTCATGAGACAACTAAACAATATGCCATCTTCTGTTATATCCAGTCACAGCATGCATCTAGGTGTTCTTGCTACTGCATCTCACGCAATTTCAACTGGAACCCTCTTTTCAGTTTACTATAAACCAAGGTTTTTCTTCTGTACAATTTCTTGGACAAGTGATATTTTTAACTCATTTTGTTTCATGTTGCTGGTATGCCGAGCTTGCTTGGTGCCTTAATTTAGAAAATTGCAACTATGGAATCTTTACACCTTAAGGATTGAAGATCAATCTGAGTTTTTTCTTTTTTTGGTTGTCTGTTGTTATTTATGTGTGGATATACTTTAGAGTACTCTTTTGACATAATGTTCATACTACAATCATGTTATTGACATGGCCAGAAATGAATGAGCGTGTTGACTGTTTAAAATGCCCGGTTCCATCTCTTTTACCCCTCTCCCATTTTAATGAAATCTATGAATTCCAGACAAATAAATAGCATCACTCTTCTAATTCTTTTTTCAATCCACGTGATTTATGGGATTCATTGACTGAACAAGCAGCATCAAGTTTTTTTGTTCTTCTGCTCAAATCTTTTGAGTTTTAATATGCTGTTTTACTGGCTGGGTAAATATGTTTTTTTGAACTTGCTCTTTCTCTGTCCAGAACAAGCCGATCTGAGTTCCTTGTAAGTCTCAACAAGTACATTGAAGCTCGAAGCCAGAAACTCTCTGTTGGGATGAGGTTTAAAATGAGATTTGAGGGTGAGGAAGTTCCCGAGAGAAGGTAACTGTTTTTTTTATTCTTTGGCTTAGCCGGTGTAGAAAAGGTAAAAATAGCTGATTAATCTGATCATACAGGTTCAGTGGAACGATAGTTGGCGTTGGAGATAACACAACATCAAGATGGCTTGATTCTGAATGGAGATCCCTAAAGGTGAATATATTGCTTACTGCTGCCCTATGACATAGGCGACTTTTTATTGCATTTTGTTGAACCAAGTTCCTAATATTTCAGCTCCTATCCAATTAGATTTTACCCATTAAGGTAAATGGAGAGAAAAATAGAAAGCAGGATAGATTCAGCTGGCGTGCAAGCCTGGATTTCTTAAGCTGGTTTCCTCACATTTACTATTAGGACCATGCTGACAATTTAAGAACTTTCAAAATTCCTGGGTAGGCCTAGATCTCTGTTTGGTTGGTTGCATTTGTGTTAATTAGTTGGTTGTGATGAACTTATGTTAACATTATTTTTATTTTTACACCTTCATGGAGACTGGGCATTAATATTGGTGCTCAACTTTGGAACAAACAAGAATTATGTCTGATAAGATTAGAATGACCGCGTTCTTTGATATTATCTGCTTTTGACCAACTTTATTTGGACAATGAAAATCTTTTGGAGGCAATTTTAGGAGTCCATAAGTAGAATATCAAATATTCCAGTCCCACTGACATTTTCCTCTTAGACAATCTTAATTCTGCCGCTGTTTTGTGTGCCTTAAACGAATGCTTGTTGAAATTAACAATTAATGCTCTTCACTTCTTATTTGTGCCTCTTGAGACTCGGTTATCTTTACGCCAAAACCCAGGCTCTCTTGTTTTTCTGTATGTAGATTGCTATTGGTTGATGGTCCCTTACGAAGCATTTAATAAATAGTCATATGGCATAAATTTTTCTAGGCCATTAAGTGGTCACTTGAGCACATTTATTCAGTCAATGTGAATGTGTTGATGAGAATTTGTTATGATTGTGCCTGCTGTCTTTGGCGGTTTTTGTCTTTCTGTCCTTATGATTTTCATATGAAAGCTAATGATGAACTTGTACGTGATTTTTACTTTTGATTTTAGGTTCAATGGGATGAACCTTCATCAATTCTGCGCCCAGATAGAGTTTCTCCATGGGAATTAGAGCCGCTTGTGGCAGCTACGCCTACAAACGCTCAACCTCCGCAAAGAAATAAGCGGGCTCGGCCACCAGTTTTGCCTACTCAAATGCCAGATCTTTCTGCGCTTGGTATGAAGCTTATGGTCTACTATTATTGCCTATTGCATATATGTTTCTTGTTGATCTTTATCGTAAATTTCCTTTATGCCCATAGGAATGTGGAAATCCCCTATTGATCGTCCCTCAACTTTTGCGTATTGTGATCCATCACGTGGGCAAGAGCTTTTTCCATCACCCAAATTCTCTTCTGCTACTAAGCGTAGCTCTATCAGCTATAGTGACAACTGTTCCTTGCCTCTGGCTACTAGCAACTCAATGTATTGGTCTAACCAAGTTGAAGCTGCGACAGAGTCTTTTGCCCCTGTTATTAGTAAGGATACTGTTGAAAAGAGGCAGGGAAACGGCTACAGGTTATTTGGAATCGAGTTACTTGAGCACTCCACAGTAGAAGAGGCATCCCCAATGGTTGTGTCTGGAGCAGCAGTGGAGGATCAGCCTCTTCCATCTTTGGATGCAGAATCTGACCAGCATTCTGAGCCATCTAATGTTAATCGATCTGATCTTCCCTCAGTAAGTTGTGATCCTGAAAAATTATGCCTGAGATCCCCGCAGGAGTCGCAAAGCAGGCAAATTCGAAGCTGCACTAAGGTACTTCAGTTAGAATTCTGAAAGATTTGTTAGCATGTTCTTTATCATTTATTATTTAATAAATAAGTATATGAATCTCTGCTATCCAAAATTATTGTAAAACGAGTGCAAGTTTTGTGTCGATCAAATATACCTTTATGAGCCACGGCACGTACATAACTGCACACACTGCTAAGGTGTTATACTGTAGGCAGAAGTCAACGAGCTGGTTGACACTGCTATGTAGTGTACCATAATTTATTATTGTTCGAGTATGGGTTTGTAACTGAAAAATGAGAATATTTCTGTGAATGCAGCTTTATAACTCTGAGGGTGAGAGTATTCATTGTTAATTTATTCTCTTTTGTTTTTGATAAATGTTGCATTTAATGACAGAATATTTTGACGGAATGTGGTAATAAATTATTAAATTATACAGGTTCACATGCAAGGATTTGCTGTTGGGAGGGCAGTAGATTTGACACGGTTTAATGGGTATGAGGATCTTCTCAGGAAACTGGAAGAGATGTTTGAAATTGAAGGTGAATTATGTGAATCGACAAAGAAGTGGAAGGTTGTTTACACCGATGATGAGGATGACACGATGATGGTTGGCGATGACCCTTGGCAGTTAAGTACTCAAGTCCACGTGGTTACCTAGTCTGTTTTTAGCTCTTTTTCTTCTCCTGCTCTATTGCAACCCACCTATTTCGTTTCTTTTTCACGTTCTAGATTTAGCATTCACTTGGGTGAACCTCGAATTATGGATTCTTTAATCTTCCAAGTGGGCATGTTGATCCTGCTCAGTGGCATGAAACCTAGTATTTATAAGAATTGCGTGATTGCAACTCTATAGAAGATTTTAAATTTGGATTTGCCAACATACTTGGTATGGTTGGAAATAAATAACCAAGTGCAATTATTACTATAAAATTTTGTAGAAGTAATTAGAAGCCTGTAGTAAAATAATAAGATATTTGATAGTGTGAGAATCTAGATCTGTAAAGTTTGGAATATGGATTCTTCTTTGACTGTACAATTTACTTGCATTATTTGCTGAATTCTTGGTTATCTGTACAGTGAGTTTTGCAGTATGGTGAGGAAGATTTGTATCTACACCACTGAAGAAGCCAAGAGGCTATCACCCAAGATAAAACTTCCGATCAGTGAAGAAATCAGACCAGGCAAGACGGTTCCAGATGCTGACATTGGCAGTGAAGAGCAGTCATCAAATGTGGGGACCGATTGCTGATTTGCCTATGCCCCTTATCATACCAAGAGAGGGGGAGACATTGTAGGGCCAAAATAATATGGAGAGGAATGGGGAAAGATGGGGTAAGCTAGCATAAATAACCACCACTGAGTGATTTTGTTTTCTAGCAGGGAGTGATGCTATCCATGAGAATGTCTACCCATGCTGGAAAAGCCTGTTTTTTATTTACAAAACATCCCCAAGTGTCCTTGGGCAAAAGGACTGTTGTTTAGTCCATTTAGTATCTGTGAAGAGTGGTGCTATAAAAGATAACTATTAGTACGTAATATCATCTTAAATATCATGTTTTTGTTTAGAGAATCTTTTAGTGCATGTTTGTTTGGATTCTCAAATGGTTGAAGAAGTTTCTGTTTCCGCTTCTGTGTATGAGTAGCTGAAGATTATCTTTCCTAATATTTCTGTTTTTTTTTAATTTTATTATTATTTTTAACTCAAAGTTCTTTATTATTATTTTTCTTTAATATCATTATGCCGAATTATTGATATGAGTTTTTGTGGAATTTCTACCTTTTTGTGTCAGGGTTACTATTCACGTATATGTCAATATTCAGGTATACGACACTATTCACAAATACGACACTATTCACCGAAAAATGATATTTTTTCTTTTTCGTCTCAGATGTCTTTTATGGTTACTATCTTTGATTGTATCCATGTTTTGATCTTTATTTTTGAATTTTACTTCACAATTGGTTATTATGGAGTATTATTGAATTTGGATAAACCGAAACACGAATCTCTAATATTTTTCCTTTTGTCTCACTAGATTCGTTCTCTAAAATATTTTTCATCATCCTCAGTCCTCAATGGTGATACTTGATTAATATCTTTGGCCTGTAGTACAAAGATGAATGATTACCTGATGAATATCTTTGGCCCCCAGTGCAAAGATGAACAGGTATCGAGATGAACATGACCAACTGGTGATACAAATGAATATCTTTGGCCAGTAGTGCAAAGATGAATATTTAATTCAAAATGTATATTGATTGATATTACAGGGATAAAATATTGATGATGGACTTTTAAATTCATAGATGATAGTAGATTTCATTCTCTACTTAACTCTTCTAATGAATTGTTGTTTCCGTTGCAGTTATTGATCTAAAACTTGTTGTCTATTATATTCTATCAGATTTTTCCCTGTTGAAGACTAAAGATAATTTGTTGTATATTATCTTAGTCATAATATTCTTTACTGGGCTAGTTGAGCTCACCCTTTTTCTTTTTGTTCCATTTTTCTTCTCAGGAGGTGAGAATTTTGTAGGGACTAGCCAGGTATGGAGTGATGATTCAAGATAGTTGTTTTAGTAGTTCTCACTATTTTTATAAAATAGTGCATCAATAATTGTAATGAGGAATTTATTTGAGTGTGGATATTGTCTAGAAAACAATATATGTATTTAAACTCACAGTATGTGTTGTCGTATTTTGCACGACAATTGTAGTAATAAAGTTGTAGTTGTTTTCTATACCATGTATTTGGCGACTCAGAATAAGTTGGATTGATTGGATCTATTTTGGGGTCGTCACTATTTAAGTCATTACTCTAATATCGTTAAGTCATTACTCTAATATCGTTAAGTCATGACTCTACGATCGATAAATCATGATTCTACGATCTAACTTAAGTCAATTTCGATAGTAGAGTGAATTCAGCCTTTACTCTACGAATTGGTATTCCACTCAACGATCTTAGAGTTCTCTTTGAACATTTCTTTACTCTGCGATATTAGAGTGACTTTAACATTTACTTAACGAATTTTATGCTCCAACTATTACAAGGCTATACTGTACGATTTTGGAATTAAGCTAACTTCAATATTTTTCAACATGAGCTTTAAACATTCCAGTATTTTTGAGTTGAACAAAAAAAATTCAAACACTCTCTCTCTCTTTCTCATTCAGATAAATCACTATTCAACCCTTCATCTAGATTAATTAGGGTAACTAAATATGTTCTTTTATCCGTCCGGACTTTAGTTTTGCGGACGGGTAAAATATGTTTACAGTCCGCAGTTTAATTCTGCGGACTAGGCTAAAAAAAAAGAGATTTAAAGTTTAAATCTTCTATTACGTCATTTTGTATATTTTGTTGTAGATTCATGTTATCTAGGCTGATAAGAAACTTGAATAACTAAACAAATAGAATCTATCAATGGGGTGAATTGTTTTCTCATAGTAAGAAGCATGGAGACAATAATATGGAAGAAGAAATGAAAATTTTAATGGTTTTAAATGAAACTCTTATAGTTTCATATCACTACTGCCAAAATAAGATGGAGATTCAAAAGTATTAAACTGCAGCTGCGAAATCCCCATATTAAACACAGAAAAAGAAAAAAACAGAGAAAGGGAATCCAAGTGTAATAATACATACATCCCTTTTGTAAGAGATCGTGGTTGGGTTGAAGAAAAAGTAACGGTCACAAGATTTTAAAAAGTCGTCAACAATTTTGGATTAACGCTCCTATTAGTAATCACTCACTTTCTCTCTCTAAAAAGATATCTCCCAGCTCTTTTCTCTCCACTTATTCACTAACCCATTGCAGATTTAGTCCCCCATGAAAGTGATGAAAAGCATGAAGAAGCTCAAATTTTGGTCAAGAAAGAATAAGAAGCAGCAGCTCAATTTCACCGAAAACCCACCATCAAATTGTCACTGTTATTGCCAAATCCATCAGTTTCAGCCTTCTGCTCCACCATTACCACAATCATGGCCATATTATGAGCAGACCCATGTGGCCAATTTTGCAGCAGAGGTCAGTAGTTATACATATTCAGAATTTCCCAGTTCAAGTGAAGCTCAATTTGCTTTTACTCCGCAACAAAATGAAGAAAGTGCTCCTGAAATGAAGCCACTACTTCCAGCATTGCCTATTAGCACCACTAGTACTTGTTCTTATCAGCAATATTTGGACCCAAATCCAGTTTATGGCATGCCTGTTGTGCCACCAGCTAGAAGAGACAGATCTGCTGTTGCTCATTTGATTCGCTGCTTTTGTCCCTGTTTTCGCATTCAAGAAGCACATTTGAGTTAGTTTCAAGTCGATTCAAAATTGTCACCTATATGTTTATTCAACAAGTTCATACATTGACATCCAGAAAACCCCTAGATTCATCCTCCCATATTTTATTTGCTTCACAATATTAATATACACCAGAATTTGTGTTTTTTATGCTATGTTTTGCTGCAAGTTGGAATTCTATGTAAAAAAAATATATATCCTACAATATGTATTTCATGCTTTTAAATAAGAAGGTTCTTATTAGGATTGAATATTTTGTTTTTGTTTTCTCTTTTGGTACTGCAACTGTATTGCGAACAGCTTTATAGGGTAGGGGTGTTCATGTAATTTGATACCGATCGGTTCGGTACAATCGGTTTTTTATCTGTACCGACGAATTCGGTACAATTAAATTAGTAAAAAATAAAGCCAATTCCGTATTGTATACCAAACCGTTTTATATCATATATTTAATTTTATAATTATTTTCATATTTATGTATGTGTAAATATATAATTGAGTTGTGAAAATATTATTAGTCGTAGTTAAAATCTTCATTCATGCCAACAAACTGCTACATAAAATATTTATTGATAATTATTTCAAGTTACCTTCCTGATAAGAAGCATGCATATATATAATACTCTATACACAAGTTGGATCAAAGTTTTGATAGATAAATAAATATATATATATATATATATATATATATATATATATATATATATATATATATATATATTGTGATGTTTATTTCACTCTCTTAAATAACAACAACCTAATTTAGCATTAATATGATTATATTAAACAAATAATTTTTTTATAAAAAAGTAATAATTAAATGAGTAAAATTTGAATAGGTATTTATCAGTAAATACCAGTATTTCGATACCGATATTACATTTTCATAAAATTCGATCCAGTATATGTACCAATGTTTCATAAAATTTGATATTCGGTCTCGGATGCACACCCCTGATTGATACAAAGAGTCGCACTAGTATTGAATATGATCAATTACCTTCAGCTAATGCAAATCTTTGCTATACTAATTACTAGTATATGGGAAAAAGTAGCATCTGCAATATTTATTTACTTATTTGCAAGAGGTCAAATATATACCCTATTGTACAAACTATTGAATAGGATTATCGGTCTCATCGAAATACATCTAGTACACACAAAAAAAACTTAACTGCAATCATCATGTAATTCTCAAAGTTTCTACTAAAAGAAAGGTCCTGAATGCCATAACATATCCAGATCTGAAGCAACCTAAAATTAATCTTAGCCTCCATTCTAACGACAAAGGGCGTGGGGTAGTTCAGACCCTATTGGCAAGTATATAGCTTCCTCATTTCTTGTGCAACTACAATGCCTATTATCTATATCTATCTTCAATCAGTCTTCGGGTCTGTATCTATCTTCAATCAACAAACTTACATGAGAATCAGTAACATGAGCTCCATTCTTGTTATCCCTAGAATCATCATGTATTTCAGACACTTTCTTCCGTCTTTTTGAGCCTCTCCTTTGGCTGCGACTGTCTCTGTCTTCATGCAACCTATCTCCATCGAAATCTGTGACATTGCTTCTGTTCGTACTGTTACCAAAATAATTCTGAACATCAGACACTTCCCTCATTTTTCTCGAGCTTTTCCTTTTATGAACATGGTCTCCCTCTCTTTTTCTATCACCATCTGACAGGTCTCCATCAGAATCAGTCTCATAATTTCTGCTATTGCTGCCACCATGGTACTCTGGATACTCCATCACATAACTATGACTGTGTCTTTTGTGTTTCCTGGTTCTGTCATGGTGTGTCTCTCCATCTCTGTCCAGGTCAGACCAATCTTTATCTCTGACTACAGTTCTGTCAAGGGGATCACCACGTCTTTCAGTCGATTTCTTCCGGTCTCTAGAGGTTTTCCTTTTACGATCATGGCATCTGTCTCTGTCTGTGTCACAATCTGAATTATCCCTATCAGATTCAGTCTCATGAGTCCTATTTGTGCATCCCCCATGGTACTCTCTCAAATCTTGTACTTCACTATGGCGTTGTCTTGAGCTCTTCCTGGTTCTGTCATGGAATGCCTCTCCATTTTTGTCCCTGTCCAAGCAATCTCCATCAGAATCAGTATCACTAGTTCTGATATTTCCATGCTTACTGTTTTTAGAATTTGGTTCCTTGCAATTTTTTTCATCAAGAGTTCTCCGCTGCTTTCGACCATCACTGCTACTGAGCTCGTGTCGATGCGCGCGCTTTTGTACATCATCTTCCTCATAACGGCTTTTGCTAGATCTTCCATTGGAACTCTCTCTCTCCCTTGACCGAGATCTTCTAAAGTGGTATCTGTAGAAAATTATGATCAACCCAAAAATAAATAATTTCCCTATAACAAGGCATGAGTTAGATTGTAGTGAAACATTAGTCCAAGTAGACATTTGATAAACTAAGACACAAAAATGAACAAATATTAACTCCCCAAAGTCTACAATCCAAACAAATAGATCTCCAAAGTCCAATCTCTTAAAAAGTAGAAGAAATATGGCTTCTGCAAATCTTACATTCTTTCTTCTTGGATAGGTAAATTTTGCAGCATGGGTATTGGAATTAGTGACCTTGAGATTATTCCTCAAGGTTTCTGCATTTCTCCCACTACATTCTACATTCATAGGAAATATTACTAATTGGAAGGAGGGAAAGGGACGTGGGCTGAGGTCCAAATAAAGTGAGGACATGCAACATAAGTAAAAATATCAAAAAACAAAAGCAATATAATATCCCAAAAGAAAAATGAATTGCAATATGCCCATAATGTAGCACCAGGAACAAAGACACACCTATCACGGTCTGCAGATAGCATCTTCCTGGAATGCCTCAGCTGCCTGAAGTTTTCTTGCTCCATTTGTTTGTCATATCCAGATTCATCTGAATAGCCGAATAAAGCAGTCATCTTATTCATCCAATATCTTGGGGGTGGTTTATCCCAATCAGCCCATTCATAGTCTCCACCAGGATTGCGGAAACAGTGGATAAAATTGCAAGCAGTTCCACGAGAACATGTCTGGTAACAAAGATTAAAAGTGAACAACATCAACAGAAGATAGAGCTAAATTTCAACATAGCAGCATCAACAAGTGAGCAAAACTAAGAAAGTGCAGGCATGGGTTCCAACTGTTTTCTCGACTTATAAAGCTGAAAAGAAAAAAAATCAACGAATTCTGACAAGGAGAAATGGAGAATATGGTTCACTAGAGGATATGTTAGTACCTTCAGTCTTGACTTCATATACTCCCCACATATGGCAATCTTCCATCTGGTCACACCAACAAACTCACATTTCACCTATCAAGACAACAGTTCCAGAGTATGAAATCGCCATCCTGAAGTAGTAGTTAGACATCAAAGGGTATGAGAAACTAAGTCATAAACATTCTGCTACTAGCGATGACCCTCAATGAATAGCTGTAGCAATAAACAGTGGCCTTTGGAACTGAAATTATTTGTTTTTCTGAGACTAAATGTTGACAAATATATGCCTGGAGTTTTGTTGCTTTCAGTCTTTCAGACCTTAAAGAAGTCCAAAGCTTGAGATAAATATGGGTACTCAAATCATGTCATGAACTATTATAATTCTGAAAGTACACAATTTTAAAGAAATGGCATTACATGATCATAAAAGAGTGTCCCAGGCTTCAAAGAGCTACATAACTAAGCTCGATTGAATCTATATAAATATATAATAAGACAAAATTTGGTTTTCTGGTCTTTGGTATTTGGTATGGACCTAGAATTTAACTAAAAGTAAAACACTTTTTATCTACTAGGATTAATTTAACTAGAACTAAAACTCCCTTTATCTACTAGGATTAATTTAACTAGAACAAAAACTCCCTTTATGGTCCTACAAACTTTAATATTAACTTATTATTTTACAATAATATTAATTTTTATAAGAGTCCTTTAGTTACTTAGTCATATAATAAATTTTAACTTAAAAATCATATTTAAGATTTTAGTTTAAGTTTCTACTCAACTTTAGTCTCTAAATGACTATATATTCATTATTTCAACAACAATTATATTCCTAAATAACTCTCTATTAAAAATATAAGAAAATATTATGAGTAAATAATAATTAATATAAAAAACAGAAATGTACACTACAAAATTTATTAATGATTAAACTTCAGTAAACAACTTTATTTCATATAGGAGACCTTTAGTTAATGTTAAAAAAATCCTGAACTATATGTTACTTATTAAAATTTAATTATCTTTTAAAACTAAAATCATGATGGTAACTTGTTATTCTGCAACAATTTTATTTTTTATACAATTTATTTAGTTAATTAATTATAGAATAGAGTCTTAACACTACGTTTAAAAAATTAAACTTTTAAGTTTCCACTCAACTTTGAACTCTAAAATTGCATATATAAATATGAAGGATTGAATATAAAACTAAATACTATATTTAAAAACTATATAAAAATTTAATAGGAATAACAAAAGAATCACATTAGTAACACTCAATTATGAATATTCGACAATTATATGTGATTTGTAATCATTAGTTTTTTAAGGAAAAATTTGTAGTAACTAATAATAATAGTAAGCTATTTTGAAATTAAAAAAATATATTTTATAATCATTATATGAAATAAATTAAAATTTAAAAATACTTTTATTTAAAAAACAATCCCGTTCTTCGCACTTAGCTAGTTGAAATAAAAGATAACAATATAATTTCAAACCCTCTTGAATCAAACAATTATTCAATCTAACATCATTAAACCAACCCACTTAATAATTTGTGGCTAACACATTAAGACCAAAGAATAAACTTAACCGGGACTCTAATCTTTTATGACCCTATTTTACATAATAAAATAAGGAAGATGGCACCTCTTACAACCAAATTCTACTCATCCAATTCATTAATATTGCTAATAAGAAATAAATAATTGAAGGGGGTACACGATACCTGTTTACCAGCAAAGTATCGACCATTCATAGAGTGATAAGCCATCACAGCTGAATTCAAAGATTTATAGTGTACATATAGATTTCCTCGCAAATGGAATGCACCATTTCTGCACACCTGAACACAAATATTATACTTGTTATGCTCTGGATCGCAAATAGATACAACACAAGATCTACCTGTTTCACAACAATATATCATTTTCTCTCAACTAAAATTCAAACCACAGTTTCAATTATACAGCTTGAGAAATGAGAACTATTTTCCTTTTGTTGGTTTACGAGTTGCTTTAGAAATAAGAACTATATTGAAATTTACAATAAATATCAAACTTAGTTATTCTCAAAATGTTCCATGTGTAAAGAACCAAGGAAAAATCAAGAAATATTCTTCTGA
Source organism: Panax japonicus (assembly GCA_020205505.1). NCBI lineage: Eukaryota > Viridiplantae > Streptophyta > Magnoliopsida > Apiales > Araliaceae > Panax > Panax japonicus. The sequence continues at coordinate 51,710,440 of CM035106.1, forward strand.
AAATATGTGAGAGGTTATAATGGATCCACTAGTTTCCGATACTAAAAATTTCCATATAGCCTAACAACTTCAAAGAAGCAATTCTTTTATTCATTGGTCCAATAGAACTTATGTGTCAAAAGAGCATGCCAAAGATGTAAAGAAAAGGTAATATTGGTGAACTTAGATAGAAGTCGACCCCACCTTAAAATTTACAATTTCCCCATACTTCAAGAATTCTGTATGCACATCCTCATAAAATTCCTCATAACAGCGTTCGACCTCTTCATCTGTGTACTGAAAATGATAGAACCATAAACACAATATTGGTTGTCAATAACACAAGGAAATCTCACTCAAAAATAGAAAGAGAGAGAATAAGAGAATAAATAATCAGCGCATATTTCATATAGTAACATTTTGTGAAGATCAAATACCAATGATTTTCTTTATTTTTTGTTTTGGTTTTGGTTTTGGTTTTGGTTTTTTTTCGTTGGGGTGGGGGGGGGGGGGGGAAGAGATCAGGAAAAAGATGCACCCAAAATTCTTCCAAATCTCCCTCTTCATATCCCATAAAAAAATAATCTCTTGTTATCATCCCTCTTATTCATTTTAAATAACTATTCTCCTATTAATAAAAAAAATCTAAGGAGGCGGACTGTATACAAGCTTGCAACGGGTTCCTTACTTTACATGCTTGTCACGGGAAAAAAACAACCAGAAATTGATGCTAGGTAGTTCACTGACCATTTAATTTAATACTACTATAATATCTTCTCTCCATTACTATTTAGTGTTTGCCACATACATAGTAACATCCAGCCTGAATCTGATCATACATAGACATGAAGTCTATCTTCTTTAAGTTAATTTCAGTCAACACCATCAAGATATGAGTAAGTCCTGTAGTTTGGAAGCTCAAATTTTGAAAAGTACCATTTCTTATCCCCAACGATCTCCAATACCCAGGATAAAGATATTGCCAGAGACACTATTAGCTGTTAAGGAGCTAGAATTCATAGAAACAAAAAGATAAAAAAAAATCAAACAATAAAATGTCCATGAACTTGACATGCATAGACTGAAACTCCAAATTTGCACCAGCAAAATATAAACAGCTTAAGTTCACTTTGAGGCGTACATGATTATGTAAAAATAATTATCTGTTTTGTTTTTTCTTTTTGCAATTTTGATATAAGAAATTGTTGGTGTTGATTGTTATAAATTACAAAGGAATAGTTATCGATAAATAATTTACAGCAGCAAGACTCTACAAGAAGTAGCTTAAATTGCAGCATGTAGGATACAGAATTGGTAATATCATATATCACCGAACAAACCAAGGCCAAGAGCTTGAACCTCCATCGAAGCAACTTGTAAAAGGAATTCTGAACTGATTAAGTCAAAGGAAAAATAATAAACCTATAACGGATGTATCATCTCAAATAATGGATGTATCATGTATCATGTGATTACCTGGAATGACATTAACACAAACTTATCAAGGGGGAACATTTAGTCCTATACAACATAAAAAGGTGATAATTACCAATCACTAGGAGAGGCACGATGAAAATTCAATTTAAGTGATATGTAGTAGAAGGTAAAGAATCTAGTCAATCTGAGTTACAAGGAAATGTCGCAGATAAGAGAAAAGAGCCCAAATTTACTCAACTTCGTAAGTTGATGATCAAGCAAATAGAATATATAGCACAAATTCTTTCAAGCAGAACATCAGAAAACCTTTTTAATCATGATAGGAAATGCTAATATAAAAAAAACCATCTCATACGAGTCAATAAAAATGCTTATGGTACGAACACAATTAAACAACCTAAATCCAAAACCACCAAACAATGAGTAATACTTGACACTTACTCCCTCCGTCCCTAATTATTTGACGTTTTAGAGTTTTTCATTTGTCCCTAATTATTTGATGTTTGTTCAAATCTAAGAGAATTAATGATAATTTTTTCAAAATTATCCTTCATTAAATTCTTTCTCTCTCCTTATCCCAATAAAACTCTTCTTATCCCAACAAAAGATTTAAGGGTATTATAGGCAATTGAGTACTATATTTAATGCTTTCCAATCACTATCTTAATTCTTGTGTTCACCTCTAAAACATCAAATAATTAGGGACGGAGGGAGTATGTTATATGGACTCGTCAACACCTAGAAGGATCCTTTAGAGGACGCAGCAACACGGACACTCCTAATTACATTCCAAGTTCGATACCCACACTACATAATCGTGTAGTGTCGACACGGGTACTTCTAGATTTTAGAAGAGTCCATTTAACATAGCCTGCCGTAACACACACATAAAACCCCACATATAAAGATACACATAAAGACAAAGAATTTGAATAACAGAACTTGTCAATAGCACAAAACTGAGAAAATAAAATAAAATCGTCTTTTAGTAGAGCTGACACAGGATACTACTAGAAGTGGTACAATTGCTAACGCATGAATCACCATAGTTAGCAACTAGCTAAATCCATTGTCTACCCTATTCAGAATAAAACCGCAAATAGTTATGTCCATTCACAATTCTTACATATTCTAACCATGAAAATAAAATTTGTGGATATACTCCAAAACTAGCATGAACGAATGATATAATTAGATATTTTAGATTGGAAATCAATATTCATAAAAGCGTTTCGAATGGCTTGAGCAGTGTTGCTTTTAACTAGGCAAAACTAATGAATTACCCACTGATAAACTAATTATTATTTTAAAATTGAGTCATTCCGTTAAAAGAATTAAACAGACGTTAATTTTTTATCGACAAAACTAATGAATTACTCATTGTACTTGTCACGTTTTATTGATTACACCCAATTTTAAAATAATAATTAGTTTACTGGGGGTAATTTAAAAAATTAAAAGTTAATGGTGTAAATCAGTAAAACGTGCCAACTACAGTTGATAATTCATTAGTTTTGTCGATAAATAATTAACACCCGTTTAATTTTTTAACGGAATGACCCAATTTCAAAATAATAATTAGTTTACTATGGTAATTTGAAAAAGTAAAAGTTCAATAGAGTAATCACTAAAACATACCAACTAAAGTGGGTAAGTTATTAGTTTTGCCCTTTTTAACTATTCAAATATGATTGCACCAATCAGTATCAAAGAAGCTATTATCACCTTTTTGCGAGATAATAATTATCTGGAACAATAATGCCAATTTTGACATATATAACTCTAACAAAAGTCTGAAATGGAACCTCATACAGTAACATCTAGGTTTTAGCTTTTCCAATGTACACATCATTTGAATCCATTTACCAATATCATACATCTACAGAGAATGTCTTTCCTATATGAAGCTTCATGTATTAAATGATATAAGGTATGAATTATAAAAATATTAACGAGGATACTAGAATCACAGCAGGACTTCATTTACAGACCTCAAGCCCCTCATCCTGCTCCCAAGCAAGGCCAGGTCCATTGTACATATTCTTCATAAGCAGTGTGCAAGTTTTATCAGCGTAAAAATGAGCTCTACTGCAACGCGACCCAAACCGACAAGCTCCAGTTTTGATGTGGAAAGGACAATGAGCTTTGTCCTGCCATACACACAACAATGCTTAAAGATGTTGTTTGTCAACAATACAAAACTATAATAAGCAATAAAATGGAGAGGGCACTCACCTGTTCTGTTCCAAAGTTCGGAACTTGTTGAGCAACATTCTCCAATAACTGCTGTGCTGAAATTGCAGGTACATTTTGGTAATCAGCAAAAGCTTCTGATTGTGGAGGAAGCGGATTTGATGTTGGTCTATCAGCATCCTATATAGGTAGTAACAAAAAAATGCAAATCATACACCAATTTAGGCGAGAATAGGAAATCAAGTAGCATTTCAGCAATACCTCTTTTCTTGTATGTTGGTCTGCATCTTTCTTTTTTACCCTGACTCTATTCTTCTTGACAATTATCTCATTGCCTTGCCAAATAATTTCGGGAGGCCCCTCTTCTACGTATTCCCAATCATCATCCTCATTTGACACATTCTCATGTCCTGCCTGTCAGTGTTTGCCGATTTATTAAGATCATAATAGTATTGATAAAGAACAGTCATGCTTCTCTATAACTATACCATTGACTGATGGACCAAACTTCAAATTTACTTCTTAGTCTTCTGCTTATAATACAAAACTTCAGATCAGCTACGAAGCCTACCACGCAAGCATTGTAAGTTCATAAAAATATAATACATACACGCTCTCCATTCCAAAATGGCGATCCACTTTCATATAACAATATCTATATAAAAAAGAAAGTAGGTTTCACCACTTATTATTCAGGCTAAATTCAAGCATTATGCAACATTAGACACTATTTTATAAAGTGAACTCTCTTTTTGCAAAAAGCAACTCTCCTCTTAGAATAGAGGTAGTATGTCTCTTCATGAGTCTAAGGTGGGCAAAACTTGAACTATGCTTCTTTTTTCGTTTTTATATTTTTTTACCTTAGATTACAAAAAAAATTCAGATATTGTACCATGTAACTATCATACATTTTCACAATTCATTATAGGAACTGAAATGAAAGTATAATTCCAAATATATAATCATGTTTCAGTGTCCAGAATTGTGAATTCTTCATTATCTAATCCAATCATACACCATAAATTCCCAGTAAAGTATCCAATAACAACAATAACTGAATTTCTTCCTAATTATTCCAATTACAACATACAATCTGACAAGTGTGTTATAGTGATAGAAGTGATAAAAATGTTTGAGAATTATAAGGAAATACCTGGTTTCTCTTTAATTCTTCTTCGAGAGCTTTCCTCCGTTCATCTTCTTCCTCCTCAACTTTTTTCCTAGCTAATTCCTCGAGAAACAGCCTTTCTCTCTCCTCAAACTCCTTCCTTTCTCTCTCTAACCTCACAATTTCTCTCTCCTCCTCCAACTGAATCCTCCGCTGCTCTTTGGGATCATTGAGCCGAGCCTCCTCCTCTTCGCGCGCCTTTTCCGCTAGCTCTTTCCTCAGCTGCTTCCTCTTCTCCTTCTTCGCCGCCTTCCTTTTCTCCTTCCGGCTCCCGCTCCCCTTTCCCGGATTGGATTCCTGAGCGCATTGCGACCCTACTTCTTCTCCTTCGATTTCAATCGATTCAGTCATTAGGGTTTTTGGATTTGAGTTCGATCAACTGTTTTGCTGTTCGAATAAGGTGGACCAACTTTTTTATGTCAACATATTAAAAATATATGTAAAAAATATAAATTTCATTTGAATAATTATATTTTAAAAAGCTTAGCACCGTGCGAGCCTCGTAATTTCTAAAATAGTTTTAAATTTTTTTTATTTTTATTATGTTTTATTAAATGTCAAAAATTTAAAGTTATTTTTATTAATTTTATAAATTATATATTAACTACTGGATTTTTTGTTTTGAATTTTTAAATTGAACATTTTTGTACTCAGAGATTGTATTCGGTTGACCCCTCAAATTCTTACATATTTTCGTCTGCAAGTATTTAATTGATCGCTTATTTTCCCCCTTATGTATTTGATTCTCTTTAGATCACCTCACTTTTTTGGTGGTCCTTGTCGTCTGAATAATTATGCACTATGTGCCCTTGCATGGGTTGAAGATGTATCTGGTGGAAAGCAAAGGAGGAGCCATATCATGTATGTTGCTTGCACTGTTGGGGTGGGATGGGATGGGATGGGGTGGGGTAGGTGGGTAGGGGGTGGGAGTAGGTGGGTAGGTGGGTAGGGGGTGGGAGTAGGTGGGTGTCTGAGTGGTTGAACTTTTTGAATATGTAAATATGGGTGGAAAAAACTTTTGATTTAGATTTAGATTTAGAATAAAATGTGGGTCGAAAAATGGTTAACCGGGTCGGAACTATATTTCTTTTTTAAAATATGGTTACAAATTTTACCCAACCCAAATAAATAAAAATAGTTAACCGACCCATTTGATTCCAATTAATATGGATTGACCCAACAGTTAACCAACTATATTGTCAGGTCTAGCGTGAGCGCACATGATGTTGTCAGCAACAACTTATAAGTTAGTTAAATTAATTTATAATTTGATTTTTTAATGTAAAAGTTTTTGGAGCGACTTATTTTCTGATTTATAAGTTATTTTTAATAGGTAATTTTTTTTAACTTATAAGTAATTTTAAAATAAATAAATTTAACTAAATATAAAGACTATTTTGCCTTTAGTTTAATACTAGTATTTACACCTTAATATAACTTATAAGTTATTTTAGTCAAACAACCTCACTTTTAATTTTAACTAATAAATCAAAAGATACCAAACATTATGATTTCTTTTCTTTTCTAAAACTTAAAAACAAGTCTCACTTTTATCTCCCCAATCCAATCCAATCCAATCCAATCCAACTTCTCTTTGCTACCAGAAACACAGAAAAATGTCAACAAATTATTTATGGTTCTCATCTTTGATAAAGTTATGCACTACTTTTTTTTTTCCAGTCTATATCAATGTGATTTTTATTTTGTTAAAGCAGTGTGGGTTTGTTTCATGAATTAATTCAATTCGAGCAATAATTTTATTTTAGAAGAGAGAAAGGCTTTTTAGGTTAGAGAGTAGAGATGTAATTTGTAAAGATAGAGGGGGCAAAATAGTCGTTATATTTGATCAAAATGACTTATAAGTTATTTTATTTTAAATTACAAATTGTTACTTATCAAGATAGAGGGAGTATTATTTTTGACTTATAAATCAAAAAATAAATTATAAAATAAGTTTTTTCTGAACAGTTAAGCACTAAAAGCTATTTATAAGTTGTTTCACAAACTTATAAGGAGTTCATTTTAAATTTTAACTTATATGTGACTTTAAAGTTCCCCGAAGGGACAGTGAAGGAGAGAAAGAGCGGAAATAGGAGAGAGAAAATGACGATGGTCGGAGGTGTAGCCGGAAGGCGAAAGACGGTGTTGATAACTGGGGTAAGCAGAGGGCTCGGCAAAGCCCTAGCGCTAGAATTGGTAAAGTTGGGTCACACCATAATAGGATGCTCCCGCTCACAGGATAAACTTGATGCCCTCGAAGTTGAGCTTTCTTCTTCTTCTTCTTCGAACAAAGATGCTGCTGATGCTTCTAATAAATCCGAAAAGAAACACTTTTTCATGAATGTCGATGTGGTCAGTCCCCACCACCTCTCTAAATATTTGTCTCGTCATTTACATCAATTCGTTTCAATTTATTTTGTTTTGGTTTAATTTGTTTTTCAAAATGCCTTTGTTTAAAGTTAGGTAGAACCTTTGTTTCCTTGTAATTTTTAAAGAATCATTTATTAATCTATTATATTTACAACCTCGAAATCCAAAAAGGAAAAATGGATTTTTTTCCCTTCATTATTTGGTGTGATTTTTAGAATTTGTTGTAGCATTTGCCATATTTTTTTGGGATTTTTTTGTTGTTGAGAAAACTGACAATTGGGTGTCAAGAAATGGCCTGTAAGTTATTATAGTAAATGCAATTCAGTTTGAATGGACACGTGTAATCCCTCCGTCCCAAATGAGATCCCAAATTTGAAAACAAAAATGTACCAAATCTCACTGTATATAGGAATGATCTTGACCATTAACTATGTTATGTAAGGCTATTTTTCCATAGAGACCTGGAGTAATATTCTCTCTATTTCCTTTTTTTTCCTTCCTCTAATAGAAGATTGTATAACTTAAGAATAAATAGAAGAAAACTATGAAAGAATAGCATGATGAAGATAGTCCAAAGTGATTTTTTTTTATCATTTTTTAGCATATGATATATTCAGGGGAGAAAATGGTCATTCCGTTATCCATTTGTTGTTTGTATAAACATAGAATTTTCAATGAATTTACCATTCTGAGGAGAAAATGCTGAGGCTATCTTCTATCTTAAAGAAAATAAAAAAAATGCTGATGCTATCATTAGTTTCTTTATTTGGTTCTCTGGCTTTACTCTTTCAAACCTTAGCTTTGTACATGCATGCATATGCTGTGCGGGAATACGAGGTTCTGTTCTAGGATGACTCAGACTGAACTCTGAAATAACTTCCTAAAGTTTACATTGATTTGAGGTCTGGAATCAGGATGGGCAACAATTGATTAGGAAAAATATAAAAAAAAAAGCAAATATAAAATATACAAATTTATTTTGTTGGAGCTATTGAGGTTACAGTAATACAGTATAATAACACCTTCAGGACAATTTTGAGTTGTAGAAAACTAATTTCTCAAATCTAACTGATGATTTTTAATTATTGTTTGTTTATTGTTTAGGTTAGGGATATTGTTCTTATGTGTATGTGTTAGATATTGATACTAATTGTTACGCTGTGTCTTGATAGAGTTCAAACAGCAGTGTTGAGGAGTTGGCACGTGCAGTGATGGAAAAGAAGGGTGTTCCAGATATCATAGGTACATGAACTATTAAAACATTCTTATTTTGGCTGCTGCTTGAATCTTTGTTGCTACCATATATTGGCACGCTTGCACTCAGATAAATCCTGATAACATACTGATTCCACTAATAGGTATTGATCTGCTTACTCACTTTAATATCCCCGTAAGAAATTAACATAAACATATTTATTGTAAATTTGTGATATGCGCCACAGCATAAACATGGTGGTAGAAGTAGTAATAGATATCAGGGAGCTTGGAACTCTATCCATTACCAAGCAAGCGAATAAAGTCCCCCCTTGGTCCCTCCTTCTCTTCATGTCTGAATGGCTGGTATCCATAAAATTATTATGATTGTTGATGGCACAGTTAAAATTATTATCATAGTTGCCTTTGTATAAGTGTAATATTGTTATGTGATAAATTCTTTCATTGGCGCTATGTTATATGCTCACATTCCATGTAATTTGTGGTTACCTAATATAAATTTCAGAAACCTATCATGGCTTGCATCATATTGACTACTATTTGAAAACTAAATTTCATTATTATACTATAATTCAATTGAGTTTGCAGACATTTGACATGTGTACAATGTTGTCCTTTTGCTCCGGGGATTAAACTTGAAAGAACATGGATCAACTAACATACATAACCACTAGCACAAACTTATGGTCTTTCAGCTAAGTTAATACAACTTCAATCAAATGTAACCAAAATAAAAATAAAAATGTAACTCAGGTTACTAACTCCAAACCACTGTTAGGTGGATATTCTAATGGAAGGTGACATAATTATTATCCTTGCACTTGATGTTTCTACCTTTTTATTTTCTTCCGTGAACATGCATGGTCTTTCAATTTGACTTTTTAATGAAACCATAAAATCCATGCGTGTATTGAATGTAAATGTGGGCGTTTGTCAGTAAATAATGCAGGGACTATAAATAAAAACAACAAAATTTGGGAGGTACCAGTGGAAGAGTTTGATACCGTCATTGATACTAATATAAAAGGAATAGCAAATATGTTGCGTCACTTCATCCCTCTTATGATTGAGAGCAAGCAAGGGGTCATTGTCAATATGTCATCTGGATGGGGAAGATCTGGTGCTGCACAGGTAAACTTAAGAAGTGGCATATATGCTTGTTTATCATGAATTTTATCTTTAATTTATTATGTCAACTATTTTGATGAGTTTATATGATATTCAGGATACGTCATTATATTATCTGTGCAAATGCAAGTCGTTAAGCAGAAAACGTTCCTACTAATACAACACTATTTCTTGATTAACTGCACCATTACCGCGATATTTCCACATTGCCAGTCCAAAAGAGCAGGGTTAAGACCCTTTGGATGACCAAAAAGAAGAAAAAGTGAAGTTGGGGGTTAATAACTTTCTACTGTTTTTTTTTTTTTGTTTTTTTTTGGGGGGGGGGGGGTGGGAGTTGGGGTGGGGTAGAAAATTTTTTAGTACCAAGAAAACTTTATATGGTTTTACTTTCTTGATGAAACTCAGATTACAGGATTTATTTCATGATTTAGTAAGTTTAATAACTTCTACCGTAGATTTAGATTCGAAACCTTATCCATCCATCTATAGATAATGATAATGTGATTCAGGTTGCTGAGAAGCTGAGTAATTTGGTGTGAAGTATCAGGATTCTCGTCTACTGGCTGATCTATTATAGATTTGATTGTGAACTATGTTGATTTGTTACTGAACATCAACAGGTATCACCTTATTGTGCTTCAAAATGGGCAGTAGAGGGTCTGACCAGATCTGTAGCGAAGGAGTTGCCCACTGGAGTGTCAATTGTTGCACTTAATCCAGGTGTGATTAACACTGACATACTTGCATCATGCTTTGGTAGTTCAGCTTCTCTGTACCAGCAGCCTGAGTCATGGTATTCATCTTTTCTCCTTTCCTCAAGATGCTCAGTATCTTACCAATTTTTTTTCATAATCTTGTTATATGATGATCCATAGCTGATCATGAAACACCATTCTGAGTTAATTTCTGAACCATATTTAGGTGAAAGATAATAGGTATGTTTGAACCTTTACTTATCAAGCAAGTGTAGCTTCATGCCAAGAATTTACAATTTTACGAGCAGACATGGGTTTTAATTGCATCATTTTTTTCTTGTCAAATAATGAAATAAACTTACTCTATACTATATACTTTGTGGTTAAGTTTTCTGTTTTGGAGTATTCATTTTTCTTTGTTCCTGAATCCTCCCCCCCTCCCCCCCTCCCCCTCTTTTTAAACCATTATTCAACAGGGCTCCAAAGGCAGCATCAATGATACTTAATCTTACAATGGCAGACAATGGTGCATCCCTAACAGTATGATGTTTGAGCAATGTGGTAGCTATGCTTTATGTGCATATACGAATAATGTTGAGAAGCAATAACATTTCAAACAGAATTCTAATCTTTTGCCAACTCTCCATTTCGCCCAAGACATTCTGCTTTTTTATTTCACTGATACATATGTTTCAGATACTGTTGGAAACCTAGATGTTGGTATTGACCTCACCTGCTTATGGCTACTACCCTCTACCACAACTAAAATGTTGTAGCAGACTTGTTCATGTAGAAATCCAATGTTAGTTGTATGTCAGAAAAATAGTTATCTTGATTAAACAGCTATGGCAGATTATGAGACATTGAGATGTGAATTCACTGCCTGAAATATGTAATATTATTAGGAGCTGTTGGTAATACTTTTTTGAACTTCAGCTTGTGGTTGCTCACTTGTCTTTGTTTAAAGTTTACTTTTAAAAGTCAATAATAATCTTATAATTTGCGTACGCGTGATATGTGAATGTATATAGTAATTGACAAGATTGATCAAGAACTATTTTATATGAAGGTTTTTTATATTATGGCTATAAGTTTAGGATATGGCATCAGTGTTTTTGACACGATTATTTTATTTTTAATCTTTTTTTTAATTACAAGTGACAAAATAATAAAAAGAAAAGGAAATCAAATTGTGTTGTAGTCTGATCTTTAAAGCTTCTCAAGATGACCCCATATGGATATGATTCTACCAAGTCCAAATCATACAGCTACTAATATAATCATGTGGGTTGCTATTTTATCATATTAAATTTGAATTAGGTAAACTTGAATGATTTTCGAGGTTCTTCGAAAATAACTTATAAGTTAGTTTGGTCAAACTAACTTATAAGTTATTTTTTTTACTATTTAGGTGTTTGAGAATAATTTATTTTTTAATTTATAAGTCATTATTGATAAATAACGAATTCTAGCTTATCAAAAAATAACTTATAAATGAGTAGGTTTAGCCAAATGTTAAAGACACTTTTGTCATTATTTTAATAGTCTTTAAATTTTATTTTGGCCAAACACTTTCTCATTTTGTTTTAACTTAATTTCTAATTCGGGGATGACCTATTTTAAAATGACTTATAAGTTATAATTTAAAATGACATTATAAGTGCTAACTTATAAATAAAAGTGTTATCATTTTGATTTATAAGACAGAAATTAAGTTAAAATAAAATGTGAAGGTGTATGACTAAAATGACTTATAAGTTCAAATAACATGTAAACACTATTAAAATAAGGGCAAAACAGTCTTTACATTTATTCAAACTTAGAGGGTGTTTGATAAAAATTGAATGAATCTGAATCTGAATGAGTTAAATCTGAATCTGAATGAAAAAAACTGTTTGATAATTGACATATCTGAAACATCTGAATGACAAAACTTTATTATTTTATCCCTCTGAAAAAATTCAAAATTATTGTAAATTTATTTAATATTACTTAATATAATAGTTAATATATATATTTTAATTTTTAATTTTTTTTTACTTCATTCAGCTAAAAAAATATAACTTAATCATTCAGCTCGTCTATCTTACCGATTCAGCTATTCAGACCAAAATAAACGCATTGACCGATTCATTTATTCAATCCTTCACCCATTCAACTCTAAACAAACACTCCCTTACTTATTTTGGGAAAGAACTAACGAGTATCAACCATCAAGAGTAGGGGTGAGCATGGTGCGGTTTGGTGCGGTTTGAAGTCCAAACCGCACCCGAAATCGCTTAGGTGCGGTTTGAAAAATTCAAAACCGCACCCGAAACCGCTTGTGATTGGTGCGGTGCGGTTTTAAAGTGTGCGGTGCGGTTTTAATTGGTGCGGTTTCGGTTCCAAAACCAATTGAAACAACAAAAAAGTTTAAGCCTTCAATAAAATTTAACATTAAACTTACATCGAGCAATTAACTTAGTGACAAAGTCGACAATGAGAATTATATCAAGCATGCTTTAAAACTAAAATATGCGCTATATAAAACAACGGAGACCATATATTCGATAACAAGCAAGAATGTTTATCAGTTCTCCAAAAATTAAAAGTATATACTGAAGATAGAATAAAATATATTGCAGGAAGGACTAAAAATAATCTATTAGACTATTACAATTATAGCAATGACATTAACCAATGCATCAAGTGCTCGAGCCCCTCAATTATAAGCTTCTCCAATAACGCATCAAATAAATTCAAAATTTTAAAACCCAATTGCTTAATTTTTGACTCTATAACCTAACATTTTCTTTCAATTGGTGAAAAAATGACAATGCAAGACTGGGGTTTTCTCTGAGCGTGTTCAAGTGAAAAATAACTTTAGAATTTATTAGAGATAATACGTATATACACACACATGGTGCGGTTTCGGTTTTATGCGATTTGGTTTTGGCTAGTAACCAAACCGGAACCGTAAATTTGGTTATTCAACCCACCTAAAACCGCCACATACGCCGGAACCATTGGTGCGGTTTTAATTGGTGCGGTTCGTGCGGTTTTTGGTGCGGTTTCGGTTCCAATTTGGTTATTTGCTCAGCCCTAATCAAGAGACAGAAGTCAAGATATTGATTGATTTGTCTACTTTTGTGTCCTAAACCCATACTCCGCGCCCCCACTCCTCACCAACCCACTACCCCACCCACCCAGCACCCCACTCACGCAACCACACCCAGTACAAAGTTCACTTCACAATTGAACTAAACAAACAACAACAAAAATAGTAAAATAGTAGTAAAACCATGTCCAAATTTTCTCCGGTAAGCTGCTGCTGCTGTTGTCTCTTCATAATCTTGTCTTTCTTTACTCCATCTTCTTTATGCGATGAAACCAAAAACCTTGATTCATGTCTAATCAATCACAACGTCAACAACTTTACCTTGTACTCTTCTAACAATGGCTCCGGTACTACTTCCCCTCTCTACTCATATCTCCTAAATTTCTCCATACAAAATCTCCGGTTTTCCGGATCCTCAGTTCCCAAACCATCCGCCATTATTTTGCCAGAAAACAAAGATCAATTAGGCAAAATTATTTTTTGTTGTCGAGAATGGTCTTTTCAAATCAGGCTCCGGTCCGGTGGATATAGCTATGAAGGCACGAGTTCATCAGTTTCCAGTTATGAAACTCAGTTTGTAGTCATTGATATGATGAATCTCGACAAAATTTTGGTCGACTTAGAATCCGAAACAGCCTGGGTAGAAGGCGGCGCAACGCTGGGCCAGACGTACTACGCCATTGCCAAAGCAAGCAGTACTCTCGGATTCCCGGCCGGAGCTTGCCCGACTGTGGGAGTCGGTGGGCACTTTTCCGGTGGAGGATTTGGATTTATGTCCAGAAAATACGGAGTTTCTGCGGATAATATGGTGGATGCGCTTCTGGTTGATGCCGAGGGGAATATTTTGGATAGGGAAGGAATGGGGGAAGATGTGTTTTGGGCGATTCGAGGCGGCGGTGGGGGAAATTGGGGGATTGTTTATGCTTGGAAAATTAGGTTAGTAAAAGTACCAGAAAATGTAACAGCTTTCACATTTTCTAGGACTGAAGGCACAACATATAAAGTGGGTAAGCTTGTTGAGAAATGGCAAAATGTGGCACCATATTTAGATGATGAATTACATTTAATGATTTTTATTAGTTCCGGTTTGGTTCAAAAACAAGGAATTTCAGCGATATTTCAAGGACTTTATCAAGGTCCAAGAACCAAAGCCATTTCAATACTAAACAAAAAGTTCCCGGAGCTGGGAATTGTGGAAGGCGAAATCAAGGAAATGAGTTGGATTGAGTCGGTTGTTTACTTGTCCGACTTGAATGGCCAACTGCAACAGGGCTCTGTATTAGGCTTGAAAAACAGGTACTTTGATGCCAAATCCTTCTTCAAGACGAAATCGGATTATGTTCAAAAACCAATTCCAAGAAAAGGAATACAACTTGCTCTTGACATACTCGAGAAAGAACCCAAAGCGTATGCTCTGCTGGAACCTTATGGCGGATTTATGGGAAGAACAAGCAGCGATTCCATTGCTTTTCCTCATAGAAGAGATAATCTTTTTACCATCGAGTATACTGTGACATGGGGGGAAATAATGGAGAATGTTGGGTATATAGAGTGGATAAGAGGATTTTATGACTCCATGAGGCCTTATGTTTCCTCCAATCCCAGGGCTGCCTATGTTAATTACATGGACCTTGATCTTGGAGTTGGCAATGGTAGTAGTAGTACAAGTGGTTCATCTCCTGTTGAGTTGGCTAGGGTTTGGGGGGAGAAGTATTTCTTAAAGAATTATGATAGATTGGTTAAGGCCAAGACTCTTATCGATCCGAATAATGTTTTCAGGCACGAGCAAAGTATTCCTCCGATCGATGCTCCCAAAATCAGAAATAAGACTAGTTTTGGTGGATTTGTTAATGGCAGGTTAGATTAGTTAGCAATATCCATTTGTTGATGTTTTTTTAACAAATGTTCCTTTGTTCTCTTGTTCAAGAAAAAGCGACTTAGAGCCTCTTCGACAACGACTTATTTTAAATTAACTTAAAGTTAAAATATAAGTTGATTTATAATTAAAAATGTTCGGTATCAATTTGACTTATCTTTAATTTACAAAATTGATAATTATAATATGGATTCCAAATATTTATGATCTGGACGTGAATGAGTCGAATTACTTATCCCTCGATCAATTAGCGAACCATCTCTCCAGGGATTGTGAAAGATGTTCCACTAGAAATATTCTTTGTTATTGCTTCGACTCATATCACGTTGATAAATGTTGAGGATATTTTATTATAATAACAAGTTTGCAACACCTGTGAGGCACAAACTTATTTTCTTATATTTTATAAATATAATATCAATTGTCTATAATAATACCTTGTATTATATTTATCTCGTACTCTCCCTCCCTCTCATACGTAACATTTTTTATGAGAAGTAATTTTAGAAAGATTATGCCTAATTCTCCTAAATTATATAAAATATCAAATAATTTGAAAAAAAATTTATTTAAAACGTCGTATATTATGAGACGATACGAGTATTATCTTATAATTTTATGATCAATTAAATTGTAAAATTATTAAAGTTAGTTATAGTATCAATGGGTGCCCTTACTCATGGAACTGCTAGCAGCTGGAGGAGTGGGATAGGCTAAGAACCCACGCAAGGAAGGTAGGAAGAGATGATAAAATACACATATAGCAATACCAAAAATTTGGTCAAAAACAATGTGTCGTTAAATATGTATTACAGAAAATTAAATAAAAAATTTAATTGAAGGAATTTTAATCTGAAAAGATGTTTGTATAATGTGTCATTATATATATATATATATATATATATATATATATATATATATATATATACTAGCTGGGTCCCGTGCCTCTGGCACTATATGGACAATATGATTTATCTTAAACTTTGAACGACCAAAATAATTTATTGAGTGAGCGGAAAATTTAAAGTCATTTGTATTTTATTAAATTATTATTAGATTATTATTAGATTATTAGATAGATAGATGTATTTTATTAGATAGATGTATGAACGGTGAGATTTATTTCAAACTTTGGACGGCCCAGATGATTTATTGAGTGAGCGAGAAATTCAAAATCATTTGTATTTTATTAGATATATATATATATATATATATATATATATATATATATATATATATATATATATATTAACATAATTGCTGTTTTGAAAATTTCATTAGTAAAAAGTTGCATATTCTCCGGAGCTCTATTCTTGGCTACCTATATATATTTTTATCTATATTTTTGATAAAGTGGAAGGGAAAAGATATATAAACAACCATAAAATGAAAAAAGAAGAAGGTGATTTTGTGTTGATATGTAGAAGGATTTTGCTTTTGTAATAAAGAAAAATACATCCTTTGGATATTTTGATTTTGGATATTTTGAATATTTGGATATTTGTTTAAACTGTTTTGGGATTTGGTAGATATTTGAATTTAACTATTTTGGGATTTGGTAAATATTTGAATCTGTTGATAAACATTTGAATTTAACTATTTTGGGATTTGGTAAATATTTGAATCTGTTGATAAACATTTGAATTTGTTTTGGTTGGTTAAGCATATATATGACTATATGATTCATGTTTACTATTATATTTTGGATACTATTTGTTTAACATGAGCTATTTGATTTACATGCAATTAACATGAGATATTTGATATGCATGCCATGTTGAAAGATTT
Organism: Panax japonicus; assembly: GCA_020205505.1. Lineage (NCBI taxonomy): Eukaryota > Viridiplantae > Streptophyta > Magnoliopsida > Apiales > Araliaceae > Panax > Panax japonicus. Next base: position 51,727,386 of record CM035106.1, read on the forward strand.
TGTTTAGTCAATATGCCTAAATTAATAAGGGGAGCCATATATGTAGGGGGAGTATGGTATATATATTGTCATCATCAAAAAGGAGAGAATGTTAATATATATACTTTGTGGTTTTAATGATAACAATGTTTATATGGGCTAAATTAATTTTATATTGGGTTATAATCTAATTTGGTCATGTTGTTCAAAATTGTTTCTGCATATTAATTAGGGTCCTTTAACACTAATATACAACAATTATAAAGTATTTAAAAAAACTAAACATCCACAAAATAATTATAAAAATAATACAACACAATAATACGTTGCTAAAATTACGGAGCATTGACTCCTTACACATCAGTTAACGACTTTCATATTTCCAACTAACCGGTCCTAAATTCACGCTAATGAAGAAAACATGCAACTTTGAGATTAGAAAAAACATAGCAACGACATAACGGAGAAGACGAATTCTCCAACAACGATGCAACTCTGAGATCGGATAATATCGAAGAAGATCAACAGCAACTTCAAGATCAACAACAACCTCAAGATCAGTAACCAGCCTCTGTAACAACTTTGATTGTTGATTGTTGATTGTTGATTGATTCGTTACAGATTTGTATACTGAGCTATTTGAGTTTAAAGTTTATATGCATATAGTTACCCCGTGGTTACTATATAATCGTAAATTGGTTACCTTTCTTAAGTTTTTCGCTCTATAATTGATCACAAAGTCAATATACAGACTGTTTTGATTGCAAAATGCATGTAAAAATATGTTTATATTCTGGTTACTAAGTACATATAAATTGGTTACTGTTTATTATTGATTTGGTTACTGTATAATGCTTATTTGGTTGCTGTATATTTTAAATGTATATTATACTGATGTTTTTTATATTGATGGTTATTTATTAAATACATTGGTTACCTTCATGCAACTATTGGATCTTTAAGTACATGTTGATATTTTTTATATTGTTTGTTTTTGCTGTAAAATTCATGAAAAAATATGTTTTATGTTATGGATACTAAGTAATTATATATGTTAGTTACTGTCTAATCTGGATTTGGTTAGTATATAATTTTGACTTGGTTATTGTGTAATATTACCATGGTTACTGCATAATATTACTGTGTTTTATACTGATTTTTTTTATATTGATGGTTACTGATTAACTACATTAGTTACCTTCATACATTTGTTAGTCTTTAATTTATAACAAAGTCATTACTGATTGTTTTGGTTGTAAAATGAATGTAAAAATATTTTTTATAATCTTGACTACTAATTACATATATCTTAGTTATTGTCTAATGTGTATTTAGATACTGTAATGTGTTTATTTGGTTACTGTATAATGTTATTGTGTTTTATAATTATTTCTTTTATATTGGTGGTTACTTATTGACTACATTGGTTACCTTCATACAACTGTTAATCTGATTATATATATTGGTTGTTGTATACTATTTAATTGGTTATTGTATAATGTTTACTTGGTTGCTGAATAATATTAATGTACACTTGTACTGATATTTTTTATATTCATGGTTATTTATTAGATACATTGGTTACCTTCATACAACTGTTAGTCTTTAGTTGGTAACAAACACATTATACTGGTTGTTTTTATTGTAAAATGCAATGAAAAATGTGCTTATGTTCTGGTTACTAAATAGATATAAGTTGGTTATTGTCTAATCTAAATTTAGTTATTGTATAATGTTGTTATGATTACTGTATAATATTAGTGTGTTTTATACTGGTTTATTTTATATTGATGGTTACTTATTGACTACATTGATTAACTTCATACAACTGTTAGTCTTTAGTTGGTAACAAATTGATGCGGTTGAAGAGCAGGCATGTCAGTTTATGGAAATATTTTATAGATTTGATCCAGTTTATGAAAAGATTTGATAGATTATGAAAAGATTTGATCCAGTGATAATTTGGTAATTTTTGTCAAGTTTGGAGTGTCGAATTTTGGCGTTTTCGGAGCCTAATTTCATTGGAAACGGGTCAAAGATCAAAAGTCACAAGCTTTTGCTTGTAAATTGTATGGTTTTTTTGGTCAAATTTCATCATTTAGGCCTTCAAAATTGCATGCAAAAATGTGGTTTATGTTCTGATTATTAAGATTATGTAGTTTGGTTACTGTCTAATATTGATTTGGTTATTTTACAATGTTTATTCAGTTGTCAGACAATGGAGACTGACAGTAATCAATACAACAAAATTTAATTATTTACAGGAATATATCATTGTTTACTGTTAGTAACCATTAACCACATGGTTGGTAACATTTTTGATGGTGTACAATAACCAAAATAGATGTTGATTAATATTTTGATTTTTGATTCCATCATGAGTTGTCAATATAAAATAAACATATACATTGAACAATTGATAACTGTTCTGAAACATTTTTATGTAAATTTGGTTACTCATCTAAAATAAAATGGTTACCTCTATATTCATATTTAGTTACCAACTGGACCATTTCTAAATAACTTGTATAACTATGTAATTTAAAACTATCCATCAACTAGATAAATGGAAACTCTCACATGTACATTAAGCACTTGATAACTGTTCTAATATAAATTTTTAATTATTTGGTTACTAACAACAACTGAAATAGTTACCCTTATATGCAGGTTTGGATACCAACTGCACCTCTCAAACTATTTTTATTTTAATATGAGATCTATAAGTGACCATCATATATATAACTGGGAACTCTTAATTGGAGTTTCTTATTCCATCATGATGACAGTGTATAAATAAAACATATACATTTAACACTTTATAACAGTCCTGACACAAATTTATAATTATCTGGTTACTAACAAAAACAAAAATGGTTACCATATATATAGGTTTGGATACCAACCTAACATTTTAACTGAAATAGCTGATGGATACTGTTCTGAACCAATTTTATGTAAATTTGGTTACTCACAAAAAATAAAATGGTTATCTCTATATGCAGATTTAAATACCAATTGTACAAATTCTAGATAATTTTTATGAGTATGTAATTTATAAGTATACATCAGCTATATAAATAGGACACTCTCACAAGTACATTTAACACTTGATGTTTGTCCTGATACAAGCTTGTAACTATCTAGTTACTAATAACATTAACAATAATGTAACATAATAAAATAACAACCACATAATTATATGATAGTAACCAGAACATGTTTTAATTGTAACCAAAATAAAAACATCATGTAATGAAACCCAGTTTAGGCAATCCATGTATACTAAATAATTACATATTAAACAGAATAAAAAATAAAAGTAACCAAAATCCCACATTGAGGGCACAATAATAGTAGCCAAACCATAAGATAACAGTAACCAAAACTTAATAAAGAAGTAACCAAATAGTTATATGAAAGTAACCAGAACAGGTTTTAATGATAACCAAAACAGAAACAACCTGTATATCCAACCCAGTTCAGACAACTCATGTGACGCCCCCAAAATTAGGTATACATCACCCATCTTGAGTCGTCAGATACATGGTACAAAATTCAAATACAACTTACTAATACCACTGTCGTGTATAATACGACAAAATACAACTGTGAGTTTGAATACAATAATTGTCTACTAGAGATCATACAAACTCAAAAGGAGTCCTCATTACAATTATTAATACACTATTTCTCAGAATAGTGAGGACTACTAATGCTATCCTCTGGACCGTCACTCCATTCCCCGACTAGTCCCTGCTATGTTCTCATTTCCTGAAGAGAACAGTGAAAGAAAGGGTGAGCTCAACTAGCCCAGTAAGAAATATTATGACTAAGATAATGCAGAATAAATTATCGTTAGCCTTCAACAATATTAAACTGATAAAATATAACAAGATCAAGTTTAATAGCAGTGGATCAAGCAATCCATTAAAAGAGTCAAGTAGAGAATAGAATCTACTATCTTTTATGATTTAAAAAGTTTTTAATCACTTTTATCGCTGAGACTCAGATTAATAAATAATCCACATCATCCCTGCACTACGGCCAAGGATACTCATTAGGGTCACGACCACAAATTCCATGCACTACGGGCCAAGGATATTTGTGTATTCATCAATGGTCATGATCATGCCAACAACTGTCCATCAATGCACTACGGGCCAATGAGGACTTTTACCACATCATTTGTAACATTACGGTCATGATTACACCGAATAATCCCTGGTCATAATCATACCAAGTCCATCCATGCACTACAGGCCACAGATGACTTTCAAAAAAATATAAACATGAGGATGATGACAATGATATAAGAATTCAATAAAACAAGTTCAAGAATTAATTTGTCCAAGAATCATTAACGTCCAAATTGTCAACACGATACTGTTTTGTGGTGTAAAATTCAAGAATGCTCAGAAGAATATTTCCAGGAAAAGATACTGGATGAAGCGCAAATATCAAGAATATTCCACTAATTTCATGGAGTATAGAAGTCAAAGTTTTATCCAACTGAGTATAATAAAGAATAGAATAACAAAAGAAATCACCATGCATGCGGTACTTCGCATCGACAGGTTATTCTAACAGAATAATAATAACGGAACCAGGTCAGGCAAAATTTGCACCGACAGGATGTTCCAACAGAATGATAAAGACGGAACCAGGTCCGGTGTAAAACACACAGACAGGATGTTCCAACGGAATAATAATAAAGGCGGAACCAGGTCCGGTGTAAAACACACAGACAAGATGTTCCAACGGAATAATAATAAAGACGGAACCAGGTCCGGTGTAAAACACACAGACAGGATGTTCCAACAGAATGATAGAAGAATGTCACCAAGTATAGGGTAGACCGCGTATACAGGTTATTCCAACAGAATGATAAGAAATGGAATAACAATAGTTCTCTTCATGAATAAGAAAGAATAACACCCCTTACCGTAACAGAAACTGGATATAGAAGTAGTGAAGTAGCATAATACTCTTCTTCTTTATCTCTATAATTTCCTCTCTATAGCTTCTCTCTATAATTTCTCTCTCTAGAGTTTCAAGGAATTCGTAAGAAAATAATGAAGGAATGAGCTTCTATTTATAGGAAAATGGAATGCATAGTAACTAATCCATGAACGGTCCAGATTGATTTACTTTAATCTGACGGTCCATATTTAAAGAAAAATCTTTAAAATAAAATATAATATATTCTATTTATATAAAAAGTTTTTTACTATGCAAAACACTATGCAACACTATGCATAATAAAATATAATATATTCTATTTATAAAATAACTTTAATAAAGTATTCTGTTTTATATAAAAAGATGTTTCTGTTTTATTACGTTAATAATACGAATAAAACAAAACGTCATCATCGCTATAATAATTAAAACAAAACGTCATTATCGCTATAATAATTCATATTAATAATCGACAATAATTGAGTCAAACTGAGCGACTTCTTACATAAATATCAATAATCAATACCGTGTGCTACTATGCAACAACGCGTATTACTGTACTTTTACTACCGAGTAGTTCAACAGTTTTAACGGTAAAACTCCCGCCGTTATTTTCAATAAAATATTTTTGTCGTTTTCTCAATCCGACAATAATTCCGTTGTGGGGTCCACCAATAATTGTATCGTCGTACGAATATTTTCCGACACAAAGAATATTCCCTGACCAATCGAATATAATATAACAACTTGCATACTTTTCAAAATTTATAAATACTACCCACAACTATAATATTATCTCAAATTCACACCATAATATAAAAAATTATTTCAAGAAAATTTATTCTTTATTCATAAAATCTGGGGTTTTACAATCTCCCCTCCTTATGGAATTTCGCCCTCGAAATTTACGTACGTACCTGGTATGCCAAACAGGTGAGGATACCTTGACTTCACTTCAAATTCTAACTCTTGAGATATAACCTTTGAGTGTTGAATATGATTCTTCTTATCCAAGATTGTAACACGTATCTCTTCAAACGTTAAATCATCCGCTATCTCGTCCGGTTCTAAATTAATAATGTAGTTCGGGTCGTCCACATATTTACGTAACATTGATACGAAAAAAAACGTTATGAACACGCAATATATTTGGCGGTAAAACGAGTCTATAAGCCACAGTTCCTACTCAATCGAAGATTTCAAATGGGCCAATTAAATCGAGGGTTGAGATTTCCGCTCTTCAGCAACTCTTGCTTCTAAAATAACACCCTCTTGAACCTTCTTCTTCACATTCATCAGATTCGGGTATGTAGCTTGAGCGTCTTTAACTTTATCGATTAAAGTCAATTTTACTCGTATATTCGTTATCTTTACGTGGGTCCCTAGAGTCTTTAACTCTATCTTCATCATTTGCAAGTTATACGAAATGAGTCTTTGTGTTAACAACATCGCACTTGTAAACGCATACTATCTTCTACTCAACACGTCAGCTACCACGTTCGCTCTTCCACGATGATATTGAATAGTACGATCGTAATCTTCAACAGCTCGAGTCAACGTCTTTGGTGCATGTTACTTTTGTTTTAGTTGAAAAAATTATTTAAAGGGTTTAAGAAATGGGTTTTGTACTGGTGTCAATACAAAATTCGATTTCACGCTCTGGGGTAGGCTAAGAAGTCTTCAGGAATACGTCAAGAGATTTATTAATGATAAAAATATCATTCAAAACTGTTACTCACATCCAAGACTTGGATAGTACGTCACATTGATACCAACTGTGACTTCTATCCCTTAACCTAGATAGCACCTTACAATGATACCTATCAACTTATTATCTTCATTCACGACGTCGCCTACAGAAAGTCTGGCTTCAGTGCATTCTACACAAGGAAGTCATCAACAAAAGGATCGGGGCTCTTTACTTATGGCTTGATATGACAATGATTGAATTTAGTGGTTTGGTTGCTTAAATTCGCATAATAGGTTGGTTAGGAATATGAAAGCTAACAACCTTACGAAAAACATGATGAGTAGTTAACCAATCGTTTCCTAAAATCGCATCAAATGCAAGTATTTTTAATGCAATAAGATCGACAGGTAATGCGTGGGTACCAACTTGAACTAAACAAGACTTATAAACCGTGGATGTAATGAAGGTTTCTCCCAACGGAGTTTCCACAGATAAGTCAAAGTCTAATTTCTCCGGAGTCAAATTTAATCGTTGAGCGCAAGTAGGAGAAATAAAAGAATGGGTAGAACCGGTATCAAATAAAGTGTAGACTTCGCTAGAGTTTATGATAAGCTTACCCGTGATGACCTCATGCGGGTTCCTTGCTTTCTGGGAGGTCACAACAAACGCTCTCCCTTGCACTACCGGCTTTGACATTTCTGGGACAGCATTTGGTGCCTCTATCCTAGTTGAATTTGTCTTCGGTGAACGACAAAATCGGGCTAAATGGCCTTCTCTTCCGCAATTATAACATGCTTTGGACGGCATCGCGCAATTTGGACTAATGTGTCCCTCCCCTCCGCATTTGAAGCATATGATAGGTGGTCTTTCTCCTTCCTTAACAACGGTTGCTGGTGCGGACGTCTTTCCATCATTGTTGAATCTCCTCTTCTTGAAATGTTCATTCTTATTGTTTTGGCCCTGATTACCACCGAAGTGGTTACCATTTCTGGCCTGTTGATTTTCTCCACGCTTGTTGTCACCGCTTCGATGACTGCTCTCACTGGTATTATCATTTTGCCGGCTGCTCTCTTTTGATTGTGTTGACTCGTTATCGCGCTCTACCAACTGATCCCTATTTACAACATCTGAATACAAACACAGTTTATGAGAAATAAGATGTTGACGTATCTCCGGCTTCAAACCTCTTAAAAACAATCGTGTCATTCTCTCTTCATTATCCACCAAGTGGGACGCAAACCGGGATAACTCTGCAAATTTTGCCTCGTATTGCGACACGGTCATATTATTTTGCTCCAATTTGATAAACTCCACCTCCTTCATGTGACGGATACTTTCGGGAAAGTATTTGTCATTGAACAGCTCTTGGAACTTCTCCCAAGACATCTTCAGTACGGCAGGTTGAGTACGTTTTACCGATTCCCACCAGTAATATGCCTCTCCGCGGAACATAAAGGCGGCAAAGGGAACCTTTTGCTCCTCGGAGCATCCCAAGACATCAAATATTTTGGTGATCTGCTTTATCCATGCTTCCGCAATAAGTGGTTTTGGCTCTCCCTTAAACTCCGGTGGTCCCAGCTCCTTGAACTGTTTAGCGGTGACCGCCCGAGAATTTCCAGTGTTTCCACCTACATTTTGAACAGGAGCCGCTCTCGCTTGCTGTTGCATGAATTGCATAAAGCCTCTGAACAATCCATCATTCATCATTTGGTCATGAGGATTGTCGCCTTCCTGATGCACATTCTCCTGATTATTGATATGTGGAGACTCAACGGTCTCTTGTGCTCCATTGTTATTCTCAACATTTTCGGAAGTCATTTTCAGATACTGCCACAAAATAAAGATTAATTGACATGTAACATAATATCTCTAAACTTTGACCAACTAATTTAAATACAAAATAAATTTAAGTAGGTCATACTAGCGAAGGAATTCCCCGTCTCTCCCCTCCTAGTTCTAGTCTCACATCTTAGCCAGGGATCATATCCCTAAGCTCTGATACCAACTGTGACGCCCCCAAAAGTAGGTATACATCACCCATCTTGAGTCGTCAGATACATGGTACAAAATTCAAATACAACTTACTAATACCACTGTCGTGTATAATACGACAAAATACAACTGTGAGTTTGAATACAATAATTGTCTACTAGAGATCATACAAACTCAAAAGGAGTCCTCATTACAATTATTAATACACTATTTCTCAGAATAGTGAGGACTACTAATGCTATCCTCTGGACCGTCACTCCATTCCCCGACTAGTCCCTGCTATGTTCTCATTTCCTGAAGAGAACAGTGAAAGAAAGGGTGAGCTCAACTAGCCCAGTAAGAAATATTATGACTAAGATAATGCAGAATAAATTATCGTTAGCCTTCAACAATATTAAACTGATAAAATATAACAAGATCAAGTTTAATAGCAGTGGATCAAGCAATCCATTAAAAGAGTCAAGTAGAGAATAGAATCTACTATCTTTTATGATTTAAAAAGTTTTTAATCACTTTTATCGCTGAGACTCAGATTAATAAATAATCCACATCATCCCTGCACTACGGCCAAGGATACTCATTAGGGTCACGACCACAAATTCCATGCACTACGGGCCAAGGATATTTGTGTATTCATCAATGGTCATGATCATGCCAACAACTGTCCATCAATGCACTACGGGCCAATGAGGACTTTTACCACATCATTTGTAACATTACGGTCATGATTACACCGAATAATCCCTGGTCATAATCATACCAAGTCCATCCATGCACTACAGGCCACAGATGACTTTCAAAAAAATATAAACATGAGGATGATGACAATGATATAAGAATTCAATAAAACAAGTTCAAGAATTAATTTGTCCAAGAATCATTAACGTCCAAATTGTCAACACGATACTGTTTTGTGGTGTAAAATTCAAGAATGCTCAGAAGAATATTTCCAGGAAAAGATACTGGATGAAGCGCAAATATCAAGAATATTCCACTAATTTCATGGAGTATAGAAGTCAAAGTTTTATCCAACTGAGTATAATAAAGAATAGAATAACAAAAGAAATCACCATGCATGCGGTACTTCGCATCGACAGGTTATTCTAACAGAATAATAATAACGGAACCAGGTCAGGCAAAATTTGCACCGACAGGATGTTCCAACAGAATGATAAAGACGGAACCAGGTCCGGTGTAAAACACACAGACAGGATGTTCCAACGGAATAATAATAAAGGCGGAACCAGGTCCGGTGTAAAACACACAGACAAGATGTTCCAACGGAATAATAATAAAGACGGAACCAGGTCCGGTGTAAAACACACAGACAGGATGTTCCAACAGAATGATAGAAGAATGTCACCAAGTATAGGGTAGACCGCGTATACAGGTTATTCCAACAGAATGATAAGAAATGGAATAACAATAGTTCTCTTCATGAATAAGAAAGAATAACACCCCTTACCGTAACAGAAACTGGATATAGAAGTAGTGAAGTAGCAGAATACTCTTCTTCTTTATCTCTATAATTTCCTCTCTATAGCTTCTCTCTATAATTTCTCTCTCTAGAGTTTCAAGGAATTCGTAAGAAAATAATGAAGGAATGAGCTTCTATTTATAGGAAAATGGAATGCATAGTAACTAATCCATGAACGGTCCAGATTGATTTACTTTAATCTGACGGTCCATATTTAAAGAAAAATCTTTAAAATAAAATATAATATATTCTATTTATATAAAAAGTTTTTTACTATGCAAAACACTATGCAACACTATGCATAATAAAATATAATATATTCTATTTATAAAATAACTTTAATAAAGTATTCTGTTTTATATAAAAAGATGTTTCTGTTTTATTACGTTAATAATACGAATAAAACAAAACGTCATCATCGCTATAATAATTAAAACAAAACGTCATTATCGCTATAATAATTCATATTAATAATCGACAATAATTGAGTCAAACTGAGCGACTTCTTACATAAATATCAATAATCAATACCGTGTGCTACTATGCAACAACGCGTATTACTGTACTTTAACTACCGAGTAGTTCAACAGTTTTAACGGTAAAACTCCCGCCGTTATTTTCAATAAAATATTTTTGTCGTTTTCTCAATCCGACAATAATTCCGTTGTGGGGTCCACCAATAATTGTATCGTCGTACGAATATTTTCCGACACAAAGAATATTCCCTGACCAATCGAATATAATATAACAACTTGCATACTTTGCAAAATTTATAAATACTACCCACAACTATAATATTATCTCAAATTCACACCATAATATAAAAAATTATTTCAAGAAAATTTATTCTTTATTCATAAAATCTGGGGTTTTACAACTCATGTATACTCTTACATGTACATTTAACACTTGATATATGTCCTGATACAAGCTTGTAACTATCTGGTTACTACCAAAAAATAAAATAGTTACCCTTCTATGCATGTTTGGTTATCAACTGCACCTTTCAAACAATGTATCAGACACAATTTAGAATTAGCAAATACGAACCAACAAACAATGTCAAATCACTGATAATATAATCAAATATGTAATCCCCATTTACATAAGTTCCAATAAACATTACAGATTCACTAACCACAACAAATGGTTATGAATATCCAACAAAAACCAAAGTACGAAACATAATCCTTTAAAATCTTGATTGAAATTTAAATAAGGCTTATTTCTTCCCATTACATTTGTCACCATGATCTCTTGCCGAGTAACATCAAGAGGTTTGTTTGAAGCAAAATTTCTATTATCTCGATAATAGAACATGTATACTTTCTGATCCAAAACCTTTTTCTCACTAACTTGAACAACCTGTGAATCAACAAGTGTAACAAAAGTAAATTAAAAAACAATCAAAAAAATAAAGGACTATTAGACTATGTGTGACGCCCCCAAAATAAGTATACATCACCCACTCTGAGTCGCCAAATACATGGTACAGAAACAACTACAACTTTTATCGGAGGAGATACTTTATTCGGGAGATTATGGGGATGTCTACCACGTGTACTATCCAAGTTTGCATTTTGGAGCATGTTATTATCAGGTTAACTATGGTACTTAATAACAACATATATGGAACTGGTAGCTGATTATTGTTCTGTTTGAAGACCATAAAAAAAGTTGGTTGTTATAGCATGCCTTAAAAAACAAAGTGAGATGATCAATCTTGAAATCAAGTTGTGCTTGGGTCACAAAAAATGAAAACCCACCTTAATTACATATGTGCTATAACCATAGGACAATTTATAGCAACTACTCACGGTACGAGCATATTTCAATCTTGTGATTTGGTGGTATGTTGAATATTATTACTAATCTTAAAGAATGACCTACAAATTCTTTGCTTCATAAAAAATTGGTGTTCATTTGTCTATGTTTTATAAGTTCTATTATGATATCACAGGCAATAGAAGCCGCTATTGAACTTAATCTCAACAAAGTGGAGGCGGGAGCTCAAAATTCAGCGAGGTTATCAGCCAGTGACAACTTATAGCTGTCATTATATTTTGGATGAAGGTTTTCGGAAAGTCATTGGAGACTTCTTGGTGCGAGAAACAGCCCAGGTGATTACATTTATTTTGATCTGATTCATTTGAATGCCTTCCTTTTACAGGTTGAGCTTGTCACAGAACTTATACAAGATTCTGGACCTTTTAAAGATGGTAATGCATTAGAGCTTTGAAGTGCGAACCCCGGATTGGATTAAGTTAACAAAGCAATTAGCATATCACTAGCTGCATCCATATAGAGTGGTGGTCAGTGAACAGGCAGGCAGGCAGGCACAAATGAGAAGGAAAAGAAGCAAATGACATTTAGTTGCTTTAGGTATGTGGGATGTACAGGGACTGTAAATACAAAAGCAACAGAAAAATTATAATTAAAATTATCTTTTCAGCAATAAAACTCGAAAAAGATTATTTGTATTCAAGTAAAATCACCTCACTGTAATTTCATGTCTATTGTAACTTGTATATACCATTGATTTCCTAAAGGAAATTTGTTTTGTATTTAAAAATTTAGATGCAACTCTTGATTTTATGGATTTTTTTGGGAGGTATATATATACATGATGCCAACCTATGCAATCTCAATATTACTAAACCAAATCCATTTTTTTTTCAAGCAATAATTAATATTATTTAGGAAAATGATATATATTGCAAATATTTTATGTTGACTTTTTAATTGTCGGTTACGTCAATAAGTATTAGTGATAAATTTTTTTAGAGAGGTATAACAAATGAGACCCATGTCAAGTTTATGTTAATAAAATAGATATATAACTGAAAAGAGGTTTACGGATTTGCAGAACTTGTCTTGTTTACAAGCACATGAAAACTAACAAGTTCTGTCTACTTGGACTTGAAAATTGAATTGCCAAGAAATATGCAAAAACCCTACAATTAAAATGTAGATCGAGATTATAAAATATAAGACTAGAAGGTAGAAACCAAAATTCTCAGAATCCCATATGATCACTGTTGAGTAAGGGTTCCAATGCAAATCTTTCTAACAAAGAACTGTAAAGGTTGCAGGGTGTGGTCGTCCCCCTTGTGACCAATCAACATAAGTTGGAATTTAGGGCTCCCTATAACATGTGAAGGTAATGTTCTTCAGGGTGTACAATAACAAATAAACAGATCAATTTAAAGTGTTCAATAGACCAAGACTCATAATCCAAGACTCAAGTCATCTCTCCAACCTTAGCTACTCTATGATCCAACACAATACAACACAAAACAAAACAAAATACAATTAATTAATTAATTAACTCACAAAGTACTTAATTAAAATGACTAAATATTATTTTGCAGTTGCATGTCTCTATCTTGATGAAGAGTTTCTTCAAACTCGTGCATGATCGAATCAAATTTGGGAAAATCCGAATTTAGTAATTCGTCAAGCTTCACTAAATCATCCCATTCCCATTCCCATTCCAATCTTTGTACTTGAGATTCCATCGTCGGCGGCATCGAATCAAATCTTGGAACATCAGAATTCAGCAATTCATCAAGGTTGATAAAATCATCCCATTCCAATTCCATTTTTTGTTCTTGGGATTGATCTGTCATTGGAATCAACTGGTCATAATCCGCCATACCAGAAGGATCCGCTTCTTCATGTACTACTAGTGGAACATCATCATCCACAGCACAACAAATTACAACATTAGTCTCCTCATCTTCTTTTTTCTCTTCATCAGTTTTCGTTAGTCTTTTTGGGTTAGTAACAACTTCCTGATTCAGTAATGCTTCAAGGTCACAAATATCATCCCAAATATTCCCATTCATATGTTTGGAAGAAGAACTGCCTTCATGATCATCGTGTACCGGAACATCCGCAGTCTTAATAATAACACGATTCTCATCTTTTTTCTCTTCTTGATCACCATTAATTGTCAATAATAATCTTTTCGGATTAATAACAACTTCTTGATCATCATCTACTCCTTTGATCTTCCTCTTGGATATTTTCTTCAAATCAAGAATAATTTCACAAACCACATATTTCGATTCACCACCCGCAAGGGAGAACTCGTACATTTAGCAGCCCTCCTTATTTCAAAAACTAGCATTTTTTTATATCCAATCACATCACCCCCATTCTTGACTTCCCTAGGCCCAGTCTGCCCATCCCACGTCCCGCACCCCACTGCTCGAATATACTGCTCCTTCCCACCGGTGCCGCTGTTCTTCCTCATCTTCCCGCCGGCGGCTGTTTTCTTGGTCAACTTGGTGAATACGTATGTGGTTTTCTTGACTGTATTTCCCAGTTTGTCGGTTTCCGACACTAGCTAATGATTTGCATCCTTCAATATATCCCAAGGATCGCCGCCGTAGAGTTCTTTCTCTTCCACAACGTTACAAGGCAAGATTTTTCCCATGATCTTTGGCCTCAAGTAGAAGTTGATCAGCTCCTCTCCAGTTGGACATAATCTAAAACCAACAGGGATGACCATTTCTCTCTCTCTCTACTTTCTTTTCTCTCTTCTGTCTGAAATTGTCTGAAATTGGAATTAAGGTTAATTTGATGTATAAATAGGCCACGAACAAACGTGAGCACCAAGTTGTAGATACGTATAAATATTTAAGTTTCTTAATTTAAGGCTTAACTGTTTATTTCTTAATTTTAATCTGGTGGTATATTTATTTTTATTTTTTATTTTTATTAGTTATAATAATTATGTCCTAATTAAACTCTCAACAACTTAGGGATTAAAGAAATCTACTGATATATATCGGAGAAAAGATTTTTACGAATTCGTCTAATTTTGATGCTAAATGTTTTATCAGAAGATATGTATTAATTATAATTGATCCATTTTAATTTTAAAATAATATTGTTCTCTTATTATTTAGTTGCTAAAATGTAAAAATAAAAATAAAAATTTATTTAACTAATATAGGATGACCAATATAATAACTAATAATCTAAAACATTAATTAGTCTTTTGTCTGAACTTGGAATTAAGACAAAAGACTAATTTTTATTTCTTAATTTTAATCCGGTGAAATATTTATTTTTATTTTTATTTTTATTAGTTATAATAATTATGTCCTAATTAAACTCTCACCAACTTAGGGATTAAAAAATCTACTGATATATCTCAGAGAAAAGATTTTTACGACACGTCTAATTTTGACGCTATATGTTTTTATATATGTATGAGAAGATATGTATGCACGCGCGTATTAATTACAATTAATCCATTTTAATTTTAAAATGATATTGTTATCTTATTATTTAGTTGCTAAAATGTAAAAATAAAAATTTATTTAACTAATATAGGATTAAGTGGTTTTATTTGTATTAAAAAATATAGTTAATAGCTTTTTTTAATTAATTGTGATGGAGTCACATTTTCATGCTTTATTCAATAAATATGTTGCATATATACTTAGCTTGCTTGTTATATATCGGAAGGTGGTGTTCATTTAACAAGAAGAATGAGAAAGAGGTGTGTTGGTCTAAAAAAATCAATAGAGCAGCTGAAGGCATACTTCATGTATGTAGTTAGTTCACAATGAACATTGAATCAAAACATGTTAGCATATTGCTATTTATGAGATCATCCATATGTAATATTTGAAGCTCATGAATTTTTCATTTGAATTAAAATTTTTATTTTATAAATAAATAAAAAAAAAACTTGTGATCGCTTTGAAATTGCTGAATCGTTCAAGACATTGCTACCCACATTGTGCACAACAATCTATTAATTATTTAATTTTATTATTAAAATAGAGTGGATATTGTTAGAGATATTTTAATAAAATCAATATTTACATATATAAATACACATTTATGAAATGATGACATCATCAAATCAAATCAATTGGAAAACTCTTTATTAGGACACCATAATGTTAATGTTAATTATACTTTTAGTGATATTATTTTTCCCATTTGTCATAATTTTACTTTGAGTTGCTTCTCATTTTTAATCTTAATTAAAGGTACCCCTAGTCATATATAGCATAATAACTAATAATCTAAAACATTAATTAATTTTTTATGTGTGCGTACGTGTATTCGCACACAACTCAAAAATAAATAAAAACCTAAATAATAATTTTAAAATACAATATATTATAAATTATTAATTTTAATAATATATTAAAAATAATATAATAATAGTATTATTATTATTATTATTAATTTTTGATGTGTTTGTTTTTAATATTTTTAATTAATTTATGTGTGTACGTGTGTTAAAAGTTAACTTATTTATTTTCGCATGTGCATTCAATCCTATATTTTCATATCTGTATGTGCTATGCAGTATGCAGCTCCCAAACCCAAATAACAACCTTTTTAATTGATTGAACATCTCATAATAAATTAAACCAATCATTATCTTTTGTATTAGAAGCGATGTTATATCACTAAACCTAATCCATTCTTTTTTTTCAAGCAATAATTAATATTATTTAGAAAAATGATATATTTTGCAAACATTTTATGTCAACTTTTTAATTGTCAATAAGTATTAATGATAAATTTTTTAAAGAGGTGTAACAAATAAGACCCATATTTTATATTTATCGTAATACATAACATAACTATTGCAAAATTTAATTATAAATGATTTTTATTAGAAAAAAAGTCAATTTAACTGCCTGGAATAAGATAATTATAAGTTTATTTTAGTAATTATTGAGCCCATGAGATCACCATTTATATTGGACTTCAAGCGGGCGTCTTGTTAGAAGAAAAGCAACACAAATAAGGAACAAAAATGAATAGCCTTTTCAACTGGTTTCACAAGATATTTCGTACAATTCAAACACAAACCTTTCCTAAGCCAAACGTGCAAGTTGGTCACTAACATGGGGGGGGGGGGGGTAATTAAATAGAGTGCCTTTAAAAATACACCCGTAGCAGTACGATAAATTTGGAAAATTCAATAGGCATATTGAAAAGCACACTTCCAACCCAGCAACTGCAAGCACAAGGTCAAAAAGACCATATTACTCAATGTCTATCTACAAGGAGGCGTACGGCAATTCTACATTGCCTATTATAACATAATACGAGTTCAAATGGAACTCAAAATAAAGAGCAGGACGAAACGCCCAACCTGCAAGAATGCACGAATCAGATTCATCTCGTAGTATGTCTAATCTAAAATCTATAACCAGAGCCAGATGAGGACGGTGGTGCAGGCGGCAATCGATTAGGAGTGCGGCGGCCACCAGAGTTTGAGCCTGAGCCTACATCACCATTTTGGGCAGGATCACTATATCGACGACTGTGACCATTGGAGCCAAACCTAGAAGAATCACCAAATGAGTCGGACCGACCATTGGCAGCAGCATCAAAAGCCGATCTCCAATCATCACCTGATGAAGGGCCACTGGTTCTTGGACTGCTTTCTGCACAAGAAAATATTCAAAATAAATGAGAAACACAAATTAATAAAAAGACAGTCTAACCAGAATGCCATAATAGTCTCAAAATACTCGCACAAACTTCTGTTGAATAATTCAACCATTGATTTCTCACATTATATCAGAAATGGCATTTGATATTTAGCTAGGTGGGTCAACATAGGGATGTAGTAGACCACATGACTCTAATGTAAATTTTCTAGTTTTAATAGGTTTTTCAATTAAATTGAAAATGAGTATATATTGTCGTGCTTGTCATATACTTCCCCCAATCTAATCTAATCTAAAATATAGGGATCAATTTTGACTTGTGAAGTCAAAAAATTTAAGATATATTTCAATTCAAAATTGATATGAATTCATTTAGTCTTAAACATTACAATTATGAAAATTGTAAACTATCTACAAAATACTACTAATTACATATTTAATTAATTTATTTATTTTTCAAAAAAAAGAAAAGAAAGAAAAGGTTATACATATCAAATTTGAATTTGAAAATATCTCAAATTGACTTTAAAAAGTAAAAAAATTATCTTATTTTGAAACGGGGAGAGTAATATGTAAATTTATAAACATCTCTACAGATAATCATGCATCATTACCCGGTGTATCATTCGACAAGCTGGCTGCAGCTGCTCGATTGTCATGAATGCTGAGTTGCCTAGTAAGCTTTGAAAGCATAGACGATTGTTTCTGATAACGTTCTCTCCTATGCTTCACATTCTGGTCCTCCATGAGCAGCTCTTCGATCCTTGCCGTGCTTTGGGAACTATCCAAAGTTACATAAAATGATATTCAGAAAATAACAAAATTTAAATAAACAGATTAAAGGTAATTGCTGAAACATAATACACCATATATGACTTTATTAGATTATACTTGGTGCACATGGTTGCCTCAAATTATAACATTTTGCTAAAAGGTAATTTTACCAAGTTGCTTGGTATAAAATCAATGTAGCAAAAAGTTGATGCATCTTTTTCTACACATTTCCTAGCACTAATTGATGGAGATAATCACCCTTGTATTTCACAAAAAAGATTCAAAGAATCAGGAGATTAGCAAACTAATAATCAATGATGCTAACCTGACAGAACTGTACAACTTATTAAGCATGTCTTCTTTAGCTTTCTCTACTTGACAAAGAACAACAGCCTGCAGAACCATAAGAAATCATAAAAAAGAGTGAAAAAGATATTTACATAATGAGCATATTGAAGGCAACAATGAGAAAGTGTACAGACTTTTGGGACATTGGCAGCAAGACTGTTCAGAACAGCTTCAACGTAACCGCGTACTTCTTGAGCCATCCATCGAAGTTCCTCTTCCGGATCTGCAGGTCTTCTGGTCATTGTCTCCTAAATTGTGCAAGTAGGGCAACAGTTAGGCATTTGGAATACAATTATCTGACTAGGCGTGGGAATTTCCACCCACCCCAACTTGTCCCCAATCCCCCAAACCCTACTGTGATGAATTTGGGAGAAAAAATGAAAATTTTCATAGGGTTAGTGATGGGCATTGTATCAAA
The DNA here is from genome assembly GCA_020205505.1 of Panax japonicus. Taxonomy (NCBI): domain Eukaryota; kingdom Viridiplantae; phylum Streptophyta; class Magnoliopsida; order Apiales; family Araliaceae; genus Panax; species Panax japonicus. Next base: position 51,746,465 of record CM035106.1, read on the forward strand.
GTAAATCCATGAACCTTTCCCAATTAGATCATGTTACTTACCCAAATATCTTTAATACCTGCTTAATCGTATCCTATTATTCTTCAGTTCAGGTAAATATTAATACATTATCTTTTGAAAATGAGTCAGCAATGATATGCTATTATGTAATGCTCTACCCTTTTAGCATGACTTTAAAAAAAATCCGTTCTTTATTTAGTTTGCTAATGCAAGGTGAACAAATAACAAACAAAATAAATAAAAACTTTATTACCATTCAGAACCAAAAAAACTTATGAATAAGACTCAACAGGATGATGGTTAGGACCAGAAAAAACTGTTGATATGGAACTGAATAGAAAAAATCACACCAAATATATGCAAGAATTTAGACCAGTAGCAGGACTGAAACACCTTTACAGAGTATTACGAACTTAATGATAAGAACTAGCATCATGTAGTTACTCACAAGAGAACCATCAGAAAGACTTTGCCGCATGTGAACACCAGAATCACCCTTTACTTGACCTCCTTTAGAGCCAATTACATTTCGTAACTTGTTTAACCATTCAACCTTATCTGCCATACTCTCAGCCTTTAACACGACAGCACTGTGAGCTGCAAAATCAGAGTCAAACTTTAATCTGTTGTGGCATTCAAATTGGAAACAGATTGGAAATTATACAACAGACGGTAACTAGTAGTGTAAAGGATGGATATTATACCTTTTAACACAGTCTTATATGCAACCTTGTTTGTTATCTTGAATACAAGATTGGGTTTTCCAGCATCTGGCCCATTTGCCTTTTTATCCTTCAAGCTTTTTGATGGGGGTTCTTCCTCCTCAGAAGCATCATCAATAACACACTCCTAAATTATTCCAAGGTTGAGATATTAGTTTCCTTGAAAAGTGCTTTCAGAGCATATATTATGAATATTAGCTATTTAGATTAAAACTAAATTCCAAATTAGAATCAGAGCAGAAACTGCAGGTTCAATCTCCTCCCTCCAGCACCAGCATTAGTAACACGTGCAATAAAAAAATAATTTTTTTTCCAAAATAGCAGTAAAGAATAGAACAAAACCAATAAAATATAAATAAAACAAATATTATATCAATGAAGAAGTATGGTATTTGATTTACGTCTAGCCTTCTTGTAACTTGAATTATACTACATTATGTATTTGTGATGTTACCCATCCAATTTAACAGCCGAGTCTACCTGAGTTCTTGTATATGCCAACTTGTAACTAAGTGAACTAGCTATAAAATGTGCAACTTTGTTTCAACAAGCATGACCAATGTTCGAAAAAGCTAAAAGCGGTACGAAGTTTTTCTCCGGACGAGGCGAGTCGTAAGCCTCGATTTGAAAACATATGTTATTGATAAATATTAAATATATACAAATTTTGTGGTGATGAATAAGTTAGAGAAAAAGATTCAGTTATTAACACTCGACTCCGTCGAGTTACCAACACAAGAAATGTTTGTTTGTTTTTTTCGCTTTAGGGACTTAAGTGCAGGAAATATAAAGAAATAGAGGCTGAACTAAAACTTCTGAAACTTTAGGGGCTGAAATGAAAGAAAATAAAACTATAGGGGCAGATATGAAAAATTTTAAAGTCTATATTGAAATTTAAGAAAACTTTTGGGACTAAACAAAAAATTTAATATGGGGTACTTAACTGTAATTATCCATAAGATATTAGATGATAAATCTGATACTACTTTCCTTTCCTTTTCCTTTTCCAAAAACTGGGAGATGAAGAGAGAGAAAGAGAAGAGAAAGAGAAGAATAACCAGAGAGACGAAGAGAGAGAAGAGAAGAAAGAAGAAACAGAGTGACAAAGAGAGAAAGAGAAGAACTGAACCTGTCACCAAGAAGAAGAACTGGAGTGAAGGCGTAAACCTTGATACGCCTCGAGGCGCAAGGCTATGAGGCGTAAGCCTCAACTGAATAAAGCCCAAGCCTCTCGATTTCGCTGTGAGGCGTAAGCCTCGCAGTTTACTCCTGCCTCGCCACGAGGCGCACGCCTCTATCGCTTTTTCGATCATTGAGCATGAATTATTTGAACTCAAACATGACAATAGGGAATAAAGTTTTCATCTAGAGTACATCAGCTGTTTCAGAGTTGAATATATTACACCAAAATTCATGCAACATGATTCCCCATATTCTCCCACAATCCAGCATACTTAACATTTTAAGTTTTGGTTACATTTTCATTGGTAAGAACAATTTCAAATTATACATATTTTAATATAAACTAGATAATAGTTCCTAACCACTCATTTCTTTTTAAGTAATTCCATACTCATAAACAGAACCTCTATTTCTTCTTTTTTTACCTTTCCCTTTAGATCTGATACTATTTCTTCTTACTCATTGCAATTTTTTCCTCTACGGAAAACTGAATCAAAGTACTCTGCCATGAAATGGCCTCTAGTAAAATACCCAATTTTTTTTTAAACTGTTTTATTAATTAGATTCTCTTTCTGAGCCAAAAGATCTCAAAGTATGCCTGGCAAATAACGACAAACCAAGGATAAGAAGTTCAGATTTATGAATTACCCCATTCCTAACAAGCGATCAAGCAATAAACCAACTTTAATTTAGTTTCCAACAGTCCAACCAATATACAAGACTGCAATCTCTAACCAAGAGTCGCGTAGTTGGGAACATCTTTAAAACATTCACCCTACTTCTGTGGAACTGTTGCAACCGAATTGGGATAGAAACTACCAAACTAATAGGAATGAAAATTTCCAGCAAGTTCATGACTGAACTAGTATCATTATTTCTATATAAACCGGCAAAAAGCTGCAATAAATGATCACAATGAAATCATCACAAAATGGAATAAACTTGAATTTACTCACAGCCCATGCAACAAATTTGTGTCATGAAATATAGTGAAAAAAGTCATGAGTAAAAACAAAGTAGATTAGTAGGGAATAATATGAACAAACTTCAAGTATCAAACAAGAAGATAGGCCATGATGTGTCTAGTTTTAACTGCAAATACCGTTAAAAGAATTCAAAAGATGATAAATGTATGTTATTTTCTTTAAACTCTCGAGAAAACTACCATGATTCACAAAAGACAATTCTACATTTAATTTGCTGTCTTAAAAAGAAAATTGTACAATTAAATGCTCATTCATATTTCAAGATAACAGTGATGATTATACCTCCAAAGTGATGACCCCGCGGAAATGTCGTTCTTCTTGTTTTTTTGTGTATCCAAGCTGCAAAACAAAAGTATATCATAAATTAGAAAATAAATAAAAATGATCATCTGCAAGCAATGAAAAGGAACTGACAAATGAATATATATACCTTGACATTTGTATAAAAGTGAGCATTATTGAATATTGTAATTTATAAAAAGGAAATATTACGCTACAATCAAGTGATGTTAGATTATCCATGCAAGAGAAAAATTGCACACACTTTAAATATTAGAGGTTGGGCATATCCTGACATGTACTTGACATATTTGTATCCTACTTTTTAGAGAGTACATTTTTTTAAGTTTTCATATCAAGTAGTATTAGTATCTCATACATGTGGTCATACTTCAGATGCGTCGAGGTGTTGGGAATAATCCCCAGGTGGAATAGCATGTATGCACATCCAATAAGTGTTAAGCATTTACATAAATTATATAAGAGAAATAGAGGTTGAAAACTATTTATAGAAAAATAAAAAGCAAATTAAAAATAAATGCACCATCCTACATGATACTCTCTCCCTCCATCAAGAACAGTCCTAATTCTTTTCACCTTTTTCTTTTACTTTTTCAATTTTCTTTTATAATATTAAGTTTAGCACATAACACACTAGTACATAATTTTTTCCTTATTTCCATAAATTAAATTTTAAAGCCTAAGAATTTATTATTGAGAGGAATTATGTTTATTCTGTCATATGCAAACCTTAATATCTGAAAGGGGAAAAGAACTCTCGTCATATAATTTAGTGATGATACTAAAGTATTTTAATACTTCATTCAAGAATAGCTGATATATTAAACATCCAACCTTTCCAGTTTTCTCATTTAAAACAAACCATCTCTTACTCCACCCATTTGTTTTTGCGCTCTTCTTCAATAAGAATCCTGCCAAGATAGAAATAAAACCTCAAGTAAAAGATAGGGTACCCACGCATATGAAAAAGAAATTTCATCCTTAAAAGCTACAGAAACTAATTGTCATATGAACTTCAATAAGACAACCAAATATTTCTACCTGAGGGTAGATAATGCAAAGTCCCAAGACTCCCAACCAGACACAGAATTTGCAAGAGGGTACAGAGCTATTGCGCCTATTATTTCTTTCAGAGTAGAGTCAAATTGTTGGGTCCGATACTTATATGGGTGAAGTGGGAAGCCAACCAACAATGTCAGGAACTATCAAGTGTTCAGTAAGAACAAGTGATTAATATTCTACTTTACATGCATTTCAAACCATAAGATCTATATTCTACTACTTCTCCATACTAAAGAAAACCGAAATTTGTTAATCATGAAATCCAATGGGCAATTACAAGTTCAGGTTGCTGATTTATATGTCTTGCCTATCTTGTGCAGCTCAAAAATGACAAAAAACTACAAGTGTTCAGATAAAAAATTCAACCATCAAATGGTTGATTTTCTATTTTCCATGTATCTCAACCCATAAGGTCTCTATTCTTTGGCTGCCATAAAATCGACAAAGTCAATGCGGACATAAAATAAAGTTTGTTCATGTAAGCCTTGCCTCTATTTAGCGCACTCCCAAAGATGGTTTTGACCGGAGAAGAATATAATCTTATGGGTAAGATCAGGCAGGAGGAATTCCGACCCAAATACTTTCCATCCAGAGTTTTTTGTCAGTTTTACTTTTGTATATAAAAGAGAATGTATATTAGAATAAAGAGTACAAAGAGGTGGACACAAAGTCACCAAAGAAGACAGAACGTGAAGACACAGAGTCATTTTTATATTATTTCCAGCACCCAAAGGATCCCATAGCCGATGCCCAAAGAGAAGCCAATCATGACACCCTAACACATACCTTGGATTACAGATCCTAATAGAGAGTCATATGAGAGAAGCTCTTGATATTCATAAGATTCACTCCATATAAAATAAACTTCAGCTATGATAAACCAAAACCCACACAAGAAGAGCTTCCTTCCAGATCTAATGAACATACAGATAGTAGCAATGTTCGAAAAAGCTATAAACGGTACGAAGTGTTTTTCTCCAGACGAGGCGAGGCGTAAGCCTCGAGGCAGAGCGAGGCGGAAGCCTCGATTTGAAAACATATATTATTGATAAATATTGAATATATATACAAATTTTGTAGTGATGAATAATTTAGAGAAAAAGATTCAGTTATTAACATTCGACTCCGTAGAGTTATCAACACAAGAAATGTTTGTTTTTTTCGCTCTAGGGACTCAAGTGCAGGAAATATAAAGAAAAAGGGGCTGAACTGAAACTTCTGAAACTTCAGGGGTTGAAATGAAAGAAAATGAAACTATAGGGGCTGATATGTAAAATTTTAAGGGCTATTTTGAAATTTAAGAAAACTTTTGGGACTAAATTAAAATTTTATAAGATTATGGGGTATCTAACTGTAATTATCCATAAGAAGAGAGAGAGACGAAAGAGAGACGAAGAGAGAAAGAGAAGAATTGAACCTGAGAACGATTGAAGAAGAAGAAGAACTAAAGTAAGGTGTAAGCCTTGATAACGCCTCGAGGCGCAAGGCTATGATGCGTAAGCCTTAACTGAATAAATCCCAAGCCTCTCGATTTCTCTGTGAGGCGTAAGCCTCGCTACAATTTACTCCCGCCTCGCCACGAGGCGCTCCTCGCACGTCTCGATTGCTTTTTTGGATAGTAGTAATTATTACACTTATATCTCAAAGTTGATAGATTACAGAAATGATAGAATCCTTAGAGAGTAATAGGTGAAGCTCATATAACCCAATCGAATAGAGAAAATTACTTCATTATAGGTCAACTTCGAACATTCAAAACTACCTGGACAATATAACCAATGAGAAATCTAAACTAACCTAAACTAAAATACAAGTCTAATCACAAAACTCGTGGAAAATTCAACTCAGATATATGCCAAAACTCATATATATGTATGTGTAAACATATATATTATATACTTACACATATATATATATATCATAATTAATTAGAAACCTGCTGATATCTCCCCTTCAGGGCCTGCAGTCTTCAAGGCTGGTCCCTCCTGCACATCCTTTTCTGACTGACCGGATTTATCGGATTTATCCTTCAACGATTTCAAGGTTCCCCCAGTTTGTTGTTGGCCTCCTGTTTGAGGACTAGTCGCCTAAAGTGGACCACAGAGAATTAATTAATTTAATGTACATATACAAGTAATCTTTTTGAAAATTGATCACTGATAGAGAGAAGTGAACATCTAGCTTAAATCAAAAATACTGAGTTACACAAAGATTAAGCAAAATATGGTGTACCCTATTCAATATGGATTGTTCTGCATCAACACCCTTTTTGGAAGATCGATTTTTTAACTCATCCTCACGCCTCTGCCTATCCATCCTGGTAATGTTTTCACCATTTTAACAGGGAGAAATCAGAAGATCATTTCTATCTAAGAGTTTGAAACTAGAAATATAGAAAATCAATGATAAAATTGAATGGGAAAATACTGCCACAACAAACAAATCATAGGGAATTCCATTCCAACAATTAGCTGCTGAAGGGAATGCTTCTTACTTCTTAGGAATCCAAGAATACAACAAACTGTCCCCATAAGAAATAAAAAAAAATTGTCCAATTATTGTGCCTACCTCCTCTGAACCAGACGAATAAAGTGTTGTGGCGGGACAAAAGCACGCTCCATATCAACAAGTGCAACTACCATGTTCTTAGATTCATTTTTAAACCCATCAAGCGCCGTAGTCGCAATTGCCACGACCTATTTATTCGATACACCAATCAAATTTTGACATAATACAGTATGCAAACTTAATGCTGCCAATATAATACAAAGATTATGTAGCATGAAGCTGTAAGATATTGTTACCTCTCTCTTAAAAGGAGGATATCTTCCAAGCCCTGGGGTAGCATTTGCAGAAGCTGAAACTATATCCACAAGTACACGATGCACCTATTTTTGGTGGCCCATCCACAGTAGTTAGCACAGTTGAAGTATAATGTATAGTGGAAAGGAAATGACAGGTATAAATGCATAACATCTATAATCATAGGTCCTGCAGGTGCTAAGAAGTTCCTAGACAAAAATGATCCGCAGTCCAACTTTGCAAGTTGTACTTTAAGCATAAATAGTTGTGCTCTTTTACATGTTGTTCAACTATTAATGCACACGAAGTACAAGATTGCTGACTCTTTTTTTTCAAGGGACTGCTAATCCCCAGGTTTATCTGAATAAGATGTACAATAAAGTGTGGCTGATCTCAATAGGAAAAGATTCTCTACACCAAAATGCTTTTAGCACACAGTAAAATTTGGTGCCCTCTCTACATCATATAACTTTTCCAAGTGTAAGCAAGCTAATGGGTATGATGTAATCAAAGTAATTGATCAATGTGAAGAAAAGAGCAATATGGCTAAGAACATAGTGACAAACATTGGACAGGACAATTAATTGCTTTTTTATAAATGATACTAGAAGAGTATAACCTGAACACATAATGGAACTATGTCCAAACCAGTATGAAAGAACAGAGAAAATTGTGAAGCTGAAGGGTCTCCATAACCTCTATTTCTCTACACCATTAAACATCTTGTTTATAATGACCATTCAGTCCACTTCCTAAGATCTAAACACTGGATGACCCAAAGACTCCGGCACATAATTAAGAAGTGAAAAGAGATGAAGCTAGAAATGTCAACTCCCAAGCCGACTTTAATAGGAGTAACTAACACACACAAAAAAATGGCTTAACAAGCAAGCACATGAATAAACTAACTTGCCAAAAAAATAATAGTTGAACTAGAAAGCAGAAATATCTGTAAGGAAATGCAATGGAACTTAAAAGCAGAAATATCATCATATTGATGTGAAAGAAGTTTACCACAAAGGTTTACCTCATCAACACAAAGGCGTGATGGTTCTTTAGCCAGCTCTAAAACACCCTTTATTAAAGACCTTAATCCTTTTTCAGGAGATATAAGGTAAGGCTGATAACCATCTGCTTCTAGAACAACCTGATAGCAACATACATTACTAGTCATTAAATTAAAAAAGCAGAATCATAAGCAGACCTTCAACAAAAAATTAAAAAAAAACACTAAAATTGATAAAAACATACCCTCTTGACATTGTTTATATCAAAATGTTTGTCTAAAGGGAGCTGCTTAATCCTGTTGGGGAAGTTTCCCTCAAAACTAGCAACAATTTTCCATCCACTACCCTGCATAAATAAACAATTCAGCAGCTAAAAGAGGAGACAGAAGAATCTTAACTTTAAAGAACATAACATACCTTCAATATTTGAAATTGCATAATACCCATCTAAACCCCCATCCCCCAGCCGTATGGTGAATGGCTACAGTTCTTTTTCTTTTTTTTTGTAGGATGTTTGTTGTTTTTCTCTTAATGTATCTATTTGGTTGAATGCATTATCCTATATATATAGTTATACACATAAATATTTAATACTGAAATATGTGCCGAATCCCACGCCAGAATCCTATCTTTTAAGACTTGGCCAATCGTCGTACCCACGTATCCAAACCAGTATCCTCGCACCCATATCTATGTTTCTTAGCATATTTATGACCCATTCGCTTTTAGACCTTTATACAATCACCATGAACGGTAGCTAAGTTCCCACTAAAGCTTCATATATCACCATATCCTCACTCTATAGAGATAGAATGCTCTTGGAATGTGCTCTTCATAAAACTTTTCATGGAACACTTCAATTAACTTTTTTTTATTTAATAAATTACAACTCAATATAACATAATATGTATGAATGATCCTGTATAAAGTACACGAATGTATAAGACATTTTTCTTTCTATATACTCACTTCACCAGTTGTAATATGCTGCAGAAATCTATCCTCAAATTCACGGCAAAGCTCCAAAGCTAAAGCTCTTGTGCCTTCAGAACTAGTAACCATTTGTTCACCAAGTCTTACCAATTCATCTTGTACTACTTGAGACTTGCCCTGAAGCCTGCACAAGTTGTAAGAGAAAGTATACTAAGAACTTAATGGAGAATCTTAACAGATAATTTCAGGGAATGCATAAACTTCAATATACGCTCATCCACCCATGAGTTTAAACTAAGAGCTGCATATATATTAGTATACATTAATTGAAAAACACGGAATTTCTCAAACATACAACAAAGTTAAAAGTGGGTTTTATATTGATAACAGTAAAAGCATTACTTTGCTTTAAATGCCTTCTTGTGAGGAAGAAACATTCACTAATTACTATGGGAAGGAAAAAAAAACACCAAACAAAATTAAGTAAAGACAATATAAAAAAATTATTCAACCACAAATTACTAATTAGGAAAGAAACTATACCCCGATAGGAGATTCGGGACCCTGACTTTCATACGGTTGCGAATCTGCTGAGCAAGGGTCTCCACCAAAGCTAATCTACCAAGCTTGCTTTGAGGAGCTCCTGTTAATATTGACTTTAGGCTTTCACTCTCAGCACGCCAAGCAGTTTCTAACGAATTATCGGATCCAACACTGCCTGACTGAGCAGATGCTATAGAAACAGATTGACCTATCAACGCAACCCATGGGATATCAGATGTACTTCGTGGTCCTTGATTCAATAGAAGAGCCTGAACAGCTGCAAGAACTTTTTGATCAGAAGCTGCTTGGTCTATTTTACTAATTACACCAATGGTTCTTGTACCTACAATAAACAAACAACCCCACTCAGTCATTACATTTTATAAAACTAAAAGGAAAATAATAAAAAAAAAATCTTATTTTCACTAAGAAAATCAAGATGTGGCATTCATAGTGGACTCACTTTCACCATCATATTCCTTTGCAATTCTAAGGGCTTTAGCAGATGAAATATCCGGTGCCTGGGAAGCAGGAATTATAACTAACAAGATTGCATCATTGTGTTCGGCATACTTGCTCTGCAAGAAAAAACTAATTATCTTACAAAAAGATATAATGCATCTTTTGTGGAATCATGAGTAATTGTAAAAGATGAACATAAATATAATCTGTTTAGCAGAAACTCACCAATGAATCATCAAGATTTCCTTTATCCACTCCAGGTAAATCAATCAATTTCAATGTAGGAGCTAAATTGCAATGAAACAAAAAAATCAAAATAAATGAGAGTTGTATTATACAATATACAGATAACTAAAAAAAACAGCACCAAACTATATCAAAAATTTATTGCATATCAAATCAAATATATAATCAATTATCATAAAATCTTTCCGCATGTTGTGCAGCAATTTCCTTATATCGCGGCAGTAACACCTCCCTCCCACACTAGTAAGGGCAACCTATGGAAGAGATGGATCAGCAGTACAACATTGGCAAAGGAGGCAAGAATTGCTACATTCATAGTGTGTTGCATCAGAATAGCTTATATAGTAGTACCTGGGGTCCTCCCCTTTTATGTTTGAGAATTTGGTTTTCCTTCCCTTATTTCATGTGCCTCGTTACTCGGTGGTGGGGGAGTGACAGAGTGTCAGTTGAGGGGTGGGGGGATTTGGGTGTTAAACTAATGAGAATGCTAATATTCTTAAAAGATGAGCTTAAGGAGGGGAACAAGGAGGTGTATGAGGGGTTCTATTCTAAAAAGAGTTGTGGATACATGGGAGGTGAGGGAGACTGATAGGATGGAAGACTGCAAGAGCTCTTTAGATTGAGATGCATCATTAGTTTTATACTTTGATTTTCTAAAGAACTTCTAAATATCGATATATGATTAAAGTATATACCAACTATGATGAAATTGATGCTTTAGTCAGAGTTGAGAAGTGGAAAAACATTGACTGCGGCCTGGAGCTACGCAGGCGGTAATCATCAGCTACCGTTATGCATTAGTAAATAGACATAGTTTAGAAACAGAGTTTAGGATAGAATTTAGAGAGAAAGTACATAGAATTGGAGAGAAAGGAGATAAACTCAGTGACTCATCACTAAGTTCATGAGAGAGAGAGATAGAAAATAAGGAAAACAGAATAAAATTCTTCATGTTCAACTGCCCTCAGTTTCAATTCTTACCTTTAAGGCAACATAAATTTCTTTACCTATAATTTTAAAGATTACAACTCATGCCAACTAGAAACTAAAAGGATATACTACAGAATAACATGAGATTCAAGGAAAATCTGATGTCCCAATAATAATGTGTTATAAAAAGCTAAAGCTTTGTTCTTCAAAGTGATCAAAATTCATATCTAAATTTTTCACACATTTTGATAAAAGGTCAGCTATGAAAACTAAGAAAGCTAAAAGTGCAAACAAGTATTAAATTTCTTTCTCACAAGCAAAAGAAACAGAGCAGTAGAGCACTTAATCCAAACTAACCTGTACTCGTGCGAAGCTTCAAATATATTTCATCTGAACTCTTGCTTGAAACTTTACTAAGTCTATCCTGTAAAGAATGTCTAAGGGCACCTATAATAGACCAAAAGAGCATAACATAACAAATCAGGGTGTCACAAGAGGATCAATACATCAACGATTTATAGAAAAAAATAATTCATTGTGGAGTCTGTTGTAAACAAATGGTTATGAGGCCTCACTTGCAGAAACTTGTTGAGATTTACTATCAATCTGCAAAACAATTGATTTGCTGCTTAAAGAACCATCCCTTTTTAGATCAATGCATATAGGAGCACGAGTAGCGCCACCTTCACCAGTAGGCTGCCAAATAGAAAAAGTTACTTTTAGTAATTAACGCAAAAGTAGTAGTTTCAAACCCAATACAAAGGTTCAAACGGGAAAATACTTACCAAAGCAGGATGTCCAATTAGGCTGTTCAAAACAGCTGATTTACCTGCACCCTGAACAACTACCCCACAGTTAGAAAATACTCAGCATTGTTAATTAGATAAAGAAACTTCTTCAAGAAAGATAAATCAAAAGAAAATTTTCCCAATTATTTAAGCAGTACCAAACCTACTCCCAAAATACATGAAGTAAAGAAGGTATATTAAATATACCTCTCATTCAACCACGACAATTATTCTCCACAAAAATATTACCATACTCGTGATAATATAACAATTAATTGCTAAAGTTCGACCCTGAAGCAGATTTCAAGTAATCCAAGAACCATTTGAAAATTGAAACAATACTAAATTCTCTCCAATTAAGCTAGACGTTCCATTTATACACCTTAACCGCAATATAGGCCAACGTAATTAAGAAAAGAAAATGTCATGGAATATGCACGATCACACGGTTAATGATATGTGGAATCAACAAGATTCAACCCATATATTCATCAAATTTATTTAGAAAACATCTAGTAATACAGAAAACTACCTCAGCATTTTATCCAGTGGCGTAGCTATGCTGGAACCTGAGGGGGCCAAGAACCCCCCCCCCCCCCAAACCAAAGAAAATTTCAATTATTTTACCTAGTATATAATAGTACTTGTATATTTAGTTAGTAATATATATTGGCCCCTCCCAATAGTGTAAGAAGAAAACTCATAATAGTGGGCTCATGCTTTGAGAATAAAAACTTATACCATACTAGACACAATATTATAAAATTCATTTCCATGTTTCAATGCATATTAAATAATAGTAATTATCAAAATCAAGTAAATAAATTTGAAATTAAGAGGTTCACTCATAGACTCTCTCTCCCAATCGGCTTAGTGGCTACTCCTTGCGTATCCTCCTTTATCGAAGTTCACCTTACACTCCTATGGCACCTATAGAGCTACAATATACCCACAAACTTATTTAGAACATTAATTTGTTTACTTTTTCAAAAAAAAAATCGCAATACAAGCAAATTTTAAAAGTTTCTATTCTTATTTAGGGATCTTAAAATGTTTAATTTTAAAAGTGAAATGTACTATTAAAACAAATATATTCTAAATTTTAGCATTATACTACATAACTGCTTTCAACTTGTTTCGGCCCCCTCCCACTTAAGTTCCCGACTATACCCATAATTGGATCCATATTTTTGTAATAATTAGTTCCTGTACCAGAAGATGTTTTCCAGAACCAACAAAGTTCTTTCTACTCATTGCATTACATAACTCAAAAATCCTCTATGACTCGTGACAAAGAATCTTACTATGTATTTTTATGAGTAATAAGGCACCTAAAATAAGAAGATCCAAACACGTTCTTTTGCCCTTTGTCTAAAGGAAATATATAGTCCAAACTTCCAATGATTGATCGACTTTGAGAGGCTGGTAAAAGCGGCATATACGGCGCAGATAGTCATGACTAAAATCATGGCAATAATAGTGTCAAAGCTGACAAAGATAGTCAGCTAATGGTGAGGCAGTATTCTGGTGACTCTTGATCTTCCATAGTAATGGTGTCAGAGGTTGAATGTGGTGGCTCTTGCTAAAAAGTTCTAATTACAGAGCCAACATCATTCGATAACAGTGGACTATGGTTGAGTCAATATAAATGCCGGACCAAAGGAGTAACCTAACCTCAATCTTTGAATAAAAAATTTTGAAGCAACAATGTTTAGAGAATGGACGAAAAAGTAAAATCAATTAATTTTTTAGTTACATTACTCTAGGTTTAAGATCCACAAAAGCAGGGTCGAAAAATACTCCCTCCATTCAACAAAAAGTCCCATTTGTAAACTTTGAGTATATATATTTCTCTTCCGTGTTTAGCCCTAAATATAATGATTGTTTAGTTTAATATTGGTGGCATGATAGTGAAATTGTGATGATAAATTCAAGGATATTGTGTCATTTATACTATCATCAACAAAAAGATATTCTTTTTTTGGAATAATTTTTTTTACAAATGGAACTCTATTTGTGGGGCGGAGGGAATACCGGAGTATCTCATTAATATTGAGAGTTTCGCGTACGAGTGAAAAAGAACAATAGAGCATTCCAAATTATGTTAGACTTGAGAAAAAGAGAATCTGTGAAACTTTCATTTTCATTTGGAGATACATGAGAGGTCAATATCCATACTCTACATGCACAACTGGGATCGAAAGTTACAGGTGGAAACAAAAGTAGTTTTGCTCATAACAATGTGAATGATGATGTTGGAAAGAGATGGCCTGGAAACACAAGGAAGGGAATTTTAATGGGACTGTCTTTAAATGAATTTGGGTAAGATTTGTATTATGTATCCTTTGAATCATTAGGGAACTATTTTTTAAGGAATTTAATAAATATTTCCAAATAAGCCAACAAAAATTACAAAGAATTTCAAATCCCTTCACATCACCAACTTCTTTTCCCAAAGGAACCTTTAAAGATTTGGAATCTCTTACACCTTCAATAATTTCAAATAACAGCTGGTGTTAATGTGTTATGGATAGGAATAATATACACATACGAACACCTCATTCAATCTAAAATTCATATGCATATCATGATTTCATTACATCTTAGTAACTATTCTAATAATGTGCAATCCCTTCTGCTCCCTCGTGAAACAAAATCAACCCCAAATAAGTTTAGTCAAGTCAAATAGAGTTGAGCTGCAACATAATCTGTGTTTAGTCAACAAACTTCCAACCAAGTAACAAATTATTAATCCCTATAGTAAGTACTTCAAAAGCTAATAAAAATTATAACTTCTAAATGCATCCCCTAAGATCATAATCAAAAAACATATGTACATGCACTTCAAAGTTGTCTGATTCCCACTGAATGCCTTCGTCAGTAAAACTTATCAGAGGTCAAAAAAACATTTCGCTTGGGAAACATCTTCTGGCGCTACTTCGAGAAATTTATATGAACTAAATGTTTGGAATGCTATCAATGATCCTTACTCATCATTATCATAATCTAGAACTACTATGTACTATCTAACCTATTGACATATTATCATATACATTTACAATATACTAACAACAGATCATTGAAAGTATCCACAACCAATCAAATTGAAGATCAAAACACAACTGGATCCAGAGATCTACCCACCAAATCAATCAACAAAACCAACAATCATCAAATTTAATACATTTCAACATTCAAACCAATGAGCTTACAGTATTTCCAAGAGCAACCGCGTTAAGGAATGTAGAAGGCCGCTTCGATGACGTGGAATTTTCATCAATATCTTCGTCGGCGAGCAACGCAGTTGCTTGCCTCATCGCATCCGAAAGCTGAGCCAATTCTTCGATCGCCTCCATTACTTCTCTAAATCAACACCTCCAATAAGAGGAGAAACAGATCGAATACAAGCGAGAAAAAGGCACCACAAGTTGAAATTGGGATTGTGGTGGAAAAAGCCCTGGGATTTGATGATATAATTATACTAGATCTAGTTGATTGTTGCTGTGTGTGAATATGTATAAGAATTAGGGTTTCCGGCGAGAGGCCGGAGATTTGAAAGTTGAAATTTTGAAAATTTTTAGAGAGAGAAAATGTGTAGATGCCAACTGATGTTTACGCGTAGAAGGAACAAAAGCCAAAGCATCTCTCTTTCTCCTTGTAACAAAATATTAAAAAGGGTACTTTACACTAATATACAACAATAAAACATACAAAACATAATTACAGAAATAAAACATACACAATATACGTGCTAAAATCACGTGTCATTAACTCCTACACATCAGTTACCGAATTTCATCTTTTCAATTAATCGTTCCAAAATCATGCAACTTTTAAATCGGAACACATATCAACGACAGAGAAGACGCAGAAATCTGTCACGCCTATCAAATCGAAGAAGACGAATCACTTTGTCACGACACAACTCTGAAATCGGAAATAGCATACAGTATCAACAACTTCTTCCCGTTCAGTAACCGTAATCTTCTGGCGCGACACAGCACTGAGATCGGAGAAGACGAAACTTTTCGTCGCGACGGCACGCTGAGATCACAAAATAGCATACAAAATCAACAGCAACTTCAAGTTCAGTAACCAAAAACAATCGAACTACCGTGATTGTTGAAGTTCAGTAACAAAATCGCAGCAACTTCGATAAAAATCTGAATACTGAAGTAAGTGATTCATATGCATATAGTTACCTATGTTTTCTACGAATTCCTGTATTGATAATCTTTCTTAAGTTTTTTATGTTTAAAATGGTTACTACAAATATTGTGTAGCATTATATGGTTACTGACTAATGATGACTTGGTTACTGTGTAAAATTATATTGCTGACTTGGTTACTGCACAAAATTATCTAGTGACTAATGCTGACTTAATTGGTTACTGACCAATGCTGAATTGGTTACTGACTAATGCAAACTTAATTACTGCAGATATTAATTGGTTACTGTAATATTGGTTGCTGAAGCATATTACTGTATAATGTTGTCAAATTTAGAGTGTCGGATTTTGGCGTTTTCGGAGCCTAATTTCATTATAAACGGATCAACGATCAAAAATCACCAGCTTTGCTGGTGAACTGCATGATTTTTTGGTCAAATTCTATCATTTAGGCCTTCAAAACTGCATGTAAAAATTTGGTTTATTTTCTGGTTACTAAGATTATGTAGTTTGGTTACTGTCTAATATTGATTTGGTTACTTTATAATGTTTATTCAGTTGTCAGACAATGGAGACTGACAGTAACCAATACAACAAATTTAATTGTTTATAGGAATATATAATTGTTTAATGTTAGTAACCATTAACCACATGATTGATAACATTTTTGATGGTGTACAGTAACAAAAATTGATGTTGATTAACAAAGTCAGTGTACTGACTGTTTTGATAACAAAGTCAGTATACTGACTGTGTAACATTATACTGTCTAATGTTGTCTTAGTTACTGACTAATGTTGTCTTGGTTACTGCATAATATTACTAATTAATGCTGACTTGGTTACTGACTAATGTTGACTTGGTTACTGACTAATGCTGATTTGGTTACTAAGTAATATTATATTAGTTACTGACTAATGTTGACTTGCTTACTGTGTAACATTATAATGGTTATTGACTAATTCTGAATTGGTTACTGTATAAAAATATAATGCTGACTTGGTTACTGTGTAAAAATATTATTTAGTGACTCATGCTGACTTGGTTACTGACTAATGCAAACTTAATTACTGCAGTGATTAATTGGTTACTGTATTATTGGTTGCTGAAGCATATTAATGTACACTTCTACTTATATTTTTTATATTAATGGTTACTTGTTAGCCAAAATTGATGTTGATTAACAAAGACAGTATACTGACTGTTTTGATAGCAAAATGCATGAAAAAATATGTTTTATATTTTGGCTACTAAGTATATAGAAATTGGTTACTGATTATTATTGATTTGGTTATTGTATAATATTTATTTGGTTGATGTATACTTTAAATGTATATTTTCCTGATGTTTTTTATATTGATGGTTATTTATTAAATACATTAGTTACCTTCCTGCAACAGTTGGATCTTTAAGTACATATTGATATTTTTTATATTGTTTATTTTTGCTGTAAAATGCATGAAAAAATATGTTTTATGTTATGGATACTAAGTAATTATATGTGGGTTACTGTCTAATCTGGATTTGGTTAGTATATAATGTTGACTTGTTTATTGTGTAATATTACCATGGTTACTACATAATATTACTGTGTTTTATACTGATTTTTTTTATATTGATGGTTACTGATTAACTACATTGGTTACTTTCATACACCTGTTAGTCTTTAATTTGTAACAAAGTCATTACTGATTGTTTTGATTGTAAAATGAATGTAAAAATATTTTTTATAATCTTGGCTACTGATTACATATATCTTGGTTACTGTATAATATGTATTTAGATATTGTAAGGTGTTTATTTGGTTACTCTATAATGTTATTGAGTTTTATAATTGTTTCTTTTATATTGGTGGTTACTTATTGACTACATTGGTTACCTTTATACAACTGTTAATCTGATTATATATATTGGTTGTTGTATACTATTTAATTGATTACAGTATAATGTTTATTTGGTTGCAGTGACAATTTGGCAATTTTTGTCAAGTTTGAAGTGTTAGATTTTGGTGTTTTCGGAGCCTAATTTCATTGAAAACGGGTTAACGATCAAAAGTCACAAGCGTTGCTGGTGAACTGCAGGGTTTTTTTTGGCCAAATTCCAACATTTAGGCCTTCAAAATTGCATGTAAAATGTGGTTTATTTTCTGGTTACTGAGATTATGTAATTTGGTTACTGTCTAATATTGATTTGGTTACTTTATAATGTTTATTCAGTAGTTAGACAATGGAGACTGTCAGTAACCAATA
Source organism: Panax japonicus (assembly GCA_020205505.1). Lineage (NCBI taxonomy): Eukaryota > Viridiplantae > Streptophyta > Magnoliopsida > Apiales > Araliaceae > Panax > Panax japonicus. The sequence continues at coordinate 51,764,846 of CM035106.1, forward strand.
CAACAAATTTAATTGTTTACAGGAATATATAATTGTTTACTGTTAGTAACCATTGATGTTTGTCCTGATACAAGCTTGTAACTATCTGGTTACTAATAACAGTAACCATAATGTAACATAATAAAACAGTAACCACATAATTATATGATAGTAACTAGAACAGGTTTTAATGGTAACCAGAACAGAAACATCATGTAATGAAACCCAATTTAGGCAATCCATGTATACTAAATAATTACATATTAATCAGAATAAAAAATAAAAGTAACCAAAATCCCACATTGAGGGCACAATAATAGTAGCCAAACCATAAGGTAACAGTAACCAAAACATAATAACGAAGTAACCAAATTATTATATAAAAGTAACCAGAGCATGTTTTAATGGTAACCAAAACAGAAACAACATGTATATCTAACCTAGTTTAGGCAACCCATGTATATTCTCACATGTACATTTAACACTTGATATATGTCCTGATACAAGCTTGTAACTATCTGGTTACTACCAAAAAATAAAATGGTTACCCTTCTATGCATGTTTGGTTACCAACTGCACCTTTCAAACAATGTATCTGACATAACTTAGAAGTAACAAATACGAACCAACAAACAATGTCAAATCACTGGTAATATAATTAAATATGTAATCTCATTTACATAAGTTCCAATAAACATTATATACTCACTAACCATAACAAATGGCTATGGATATCCAACAAAACCAAAGTATGAAACACAATTCAAAATGACAGTACAACGACAACCGAACTAATCAAAATCTGGTACAAATCTTCGCAAAAATTCTCTGAAGTTGTTAAAAAGTCAACTGTGGAGGCGCATCTCGTCTGGAGAGAAATCTCTAGTTCAATGTCACACCAATATATAACTTTTTCAGTGAATTTTCTGTTGCATTCCTCATAGTAAAGATCTCATAACTGCAAATAAACAAAATCAGATTTACATAGTCATTAGTAACCATGTATAAACAATATTTATATCATAAACAACTACGTAGTGACCAACAAATAAAAGCATATTAACCAAAAAACATAATATAACAATTACACAGTAGCCAAAAAGTTATATTATATAATCTAATGGTAACCAAAATATAAACAACATGTAGTACAGACCATTTTATGTAGTAAACAAACATTTATATATAATAATAACCAAAACATAATTTAAAGGTCACCAAAACAAAAATATGTATACCAAAAAATATACTAAAGAAGTAACCAAACAGTTATATGATAGTAACCAAACCATGTTTTAAAAGTAACCAACACATAAACAACATGTATACCAAAACCAGTTTAGTCAACCAATGTATACTAAACAAATACATTGTAACCAAAATAACATATAAAAGTAACCAAAATCCCAATTGAGAAAAAAAGAATGGTATCCAAACCATAAGCTAATAGTAACAAAAAATATACTCATTTAGTAACCAAACAGTTATATGTTATAAACCAAAATATATATTAATGGTAATCAATACATAAACAACATATAGACCAAGAACAGTTTAGTCCACCCATATATACAAAGCAAATACATGGTAACCAGAACAACAAAAAAAAGTAACCAAATATTTATATGATAGTAACTAAAATATGTTTTAATGGTAACCAATACATAAACAATATGTACACCAAAACCAGTTTAGTCAACCATGTATACTAAGCAAATACATGGTAACCATAACAACATATAAAAGTAACCAAAATACCAAATCAAGGTAACAAAAATGGTATCCGAATCACAAGCTAGCAGTAACCAAAACATAATGCAGAAGTAACCAAACAGTTACTCAGATCTGGATAAAAAATATGTATGTACCTGTTGTTTGACAAGATTACGTAGCCTCTTGGGGGTGACAATGGTTCCCCTACAATTGATCACCTTGTGTGAAGTGGTTAAGTACTTGGCATAAGTTACCAGTAGGAAAGATGTGGAGGTTACATACTGCATGTTGCTGTCATCTATTTTAAACAAAAGCCCCCTTGTATACCAAAATCATAGTCATCACAATAATGAACACTTCGTATGTATAATTCACAAACACATATACGCGTATACATATATAGGGAGAGAAAGAGGGACCTGAAGTGTACTGGGATTGAGGTATGAGAGAGCAGATGAAATTATTGGCATGACCTTTGTAATCATGAAGGGATTGAACCTGGAGTGTACTAGGACTGAGGTATGAGAGAGCAGATGAAATTATCGGCAAGTACATACATATGGGAAGAAGACTCGTGTGACAGCGATAACGAGTAACAATGACAATGACGAACAACTAAACGAATATGGCGAACAACTAAACAAATATGATAGAGATGAAGAACGCACGAACAGAGATGAAGAACAATCACCGGAAACAAGCTTTTTTAACTCCGATTACGAGTTTAGTCGCGACAGATGAGAGAAACAAGGGTTTCAGCATGCATAAGGGTTTGGTAACTGTAGAGTCCCAGACAAATGATAAGCGGTTATCACGCGTTTCAAAAAAAATAACCTTTTGACATGTCAGCCCATTAATATTTATCCCTTAAATTAAGGACTCTTAATTATATTAGTATTGTAAATATATATGATGAAATGTCATATTTTTATAATTATTTTATGAATGTATGATTTTTATAATTATTTTAATAAATTTACTATAATATGTAATTGTTCCTATTAAAAATAGGTTCCTTCGCAATTTAGCTTCTGCCTCCATGTAGGCTGGCCCATCTACTGCAACCTTTATTTTGTTTTTTTATGGGAAAATATTACTCCCTCCAATCTCCATTATTTAAAAAGAAATAGTAAGTATTTGTAATCTCTTGTGCAGGACTTACTTATTTTTCTAGAGTTTTAAGTCAAAAATAAATAAGTATTTGTAACTTATTTTAAATTAACTTATAAGTAATTTTAAAATAAGTTAATTTGACCAAATGTAATGTCTATTTTGCCCATCTTTTTATTAATGTCCTTTTTAGTAATATTTATATTTATTTTAATCTTCATACCTTGTTTTAACTTAATTTTTGATTTATAAATCAAATTAATGCCGAACGCTTTTACTTATAAGTTTCAACTTAAAACAACTTTTAAATTAACTTATATTTTAACTTATAAGTCATTTAAAATAAGTTATTACCGAACATGCCTTTAGTGCATCTTATAGTTTTTAGTCACGTACATAAGATCTAGAGATTCATTACTTCACTTATACAATGAATATGAAAGACGAGATAATTCATGATAATCGCTGATATAAAAAACAAAACTTTATTTGTGGTGAGTTATTAAAATTTTTTAAATTTAATTAATGTAAGTTAGTTGGCGACTTTATTTTTTGAAGGGATAATAGTAGTTCTCTGCATATAATTCATGTATAATTGTAATTTGTAAATTGAACTTTTTTATTATTGGTATTTTACATAAGATTATTAAAATAGGTATATATTGGGGTGAAATATTTTCTTAATTTGAATTATAGTATTATAAAATTTATATATTATATTTTTTTAAAATATATTTGAAAATAATTATGTAATTACAACCGCATGTAACTGTAATATTAATAATCGCGTATTATCAAAAGAAATGAAACTAATAAAAAAAGAAAAAGAAAATTGATTTAAAGGGAAGAGAGGTGAAACTGATCATCATTGGTATTAAGGAAAAGGGAAGCAAGGTGATTATAATGGCCTGGTTGACATTGGAAGTTTTTTTAGTTTCCAGAACCACCTACAACCGGGCATTTACTCTCCAGGCCTACATATGATCACTGTTGAGTAAGGGCTCCAATACAAACTTTCTAGCAAACAGCTGTAAAGGTTGCAGGGTGTTGACCAATCAACATAAGTTGGAATTTAGGGCTCCCTATAACATGTGAAGGTAATGTTCTTCATGGTGTACAATAACAAATAAACAGATCAATTTAAAGTGTCCAATAGACCAACACTCATAATCCAGGACTCAAGTCATCTCTCCATCTTCTACTCACTCAATACATACACTTAACAACATACAATAATAACTAAATCAGATCAAATATATATATATATATACTAAAGCAAAAAAATCCCAATTCATTCAACATAGAAATCAAAAGCCACGATTCAATCTAATCCATAAAAATTCACCAGAATATATAGTCCAATCAATTAAATTCTTAATTTAATTCATCGTGTATATATAGTCTCCAAATCAAGAGCATCAAATATCCTTAGCTACTCTATGATCCAACACAACACAAAACAAAACAAAATACAACTAATTAATTAACCCAAAATTAAAGTACTTAAAATGACTAAATATTATCTTGCAGAAGCATGCCTCCATCGCGATGAAGAGTTTCTTCAAACTCGTGCATGATCGAATCAAATTTGGGAACATCCGAATTTAGTAATTCATCAAGCTTCACTAAATCATCACATTCTCATTCCAATTCCAATCTTTGTTCTTGAGCTTCCATCGTCTGCGGCATCGAATCAAATCTTGGAACTTCAGAATTCAGCAATTCATCAAGGTTGATAAAATCATCCCATTCCAATTCCAATGTTTGTTCTTGGGATTGATCTGTCATTGGCATCAACTGATCATGATCGGCCATACCAGAAGGATCCGCTTCTTCATGTACTACTAGTGGGACATCATCCGCAGCACAACAAATTATACCATTAGTCTCCTCATCTTCTTTTTTCTCTTCATCAGTTTTCGTTAGTCTTTTTGGGTTAGTAATAACTTCCTGATTCAGTAATGCTTCAAGGTCACAAATATCATCACATTCCCATTCATGTGTTTGTAAGTATTCCATACAAGAAGAAGAACTGCCTTCATGATCATCATGTATCGGAACATCCGCAGTCTTAATAATAACACGATTCTCCTGATGATCGTCTTTTTTCTCTTCTTGATCACCATTAATTGTCAATAATAATCTTTTCGGATTAATAACAACTTCTTGATCATCATCTACTCCCCTGATCTTCCTCTTGGATATTTTCTTCAAATCAAGAATAATTTCACAAACCACATAATCCGATTCACCACCCGCAAGGGAGAGCTCGTGCATAATCCAATGACCCTCCGGATTACATTTAGCAACCCTCCTTATTTCAAAAACTAGCATTTTTTATATCCGATTACATCACCCTTCCCATTCTTGACTTCCCTAGGCCCAGTCTGCCCATCCCACGTCCCGCACCCCGCCGCCCGAATATACTGCTCCTTCCCACCGGTGCCGCTATTCTTCCTCATCTTCCCGCCGGCGTCTGCTTTCTTGGTCAACTTGGTGAATACGTATATGGTTTTCTTGACTGCATTTCCCAGTTTGTCGGTTTCCGACACTAGCCAATGATTTGCATCCTTCAATATATATCCCAAGGATCGCCGCCATAAAGTTCTTTCTCTTCTACAACGTTACAAGGCAAGATTTTTCCCATGATCTTTGGCCTCAAGTAGAAGTTGATCAGCTCCTCTCCAGTTGGACATAATCTAAAACCAGCGGGAATGGCTATCTTCTTCATCATTTTCTCTCTCTTTTGCCTGAACTTGGAATTAAGATTAATTTGATAACAACACAATCCCTAAGCGTATAAATAGGCCACGAAAACTTGAGCACCAAGTTCTAGATAACTATAAATGTCATGTTTCTTGATCTAATGCTTAACGGTTTATTTCTTAATTTTAATCTGGTGGATTATTTATTTTTATTTTTATTAGTTATAATAATTATGTCCTAATTAAACTCTCATCAACTTAGGGATTAAAGAAATCTACTGATATGTCTCAGAGAAAAGATTTTTACGACACGTCTAATTTTGACATATATGTTTCTATATATGTATCAGAAGATATGTATGCACGCACCTATTAATTACAATTGATCCATTTTAATTTTAAAATGATATTGTTTTCTTATTATTTATTTGCTAAAATGTAAAAATAAAAATTTATTTAATTAATATAGGATGACCAACTATATTTTAGGAGAAATTTAATTTTAAATACTAAAATTTATATTTTAGCAATAAAAAACTTTTAGAGATTTTAATGTTTTTTAAGAGTTTTTAATTTTTCTCCCCACTAGATTAATTTATAGTTTCACTTTCTACCTACTTTAGTTATTTAAAAAAATACTCTTTATTAGGACACCATAATGTTAATGTTAATTATTCTTCTAGTGATATTATTTTTCCCATTTGTCATAATTTTACTTTGAGTTGCTTCTCATTTTTAATGTTAATTAAAGGTATCCCTAGTCATATATAGCATAATAACTAATAATCTAAAACATTAATTAATTTTTGATGTGTGTGTTCGTGTATTCGCACACAACCCAAAAATAAATAAAAATAATATAATAAAAACCCAAATAATAATTTATAATCTAATATATTATAAATTATAAATTTTAATAATATAATAATAATATTATTATTATATTTTAATAATATATTATTATTATTAATTTTAAATGTGTGTGTTTTTTTAATATTTTTAATTAATTTATAAGTGTTCCAGAATAACAACCTTTTTAATTGATTAAACATCTCATAATAAATTAAACCAATCATTAGCTTTTGTATTAGAATAGTAAAACAAGCGATGTTATATTAATTTGTAACGTTAAGTATTGGATATATTTTAATAAAATTAATTATTTTAATATAATATTATGAATTATAATCTTCATGGGAATTACAAAAGGATTAAGTGGTTTTATTTGTATTACAAAAATATAGTTAATAGCTTTTTTTAATTAATTGTGATGGAGTCACATTTTCATGCTTTATTCAATTTGTTGCATACTTAGCTTGCTATATATTGGAAGGTGTTGTTCATTTAACAACAAGAATGAGAAAGAGCCGTGTTGGTCTATAAAAATCAATAGAGCAGTTAAAGGCATACTCATGTGTGGCATTTTTCATTAGAATGGTTTAGAAAGAGTTTTCTAGCTACTACTGATGCATATTTATTATTTAGTTTGTGTATTTTATTTATTTAATATTTGTTCCTAATATTTTTTATACCGAAGAAACAACAATTTAATTTTAAGGTGATTCAACATCGTAAAGTGATTTGAGTTTTCTTAATCCAAATCTTCAATCTGTAATTCTAAATAGTTCCAGGTTCAATCTATAATTGTAAATGTAAGTACGTCCTTGGAATAATAACAAAGTATACAAAAATTTTGGTATAATTATGAACATGATATATATATATATATATATATATATATATATATATATATATATTGTATTTGTAAAGTTGATGAATTCGAGACTAATTAACTCCATATTAACTAGCTATTTCTTGGGTCAACTTAGCCCACAGGGGCACCCAAAAGATCATGACTTGAAGGTACTATTGATAGTAACTTATTTCCTTATATATATGCAGACAAATTTTTTTTCTATCTTTCAATGTGGGACTGGGGTGTTACATAAATAATATCAATCTTTTAACTATATTATAGACTATTAAGAATTTATTACATTTAATTAAAAGGATCTTGTGAAAATAGAATCAATTTAGTCTTCACTTAATATATGGTAAAATCATATCGTTATTATTTACGACACTTGTTTCATCTATCATTTTTGTGAGTTGTGATCACAAATTATACATAAAAAATTATGCACAAACACTAAAAAAAAGAAGGAGACTTAATTACCATTAGATATTTTACCCATTTTCATTAATGTGCAATATAGGAGTCATACTTTTTGTGCTCAATTTTGTATGTATACATATTTGTGAATATTGTATAATTCCATTTTAATAGCAAGTAAAAGCAATTATTAATTATTATATATCTATGTCCAAAACACGCAATTACTATTTATTTAAAATACCAATCAATAAATTTTAATTGAAAATAAGTTATCTTATTTTACTCCAAAAGTTATTTTAAAATTTATTATTTCCCGCATTCAAACTCGTCCTGCCCGCCCGTTGTGTATATATTGGTCGACAACTTTTTCGAATTCTCTATGAAACAGATTTAGGTTTACTTGTCATTGAAACTCCAATCGATTTGGGGCTTTCTTTTTTTTGTTGATTTTCTCAGTTAAATTAATGTATCACGAAATTGTTGCAATTAAACCCCTGCCTGCATTCTGAGTAACTAGTTCTTCGTCGCCAAATCCAAGCACAAGATGATCATGATCGATAAAATCGTAGTGGCGAAGAGAATCTAGCCTCGCCGCACCACTAACAAAGAGATTCTTGAGCACACGAACGCAAGCGCCAGATCTAGCTTAAGCTAGTTGTCCTTGATGACAAGCTCATGGATCATAGTCATTCCGATGTTGAGATTGCCGAGAAGCTCGCAGAGGTTGGTCGAAATTTGGAGTGCGGTAATGACAAAAATTAATATCATGTAGACATGTAAGTGTAAATATTTTTAGAAAATATTTTTGAATTCTTAAATTTGTAGGTGTTGTACCCTCATATCTTGATTGCAATGTCGAGCAGTGTTGGGTCGTGATATTTCTCCCATCGGGCCGAATGGATTGGGCCTACTTATTCAGTTAGTCCATTGGGTATTCACTATTGGGTGTTGACATTATTGGGCCTAGTCATCATATTACTTCTATTTTAATCCTATAAGACCGGGCCGGTTCATTGGACTAACCCATTGGATCATTTAATATCTATTACTTTGACATGTAATGATGAAAAAATATGATAGTTGACTAAGACACCTGCCAAACATTAATGTGGATGGGATTATAGCCAGCCGGTGGCGTAAACAGTGACTAAAGGTAGTGAGTAAACTACAGGCAAACGGCAGGACCCATCCGATCACGGGGGCTGTGTCAGAGGTAGTGGTGGCACGGTAAACCAGGCAAAGAGAGTATGACCTATCAACTAAGTCTTCACAAAGAGGTACGTTCACACACACATTTTCATTCATATTCACATACACTGAGAATTATTATCTCTCTCAATACACTAGACATTACATCATCCATTGTTAACCTTGTGAACACGTATACTGACTCTCACGCCTGAGCTATCCCTCGGCGGTCCGGCCGTCAAGCTTGTGGTGTTTATTGTGTTTACTGTGCAGAATCAGGGCGTCTTACGTGATTGGGCGTTGGAGTAGATCCTGGCGTTAACATTGGCGTTAGAAGGAGGGCTGTGTTCTAGTGTTCTTGAAGTTTTCAATCACAAATTGTAGCTGCTCTACGTTGGAATCCATGGTGAAGAAGAGTAGAACAGTTACTTCTAAAGGATAGCTGATGGCTATGACTTCGTCTACACAATGAGTATCTTTCAAGGATTGATTGGGTCCTTCAAAGAGTGCTCATGCTGGTACTGCTTCCAAGTAGGTTTCTGAGTATTCTCGTTCGAGAGCCCAAGGTGATGCTAGAAGAAGATTGATTTTTGCTGCCGAGAGAAGACCTGACCATGGTTGGAAAAGGGTAGAAGGCATACTGCTTAGAATCCTATACCGAAGTGGTCAGACTGACATACCGATCAAGTTAGAAAGAAGTCTACACTTTAAAGACATGTCTCGAGGCCGTCCTCGGGATCGAAGCAGACCCAACAGCCATTTTTTTGATTGACCGAAGAAGGGTATTCTGCCCTATTTGTCTTCGGGATTATGGTCGAAGCAGAGTAGATGAAGACCCAACAGCCATTTTCCTGATTGACCGAAGAAGGGTATTTCGCTCTATTGGTCTTCGAGATTATGGTCGAAGCAGAGTAGATGAAGACCCAACAGTCATTTTCCAGATTGACCGAAGAAGGGTATTCCGCCCTATTGGTCTTCGGGATTATGGTCAAAGTAGAGTAAATGAAGACCCAACAGCCATTTTCCTGATTGAAAGAAGAAGGGTATTCCGCCCTATTGGTCTTCGGGATTATGGTCAAAACAGAGTAGATGAAGACCAAACATCCATTTTCCTGATTGATAGAAGAAGGGTATTCTGCCCTATTGGTCTTCGGGATTATGGTCGAAGCAGAGTAGATGAAGACCCAACAGCCATTTTCCTGATTGACCGAAGAAGGGTATTCCGCCCTATTGGTCTTCGGGATTATGGTCGAAGCAGAGTAGATGAAGACCCAACAACCATTTTCCTGATTGATAGAAGAAGGGTATTCCGCCCTATTGGTCTTCGGGATTATGGTCGAACCAGAGTAGATGAAGACCCAACAACCATTTTCCTGATTGATAGAAGAAGGGTATTCAGCCCTATTGGTCTTTGGGATTATGGTCGAAGTAGACCCAGAAGCCACACTCCTGAGAATCCACTGAGGACACACCGTTCGTGGATACTTGTCTTCGGAGATGCCCGTCTAAAGTTGCAGCTTCAGATGGAAAGCAGCTGAAGAGTCCGACAAAGCCGTTGCAGTACTTCAGCAGAAGCAGAGCTCGTGGACATTGCATGCAGATGGATATTCTATTTTGGATATCAGTACAGCAGGTTATCGAAGTTGGCTACTACGGATGCTTATAACTTTGATGGCATATGGCGTTCTTCCTTCAGAACAGATGCCGGCTAAAGAAGATCAAGTATAAGAGTGTCAATTTTGTTCTCATTAATGAGAATCTTTTTCGAAGGTCCTTTTTCGTCACCATTGCTCAAATATTTGGTTCCATCCAAAGCAGAATATGTTCTTCGGGAAGTTCACAAAGACATCCGTGGCGATCATTTGGCTGCAAAGTTATTGGCCTACAAAATACTTCGGCAGGGATATTCTTGAAAGAACTGGACATTCAGCATCAGAAAGACGTTGTCAGGCCCTGCGTGATAGGCAATTGTCGACACTTAGACCTTGTCAGGCCTTTCGTGGTAGGCAACTGTCATTCTTAAGACGTTGTCAGGCCTTGCGTGGTAGGCAATTGTCGACACTTAGACCTTGTCAGGCCCTTCGTGGTAGGCAAGTGTCATCCTTAAAACGTTGTCAGGCCCTGCGTGGTAGGCAATTGTCGACACTTAGACCTTGTCAGGCCCTTCGTGGTAGACAAGTGTCATCCTTAAGACGTTGTCAGGCCCTGCGTGGTAGGCAATTGTCGACACTTAGACCTTGTCAGGCCCTTCGGGGTAGGCAAGCGTTGTCCTTCAGACCTTATCAGGCCCTTCGTGGTAGACAACTGTCGTTCTTTAGACTTCGTCAGGCCCTTCGTGGTAGGCGAATGCCATATTTTGGTTTTGTTAGGCCTTTTGGGGTAAACAAATTCCCAATGAAGCAGATCTGTCTCACACTTCGGTAACGATAAGTATGTATTACTTGATTTTGTTCAAGTGTTGAGTTCGGATTATATTATCATTGTTCTTAACTGTTATATAATTTGTTTGATTATTGACTAACGGTTTAAGATAAGAGGCACTTGCACAGTTTTCAAGTTGATTGATGATCAATTATTCACAAGAAATGTTCACTCAGAAGTAATAAGACATGAAGTTGATATTTTAATATTAACTGTTCATAACGAGTTAGAATTTTTTACAGAAAGTTCTACAGCTAAATATAAGGAGAGATCATCTTCAAGCTTCTTCCTTGTCATCGTCATCATCTGAAGAGTCTAGAAGATCTTCGTAAGGAGATCCAAGTAGGATACAGAAAATCCGCCGATCTGAACGATGAGATCGTCTATATGCAATGTCGAAGTAGACGAAATCTGCTGAAGTAAGGTCAGTGGCAGACCCAAGTTCCTAAGGGCCCGAAGTTCTTGGAGTTCCTCTTCAAGCTTTTGACGAAGTGCTATATATCTTGCCTCTTTAGCGTGGATATTGTTATTTTGCTTCGTCAGGCTCTGATTAGACTCGGCCAGATCTTCATTCCTCTTCGTCAAAATTTCATTCTTCGGAAGCAGGTCGACATTTATATCTGTGATGACTCGATGTGTGGCCCTGGTCGTCTCCAACTCTTTTTTGACCTTGTCGAGGTCCTTCCGAAGGCACTCATTGTTGAGGAGAACAATATCAAGGTTGCTTCTTTATTTTGTCAACACAGACTTCAGAATGGCTTTCTCCCTTCGGCGTCGGCATTCTCTTCAGCATTCTCTTCGGTATCCTTTTCGGCTTCTTTGTATTTGAGACGGAGACACACGAATTAGCGTTTGCCTGCAGATGACCATTATTAGTCAATCATTTCAAATTGATGGGCAGCGAAGTGAATGAATAAATTAAAACTGTCGAATTCCTTTAGTCCGGTATTTCATTCCTTCATCCATCAGGTCCGTGACGGAATTATTGCCGAACCGGAATTCCATTCTATGGCTTGAGCTTCGGTAGTTGAAAGCTCTTCAATTAGTACTTCTGTAGAGGTCGGCGAAGATGAACCCTTTATGTTGCCATTTGATATTCATCAGATAGACTTCGGTAAATCATATTTTGGGCCTTTATTGGTCTTATTATAATTCCTTTTGTCCTGAACCGATGTCATTTATAGTTTCCTATTAAACCTCATGTTTAATAAAAAACTAGGGGGCAATGTTGGGTCGTGATATTTCTCCTATCGGGCCGAATGGATTGGGCCTACTTATTCAGTTAGAACATTGGGTCTTCACTATTGGGTGTTGACATTATTGGGCCTAGTCACCATATTACTTCTATTTTAACCCTATAAGACCGGGCCGATTCATTGGACTAACCCATTGGATCATTTAATATCTATTACTTTGACATGTAATGATGAAAAAACATGATAGTTGACTAAGACACCTGCCAAACATTAATGTGGATGGGATTATAGCCAGCCGGTGGCGTAAACAGTGACTAAAGGTAGTGAGTAAACTACAGGCAAACGGCAGGACCCATCCGATCACGGGGGCTGTGTCAGAGGTAGTGGTGGCACGGTAAACCAGGCAAAGAGAGTATGACCTATCAACTAAGTCTTCACAAAGAGGTACGTTCACACACACATTTTCATTCATATTCACATACACTGAGAATTATTATCTCTCTCAATACACTAGACATTACATCATCCATTGTTAACCTTGTGAACACGTATACTGACTCTCACGCTTGAGCTATCCCCCGGCGGTCCGGCCGTCAAGCTTGTGGTGTTTATCGTGTTTACTGTGCAGGATCAAGGCGTCTTACGTGATTGGGGCGTTGGATTAGATCCTGGCCTTAACAAGCAGGATATTTGTATGCTTCATTATTTTTACTGCCAATATTATTATACTCAGTAAGAAATCTTCTTCAAATTTGTAGAATGATGGATACATAGTTTAGCAATCAAAAGTATTCGAGTGGTATTTATATATTGAAATATCCGAGGATATTTGCACTATGTATATTTCATAAATAAAATAAAATTTCTATTTCGAAATTTGTTTTATGGATAAATTGTAAGTAAATATAAATATATGTATGATATTTATAGTAAAAAATTGAGCCATTAATATTATTAGTTTAAACTAATTGAGAAATATAATGAAAATGAGGTGAGAAGTTGATTAACTTATATTGGTTAATCAGTGGATTAAATTTCGTATTATGAATAATGCAGCTAAAATATTAAGGCTTGTGAGATAACGCAACAGTAATAATTTAAATTCCGACAACAGTGTGATTAAATCATTCAAATAATAGTGGAATAATTTAATTAATTGTTAAAATAATAATCAAATAAGAAATTATTTAATTATATAAGGGAATAGTTTATAATATGTTAGTTATATGTAATGTTATTAATGGCATAATAGATGAATGAAAATTAAATTAATCATTTGATTAATGAATAAATATATATTAAAATAAATTGTTAAAAAATTTATGGAAGGAAGCAAGAAAATTTAATTATATAGTCTAGAAGAATTATTTAAATAATTAATGGAATAAATATTAATTACTTAAATAATTAATTCGTTACACTACAAGTGTTTATTTTAATTATGGATTTAACTTCATAATTAGTAAAGTAATGAGTAAAATACAGTAACATCCCCTCTAGATAACCATTATAATACTTACATCCCTTCTAATTTGTTAAATAACAGTTAGTACCCTGCAAGTTTTTAGGATTACTAAATAGATAAAATTACATATTTCTAGACATTCACATAACAGGTATGATTTTACAACACAATCTAGATATGCTTTGACAATTCAAATGCAAGTATCCTGCTAGCTCATAATAGTATTTGATATTTGTTACATATGCTCAAAGATTGAGCACTGCAAAAATAAGTGTAGGGACAAAAACGACTAGTAAATCTTCCAAGTCTTCGTCATGAAGAATTAATATCGAATAAGTACATAAATAATTATCCACTCCCTCACACAATCAGACAAGGGGAGCTCCTTCATCCACAAGAACAAAAAGGGGAAAAGTTGAAAAATAATATGGTGGCTGCCTTGTAAATACACTAATTACCTTGCATGTGGCAAATAGACTACATGCAGTTTCTTTAAGAATCATAATTTAGACTAGGGTAAGACATATTGCTTCCCAGTTTGGCCTTCCAAATTTTATAATAATCTGCACACAGATTATTATTGCTACTATTTTCGGCCAGATTGATTAAAGAATAGAGAATGGGAAAACAAAGACGAGTTAACATTTTAATTTGCCTATTTCCAATCAGTTTGTATAAAACATTAAAGCTCAAGATCCACATTGAAACAATTGGGGTAAAGCGAGAGATTTCAAGGAACGTCAAGGTACCAAAATGTATTTTGGCCTAAAATCAATGCTTTAACTTATTTGGATAATACCACTGTATGCAAAAATAAGTCCATCTATGTTTAAGTCCATCCCCGGAGTTAAGTTGCAACCAAAGCTACACGATGATATCTTCAGATTACATATAAGAATAATTAGTTACTCTGCCTTTTAAAATTGCTTATGAGGATTTAAATGTGGGTAGAGTCCCAAAACGTGCTCTGGCATAAAGTCGTGCCGTGTCAGGATACCAACGATTGGAGGTCTCTGCAAAATAAGTAAGTTAAAATGTTGTCATTTTGCGTAAACATGAGAGACTATGGATATGAAAAGGTGTATACTCGATTTTCTATGTCGTGTCTCCAAAATAAGTATAAATGAAAATGTTGCTATTTTGCGTAAACACGAGAGACTATGGATATGAAAAGGTGTATACTCGATATTCCCTGTCGTATCTCCAAAAAAAAGGGAAAAAAGAGAAAGGAGAGAGAATTTTTAGGAGTGTAAATGCTCTGATAAGTCACAGCATTGTTTCATACATGAGATGGAGATGAGAGGGAAAATTAAGTGTATGCGGCCTAACAACAGGTTGGCAAGGTAAGTTCATCAAATATTTTAGTTTATAAAGCATTTTCTGTTTCTCCACCCTAATAATAAAGAATTCCACCAACAAAAAACCACACAATATAGACAAAAGAAAAGAACAAGAAGAGAGAAAGCATCTTACTCCAGTTGTCTTCGGCACCACACACAAGTGTCGAAGGCCAAGCTCCCGGAACAGGACTGCAGCTTTAGCTAGAGACATTGTCTCTACTACTGTGTATGGGGATGTATTAGTAATAGGATGAAGATCGACATACATCTCCATCTCCTCTTGCTTAATGTCCAAATCTTCCAGCTTAAGCCCCTTTCCTGATCCCGCCTTTGCAAAATCAAATGCATGAAACCTTTTTAACATTTCCGATCCAGTCAATACCCTTTGCTCTGTAAATCTCTTTTCTTTGAGCAAAACAAGCAAGTGAGACCTCAAAGCAAGTCCACACAATTCTGGGGCAGCTGATACTGGAGGCTCGTCAATCACGGGGAATCCATGATGTCTCGTCTTCTCCAGAGCATGTAGTATATTGCCCACTTTCTCTACACCAGGAAATGTTATTAAAGGGCCAGAAACAACATCCCCTGCAACCAATTGCCTCATGTAGGGTTCAGCATGGGCTTCCAGATAAGGCAAACCTTTCATTTTCACAATTTGGTCATAGACGCCCTTGTTGAAACTATCAGCAACACTTTTGGAAATAAGGAGAACGAGCATCACCAACGGAAGCATTAACAGATTATTAGTGAGCTCAAGAAGTATGACACAAATTGATACCGTCATTCTCATTGTGCCACCAAGGAATGAGGCAGCACCAAGCAGAGCAAAGAGACCAATATCAAGGTTGGAGATGGGGCCAAGAAGGGTCCCGACAACCCGCCCATAGGAGGCTCCAGCGAGTATGACAGGAATAAAGAGCCCAGAAGGAATGGCAATGCCATAAGTGATTATACCAAGACAGTACATAGCACCAAAGAATATAAAGAGGGAAGAGAGGTGAAACTCATTTGTGTTGCGAGAGTTAAATAAGTTGCGGATGGCATCATCATTGGTATTAAGGAAAAGGGAAGCAAGGTCATTATAATGGCCTGGTTGACATTGGAAGTTTTTGTAGTTTCCAGAACGACCTACAGCCGGGCATTTACCCTCCAGGCCTACGGGACAAGGAGTGCACTCTGTGAACCATGGAAGGCCATACGAGCAACAAGAGGTCAGGAGAGAAATGGTGATGACGAGCAGGACCTTAAATGCTGGACCTCTCCTGCAATTCATTCAGCAAAAAGAAAAATAAAAACGCCATATGGATACCTTATATAAAGATAATGCTGCCCAATGTGGAAATCCAGTATAGTGAGTTAAATGACTTGTACAAGGGAAAAGTAAATGCAGATAAATGACTAGACAATATCTTTTTCTTCTTTTTTTCCTTCCCCGAAATGGTTATTGAAAACATTCCAAAGATTTCAGATAACATTAATTCATTAGTTTTCAGATTACATCTTATAATATAGTGTTACACATGCTTCAGACAAGACTTGGATAATTATCAGAATAAATACTGCAATAAATTTTTGTAATAGCAACCAAACAACATGGAACTTTCTTTGTAACAAATGAAATCAACAGTATTCTGGTTATTAAAAGGAAGATTATGAAAACATACTCATTGATGATGCTATAAGTCCGAAGGACCTTGTCCACAAGATAGTTGTAAAGACTGCCAAAAATACCGCCAATAACTCCGAGTACTATAATTGCCAGCAGATCTGGAATGGTATAAGAAGCCACTGCAGAATTGATATCAAACATGATAAGACCACCCTCCCCAAATAACCCACATTTTCCGCTTCGACAAAATTCTATCAGAGATCTCAATACGACAGCTACTACAGCGGTAGAGAAAAAAGTTCTCCAGAGAAGAGCACTCCTCCACCTAATTGATGTTAGGGAGAGATGACGTGAATAAATCTACAAAGAAAAGAACTAAAAGGCAGGTCTAATAATTACAAATGAAAAATATAGAAATAAATTAGTTTGTCAACTATAAGTCAATAATATCATGCTTTTATGCCTTGAAATGGCTGCATGCTGCAATCTGATTTTTCAGTTGCTATTTGTTTTTCTTTTCCCTTTCTCTTCTGTAGGCAATATCCAAAGCTAACCCCATGGCACATTAAACCACCTGAATGAAACCCTCAGTAAATAGAGATAAATCGTTTCATGAGGTCGTTGCAATACAAATAACTAAATGGAGTTCACAATTCCACTACTTTTTAACTCTTTCAGATAAATATAAATGTCTCCATCACTTAAAATTGTACACTATAAACATTGACAATGACAACCTTTGATCTTAGAAGTAAGTTATAGTTTGCACTTCGCCATATCAAAACTGACAAAAACTACACATAATTATCCATGTGATAGTCTGAGGAGACTTTACATAATTTATCAACCCTTAATTACAGATGTCTTGTTTTAAGTAAATTCTAGTTATACTATGTGTACTTCTAATTTGTTTCCATTTGGAGCTTCAGCATATTAATTTGGTGCATCCACCAACAACTTGGTCCCACGACCACTACTCTCTTTCTTATAAAAGTATATATATTAATTATCTACAAAATTTATTTTGACAGTCCAAAAACAAATCCTCTACCTAATATAAAGATGCCAAAATACCATTGAAGAAAGAAGAATGTCTATTAAAGGAAATATATACATACTATAATGTTCTCTGTTCTAGATAAAAATAAATAAATGTTGTTTTTTATAAAGTATACATTAAACATACATAACCATATATATATATACACACACACACACACAAAGAGAGAGATACCATGATGCTGCCTCTTCAAGAGCAAAGAGAACTCCACCAACTGGGGCACGAAAGGCAGCAGCCACACCAGCAGCTGCTCCACAGGTGATCAAATCCCTTCGGTCCCTATCATTTTTGAAGTATCTGAGCCATTTCCAAGTCAAATGGTACTTGCGGGAACCTCCCTGTCCAAGTAAGTTGGCTATACAAGCGCCGGTGTGTACCATAGGTCCTTCCTTACCAACAACAAATCCAGCAGCCACTCCGAAGATGGAACCAAAAATCTGTGCAGATAATTGTATAAGGCAAAGTTAGATAAACTCTCAAAGAAACTTGAAGCGTTAGCTTTGCGGTTGGATAACCAAGTTCAAGCTGAAGGGTGCTTTGTGTGTGCTAGCCCTATGCATACATCGCAAACTTGCCTTTCTATGGCAGGATTCTCCGAATTCATGCCACAAGTAAATGCGATGAATGATTACAAAAAGAAATTCAATAGCCCATTCACAGAAACTTGCAATCCGGGTAGGAGAAATCACCCAAATTTTTCATGGACACAAGCTCAACCCATGCCCAATATGGGTGCCCCATTAGCTAATGTTCCACGACAGCAGCAACCTCCTGGTTTCCGTCCACCAATCAATCCATATCCACCATTTCAATCTGCTCAGCCTGCTCAATCATCCCATATCACTCCACAACAATTCTCATCTTTGGAGGACACATTAAAACAATTCATTCAAGTGACCACCCAAAATAATCATACTTCAAGTAAAATTTTGCAAGAAGTTGGGAACAATGGCCTCATAAACACTCAAGCCATCATTAAGTTAGAGAGTCAAATGGGTCAATTGGCTAATCAATTGGGCGAGAGAGAAAAGGGTAAATTTTTGAGTCAGCCAATTCCAAACCCTATAGGTGTTTCCTCGAGTGGGATAACTCCTAACCCACCATATGCACCACCACATGGGCAAGTTCAAGCCATAACCACACTTAGGTCGGGAAGGCAATTGATATCGAGGAGGAAGAGAAAGATGAAGAACAGTATCCAGCTGAGGTTGAGCCTACACCTCAAGTTGTGAACCAAACTCCTCTTGCTAAGCAAACAAATGAAGATCTCTCGAATAGGACCTTTGTTCCTAAAGCCCCATTTCCTCAAAGGCTAAAAGACAATAGGAAGTGTACTCAATTTGAAGAAATTTTGGAAGTGTTTAAGCAAGTTCAGATAAACATTCCATTACTTGATGCTATCAAGCAAGTACCTTCCTACGCCAAGTTTCTCAAAGACTGTCACTCAAAAAAGGAGAACAAATGTTCCGAAAAAGGCATTCTTAGCTGAACATGCAAGCTCCATTATTCAATGCAAGATCCTGTCAAATTTAAGGACCCTGGATGTCCAACAATCTCATGCAAGATAGGAGATCATCATATTGAGCGAGCTTTGGTAGATTTGGGGGCTAGTGTGAACTTACTGTCATATTCTGTATGTGCAGTTGCATTTAGGAGAGTTGAAGCCCACACCAACAATCCAACTTGCTAATAGGTCAGTGAAAATTACTAGGGGTGTCATTGAATCAAGGTAGATACTTTCTATTTTCCTGTGGACTTTGTTGTCCTTGATACTGAGCATGTTCAGAACACAAGAGGGGCCAAATTCCTGTGATTTTAGGACGACCATTTCTTGTGACATCCAACGCCCTCATCAATTGTAGGAATGGAGTGATGAAAATTTCTTTTGGGAACCTCACAACTGAGCTAAATGTTTTTGACATTAGCAAGACCTCGATAGACATTGATGATAATGATTTCGGACAAGTCCATTTAATTGATAGTCTAGTAGAGGAATCTTTCTCGCTAACTTGTAAAGAGGACCCATTCAGTGATTGTCATGGGTACACATTCTTTTCGACCAAAACCAGTGCCTCTCAATCTCTCATCGACTCCCCGACTTCCCTCTATTGAAGAACCACCGAAGTTTGATCTAAAACCATTGCTTGATAATCTGAAATATGCATTTTTACGTCCAGCAGAGTCATCGCATGTTATTATTGCTTCTAATCTCGATTATGCTCGAGAGAGAAAATTACTTGAAGTCCTTCACGAGCATAAAGAAGCTATTGGGTGGTTTATTGCAAATTTGAAAGGAATCAGCTTGTTCGTTGTCATGCATAAGATTCTCTTCGAAGAGAATGCAAAACCCTCTCGTGAACCACAAAGAAGGCTGAACCCAGTGATGCAAGAAGTAGTTAGGGCCGAGGTACTCAAGCTTATTGATGCGGGTATTATATACCCGATATCCGATAGTAAGTGGGTGAGCCCTATGCAAGTAGTTCCTAAGAAGTCAGGGATTACAGTGGTGGTCAATGAGCGTAATGACTTAGTTCTATCTCGTGTTTAGACGAGATGGCGTGTTTGTATTGACTACCGGAAGTTGAATTCAATGACTAGGAAGGATCATTTTCCCCTTCCTTACATTGACCAAATACTGGAAAGGTTAGCCGGTCATGCTTATTACTGCTTTTTGAATGGTTATTCTGGTTATAACCAAATTCTAGTAGATCCATCTGATCAAGAGAAGACAACATTCACGCGCCCTTTCGGTACATTCGCCTACCGACACGTCTTTCAGACTATGCACTGCACCTGCCACTTTTTAGTGGTGTATGATTTCTATATTCTCTGACATGGTAGAGCGATTCTTAGAGGTTTACATTGATGATTTTTCTGTGTTTGGGTCTTCTTTTGAGGAATGTTTGAAACACCTAGCTCTAGTCTTAGAAAGGTGTAGAGAAAAGAATCTAGTGCTTAATTGGGAGAAATGCCATTTTATGGTACAAAAGGGAATTGTTCTTGGGCATATCATCTCCAAAGAGGGAATTGAAGTAGACAAGGCTAAAGTAGAATTAATCTCTAACTTGCCGCCCCCGCGAACGGTTAAGGAGATTCGCTCATTCTTAGGTCATGCTGGTTTTTATAGGCGTTTTATCAAGGATTTTAGTAAGATTGCTAAACCTCTATGTAGTCTCCTCGCTAAAGATGCCTCATTCGTATTCGATGAAGCATGCTTAAAAGCCTTTGAGACTTTAAAATCTGCTCTGACCTCCGCACCTATCATTTGGTCCCCTAACTGGAACCTTCCATTTGAAATCATGTGTGATGCCTCTGATTATGCAGTTAGGGCAGTTTTAGGCTAGAGAATTAATAAAGTCCTCATGTGATCAGGACCTTGAACGACGCTCAACTCCATTATTCTCCACAGAGGAGTTGTTAGTAGTCGTATTCGCTTTAGACAAATTTTGGTCCTATCTATTGGAATCTAAAGTCATTGTCTATTTAGATCACGCCTTTTTGAAATACTTGCTTTCTAAGAAAGATGTGAAGTCGCGACTGATTCGGTAGGTCTTGTTGCTACAATAGTTTGATTTGGAGATAAAAGATAAGAAGGGAGCTGAGAAAGTTGTAGTAGATCATCTATCTAGACTCATAGTTGAATTCTCGAGTGATCCCTTGCCCATAGCCGAGACATTCCCCGATGAGCAGCTGATGCATGTTTCCCAATCACCTTGGTATGCGAACATTGTTAATTATCTTGTTACACATGAAATGCCAGATCATTGGTCTAAACAAGATAAGTCTAAATTCTTGTCCGAGGTGAAGAATTTTTATTGGGATCATCCTTGTCTTTTCAAGTATTTTTCTGATCAAGTAATTAGGAGATGTGTACCTGAGGAGGATCAAATGTAAATTCTCTTCTTTTGTCATTATCAGCCATTTGGAGGCCATTTTAGTGGTAAGAAGACAACAGTTAAAGTCTTGTAGTGTGGAGTTTATTGGCTTATGCACATGTCTATTGTGTTGTTTGTGAGATATGTCAAAAGTTAGGTAGTCTCACACGACGAAGTATGATGCCCCTCAATCCCATTCTGATAGTGGAGATCTTTGATGTGTGGGGGATAGATTTTATGGGACCCTTTCCTAACTTGTCTGGTAATCTCTTATATTTTGGTAGCCGTTGACTATGTGTCAAAGTGGGTAGAGGCTATTGCGTATTTGCGTGCAAAACAAATGACCACAAAGTGGTGGGGGTTGCACTTTTGCAATAGACCATTTAAAGATCTAATGAAGAAGAATGGAGTAATTCATAAAGTGAGAAGCGCGTACCACCCACAAAACTAGTGGGCAAGCGAAAATTTCAAATAGGGAGATTAAGCATATCTTAGAGAAGACGGTAAATCCCAACAGGAAGAATTGGTCAGTCCGACTGACAGATACTTTGTGGGCATAACGTACTGCGTATAAGACTCCCATTGGAATGTCCCCTTACCGCTTAGTGTATGGCAAGGCATGTCATCTGCCTGTTGAGTTAGAACATAGAGCTTTTTGGGACAGTTGAATTTTTGATGTTGACCAGGCAGGAAATCATAGAAAACTTTAAATTGCTGAGCTAGAAGAGATAAGGAATGATGCTTATGACTGTGCAAAATCATACAAGGAGAGAATGAAAAGGGTGCATGATCAAAAGATTCTTAGGAAATCCTTTCACCTTGGCCAAAAAGTCCTTTTATATAATACTCGTTTGCATCTATTCCCAAGTAAATTGAAATCTAAATGGTCCGGTCCTTTCATAGTCCAACATGTGTATCCTCATAGGGCCATTGAGATTCAGAATCCCAAAGATGGTACTGTGTTTAAAGTGAATGGCCATCGTTTAAAACCATTTTTGGAGTTGAAAAATCCAGAAGTTGAAGTTATGCTTTTAGAGGATCCCGTTTATCGGGATTGATTTTTTTTGAGGCCATGATTCATGTATATTATTTTATATTTGGATTTATTATTTGTGTTTTTCTTTGTTCTATTTCTAACAAAAGTGCAGGATTATCTCTATGAGCTTTAAATCTGAAATTTATTGAGTTGTCCATACGGGACACATTCATATTCAGGTGATATCCTTCCTTTACTTATTTACTTGTCTTTATACATTGCGGACAATGTAAGTTTTAAGTTGGGGGTGAGATTTATTTGCCTTATTATTCCATGTACTTCACATACTTTGTTAGGATATAAGCAAATCATTTTATTTTCTTTAAAGAAAAAACAAAAATAAAATAAATTTAAATAATTTATGCAATGGTTCTTGAGGTGGTATTGAGTATATTAGATAAGAAAGGAAACCTTCTTCAAAATTTTAGATAGGGGGGAGATCAGATCCGTATTTTGGGGAGAGCAACCTTCTTCAAAAATTTCTCTTTTATGATGGAGGATATAGTGGATAAAGAAAAAAAAGATTTTATCCTACCTAATTACCGATTTTGAAAAAAAAGAAAAGAAAAAAGGGGCATCTCCATTTGGAGGGGACTCTCATTGAGAAACCATCCAGACAAAAAGTTAACTTGGAGCTCCTGGGCAAGGGGAGGTTCTATTGTGGCTTTGAATGTTTAGATCATTTCGTGGTGGGTTATATACTCAATTTTGAAGAGCATTACACAAACTTACTTTATTGGTAATTTATTTTCTTTTAGAAATTAACGAACACAATTCTTTTACTCAACTTATTCTTTGTTTTTGAATGATAAGGATAACATTGTTTATTAATTAGAGTAGAATACTTTTGAAGATTGAAATTCAGAATTTATTTTATTTTCTTATTCAATAAATTGGTACATTGAAGTAAGTACTCTGTTTCTTTAATTATGTATTATTTTATTATGTTTTGTGTTCCAATTTCAAGCATGTTAGGCTAGATTATTTTCTAGGGTTAACGATGAGTATAATTGATTAGTTCTATTGCACGTATTCATGCCAATTTATTCTATCAATTTAGTGCTTTAACATAAAAAAAATATAATTCTTTCTATTGGATGCCTATTTTTATTGATAAAGAAATAAGTTTGGATTCTCATTATTATTTATTGGATTCAGTTTATAATTTGTTAAAAGCAGATATAAACTGTGTTTTGATGGAAATAATGAGTGTTTTGATTTTTATACATATGTTTGGCTACGGAAGAATTAACAATCTGATTTTTCAAATTAATTGGACTTAATTGATTTTATTTTCCGCATTTAGTAGTGTCGAGAGACCAAACTAGTGCAAGATAAAGAGTAGAGTATTGGGCATGAAGATTAGGAAAATGACATCAATTATATGACTCTGCCACCCTAGTATTTTATCAATAATTATTTTATTTGCGTATTTTTAGTTGATAAAAATTTCCTCGAAAATTCTAAGCTAGATTAGGAATTAATTAGAAATAGTGAGTGATAAAACACGTTTCATTCGTCAAGTCCTTAGGGTGCGACCTCGCACTTGTGGGCTATACTAATATTCGATTCGTGCACTTGCGAGTAAATAAAACGTTCACAACATCTCCCACTTAAGCCAACTGTGTTGCTGCAGTCTTATGCTGGATCGGTGCACTCGGATTCTTCGGTTGGTTCATTCTAAGCGTTTTAAGGGGTGGGATAATGCATTGCATAAAATTCTCCCCCATTAACATGACTTTTCTGTACTACTGTTTCATTTGGGGAAAAATGGCTCTTACAGACTCCATCATAGAGTATGGTCATGTTTTTTATCTGGTAGAAGGAAACTCAGACGCAGCGAAAAGGAATGAAGAAAACACAACACAAGTGAGGGGTCATATCAATATACCTGCTCCTCTTAGCACCATTGAGTATTTGAAGCAGTCACATCTTTAATACATATAAATGATATGAAAATTATCCTTGTGTATTTTGGTGAAGAATGTGAGTGAAGTCAGGGAGACAAACAAAGAAACTGGGGATATGATGAACTGGAAGAGAGGATTGAGAAAGTATTTGTTTGTTGAATAGAGAGAGAGAAATAGATATTACTGGGAGTATAAGGAGTGATGAAAAATCAAGCGATAATAGAGGGAGATGCTGCCTGGGAAGTGAAGTAAATCTGTTAACTCCACCTTCCATATAGTGGGGTATATATATAAGGATAAAGATAAATTATCACCTAACTCAGAATATTACAAGTGGAGCAATTAATGCACTTACAAATTGCAGACAAAATGACATTATAAAAAATATACAAGGTGGGTTGAAAATGACATTATAAAAAATATAAAAACTCGGAATCTTCAATAAAGGTGGGTTATAATGTCCAAGGGTAGGTTCCAAAATGCAAGTTTTCTTTTTTATTGATTCTTTGATTCATATAATCATATTAACTACATACAGAAGCAGAAAAATAAACGACAGTTATAAGCCTAATTTATATAATTTCCATATGTAGTTGTACATTATGTAGTATATTATCAGAAGTATAGATGTTCCTAACTGGCTTCTTAGCACTCTTTGCAATGTAAACATCATTATGCTCTGCAGAGACTTTTTCATTGACTAAAAGACATTTCGTATACAGTTCCAGATTTGGTGCCCTTTAAGAAATGGATTAAAAATTACTGGATGAAAAAAGTTCCATAAGTTTAGTGTTATTCCCATCCAATAGATCATTGGCTACTTTAAATAAGGTTCATAAGGTGATCTCTCGGAAGTGTCTGTGATTCTGTGTAGAGGAAAAAGATATTATCCTGTCAGTGTCTTTGTAGAGAAAAAATATTGTTATGGTTTTTTACACACCTTCACAAAGAGGGTACTTGGAGCCAAAATAGAATGAGCATCCACACCATTAAGATACGCTTTGACTTCAGGTATGCCAGACCCAGCTGCTGCAGGGGAAATGAAAGCACAGAGGACTGCTGCACAAGTTGCTAGAACAACGTTGCAACCAGCATATGCTGCAAAAGCCAAATTAAACCTGCACTGTAATAAGATTACCTCAAAGTTCCCAAAGTGGTAGAAGACATTATTATGGGAATAAATTATGCAAGTAGTTTTATAAGAAAACTATAAGCAATTAAGAACATAATGCTTGCACAAAAAAAATCTAATAACTCAAAAGTTCAGCAAATAGGAAAACGGACCAAAAATATAACAGTGCATATGAGATATCTCAAAGCCCAAAAAATAAAATGTTGTCATAAAAGCTGATAAAGACACGCATAAAACTACCGTGGTAAGCACACCCTGAATTTGTTAAAGTAGTACCAGAAAGACAAAGGTGCTGCACAATTACTATAACTCTGTTCCATAAATATTTTGTATCTATCGTCTCTTTCAGAAATCTTGTGTGCCTACACAACAGCATCCCCACAGGAAAAAACTCACTTGCATCTACATGTAGTCACTTGTCACTGTGAGAATGTGAAACTGTCCCAGTAGGAATAACTTCATCATGAAAAGTCCAAAAGAATGCAGCAAAAGTGACAACCAATCTTGTCGCAGCAGCCGTAATTATTAGAAGAATGAGATCAGCTAAATAATTGCCGAATAGAAACGAGTTTTTCTCTTGGAATCTTGATAAGATCTGTAATTCAAAGTATATTGAAGAACAGTGTGTTTATTACATTACCTAGAAATGAAGCTTACAAGAAGGAATTTATATCACTTGTAGTCTATCTATACATACGGTATACATATATGAAGGAAAATAACAAACTGACAAAAACTTTACGTGACAACTGTGCTATCCCCAATATCAAACTAGGACAGCTGTGCTATATCTCCACCTGCAACATGTGCTAGGCATTGCTGTAACTGATGCTTCATTTCTTGTGTTAAACTTGGATTACAATCAGCAACTTGTTTATTTCCTTGAGTCAGTGCAAAGACACATGTAGCTCGTATATCAGAAGTTTGTTTAGGACCATATTCTCTAATACCCCCCAAAAAAAAAATGGGAGGTCCACAAGGATTGTGGAGTCCCAATTTGGAAATGATGAACCAATGTGCTGTGCGCCCCAATGGCTTAGTAAAAATGTCAGCAAGTTGCTTAGAACTGGGAATGAATAAAGGCTGGATAAACTTGTCCCGAACCTTGTCCCTTACAAAATGACAATCCACCTCAATATGTTTGTTTCGGGCATGCAAGACAGGATTGGAGGCTAAAGATATAGTAGACAAGTTGTAAACATGGAGAGGAATAGGAGTAGGGACAGGAAGACTTAAATCAGACGAGACTGTGTAACCAAACTAATTCGCATGTAGCATCGGCAACAGATCTATATTCGGCTTCGGCAGAGGATCGACTCACAACAGCTTGCTTCTTAGCACCCCAAGATATCAAAGAAGTACCAAGGAACATACAATAACCAGAGAAGGACTTCCTCCCCCCATTCTGGCCAGCCCAGTCACTATCAGAATAAGCCTAAAATCAGATGACTAGAAGAAAAACTAAACCCATACTATAGAACCCTTAAGATATCGCAGAACTCGGATTGCAGCCTTCATGTGATCTTCACAAGGATTTTGCAAAAACTAACTAAGATGATTAACAATGTAACTAATGTCAAGCCTGGACATAGTCAAATATTGTAACTTGCCAATGAGACCTATAAGTAGAAGCATTTAACATAGGTCACTGGTGGTATCATGTAACTTAATGTGTTGTTCCATGGGAATAGTAAAAGGTTTGGAATCTGTGACACAAAATCAGATAATAGATCAAGAATATATTTCCTTTGATGAACAAAAATGCCCTGTGGGGACCTTGAAACTTCCAAATCAAGATTGAACTTAATCTGACCCAAATCTTTAATGGTAAAAGCTTCATCAAGCATAAGTTTCAACTAAGAAATCTCCCTGTCACTAGAACCTGCGACTAAAATGTCATCAACATAAACGATGACCAAAGTACAAGCCGTAGAGGTGTGAGAAATGAACAAGGAATAATCAGCCTTGGACTGAGTATAGCCAGTTGAGCGTAAGGCACTAGTGAGCTTGGCAAACCACTGTCGAGATGTCTGTTTAAGACCATAAAGAGACTTGTTAAGCTTGCAAACTTGCTTGGACTGTCGTAATTTTGAATAACCAGGTGGAGGATCCATGTAAAGCATTGTTAACGTCGAGCTGATGAATAGGCCAATTTCGAACAGAAGCAATAGCTAACAAAGCCCTCATAGTAACCATCTTAGCAACTGGGGTAAAGGTTTTTGTATAATCAATGCCTTCAGTTTGAGTATAACATTTGGCTACCAAAAGGCCTTATAACTTTCCACACTACCAACAACATTATATTTGACTTTAAACACCCATTTGCAGCCTATGGTAGTGTGACCAGGAAGAAGAGTTGTCACTACCTAGGTATGATTTGCATCTAAAGCAGTGAGTTCCTTATTCATAGCTTCAACCCATTTAGGATCTTTTGCAGCCTATGTGTAACTGGATGGTTCTTGTATGAGAGAGAGATTGCTAACAAAATGTAGATGAGAAGGTGAAAAAACAAAATAGGACAGATATTGAGAAAGGGGATATTTGAGAGGTGTAACAGAAGAGAAATTAGACTGTTTAGTCAAAGGAGAAATGTCATAATACTGATGCCATACTGGTTTTGTTCTGACACTAGTGGAAGTTCTGGTGGGAAGAGAAGAAGAAATAGAAATAGGAGAAGAAATATTAGAAGAAATAACAGAGATTGAGGTTGAGGAATAGAAATAGAAGAAGACTGAGAAGCAGTTTGTGGAAGAAAATCAGATGAATAAGTAGTATGTTGGGAATCAACAGAAGAGTCGATAGGAGAAATAATAGGTTCAATGGAAGAGACAGTGTTAAAATGATTGAAATCATAAGGCTGAGAAGGAGAAGAAAAAGTAGTAGAAAAAGGAAAAAGAGTCATGGAAAACATGTCTGGAAACAAAATCTTGTTTAGTTTCTAAATTGTATAGCTTGTAACCTTTTTGTGTGAGAGGATAGCCTAGGAAAACTGATTTGATAGCTCTATGTTCAAGTTTATCTGGTGTGTGTTGAGATGCCTATTGTCTTTAAATGAGAGTATGGAAGTGGTTTGTGAAACATTATTTCATAAGGAGTTTTGAACTTTAAGATAGAACTAGGAACCATGTTCAACAAATAAGTAGATGCCAAAATACAATCTCCCCAGAAATGCTTAGGTAAGCTGCCTTGAAATCTAAGAGCCCTGAAAATATTTAAAAGAGTTGTGTGTTTTCTTTCTACTACACCATTTTGTTGTGGTGTGTGAGAACAAGAAGTAAGATGTAAAACACCAATTTTGGATAGAATAGAACTCATGAACTGGTTAGAAAACTCAGTGTCATGATCACTTCAAAAGGTTTTAATGTGCTTATTAAATTGTGTTTGAACTAAAGTAAAGAAATCTTGCAAGAGTTTATAAACATGCTGCTTTTTAGAGAGTAAGAAAGTCCAAAAACCTCAAGAAAAATCATCCACAACAGTAATGAAGTACTTACAAACATTTCTAGTAGTTGTTCTATACGGACCCAGAGGTCACAATGAATCAGTTCAAACATATCATGAGTACAATTGGTACTAGAAGAGAAAGGTAAACATGTTTACTTAGCTAAAGGACAGACACAACAAATGTCACAATCATCTTCTTTAATAAAAGAAGTAAGAGCTGGAATTTTATTCAAAATGGAAACAGGAACGTGGCCTAGCCTGTGATGTCAGAGAGTAGTAGAAGAGAATTGAAGAATATGAACAGCAGCATGTGATGGAAAATGAAGAAGATATAGCCCATTGGACAAATCACCAGTTGCTATTGTGTGCATCTGGTGCTGGTCCTGTAATATACACATGAAGTATATACATGAAGTATTGGTGAATGAAACAGTCAATGTGGAATCTAAAGTAAGTTTGCTAATAGATAGCAAGTTGCAGGTAAATGAAGGAATATAGAGAACCTTGTGTAAAATAAAGTCACTGGTAAGGTGGATAGAACCAGTGTGTGTAACAGAAACTACACTACCATTAGGAAGACTAACTAGACTTGATGTGCGTAGAGTAATGAGAGAGTGAAAAAGTTGTTTAGAACCTGTCTATGATCTGTAGCACCAGTATCTACAATCCAGGCATTGAGATTAGAATGAGAAAAGGAAGAAAAAGAAGTTACCATACCTGCCACATGATCATCAGGGCTATCACGAAATTTGCCAAACATGGAGAACAACCGATCCATTTGGGCCTGAAGATGTTGTATAGGGTCTGGTCCAGAATCATCATCTGTGATAGTAGAAACTTACATTCCCTTGCCTACATTAGGACTGGATTGAGACTGTGTCTTGTATCCAGACATAGTAGGAATCTTCTTAGTGGAAAAATGGTTGGAACCCTGAAATCTTGATGCATTGGGACCAGAAGAATATCTCTGTTTGGTCCACTTGGCAACTGGATGATCAAGTGGATATCCATTCAGCATATAACAGTCCTCTCTTATGTGACCATCTTTCTGACAATAAGTGCACCAGCCATCCTTAACAGAGTTGTGAAAATGAGACTGGTGTTCGTAATTTAGTGGCAGCTTGTATGGAACTGGGAGAATATGCTCCAAGATTAGTATCCATATTGGTAGAACTTGAAAAGGTATTAAAATACATGTCATGACCAGATCCATATGACATTTTCTGTTTGCCTAAATTGTCGTTGTCGTTCATATTGCCTGATAAGAGCAAATGCTTGGGCAACATTAGGTAAAGGTTGCATCATTAAAATTTACCCCCCAGCATTGGCATATCTTTCCTCAAATTCCATAAGAAACTAAGTAAGTTTCCTTCTCTAATCTTATTCATCTAGAATCCGAGAAGCTCCACAGGTACACAAAGGAGGAGTCTCTAAAGCCAAATATTCATCCCAAACATAGTTGTTAAGGTGCCACGGCGAGCCATGGCGGTAGCCGACTGGCTGGACGTCTAGGCGACAAGGCAACCGCCATGGCGTCCGTATGGCGACAAGTCATTTACAATGTGCAATGTATTGACAATAAAATTTCATATACATTAAAACTCAAAACATAACAACATTAAAGGCATAATTATGTAAATACTTAGCAATAACAATCCAAAAACAAAACACTTGATATTAAAAATTAGTAAAAGAAATGAAGAATTAAACAAACACCACATAGAAAATAAAGGTGTAACCAACCATCACAAATATGTAGTCTAATAACTAATAAAACACCACATAGCAAGCCAAAATAAAATAAAAAATATAAGACATATATATATATATATATATATATATATATATATATATAACAATCAGAAAGGAATAAGTTTTTATAATATGTGTATATATATATATATATACATAACAAGCAGTCAATAGAAATTAATGATAACAGAAACAAAAAAAGTCAAACAGTAAACATAAGTGCATATAATTATATATATATATATATATATATATATATATATATAAACTCATAAGTATATATATAACAAGCAAAAATGATAAGTTTATATAATATATATATCAGTCAATAGAAATGAATGATAAGGGAAACTATAAAAAAAAACCCAAACAGGTACAGTCGAAGACATATATAGCAGTCGGCACTAAAAAAAAGGAGCAGCGTAACAACACAGCAGCAGAGCAAAGAAACGGAAAGAAAAAAGATGGAAATACCTGCCAAAGTGCCAATCAGAGTCGCACAACTCGCCGAAAGCTACTCTTTCTCTCTAAGTATCTCTCTCGCGGTCGCTTTCCTAGTCGACTCTTCTCTTTTTGTTCGACTTCGATCTTCGTTCTTCACTTCTGCGACGTCGATCAGTTTGACTAGGTGTAGCCCAGTTCCAAGCGACGTCGTTTAATTTTTTTACCCAGTGGTGACCATACCCGGAGTAACCAAGTCGGTCAATTTGCTAGAATGTCGTCGAAGTCGTCGACTTGGACGCCTCGGCGTCGACTGCCGTGGCTAGTGCTCGACTTTCACCCCAAACCCAAGTCGCAAGGTCGTATAGGTGATTGGACGCCTAGGCGACTAATAACTATGATCCCAAATGCCTTTCATCTTGTGATAGTAAAAATCAACAGAGCCAGTACCTTGCTCCAAGGTATACATATTCCTTAACAACTGATAAATTATATGGCCATCAACTGTAGAAAAACGATCTTTAAGCTCTTTCCAAACTGAGGTGTAGCAGTGTATAGAATTCAGGTTGTTACTGATTTCATCAGAAACACAATTGAGGATCCAATTGCAGTGTATAGATTTCAAGTTGGTCATTATTGTGCAAAAACAAAGGATGTGCATTAGAATCCATGGAGATTGTTATTTGTTTGAAATTATTACCAGTATCATGTGTAACAAATGATAGTGTAGTAGCAATACCAGAAGAAGTACTAATTTCGATAGAAAATCCAGCTCCTTTGTTATAAGCGGATCCAACTCCATTTCCAAAAGTAGATCCCGATCCACTATTGGATCCTGCACGACAACCCCAACTAGTCGGTTTTGAATTGATATTAGGACTCACCATTGATGAATTGTGAAGAAAATCACACAAACAGAGGAACAAGGATGAAATTGATCGAAGAAAACCCTAATTGATTGAAGAGATCAAGTAAACCAAATTAAATCACAAAACAAGAAATCAATACGTAGAAGAGTCGATCCGAAGAGTGAATTGATCATAATCGAAAGATGAAATGAAGCGAGATCGATATTTGCTTTGATACCATGATAAGATATGTAATTCAAAGTATATTGAAGAACATAGTGTTTATTACATTACCTAGAAATGAAGCTTACAAGAAGGTATTTATATCCCTTGTAGTCTATCTATACATACGGTATACATATATGAATGAAAATAACAAACTGACAAAACTAGAGTGACAACAGTGTTATCCCTACTATCAAATTAGGACATATGTGTTATATCTCCACGTGTGCTAGGTTGTAACTGATGTTTCATTTCTTGTGTTGAGCTTGGATTACAATCAACAACTTGTTTATTTCCTTGAGTTTGTGCAACGGCAACTGTAGCTTGTATATCAGAAGTTTGTTTAGGACCATATTCTCTAATAAATCTATTTTGAGCTATATCTCTTGCCCATAGTTATAAAATACAGCCGAACAAATAAAAATTCATTACAACATCAGCATGTTGTATGCTTTGATGTTATAAGGTCATCTATTCACTAATTCTAAACAATTTTTTAATCTAGACAAATGCAATTATGCAATTACACAAAAACTAATTACTGAAGCATTTGTTAAAGTTATGCTTACGACTTACCTTTTCTCAAGCATAAGATTGCTAGTGAGTAGAAGCTTGAAACCAGCAAGATTCTCCACTCCAAGGTTATTACAGAAGGCTACAAGTCCTGTACTTAATCCTATGAGACATGCAAGTGTCCACTTGAGTACAACATATTGAAATATCTGAACCTTTTTTCTAGATCTCCAATCCTGCTTAAATAGATCATTTTCGATAATCCTGCAAAAACGTTACGCGACAAGTGAGATAAATTAACAACAGAAACAAAGAGTTCTCATTCAACAACACTTTGTTACAATTTTAAACAGTCATCTGATTACAGCCATGGACTAGAAAGAAACCATCACCTTAATCGGAATAAAGAAACCAGATTTCCTTACATTAAGTAAGCCAGAACACAGATGCACCCTAAAAGCAAACCAATCCACCAGAATTGGCTCTTACAAAGTTTTTGATCAGTTTCATCTCTCTAAATAATTTTTTCCAGGTAAGATTCTTCTAGAATCACAAATAAGTTATAATACAACACCTATGATTTCTGTCATTCAATTAAATTCTTCATCATTCAAAAATTTAACAGCAAATAACAAAACTTAAGCCGATAAACATTTTTAAAATGCAATTATCACAAAGACCTATATTAATGTTAACATACTAATCTAATTTTCCAATCCTTAACTTTCCTATGGTTTTGCCCAGGAAAATTTCTAAAGAAAATTGGATCTAATTTTCTTTACCTTTCCGAAGCTTTCTTAAATAAAAACGATTTCTAAGGAAAAATATAATTTTATTTAGGTTTCCTATCCTTTCCTCAGTTTTTAAAACTAACAATAATATGTTACATCAAAAATTAAAATAAACTCCCATCAAAATATGAATTTTAGGATTTTTCAAGTTAACTCAAATGACAATCTTTTAGTGAAACTGAGAGAATAAAGTGACTATGACAACAAAAAACTAAAGCAAAATCACCAATTAGAGATTGGAAACTGAATGCGGAAGAGAGTCAGGAATCATTCATACTCATAATCGAGGCTTTCAATTGGATAAATATTAGCTCCAACAATCGCAATTTGAGAGGTGTTATTGATCCGGCTCTTCAACAGAGGCTCTCTGATCGTCCCGGCCATATCTCTGTCGGAAAACGACAACGAATTGCTCACCTCCTTCCGCAGTTCATAAAAGGATCCTTGACTTTCTTCATTCTCTATATCAACTTGATGATTCTCTTCCTCCATTGTTATCCCTCTCACTTTCTCTCTCTAAATCACTCTTAAATTTTGATGAGAGAGGTGAAGAATCTTCTGAATATTTCTCTCTCCGATCTCTGTGGAAAACCGGAGGGATCTAAGGAGGAGAGCTCTAATTAGGAAAATCATATACATTTCCATAAACATTTGAAGATGTTAGAAGGTTGAATCGTGATAAACATAACGTGATTGTGCACGCGATAAATATGATATAATAAATTTAAATAGGCCTATCACATAAATATAACAGATTCTTTAAATTAAAATGGATAATTTGAAAAGTTTCATAATTAGAGGGTAATTGATAAGATTTGGTATTTTCAATTTAAATTTAAGATTTTCTCTCTTCTCATTTACTCCCTTCATTCTTAATTATTTGATATTTTAGAGTTTTACACATAAATTAAAACTCCACAGAAATTACTTTATTACCAAAAACACCTTTGCATAGATAAATGAAAATCTAAATTGTTAGAGGATAGTGAAAATATAGTAATTATAAGAGAGAGAAAGAGAGTATATCATTAACATATTAAAAGAGAGAAAAAATAGCTGAAAAAAGTATGGGAGAATTAAGGAAAGTATTAAATGTTTAGGGGTAATTTAGGAAGTAATGTAATTAATCTCTCCTAAAAATCTACAAATGTCAAATAAATAGGAACAAAATTTATTCTCTAAAGAATAATGCTAGAGATACAAACTATTATACAAACATTTTACAAACTGTTGATGTGACATATTTTATATCAGCATATTGTGTGGGGCCGAAGACTATATTGAAACAATTTGTTGATCAATATGCTGAGGTGGAGTATGCCATATCAGGAGTTTGTAAAATAGTTTGTGTCTGTAACATTACTCTTCTCTAAAATGTCATTTAAATAGGAATGGAGGAAGTATAAGGTTATTATTGATTGGATAAGTTTTACTTCACCCTTGAGATTTGACCACCTAACGTTTAAAAGTTGAGAGCAGATTCTCTATTCCCAATTTTTCTGTCTCATTGTGTCTCTCCACTTATATTTTGACACTTAACCTCTTACTTAACACCAATTAATTTTAAAATTAAATAAAAGGACAAGTGTCAAAATATAAGTGGAGGGACATAAAAGAGATAGAGAAATTGAGGTCTGCTCTCTAAAAAGTTACAATTAAACACTTGAGATATTGAAGAAAAGTGAAAAATTATTTTCCGTGTTAACGTGACTTAAATGGCTAAAGATATTTTTGTCCAAAAATATGCTTCTTTTTATTCCCCATGTTCTTCACATTTTCTAAACCCAAACTCAAATCAAAAACTCCAATCTATTGCTCAATCCCCAACAATTGAAGATAAAATTTGTAATATTGCACTAAATCGAAGCTTGTAGAATGTATGAATACCTCAAATGGCGGTGAGTATGTCAAAAATTACAATGTTAATGTTGCAAAAATAGAGTTCGCGAACTAGGGTTATTTATTCACCCCTTTTGTTGTTTGAGAGCAAATCTCAGCTTATATTGCTTGGAATCTGCTAAGGAACAAAGTCCATTAATTCTTAATCTCCAATGGATGAATTAAGATGGATCTTGATCTTTGGCTTGATTTTTCTTTTTATAGTCATTTTTGTGAACAAAGCATGTGAAGGGTGTTTTTTGATGAAATTTTTGGTTGTTTGGGGTTGTTCACAGTTGATTATACTTGAATTTTGGTTAATGGATAATACCCATATAATTTATTACCTAATTGAAGAAGATAGAGATGGAAGCAGGGTCGACTCTAGTTTTTAAGGGCCTAAAGCGACAACAAAAAATAGACCTTTTGCGAATTGCTATTAAGATAGACAAAAAAAAAACTAAAGAACAAAAGAGAATCAATACGAAATAATACAAGTCTGCCATTGAGATTTGGGCCTATTTTATTGGGTACATTTTTTATGGGCTTTTAAATTTAAACTGACGCGAGCTGGGCTCTTTTGTTTTAGGTATATATATACATAACACAAATACCTCTTGGGGGCACTAAAAATTTATAAATTTTAGTGAGCCTAAAGCCCAGACACCTTTGGCTTTAGCCCAGGGCCGGTGCTGGATGGAAGGAGGAGAGAGGATGCTAAAATGATGAGTACAAATGTTCAATTGAGTAAGGGTTACAACATCTCCAGCAGCCCGGAGTTGCACAAATCTTAGACTAAATATAGTCTATGACGCAGATCTCACTCCAGCAGATGTACTAAATATAGTCAATGAAATTTTTCGGTAATCCAAATAGACTATATCAAGGAACAAGATTTGATGGACTATAATTTTGATAATAATTTTTAATATATTTAAATGAGAGAAATGGTTAAAGAAGAAGGAGATGAAGGGGGATGTTTGAAGAAGAAAATGAAAGTCGTCGGAAGGAGGAGATGAAGGGGCAGGGATATTGTGATGAAGGCCCCCTGAAGAAGATGAAGGGGCAGGGATTATAATTTTGGGTATTATATTTGATTTTTATTTTTTATTGATAATATCTCTCTAATTTATTTTTTAGATGGAAAATTATGGTCATCCGACGTATTATTCTTCAATTGTAAATATTTTGTTAATAATAGTTTTTTTCTTTTATTGAATTCATTGATTATTTTAATCTTTTTATATTATAGTCCATGAGATCATTCACGGGATAGTCCATCTACTGGAAGGATTGAAGATTAAAGGACAACTGTTACGTTGATGTCACATTGACTAAATATAATCTACGGATAGTCCACCTGCTGGAGATACTCTTGGGGATTGAAAAATATAGTCCAAAACGATATTTTGGGGATATTTTTTTAGTTTTTTCTTCACGTATTTGTAGCGAGTGGTGACGCATATTGTTAAATTAGATGGAAAATATATTTTTTTCACTTCACCTCATCAAAACCTCATATGTTTAAATGTAGCTTTTTAAACAATAGATGGTCATATGAGAAAATGGTCAAACCTCAGGTGTTGAAATGAAATTTACACTTGTTGATTTATAAAAATCAATTTGACACATTTTCAAGGATTTGGACCCCCTCTATTACATTTTACTTTGAATTCCATCAAATACATAATAAATTTATAGTTGTGGATAGAGTAACCGAAATTTATACCCATCAACTAATTTATTATATTAAATAACATAATTGTTCTAAAAATAAAAGTAATCTCACACTTTTTCACCATTTGATAAACATGTGAATTTAAGGAAAAGAAAAAACCCTCAAAATCAATTGACTATGGATGAAAATTAAGAAAAAAGAGTTAATTACTCTATTCGTCTTCAAAAGATTGAGATAATTAAATATATTTTTCACATAAATTAAGAAAAATAAGATGAAAAAAAAGAACGATAAAATTTCAAATTTATTCTTAGTGTCCCCAAAAGATTACATATTTGTTATTTGTTTACACGAATGGATTTCATCAAATGACATTTCATCAAATGACATTTACCTCTTTATGTACATTAAATTTTTCCTTTTTAAGGACAAAAAAAATAAAAAATAATGCTAAGTCCTCCTAAAACCTTATTCATATAATGCTTGGTTAATTCTAAAATTTACATATTAAATTAAAAAAGAAGAAGAACAATACTATTAGATTATCAACTTTTAATCCCCTATACTTGCATTTACAAGGAAGTGATATTTCTCTCTCTCTCTCTCTCTCTATATATATATATATATATATATATATCTTATAAATATATATTTTAGATTGTATCAGAATGATATATAATATCTCTCATAAATAAAGATATGTTTATTTTTGATATAAAGTCTTAATTTGGATAAAGAATTATTTTTTTTTTTGCTAAATTTAAGATCGTATTAAAAAGAGTCTTAAATTTAGCAAAAAAAAAAAGGAAAAAATTAATATAATAATAATGAAAGAGTTTCAAAAACTTTGTCAAGGGTATCACGAATCACGATGCATGCATGAGTTTCAGAAACTTTTTTGATAAATACTACTAGTAATTCCACGTGAAAGCCAGATTGATACCATCCCATGCTATCCATCACGAGGGCTAACTACTTGTCAATGCTATCAACCCGATTGGTAGGATATGGTACTAAATGTGGGCTGAACCTTAGACATGGACATAGCCCAACTCTAGATCCATACTACACCATGGGCTAGACCAGACAGACTTGGGGCGAGCTATGGGCTTAATTTTTTTTTAAAGAATAAAATTCTATGGACTGAACTCTTGATTAGTGAAAGCATATATTGTAAAGAAAGAAATTTAAAAGCAAAATTAATACACATTCATCAAGGTATTTATGATTAAAATACCCTACAACTTAATAAAGAACTAAGATAATTTATTGAAGAAACCATCAACATGCAGTGTCCCACATTATGAACCATTATGATAGAGTTGGAATACTTTGTTCATGTCTGAAGAAGTTATTGGGGTCAACCATAGATTTTACTCGGATAAGCCTATCAAAATTATTTTTGAAGTATTTTTTACCCCATCGACTTGCTTGTGCATAACTTGTACTATCTTGTTGGTTGTTTACTCCATAATCAAGATCATTATAATTCACATATGCAACTCTTGGAAACTTGGAGACAAAAGGACCCATATATTTGTATAGGCTTCGAAGCCACTCCACCCTTTGTGTCTCAGAAGCTTCAGTAGTGATAATCATATTGATCATATACAAATTTCCATTTCTATGCGGGAATGGAAGTGCCGATTCTGAAATCTCATACATCCTTCCTCCCCATGGTGTAATTTGTAAAGTTGCTACAGCTGGTGGAGCTTTAAACAACAATTCCCATATCCCATTTAGGCCTTCTTTAGAAATCGGTTGTTGAACAAAATCCGAAGTTCCTTTAAAAGGAAACCTAGGCAAAGCGTTTCTGTTGAGTAAAATATCAGGAGATGCCTCAATTGAGAAATTCGAGAAAAATATTGCTGACTGGATCCAGCTGACTTCTGAACAATCTTTTCTCGTCAATCCCAACTCGGGAAAGTTTTGTTGCATAACTGGAAGTAGCGTGTCTATTCCACCTAGGAACAATGACTCAAATATTATTGATACTGTTCTTTTATCTTCACGAGTACTTGAAGGGCTTAGGATGCTGGTTATGTAACATCTGATGTCTAAATCTTTTGGAAACTTGGGAACATTTTGTTCCAAAGTTCTGTTCACTCTAAAAACTGTCACAATATTTGGGACAGGAACTAAGTTTAATTTCCACGAAAGAATGACACCAAAGCTAGAAC
The DNA here is from genome assembly GCA_020205505.1 of Panax japonicus. Classification (NCBI taxonomy): domain Eukaryota; kingdom Viridiplantae; phylum Streptophyta; class Magnoliopsida; order Apiales; family Araliaceae; genus Panax; species Panax japonicus. Next base: position 51,804,451 of record CM035106.1, read on the forward strand.
CACCCCCTCCTCGAATAGCCCAAAAGAGATCTTCATCCATTGATTTTCTATCGAGAATTTTTCCGTTAACATCAATGAAACGAACATCGATCACATTATCAGCTCCAAGACCATATTTCCTTCTCATCATGCCATATCCTCCCCCACTAAGAAATCCACTAACACCAACAGTATACCAAAGACCAGCTGGAAATCCAAGGGTTCTACTCTTTTGTGAAATTGTATAGTATACTTCTCCTAGGGTTGCACCGGCGTCAACCCATGCAATTGCATTTTTAGTGTCAACTTCGATTGATCGAAGATTGATCGTATCGAGTAACACAAATGGTACTTTTGCCACATAAGACAAACCCTCGAAATCGTGGCCCCCACCACGGATTCTAATTTGCATGCTATGTTTTTTGGAACAAAAAATGACTGTTTGGATTTGGGATTCATGAACTGGTGTAACAATAACTCCAGGTTTAGGGGTGGAAGGCGACGAGAAGCGCAAATTATTTATTGAGGCCTGAAGGACAGGTGTGTAGGAAGGGTTATTTGGAGTGTAAATAAGGTTGGAGAATGAGATTGAGTTTTGAGAATTTAGGGTTAAACATTGAATAAAACTTTGGGGAGTTTGATCGGATGAATTAGCAGCCCATGAAAATGTTGATGAGAAAAGAAGAAAAAGGAATGAAATCCGAAGGAAAGAAGAAGTTGGGATCTTCATATATATTTTTCTGTGCTTGGCATGCTAATGGTTTCTTTTGTCGAATGGATAACATATATATATATATATATATATATATATATATATATATATATATATATATATATATATATTGTGCATGCCTTCTATTTATTGTAGTAGCTAGTAGTGTTTTCTTTTTTAGGGTTTTTTGGAAATTACACTATTGCATGCAGATAATTGCTTGTGAATGAACCAAAAAAGGAAGAAGAGAAGAATAAGACCAATATAATTCAGTACTGTTGTAGTCGCCGATGGCTTATTAGCTACTACTTGTGATGTGATAATGGCATGGGAATTAAATGAGATTCAGAGTCTGTTGCCAGTACTGCCAGTTGGCACCAATTTCTTAACGCTGTCGACAGTCGTAACTTAAACTAACTTATAAATTAACTTATATTCAACTTATAAGTCATTTAAAATAATGAGTTACGAACATGCCTTTAATGGGAGTTAAATGAGATTCAAAGTTTGTTAAGTTGAAGTCGCGATAAGATCTAGAAGAACTCACATAATGTAAGCCAATACATCTATGCCCTTAACGATATAATATAGGGGGAGGGAGGACTGCGCTGCGCATGTGCAGGACACTGCACCTTCTAGAAACCCTTGACATTAACATGCATGGTTATATTAGGAGATTATAGGCACATGAAGTCATTTATTTAGAAATTAAATTAGGAAAACTGCAAGTGTCATATTTATTAATTTTCACACTCTCTCCCACCCGAAATCATATTTATAATAATATATGTATATATATATATATATCTTAAAAATATTTTTTTGGTTCAATGCATATTTTAAATTTATTAAATATTTAGTTTAATATATATATATACTCTCTCTGTTGCTTAATATAAGTCGTTTTAGTCTTTTAAAGAATTGTTTTTGTTCCTTAATATTATAAACCGTTTCAGAATTTCAAGTAAGTACTAATCACATAGTTTCTAATATTAGTCCAAGTAATAAATATAACTTTGGTTCTGTCACTGTTTTTTGCCTAATAAATAACAGTATTCTCTTTTTAATATAAGGACAATAAAAATAATTAATATTATATCTAATGCTATGCAATCATTTCTTTAATACTTGTACATAACTTTAAAATGATTTATATTATGAATATTGAGCTAATATATATAGTAACGATATTATAACAAGACTTTACCACCAACTTAACAATAGTAAAATATTTCAGGTTTACAAGTAAACGAACTAAGATTTAATCTCTGTGAATATATAAAAGAAAAGAAAAAAGAAGCAGCCAAAAGATAAGATACTCCCTCCGTTTCTTAATATAATTCGTTTTAGAGAAATATTTTTGTTTTTTAATATAAATCGTTTGAGAATTTCAAATAAGTATTAATTGCTTAGTTTTCAATATTACCCCAAGTATTAAATATAACTTTGGTTCATTTACTATTTTTTGTTCAATAAATAACAATCTCTTTTTTCAATACAAAGATAATATAAACAATTGATATTATATTTAATGTTATACAATTATTTGAAGTTTATGGCTTACCACGCCCCCACCCCTCTCCCCTCACCCCAAACAATTTATGGCTTACCGCTAATTCATAGTCTTCCCAACAAACTCTCTCTATTTACTACTAGTACTAATAATATTGTCACCGTATAATATTATGGTTTGAATTTTATGTAAAACATCAGTTAAAAAATAATGGAGGGAGTATTAATTTATCTTAAAACTAGAGAGACATGAAAATGAAATGAATAGACATTTATTATCCCAAGACATTAACTTTGGATATCTTAAAAAATTAAATTATATTTGGATCGAGAGAATACAACAAAGGAAGAATTAATAGAATGAAAAAGTGTACATTTGATCATTATTTTAGAGGATACATTATTTTAATAAAATAAAAATTCATTTCATCCTTTTAATTTTTTATTTCACGTGGAAGGTGGTGTGATAAAATCTATTGTAATAGAATGAATATATGTGATGATAAATTTTTCATCATATTACACCAGTATTCACCTCTGTTAAAAATCAAACATATATATGAAAAATTATATTGTAATGATAATTCATCCTTAACACTTCACGGTTAGTACAAACTCAACCAAGGTTGATCAAACCCTTCCAGATATATATTCCGTGACGTTCCTAAAATAGGTATACATTATCCATTCTGAGTCGTCAGATATCACACTATAAAAATTAAATACAAACTTCATTTATATAACTGTTGAACTGTCGTATAGAATACGACCACAGTTAACTGTGAGTTTTAATACAAATGTATGCAACTCTCATGGTGCCTCGACCACATCCTTACAATGATACTTTACATAAAAGTATAGTCAAAAATTGTTTTAGATATTAAAATCTTTGGGAAGTGCTAAAGGAAACCTTCGTACATGGGAGGTCATGCGTCTAGGTTATGATAGATATCATGTGTCCACATAATTATCATTGGTTGACCCAATAGACCCCAAAGAAAAACGAGAAGATTACCATCATCTTCTTTCCAATGGTGAGTCTTCTCTTGACATATAACTATCTCCACTGTCTCCAAGTAAAAATTATATTTCAAATAAACTTCAAGATCATATAGGTAGTGCTCGTAGATATACTCAGCAAGTGGATGTACACAACCCTGTCTTATGATAACACGAGGTTGTATGTCATTAGACATCTTGTATGATAGTGGCAAAACACCCTTCCAAAGTTGGGTTCACCAAAATTAAATATCAAATGACGTATACAATACGACACACTTATCTAAATTTCTCAATAAATTTATTTCCATACTATTTAGAGAGAACCTCAACAGCTATATACCACCGTTCTATTCCCCTGTTATTCCCGCTCGACTCAGTTACACTCTTATTACCTGAAAGGAATTGTGAAGCAAAAGGGGTGAACACAACTAGCCTAGTAAAGAATATCATGACTAAAGATAATTTACATCATCAATAGCCTTCATCAGTAATAAATCAGAGATTTAGAACATATGGTAGATGATAAAACTTTTCAACCATAGTTGCAGCGGAACGAGCAATCCATTAGAAGAGTCAAATAGACCATCAGATCTATTATCTTCTCTATGTTAAAAGTCCACCGATAATGTTTTATCCCTATAATATCAATCAACAATTCCTGTCCACAATCATATGAATAACTCATAATCATAATTGTGATTCTACATTCCTCTTCGCACCCAGGACGAAGATAATTTTCATCACCTATCTTCACCTGAAACATTAAAGATCATAGTTATACCAAATCACAATTTCTGTTCATAATCATACTAATAAATTCATCTTTGTACTACAACCAAAGATATTCATTAACAATTCATCTTTGCACTACAGGCCAAAGACATATAACTGTATTTTAGAAGAGTCAAGTAGAGCATGATATCTACTATCTTTTACGAATTAAAAATTTATTATCAATATTTTATCGCTGAGACTCAACTTAGTAAATAATTCACATCATCAAATCACCCCTACACTACGGTCAAGGATATTCATTAATATCACATCCATGAATTAATATTTCATTGTTGAGACTCAGCTCAATAATTAATCCACATCATCGAATCATCCCTGCACTACAGGCCAATGATATTCGTTAATATCATAACCACGAATTATCTATACTCTACGGGCCAAAGATAATCGTATTTTCATCAACGGGTACTGATCATGCCATAAAATAATTCATCTTTGCACCCTTGGACGAAGAGAATCCATAGCCATAATCATACCAAAAACTGTTCATCAATGCACTACGGGCCAATGAGGACTTTTACCACATCATTTGTAACATTACGGTCATGATTATACCGAATAATCTCTGGTCATAATCATACCAAGTCCATCTATGCAGTACAGGCCACATATGATTTTCATCATAATATAAGCATGGGGATAATAACAATGATATAAAGAATCAATCAAATAAGATAAAGGATAAATATTAAACATTTATAATACAATTTATCTAACGTTCAATAATAACCAAATATTGTTAATCACTTAATTGTGACGCCCCGAAAATAGGTATACATCACCCATCTTGGGTCGCCAGATACAAGCTACTGAATTGAGAGTTTTAATAAGAATATTGTCATCTAGACAGTATTCAAACTCAAAATAAGTCCTCAATACATTTATTAACACACTATTTCAAGAATAGTGAGGACTACTAATATTATCATCTGGACCGTCACTCCGTTCTCCGACTAGTCCCGACTACGTTCTCATTTCTTGAAGAGAACAGTGAAAGAAAGGGGTGAGCTCAACTAACCCAGTGAGAAATATTATGACTAAGATAATGTAAAATAAATTATCATTAGTCTTCAACAATGTTAATCTGATAAAATATAACAAACATCAAGTTTAACTGCAGCGGAACAAGCAATCCATTAAAAGAGTCAAGTAGAGAATAAAATCTACTATCTTTTATGATTTAAAAAGGTTTTTCATCACTTTTATCGTTGAGACTCAGCTTAATAAATAATCCACATCATCCCTACGGCCAAGGATATTCATTAGTATCACAACCACAAATTATCCATGCACTACGGGCCAAGGATATTCGTGTATTCATCAATGGTCATGATCATGCCATAAAATAATTCATCTTTGCACCTTTGGCCTTGGACGAAGAGAATCCATAGCCATAATCATACCAAAAACTGTCCATCAATACACTACGGGCCAATGAGGACTTTTACCACATCACTTGTAACATTACGGTCATGATTATACCGAATAATCCCTGGTCATAATCATACCAAGTCCATCTATGCACTACAGGCCACAAATGACTTTCATCATAATATAAGCATGAGGATAATGACAATGATATAAAGAATCAATCAAATGAGATAAATGATAAATATTAAACATTTATAAATAATTTATCTAGCGTTCAATAATATCCAAATATTATTAATCACTTAATAATCTCATAATCTAATATCATTAATATTATAATAATATTTTAATCATTTCTTAAACTTATAAACAATTTATTTCAATTGTTTACATTTTATCAAATAATGCATTTAATCATTCAAAAATGTCATACTCATAAGAATTCATCATCAATAATCAAATCTCTCATTAAAAATCTGCATATACCTTATATAGGATTCCCAAGCCATAAAATCCTATTTTCTAATTTTGTTACTTCACATAATATATTTAATTCATTTACTCATAACTAGTTCATTTTCATGAAAAATACCAAATCAGTCCCAAAAATATTTTTTTCTGGAATTTAACAGAATATAGTCCCATATTGAACATATATTTTTCTTGAAATTTTTAAAATTTATTTACTATTTTTCATACGACCAAAACTGTCGAATATTTAGACATTTATCATAAATTGTACTTTTGTCCAATAATTCTAAAATTTATAGGGTATACTCCTGTTATATACATGTACTCTCAATAAAATTTTTATCAATTTTGGAGTTAACCACAAGGAGTTATAAGAGTTTACTTTTAAAATAGTCTTTTCCCATAAAATCCATAACTCTTAATCTATACATCCAAAAATCGCCATCTTTAGACACAATATAGAAAACTCGTCAAATTATCATTTTATATTTTTCCAGAATTTTTGAGAGTCAGAAAAATTACGAAACTGCCCCTGGTAGAAACCCCTTTTGAATGAAAATACTATTTATATGAATACAAAGGATCATTCACCATGCATGCGATAATCCACATAGACAAGTTATTCTAACAGAATAATAAAGAATGGAATAACAGAAGAATTCACCATGCATGCGATAGACCGCACAGATAGGTTATTTTTAATAGAATAATAAAGAATGGAACCAGGTCATGTGTAAACGCAGAGACATGATATTCCGACAGAATAATAAAGAATGAAATCAGGTCATGCGTAAACGCACAGACATGATATTCCAACAGAATAATAAAGAATGGAACCAGGTCATGCGTAAATGCACAGACATGATATTCCGACAGAATAATAAAAAATGGAATAACATAAGAATTTCACCATGTATACGGTTGTCCGCATATACAGGTTATTCCAACAGAATAATAGATAATGGAATAACATAAGCTTTCTTCATGAATACGAAAGAGATAATACCCCTTACGAGTACAACAAATATTATCTCTTACCTTAGAAGAAACTGGATATAGGAGTAGTGAAGTAGCAGAATACTTTTCTTCTTTCTCTCTATAGTTTCTCTCTCTAGAGTTTCAGTAAATTCATAAGAAATAATGAAGGAATGAGCTTCTATTTATAGGAGAATGGACTGAATAGTAACTAATTCATGAACGGTCCAGATTGATTTACTTTTAAACGGACGGTCCATATTGATTTACTATGTAGTATTAATAAAATATTCTAATAAAACAAAATTTTTAAATAAAATATAATATATTCTATTTATAATCTAATAAAACGAATAACTTTATAAAAGTATTCTGTTTTATATAAAAAAAATTTACTATACAAACACTATGCAGGTACTATGCAAACACTATGCATAATAGAATATTATATATTCTATTTATAGTCTAATAAAACGAATAACTTTATAAAAGTATTCTGTTTTATATAAAAATATTTTACTATAAAAACACTATACAGGCACTATGCAAATACTATGCATAATAGAATATTATATATTCTATTTATAGTCTAATAAAACGAATAACTTTATAAAAGTATTCTGTTTTATATAAAAGGTTTTCTGTTTTATTACATTTATAATAATAATAAAACAAAACTTATCACCTTTATTATAATTCACAATATTAATCGACCAGGTTGTTACTAGGAAATAGAGGGCTTTCCAATAAGGATTTTTCCTTATTGGCGCGCAATTAGGTGACCAAACCTCTCCTTGACAGAACTTCTAGACATTATAAATATTATAATTTAATAATATGAATAACTTTGTCGTCTCAATTATTGATTTAATAATATATCATATATTATGTAGATGATACTGTGACAATAATTGAATCAATAATATGAGAGATATGATGCAACAATTATTATAACAATAATTGAGTATAACTGAGTGACTTCTCACATAAGCATCAATAATCAATACCGTGTGCTACTATGCAACCACGCGTATTTTACCAGCGATTATTTTATAACAACTTGCTTACTTTGCAAAATTTTGAAATATCACCCTTAACTTTAACCTTTATCAATTTAACCATTTACTAAATAGAATAATTATAAGAAAATTGTATACTTTCATTTCATAAAATTCGGGGTCTCATATATTCCTCTTCCATCTCTGGGTTTACATTTCTTCATTGTCCATTTAGATGAATTCTAACTATTCAGGAGGATTATATATATATATATATATATATATATATATACAGAACTGATCCAGTCCGGGAGTCCGGACTGGATCAAAATCCGGTCCAAATTTTTTTTTTTTTTTTTTTGCTTTTTTTTTTTTGGAACAACTAAAAAAAAAAAAAAAAATTTATGGAACTGAAATTTTTCAATAATACAGTGTTTTGGGTGTGTTTTTAATACCTACCCCAACCAATGTATGTACAGTCTGCCCAGACTGTACAGACATGTTTCGTTATAGGCATCCAAATCACACCCAAAACACTGTATAATGTAAAAATTCCAATTCCATAAATTTTTTTTTTTTTTTAGTTGTTTCAAAAAAAACACTGTATATATATATATATATATATATATATATATATATATATATATATATATATATATATATATATATATATATATATATATATATATAGTCCGGATCCAGTCCGGACTCCCGGATTTTGTTAAAATCCGGACTTTTTTTTTTTTTTTTTTTTTGCTTTTTTTTTTTTTGAAACAACTAAAAAAAAAAAAAAAAATTTATGGAATTGGAATTTTTACATTATACAGTGTTTTGGGTGTGATTTGGATGCCTATAACGAAACATGTCTGTACAGTCTGGGCAGACTGTACATACATTGGTTGGGGTAGGTATTAAAAACACACCCAAAACACTGTATTATTGAAAATTTTCAGTTCCATAAATTTTTTTTTTTTTTTTTTAGTTGTTCCAAAAAAAAAAAAGCAAAAAAAAAAAAAAAAAAATTTGGACCGGATTTTGATCCAGTCCGGACTCCCGGACTGGATCAGTTCTGTATATATATATATATATGGATTTAGTTTGGTTATGGTTTACAAAAGATATATAGTTATAATTTTATTAAAACCTAAAATAATATAACTTTTTAATATGAATTATATGGGTTCAAATTTCAACCTTACTACTTTATGACCCAATGAAATAAATTACTTAAATATATTGATATTGATTTTGTATACATTCTTTCTCCCTCAATTTTTTTTATAAATTAATTTTTATAGAAAATTAATATTTCCACATATAAAAATAATATTTTCATATAACTCTCTCTCATTGATGTGAGACTCACTCACTATGAGTTAGATGATGTGAAAATATCATATCATTTTTTTAAACTCTCTAAAATTATCAGAACCCACTGCTCGAATTGCTTTATAGGTTGAATCCCCAGAACAAACCAAATACCTAGAAGTCAAGGCTCACCTATATATAACTCAAAATCACATTTGGGTCCATTTTAGCTAGCGATCATTCCTCAGGCAGATTCTTATCAAAATTATGCTCAACCAATTCGAAAGAATTCAATAACTCAGGCTGTATCATCGACTTTCTTCATAAGAATTGGTTTTGGCTGTTGAACAAAAAAGAAATCAATCTCGTTGAAACCTTTCATCAACTCCCAAGTGTTGATCATAGAGTATTTGTAAACTAAATTGCAAAGTATAGTTACAGATAAGGGTGTAAATGAACCGAGTCGATCCGAGTATTGAGTTGCTCAGATTTAGTTCACAAAATTTATCGAATATAAAATAAGGTTTGATTGAGACTCATTTAGTGACCGAGTCGAGCACGATTCCGAATCGAGTCTGAGCAGTTTGTGTTGCGATATTGAATTAATAGTCAAAGATTCTCTATTGTAACTTAATTATAGGAATAACTTAATTATAGGAATTGTTAAATAACTTAATTATAGGAATAACTTGATTCTAGGATGAATAACTTGATTTTAGGATCTCTATTATCTTTATAAATATGTACATGTAAGGATACATAAACATATGAATGAAAATATTCTTCTCTGATTTTCAAGTTGGTATCAAAGCCACGAAACTCTAAATCATTCTTCTTTGAATCCTTAAACCATGAGCAAGTCAGATTCTAGCCCCATCATTATTCAACACGAAAGTTCATCATTCAATGCAGGAATTGTATTGAATGAGACCAACTATGATTTGTGGTCTCAAATGTTAGAGATGCAAATTGCTGAGAAGGAGAAACTCTCTTTCATTCGTGGCACATCGCCGTCACCTAAGGAGAAAGATGAAGGCTATGAAAAGTGGTATCCAGACAATCAGGAGGTCAAAAGATGGTTGCTGATGTCTATGTCCCCGGAGATTATGAAGCGATACATTCGCTTACCTACCACACAAGATATTTGGAAAGCTCTATCTAAAGCCTTTTATGATGGAGCAGATGAATTACAAGTTTTTACCTTGAACCAGAGGGCTTTCTCTGCCAAACAAAATGGCAGACCGCTCTCTATATATTATGGAGAACTGACTGAAATCTTCAGTGAGTTGGATCATTGTGATAAGGTGATCATGGTGGATGAGACAGATATTGCATCCTATCAGAAATTGCTTCAGCGACAAAGGGTGCATATCTTTCTCGTTGGATTAGAGGGTGATTTCGAGCAAGTGCATGGCGAAATCTTGAGGAAAGATCCTATTCCTGAGTTAAAAGAGTGTTATGCCCTAGTTCGTCGCGAAGATGTTCGACGCGGGGTGATGAACGGACAACTAGAAAATTCTGAAGCTTCAGCCATGGTGACTCTGAACCTGTCTAATCAAAACTGGTCTCCTCAACACTAGCAAGTCAAAAAGAAGAATATCCATCCTAAGAACGCTAATGGTGGCGACAAATCATCATACAAATGCACCCATTGTGATCAAACGGGTCATACAAAAAGTCGATGCTATGAACTTGTGGGATATCCAGAATGGTGGGATCATAGCCGTGATTCCCGGAAGAAGAATTCCAAGAATACCTCTACTGCTGCAATTGTTGAAACAAAGACAGAGGATGATAGCGGTGAAAAGTTCTTCGCATTGGCAGCAGCAGCAGGTAATGGTGGTAAGGTTTTAAATATTTCTACACATGTTTCTAATAGTGCATGGATAATTGATTCCGGTGCTACGAATCATATGACATTTGATTCTAGACAAGTTTCACCTATTAAACCTTCCTCACAAAGTTCTGTTTCTACTGCCAATGGTACCTCAATTCCTATTATTGGGGAAGGATCTTTGTCCCTTACTAACACCTTAAATTTAGATTCTGTTTTGGTTGTTCCCTCTTTGAATTATAATCTTTTGTCAGTTTCTCAAATAACCACTGTCTTATTTTGTGTTGTCATTTTTGGCCTGAATTTTGTGTATTTAAGGACATCCGGACAAGGCAGACGATTGGTTGTGGTGTTAGGCGAGGGAAGCTGTATTACTTAGACATGGTGTCCAAAAGTTCAGATAAGTTGCGTCAAGTTTTAAAGATTGGGGGTTCGAAAGAGGAAAAAAGGAAATCTGATATATGGTTATGGCATCGACGTCTAGGGCATGCTTCTTTTGGTTACATAAAGAAATTATTTCCTAGTTTATTTGCAAACTTTGATGTTTCTAGTTTCAAATGTGATGTTTGTAAACTTGCAAAAAGCCATCGTGCTTCGTTTCCATTAATTTTGAATAAAAGTCCAGTTCCTTTTATGATTATACATTCTGATGTTTGGGGACCATCTAAATTTGCTACTTTGGATGGATGGCGTTGGTTTGTTACTTTTATTGATGACTGTACCAGGATGACTTGGGTATGTTTGATGAAGTCCAAAAGTGAAGTAAACTTGTTATTCCAAAAATTTCATAAAATGGTTTGTAGTCAGTACAATATATGCACAGGTTCAGGTTCTCCGCAGTGACAATGGAGGTGAATATTTGAGTTTTGAATTGAAGCGGTACTTGGAAGCCCATGGAACCATTCATCAAACAACTTGTTCCGATACACCCCAACAGAATGGGGTGGCGGAGCAAAAAAATCGTCACTTGTTGGAGGTTGTCCGTGCTTCATTAATAGAAGCACATATGCCTTTATCCTATTGGGGACACGCACTTACCTCTGCAACATATTTAATCAACCGAGTACCTTCCAGCACTATTAATTTTCGGACACCATCTCAGGCTCTTAGTGAAGCAATTGTGGCTCTAGTCGTTCCAAACTTACCTCCTCATGTTTTTGGTTGTGTAGCATTTGTACATCTTCATCAGCGTCAGCGCGACAAGTTGACACCTCGAGTCTTGTGATGTGTTTTTTTAGGTTATGCTGCTTATCAAAAGGGGTACCGATGCTATCATCCTCCAAGAAAACGAATGTTTGTTACAATGGATGTAGTTTTTCATGAAGACACGATGTATTTTTCCTCTGAGCCTGAACTTCAAGGGGAGTACCTGGAAGAAGTTCAAGCTCTAGACTATGATTTTCTGATCTCTATAGAAACGAAGCGCCCTGAACTTGGTAACAATCTGAATGGGAATGAAACGGAACGCCCTGAACTTAGTAATGAGAATGTTGGTGAATTGGATTTGAGTGGTATAAATTGAACCACTGTGGTGATGAACGTGATGAAGACCCAGAAAATGAAGTTATGGAGCAACCTCCATCTGAATCTCTCGCACCACAGGCAACTGATACACCAAACCAATCGCCTGCTGAGGATGATCCTGTTGTAGTGTCTGAACCACCATGAAAATAACTACCACTGCGACAAACCAGAGGTATCCCCACACCCACATACGAACCTGAACTTTCTAGTAAAGTTAAATATCCCATGAGTCATTATGTGTCTAACCATCGCTTATCTGAATCAAATAAGTCATTTGTAAATCAATTATCTACTGTATCTATTCCTAACAGTGTGAAGGAAGCTTTAGCTGACCCAAGGTGGAAAGCTGCTATGAATGAGGAGATGAAATCCTTGCAGAAGAATGAAACTTGGGAACTTGTTGATCGTCCTTCAGGGAAGAAACTAGTTGGATGTCGGTGGGTTTATACTGTGAAACACAAAGCAGATGGTACAATTGAACGTTTTAAAGCAAGACTGGTGGCAAAAGGGTACACCCAAACCTATGGAATTGATTATACAGATACATTTGCACCTGTAGCTAAAATCAACACAGTTCGAGTCTTATTGTCTCTAGCTGCGAACCTGGATTGGCCATTGCAACAATTTGATGTGAAAAATGCCTTTCTGCATGGCGAGTTGTCTGAAGAAGTGTACATGGATTTGCCACCAGGGTTCATGATACCAGAAGTGCATTGTCGGAAGGTGTGCAAATTAAAGAAATCGTTGTATGGGCTAAAACAATCTCCAAGAGCATGGTTTGGAAGATTCACGAAGTTGATGAGGTCCTTTGGCTACCATCAGAGTAATTCGGACCACACCTTATTCTTGAAAAGACAACATAGTAAGATCACTGCCCTTATTGTGTATGTTGATGACATGGTGGTTACAAGAAATGACCCTGATGAAAGGAAGGCTCTACAACGTTACTTGTTAAGCGAATTCGAAATGAAAGACCTCGGTCACTTGAAATATTTTCTTGGGATCGAAGTGTCTCGATCTGATAAAGGGATTTTCTTGTCTCAAAGAAAATATGCTTTAGATTTGTTGTAGGAAACTGGTATGTCAGCATGTCAACCCGCTGATACACCAGTAGAAGAAGGATTGAAGTTATGTGTTGAGACTAATCAGGTCCTTGTTGATAAAGGGAGATATCAGAGACTCGTTGGAAGATTGATGTATTTAGCCCACACTAGGCCAGATCTTGCCTATGCATTGAGTATTGTTAGCCAGTTTATGCATAATCCTGGAGAACAACATATGAATGCAGTTATGCGCATTTTAAGGTATCTGAAGTCTGCTCCTAGAAAGGGCATTTTGTTCACTAAAAATGTAGATTGTCAAAGTGTGGATGCATATAGTGATGCTGACTGGGCTGGAGCAATAGATGACAGACGATCTACTTCGGGATATTTCACCTTTGTAGGTGATAATCTTGTTACATGGAGAAGCAAGAAGCAGAATGTTGTTGCACGTTTAAGCGCAGAGGCTGAATTCAGGGGTATGACACTTGGAATATGTGACGTATTGTGGCTGAAACTTCTCTTGAGGGATTTGGGATATCTGCCTAGGCAACCGATTCGACTTTATTGTGACAATAAAGCAGCATGTGATATTGCTCATAATCCGGTACAACATGATCGTACAAAACATGTGGAAGTAGACAGATTCTTCATTAAGGAAAAATTGGATGAGAAAATTGTCGAGTTGCCTAAGATTCGATCCGAAGATCAATTGACTGATATTCTCACCAAAGCTGTTTCAAGTCGAGTGTTCTCAAAATTTTTGGGCAAGTTGAGCATGTGTGACATCTATGCACCAACTTGAGGGGGAGTGTTGCGATATTGAATTAATAGTCAAAGATTCTCTATTGTAACTTAATTATAGGAATAACTTAATTATAGAAATTGTTAAATAACTTAATTATAGGAATAGCTTGATTGTAGGATGAATAGCTTGATTGTAGGATCTCTATTATCTCTATAAATATGTACATGTAAGGATACATAAACATATGAATGAAAATATTCTTCTCTGATTTTCAAGTGTTTGAACTTTTATAACGACGAATATGATCAGAGTATAATTAGAAAATTACAATTTGAGAAGGTTCGAGTAATTTATCGAACTTTAAAATGTGCTCATATTTGACATCTATATTTTGAGTCGAGCGAGTACGAATCGAGTCCGAACTGTTTGCTCATTTTACGGCTTTAGTTAGAGTCTTGAAACATGTTAAATACTTGAATTTATGGGCCGGCAACCTTTAAATTTTAATCATTAGCAGCATAGAGTAATATCTACTTCAGGGTATGAGTTCTATGATTTCTCTCGTCTTCTTCTTCTTCTTGTTTTTCTCCTCCAATATGAAACTATGGAACTCTATATGAACTGAACGTAATTCAACTCCGCAATCAGGATTACATAATACATATTATAGATGAATAGATTTCAATTTTTTTGGGGATTAAGATCAAGTTGTTTCTATTAAATTCATAATATATGATATGTGAATCGATCTTGGGTAAAATGCTTTTGCATTTAATTGTAGGGGGGCGGGGGGCGGGGGGCGGGGGGCGGGGGGCGGGGGGATAGTTCACCACTTCTTGCATTATTGCATGCATTCGCAGTTGTGATGTTGTGTAATGTGTCACCTTTAGCTTCCCTTTTCTCTCCTATATTTTATTCCTAAAATCTCATATATATATATATATATATATATATATATATATATATATATATATATATATATATATTAAGACACATATATTTCAATTATTATTTAAATATTTATTTATTTTAACTGCATACACATACTGTGAGTCACAAACATTAGTACTAAAAAATACTCCAATAAATATGAAGTTTACATATAACAACCAACTCGTGGCCATCCATCCATTTATATTTTATACACATGCACGCGCATTGTGCATTATGACTTGTAGGGGAGAACAATGAGCCTAGACATACACACACATGCCCACTCAACTTATCATATCAATTAAAATATATGAGAAACGCAGAACACATATATGAGATTAATGTCAATTAAAATTATTGCATGCACCAAGTAAAAGAAAAAAAATACACATTCATGAAGGTATTTATGATTAAAATACCCTACAACTTAACATAGAACACATATAATTTATTGAAGAAACCATCAGCATGCAACATATCCTACATTATCAACCATTATGAAAGAGTCGGAATACTTTGCTCATGTCTGAAGAAGTTACCAGGGTCAACCACAGATTTCACTCGAACAAGCCTGTCAAAATTATTTTTGAAGTATTTTTTACCCCATCGACTCGCTTGTGTGTAGCTTATACTATCTTGTAGGTTGTTTACTCCGAAATCAAGATCATCATAATTCACATATGCAACTCTTGGAAACTTGGAGGCAAATGGACCCATATATTTGTATAGGCTTTGAATCCATTCCACCCTTTGTGTCTCATCAGCTTCAGTAGTGATTCCCATATTCATCATATACAAGTTTCCATTTCTATGTGGGAATGGAAGTGCCGACTCTGAAATCTCATACATCCTTCCACCCCATGGTGTAATTTGTAAAGTAGCTACAACTGGTGGAGCTTTGAACAACAATTCCCATATTCCATTTAGGCCTTCTTTAGAAATTGGTTGTTGAACAAAATCCGAAGTTCCTTTAAAAGGAAACCTAGGCAAAGCGTTTCTGTTGAGTAAAATATCAGGAGACGTCCCAATTGAAAAATTCGAGAAAAAGGCTGCTGACTGGATCCAACTGACTTCCGAACAATCTTTTCTCGTCAATCCCAACTCGGGAAAATTTTGTTGCATAACTGGAAGTAGTGTATCTACTCCACCTAGGAACAAGGATTCAAATATTATTGATATTGTTCTTTTATCTTCACGAGTACTTGAAGGGCTCAGGATGCTGGATATGTAACATCTAATATCTAGATCTTTTGGAAACTTGGGAGCAACAGATTGAAACCGATGAAAAATATCAGTTACATTTTCCTCTAAAGTTCTGTTCACTCTAAAAATTGTCACAATATTTGGGACAGGAACTAAGTTTAATTTCCACGAAAGAATGACCCCAAAGCTAGAACCACCCCCTCCTCGAATAGCCCAAAAGAGATCTTCGCCCATTGATTTTCTATCGAGAATTTTTCCATTAACATCAATGAAACGAACATCGATCACATTATCAGCTCCAAGGCCGTATTTCCTTCTCATCATGCCATATCCTCCTCCACTAAGAAATCCACTAACACCAACAGTATACCAAAGACCAGCTGGAAATCCAAGGGTTCTACTTTTTTGTGAAATTGTATAGTATACTTCTCCTAGGGTTGCACCGGCGTCAACCCATGCAGTTGCACTTTTAGCGTCAACTTCGATTGATCGAAGATTGATCATATCGAGTAACACAAATGGTACTTTTGCCACATAAGACAAACCCTCAAAATCGTGACCCCCACCTCGGATTCTAATTTGCATGCCATATTTTTTGGAACAAAAAATGACAGTTTGGATTTGGGATTCATGAACTGGTGTAACAATGACTCGAGGTTTAGGGGTTGAAGGCGATGCGAAGCGCAAATTGTTTATCGAAGCCTGCAGGACAGATGTGTAGGAAGGGCTATTTGGGGTGTAAATAAGGTTGGAGAATGAGGTTGAGTTTTGAGAATTTAGGGTTAGACATTGAAGAAAATCTTGTGGAGTTTGATCAGCTGAATTAGCTGCCCATGAAAAGGTTGATGAGAAAAGAAGAAAAAGGAATGAAATCTGAAGGAAAGAAGTTGGGATATTCATATTTTTGTTAACTTGATGCTAATGATTTCTTTTGTTGAATGAATAAAACATTGTGCATGCCTTCTATTTATAGTAGTGTTTTCTCTTGGGGTTTCTTGGAAATTACTATATTGCATGCAGATGTTTACATGTGAATGAACCAAAAAAAGAAGAAGAATAAGACCAATTCTCTTGCCACCAATTTCCTGACGCGGTTGACAGTATTATTCTTCTACGTACCAAGACTTTTAGTAGCTTAGCTTTGACCCTTTCTAATTATTTTAGGAAACTGAAAGTCGTCACTATAGATCTTATAGCAACGATTTTTACCATCGTTATATATTTATAGCGACACTTTTTATATGAAAATATTAAAAAATTACGTAAAAATATCAATTCCTTTTACTTTATTATAAACCTTGTAAATATCTTATTTTCTGATTAATTACAAAATGTCTACATGTGAAATTAAATATTAGTATTGATCAGTTACACTCCATTAACAGTAGATGTGTACTTTCTCTGATATCAATTCTACAATACATTTAATTTTTATTTTTGATATATATTTCATTAAAATAAATATAATTAAATGGGAAACTAATTAATATGAAGGAAATTAAAGCTTCATTTATTGATTTGAACTCAATAATAGAAAGTTGTCGAGTGAATTCATTATTTTATTTTGTCATTATATTTTGAATTATTTCAATATTTTATTTTAATGAAACTAGTATATATGCGTGCCCTTGAAATACACCTTTGCCCTTAATGATATTAAGGGGAGGGAGGACTGCGCATGAGCAGCCTGCAGGACACTGCACCTTCCATATACCCTTGATATTAACATGGTTCGAAGTTGGAACCATACTAGCACCCAATGGCAGAGGTATGTGGGTAAAATTTAAATTTTATAAATTTAGAGGACTAAATAAATAAATATAAAAAATTTAAATTTAAAAAGATAAAATAATAATATATATTTCAATGTTGATAAAATTGAGATCCCATGTAGGATCATTTTGAGGTTCACGGGATCGGATCGTAGAATCATAATAAGAATTGTACCTTAAATACGCAACATTTACCATAATAATGTTTTATATCTCTCTCATCTAATATTTAAATTATCAAAGAAATTTAAAGCTCACATTGATTATTACACTTTTAAAAGAATTTGACCATAACCTTCACATAAAATAAATTTTTTATTATATTTACAAACATATATAATCAATAAACTTAATACTTGTAAAAATCAATTACTAGTTTCAGATATATAAAGTGGTAAGACAATCAATTAATTATAACTTGAGCACTAATCCTGTAATAAAGTAATTCAACTAATGAAAGGAGTACCTAGTAGCCATATTCAAATATCAAATGTATTTCATTTGAGGTTTAGAGTTTTAAAATTATTTTTTTTAGTTAAATCATTTGTGCAAGTCAAAAAACCCAAAATACATATTTTTAGTTCACTTTGATAAGATCATATACGATCCCACATCGATCTTAGGATTCCACACGATTCTACGCGATCCTATACATATTTTCATTATACTCAGATTCAGATTGTTTTCCTTCAATGAGATGGCGATCCTATATGATCCTACAATCATTAATCCTGTTCAGAATTTTAAAAACCATGATTTTAAATTTTTTATGTATGTTGTAATCATACTCAATCTCATGTATTGATGTACGTTGAAATTATAACTCGACAGAAAAATTTTGCAATATTCTTTCTTAAATTTGTTAAACGTTTAATTTAATAGTAACGATATGATAATTCCGATTTTCAAAAAGAAAAAAGTAGTTTTTGAGACCACCTTACCACGGAAAATATTGCTTAATAATATTAAAAGATTTGAAGTATTAAGAAATTACAAGTAAAGGAATTATGATTCAACTGCATGACTGAAAAAAAAGAAGAGAGAAGATATTCGAAGAAGAAAATGCCAAGAAACAAGACGCAATGCTAGACCAATTCATTGTTGTTGGCGTTGATCAGTTAGTATGAGTGACGATGGGGGAGTTAAATGATGTAGTATATATTTAAAAGTCTCCCCCAACCCAAATGTCAACGCCGTTAAATGGTTGTTAATTATCATTGACCCTTGATTCAAAGTCTTCCCAACCTCAACCTCAATCTCAACCTCAACTCTAACTAAGGGAGTATTTGATAAAAATTGAATGAATCTGAATCTGAATTTGAATTTGAATGAAAAAAGTTGTTTGATAATTGACATGTCTGAAATATTTGAATGACAAACCTTTATTATTTTACCTCTCTGAAAAAAATTCAAGATTGTTGTAAATTTATTTAATATTACTTAATATAATAGTTAATATTTTTTTATTTTTTTATTTTTTTTACTTCATTCAGCTGCTCATTCAGTCATTCAGCTTAAAAAATCTAACCTAGTTATTCAGCTCGTCCATCTTACCGATTCAGCTATTCAGACCAAAATAAACGCACTTACCGATTCAGCCATTCAGATTCAGTTCCATTCAGCTCTAAACAAACACCCCCTAACTCTCTCTCTATTTACTAGTAATAATAATATTTACTCAATTTGTACTTCTTAAATGTCACGTAGAACAAATATAAAAATGTCGCATTTACTTATTTATACTTAGAGTATAAATAGGAAATTCTTAAATTCACAATAAAAAATATTATTTTCATAATAAAAGTGTCGCTATAGATCCTATAGCAACAATTTTTACCGTCGTTATATATCTACAACGACACTTTTGTTGTAAAAATAATTAACAAAAGGTGTTATAGATTTAACAATACATTATCAGCCACCATTAAGGTACATTATTGTATATTTTCTAAAAAATGTATTTTGTTCTAATTAACAAAACAAAATACAATGCTTCTTGTAATTTTAGCTTTCATTTTTGTCCCTAAAATAAATTAAACCCATAACCAACATTAAATTACCAACATTGACAAACAAGACGAGGGAGTAGCTCCGTTTCTTAATATAAATCGTTTTAAAATTGTGCACAAATATTAAGAAAATAATTGTATAACATTAAATATATTATCAATTGTCTATATTGTCCTTGTATTAAAAAAGAGTGTTATTTATTAGATAAAAAATAGTAAAAAACCAAAGTTAAATTTAATACTTGGGGTACGATAATATAGAAAATTAAGCAATTAATGATTAGTTAATAATACAAAGTTGTCGAGTGTACTATTCAATATTACACTAAATTAATAGACATTTATTGTATTGGAACATTATATTTAGGGTATTGTCCAACCCTTTCTATTTAATGAAATACTTATCCAGTATTCTCGATCAGAAAGCATTTCTTATTAGTATCATCTATATATGTCGGTTCTCATTTTTTTATTTTTTTTCTTCTGAATAATGCAAAACACATTGGTATGCCATCTAGAATTAAATATGAACAAGTTGAAATTAATGTTTACTTGAAATTCTCAAATATATTTGTCCGATATATATATTCATACTCAAATATATAAACTCGATCACTATTTCCTATTTAATTATAATTAAAAATCATAAGACGATAATCAGTAATTATTCTTATACATATTTATTTTGTTAATAAGTATAAGGATAAATATAAATATAATTACTAATTATCCTTATCATTTTTTATTATTTTATTTTATTGATTAATAAGTAGTATGTATAAGGATAATCAGTAAATAAGTTAATTTTTTTTATATTTCCTATTTATAATTAAAATTCATAAGAATATAATCAGTAATTATTCTTATACATACTTATTTTGTTAATAAATATAAGGATAAGTATAAAGATAATTACTGATTATCCTTATAATTTTTTATATTTTTTATTATTTTATTTTACTGATTAATAAGTATTATGTACGAGCATAATCACTAATTAAGCCAAAAAAAATTGTTGGCCGCTACTCCCTCTAGCGGCCAGTCAAAACGACCGTGTTTTGACTGGCCGTTAGAAGGAGTAGCGGCCAACAAAAAAAATTTGGGTGGCCGCTAGAGGGAGTAGCGGTTGGGCCCTCATCTCAGTCATTCACTCTAATTTTGGACGACTAAATGAGCGTTAGTTGAAACAGTACCTCTGGCTAACGTATTTTATGGATCATTTCCCTACATATATATATATATATGTGTGTGTGTGTGTGATATTAATATTTTTTATGACTTTTCTCTTACTTTATTGTGAGATTATATATATCAAATTATAATTATATTTATTGAATTTGAATATATATTATTATAATTATCTAATTTGTATTTAAGAATTATAAATGAATGTCTAAATTATTCTTGAAATAACTAAATAAATTAATTAGATAAGATTTTCTCTTGGCTTATTATATACTTATATTGATTTATAGGAAATTAAATATTATGGATGTTATTTTTTATTTAGAGAAAATATTAAGTATTCCAGGCGTCAAGGTTCAAAAATAAGACGTCTTTGGCCCTACGTATCTCGGTACTTAATAAAGAACTATTTATGACACAGTGAAGGCAATATAATATTGTACATTATATTCAGTAAATTATGGTTTTAATTTCCCTTTTGAGCAGACATATTACATAATATCATTTTAAGGAATTGAATTGAATTGAATTTCTAGAAGAGAGAGATTAAATTGCCAGAAGAAGAAGAAGAAAAAGGGACCATAAATAGTCTTATATATAGTTGTAATAAGTTGTATATAGTATTCCTTCACTATTTGAAATAAGAGTCCACCTCACTAAATCAAAATCCTGCAATTTTTTAACATAAAATTTAAAGTAGTCCTCTGAATTTATAAATATTTAGGCCTTAAAATGATAGTAATATAATATATTAAGTGCAAATTTAGATAAAAACTTATAATAATTCTGTGTAGTTAATTATATCGAGTATAATAATCTTAAGTTGTGTTTGATTAGCTCTTAACACCTCCTAACTAGTGTGCCTTTGATTCGATCAGAAGTAAAATTTGTTTGATATTTTTTTTGACTCTTAATTTCTATTAATCAATTAGACACAAAATTAATTTTAAACCAACTAATTAGAGGTATGAGAACCCCACCCCCAACCCCAACCCCAACCCCAACCCCAATAATACTTGTACAAGGCATTTATGAGAAGTAGGTCAAAAGTAGAGCAAACTTTAAAGAGAGAGAAATTAACTAGTTGGCAGTTGAGAGAAATTAACTGAGGTTGAGGTCACAAGAACATGCAAATGGTCAATGTATTACTATATGTGGTCTTCAATGTATTCCTATAGACCTGTTCATGGTGTCAGAATTGTGTAACTCAATTCAGCTAAAGAATACTTAATGAGGAGTGGTTAGTCATGTTAAGTTCACTTTATATATTAAGTTTACACGTAGATAGAAATATCATTTGTATATTTGTGCGTCAATTTTATATTAAATATAAAATAAATTTATCATGAAGTGAACTTCATGTAAAACTGAATGCAGAATAATGTTACCACCCAGTGGCATAGAAGGGACAGGACTCCCCACCACTCCCATGCACCCCCACCCCAATCCAACCCCCAAAAAAACTAACACCTCTATCCCTGCCAAATTTATGTTAATATATTGGCCTGTTTTTTTTTAGAAAAATATTATTTTCATAAGAAAATTTTAATATTTTCACAAGAATTTACTCACATAAATATGAATCTCATTTTTTTTTATGTGAAGAGAACTTTGTGAAAGTATAAATTTCCTTTGTGAAAATACCAGACTCATTTTTTGAGAATATAAATTTGTATTATATTATACCTAAAATAATATATAAAATTTATTTTCAAATTTCAATACATTTCATAGTCTAATTATACTTTTCAAGACAAGTAAATAAGGTTAATATAAAAAAATAACTTAAACTTTAAAGTCAAATAAATAAGATTAATATTATGACTAATGTTAGATGATGTCTCAAATTTAGTCTCATAAATTATCTTAAATATACATGTAATTATCAGCAATGAAATTCTTGGAATCCGCCATGATATTGATCAACAAATATATATAATGGTGACATGTTAACTATATTCTAATATTAAAATGTTAAAACTAAAAATATACAAAACTTTATTTTATGTTTATATATTTTAAAATATTAAATAATTAAATACTTTTTAGTGCTAAAATATTTTTCTTAAATTTTTCTACCCTCTACTGCTCGAATTCTTAGCTATGCCTAATGCCCTTGACCGATGGTTAAGTAAATTCATACAATACTTAATTTCTTGTGGAGTAAGTGTTCATGTCGATATTAAATATCGTCTTATATAGATACACTAGCTGGGTCCCGTGCCTCCGGCACTGTATGGACAATATAATTTATCTCAAACTTTGAACGACCAAAATAATTTATTGAGTGAGCGAGAAATTTAAAGTCATTTGTATTTTATTAAATTATTATTAGATTATTAGATAGATAGATGTATTTTATTAGATAGATGTATGAACGGTGGGATTTATACCAAACTTTGGACGGCCCAGATAATTTATTAAGTGAGCGGAAAATTCAAAATCATTTCTATTTTATTAGATAGATAAGATAGGATAATGTAAAAAAATATCTCACCTATTTCTATTTATTTTATTAATTATTATTTCACGTTAGTTATAATTCACACTCCACATCATAAAATTAATAGAGAGAGAAATTTGGACTAGCATGGATATATAGTTTTTGAGTCCTTCTAGGGAATATTTTTTGGGAACATTTCTAGTTATATTTTTTATTTTTATTGGCTTAAATATGAATTATTATCTTAAACTATATGTAATATTCTATTTCGGGGATCAAAGTTTCAATTTTTTCAATTAGGTGATTGAACTATTAATTTTTTTCAATTGCAATAAATTGAGCCGTCACGTCAGAAATTGCTGACGTGGCCCTCGAAGTGGAGCCACCAGCTGATGTGTAAATAAAAAAAATTATTCTAATATTTATTTATACATTTATTATACATTAAGGGCAAGTTCGTCAAATCACTTATATTAATCATTTAAACTAAATAAAAACAACAAAACTATCTAAAATCTACACCATCTCAGATCAAAAACAACAAAAAATCTAAAACAACAAAATCTAAAATTATCAAAAATCTTCAATAGCCAAATACTGAAGATCAAGAATCAAGATCTCAATATCTGCAATCAAATATTCATCGGCTACCCACAGATTCCAAAAGCTGCCTCTTTCTTTCTCTATAAATCGTAGATCTGTAACTGGCGCTGCTTCTACTGCTTTTTATCACACCTAATTCTTGCAGGTCTGTCTCTTTGCTGATCGAATCGTCGTCTGTGTAATCATCGTCCGATAAGTTAGCGCCAGAGATAGTGTCAGTTCGGGCGGAAGACTGAGTCGATGAGCTTGGATCGAGAAGCGAGTCGGTCTCGAACGGACTAGTGTGAGCAATCAATATGTTACGAAACTCATCCTCAAGTCGAGCCATGGAGATCTGGATGGCGTTGTTGGACTTCATCGACAACCTGTAAGTAGCGGAGGATGATCTGGGCGGATTCGAAAACAACGACGTCATTCTCCGATGGTTCCATTAACAGAATATTCGACGTCATTCTCCGGTGGTTCCATTAAAGAACACAATCCGATTCTCAGATCCAAAATAAGATCAGAACAAATAAAGCTAAAAACATGAGAAGCAGCAACCCAATCGAAACATAAACAGAGAAAACATGAAACCCAAAACCAAATTCAGAACCAGAAACCAAATCACCATAAACGTATAATCCAAAACCTGAAAAGAAAACTTAAAACAAATTCATAAGGAACAACCATAGTAGAGCAGATCCATTAGCAAATGGAAGATGAACTAATAGATAAAACAAAGAAAGAAGATGAATTAATAGATTAAACATATAATAAATTCAAAACAGATCCATTAACCGGGTCAATCCCCAAATTACCGCCGAACCTTGTACAGCTAGCCACGGTCGAACTCAGTTGTAGGCGCATCACAGTGAAAACTGGGTTTCTCTTACAATCGTCATTTTTAGAGTCAACTCCGCTAGCCACGATCGAACTCCGTGAAAACTCCCTTATCGGAGGGGGGTTTGGGGATTTTTGATGTGAGGCTCAATTTGAAGGAGAAAAATGGGGGTTCGGTAGTTTTGGAGTTGAATACTGAGGTTTTGAGTGCTAACAGTTCGGTTTTTGCGATTTGATCGTGAATTATTGGACGAGTTCTAGTGTTTCTGTTGCTAATTTTTGTAGGATTGCTAATTCTGAGGTTAATGTTTGTTTTATTTTAATTTGAAATGTTAAATTGTGTTTTGACCATTTTGCCCCACATTTAATCATATTTATTTATTTAATGATTAAAAAATTATTTTTTTGCCACATCAACTTCTCAAGGCCCCACACAATTAGCCACGTTAGCAATTTCTGTCGTGGCATATTCAATTTATTGCAATTAGAAAAAATTGATAATTTAATCATCTAATTGACAAATTAAAATTGAAAGGTGGATCACCGAAGTGGAATATGACCTATAGTTTAGGGTACTAATTCATATTTAAGCCATTTTTTTGTTTTTTTTGTAGTACCTCGTAAAAAATGTATAGTATTTATTCTAACTGAAATTTTTATAAAAAAACAGTGTTTTAGGTATAATTTGGATGCATACAAGAAACAGGGTTGTACAGACTGTATAGACCATGTTTCTTGTATGTATTCAAATTATACCTAAAATATTATTTTTTACAAAAATTTCAATTAAAATAAATACTATATATTTTTTAAAAGGTACTACAAAAAAAATCAAAAAAGAATGTCATAGAAATGTTAGCAAAAAAATACCCCCTAGAATTATTGATAGTTTTCAAACTATTCTTTGCAAAGCCGTTATAGAATTTCAGGCAATTTTCGGTGGTATTTTGTTATTGCGTGCAGTGTTGGATTTCGTATTTGTTGACGCGCGCAGCATGTGTTAGACTTAGACCATTGACTTTGAGGATCTGGGTGCTTCATGTTTTCTTGATGGTATGATGGCAGTGGATTTTATGTCAAATTTCAATTTGGCAGTGGATTTTATGATGGCAGTGGATTTTATGGCGACAAACTATCAGAATTTGATCGCAGAGTTCTTCTATATATTGTGAAAAAAATATTATAATTTGTGTTACGAATAATCTGAAATTTCAATTCTCTGTCGTCTTCATATTTTCCACCGTTTCTTAGTGATGTTTCCCACTTTGGTTGCACCAATCTTTTGAAATGTTGTCTTTGTCTCATGCAACCGATTTTTATTGTCTTTCTTCCATGCTTCAAACCAGAGCTTCAGCTTTCGAAGCCCATCTTCTGGATTTATATCCGAACTTAACTGTCATGTTTTTACCAACGATCCGTTGGGGGCAGTATGCATTGTATGATCAACATTAATATCATGATGCAATAAGGGGCGGATCCAGACGGATTGTTCAGTGGGGTCAAACTTGGAAAAAAAAATTCTTACAAATAAAAATTTCATAAAATAACTTACAAAACTAAACAATCCTCAAATATTATTTATAATAATATTTTTCGAGGTTTCATTGCTTAAAATTGTTGCATGATATAGCCTCATTTTTTATAGTTACAAAAATATCACGCTCAATGTATGTTACTAAATAGTAATTCATCCATTCATCTCCCATTTGGTTACGGAGTTCATTCTTCACGATATTTATGACTGAAAATGTCCTTTCAACAGTTGCAGTAGCAACGGGCAAAAGTAGAGCCAATTTCAGCAACAAATAGACTTGGGGATACACTGATCCTTTCTTTTCTGAACCAACATTTGAGTCAATTCCCCAATTCCTTCTATACTTGAAAAATTGGAATCGTTTCTCTATATCCACAATATAGAAGAATAGAAAAGTTGGCTTAATGACTTAGTGAAATTTGGAAAATAGGGATTGTTGCCTAGTGTCTGCTCACTTAGTTTATATATAACATAATACAGCGGGGTCATGTTTCTTAGTATACATGTTCACTTTAAACCCTCTTAATTTTTTTTTCTTAATATGACCCTCTTAATTTTTTTCCCTCCTAATATGACCCCTGACCCCCTGAAAATTCAGTGGGGTCAGGTGCCCCCCCTGCCCTAATGCAAGTCCGCCCCTGGATGCAATGGAGTCTAATCCATTATTCCGATTTGATTTGCAGCATTTTCAGCAGCATGAGTACAGAGTACTCCTCTTAACCACCTCAGCTAGACTCACTTGCATAATATTAGCATGAGTACTTCAGATTGCTGTCATTTTTTCTCATATTTCTCAAGTTGTAGTCGTAAACCAACATTTTTCTCCTTTTTATACTGCGCTGCTGCCCTTGCCCCTGCCCCCGCCCCCGCCCCCGCCCCCCTCCCCCTCCCCCTCCCCCTCCCCCTCCTACTCCCCCTCCTAGTTCCGCCCACTGCCTGACCGCTGACCGGCGACCGCCTCCCTACCGGCGTCCGGCTACCGGGGGCAACTGCCCCCACCCGCCCACCTGGTTCTACCAGTGCGTGAATTATAATTAATGATCTTGATTTTGGAGTAAACAATCAACAAGTTGGAACTAGCTTGGGGTAAGAAGTATTTCAAAAATAATTTAGACAGATTGGTCCGAATAAAGTCTGTGGTTGATCGTGATAACTTCTTTAAGCATGAGCAAAGTATCATTCCTCTTTAATTTCGTAATGGTCTCTTCAAATTTCGAACGCATAGGATGTTGCATGCATGCATGTTGTTTTCTTCAATAATAAATTAAGTTCCTTGTTGTATTGTATTTCATTTATAAACACATTCATAAATGTTGTATTCTATTTTTCCTCCAGTAAAATAAATTAATGAAGAGAATTTTTTAAATACTTATTAATTCCCATAATTCTATGTATGTTCCACAAAACACTGTTAATAAGTTTACATAGTTCTTTCTTTTTCTCTTTTAATGTAGGGTACCCGTTCCCTTTGATTAAGATATAGGTCGCTACGCAAAAAAACACACACACCCGTTCTCTTTTTTCTTCTTTTTTTTTTAAAAAAAACTAAAAAAAGTTTAATATTTTATGGAACTGAATTTTTTATATAATACAGTGTTTTGGGCGTGTGATTTGGATACATATAACAAAACAGGTCTGTACAGACTATACGTACATATTTTGTTATATGTATCCAAATCACATCCAAAACACTGTATTATGAAAAAATTCTAGTTCCATAAAATATTAAAAAAAATAATTTTTTTAAAAAAATAAAAAAAATAAGGCCCGTATTTTAATCAGGTCCGGGAATCCGGACCTAATCCTCATTCTCTCTCTCTATCTATATATAGTTAGACTACAAGTCTACATATAGTAGAACTAGTAATTGCATTTGAATGAAAGTACGACGTAACGAAATACCCCCTATCTCTACGTTTCAACAATCTAAAAATTAGAATAAATCTGAACAGTACTTATGTTTTCCCGTCTAAATTCAAATTGAATTCTATCTTATTACTATAGATATATAGTGAGCCAATACATAAAACTTAAAAACTGTAGGAATACCGAGTGACTTTTGGCCGAATGAGCCAGTACATGAATACTGGAGCGAATCCAGTATCTTAGGTCAGTTGGGTCAAAATTGAAAAAAAAATAATTATAGCAAAAAAAATAAAATATAATAAAATAAATTACAAAATTAAATAATGCCCAAAAATTATTTATATATAGTAATATTTTTCAAAACTTCATTACTTAAAATTTGTATGATATATAGTCTCATTTTTATTAATTATAAAAATCCCCAAGCAATTACACAATTTTTATTAATTATAAAAATCCACAAACAATTACACAAAAAAAAACAAACAAATGCAAGTAATTACAAAAAATCTCAAAAGCTAATGATTGGTTTAATTTATTATGAGATGTTCAATTAATTAAAAAAATTGTTATTGTAGAACACTTGTACTATTTGGGTTTGGGAGCTGCATAGCACATATAGATATGAAAATATAGGAAGGAATGCACATGCGAAAATAAAAATGTTAACTTTTATTATTATCAATAAAAACAAGATATTTATTTTGCCGATAAATTAAGCTAATTTTACCCTACTTTTCTCTCATTACCGAAATATTATAATCAAATTAAAAGTTGGTATTTTGTTTAAGTTTGCAGGCTTACGATACCAGATAGCCTTTTAGATTATTTTATTTTTTAAATCATTAATATGAACAATACACATAAAAAATAAAATATAAATTTTATATTTTATATTTTTTCTCTAAAAGTTTTTTTTTTCTAAAATATAAATTTTAGTATTTAAAATTAATTTTCTCCTAAAATATTGTTGGTCATCCTATATTAGTTAAATAAATTTTTATTTTTATTTTTACATTTTAGCAACTAAATAATAAGAGAACAATATTATTTTCAAATTAAAATGGATCAATTGTAATTAATTCGCGCGTGTATACGTATATAGAAACATATAGCATCAAAATTAGACGAATCCGTAAAAATCTTTTCTCCGAGATATATTTCTTTAATCCCTAAGTTGGTGAGAGTTTAATTAGGACATAATTATTACAACTAAATACCTGAAAAACAACACTTTACTACTTATCAGTATAATAAAAATAAATATTTATTTTCTTAAAAGATTAAAATTAAGAAATACACTGTCAAGCCTTAGATTATGAAGGTTAGACATCCATACTTATCTACAACTTGGCGGTCAAGGTTTTTCCAAGTTGAGACAGACAGAAGAGAAAAAATTTAGACAGAAAAAATGATGAAGAAGATGGTCATTCCTGCTGCTGGTTTTAGATTCTGTCCAACTGGAGAAGCATTACTTTATTTAGTTAAGCTTGATGAATTACTAAATTTGGATGTTCCCAAATTTGATTCGATCATCACGATGGAGGCATGCAACTATAAGATAATATTTAGTCATTTTAAGTACTTTGTGGGTTAATTAATTAATTGTATTTATTTTGTTTTGGATCATAGAGTAGCTAACGATGTTTGCTGCTCTTGATTTGGAGATTATATATACACGATGAATTAAATTAAGAATTTAATTGATTTGATTTTATTTTGTGACATGCATATATGCTACTATGATATTTTGAATATCCTTTCTACGTACTTTTTATAGAATTTACTAACTCTCCCTTAGTAGTAATTGTGGTAATTAATAAATTAGAACTAACCCAACATTAATCTTTAGTTATAATAGTAAATTAAGAATTTCTGAATGCCTAAGGTAGCATTTCATTAATTCCAAATATAGTATGAAATGCAGCTTTTATTGTTTGAATTGAAAATTTAGATGTTTGGGGGTTGGTCTAGGCGATTTTTTTTCAACGTTGATGAGTTTTGATGATTGTTTATGAAAAATTAGTATTATCCTGGTGAATTTTTATGGGTTAGATTGAATCGGTGTTGCTGATTTCTATATATGTTGAATGGATAGGGATTTTTTTGCTTTAGTATATATTTGATCTCAATTAGTTATTATTGGATGTTGTTGTATGTATTGGATGAGTAGAGGACGGAGAAATGACTTGAGTTATAAACCTGTGACGGTTCTGTTAAGGATTATGAATCGATATTATATTGGTCAATTGATCAAAGTTAACTATATGCTAACCACTCATGTTTTTGTCATGGGTTTGGTTATTGGGCTAACATCAAGCTCTCATGTTGATCGGTACTATCACTTGCAGGCGCGGAACAATTTTATGGACACGAGACATTGGCGCCTGAGGGTAATTTTATGGTGAGTGGAAAATTCAAAATCAATTGTATTTTGTTATATATATATATATATATATATATATATATATATATAACAAGGATCAAGTGCATACCCCTTATCTTACTCACTCGTGCTCACCCCCTTTAGCGACGGACCTGATGACGGTTTCGGTCATACAACCGTCAACCGTCGTCTATACTTTTAGCAACGGACAACATATAGCGTCGCTAAAAGTATAGACGACGGTTGTATGACCGAACCGTCGCCAGGTCCGTCGCTAAAGGGGGGTGAGCATGGGTGAGTAAGATAAGGGGTATGCACTTGATCCGGACCGTATATATATATATATATATATATATATATATATATATATATACGGTCCGGATCTTAAGCTCACCCCTTATCTAACTCACCCGAGCTCACCCTCCATTTAGCGACGGACCCGACGACGGTTCGGTCATACAACCGTCGTCTATACTTTTAGCGACGAACAACATATAGTGTCGCTATAAGTATAGACGACGGTTGTATGATCGAACCGTCGTCGTGTCCGTCGCTAAAAGGGGGTGAACTCGGGTGAGTTGAATAAGGGGTGAGCTTAAGATATATTCCCTATATATATATATATATATATATATGCCAGCTTATATAGGATGTTCATGTGCTTGTAAACAGTATTTAGACAAGTTCTGCAAATCCGTAAATCTCTTTTCAGTTATATATATTTTTTGAATCCTAAACATTTTACTCACTTGACAAAAAATACTCTACTTTTATCCTAAAGCGATTAAGTGAATGTTTTATTTTTATCCTAGACTGATGAATAAAATAAACTGATAAAATACATACATATATATATATATATATGTGTGTATATATTGTGTCAAAAATGGCATTGGAGCTAGATTTAAAACCAAGTTTAGATCTCAGAAAAGTTGATTTGAGTGCATAACTGTACTATGTACTATGTCAAGGGTATACCATAATGAAGTTGGTTATGTTTTCCTTTCACATTATGGAATCCGATATTTTCATACAATCCTCTCTCATGAGTTCTATCAAAAACTCGTGTGAAAATGATTTTGCCCTTGACAAATAGGTGAAAACATGCATCCTACTGAAATTCTATACCTGAAAATGAAGCTGCTAGGTCTAGGCCTATACCATAATCAAGTTACTTTTTTTACGAAAAACCTCAGACAAGTATTTCTTGAGTTCAGGAGTGATACCAACACACACCCTATCTAAACATCTGTTCAACTAAATCAAGACTAGCATCCAAGTTAGGTTCCTTGCAAAGCCACCTATTATTAGAAGTTTATTAAATCCTCCTTGTAAATTAACCTTAAAAAAAATCTCTTATACAAATCATATGCCTCTGAAACCCTCCCCTTAAAGCACTGATTCATCAGTATATTAAAAGTATTTGAATTCACCTTAACAAGTGAGCAAACTGTTGTGTGATAGTAAAGCCTCGCATCAAAACACATTAAGAAGAAGAAAAATTAAGGACATATATGCTCTGACCTAATAGGTTAACCTTTTGGGTCAAGATGCGGTTTTAGAGGCCCCAAATTTCCCAACAACAAAGCCTCAGCTTCAGCTTTCCGTCCATGCTTACTAAAACCTCCAAAATTTCGTTAAAAGTATCTGTCTCTATCAAAGAAGCATTCATATCATGTTTCTCTATCAAATAAGCATCATTCATATCAGGTTTATCTAATAAAAACTTAATAGGATTCCATGGCTACTTTCTCCCTCCCCTGTTCAACAAACGAATTCATAAACATCAGGCTCACAACCTCAGTACCATTCAAATCACCCTGTTTTGAATTCAACTCTTTTAATTCATTAAAAAGCTCCTTAGCTTTTTCTAAATTTCCTAAATTAAGAAACCCCAAAATCAAATTACCAAGTACTTGAATAACAACTTTTAAAGTTTTGACTAATGTAAAATTTTAAGCAACAATATAGAATAACAACTTTTTACTTTTCTATATCATATCATGTATTCGCTGTGACCATTAGGTTTCAAGTTCGATTCTCGCTCAAGTTAGTTTATTTGTCGAGTTTATTTCTTCCTCCTCTTCTAGTAAGACTTAATATTGTAATAGTGATCTGATTAGTATGAGTTGTGGACCAAAATATTACACAGCACCCTATTGTTTTACTCGTAAGCTTGTATAAACACAAGCATATGCATTTGTACTTTTAAGTTATACATTACACACGCACACATACAAATACAAATATTGTTATATTTAATCTTTTGTATCTCTATTTTAAATAAATATCGCATTGTGATGGATAAAATAACAAAATCCCCAACAACCATGAAGCTTCTTCAAAAAAAAATTACACAACAACAAAAGAAAATTGGAACTGAAAAAGAATCCCGAATCAGAAATGAATTATAACACATTGGAAACAATATGACTCGCATGTCTGGTGGTGAAGATGCTACTTGCTTTCCTGATATAGTAATATCTAACACAATAAGGTTATTAGTTATTACAGTTACTATTCCAATTGAAACAAAACTTAAAAGATACAAGGGAAAGATCCTTAATAACACAAATAATCAAAAAGTCATAGCATACAGATGCATAACAAGTATGAGGGCCTCACTTACCATAACAAGACCCATGATCCTGCATATTGAAGGTTGTGGAACACAGAAATGCCAAGTGAAAACAGGCATTCTACTGCAATTTAAACCTGAAAATCAAGCTGCAGGTGTTCTTGCATATTGAGGGGGTCCTGCTGGAGGCACATGTGCTGCATAAGCAGGATATCTTGCATTTATAAGCCTTTCAATTCCTGCACCTCGCCCTTCTTTCCCAAAAACCTCAGACAAGAATTGCCCAAGCGCAGGAGTGATGCCAACACCACATCTAACCATCTGTCCAACCAAATCAAGACTAGCGTCCAAGTTAACTTCCTTGCATAGCCCCCTAATTACAAGATCATAGCTCGTCACATCAGGTTTCGGATCCCTTTCTGCCATTTTTCTCAAAATGGGTACGCAATTCACAACCTTACCTTTCTCAATCAATTCTGAAAACCATCTATTGGCATAAGGAGGAATCACTCTTAAACCAGTTTCCACCATTTTAACATACTTCTCCACAGCATCGTCAATCCTCCCCACCTTAAAATAAGTATCAATCAAAGTCCTGTAGCTCGTAACATCCGGATTCAACGACTTCCCACATAATTCCAAAAAGATCTTCTCGGCCTCATCCACCATCTCATTCTCACAATACCGTATAATCATATTATTAAATCCCGCTACATCCATTGAAAAAGGCCTGGACCTTTCGCCCTTTCCCACTTTCTTAAACACATCATATGCCTCTGAAACCCTCCCCTCTTTAAAACACTCATTTACCATTATATTAAAAGTCTCCGAATTCACAGCCTGAAACGTAGGTGGAGTGTGATCATCCAACATATGATCAAACAAAGCCTCGGCTTCAGTTTTCCTTCCATGCCTAATCAAAACCTCCAAAAGCACATTACAAGTAGCCGGAACCATCCTAAATTGTCTATCTAATAAATATTTATAGGATTCCATGGCTTCTTTCTCCCTCCCCTGTTTAAAAAACCAATCCATAAACGTTGCACTAACAACCCCATCATATACCAAACACTTCTCTTTTAATTCATCAAAAATTTCATTAGCCTTTTCTAAATTTCCTAAATTAAGAAACCCCAAAATCAAATTATTATAAACCAGAGAATCGGCACCGTGGCCTCTATGAATCATTTCCCTGAGGAGATCCATTGCTTCATCAATCCGGCCTGCGTCTATCAACCCCTTGGTTAAATGACGATACGACACAGAGCTGGGCGAAAATGGGGCGTTGTCAATGACATGGCGGTAGACATTAAGAGCAATATGGACATTTCCCATATCACAATGGGCGTTCATGAGTACATTGTAGGATACAACATTGGGAATAATATTTGATTGATTGAAGAAGTAGTTGAATAGGGCTACCGAATCTTCGTAGCGTTTAGCGCGGTGCATAGAGGCCATGATTGCATTGCAAGTGAAGACGGTGGGGCGGGTGTTGGAGAAGACGGACTGGCGGGCGAGCAAGGAGGCGTTGTCGAGGTCTCCAGCGCGGATGAGGGACTGGACGCGGTTGTGGAGATTGAGACGGGGGCCAACGAGGGCGGAGGTTGAGTCAGGGAGGCGTGGGGCGTTGGGGTCGCGCGGTGGGCGGGGGCCGGAGTCACGGCGGAGGGCGTGGAGTGGGGGTTCGATGCGAAGGCGGCGCTTGCGACGGCGGCGTTCGGCGGCGGCTTCTTCGGCTGAGGAGAAAGCGAAATTGCGAATTAGGAGAAGAAAGGTTGGATTTTGAGCTAGGGTTTGACGGGCAGAGGTGGTGTAAAGAGGGGATGTGCGGCGGAGGGAGCCAATTACGAAGCGATATAGAGTCATGGTGGTTTTAGTTAGGTATAGAGAGAGAAACCTAATTTGGAAGGAGAAATGGAGATCCAGAGGGGTTTTCTTAAACCTTATGAAACGAAGGGGGCAAGTGACGAGGAGTGAATTCTTTTGACTAAACAAAAGGGAAAATTAATTAATTAGGGGAAATACTAATTAAAAGAAAAAAACTAAAAATTTTCAATTGCCAAACGGCCCAAACTAATGAAAAGACTTTATATAATTATTTATATGGATTAAAAAATTAGTTTTTTTTTTTTAAATTGGTAGGGCGTTGAATCAAAGTTTGAACTATAGAGTTATCAAGAATGAGTTTTTTAGATAAAGTCAATATATAGATAGAACCCCAATATATAATAATTCAATGGAGCATTCTTTTATTAAGTAAATATATCAAATAAACCAAATTAAAATGAGTATTGAACTTTGAACTTGAGAGAAATATCAAGCAGCTTGTAGGCAATGATTTTCTGTTTTGGCTTGATTTGTTTGGTAATTTATAGAGTAAATTGATAAATTCACAACAGAAAATGATTATTTTACATGAAAATCGTCGCTATAAATTCTATAGCGGGTGACACTTTTTGATGTGAAAATATCAAAAAGTGGTGTAGAAATATTAATTTCCTAAAAATGACTTTTAGAAATGAGTTTGGTCCACTTAGCCGACTTAAGGTGGTTTAATGTAAATAGGATATATATTTGGCCCACTTGTTAAAAACATGCAGATTAGCCCAAGTCCTTTTGGACTAAGAAATTAAGTTTTGGATATGTTGATAATTTAGTTTTTGGTATTTAATAATAAAATATATTATTTAAATTCTTAGTTTCATATTATGTTTTCATATGTTATATGTCAAAATTTGGGATGTTTATGATTTTGATTAATTTATCTAGTATATAGTTGGTGTTGTTTTGTGACAATGTTGAATAAAAGAAAATGTAAGAATATTTATTACTATTTTTATCTTGTAAAAAGATTTTTCTTTTAATATACTTTTTCTTTTTTTGAGTAACAATATTTGTCATTTTTATTGTAAATAATTATGCCATAGTGTGACTTATGTTTAGTTTAATATTTTAGCAAAATAATTAACATAATTTTTAATACTTTTTATATGAATTATAAGATTCGTTCTGTAACAAGTTTTGTCTAAGTTTATTTTACTTATGTGTATTCAAATTTAATTTTTAATATTTTATAAATTTAATTAGCAAAAAGTGTATGAATTTATTTTCTTAATAAAATGAATATTTGTTATTTTTGGATATTAATACTATTTATTGTATAAGTTCATAATTTAATTAATTAGATCAAGAGAAATTTGAGATCTATGGGAATACAAGTATAATTAATTAGGATTATTATATTTAAATTATCATTGAAATATTTGATGTCATCGGCAAGTGCTAACTGTATAATACACAACTTATATGTGACGCCCCCAAAATAGGTATACAACACCCATTCTGAGTCGCCAAATACATGGTACATAAAGCAAACTACAACTTCAATAATACAAATGTCGTGTGAAATACGACAATACATACTGTGAGTTTAGATACAAATATTGTCTTCTAGACAATATCCACACGCAAATAAGTCCTCATTACAATTATTCAAACACTATTTTACAAAAATAGTGAGGACTGCTAAAACATCTTTCTAGAAACCTCACTCCATACCCCGACTCGATCATGCTATGTTCTCACCTCCTGAGAAGAAAAATGGAACAAAAAGGAAAGGGTGAGCTCAACTAGCCAGTAAAGAATATTATGACTAAGATAATATACAACAAGTTATCGTTAGTCTTCAACAGGGAAAAAAATCTGATAAAATATAATCGACAACAAGTTTTAGATCAACAAATACAGCGGAAACAGCAATCCATTAGAAGAGTCACGTAGAGAATGAATTCTACTGTCTTCTAAGATTTAAAAGTCCATCATCAATATTTCATCCCTGTAACAACAATCAATATACATCTTTAATCATCTTTGCACTACAGGCCAAAGATATTCATTTGTATCACCAGTTGGTCATGTTCATCTCAACACCTGTTCATCTTTGCACTACGGGCCAAAGAGATTCATCAGTTTAATCATTCATCTTTGCACTACAGGCCAAAGATATTCATCAAGTATCACCATTAAGGACTGAAGATGATGAAAAACATTTTTAAGAACGAATCCAGTGAGATAGAAAGACAAATATTAGGGATTCGTACAACAGTTTATCCAAGATCAACAATACTTCATAATAACCGATTTTGAAGCAGAATTCAAAAATAACGATCAAAACATGGATACAATCAAAGATACTAGCAAAAATAGACATCTTGGATAAAAAGGAAAAGTTTTATTTTTCAGTGAATAGTGCCGTATACGTGAATAGTGTCGTATACGTGAATAATAACCCCGACAGAAAAAGTTCCAAATTTGATAAAAAAAGTTCACCAATAATTCAGCATAATGATATTGAAGAAAATAATATCATTTAAGAAGAAAATAACATTCCTTACCTCAAAATAACCGTACTTCTGACTGAATTTCGGTATAGCGCTAACAGAAACTCGCACCGTATAGCAACACTCAAAGTATACTCACAAGAATACGCTCGATAATATAGAGAGAGAAAGAGAGAAAACTTTGTTTCTGGTGTGATTTTCAATTCTAACTTAGCCCTCTATTTATAGGAAAATGTTAGAACGTCATAGGAGACTAAATTAATAAAATATTAATATTTACCAAATATTCAAGCCCATCACCAAGGAATCTGGTTTTAGCATTTTCCACATGCCCACCTTCTAGAAAAAAAATAAAAAAAAACGTTTTTGAAATAAAAAAATAATTAAACTTTCAAAAATCAATTATTTCGGAACCCCGGAACTTCAATAATTCACAATAAATAGCTCATTTGTCAGAAAATTCGAATCTCGCGATTTTTTATAGGAATTTCAATTCTCTACAACTTTGCAGAAGAAAATTTTTTCAAATTCCAAACTGAAATTATCCGAAATCCACAAACGGACGATTTTACAGTCTACAATCAATTTTCAGTCAAGAAATGGGTCTACCGACACACAAAATCTGTTTTTAATATTTATTGCAATAAAAATACTATTTCTCCTCATAAACTCATATATCCTCCATTCATTATAAAAATATCACCATTATTATATTATTAAAATATAATAATATATTTAAATGAATTATTTTATCAAAAAAAGATAAAATTTTAATTTTCAACGATTGTCACATTAAAAATTTTCTCCATCTATATTCACATAAAATCAATATTTTCCTCATCATATAAATTAATAATTAATTATTCATAAATAATATTACAGAATCACAATACTGACAAACAGGCCGTTCCCAGGAAAGAGAGGGCTTTCCAATAAGAATTTCTCCTTACTGGCGCGCAATTAGGTGACCAAACCTCTCCTTAAACAGAACTTTTTAGACATTGCCAATAATGTTATCTGATAATATTATTCAAATAATATGGATTATTGATCTGATAATGAAAAATACTGTGCAATGACAATTATTGAAACAATAATAATATAAATATCAACGCAGCAATTATTGAATCAATAAAGTAATGAACAGTAACTCCTGTAGCAATTATTGAGTAGTGCCTTCTTACGTAAGGATCAATAATTCAAAATACTGTGCAATACCGTGTGCCACTGTGCAACAACGCGTATTACTGTATTTTAACCACCAGGTAACCCAACAGTGTTAACGGTAACAATTTACGCCGTTATTTATAAAACTCAATCTTTGTCATTTTCTTTCATCCAACCGTTTTTCGTTATGGGGCCCACAAATGACTGCGCCGTCGTACGGAGATTCCCGACAATAAGAATATTCCACGAATATTCCCCGACAAAAAGAATATTTTGTAACCACTTGCTTATTTTGCAAAAATTTGCACATTCACCCATAACCAAAATATTATATCAAATTAACCCTTATTAATTTAGAATAATGAATAAAGAAAAATTTAATTTTATTTATAATAAGTTGGGGTCTTACATTATATATATATATATATATATATATATATATATATATATATATATATATATATATATATATATATATAAAATGTTAATTTTAAGCCCCATTTATTTCCAGTGTAAAGTTGGTTATAAAAGAATTTATCAGAAACTTTATTAAAACACTCTTTAAACATAATTAATTACGTGAATAAGTTGACTAAAAATTCAGACTTTTAAATTTTAAAATTATTAATTTTATGTAAAAAAATATTTACTCAAATATTAGTTAGTTAAAGGATATTTCTTTATATAACATTTTTTCATATTAATTATAAAAAGTCAAAAAACACTTTTACTTCATTGTGGTTGTAGTATTTTAAGAAATTAGTCATTGTACTTTTAAAATATTCAATTAGCCCACTGTGATTTTTAAAAATGTATAATCAAGTCATTCCGTCCAATTTCTAGGACGGACGTCAAATAATTACACACGTGACATTGAAAAAAAAAGGAAAAAAATCATTATTTCCTATGTGGCACGCCAGTCAGCCAAATTCTTAGTACTATTGAGCCACTGCATTGTAAAAAAAATGCAATTAGCCCACTGTGGTTTTAAAAATAAAAATAAAAATACTTTTATGTTTTAAAATATTTATAAAATTTTTAAAAATAAAAATATTTTTATGTTTTATTTTTTTTCTTTTTCTTTACCTAAATATTTATAATATTTATAATATTAATTTTATTAATATTAATATTATAATATTTATAATATGTATGTTTTATTTTAAAAATAAAAATAAAAATACTTTTATGTTTTAAAATACTTATAAATTTTTTAAAAATAAAAATATTTTTATGTTTTATTTTCTTTCTTTTTCATTACCTAAATATTTATAATATGCATAATATTAATAAAAATTAATATTATAATATTTATAATATGTATGTTTTATTTTAAAAATAAAAATAAAAATACTTTTATGTTTAAAAATACTTATAAAATTTTTAAAAATAAAAATATTTTTATGTTTTATTTTCTTTCTTTTTCTTTACCTTAATATTTATAATATGTATAATATTAATAAAAATTAATATTATAATATTTATAATATGTATGTTTTATTTTAAAAATAAAAATAAAAATACTTTTATGTTTTAAAATACTTATAAGATTTTTAAAAATAAAAATATTTTTATGTTTTATTTTATTTCTTTTTCTTTACCTTAATATTTATAATATGTATAATATTAATAAAAATTAATATTATAATATTTATAATATGTATTTTTATTTTAAAAATAAAAATGCTTTTATGTTTTAAAATACTTATAAAATTTTTAAAAATAAAAATATTTTTATGTTTTATTTTCTTTCTTTTTATTTTCTTTTTTTTTCCAACTATAGCAAATTACAAGGTTATTAAATTTTAGGAAATTACCAAAAATAAGAATGTTAAGCTTGAATAGTAATTTTTCAATTTTCGAACAACCTGAGGGGCAACAGACCCAGGCGCATCATTTTCACCATCTGCAAAACTAAAGAGTCAAAGCCCCCAAACAAGAGTATTTTCTCTATATATATATATCTATTTCTATATTTCTGTATACGATTTGTTCTCTCTCCTTCAATCCCTAAATTTCTCAAAAATTCTACGTTTCTTTTCGAATCTCAATCTTCCTCTCATTTTTCTTCATAGCTCCGTACACTTTCCTTAATTAATTATTTTTTTTAACCTCAAAAACCCTAGTTTTAGTCTTTGAAACTTCATATTAGTGGGAATACTACAGAATCAGGACTCACTTGTTCGGGGGCTGGAATTGAGGTTGGGACTGGGATTGGGTTTCCTCGCCCATGAGAGAGACAGAGTTAGTGAAGGAAATTGATTTTGGAGCTCTTCTCTTTTTGAGTGGTGGTGTGGTGGTGTGGTGACCGGTACGGTGGCCCAATCAGCTTGTCACGTAAGAAATAACTTTTTTTTTTCAAAATCCATGTAGGAAAATTGGATCAATTTTGTAACGTTGTTAGTCAAATTGGACGAAATGACTTGATTGTACATTTTTAAAAACCACAGTGGGCTAATTGAATATTTTAAAAGCACAATGACTAATTGCTTAAAACACTACAACCACAGTGGGGTAAAAGTGATTTTTGCCATTATAAAATAACTAGTTGATAACCCGTGCAATGCACGGGTTAGTTTGAATAATGATTTTAATAATTTGTCAGGTATTCATGTCAAAAAAAAAACAATACATAATTCAGTAATTATTTTTACCCGTAAACGCCTAATAACACTAATCAAATAGTGATATTTGAGTTTAATTGGAATACTAATTTCTAATAAATTTTTGTGCTAAATTAAATTGATTATAGTAATATTTGAGAAAGAAAACTTACACTATATATTTTAATTAATTAATTTAATAATGATATTTTGAAATTTTTAATTGGCTATATCTAAAAATTGAATATCTTAATAAAATTATAATAATTAAATTATCTTACATAAAATTGGTCAAGATATATTATCTTAAACAATTTTTTTAA
The DNA here is from genome assembly GCA_020205505.1 of Panax japonicus. Taxonomy (NCBI): domain Eukaryota; kingdom Viridiplantae; phylum Streptophyta; class Magnoliopsida; order Apiales; family Araliaceae; genus Panax; species Panax japonicus. The sequence continues at coordinate 51,846,490 of CM035106.1, forward strand.
TAAAAAATATTATAATAAGTTTGGTAGAACGAAAAATAAAAAATATTTTAGACTTACCTCCTCTTGTTAAAGAATAAAAATAAAAAATTATTTATGTGTATCATCATTTATGTGTATTTATAACTCACTTAATTAATTAAGAGTGGACTCAACGATTTTTCCAATTGATTTGATTTGATGTTGTTATCATTTAATAATTTTTTCCAATTGATTTGATTTAATGATGTCATCATTTATGTGTATTTATATATAATTATAGAACAAATATCGATTAAAATTTAATTAATTGATATATGAATAATTATATTAAAATTCCTTGATGTCCGAATATAGATCGAGTGGTTTAAATTGACGAAATTACTTTAACGGTTGATTGTATTGTATTTATAACCGTCATGTCCACTCAGAATCCAATCAAAAATAAAATTAGTCATTTACTAGTTCATTAAATAAATTGTGCTACCCCTACACTTGACTTTACCCAGATAATCACACTCACAACCAACAGTAAAGTTACACGCTGTAGTTAAATCCTTACATGGACCGGAATTAAGAATCCATTCACAATTCGAATAGGAAACAAGTACTAATATATATTTAACCGGTCCCTCCCTTGGTCTATGTTTCTATAAATTTAGTACAAATGAATTACTTGAGTCGTCCTAGGTTTCGTTTCCAAAAACGTTGGAGAAATTAATATGGGACGAGATGATGAATTTAAGGTGCCAAAAGGTTTCCGTTTTAGTCCGACTGAAGAGGAAATCATCAACTTCTATTTACGGCCAAAGATTATGGGAGAAAAGCTGCCTTGTAATATTGTGGAGGAGGAAAAACTTTACAGCGGCGACCCTTGGAAAGTTCTCGACGATGAAAAGCAATGGCAAGTATCCGAGGCCGCGGGAGAAATAAGAGAGAAGACTATCTATATTTTCACCAAGTTGACCAAGAAAGCTAGGGCAACCTGCAGTACTGCCGGAAAGATGAGGAAGAACGGAGGCGATGCCGGAGGAAAAGAGAAGATTGTCCGGGCGGCCGGGTGTGGTAGTTGGGATGCGCAGACGGGGACGAAGGAAATCAAGAATGGTAAGGAAGAGGTTATAGGGTTTAAGAGGATGCTTGTTTTTGAGATAAGAGACTCAAGTGCGGCGCGGCTATTATTAACGTGGGGCATTGGATAATGCATGCATGAATATTCTCTTCTTCTTCCGGCTGGTGACGAATCAGAGTACGTGCTTTGTGAAATAACCCAATATTTAAAGAAAAAACCTAAGAGGAAGCGTTCGTGCAGTGAAAGAAAATTACAATCCTCGATCGTAAACATTAAGCTGCAAGGACGTACTGATCGTGGTATTAAACATGATGATGAAGCTGCAAGTACTGATCATGGTATTGAACGTCCCCTTGCAATTCAGTATCCAGGCCGTCCAATTCAAGTGTTTGATTATAAATTTGCTGAATCGTTAAGCATGGAGCTTTGGCAAAAGATATATCCGATCCATGAAGGTAGTTGTTTCTTGATTTATTTAATACAAGTATACATATATTATATATAAAGAAATAATTAATTCGGTTTACCTCATTAATTAATATAGTTTAGATGCATGCATCAATTTATCAATACTGAAAATTAATAAGCTTTAGGCATAATTATATATATATATTTAAGAAAGATTATTTGGGACATAATTATAGAAATTAATTAATTGACAAGATAAGTACTGATCTATATATATATATATCTAATTAAAATTCATGTGTTCTTAATTTTATTCTAGGAATTGAAGAAGACTTGAAGATGTTCCATCTAGCTAGCAGCACCCTGAGAACTTCCAGACCCCTGATACCGGTTACAATCTAGTTGTGGATGTTAATTATATATATTTTAGTAATTGTATTGCAATTTTTTTATTTTTTATTTTTTGCCTAGATGAGCATCTTTCCAATAATTACTATGGAATTTGGTTTTGATTGAATAGTCTAAAAACATGAATGATAATTAATTATTATAAAATAATGTATATTGGGAATGTTTAGGTAAATTTTTTGATTGTCACTTACGTGCATAAATATTAATTAATTAATGATAATTATTTTTAAGAGATGCGTATATATTAAGTGAGACCTTCTTAGTTATAATATTATTCGATCGATTTGTTTCAATTGAAATTGGCCAGGACTCTTAATTATTTAAAGAGTAAAATGTAATTTACTACTTGTAGTTTACACGGTTTTGCACTTAACTACTCGTGGTTAAAAAATCGTCAATTGACCACATGTAATTTTAAAAAGTTGCAAACTCTCACCTATGTCCTATATATATAACACCGTTAACAACAGCGGTCAGTCGTTGACATTATTACCCTCAACTTGTCATTAAATTTAACAAAACATACCACACATTCAACAATAACATATAATTCTAAGCCAAAAGTCATACAAACTTTCATTTGTACATTTTTTAAATCTATTTTTGTATTTGGATCGGGCTAAAACTAACTAATATTTTCCCTTCTAGCTAGTTCAGATAATTAAGTTTACTAGCATATATGATCATGTGATTGAATATATATATATATATAGGGTCAGATCACGTGAGAGCTCCCTTACTTTGTTAAAATGCGGATTTTTTTTTGTTTTTTTTTTTGGTATTTTTTAAACAACTAAAAAAAATATTTAATATTTTATGGAACTGAATTTTTTTTAAAATAATACAGTGTTTTGGATGTGATTTGGGTACGTATAACAAAATATGTATGTACAGTCTGGGCAAACTGTACCACCACTTTTTGGTATATGTATTCAAAACACGCCCAAAACATTATTAACACGATTCTCATCTTTTTGATGATGTCATCATTTATGTGTATTTATATATAAATATTGATTGTATTAAAATAATTTATTTTATTAAAATATCTCTAACAATATCCACTCTATTTTAATCAGAGTCGGTCCTGGGTTTTCTAAGGCCCAGGGCGAACTTTCTCAAGTGTGCTCCTTTATACAAATTAAATAAAAAAATAAATAAATTATTAACTAATTAATTTTATTAAAATTATAAGAATTTACAAAAGATAAGAAAAAACACTTTGGGGCCTCATTAAAACCTTTTTTTGGGAAAACCCCAATGAAACAAAATTCCAAACGAAGGAAAAAGAGTACCTACTAAAATTTGGTGAAGACCCTCAGAGGTATTAGTAACCAAACATAATTATTTTTATGAAGTTTGTCTAGTTTTTTACCTACTAAAATTAAAATCTTAAGAACACTTAAGTACATAACCAGTCAGCAGGCTTAAAATTTCTAACCAAGTCAATCAACTTAATATAAGTATATCCTCCTCCACCTGCCTTGCTACCCCAGTACTCTCATTAATATAACACCAGGCTGGAGTTTGTAGGCCAAAGCCAACTACAGCAGCCATTGCAAATGTTTTGCAGAATACATTAAACAACAATGGAAGACAAAATCATATTTCCCATACATCTATTTTCTCATGTACACTTGCATACATATGGTCCACTGTAAGAGCCTCAGAGGTGTAAGTTAATAGAACAGACTTGGAACCAGCCAAAATTCTTCCAATGAAGCTTGTCCAGTTTGTTACCTACTAATATTGAAATCTTAAGTACACATAGGTGGTCAGAAGGGCCAGAAATTTCTAATCAAACTCAATCAACTTAATTTAAATAAGTATATACTCCTGCAACGGCCTAGCTACCCAAGGTACTCTCATTAGCCAATTGACACAAAGATGATAAGCAAAGCTAAATTATAGAATGGTGTTAGTAGACCCATACAAAACAAAAGAAAAGATGTTATAATTGAAGTTTTAACTTGTGACTGATAAGCAAGATTACACAAATATGTTAGAATTTGGGGAATTCTAAATTTCTAATATGTCCCCAAATTCTAATTTCACAATCATAAATATATACACCATATTTTATTCTCAATTCTACAATAAAAAACCCAAAACCCACATAATATTAACACACAAATACACAATCTAGAAGTCACTATCTTCAGACTAACACCATGAAACATAAAAATAATGCAGTTAATTTACTAAAAGAAGACCTCGTTTCAAATTAATCACCCTAAATTATAAATGATACATTCCCCAAAGTCTAATTTGACAATCATAAATATATACACCATATTTCATTCTTAATTCTACAATAAAAAAACCCAAAACCCACAATATTAACACACAAATACACAATCTACAGACTACAAAACATACCTCAGACAGCAAGAAGCAAAATCAGATTTGATTATTTGAAAGCCACTTAGAACCTGTTTGATGGGTTGCAAGACAAGAAGCAAAATCTATTTGATGGGTTGCGACAAGAAGAAAAATCTATTAACTGGGTTGCAACTTATAAGACAATTATTGGCTCTATCGACAACTTCTAGGCGGTGACAATTGATTAATTGAAGCTCAAACCTTTTGTTCCTACTATTCGGTTTTGAGGAGAAGAAGCCGAGAAGATTAATTGTTATGTGAGCTGTGGGTATAAGCTTATAAATTAAAAAAAATTGAGCCCCCTTCAGCTTTGGGTCCAGGGCGCAAGGGCGGCTCTGATTTTAATAATAAAATTAAATAATTAAGTATGGGCAAATAATTAATAGATTGTTATGCACAATGTGGGTAGCAATGTCATGAACGATTCAGCAATTTCAAAGCGATCACAAGTTTTATTTATTTATTTATAAAATAATTTTTTTAATTCAAATGAAAAATTTATGAGCCTGAAATATTACATATGAATGATCTCATAAATAGGAATATGCTAACATGTTTTGATTCAATGTTCATTGTTAAACTAACTACATACATGATTTATACTATATTAATTTATATTTTCAAAACTCATCAATATTTAGAAAGCATGACAATATAATGGAGTATGCCACACATGAGTATGCCTTCAGCTGCTCTATTGATTTTTTAATTAGACCAATATAATGGAGTATGCTCTATTGATTTTTTTAATAATAATAATATATTATTAAAAATTAATAATACTATTATTATATTATTTTTAACATATTATTAAAATTTATAATTTATAATATATTAGATTATAAATTATTATTTGGGTTTTTATTATATTATTTTTATTTATTTTTGGGTTGTGTGCGAATACACGAACACACACATCAAAAATTAATTAATGTTTTAGATTATTAGTTATTATGCTATATATGACTAGGGATACCTTTAATTAACATTAAAAATGAGAAGCAATTCAAAGTAAAATTATGACAAATGGGAAAAATAATATCACTAGAAGTATAATTAACATTAACATTATGGTGTCCTAATAAAGAGTTTTTTTTAAATAACTAAAGTACGTAGAAAGTGAAACTATAAATTAATCTAGTGGGGAGAAAAATTAAAAACTCTTAAAAACATTAAAATCTCTTAAAGTTTTTTACACTTAGGGATTGTATTGTTATCAAATTAATCTTAATTCCAAGTTCAGACAAAAGACTAATTAATGTTTTAGATTATTAGTTATTATATTGGACATCCTATATTAGTTAAATAAATTTTTATTTTTATTTTTACATTTTAGCAACTAAATAATAAGAGAACAATATCATTTTAAAATTAAAATGGAACAATTATAATTAATAAGCGCGTGTATACATATCTTCTGATACATATAAAGAAATATATATATAGCGTCAAAATTAGACGAATCCTATATTAGTTAAATAAATTTTTATTTTTATTTTTTACATTTTAGCAACTAAATAATAAGAGAACAATATCATTTTAAAATTAAAATGGATCAATTATAATTAATACATATCTTCTGATAAAACATTTAGCATCAAAATTAGACGAATCCGTAAAAATCTTTTCTATATATCAGTAGATTTCTTTAATCCCTAAGTTGTTGAGAGTTTAATTAGGACATAATTATTATAACTAATAAAAATAAAAAATAAAAATAAATATACCACCAGATTAAAATTAAGAAATAAACAGTTAAGCCTTAGATTAAGAAACTTATATATTTATACGTATCTACAACTTGGTGCTCACGTTTGTTCAGGGGCGGATCCAGACGGATTGTTCAGTGGGGTCAAACTCAGAAAAAAAAATTCTTACAAATAAAAATTTCATAAAATAACTTACAAAACTAAACAATCCTCAAATATTATTTATAATAACATTTTTCTAGATTTCATTGCTTAAAATTGTTGCATGATATAGCCTCATTTTTAATACTTACAAAAATATCACGCTCAATGTATGTTACTAAACAGTCATTTATCCATTCATCTCCTATTTGATTACGGAGTTCATTCTTCATGATATTTATGGCTGAAAATATCCTTTCAACAGTTGCAGTAGCAACGGGCAAAAGTAGAGCCAATTCCAACAACAAATAGACTTTGGTATACACATCATCCTTTCTTTTCTGAACCAACATTTGAGCCAATTCCCCAATTCCTTCTATACTCGAAAAATTAGAATTGGTTCTCTATATCCACAATATAGAAGAATAGAAAATTGGCTTAATGACTTAGTGAGATTTGGGAATTAGGGATTGTTGCATAGTGTCTGCTCACTTAGTATATGTATAACATAATACAGTGGTGTTTCTTAGTATACATGTTCACTTTAGACCCTCTTAATATTTTTTTTCCTAATATGACCCTCTTAATTTTTTCCCCTCCTAATATGACTACTGACCCCATAAAAATTCAGTGGGGTCAGGTGCCCCCTTGCCCTAAGGCAGGTCCGCCCCTGCGTTTGTTCGTGGCCTATTTATACATCAAATTAAGCTTAATTCCAATTTCAGACAATTTCAGACAGAAGAGAGAAAAGAAAGTAGAGAGCAGATAAAATTTAGAGAGAGAAAATGGTCATCCCTGTTGGTTTTAGATTCTGTCCAACTAGAGAGGAGCTGATCAACTTCTACTTGAGGCCAAAGATCATGGGAAATATCTTGCCTAGTAACGTTGTGGAGAAAAAGAACTCTACGGCGGCAATCCTTGGGATATATTGAAGAATGCAAATCATTGGCTAGTTTCGAAAACCGACAAGCTTGGGAATGCAGTCAAGAAAACCATATACGTATTCACCAAGTTAACCAAGAAAGCTGTCGTCGCCGGGAAGATGAGGAAGAACAGCGGTACCGATGGGAAGGAGCAGTATATTCGGGCGGCGGGGTGCGGGACGTGGGATGGGCAGACTGAGCCTAGGGAAGTCAAGAATGGGGGTGATGTGATTGGATATAAAAAAATACTAGTTTTTGAAATAAGGAGTGCTGTTAAATGTAATTCGGAGGGTCATTGGATTATGCACGAGTTCTCCCTTGCGGGTGGTGAATCGGATTATGTGGTTTGTGAATTTATTCTTGATTTGAAGAAAATATCCAAGAGGAAGATCAAGGGAATAGATGATGATCAAGAAGTTGTTATTAATCCGAAAAGATTATTATTGACAATTAATGGTGATCAAAAAGAGAAAAAAGATGATAATCGTGTTATTATTAGGACTACGGATGTTACGGTACATGATGATCATGAAGGCAGTTCTTCTTCTTGTATGGAATACGTACAAACACATGAATGGGAATATTAGGATGATATTTGTGACCTTGAAGCATTACTGAATCAGGAAGTTGTTACTAACCCAAAAAGACTAACGAAAACTGATGAAGAGAAAAAAGAAGATGAGTAGACTAATGTTGTAATTTGTTGTGTTGTAGATGATGATGTTCCACTAGTAGTACATGAAGAAGCGGATCCTTCCGGTATGGCGGATTATTATTAGGACCAGAGGCGGAATTAGGCGGGGGCGGGCGGGGGCAGCTGCCCCTGATAGGTTGGCGCCCAGTTGTGGAACTAGGGAGGCCAGTGGCGGAACTAGGCAGGGGCGGGGGGCAGCTGCCCCCGGTAGGATGACCCTCTTAATTTTTTTCCCTCCTAATATGACTACTGACCCCATTAAAATTCAGTGGGGTCAGGTGCCCCCTTGCCCAAAGGCAGGTCCGCCCCTGCATTTGTTCGTGGCCTATTTATATATCAGATTAACCTTAATTCCAATTTCAGACAATTTCAGACAGAAGAGAGAAAAAAAAGTAGAGAGCAGAGAAAATTTAGAGAGAGAAAATGGTCATCCCTGTTGGTTTTAGATTCTGTCCAACTAGAGAGGAGCTGATCAACTTCTACATGAGGCCAAAGATCATGAGAAATATCTTGCCTTGTAACGTTGTGGAGGAGAAAGAACTCTACGGCGGCAATCCTTGGGATATATTGAAGGATGCAAATCATTGGCTAGTGTCGGAAACCGACAAGCTTGGGAATGCAGTCAAGAAAACCATATACGTATTCACCAAGTTAACCAAGAAAGTTGTCGTCGCTGGGAAGATGAGGAAGAACAGCGGCACCGGTGGGAAGGAGTAATATATTCGGGCGGCGGGGTGCGGGACGTGGGATGGGCAGACTGGGCCTAGGGAAGTCAAGAATGTGGGTGATGTGATTGGATATAAAAAAATGTTAGTTTTTGAAATAAGGAGTGCTGCTAAATGTAATTCGGAGGGTCATTGGATTATGCACGAGTTCTCCCTTGCGGGTGGTGAATCGGATTATGTGGTTTGTGAAATTATTCTTGATTTGAAGAAAATATCCAAGAGGAAGATCAGGGGAATAGATGATGATCAAGAAGTTGTTATTAATCCGAAAAGATTATTATTGACAATTAATGGTGATCAAGAAGAGAAAAAAAATGATAATCGTGTTATTATTAGGACTACGGATGTTCCGGTACATGATGATCATGAAGGCAGTTCTTCTTCTTGTATGGAATACGTACAAACACATGAATGAAAATATTAGGATGATATTTGTGACCTTGAAGCATTACTGAATCAGGAAGTTGTTACTAACCCAAAAAGACTAACGAAAACTGATGAAGAGAAAAAAGAAGATGAGTAGACTAATGTTGTAATTTGTTGTGCTGTGGATGATGATGTTCCACTAGTAGTACATGAAGAAGTGGATCCTTCTGGTATGGCGGATTATTATTAGGACCAGAGGCGGAACTAGGCGGGGGCAGCTGACCCTGATAGGGTGGCGCCCAATTGTGGAACTGGGGAGGCCAGTGGCCGAACTAGGCGGGGGGCAGCTGCCCCCGGTAGGATGACCCTCTTAATTTTTTTCCCTCCTAATATGACTACTGACCCGATAAAAATTTAGTGGGGTCAGGTGCCCCTTGCCGTAAGGCAGGTCCGCCCCTGCGTTTGTTCGTGGCCTATTTATACATCAAATTAACCTTAATTCCAATTCAGACAATTTCAGACAGAAGAGAGAAAAGAAAGTAGAGAGCAAAGAAAATTTAGAGAGAGAAAATGGTCATCCCTGTTGGTTTTAGATTCTGTCAAACTAGAGAGGAGCTGATCAACTTCTACTTGAGGCCAAAGATCATGGGAAATATCTTGCCTTGTAACGTTGTGGAGGAGAAAGAACTCTACGGCAGCAATCCTTGGGATATATTGAAGGATGCAAATCATTGGCTAGTGTCGGAAACGGACAAGCTTGGGAATGCAGTCAAGAAAACCATATACGTATTCACCAAGTTAACCAAAAAAGCCGCCGTGCCGGGAAGATGAGGAAGAACAGCGGCACCGGTGGGAAGGAGCAGTATATTCATGCGGCGGGGTGCGGGACGTGAGATGGGCAGACTGGGCCTAGGGAAGTCAAGAATGGGGGTGATGTGATTGAATATAAAAAAATGCTAGTTTTTGAAATAAGGAGTGCTGCTAAATGTAATCCGGATGGTCATTGGATTATGCACGAGTTCTCCTTGCTGGTGGTGAATCGGATTATGTGGTTTGTGAAATTATTCTTGATTTGAAGAAAATATCCAAGAGGAAGATCAGGGGAATAGATGATGATCAAGAAGTTGTTATTAATCCAAAAAAATTATTATTGACAATTAATGGTTATCAAGATGAAAAAATAGATGAGAATCGTTTTATTATTAGGACTACGGATGTTCCGGTACATGATGATCATGAAGGCGGTTCTTCTTCTTGTATGAAATACGTACAAACACATGAATGGGAATATTGGGATGATATTTGTGACCTTGAAGCATTACTGAATCAGGAAGTTGTTACTAACCCAAAAACACTAACGAAAACTGATGAAGAGAAAAAAGAAGATAAGGAGACTAATGTTGTAATTTGTTGTGTTGTGGATGATGTTGTTCCACTAGTAGTACATGAAGAAGCGGATCCTTCTGGTATGGCGGATTATTATTAGGACCAGAGGCGGAACTAGGCGGGGGTGGGCGGGGGCAGCTGCCCCTGATAGAGTGGCGCCCAGTTGCGGAACTAGGGAGGCCAGTGGCGGAACTATGCGGGGGCAGGGGGGGCAGCTGCCCCCGGTAGGATGACCCTCTTAATTTTTTCCCCTCCTAATATTACTACTGACCCCATAAAAATTCAGTGGGGTCAGGTGCCCCCTTGCCCTAAGGTAGGTCCGCCCCTGCGTTTGTTCGTGACCTATTTATACATCAAATTAACCTTAATTCCAATTTCAGACAATTTCAGACAGAAGAGAGAAAAGAAAGTAGAGAGCAGAGAAAATTTAGAGAGAGAAAATGGTCATCCCTGTTGGTTTTAGATTCTGTCCAACTAGAGAGGAGCTGATCAACTTCTACTTGAGGCCAAAGATCATGGGAAATATCTTGCCTTGTAACGTTGTGGGGGAGAAAGAACTCTACGGCGGCAATCCTTGGGATATATTGAAGAATGCAAATCATTAGCTAGTGTCAGAAACTGACAAGCTTGGGAATGCAGTCAAGAAAACCATATACGTATTCACCAAGTTAACCAAGAAAGCTGCCGTCGCCGGGAAGATGAGGAAGAACAGCGGTACCGGTGGGAAGGAGCAGTATATTCGGGCGGCGGGGTGCGGGACGTGGGATGGGAAGATTGGGCCTAGGGAAGTCAAGAATGGGGGTGATGTGATTGGATATAAAAAAATGCTAGTTTTTGAAATAAGGAGTGCTGCTAAATGTGATTCTGAGGGTCATTGGATTATGCACGAGTTCTCCCTTGCGAGTGGTGAATCGGATTATGTGGTTTGTGATATTATTCTTGATTTGAAGAAAATATCCAAGAGGAAGATCAGGGGAATAGATGATGATCAAGAAGTTGTTATTAATCCGAAAAGATTATTATTGACAATTAATGGTGATCAAGAAGAGAAAAAAGATGAAAATCGTGTTATTATTAGGACTACGGATGTTCCGGTACATGATGATCATGAAGGCAGTTCTTCTTCTTGTATGGTATACGTACAAACACATGAATGGGAATATTGGGATGATATTTGTGACCTTGAAGCATTACTGAATCAGGAAGTTGTTACTAACCCAAAAAGACTAACGAAAACTGATGAAGAGAAAAAAGAAGATGAGGAGACTAATGTTGTAATTTGTTGTGCTGTGGATGATGATGTTACACTAGTAGTACATGAAGAAGCGGATCCTTCTGGTATGGCGGATTATTATTAGGACCAGAGGCGGAATTAGGCGGGGGCGAGCGGGTGCAGCTGCCCTGATAGGGTGGCGCCCAGTTGTGGGACTAGGGAGGCCAGTGGCGAAACTAGGCGAGGGCGGGGGAGGGGGGGCAGCTGCCCCCGATAGGATGACCCTCTTAATTGTTTTCCCTCCTAATATGACTACTGACCCGATAAAAATTCAGTGGGGTCAGGTGCCCCTTGCCGTAAGGCAGGTCCGCCCCTGCGTTTGTTCGTGGCCTATTTATACATCAAATTAACCTTAATTCCAATTCAGACAATTTCAGACAGAAGAGAGAAAAGAAAGTAGAGAGCAAAGAAAATTTAGAGAGAGAAAATGGTCATCCCTGTTGGTTTTAGATTCTGTCAAACTAGAGAGGAGCTGATCAACTTCTACTTGAGGCCAAAGATCATGGGAAATATCTTGCCTTGTAACGTTGTGGAGGAGAAAGAACTCTACAGCGGCAATCCTTAGGATATATTGAAGGATGCAAATCATTGGCTAGTGTCGGAAACGGACAAACTTGGGAATGCAGTCAAGAAAACCATATACGTATTCACCAAGTTAACCAAGAAAGCTGCCGTCGCCAGGAAGATGAGGAAGAACAGCGGCGCCGGTTGGAAGGAGCAGTATATTCATGCGGCGGGGTGCGGGACGTGAGATGGGCAGACTGGGCCTAGTGAAGTCAAGAATGGGGGTGATGTGATTGGATATAAAAAAATGCTAGTTTTTGAAATAAGGAGTGCTGCTAAATGTAATCCGGATGGTTATTGGATTATGCACGAGTTCTCCCTTGCTGGTGGTGAATCAGATTATGTGGTTTGTGAAATTATTCTTGATTTGAAGAAAATATCCAAGAGGAAGATCAGGGGAATAGATGATGATCAAGAAGTTGTTATTAATCCAAAAAAATTATTATTGACAATTAATGGTTATCAAGATGAGAAAATAGATGAGAATCGTGTTATTATTAGGACTACGGATGTTCCGGTACATGATGATCATGAAGGCAGTTCTTCTTCTTGTATGGAATACGTACAAACACATGAATGAGAATATTGGGATGATATTTGTGACCTTGAAGCATTACTGAATCAGGAAGTTGTTACTAACCTAAAAAGACTAACGAAAACTGATGAAGACAAAAAAAGAAGATGAGTAGACTAATGTTGTAATTTATTGTGCTGTGGATGATGATGTTCCACTAGTAGTACATGAAGAAGCGGATCCTTCTGGTATGGCGGATTATTATTAGGACCAGAGGCGGAACTAGGCGGGGGTGGGCGGGGGCAGCTGCCCCTGATAGGGTGGCGCCCAGTTGCAGAACTAGGGAGGCCAATGGCGAAACTAGGCCGGGGCAGGGGGGCAGCTGCCCCCGGTACGATGACCCTCTTAATTTTTTCCCTCCTAATATGACTACTGACCCCATAAAAATTCAGTGGGGTCAGGTGCCCCCTTGCCCTAAGGCAGGTCCGCCCCTACGTTTGTTCGTGGCCTATTTATACATCAAATTAACCTTAATTCCAATTTCAGACAATTTCAGACAGAAGAGGTAAAAGAAAGTAGAGAGCAGAGAAAATTTAGAGAGAGAAAATGGTCATCCCTGTTGGTTTTAGATTCTGTCCAACTAGAGAAGAGCTGATCAACTTCTACTTGAGGCCAAAGATCATGGGAAATATCTTGCCTTGTAACGTTGTGGAGGAGAAAGAACTCTACGGCGACAATCCTTGGGATATATTGAAGGATGCAAATCATTAGCTAGTGTCAGAAACCGACAAGCTTGGGAATGCCGTCAAGAAAACCATATACGTATTCACCAAGTTAACCAAGAAAGCTGCCATCGCCGGGAAGATGAGGAAGAACAGCGGCACCGGTAGGAAGGAGCAGTATATTCGAGCGGCGGGGTGCGGGACGTGGGATGGGCAGACTGGGCCTAGGGAAGTCAAGAATGGGGGTGATGTGATTGGATATAAAAAATGCTAGTTTTTGAAATAAGGAGTGCTGCTAAATGTAATCTGGAGGGTCATTGGATTATGCACGAGTTCTCCCTTGCGGGTGGTGAATCGGATTATGTGGTTTGTGAAATTATTCTTGATTTGAAGAAAATATCCAAGAGGAAGATCAGGGGAATAGATGATGATCAAGAAGTTGTTATTAATCCGAAAAGATTATTATTGACAATTAATGGTGATCAAGAAGAGAAAAAAGATGAAAATCGTGTTATTATTAGGACTACGGATGTTCCGGTACATGATGATCATGAAGGCAGTTCTTCTTCTTGTATGGTATACGTACAAACACATGAATGGGAATATTGGGATGATATTTGTGACCTTGAAGCATTACTGAATCAGGAAGTTGTTACTAACCCAAAAAGACTAACGAAAACTGATGAAGAGAAAAAAGAAGATGAGGAGACTAATGTTGTAATTTGTTGTGCTGTGGATGATGATGTTACACTAGTAGTATATGAAGAAGCGGATCCTTCTGGTATGGCGGATTATTATTAGGACCAGAGGCGGAACTAGGCGGGGGCGAACGGGGGCAGCTGCCCCTGGTAGGGTGGCGCCCAGAGGCGAAACTAGGGAGGCCAGTGGCAGAAATAGGCGTAGGCGGGGGCGGGGGCGGGGGCGGGGGCGGGGGGGCAGCTGCCCCCGGTAGTGTGTCGCAGTGGAGGAGCTAGGAGGAGCAGGCCAGCATATATCAGGGGCGGCGAGCCGGCGACTGGAAAGACTCTTCTTCTCCGGCAAGACTCTTCTTAGACGGCAGACTCTTCTTTATTTCTTGCTTTTTTTTCTTTTTTTTCTCAAACTGAAACGACGTCGTTTCATTAAAAAAATAATTTTTTTTGTATTAGGTTTGGCCTGCCTCTCTTCATCTATAATCTCTTCCCTCCCGTCTCTCTTCATCTGTTCGACACTCCTCTTCGCCTCCACAGCTCCAACCTCAATTGCGCCCGCCACTGTCCACTGCTGCCGCCGCCGCCCGCCGCCCGCCGGTGTCTGCAGTTTGCTGATCTGCTCCTCTATTTTGGACTTTGGTTTGGTAAATAATTTAACTAATTTGTAATTTTAATTTAGCCTAAATGTCTTTCAAATTTGGTACTATTAATTTTAATTTAGCCTAAATATGCATACTATTAATGTTTTCTGTTAATTATGTCTCCAATTTGTATGTAATTCTTATGATGACAATTGATGGTTTTTTATTTTTTAATGTTCTGGGTTATCTGTTTTTTAGCAAGAGATAAATTCACTCTTCAAAAGTTAAGTACTTTGTCAAGAAAGGGAAGCCTTACATTTGGGTACCTGACTACCTGAGGACGATTTGCACAATGTGGTATGTAGCCTGTTTGCAATGTAGTTCATGATGTTTTACTTTGAAGTTCATTTTCAGAATTGGGTGCTTTATTTTTATTGTGATTATCTTACACTTATGCTTCAAGTCTTGTGGTGTTTGGGATGTCCATGAAAATTGAATCACCGTTGTACTCGTTTAATCGTTTTGCCATAATTATGGTATAAATCAGTTATCTTTTGACTGAATTAGTGACATGGACTATAGTTGTTAGTGTTCGGAGTAATAAGGATGGCGAATTCGGGTTGGAACATAAAAAATAGCTAAGAAATCTGATTGTTAAAGTGGTGCACATAACATGTTCGCTAAAAGTCCTCTTAGGACTGTTTTTGCTAAAACTAAGAATTAAGCAAAGTCAAGACCCAAACTATATACATATATGCTTTATATAGCTAATTAAAGAACTTGGGCAAATCGAATCATGAAAAGGCATTTTAAAATCAAAATAAAAAATTAGTGTGTCCGGTCATTTTTGGGACATGTTATGACCTGTCAAACGAATCTAAAAAATTAGGGTCCGGTTAAAAATTTTGCACCCCTTACAAAACAGCTCTGGTTCCGCCACTGATTAGGACTACGTATGTTTCGGTACATGATGATCATGAAGGCAGTTCTTCTTCTTGTATGGAATACGTACAAACACATGAATGGGAATATTGGGATGATATTTGTGACCTTGAAGCATTACTGAATCAGGAAGTTGTTACTAACCCAAAAAGACTAACGAAAACTGAAGAAGAGAAAAAAGAAGATGAGGAGACTAATGATGTAATTTGTTGTACTGTGGATGATGATGTTCCACTAGTAGTACATGAAGAAGCGGATCCTTCTGGTATGGCGGATTATGACCAGTTGATTCCAATGACAGATCAATCCCAAGAACAAAAATTGGAATTGGAATGGGATGATTTTATCAACCTTGATGAATTGCTGAATTCTGAAGTGCCAAGATTTGATTCGATGCCGCCGACGATGGAATCTCAAGTACAAAGATTGGAATTGGAATGGGAATGGGATGATTTAGTGAAGCTTGACGAATTACTAAATTCGAATTTTCCCAGATTTGATTCGATCATGCACGAGTTTGAAGAAACTCTTCATCAAGATAGAGACATGCAACTGCAAAATAATATTTAGTCATTTTAATTAAGTACTTTGTGAGTTAATTAATTAATTGTATTTTGTTTTGTTTTATGTTGTGTTGGATCATAGAGTAGCTAAGGATGTTTGATGCTCTTGATTTGGAGACTATATATACACGATGAATTAAATTAAGAATTTAATTGATTTGACTATATATTTTGGTGAATTTTTATGGATTAGATTGAATCGTGGCTTTTGATTTCTATGTTGAATGAATTGGGATTTTTTTTCTTTAGTATATATATTTGATCTGATTTAGTTATTATTGAATGTTGTTAAGTGTATGTATTGAGTGAGTAAAGGATGGAGAGATGACTTGAGTCTTGGATTATGAGTCTTGGTCTATTGAGCACTTTAAATTGATCTGTTTCTTTGTTATTGTGCACCTGCTTGCCACCCTGAAGAACATTACCTTCATATGTTATAGGGAGCCCTAAATTCTAACTTATGTTGATTGGTCACAAGGGGGACGAGCACACCCTGCAACCTTACAGTTCTTTGCTAGAAAGTTTGCATTGGAGCCCTTACTTAACAGTGATCATATGGGATTCTGAGAATTTTGGTTTCTACCTTCTAGTCTTATATTTTATAATCTCGATCTACATTTTAATTTTAAGGTTTTTGCATATTTCTTGGCAATTCAATTTTCAAGTCCAAGTAGACAGAACTTGTTAGTTTTCATGTGCTTGTAAACAAACAGTATTACGGTCATGATTATACCGAATAATCCATGATCATAATCATACTAATGAGGATTTTTATCACATCATTTATAACATTACGGTCATGATTATACCGAATAATCTCTGGTCATAATCATACCAAGTCCATCTATGCACTACAGGCCACAGATGACTTTCAAAAAAATATAAACATGAGTATGATGACAATGATATAAGAATTCAATAAAACAAGTTCCCGAATTAATTTATCCAGGAACTAATAACGTCCAAATTGTCAACATGATATTTCTTTGTAGAGTAAAATTCAAGAATGCTCAAAAGAATATTTCCTTGAAAAGATACTGGATGAAGCGCAAATATCAAGGATATTCTACTAATTCCATGGAGTATAGAAGTCAAAATTTTAACCAACTGAGTATAATAAGGAATGGAATAACAAAAGAAATCACCATGCATGCGGTAGACAACGCAGACAGGTTATTCCAACAGAATAATAAAGACGGAACCAGGTCCGGCGTAAAACGCACAGACTGGATATTCAAACAGAATAATAAAGACGGAACCAGGTCCGGCGTAAAGCATAGACAAGATGTTCCAACAAAATAATAAAGAATGGAATAACATAAGAATTTCACCATGTATGCGGTACTTCGCATAACCAGGTTATTCCAACATAATAATAAAGAATGGAATAACAGAAGTTCTCTTCATGAAGACGAAAGAAAGAAATAATACCCCTTACCTTTGAAAGAAACTGGATATAGGAGTAGTGAGGTAGCAGGCTTCTCTTCTTCTACAGATTTTCTCTCTACAATTTCTCTCTATAATAATTGCTCTATAACTTTAGTGAATTGGTGAGAAATGAAGGAAGAATGAGCTTCTATTTATAGAAAAATATAATTTCAATAATTGCACGTTTTAGGGCTCGAAAAATTACAGTACAATACATCCAACCTTTTCTTTATTTTTAATTTAGTCATACAAGTATTATCAAACTTGCACTACCTCCCCTAATAGTAAATAATGTGATTCAATAGTAAATCATGTGAATCAATAGTTCTAGACATGTGAAAATACGAATTACAGTATAGTACCTCCATCTATACCTCCATTTTTAACTTAGTCATGCAAGTATTATCAATCTTGCACCAACTCCCCTAATCGTAACAAGAATGTGAAACAATAGTATACACATGTGAACAATAGTTATAATCATGTGAAATAATAGCAATCAATTGCTCATTTATCCGGTTAAATACCCGATTGGTCAATATAAGCTCCAGACATCAATTATTATCAAAATAAATGTCAATTTTTACTAACACAAATAATTCTAACACAATGAAACTATTTTTATCAAAAATATAAATTTTGAAATTTCAAGTTTGTCCTTTCCCGAAAAAGTCAACTGTTGACTTTTTGACCAAATAGTAAAATCCGAAATTTTTTGTTTTTATAGCCTATTTTTACTAATTTCATCGTTTCGGACTCAAATATCACGTCCGCGTCTCCAAATTCAACTCCGAGCACAATTTTAATGTTAATAATATTCATCATTAATATTATAACTCGCAATATTTATCAACCAGGTCGTTCCCAAGAAAGAGGGGCTTTCCAATAAGAATTTCTCAATATTAGCACGCAATTAGGTGACCAAACCTCTCTTTGACAGAACTTCTAAACATTGTAAATATTGCAATTTAATAATATGAAAAATTTTGTCATCTCAATTATTGATTTAATAAAATAACATATTATGCAGATGATACTGTGACAATAATCGAATCAATAATATGAGAAATATGATGCAACAATTACTGTAACAATAATTAAGTATAACTAAGTAACTTCTCACGTAAGCATCAATAATCAATATCGTATGCTATTATGCAACCACGCGTATTACTGTACTTTTACTACCGAGTAGTTCAACAGTATTAACGATAAAACTTCCGCCGTTATTTTCATAAATATATTTTTGTCATTTTCTTAATCCGACAATAATTCTATTGTGAGGTCCACCAATGATTGTGCCGTTATACGAATATTCCCTGCTAAAACGAATATTCCCCGATCAATCAAATATAATATAACAACTTGTATACTTTACAGAATTTATAAATACTACCCACAACTATAACATTATAACAAATTCATACCATAATATTAAAAAAAATATTTCGAGAAATTTAAATCTTTATTCATAAAATCTGGGCTCTCACAAACACATTCAACAATTTTGCAATCATAAGCAGTAGAAACCTTCTGAATTGCTTTAGTCACATCTTTGTTCTGCCATGAAGAATAGAGAATTAGCAAACAAGTGACAGGACGAGAGAAAATAAAAAAACAATTTTGTTCTATTAATTGATTTCATTAGTCCTACTTAACAAGATCAAGAAGTAGTTTCTAACTATAGACAGGAATTCATAACGAAGCAAGCAATCATCAATTTTAGATAATGAAATCTCAACGACACAATTTACAAAATAGTGAAATTAAGAGGCTAATTGTTAGGTACAAAGTTAGATGCATAAAATGGCTTAAGCATTTCACTTCAGACTGTGGATGACAATCTGCAAACATGGACAAGCATTGAGGATTGTAAAAACCAAAAGCCAAAAAATATAGTACCTCTTAAAAATACCAAATACAAGGAAGTATACTCGCTAAAGAAACTAGTACAAGGCAAAGCCATAACAATCTGTTGTGCCTTGTGCAAACAGTCAACCAATCTGCTAGATTTTATACCTATGTAGATAATGGAAACCTTTCCAGCCAGAAGCTAATGACAGAAGTCCTATCAGAGTAACTATGATAAAAGCATCACTTGGAATTTCTTTCATAGCTTATGACAAGTATTCATCATGTAGAAGCATTAAACTTTTGATCAGTAATATAAAATATAGGGCACCACATCAAGAAATCCGAAGATGTGCACATTAGTTTTATTTCTTTGATAAGTAAGAACATATCGTGCTATGATGCTAAAAGAAGAGAGAAAGTTGATAACAATCACTGACAAAATAAAAACAAATCAAATACAATCTCTTTAACTGAAATAATGACTTGCTATCTAACAATTCTAGTTCATAGATTGAGCCCTGCTCGATTTTAAGGCATTTAACAATATAGATCACAATTTGTAGACCATAAAGAGGAGAAAAATTGTTGGGGAAATAAAGAAAGGGAAACAAAGAGGCACGATGAAGGATTGAACACAAAAGGGGTCATAATCCATGAAGCTACCAGAATTCAACTTGAGATGGTCAATGCTATGTAAACAAAAGTGCCTTTAGCTACAGCACTGTAGGAGGCGTAGACTACAAGTATTAGGCCAAGCTCAATTGCCTTCACAAAGTGGCTACGCGCATAGAGTCTATAATTCTCAGCAAAACTCTTGTGCTCCACAACAAAACCACGGCCAGTCGCCCTATACTTTGCGCCACCATGGAGAATAGTTCGGCAAACAAAAATACAGTACCTTCAAATAAAGTGTAATTTGTGTTCCACGGCGTAGGATCTTTTCAGGATCATTTTCTTCCCTAATTACATAAGAGGGACTTTCAGCTGCTGCTTCCCAAACGTATTGCTTATCTGATCTTGGGCTCTTTGTGGAGACTACTACCTAATCAATGAGATATTAAAGTACTTGCAATTAGTACTCAACTGAGGAAAACCATATTGTACTTCTCAATTAACCATAACTTATGCTGGAAGGCTATAATTTCACCTTTTCAGCAACCAAAAATGCAGAATAAAACCCAACACCAAATTGACCGGTTAAAGTATTGTCTGCTCCAAGATCCTTGTTTTAGGAAAACAAGGAATGGGTCTTAAAGTTATTTCAATGCCATTGATCAACTAATTAAAGTCTCGTCAACAATTGTGTACCTTAAGAGCATTCAAGAATTTTGAAGTCTGAGCAATAGTTCCCAGACAGTCAATGAGCTCCTCTTTGGTCATTCCTATACCAGTGTCTCTGCGAACAATAGAAAGCCAGTTAACACAACCACTTGCATTTATCAAAGAAGTATGTAGCAAAGCCAACAAGTTAGCTTACGTAAAAGTGACGGTCTCGTTGTCTGGATCAATTTTAATACGGATTTCTAGCTCATCAGGATCTCCAAGTAAAGAAGGTTCAGTAACACTTAAGAATCTCAACTTATCAAGAGCATCACTTGCATTACTAAAACAAAAGAAGACAACAACTCAACAAATATTTCCGAGGGAAATTTGCCACTTTCTAAACCAAAAAAATTCTTAGTCTCGTAATTATAGAATTGCACAAAAAATATGCCTAAACAAAAACAACCAAATGCACATGGACTGTACATTTGAAATAACTTTGGAAAGAACAAGGCGGCACCTGTTTCGTACATCAACAACTACAATAACAAAAGGTAATACCGATGAAAGCTGTTTCGTCCCTCTTATTTTTGTTTGCACGAGTTCCCATGGAAAATGTAAAGAATACAGATGAAAGCTGAAGTTGTTGTTATGAAATCCCAGATGGCTGCAAGCGGAAACCAAGCTAAAGAGAATTTTCCACCACCATCAGTAAGGCAGTGAACAGTCCAAGTTGGAGTATGAACTGCTGGTTCAAGATAGTACCAAATGCTTTGTTGTTGGCTGCATCATCTACCAAAGCAGAACCCTCAATCCCACTAAGCGCCAGATAAAGCCGACTCCACAAAAATGCATAAACAGTCAAAATAATCATTGTTGTATTAAGAAAAAAGCCCACTGTAGTGTAGAAAAATGACAGCATCCGAAAGAAGTCCAGCCTATGTCCTAATCTGTAGACATCTTTGCTGAGAACTTACTCACCGTTTCCACTTGCAACCTTCACTTCAAACATAGATATTTGATTTAATCCAACATCTCTTCCCTTGCCAACCTGAATGTACACATGGTGAGTGACATTCCCACCTCGCAATGTGCAGTTGAAGCCAGGTCATAAATATGTCCTCACTAATATTAATCACCCAAGAAGCTTTGCTTATTCCTCCTCGAGTTAAGAACCAAAACCTGTCGAATACATCTGGGTGTCCATAATGCATGCAAATTTTCAAATGGTTTGGCAAAACACGTTGTCATAATGTGACAAAACTGGTCTCCTGAGCTGACATGAACCATGTAAGTGATGAGACAGAACCAGTAAAAATGTGTTCCCGAACTCCCAAGATAGTAGGCTTCCTGATACCATAATAGTGTCTGTACTCCTCCTGTAGATTTCGCATTTTCAGTGTCTCCTCAAAATAGTTGTCTTGGTTTATATCAATAGTCTGAACGGTATCTCCCCTAGTGAAGATAAGAGCATGGTTCTGATTCTCCGGTTTTCCCTCCCCAAGCCTTGAGGGACCAGGCAACCTGACTCGATAGATCTCTACTTCCTTGTTTAACTGTTAATCATACTTCACTAGAACAGAGTAATACTCCTTCTCATCTCTCCCTGTGGAAACCTCATCAACGCAGGCAACTCGAAGAGCCTCATTTTTCTTCATCAGATACAGAATATCTTCTACGCAGGGATCCTTTTTGGCCTTTTGAGCTCCATATATTTGGCAGGCAACCACGTAAGTATATTTCATCAAAGCAGTTCCATACTCGTGGCCTTTGAACAATAAACTTACTGTACTATCTGCTCTACTTAGACTCCTTGCAGATGGTAACCTTTCTGTTTTGAAACCATCCAAGCTGCCATTATGCCTCATCGAGGCAAGTTCCCGGGATCCTTCCCTAATGTCCATCTCAGATGCAGAATCAAGAAAAGCCAGCATCCTGAGAGCCCGGTAGTAATACATCATTCCCCTCACACTCTCTCAAGCAATTTCATAAACACTTAATCTTATTGTGCTGACTTGAAAACAATAAAATCCTTAACGCGAGCTTGAACCAGTACTACTCAACTCAGAACATAAAATTGTGGTAGAGATACGTGTAAGAAAAGTTGAAAACCTACTCTGCAATGTCCATATCTAGACCATTCAGATTGTCCAAATACAAAACATGGTCCAAATTTGGAAGAAGAAAAGTATTTTGAAACTAACATAATTTCATGATTCATTATAATTGGTATACCTTTCTTAAAAAAATAATAATCATATTAGAGAAATATAGACGCTCAGTGAGGAGGAAATCACATTTGTAAGGAATGCTAATAATTTATACCCAAATTCTGATTACCCATTACTCTCTCATGATATGATTACCATACTAATTATACATCTTCAAATCAAGCAATCATTGACTAATCATAGAAATTGATACGCAACTAAGCAAATTAAGTAAAACTCTAAATTACATAAACTGACCATATGACTCGAGCCATCTTATAATTCTAATTCATATATACATGCCACTTGGTTCCAATCATAGGCAAATTTTTAGGTTTTTAAACATCTTAACCTCTTTGAGGTATTTTATCAAACACCATTTATGCATAGTCCAAAACTCAGAATTTACATGGATTTGAACATGGTTTAGCCATAAATTTTCATCCTTATTACTCCACGTATCATCTAATTTCTTCACCAAATGATTTTCACAAACCAATCATAGCACATATTACGATAATCATATATATATTATTTACTGAACTCCTATAAATACAACAAAAACACATAACTTACCTCTTGGTTAATAAATTCTAGTTATGTTTCTACTTCAATTCTTGTTTTTGACTTAAGCATTCAGTCCAATGTATCAATCAATAATTTCAGTTCCTCAGAAAAATTAGCGAGGATCGATTAAGACTGGTGAAAAAGAAGAAGCAAAAGCAATAAATCCTTACTTACAATCAAAACCAGTGCGAGAGCTTAGATCAGAAGTAGTTTCTCCTAATCTTTTCCCGCGCGGCCATTAGCTCCTACGACAATGATAAGTGAAAATTCAAAATTTCAGAAGGAAGTTGTCCTGTCAAATTTAGACCCTTCAGCTGGCTGCAATGTACGTCCGAAAATATTTCACTAAGCACTAAAATAGTCCACAATAACCATTTATATTTGTTCAGGGGATAATTGATTTTTCAAATTATGGCAAAGAAGTGTTGAAATCAACTTTAATCACATTTTTATCCATGGAAATGGGCAGTTCGCATGAATCATAGCGTAGCACAAGATACTTGGAACAAGCTTTTGCTTCCAGAAACTAATGTCTAAGATAATTTGTTAATGTAGTAAGAAAATTGAAAATCAATTAACCATTTTTGACTCGGCCATAAGGAGAAAATTTGCAGCAATCCTCAGCAATGACAGGTTTCAGTTTAATAGATTTATGCAGCATTTTTAAAATTTGACACTGCAATTTGCAACCTTCCTATTAGTAGTTGATCCACAATAAAAGTGAGTCAGAAATCAATTCAGACATAGGCAAGTCGGTATAAATTAAAGTCCTGGAACAACCATGAAACATGATTTCAAAACTTGAATAGTTAAGCACCAGACGTCAAGAGCATTGCGCACTAACTTGAGATTTATTTCCAAACAGATATTGCCCACCAGTGATATACCAGGGCAATTCAATAATTATGCTTTCAGATTGCGTACATACACTACATGGAAATATAAAAGAGAGTCGAATAGGATCATACATGCGTGTCACGTGGCAAACAGAACTGCTATTGAATCTACAGTCGCAAGTTACATTACTAAAATTCTTGGTATTATCAGTTGTTGTCTTGTTCAAACCTCCAACACCACCGCAAGACCTTTGGCTAAGGTTCCAATATGTGTTATTTAGCTTCAAGGATATTGTTTGAAGAGTTTGTACTTTGTACTGTCACACAAGAAGTGATTGAAATTAATTGAAAAAAGTATGTAGCAACAAAAGAATTGGTCATCCATTTGCAAGAATATATCTGACGATCCCAGAAAAGGTTAATAATGATAATAATCAGCAGTACCAAAAAAAAAGAGAGCATATTTTTCGATCTCTACAAGTTTCTACTAGATTATTAAATTTTGCAAGACTTCACTGTACTTGGTAATTTATTCATGTATTGGCAACTTTTCGCGATATCGCCATGAATATGCATTATGTAGGAAATTAAGGCAGTTTCATAAAGAATAAGCAAACACACTTGTTAAAGGTGTTATCTAAACTCTTCATAAAAAGGAAAGTACAACAAACTAACAACTACTAATGTGATCACAGAATACCACTTTCATATTGTAGAACAGCCACTATACACATACAACCATGCAAAAATCACATAACACAAGAAGTCACCTGACGAAGAATGTAATCATAACCAAAGCTTGCAGTGACATCTCTAGACATGTAGTTGTACATAAAGTCTGATGCTATAGAAACTTGAAAGGGGGAAAAGGGTATAAGTATTAAATCGAGATTAATCATAAAAAAACTCAAATGTCTTATAACTTATCAGATAATTTCTAAACATAGCTCAAAGCAACCATTCAAGTGCTAGCAACTTGCCCTGTGGCAACCTGCAGGAAAGATGATGAATTTGATTTAAGTTACACAATACTGTATATATAGTTATCAAAAAATTGTACGATATGATACACAACATAAATGCAATTCAATACGTTGTCGCAAATATATCAAAAATAGCATTATAGTACAATTTACAATAAGCTTTTAAAGTTAGCAACACACTAAAGAAATTCTGTTTAAAGAGTAAAAACAACACTTTGAAGCCTTTTAACAACGCGGGAGATTTTTCATTGTTCACACATTCTGTACAGGTTGATGAGTCTTAAAACGCTTTTTAGAGAAATATCAGGAATATCAAAGATAATGGAATAATAGACACTTAAGCTTGTGAAATAACATGAATTCAAGTGTAATACCATCTTATCTGTGTTGTATCGCGCAGCATAACCAATACCAGATTTCTGATGCTGACAAGCCCAGAATACTTCACCACCCAAAGAAAAATGTGGTGTCACGCTCTGCCAGTAGTATGCATGTATGTTTATTGTTTAGATAAAAAGCAGTATGTTTTCAAGGTAGGAAGTTTTGAACAAAAAATCAAAGCATATAATTTAGAGAAATTGGGAAGCACGACTAGTCCAAAAAGTGAAATCAAAAGGACAGCAGAACGTTATATGTACACATTCGTAAGCATCAGTTCAAATTCAACCAAACACACAAACAAAACAAAATAGGTAGTTTGGTATATAAATCTGTATAAGATTTTATTTCGGTCTTCAATTTCACAAAGTAAAGAGAGATTGACGATGAAATGAGATCTGATAAGGAAAAAGAAAGGGAAATTGGTTAGTAAGGTACCAAATTAAACGAGGAAGTCAAATAGGCGATGGCGATGAGACACATAGAGAGATGAGCAATGGCCGATGACAACACTGGGAGTCTGAGATTTGGGCGGGCGCAGCGGTGAGCCGTGAGAGATAGAGAGGAGAAGCAGAATTGCCTTAGCCACATTGGAGAAGCAGAACTGTAGAAGCAATTATAGAATATAAGTCCTTAAAGGCAAAAACTAATATAGTTGGAGGGAATAGGCGAATTGGTGGAGGGAAACTAATATAGTTGGAGTTTAATGTAATGTAAAATTATTTATTTTATAGTTTATTAAAAAAATAATTGATATTAAAAGTTATTTCAAAAAGTGTTATTAAAAATAAATTTATTATTGTAAAAAAATTAATTTATTTATATATAATACAATTTATATTCACTATAATTAATTCTAAAAAACTTATTTTTAATAAAATAATGATTAATTTTATCTCTCGCAAAAAATCGTTCACCAATAATATATAGCGAGTAATAATGTCTTCATTAATAATATTTTTCTTCGTAAATTTTCATTAAAAAGTGGCGCTAAACATCCTTCTATCATCTCAATTTTGCCAAAGAAAAAAATCTAAATTGTGAAGGAACTTTCCTTCAAAATAACTTAATTGTCACTAATTTTTTTTCCTCACTGTTCCCTCGCTAGAAAACTCCTCATGTGAAGGAATGAATTTCTTCACAAATTTTTCTTCACTTACATCCCTAGTTTCTTGTAGTATATAGCGACCAATTTTATCTCTCGAAAAAAACTTCTGACCAATAATATATAGTGAGTAATAATTCCTTCACTAAATAGATTTTTTTCTCGCAAATTTTAATCATAAATTGACTCCAAAAATCTTTCTATCGCCCCAATTTTGCGAGGAAAAAAATATAAATTATGAAGAATGTTTCTTTCGCTAATAACTATATTGTCACTATACTTTTTTCCTTCACTGTTTCTTCGTTAAACAACTCCTCATGTGAAGGAATAAATTCTTTCACAAAATATCCTTCGCTAGAGGCCATTGTTGGTGTAGTGACAATCGAGTTCGACAGACATTAAAAGCAACATTGGTTTGTTTTGCAATGGTTTATGCTTATATCTTCATCCCGATTAGCAAATACACATCATTAGCATTTAATTTGTAAAAGCCGCGTAGGAAAATAAGGCTAATTTTTTAATGCCCGTCTGTAAAATTGGACGGAATGGATTAATTGCACATTTTTAAATAGTATAATGGGATAATTGAATAAATTAAAAGCACAATAATTAATTAGTTAAAACACTATAACCACAATAGCCAAAAATTACTTTTTGCCCTTTCTAAACCATATTCTAATGAAAAATGCCGCACATGAGTATGCCTTTAGGCTTTAACTGCTCTACTGATTTTTATAGACCAACACAGCTGTTTCTCTTTCTTGTTGTTAAATGAACAACACCTTCCAATATATAACAAGCTAAGTGTGAAACATATTGAATAAAGCATGAAAATGTGACTCCATCACAATTAATTAAAAAAAGCTATTAACTATATTTTTTAATACAAATAAAACCACTTAATCCATTTGTAATTAAAAAGGTTGTTATTGTGGAACACTTATAAATTAATTAAAATATTAAAAAAAACACATCAATAATTAATAATAATAATATATTATTAAAATATAATAATAATACTACTATTATATTATTTTTAATATATTATTAAAATTTATAATTTATAATATATTAGATTATAAATTATTATTTGGGTTTTTATTATATTATTTTTATTTATTTTTGGGTTGTGTGCGAATACACGAACACACACATCAAAAATTAATTAATGTTTTATATTATTAGCTATTATGCTATATATGACTAGGGATACCTTTAATTAACATTAAAAATGAGAAGCAACTCAAAGTAAAATTATGACAAATGGGAAAAATAATATCACTAGAAGTATAATTAACATTAACATTATGGTGTCCTAATAAAGAGTTTTTTAAAAATAACTAAAGTAGGTAGAAAGTGAAACTATAAATTAATCTAGTGGGGAGAAAAATTAAAAACTCTTAAAAAACATTAAAATCTCTAAAAGTTTTTTATTGCTAAAATATAAATTTTAGTATTTAAAATTAATTTTCTCCTAAAATATAGTTGGTCATCCTATATTAGTTAAATAAATTTTTATTTTTACATTTTAGCAACTAAATAATAAGAAAACAATATCATTTTAAAATTAAAATGAATCAATTGTAATTAATACGCGCGTGCATACATATCTTCTGATACATATATAGAAACATATAGGTCAAAATTAGACGTGTCGTAAAAATCTTTTCTCTGACATATATTAATAGATTTCTTTAATCCCTAAGTTGGTGAGAGTTTAATTAGGACATAATTATTATAACTAATAAAAATAAAAATAAATAATCCACCAGATTAAAATTAAGAAATAAACCGTTAAGCATTAGATTAAAAAACTTGACATTTATAGTTATCTAGAACTTGGTGCTCAAGTTTTCGTGGCCTATTAATACACTTAGGAATTGTATTGTTATCAAATTAATCTTATTTCCAAGTTCAGGCAAAAGAGAGAAAAATTTAGAGAGATAAAATGATAAAGAAGATAGCCATTCCCGCTGGTTTTAGATTCTGTCCAACTGGAGAGGAGCTGATCAACTTCTACTTGAGGCCAAAGATCATGGGAAAAATCTTGCCTTGTAACGTTGTGGAAGAGAAAGAACTCTACGGCGGTGATCCTTGGGATATATTGAAGGATGCAAATCATTGGCTAGTGTCGGAAATCGACAAACTAGGAAATGCAGTCAAGAAAACCATATACGTATTCACCAAGTTGACCAAGAAAATAGTCGCCAGCGGGAAGATAAGGAAGAACAGCGGCACCGGTGGGAAGGAGCAGTATATTCGGGCGGCGGGGTGCGGGACGTGGGATGGGCAGACTGGGCCTAGGGAAGTCAAGAATGGGAAGGTGATGTAATCGGATATAAAAAAATGCTAGTTTTTGAAATAAGGAGGGCTGCTAAATGTAATCCGGAGGGTCATTGGATTATGCACGAGTTCTCCCTTGCGGGTGGTGAATCGGATTATGTGGTTTGTGAAATTATTTTTAATTTGAAGAAAATATCCAAGAGGAAGATCAGAGGAGTAGATGATGATCAAGAAGTTGTTATTAATCCGAAAAGATTATTATTGACAATTAATGGTGATCAAGAAGAGAAAAAAGATGATCATCAGGAGAATCGTGTTATTATTAAGACTGCGGATGTTCCGGTACATGATGATCATGAAGGCAGTTCTTCTTCTTGTATGGAATACGTACAAACACATGAATGGGAATGGGATTATTATGGATACTGCAGCTACAACGGCTACAACTACTGCACCAACATGTGCAGCAGCACATTATTCACAACCAAGTCCACATTATACTAAAGGTCTGAAGCTTTCCATGATAAAATGTCTCAACATTGTGACTACAACTACAAAGAATTAAAGGACAGATAATAGTAATGTGAACACATCTAGTCCTTATGATGGAGTAGAAAAGCACCGGAATAGTGTTGATCACTTGATAGTGAGAGCAAGCTAATTTATATACAATAGTTAGATTAGAATTAACTAGAGTTAGTAGTGAGGTTAGCTTATCTTTCAAGCAATGTTCTTAGTTTTGGTGTGTCGGATTTTGACTTACTGTTTTTGTAATAATTTTCTGATGAAAATGAGAATATTTTTCTCTCAACATTTCATTGCTACTGTGATCTGTTATTCCTTAGTTTTCATGGTATCAGAGCTACAGCTCGTGTAGAGCATCTATTTTTCCTTTTTCTTTTATCAGTTTCTGCTCTCCACTCTACAATTTTAGATCATTTTAAAGATTCTTGGATTTCTATCATAAAAATTCAACTCATTCGATTGATTCAATCTGATTCTATTCGAATATTTTTTTTATTACTTGAAGAAGTTAATCATGGCTTCCGCATCAAACACAAACACACATGAAGAATCAAAACAGAGCACAGATGATTCTCGTGCGTTTGAGTCTAACTCACATCCTTTATTTCTACACAATAATGATCATCCAGGTATGATTTCAATCTCAAAGAAACTCAATGGAGCAGAGAATATTACTACTTGGAAAAGATCAATTAAAATTGCTTTATCTGCTAAGAATAAAATGACAATTACTGATGGAACATATCCTACACCTACTGAGACTTCAATCTTGTATAATCAATGGATGCGTGTGAATGATATGATAATAAGCTGGATAATGAATATTGTTAGTGATGAAATCAGTGATAGTATGAAATTTGTTGAAAATGCCTTCTCTGTATGGAATGAATTGAATGAAAGATTTTCAAGCATTGATGGACATCAGATTTATGAACTTCAAAAGGACATAAGCACTTTATGGCAAGAAAATCTATCAGTTGATATGTATTATCACAAACTAAAAGGATTTTGGGATGAACATGTTGCTCTTGAAGTAGTTTCTAAATGTACATATGGTGCATCTAAAACACAAGATGAACAGGAGCAAAGGAGGAAATAAATGCAGTTCTTAATGGGACTACATGATAGTTTTGCAACTGCAAGGGGTCAAATCCTCATGATGAGTCTTTTACCTAGACTGACTCATGCATATTCTTTGATCAAACAAGATGAAAAACAAAGGCAAGGCTATCAAACTGGAAATACAAATTCTAATGTCATGGCCTTTGCTTCTAGTACTGGTTTTCAAACTGGTTCTACTGCTGGTTTTCAAAACAGAAAAGGATTTATTAATACTCAGTATAAACCTCAGGTTTCTAAGGAATACATGGAATGTAGTTATTGTCATGGCAAGAATCACATTAGAGAGACTTGTTTCAAACTTAATGGTTATCCTAAAGGACATCCTTTACACAATAAAGCTAAGACTCAATTACCTGGACCTGGTAACACATCTGGAATGACTAAGAAAGGTAATTTCACTCAAGGTACTAGTAATTTTTCTCAAAAGAGTTATGTTTATGCTGGACTAAAGGCAATGCAAGCTTAGTCTGAGGAAATTCAAAGTCCTTCTGAGAATGATGGCAGATTTGAGCAGCTTGAAGCAAAGTTTGATCATATACTGAGCATCATTGACAAAGGAAAATTCAAAGATTTTTCTATACCTGATGATCATCTAGCAGGTATTGTTCTTTAATTACATACTCATTCAGTTAGACCTGGTATTCAGTGGATCATTGACAGTGGAGCAATATATCATATGTGTTGTGATATTTCTCTGTTTACCTCCATCATGCCTATTACCCCTATTCAAGTAGTGCTTCCTAATGGATCATGTATCTCAGTCACCCAATCTGGTTCAGTCTGGATTAATACTAAGTTATCCTTACACAATGTCCTATACATTACTACTTTCCATTATAATCTTTTGTCTATCAGCAAGCTCACACATAATACTAATTGTTCTGTGAAATTTTCTATACATGGTTGTGAGTTTCAAGACCTGTACCAGATGAGCATACTTGCAACTGGTGAGTGCAAGAATGGCTTATATTACTTAGACATACCTTCTAATAAAAGCAAGGCTATTTGCACTGTTGTTGGTACTACTGATAATTCCCTTTGGCATCAACAATTAGGTCACACTTCATATAAAGTTCTAGGCAAAATACCTCTTGTATTAGACAATTTATCTAACAAATGTAACACTCCTTGTTTGATATGTCCTTTAGCCAAACAGACAAAAGTTCCATTTTCTGTTAGCAATTTTAGAGCTGGTAGTTTATTTAAACTTGTGCACTGTGACCTATGGGGGCCTTATAGGCTCACTACTATTAATGGATGCAAGTACTTTCTTATACTTGTTGATGATTATTCTAGAGAAACTTGGACTTTTCTTTTGACTATCAAACAACATTTTTGCTCTACTCTTCAAGATTTTATTTTGTATACTCAAAATCATTTTGGTACAACAATTAAAACTTTGAGATCTGATAATGGTACAAAATTTATGTGGAAAGAAGTCAAACTGTTACTTTCTCGTTTTGGTATTGCTCATCAAAGTTCTTGTACTCATACTGCTCAGCAAAATGGAAGGGTTGAAAGGAAGCATAGGCAGTTACTTGAAATTTCTAGAGCCTTACGATTTCAGAGTTCTACTCCTAAACATTTTTGGGGATATTGCTTATTGACTGCTACATATATTATCAATAGGTTACCAACTTCTATTTTACAATTTCAAACACCTTATGAGTTTTTGTTTAACAAGCCTCCAAAGTATCACCATCTGAAAGTATTTGGATGTTTGTGTTTTGCTTCAATCTATCATCTTGATAAATTAGATCCTAGAGCTATTCCTGCAGTTTTCATTGGCTATCCACATAATCAAAAAGGATACAAATTGTATTCTTTGCAAGACAAGACTATATTTGTTACAAGACATGTTTTGTTCCATGAACACATTTTTCCTTTCAAATTTGACTTCAATCCAGATTTCAACCTTATCTCCACTTCTTTGAACGATCCTTATTGGCATTCCACTGTCAATCCTTATATCAGTTCTTCATCCCCCATTCTCAGTTCTTCAATCCCACCTATATCTTCTGCACCACACCAACACAATGATGATTCTCCTCACCAACACAATGCCCCACTTATTCCACTAAGAACATCATTGAGACAGAAAACTACTCCCTTGTGGATGCAAGATTATCATGTTTCTGGAATTCCAAGTGTGAATACCAGTGATGTTTTTAATGCACTTGACAAGTATGCATTATCTCATTATCTTACCTATGATAAGTTGCCATCTCATCATCAATCTTTTACGGCATCTATTTCTGCCCAAACAGAACCAATGTTTTATCATCAAGCTATGCATAATCCCAAATGGATTGAGGCTATGCATAAAGAATTAAAAGCTCTTGAAGACAATAAAACTTGGATAGTTCAATATTTACCTCCTGAGAAGAAATCCATTGGATGTAAATGGGTTTATAAAATTAAACACTATGCAGATGGCACAATTGAAAGATACAAGGCACGGTTAGTTGCTAAAGGTTTTACTCAATCTGAAGGAGTTGATTATCATGAGACTTTTGCACCAGTCGCAAAAATGGTAACTGTTCGAACTCTTTTGGCATTAGCCACAGCTAAATAATGGCATGTGCATCAACTTGATGTTAACAATGCATTTTTACATGGTGATTTAGATGAAGAAGTTTATATGGACTTACCACAGGGTTATACACCTAATTTTCCTTTTACATAAACTTCTCGACCTGTTTGTAAATTGCTCAAATCCTTGTATGGACTTAAACAGGCTTCTCGAAAATGGTTTGAGAAACTGACTGCAGCACTACTACAATTGGGATATACACAATCACATGCGGATTATTCATTGTTCACCATTACTACTACAGATTCTTTTACTGTTGTTCTAGTATATGTTGATGACATCTTGGTTTGTGGAAACAATGAAGATCATATTACTCAATTGAAAGTTTTTCTAAACACTCAATTTAATATAAAGGATCTTGGTTTGATATCCTATTATTTAGGTATTGAGGTATTTCGCACTTCTGACGGAATGTCTCTTAGTCAGAAGAAATATGCTCTGGATCTTGTCACAGATGCTGGTCTTTTAGCTAGTAAGCCTTTGAGTATTCCCATGGATACTAACAAACGCCTCCAAGCTGATGAGGGTCTTTTATTATCTGCTAGTGATGCTTCTTTATACAGACGTTTGATAGGAAAACTTATGTATTTAACTATCACAAGGCCTGATCTCTCATTTACTGCTCACCATCTTAGTCAGTTTGTTTCTACCCCACGAGAGCCTCATTTCAAAGCTCTTCTCAGAGTTCTTCGATATGTTAAGTTTACTATTGGCCACTGTTTATGGTTTTCTGCTGCAAACTCCTTTGAATTAGTTGGCTATAGTGATAGTGATTGGGGTACTTGTAAGCAATCCAGATGATCAATTACTGGGTATTGTTTTCTTCTTGGTTCTTCTTTTATTTCTTGGCAAACTAAGAAGCAAATAGTGGTCTCTCGTTCCTCTGCTGAAGCAAAATATCGAGCTTTAGCTATGACCACTTGTGAACTATTGTGGCTTCATGGATTATTAACTGATTTACAGGTTCTAGTTTCTAAGCCTACAGTTATTCATGTTGACAATAGTGCTGCTATCAATATTGCATCTAATCCCGTTCAACATGCTCGTACCAAGCATATTAAGCTAGATTGTCACTTTGTACATGATAATGTTCTTGAAGGTGTCATTAAACCTGTCTATATTTCTACAATGGCTCAATTGGCAGATATTTTCACCAAACCTTTGGCTCGCTATTCTCACTGGAATATTCTTTCCAAGTTGAACCTCTGCAATCCTTGCACACCTTCAACTTATGGGGGGAATATTATGGATATTGCAGCTACAACTACTACACCAACATGTGCAGCAGAACATTATTCACAACCAAGTCCACATGATACTAAAGGCCTGAAGCTTTCCATGATAAAATGTCACAACATTGTGACTACAACTACAAAGAATGAAAGGACTGATAATAGTAGTGTGAACACATCTAGTCCTTATGATGGAGTAGAGAAGCACCGAAATAGTGCTGATCACTTGATAGTGACAGCAAGTTAATTTATATACTATAGTTAGATTAGAATTAACTAGAGTTAGTAGTGAGGTTAGCTTATCTTTCAAGCAATGCTCTTAGTATAAATAGTTTTGGTGTGTATGATTTTGACTTACTGTTTTTGTAATAATTTTCTGATGAAAATGAAAATATTTTTCTCTCAACATTTCATTGCTACTGTGATCTGTTATTCCTTAGTTTTCAGGGATGATATTTGTGACCTTGAAGCATTATTGAATCAGGAAGTTGTTACTAACCCAAAAAGACTAACGAAAACTGATGAAGAAAAAAAAGAAGATGAGAAGACTAATTGTGATGCCCCCAAAATAGGTATACATCACCCATCTTGGGTCGCCAGATACATGATGCAGGATACAAATACAATCTTTAATATACAACAAGAAAGTTGTGAGTTTTAATACAAATATTGTCTTCTAGACAATATCCACTCTCAGAATAAGTCCTTATTACATTTATTGTCACACTATTTAACAGAATAGTGAGGACTACTAATGCTATCATCTGGACCATCACTCCGTCCCCCGACTAGTCCCTACTACGTTCTCATTTCCTGAAGAGAACAGTGAAAGAAAGGGTGAGCTCAACTAGCCCAGTAAGAAATATTATGACTAAGATAATGCATGATAAATTATCATTAGCCTTCAACAATGTTAAACTGATAAAACACAATAGACAACAAGTTTAACTGCAGTGGAATAAACAATCCATTAAAAGAGTCAATTAGAGAATAAAATCTACTATCTTTTATGAATTAAAAAGTTTTTCATCACTTTTATCGCTGAGACTCAGCTTAATAAATAATCCACATCATCCCTACACTACAACCAAGGATATTCATTAGGGTCACAACCATAAATTATTCATGCACTACGGGCCAAGGATATTTGTGTATTCATCAATGGTCATGATCATGCCAACAATTGTCCATCAATGCACTGCGGGCCAATGAGGACTTTTACCACATCATTTATAACATTACGGTAATGATTATACCGAATAATCCCTGGTCATAATCATACCAAGTCCATCTATGCACTACAGGCCACAGATGACTTTAAAAAATATAAACATGAGGATGATGACAATGATATAAGAATTCAATAAAACAAGTTCAAGAATTAGTTTATCCAGGAACTAATAACGTCCAAATTGTCAACATGATACTTCTTTGTAGAGTAAAATTCAAGAATGCTCAAAATAATATTTCCATGAAAAGATACTGGATGAAGCGCAAATATCAATGATATTCCACTAATTTCATAGAGTATAGAAGTCAAAACTTTAACCAACTGAGTATAATAAGGAATGGAATACCAAAAGAAATCACCAAACATGTGATAGATAGCACAGACAGGCTATTCCAACAGAATAATAAATATGGAACCAGGTCCGGCGTAAATGCATAGACATGATATTTCGACAGAATAATAAATACGGAACCAGGTCCGGCGTAAAACGCACAGACAGGATATTCCAACAAAATAATAAAGAATGGAATAACATAAGGATTTCACCAAGTATAGGGGAGTCCACGTATACAGGTTATTCCAACAGAATAATAAAGACGGAACCAGGTCTAGCGTAAAACGCACAAACAGGATATTCCAATAGAATAATAAAGAATGAAATAACATAAGGATTTCACCAAGTATAGAGGAGTCCGCGTATATAGGTTATTCCAACAGAATAATAAAGACGGAACCAGGTCCGGCGTAAAACGCACTGACAGGATATTCCAACAGAATAATAAATAATGGAATAACATAAGGATTTCACCAAGTATAGGGTATGTCGCGTATACAGGTTATTCCAACAGAATAATAAAGAATGGAATAATAGAAGTTCTCTTCATGAATAAGAAAGAATAACACCCCTTATCGTAAAAGACACTGGATATCGAAGTAGTGAAGTAGCAGAATACTCTTTTTCTTTTTCTCTATAATTTCTCTCTCTAGAGTTTCAGTGAATTAGTAAGAAATAATGAAAGAATGAGCTTCTATTTATAGAAGAATGGATTGAATAGTAACTAATTCCTGAACGGTCCAGATTGATTTACTTTTAAACGGACGGTCCAGATTAAAACTTAAAGCAACGGTCCATATTGATTCACTATTAAAACTTTAAACCAGCGATCCATATTGATTCACTATTATAACTTTCCACCAGCGGTCCATATTGATTCACTAATATAACTTCAACCAACGATCTGAAAAATTAGCACATCTCCTGATGGAATAATATTGTACCAAAAAATAATTTGGACCGAAAAGAAATATATTGTTCGGGTGAATAGTAACTTGTGAATAGTAACGCATGAATAGTAACTCGTAAATAGTAACTCATGAATAGTAACTCGTGAATAGTACTCCGACACGAAAAGTGTCCCAAATACTCGATTGAACAATATAACCTCTAGACATCAATTATCATCGGAATAGATGTCGATTTCTACAAATAATCTCAACACAATGAAATTATCAAATTCATCTTTAATCAACACGAACTTATTCATCATTAATATTATAACTCACAATATTTAACAACCAGGTTGTTTCTAGGAAAGAGGAGGCTTTCCAATAAGGATTTCTCCCTATTAGTGCGCAATTAGGTGACCAAACCTCTACTTGACAGAACTTCTAGACATTGTAAATATTGCAATTTAATAATATGAACAACTTTGTCGTCTCAATTATTGATTTAATAATATAACATATAGTGCAGATGATACTGACAATAATTTTATCAATAATATGAGAGATATGATGCAGCAATTACTATAGCAATAATTGAGTATAACTGAGTGATTTCTCACGTAAGCATCAATAATCAATACTGTGTGCTACTATGCAACCAAACGTATTACTGTACTTTTACTACCGAGTAGTTCAACAGTATCAATGGTAAAACTTCCGCCGTTATTTTCAATAAAATACTTTTATCATTTTCTCAATCCGACAATAATTCCGTTGTGGGTCTACCAATGATTGTGTCGTCGTACGAATATTCTCCGACATAAAGAATATTCCCCGACCAATCGAATATAATATAACAACTTGCATACTTTGCAAAATTTATAAATACTACCCACAACTATAACTTTATCTCAAATTGACACCATAATATTCAAAAAAAATATTTCGAGAAAATTAAATTTTTATTCGTAAAATTTGGGGTCTCACACTAATGGTATAATTTGTTGTGCTGCGGATAATGTCCCACTAGTAGTACATGAAGAAGCGGATCCTTCTGGTATGGCCGATCATGATTAGTTGATGCCAATGACAGATCAATCCCAAGAACAAACATTGGAATTGGAATGGGATGATTTTATCAACCTTGATGAATTGCTGAATTCTGAAGTTCCAAGATTTGATTCGATGCCGCCGCCGACGATGGAAGCTCAAGAACAAGATTGGAATTGGAATGGGAATGGGATGATTTAGTGAAGCTTGATGAATTACTAAATTCGGATGTTCCCAAATTTGATTCGATCATGCACGAGTTTGAAGAAACTCTTCATTGCGATGGAGGCATGCATCTGCAAGATAATATTTAGTCATTTTAAGTACTTTAATTTTGGGTTAATTAATTAGTTGTATTTTGTTTTGTTTTGTGTTGTGTTGGATCATAGAGTAGCTAAGGATGTTTGATGCTCTTGATTTGGAGACTATATATACACGATGAATTAAATTAAGAATTTAATTGATTTGACTATATATTCTGGTGAATTTTTATGAATTAGATTGAATCGTGGCTTTGAATCGTGGCTTTTGATTTCTATGTTGAATGAATTGGGATTTTTTTGCTTTACTATATATATTTGATCTGATTTAGTTATTATTGAATGTTGTTAAGTGTATGTATTGAGTGAGTAGAGGATGGAGAGATGACTTGAGTCCTGGATTATGAGTCTTGGTCTATTGGACACTTTAAATTGATCTGTTTATTTGTTATTGTACACCTGCTTGCTACCTTGAAGAACATTACCTTCACATGTTATAGGGAGCCCTAAATTCCAACTTATGTTGATTGGTCACAAAGGGGACGACCACACCCTGCAACCTTCACATCTCTTTGCTAGAAAGTTTGCATTGGAGCCCTTACTCAACAGTGATCATATGGGATTCTGAGAAATTTGGTTTCTACCTTCTAGTCTTCTATTTTCCATCTCTCACTTGATGGGTTTAAAAATGAATCTACGAACATGGTAGTTGCACTTGTTGATATGGAGCGTGGTTTTGTCCCGCCACAGCACTTTATTCGTCTGGTTCAGAGGAGGTAGGCACAATAATTGGACAATTTTTTTTTATTTCTTATGGGGACAGTTTGTTGTATTCTTGGATTCCTAAGAAGTAAGAAGCATTCCCTTTGTTGGAATGGAATTCCCTATGATTTGTTTGTTGTGGCAGTATTTTCCCATTCAATTTTATCATTGATGTTCTAATTTTCTAGTTTCAAACTCTTAGATAGAAATGATCTTCTGATTTCTCCCTGTTAAAATGGTGAAAACATTAAATCCGATAAATGATCTTCTGATCTTCTGATATGCATTAAATGTTGATTTTCATTGCTGTTCGTTGAAGGATAAATCTGGTCAGCCAGAAAAGGATGTGCAGGAGGGACCAGCCTTGAAGACTGCAGGCCCTGAAGGGGAGATATCAGCAGGTTTCTAATTAATTATGATATATATACATATATATATATATATATATGATATGTATACATATATATGAGTTTTGGCATATATCTGAGTTAAATTTTCCACGAGTTTTGTGATTAGACTTACATTTTAGTTTAGTTTAGTTTAGATTTCTTATTGGTTTTATTGTCCAGGTAGTTTTGAATGTTCGAAGTTCATGACCTATAATGAAGTAATTTTCTCTATTCGATTGGGTTATATGAGCTTCACCTATTGCTCTCTAAGGATTCTATCACTTCTGTAATCTATCAACTTTGAGATCCAAGTGTAATAATTACTACTATCTGTATGTTCATTAGATCAGGAAGGAAACTCTTTTTGTGTGGGTTTTGGTTTATCATAGCTAAAGTTTATTTTATATGGAGTGAATCTTATGAATATCAAGAGCTCCTCTCATATGAGTCTCTATTAGGATCTGTAATCCAAGGTATTTGTTAGGGTGTCATGAGTGGCTTCTCTTTGGTCATCGGCTATGGGAGCCTTTGTCATGACTTGTAATTGCCCATTGGGTTTCATGATTAACAAATTTCGGTTTTCTGAATATAGATCTTATGGTTTGAAATACATGTAAAGTTGAAAATTAATCACTTGTTCTTACTGAACACTAGATAGTTCCTGACATCGTTGGTTGGCTTCCCACTTCACCCATATAAGTATCGGACCCAACAATTTGACTCTACTCTGAAAGAAATAATAGGCACAACAGCTCTGTACCCTCTTGCAAATTCTCTGTCTGGCTGGGAGAAATAATAGGACTTTGCATTATCTACCCTCAGGTAGAAATATTTGGTTGTCTTATTGAAGTTCATATGACAATTAGTTTCTGTAGCTTTTAAGGTTGAAATTTCTTTTTCATACGCGTGGGCACCCTATCCCTTTTATTTCTATCTTGGCAGGATTCTTATTGAAGAAGAGCGCAAAAACATATGGGTGGAGTAAGAGATGGTTTGTTTTAAATGGGCGGATGCTATTCCACCTGGGGATTATTCCCAACACCTTGACACTTCTGAAGTATGACCACATGTATGAGATACCAATACTACTTGATATGAATGTACTCTCTAAAAAGTAGGATACAAATATGTCAAGTACATGTCAGGATATGTCAAAATGTTTAAGTATGCTGGATTGTGGGAGAATATGGGGAATTATGTTGCATGAATTTTGGTGTAATATATTCAACTCTGAAACAGCTGATGTACTCTAGATGAATATGGGGAATTATTTCCAATTTGAATGCCACAGCAGATTAAAGTTTGACTCTCATTTTGCAGCTCACAGTGCTGTTGTGTTAAAGGCTGAGAGTATGGCAGATAAGGTTGAGTGGTTAAACAAGTTACGAAATGTAATTGGCTCTAAAGGAGGTCAAGTAAAGGGTGAGATGTTGTTTAGTAGTCCTCACCATTTTTGTAAAGTAATGTATCAATAATTGTGATGAGGATTTATTTGGGTATAGATATTATCTAGAAAATAATATTTGTATTTAAACTCTCAGTTTTTATGTTGTATTAATAAAGTTGTAGTTGTTTCTGTACCATGTATTGACAACTCAGAATGGGTGATGTATACCTATTTTGGGAGTGTCACAGCTTATATTCACGAAACTTTTGGAGTATCAGCCTCAAGTGTTGCTCATGATCTTCACGGCTTTTGGAATAAATAAGGATGTCATCAATAAAGACGACCACAAAGTGATCCAAATATTCCTTGAATACGCGGTTCATCATATCCATGAAAGCAGCAGGAGCATTAGTCAATCCAAAAGACATGACTAGAAATTCATAATGCATGTACTGCGTTCTGAAAGCCATCTTTGGAATGTCATCAGTTCTAATCTTCAACTGGTGATATCCGGAACGAAGATCAATCTTTGAAAAGAATTTGGCTCCTTGCAACTGGTCAAACAGGTCATCAATACGTGGCAATGGGTACCTATTTTTGATGGTGACATGATTCAACTCCTGATAATCAATATAAAGTCGCATACTCCCATCTTTCTTCTTCACGAATAGAACAGGAGCACCCCAAGGAGAAGTACTAGGACGAATAAAGCCAATGTCTAACAATTTCTGCAGTTGGGTCTTTAACTCCTGAAGTTCAATAGGAGCCATTCGATATGGGGTTTTGGAAATGGATTTTGTACCGGGTTCAAGGTCGATACAAAATTCAATTTCACGCTCTGGGGGCAGGCCAGGAAGTTTTTCAAGGAATACGTCAGAAAATTCATTAACAATAGAAATATCATTCAAAACTGACGTATTTTTATTTAGATCCGTGATATGAGCTAAGAAAGCTTGACATTCGTTTTTTAATAAACGAATAGCTTTATGGCTTGAAATAACAGTGATTGATTTTAATGGTTTAGTTGCTTGAATTCGCATAATAGGTTGATTAGGAATATGAAAGCTAACAACCTTACGAAAACAATCAATTTTTGCATGATGAGTAGTTAACCAATCAATCCCTAGAATTATGTCAAATGCAAGTATTTTTAATGAAATAAGATCGACAGGTAATGTGAGGGTACCGATTTGAACCAAACAAGACTTATTATTCCGTTGGAACATCCTGTCTGTGCTTTACGCCGGAACTGGTTCCGTCTATATTATTCTGTCTTTATTATTCCGTTGGAACATCCTGTCTGTACTTTATGCCGGACCTGATTCCGTCTTTATTATTCTGTCTTTATTATTCCTTTGGAACATCCTGTCCGGCGTAAAGCACAGACAGGATGTTCCAAAGGAATAATAAAGACATAATAATAAAGACGGAACCAGGTCCGGCGTAAAGTACAGACAGGATGTTCCAACGGAATAATAAAGACAGAATAATATAGACGGAACCAGTTCCGGCGTAAAGCACAGACAGGATGTTCCAACGGAATAATAAGTCTTGTTTGATTCAAATTGGTAACCACATGTTACCTGTTGATCTTATTTCTTTGAAAATACTTGCATTTGATGTGATTCTAGGGATTGATTGGTTAACTACTCATCATGCAAAAATTGATTGTTTTTGAAAGGTTGTTAGCTTTCATATTCCTAATCAACCTATTATGCGAATTCAAGCAACCAAACCATTAAAATCAATCACTGTCATCTCAAGCCATAAAGCTATTCGTTTATTGAAAAACGGATGTCAAGCTTTCTTAGCTCATGTCACGGATCTAAACAAAAATACGTCAGTTTTGAATGATATTTCTAATGTTAATAAATTTCCTGACGTATTTCCTGAAGAACTTCCTGGCCTACCCCTAGAGCGTGAAATTGAATTTTGTATTGACCTTGAACCCGGTACAAAACCCATTTCCAAAGCCCCATATCGAATGGCTCCTATTGAACTTCGGGAGTTAAAGACCCAATTACAGGAATTATTAGACATTGGCTTTATAAGTCCTAGTACTTCTCCTTGGGGTGCTCCTGTTCTATTCGTGAAGAAAAAAGATGGGAGTATGCGACTTTGTATTAATTATCGAGAGTTGAATCATGTCACCATAAAAAATAGGTACCCATTGCCACGTATTGATGGCTTATTTGACCAGTTGCAAGGCGCCAAATTCTTTTCAAAGATTTATCTTCGTTCCGGATATCACCAATTGAAGATTAGAACTGATGACATTCCAAAGACAGCTTTCAAAACTCGGTACGGGCATTATGAATTCCTAGTCATATTTTTTGGATTAACTAATGCTCCTGCTGCTTTCATGGATATGATGAACAGAGTATTCAAAGAATATTTGGATCACTTTGTGGTCGTCTTTATTGATGACATCCTTATTTATTCCAAAAGCCGTGAAGATCATGAGCAACACTTGAGGCTGATACTCCAAAAGCTTCATGAATATAAACTTTATGCCAAGTTGAAGAAATGCGAGTTCTGGCTTGAGGAAGTAGCATTCTTTGTGCACGCGGTATCAAGTCATGGAATATCAGTTGACCCAGTAAAGATTAAAGCTATTCAAAGCTGGAAGCAACCTAAATCAGTGACCGAAGTACGTAGCTTTCTCGGTTTAGCTGGTTATTATCGGAGATTCGTAGAAGGATTTTCTCAAGTTGCTACTCCATTAACTCAGCTGACTCGAAAAGATACAAAATTCTGTTGGAGTGAAGAATGTGAAAGGAGTTTTCAAGAACTCAAGAGGAGACTTATTTCATCACCTGTTCTGACAATACCATCTGACTCGGAGGGATTTGTCATCTACAGTGATGCTTCGGGCAAAGGGTTAGGATGTGTTCTCATGCAACATGGGAAAGTCATAGCCTATGCCTCACGACAACTCATAGAATATGAGAGGAATTATCCTACTCATGATTTAAAGTTGGCAGCAGTCGTTTTTGCACTAAAGATTTGGAGGCATTACTTATATGGGGAGAAAGTGGAGATCTATACGGATCATAAAAGCCTCAAATATTTCTTCACTCAAAAGGAACTCAACATACGACAACGATGTTGGCTTGAACTATTGAAAGATTATG
Organism: Panax japonicus; assembly: GCA_020205505.1. Classification (NCBI taxonomy): domain Eukaryota; kingdom Viridiplantae; phylum Streptophyta; class Magnoliopsida; order Apiales; family Araliaceae; genus Panax; species Panax japonicus. The sequence goes on from CM035106.1 coordinate 51,890,350, forward strand.
ATCATACCATCCAATACCATCCAGGAGAAGCAAACGTGGTAGCTGACGCATTGAATAGAAGATCATATGCGGGTACGAGTGCGATATTGTCAACGCAAAGGCACATTTTGTTTGACTTGCAAAGGATGGAGATAGAGATAAAGACTCCAGGGACCCACGTGATAATAGCGAATATACGAGTAGAACCGACTTTAATCGATAAAGTTAAAGCTGCTCAAGCTACAGACCTGGAGCTGATACGTATGAGAAAGAAAGTGCAAGAAGGTTCTATGCCGGAAGCAAGAATCGATGAAGAAGGAATATTTTGAGTCAACTCCAGACTTTGTGTTCCTAACGACCCTGATTTAAAGTATAAAATCATGATGGAGGCACACAACACACCGTTTGCAATCCATCCTGGGAGTACCAAAATGTATCATGATCTTCGACATACATTTTGGTGGGGCAATATGAAAAGGGAGATTGCGCTGTTTATCTCAAGGTGTTTAACTTGTCAACGAGTCAAGGTGGAGAATCAAGTACCAAAACGTCCATTGCAACCACTTGAAATTCCAGAATGGAAGTATGAGCACATTACCATGGATTTCGTTATTGTTCTTCCCAAAGTTTCTCAAGGCATAGAAGCAATTTGGGTCATTGTTGATAGATTGACCAAGTCTGCTCATTTCTAACCAATACGAGAAACTTATACACTTGAACGTCTTGCTCGTATGTAGATAAATGAGGTTGTAAGATTGCATGGTATGCCAGTATCCATAGTTTCTGATCGAGACCCAAGATTCAGTTCCCGATTTTGGATTAGTTTGCAAAAAGCTATGGGCACGGATTTACGATTTAGTTCGGCTTATCATCCTCAGATGGACGGACAAGCAGAGAGGACTATTCAAACTCTTGAAGATTTATTAAGACTCTGTGTCCTTGACTTCAAGGGAAGTTGGGACAAATTCTTACCATTGGTGGAGTTTTCTACAACAACTGTTATCAAACAAGTATTGGCATGGCTCCATTCGAAGCGTTGTATGGAAGAAAGTGTCGTTCTCTAGTATGCTGGGATGAGGTGGGTGAAGTAACGTTGTTGGGACCGAAGTTGGTACGTATGACTACGGAAAAGATTTAAACGATCCGACAACGTATAAAAACCTCACAAGATCGACAAAAGAGTTATGTTGATCTTCATCGAAAGGACGTGAAATTCGATATTGGAGATCGTGTTGTTACATGTTGCTCCATGGAAAGGAGTTACAAGATTTAGAAAGAGAGAAAAGCTCAATCCTCGATTTATTGGCCCATTTTTAATCCTCGATCGAGTAGGGACTGTAGCCTATAGATTCGCTTTACCGCCAAGTATGTCTCGTGTTTATAACGTTTTTCACATATCTATGTTACGTAAATATGTAAAAGACCTGAACCATATTATTGATATGAACCGGACGAAATAACGAAAGATTTAACGTATAAAGAGGTTCATGTTCAAATCTTGGATAAAAAGGAACATATAATACGCTCCAAGGTTATACCTCAAGTCAAAGTGTTATGGAGGAACCACGATGTTGAGAAAATGACCTGAGAGTTAGAATCTGAAATGAAATTAAGGTATCCTTACCTCTTTGACATATCATGTGCGTACCCTAATTTCGAGGGCGAAATTTCATTAGAAGGGGAGATTGTAAAACGCAACTTGTATGAATAAAAATGAATTTTCTATTAAATATCATTTTTGAATATTATGATATAATGTTATAGTTGTGGATAGTATTTATAAATTTTACAAAGTACGCAAGTTGTTATATAATATTCGATTGGTCGGGGAATATTCGTTTTAACAGGAAATATTCGTACGACGGCACAATCATTGGTGGACCCCACAACCGAATTATTATCGGATTGAGAAAACGACAAAAATATTTTATTGAAAATAACGGCAGAATTTTTACCGTTGATACTGTTGAACTACTCGGTAGTAAAAGTACAGTAATACGTATGGTTACATAGTAGCACACGGTATTGATGCTTATGTGAGAAGTCACTCAGTCAATTCAATTATTGTCGATATTTTATATGATGATGAAGTTTTGTTTTATTCGTATTATTAACGTAATAAAACAGAAACAACTTTTCATATTAAACAGAATACTTTTATAAAGTTATTCGTTTTATTAGGCTAATAGTAAAATCTTTTTATATAAAACAGAATACTTTTATAAAGTTATTCGTTTTATTTGATAATAATTAGATATATTATATTTTATTATGCATAGTATTTGCATAGTGCCTGCATAGTGTTTGTATAGTAAAAATCTTTTTATATAAAATAGAATATATTATATTTTATTTAAAAGATTTTGTTTTAAATATGGACCATCAGATTAAAGTAAATCAATCTGGACCGTTCATGGATTAGTTACTATGCATTCCATTTTCCTATAAATAGAAGCTCATTCCTTCAATATTTTCTTACGAATTCACTGAACTCTAGAGAGAGAAACTATAGAGAGAAATTATAGAGAGAGACTATAGATAGATAGAAGAAAAGTTTTCTGCTACTTCACAACTCTAATATCAAGTATTATTTTACGATAAGGGATATTATTCTTTTGTATTCATGAAGAGAACTTCTGTTATTATATTTCTTTATTATTCTGTTGGAATAACATGTATACACAGAATACCCTATACTTGGTGACATTCTTCTATTATTCTGTCATTATTATTCCGTTGGAACATCCTGTCTGTGCTTTACGCCGGATCTGGTTCCGTCTTTAATATTCTGTCTTTATTATTCCATTGGAACATCCTGTCAGTACTTTACGCCGGACCTGTTTCTGTCTTTATTATTCTGTTGGAATATCCTGTCTTTATTATTCTGTCTTTATTATTCTGTATTTATTATTCTGTTGGAATAACCTGTCTATATGAAGTACCGCATGGATGGTGATTTCTGTTGTTATTCCATTCTTTATTATTCAGTTGGAGTATCCTGTCGGTGTAATTTTCACCTGACCTGATTCCGTTATTATTATTCTGCTGGAATAACATGTCTATGCGAAGTACTGCATGCATGGTGATTTATGTTGTTATTCCATTCCTTATTATTCTCAGTTGGTTAAAATATTGACTTCTATACTCCATGAAATTAGTGGAATATCCTTGATATTTGCACTTCATCCAGTATTTTTCATGAAAATATTCTTCTGAGCATTCTTGAATTTTACTCTACAAAGCAATATCATGTTGATAATTTGGACGTTATTAGTTCCTGAATAACTTAATTCTTGAACTTGTTTTATTGAATTCTTATATCATTATCATCATCCTCATGTTTATATTTTTTGAAAGTTATCTGTGGCCTATAGAGCATGGATGGACTTGGTATGATTATGATCAGGAATTATTCGGTGTAATCATGATCGTAATGTTATAAATGATGTGGTAAAAGTCCTTATTGGCCCGTAGTGCATTGATGGATAGTTGTTGGCATGATCATAACCATTGATGAATAAACAAATATCTTTGGCCCGTAGTGCATGGAATTTGTGGCCGTGACCCTAATGAATATCCTTGGTCGTAGTGCAGGGATGATGTGGATTATTTATTAAGCTGAGTCTCAGCGATAAAAGTGATGAAAAACTTTTAAATCATAAAAGATAGTAGATTTTATTCTCTACTTGACTCTTTTAATGGATTGCTTGATCCGCTGCAGTTAAACTTGATGTCTATTGTATTTTATCAGTTTAACATTGTTGAAGGCTAATGATAATTTATTTTGCATTATCTTAGTCATAATATTTCTTGCTGTGCTAGTTGAGTTCACCCTTTCTTTCACTGTTCTCTTTAGGAAATGAGAACGTAGCTGGGACGAGTCGGGGAATGGAGTAGATATTGTCTAGAAGATAATATTTGTATTTAAACTCATAGCATATGTTTTGTCGTATTTAACACGACTGCTGTATTATTAGTTTGTATTTGAATTTTGTATCATGTATTTGGCGACTCAATATGGGTGATGTATACCTATTTTGGGGGCGTCACATTTATTATTCTGTTGGAATATCCTGTCTGTGCTATACGTCAGACCTGGTTCCGTCTTAATTATTCATTTATTCTGTTGGAACTTCCTATCGGTGTGAATTTCACCTGACTTGGTTCTATTATTTATTATTTATTATGTTGTTATTCCATTCCTTATTATTCTGTTGGAACATCCTGTCGGTGCGTATTACGCCTGACCTGGTTCCGTTATTTATTATTCTGTTAGAATAACATGTCTATGCGAAGTACCGCATGCATGGTGATTTCTTTTGTTATTCTATTATTTATTATACTCAGTTGATTAATGTTTTGACTTCTATACTCCATGAAATTAGTGGAATATTTTTTATATTTGCGCTTCATCTAGTATCTTTTCATGAAAATATTCTTTGAGCATTCTTAATTTTACTTTATAAAGAAGTATCATGTTGACAATTTGGACGTTATTGGTTCCTGAATAAAATAATTCTTAAATTTATTTTATTGAATTCTTATATCATTGTTGTAAGACCCCGAATTTTATGAAATGAAAGTATTCAATTTTTATAATTATTATTATATTTAGTAAATGGTTAAATTGATAAAAGTATTGTAATATGCGTGGTTGCACAGTGGCACACGGTATTGGACAATATCTTTGATTATTGATGCTTACGTGATAAGTCACTCAGTTATACTCAATTATTGCTACAGTAATTGCTGCATCATATCTGTTATATTATTGATTCAATTATTGTCACAGTATCATCTGCATTATATGATATGTTATTAAATCAATACTTGAGACGACAAAGTTATTCATATTAATAAATTAAAATATTTACAATGTCTAAAAGTTCTGTCAATTAGAGGTTTGGTCATCTAATTGCGCGCCAATAAGGACAAATCCTTATCGGAAAGTCCCCTCTTTCCTGGGAACGACCTGGTTGTTAAATATTGTGAGTTATAATATTAATGATTAAAAATTGAAGTTGTGTTCGGAGTTGAATTTGGAGACGCGAACGTAATATTTGAGTCCAGAACAATGAAATTAGTAAAGATAGACTATAAACACAAAAATTTTCGGGGTTGACTTTTTAATCAGAAAGTCAACAGTTGACTTTTTCTGAAAAAGGCAAATTTCGAAATTTTAAATTTTATATTGTTGATTAAAATAGCTCCATTGTGTTGGAATTATTAGAGTTAGTGAAAATCGATATTTATTTCGATAATAATTGATGTCTGAAGGTTATATTGACTAATCGGATAATTAACTGGATAATTGAGCAATTAATTGCTATTAATTCACATGTTTATAACTATTTATTCACTTGTGTGTACTATTGAGTCACATTCACTTATTATTAGGGGAGTTGGTGCAAGATTGATGATACTTGCATGACTAAGTTAAAAATGGAGGTATAGATGGAGGTACTATACTGTAATTAATTTTTTTACATATTTAGAACTATTGATTCACATGATTTACTATTAGGGGAGGTGGTACAAGTTTGATAATACTTGGATGACTGAATTAAAAATAAAAGAAAAGTTGGAGCTATTGTACTGTAATTTTTCGAGCCCCAAAATGTGCAATTATCGAAACTATATTTTTCTATAAATAGAAGCTCATTCTTCCTTCATTTCTTATCAATTCACCAAAGCTATAGAGCAATTATTATAGAGAGAAATTATAGAGAAAATCTATAGAGAGAAAGAAGAAGAGAAGTCTGTTACCTCTCTACTCCAGTATCCAACTTTATTCTAAGGTAAGGGATATTATTTGTTATACCTGTAAGGGTATTATTTATTTCTTATTCATGAAGAGAACTTCTGTTATTCCATCCTTTATTATTTTGTTGGAATAACCTGTTATGCAAAGTACCGCATACATGGTGAAATTCTTCTATTATTCCATTCTTTTTATTATGTTGGAATAACCTGTTTATGCGAAGTACCGCATACATGATCAAATTCTTTTATTATTCCGCATTTATTATTCTATCGGAATATCCTGTCTGTACGTTTTACGCCGGACCTGGTTCCATTATTTATTATTCCGCATTTATTATTCTGTCAGAATAGCATGTCTGTGCATTTTACGCCAGACCTGGTTCCATTATTTATTATTCTGCATTTATTATTCTATCGGAATATCCTGTCTGTGCGTTTATGCCGGACCTGGTTCCATTATTTATTACTATATTGGGAATAACCTGTCTGTGCGGTCTCTATCGCATGCATGGTGAATCCTTCTGTTATTTCATTCTTTATTATTCTGTTGGAATAACCTGTCTATGTGAATTTCCACATGCATGGTGAATGATCCTTTGTATTCATTCTTATTAAATTGTGAAAATGATCTGTCTAAGTGGATTACCGCATAGCGGACGAAAATTCATTTGCAGTTCCATATATTCTCTTATACTCAGTTGGTTAAATCTTTGACTTCTATACTCCATGAAATTAGTGGAATATCCTTGATATTTGCGCTTCATCTAGTATTTTTTCATGGAAATATTCTTCTGAGCATTCTTGAATTTTACTCTACAAAGAAGTATCATGTTGACAATTTGGACGTTATTGGTTCCTAGTTAAATTAATTCGTGAACTTATTTTATTAAATTATTATGTCATTGTCATGATAATTTATATTGGTTATTATGTGAAAACATGAAAGTTTCTTAGAAATTACAAAGGGTTGAAAATCAGATTTTGGTAAAAACGAAACACGAAATTCAATTGACCATATCTCCTGTTATATTTCAAATTTTTTAGTGTGGTCAAGTTCTAGAGTTAAATCTATGAGTTTTGTAGCTTATTCAAGTGGAATCACTGGAAAAGGTGTTGTAGATTTTCGTGTAGACTGATTTTAGCAAAGGAGACAAAAGCCGCCAATTTTAAAAAAGCTACTGCCCATATTTTTAAAAGGGCTGTTTCGGCCACTTAATTTGTGAGAAAAATTCTGGCCTTTTGGACAAGAAAGTATATGGTATAAAGTACCTCCTGTCCAAAAATGAGCTCATTCCGACTTAAAATGAACAAGTTATGACCATTTCAATATTTAGTTTTTTCAGACAAAAAACGCTATAACCGGAGTTCTATAACTCCGTTGACCATGAAATTTAAACTGGAAGCTCACGTTAACATGTGTAAGATCCTGCTATGATTTGGGAATTTTTAGAGTTAACCTTGAGGTAGCTAATTTCTTAAGGAATTAATTAAAAATTAATTTTTGAAAAATACTAAATGAATTTTAAAAATTCCGAGAAAAATATATGTTCATTATGGGACTATATTCTGCTAAATCCCAGAAAAGAAATATTTTTGGGACTGATTTGATATTTTTCATGAAAATAGTTTAGTTACAAACATATGAGTTAAATATGTTATGTGAAGTAACAAAGTTAGAAAATAAGATTTTATGGCTTGGAAATCCTATATAAGGTATATGTAGATTTATGATGAGGGATTTAATCATTGGTGATGAAATCTTATGAGTATAGCATTTTTGAATGATTAAATGCATTATTTAATAAAATATAAACAATTGAAATAAATTGTTTATAAGTTTAAGAAGTGATTAAAATATTATTATGATATTAATAATATTAGATTATGAGTGGTTGATAATATTTGGATAAATTTAAAGTCTTTAATATTTATCCTTATTTTCGTTTGATTAACGTTTATATCATTATCATCATCCTCATGCTTATATGGTGATGAAAGTTATCTTTGGCTTACGTGCGAAGATGGACTGTTGAATATTGAATTGTATATCTTTGGCTTACGTGCAAAGATGGATTGTTGATTATTGGTTTTATTGTTGTATATCTTTTGCTTACGTGCAGAGATGGAATTGGTATGATTATGACTAGGAATTATTCGGTATAGTCATAACCATTGATGATTTAATGAATATCCTTGGCCCGTAGTACATGGGTGATTCGATGATGTGGTTTATTTATTAAGCTGAGTCTCAGCGATAAAAATTGATGAAAATATTTTAAATCATAGAAGATAGTAGATTTTATTCTTTACTTGACTCTTCTAATGGATTGCTTATTCCGCTGCAGTTAAACTTGATGTTTATTGTATTTTATCAGTTTAACATTATTGAAGACTATTGATAATTTATTCTGCATTATCTTAGTCATAATATTTCTTACTGGGCTAGTTGAGCTCACCCTTTCTTTCATTGTTCTCTTCAGGAAATGAGAATATAGCTAGGACGAGTCGGGGAACGTAGTGACGGTCCAGATGATAACATTAGTAATCCTCATTATTCTGTTAAATAGTGTGACAATAAATGTAACGAGGACTGAATTTGAGTTTGTATATTGTCTATGAGGACTCCATTGAGAATGGATATTGTCTAAAAGGCAGTATTCTTGTTTAAACTCTCAGTTTATGTTTTGTCGTATTTTACATGACAGCTGTACAGTTAAGTTTGTATTTGTATTTTGTACCATGTATTTGGCGACTCAGAATAGGTGATGTATACCTAATTTTGGGGGCGTCACAATTGTCATCATCCTCATGTTTATATTTTTGAAAGTCATCTGTGGCCTGTAGTGCATAGATGGACTCGGTATGATTATAACCAGGAATTATTCGGTGTAATCATGACCGTAATGTTATAAATGATGTGGTAAAAGTCATCATTGGCCCGTAGTGCATTGATGGACAGTTGTTGGCATGATCATGATCATTGATGAATACACGAATATCTTTGGCCCGTAGTGTATGGATAATTTGTGGTCGTGATCCTAATGAATATCATTGGCCGTAGTGCAGGGTTGATGTGTATTATTTATTAAGCTGAGTCTCAGCGATAAAAGTGATGAAAATATTTTTAAATCATAAAAGATAGTAGACTTTATTCTCTACTTGACTCTTTTAATGGATTACTTATTCCGCTGCAGTTAAACTTGATGTCTATTATATTTTATCAGTTTAACATTGTTGAAGGCTAATGATAACTTATTCTGCATTATCTTAGTCATAATATTTCTTACTTGGCTAGTTGAGCTCACCCTTTTTTTCATTGTTCTCTCCAGGAAATGAGAACGTAGTCGGGACTAGTCGGGGAACGGAGTGATGGTCCGAGATGGTGTATTAGTAGTTCTCACTATTCTGTAAAATAGTGTGATAATAAATATAATGAGGACTAAATTGAGTGTGAATATTGTCTAGATGACAATATTTGTATTAAAACTCACAGCATGTATTGTCGTATTTTACACGACTGTTGTATAATTAAGTTGTCTTTGAATTTTGTACCATGTGTTTGACGACTCAAAATAGGTAATGTATACCTATTTTGAGGGCGTCACATTGGATCGTCAATCAAAGGTTGTCTAATTCAAAGCTGTACAAAAATTAGAACAATTTTGGATGTTAATATATTATCAAACCTTGGGAGTGCTTGTACTCAAAAGCCTACCTGAGCTGATAACTCTAGAGGTGAAAAATTGTCCAAAGCTGATTGAGATCTTCCCTCATGAGGTAATTCAAAACGTAAATCAAGTTTATGTTAATGGTGTACTAAGATCGCGTGTTCGTGATTTTCCAAAGTAGAAGAAATTTAATCAAACTTGACACGTGTTTATCAAAACGACCGATTGGAATGGCCCTCTTTAGAGAAAGTGAGTATAATAAATTGTCCGAATTTGATCCTCTTTCACTTTTAGTTTGTCACATTTATTCTATAATTTATATCATTATTTGATAACATACCTGCTAGGCCTATAGTACTAACAATAAAAATCAATTATGTTTCTTCTTGTTAAGCACGTTCAGCCTACTTTACAGGTAAGACATGAATTACATACATTTTGACAAAATCAATGTTGGATACTATAAATTCAAACTTTTATATCTCAATAATAATAATTAGCATTTAGTGTCACAAGTGCTTGCATAAATTATATAGGGTAAAATAAAAATTTTATAAAATTTGAAAGACTGAAAGATAAGAGAATTTTAATATAGAAAATAAAAACAAAATAGTAATACAATTAAAGCAATAGGGGGCAAAAGAGGAAAAAAAATGACGACTTCATCAAGTGGCTCGATAGATATAGATAACAACAATAACAATAATCGAAAAAAAAAATCTAAAAAAATTCAAATCATTTGCATTTTGTATAAAAATAAATCACTAAAAGCAAATACTAAGATTCATAAAAAAAAATCCCAAAAATTGAACCTCGTAAATCAAAAAAAATAATTAGATTGACAGTTTTAAATTACTTCATTCAAAAATCCTCTGATATTAGAAAAATTACCCCACACACACTTGTAACTTGTAGACATCAATGAATTCTACATAATTCATACAGTTTATTGTAGTTCTTTACTAGGCAAGCAATCTTCTATAGTACAAGAAATACCAACAAAGGGAAACAAGCCAGTCTTCAGTAATGAAAACTGACACACAAAAATGATCAAAATAACAAAAACAGGAAAAATGGAGTATTTGTTTCAATGACATTATGCTTATTGTAAACCTGAATATTCTGTCACACTCTAAAGGCCAAGCACACATTTCCAAAACTTGCAAGTTCAACCCCCAGTTTCATTACCATTGTTGCGAGAATTGGGAAGACCTGCTACTGGCCCTCTGCAGCTGGTAACAACCAAAAATGGAATTAGGTGTATCAATTTCTGTAAAAGTTTGAATTTATAGTATCCAACATTGATTTCGTCAAAATGTATGTAATTCATGTGCTTAACAAGAAGAAACATAATTGCAACACGCATGTTACTGTTAGTACTATAGGCCTAGCAGGTATGTTACCAAATAATGACATAAATTATAGAACAAATGTGACGAAAGAAATGATCTGCAGCTTCTATATATTAGAAGGAAACTAAAAGTGAAAGAGGAGGAAAATATTACCGAAGCTGCAATACTACTGAAGTTGTTCTTTGGCCTCATGGTCATAGTTCTATTTTCAGGGTCTTCAATTTTATTGCATTCTCATTGTTGAAAGGCACACTACTCAAATTCGGACAATTTATTATACTCACTTTCTCCAAAGAGGGCCATTCCAACCGGTCGTTTTGATAAACACGTGTCAAGTTTGGCATATCAATGAGATTAAATTTCTTCAACTTTGGAAAAACACGAACACGCGATCTTAGTACACCATTAACATAAACTTGATTTACGTTTTGAATTACCTCGTGAGGGAAGATCTCAATCAGCTTTGGACAATTTTTCACCTCTAGAGTTATTAGCTCAGATAGGCTTTTGAGCTGAATGGTGAGATCCCAAATGCTTAGCAATTCTGGCAAATCATTCAAGTACAAGCACTCCAGGTTCGATAATATATTACCATCCAAAATTGTTCTAATTTTTGTACAGCTTTGAATTAGACAACCTCTGATTGACAATTTTGGAGCTCCAAAGTCAGACAGACTCTTAAGATCAACGTGCTCAACAATTTCCAGTGCATCAGCTTTCTGAAGTAGATCAAGTACTGATGAATTATTTCTGCATTCCCCTTTACAATATTTCACATACCTTTGATATTCAAAAAGAGGTTTAGACTCTTTTGTGATGGAGCAACCAACGAAAAGTCGAAAGATGGTATGGGATTCAAGTTCATCTCTACTCTTGACAAAGGAACTAAGATGGTCTGCTCTGGGAGCAGAAATTTTAAAAGCATCATTATCCATCATGATAACATCAAAATCCTCATTTTCAATACAAACCCGAAGATTTGTCAGTTTTTTCAAAGCAATTAAATTTTTCAGGACATCATTTTGCATCTCATCCCACCTTTCTTTGGAAAATCTTACGTCAAAGATCAACTCTTTTAACGTAGAAATCTTGGAAATCACCTCAGCTTGAGTATTTGTTTCTTCGATAGAAATGAAGGTCGCTAGCAAGCGCCTGAGTCGGATCAAACTTTGAATTTGAGGTGGTATATTGTTGAGTCCACTGCCCCGAATATCAAGCACTTCAAGATTATGAAGTTTTACTATTTGGGAAGGTAACTCCACCAATTGAGTGCAATTATTTAGATTAAGCACTTTAAGGTTGACCAGATGTGATAGGGATGATGGTAGTGATGCAATTCCAGTGCTATATAAGCCCAAAACTCGGAGATTTTTCATGCGCTCAAAGAATGGATCAGGGATTTCTATTAAATTTGAATTTTCCTGAAGAAAAAGTGTGGAAAGCACTATGCAATCTGGTTTGTCAGGTAAAGTATGCAAATGATTATCAACCAAAGAGATCCACTTCTTTTGCCTCCAGTGTTCTTCTTCTGGGAGCTCTTTTAGTGCTTCACTGGTTCTCACCAAATGATTATGCTTCTCAGCAGTTTTCATGTTGTATAGTGCTACTTTCCGGATCCATTTTTGCATCCGAACATATTCCATGTTCCTGCCCTCCTCAAGGAAAAGCATTTTCTTTAAATGTCGCAGTATATCACGTTCATCTATTGCATCATCACCGCCACCAAGAAGATTTTCACCCCACCAACTGTCTAACAAACCACCAACGTAAATTTCACTGTCTTCAGGATATAATGCACTGTAAAGAAAACAATTTTCCTGGGCATCATTCAATTTACCATTGCAAAAATTCAACAAGTGATTCAATTCCGGCATGGCAACGTCTCCCTTTTTAGGCCAGTATTCTAATTTGATGAATTCAGCAGACCAATCTTCCTTGGTTTCGCACGTTCTAAAGCAACGTGCTACCATTTTTATCATGAGAGGAACCCCATCACACAATTTGACCACCTTGTTCTTCTTAACTTGCTTGATGTGCATCTTAAGATCTGGCCTATCCAAAATAGTATGAAACATTTTCCACGCCTCCTTGTCAGTTAACTTATTTACTTTAATCAGCTTGTCCACCAACGAAGGAGGTGAAATGAGTGGGTTTGATTTTCTTGTTGCCAATACTATCTTACTCCCAACCTTAGCATTAAGTAATGGAATTCCAACTTGATCTAAATACAGATCTTCTTTGACATCATCTAGAAGTATCAAGTACTTCTTACTTTCCAACTCCTTCCTTATTATGTTGGCAACATCATCAACATGGTCGACGCCATCCATAACCAGCTTCAGTCTTTGAATGATAACTTTTTGTAGATGCTCTGTGCTTGAATTTTTATTTTTCTTTCCCTCATCCTCAGTAGAAACTTTGACCCAGATTACTATGTCAAACATTTCATTGACTTTCTCATGGTTATTCAAATTTTGCATTATAGTAGTTTTCCCACATCCAACACTTCCACGGACTTCAATCCCTTTGATTTTGTTTTTTGCAAGCGAATTCAATATATCCTGGAGTGGGTTTTGAAGCGTTGGAAATTCTTGAATATCTGGAGCTTCTACTATCTTCACAACACATTCAGCTTCTTTATCGACTAAAATTCTAGCTTCAATTTGATTACCCTTCTCCCAAAGGTCTAATATATATGAGCCTTTCTTTCTCATCTCTTCACTTAATATTGAGCGTGAATGAGAATGAATGTATGCTTGTTTTTTACTTTCATCTACATATCTCGTGGCTAAAATTTTCACTTGAGCTTCAATCTCACCAACACTACTAACCCATTCTTTATGAGTTCTAGACTGCATCTTTGTTACATGTTGCCGGATTCTTTGTTGATGATCCTTCATTAATGCAACTAGCATTTCCTTTGCCCGGTCCATATAGTAGTAAATTGAATCCATGTTATGTGAATCAACTAACATTTTCTTGAGTTCCTGTACTACAGTCAAAGCATCACTCCCTGCCGTTACTATATTAGCACTTGCTTGAACTATGGCTGCCATGAAGAAACTCAGAATCTGCAATACATAAATCAAAGGGGGGAAAGGAAGATCAGATACATTACTTGCATCAATGGAACAATAAACTGCTATATAGTTGGCTTTCACTAATTTTTACTTGTTTTCTCTTAGAGGAATTCTTCATCTGAAAGGGATTTTGTGTCCAGATGCTCTAGCAGAAGTCAAACTCAAACTTAAAATCTTTGTTATGCTCTATAGATTTCCACGATTTCAACAGTTCAGTTCCTTGCTCTTGATTATTTAAAGTAAAATTTGATTACGGGCTTAGATTATTGGGTTCAAATTATAATTAGGTTTGGACTTCTTAATAACTGACAAGGGGCCAATGAGGTGCCCACTCAATAAAAATCAATGGTTGTACATCTGTTTTTCAGGTGCAGGGCTTTGAACCTAATTTGGATCAGGTATAGATCAGTATACATATACATATATATAGCATGCAGCTGTTAGGACCTGCATGTGACAAAAATTAAAATTGGTATTGGTGCTGCCGTTCATTGCATGTAAAAAAGAAAGCCATCAGACGGACTTGATGGCATTGGGAATCTTCTTGGTTTACAGCAAACAGAATTGCTTGGTCAGAGGGTATTCGACGAGGGCATCAAATTCCTCAAGTGGGGGTGGTTTGTTAGCCAACCCCTTAATGGGTTGACATTGATTTTGACATGCCAGGCGGGCAAGGCATCGTCTCAAGAACTTGGGTTTTGGCACTTAACTCAACTGGCAAGGCATTTGATGATACATACATACATACATACATACATATATATATATATATATATATATATATATATATATAATTAAATGTCATATTTTATCTTCGCAACCAGTTTTTCATGACACTTCTATTTTCTTTCGCAGAGTAACCTGAAGCCACTACCCTTCTTTTGGTGTGCATTGGGAACCCCCTAGCCCCAAGGCACCTCTATGAAGTTTTGAAGCCGTGACCTATACGGCTATACCTCATTGAGGTCATTATCATGATGTTTACTATCACTGGAGCAACCCTTAGGGTTGTGATGAAATTCATAAAAAGGCTTCATTTCACCAAAGGAAATTCAACTAAAATTGACCAATTATATTACAAAATCAATTTTGGCAGCAAGCCCTCCATTGATGCATTTGCTAAAAACTTAGGTACTATATGAGCTTCAAAAGTGACTGTATTTCTTATTGAAGCTGAATATAATCCAAAAATACTTGTGGAGATCGGAAAGTGCTTGAGTTCTTGGAAGACCCATTTCGAATGAGTTTTAAAATAATATTCAAGTTTTTATAAGCCCCACAAGACAGCAAAGGTAAATTTTGCCAATATTGGTTATCTACCCTTTTAGCCTTTTTTCATACAAGTAAGAGTTCCAATAGAACATTAACATGAGTCTATTTTGAAAAGGGTAATGCTACGGTGACAAAAGATAGATACATAAAAGTAGATACAAAATAAGTACGAACTTAACTCGAGAGCCAACCTGGGTCCACGAGTTGATGACAATGCTCTCTAAAACTTTAATATCATTTACGTCTTTCCATACCACAACGCACCAGCAGAATAATGCTGAAATTACCTAAGAAAGTAAGCATAAAATTATCGATTTGAGGATTATAAGATTCAGGATAATACTATGAGAATGTGTGCAATATATTACTCCCAAAAAAATATAACGTTAACATCACAATGTAAAAATGAGCTCACTAGTCTACTCTTGTCATTCAAGCATTCTTACTGATCCAATATTACTAAATATTCCCTAAACCCAAACCAGGAGTACTTTTTCAAAGTCAAATTTGCACCCCGGGATTTGATCACAAATGAGATTTTCACCTATCCTCATTCCTTCTATTACAATTAAATGAACCCCATACTTTAAGTCCTATGACAAAATGCACCATTGAGTTTCCATAGACATAGTGAAGTTAAGAAATGAAGGACAAACATTAAAAAATTTACTGATCTAGTTTATTTGCAACTCAATCTTGCAAAGCAATAACATGCGGTAGTTGAGGAGATTTATCAAGCACTTAGTGGACATCATTCTAAGTTCAAAGTATTTCTTAAGCAAGTGTAATTAAATAGAATATTAGATATAAATATAATATCAAGGACATTGAATATTAATTTACTACTGCTGGGTATATATTTACAGGATAAGGACCCTTTGGCAATAAGAATATAGGTAATTAGTGTTAGTATCAATGGAAGGGAAGCAGATTATGTAAGCAGCAGCCAATGGAATATAATAAAAAACAACAAATTGATTACAATGAAATAGAAATATTTTTTCTTCGAACCACTCATTTTCCATTCCACCATTTCCATTCTTTACTTCTTTTTTTTACTTGTTTTTCAGCCAGTCAATAGTCTAGAGCTTTCGTTCCTTGGCCCTAATTTTAGAAATCTTTGTTTTTTTCTTCTCATTTGAATCATCTCTTTGTGTTCTTTCTTTCTATTCTTTTGTTTGCTATCAATTCTTGAACCCAGACTCCATTAACAACCTATGTCAAAACTGTAGCACTCTTTCGACAAACAAATCTAGACAAACCATAGGTGACAAAATTTGATATCACTAAAGGCAGGCAAAGCAGTATTGAAGACCCAAAGATGATTGAAGCCACCTTTCTTGAAACTTTTCTCTAATCTCTTAAATTTTTTGTCACCTTATTCATCTTACATAATTGCATTTTTTCCTCTTTTTCTACGAATTTTTAATACTTTGCCAATTTAATGAGAAAACATAGTTCTTCAATAAAAAAAAAATTCAGTTTCACTTAAATCCTTTTTCCACTCGGTCTTTCATATATTTTTCTTGTCTTTAATCCTTTCCCTATTATTATGTTCAAAATTGTCCAAATTCTACAAATTTATATTTTCTATAAACTCTTCTTCTTTGTACTTTTTTTCACCTTTACATTCCTTTGGGAAATTATTCTTAAATTAAAATGGTGCAAAAACCTCGATTTTCGTAAGTACGGATTGGTTTTATGGCACAACTGATGGGATTGAAAAAAAATGATGATGCTAGAAGATTCAAATACACAAACCCCAACATACAGATTTGGTTTTTAAGTACACAGATAACTTTAAGAACTATTGGCCCTTAGTTTCAATCTCAATAGAAGAGCTATGGAAAAAATGTTTCATAAACTGATTCAATTAAGAATTCAAGAATGCTGTGTAGAAGTGGTAGAACTGGTACCACCATATCTTTTGCTTTTTCTTTAGAACAAAGGGAATTACAAGCGACTTCGAAGAATTACTAAACAAACCAATACAGTAGTTGTGTACAGAAATAGATTTGAGCAGTTGGAACAATTGTTAAAATCAACACGTTCAGGACTATCCAAGCAATATTATCTACAGTTTCATGTTGGGCCTTAATGAGGATATCTGCAAAAATGGCGTGAAAGTATGGTCCTGAGACATTGGAAGAGGCTACTGAAAGTACAAGGCTAAAAGAGATGTTAGAAGATTTGATCGCCCTTTTGTGAGGAAGAGATCCATTGTGTCTAGTCATCTATTCAGCTGGAGAGGCATAGCCTGATCTGAGAACTGCTAATTCCGTTCAGATAAACTTCATTTACGAACCCTTCTCTCCATGTCATTTGATTGCGCCTTTTAGTCTTTAACCTGAGTAATTTCTTGTCCAAACAGATTTATCGCCTTTAGTTGAAGTGTAGGTCGTTGTTCCAATCTATGTTGTTGATGGGATTTTTGTTTCTGTTGAGTGGTAAGTTGTTATTGAAGTTATTGAGAACAATTGAAACAGAGTTTTTGTGAGGATGAAGAATCTAATCAATAGACTGCAATAATTTTAAGGACATGTGGAATACAGTCCAAAGATCATAATGTCATATATATGATTACCAAGATAATGGTACTTGAAGAAGAAATCATGTCTTCTAATGTAATGAATGAAGAGCTAAAGGGAGCTTTTGAATGAAATCAGTCGACCAAAGGGACGTAGCAAATGTAGGACAAATGATGTGAAGTTATGGGTGCAAGTATACTTATAGTGAATAGTGATGCAGGATAAGTCGCCCAACTTGGTAGGATCAATATAAAAGTCTTTCTATTTAATATATTTTAATTTAGTAGTTATCAAATTACAAGCCTTTTTGATTTAGGAATTTAGTAATTTGATGGAATCCTAACTCTGGAGACACATATTGATTGTAATATATTTTAAGCATTATTTCTTGTTTATCTCCTTATTTATTCCTCTTAATTTATTTCTCATAAGCCCTAATTTGGTTCCCCATCTAATGGTATCAGATCCTAACCACCATCCATAATCAGTTCCGAAATTATAGCCCAACCACTACCGAGTACGACCTATCTTTTGTTGCCACTCACTAAAATCAAAACAACAATCATTGTTTGTTGTCAACCATACACCATTGTCCAAGCTAATATCCCTGTCCAAAAATTCCAAAGTCATAGTCACATAACCCCCAAACAAGCCTTTAACCATCATAATTCAAAACCCTAGCTAAACAATACACCCTAACCTCTAGCCCTCTAGCCCAAGCTAAGCCATACCTTAACACCAAATTCCTACTTAAGCAATCGTTAGCAATCCCAAAATCACAAATATTATCTCTGATCGACTATATCACCCTCAA
Source organism: Panax japonicus (assembly GCA_020205505.1). Taxonomy (NCBI): domain Eukaryota; kingdom Viridiplantae; phylum Streptophyta; class Magnoliopsida; order Apiales; family Araliaceae; genus Panax; species Panax japonicus. Next base: position 51,908,806 of record CM035106.1, read on the forward strand.
AAAACTATCTCGCACGTTAACCCCAACAAACGAGAAAACTCAATTGAACTCATATCCATTGACACCTCTTAGGTTAAGTCCATCAGCCGTTCATCCCAACTCGTCAAGAAGCCCAGTTGACAACACTGATAAACATAAGCAAAAATGGAAACAAAAAAGAAAAAGAAAAAACAAAGAAACTAACAGAAAAGAAGAATAAGGAGAAAGTTGAGTTGTTAATCTAATGAATAATAACATCACTGTCGTTGTTTGTTTGGCCCTTGACTGACCGTTGTTGTGATAACAATTCACGTTTTGATTAACGACATTCATAAAGACCCGACTCGAACCAAATCAAGTTCAATATAAGGCTTAATCCACGTCCCAACAACATTAACTTCGTCAAGACATCTTGACCCGCCATATACCCACCCAAAAGAATATTATGATGCAATGTGCAAAATGGAGTAAATTCAGGGGATGCAAAGTGCATTTAACTCTAATAGTAAAGTTAAGCTTTATAAACACATTAATCAAGTCATATTATCCGATGTCAGACTAGCATATTACAATCTCCCTCAAATTTAAATGTCCTCATCAGACCCACTATAATTACTTATAGCCTATCAACTTATTCTCTAGTCATTGAGAGATAATATTAGTACTCTCGTGTCCCCACCTCTGACACCTCTAGTCAATGTGGGATAATATCGATCGCCTTTGTTTCCTACCCTTGGCAACCTGAAGTGATGACCCGACCCAAACTTTCAACAATTGGCCATAATACAATTTCTTATAACCCAACCCAAACCGAACCCAAAATAAGGCTCCCAACTGGATTTTATTGGAAGAGGATTAAGCCTTATTTCGAACTACGATTTGGGTCTACAATCAATAGTCGTGACCTTTTAGATGGGCATGTGGTGGACTATCCCAAGTTGATTCTCTTAGGATGTAGATTGAGCCTTATTTTGAACTATAATATGGATTGCATCGTTACATTGTTAGTCCTTCTTCATCCATTGTTGACTATTACGCGAGCACAGAGGATAATATTTCATGGAAATCGGTATTCCATGGGCATGTTTAGGACTGAGGGTTAGAAGAGGTTGAGCTCATAATTATTTGTGGGTGTGAACCTCTTTGTGGATGCAAAGGATTCAATGAGATAGTAGTCTCATAGTAGCGGTAGATTTACAGAGAGATATTTTAACAAGAAGTTTTGGGGAAGTGGTTGTTAATGGTTTTTCCTAGAAATGCATTTGGATGGTGGCCTTTATTACTTGGACGACAACTTAGGGAGAAAATTTGACTTAGGATAATGTGCAGAGGAGAGGATACTTCGGTTTTAGTAGGATCATTATTGTCCAAGAAGGATTAGGATTTGATAGATCATTTACTGTTACATTGCGAGGTTGTTCAATAGTTCTAGAGATGGTTTTAACCCTTTATGGCTTGTTTTGGGTTATACCTAAGATGGTGATCAAGTTTCTTCATGCTTGGAAGGAGATGAGGATGCATACGAGAAATCAACAAAAATGAAATAGAATCCCACACAACTTATGGTGAACCTTATGGCGGAGAGAACAAGCATTATTTTCAGAATGTGGAGAGGCTTATTCCTTTCATTGGGTCTTTTTTTTAGTTTGTTATACTTTTAGCTTAACTTTGTTTACCCTTTTTCAATGGTCTTCTTTATTAATTTCCTAAGGGAGTTTGCCTTAAGGCTCTTTGCAGTGTGAAAAGTGTTCTAGGTGGTATAGCATTCTAGTGGTGCAAGTTGTGTTTTTTTTGTATCCTCATGCCCTTTGTATACTCTGCCGCGCATACCGGGTTGACACCCCCTTTTGGTGTCTTTTTGAATAATAATTTATGTATCAAAAAAACTAAAACAAGACGATTTTTGTCCAAAATATTGGGCATAGCCGCTTGTACCGGAAAAACTTTTCTTTCTTTTGTCCCAACTCGTGATTTAAATGAGTCACATGTACAGCTTAATGCAAGTCTAGATGAAGCTGGGTTCAAATTGCTTGGTGATTCTATTATGAAAATAAATGAATTCTAGGCTAAGTTTCTTTATCTTCAACTTGTAATTTGCAGTATTTTAATGCATAAGAATAAGTTTGAAGTTGTCCATGTGCTTCTGTCTACGGTGTAGACAATTTTTGAGAGATCATATTTCATTGTTATAGGTGAGCAATAAAAATAATATACAAATGGAATCAAGAATTTTGAGACTTGTAACTATTATTGCAATAATATTATCTAAAATTATTTGCTATTGTTTTTTGTTCCTAAAACGATTTAGCTCAAGTTATACGAACGAAAATGTAACAATTTAGAATTTTCAAACAAATCACTAAACAAAGAGTTAATTAAACATTTAGAAACTCAAGTTCAAGCAAGAGTGGATGCAGTAACATCCCCCCAGGGGGAGTGGCTTTTTTTTAAAAAAAATCCACCTATAGAGCTAATATGGTAAAATGATGGCTCTTAAAATATAAATAAATCTAGCTTAACGTAACAATAGAAGTCAGGGATGGTAAAAACCTTTATTTTCTAGTTTTTTTTTTATTATTACGTTGTGAATTTGTATTTGATATATTTTGAGGATGAATAGATATATAGATAAATATTTGTCAAGAAGCGCTATTAAATGTTCTCGATCCGAATCTTCTTCTGTTAAACCCACTCCCACTCAAAAGTCAATTAGTCATATTCCATACTAAGAAATAAAGTTTCGAACAATGAATTTATAGGACTTTTTATGTGTTTTTAATTAAAACTTATATTTAATGAAATTTATTATTTTTTATTTAATTATAAAAGTGCCCCCGAGCAAAAATCTTGCGTCCGCCCTGAGTTGAAGTCATTTATTTTAACCATAAATTTGTTTTTACTGTAATAAAGCTACAGGAGCACATGAATTTCATAGTAACACAGTTAATGTTCCCTAATCACTAAGATATGTGCTTAAAGAGAAGTATAAATGGTGAAGCAATAAATTTATGACCATTTTTATGTATATTAAAGACTGAAATCTATTGCTTAGGAACATCTAATGAGGTCGTCTTTCACCATTTTTTATCATTTCTCAAGTGATGTGAGGTAGTATGTGCTATACCCATACAAACATATAAGATCTTACTCCCTCTGTCCCTTAATATAACCTATACAAATAGTCCTTTGTCCCTTAATTGCTTAGTTTTCAATATTACCCCAAGCATTAAATATAAATTTGGTTCGATCACCATTTTTTTGACCAATAAATAATATTCTATTTTTCCAATAACAATATAAACAATTAATATTATAGTTAATGCTATAGAATCATTTTCTTAATACTTGTACACAATTATAACACAACTTATATTATATCAAGTGCCGGAGGGAGTAATACATCGACATATATTTCTAAAAATTGGTGTTTTACAACTTTTAACCAATAATCTCATATTTGAGTTTTAAACTATCTATAATTGACCTTCTTATAAATTAGATCCCATAAAATATAACATATTAAAAAGACAATACACCGTTTTAGGGCAGAGAAAAGTATGGAAATGAGAGAAAGTACCTAATCAAATTAAGCACGTACGCTAAACTCTCTGATACACGAGTGCCAACGGCAGCAGATCATAATTTTTCGATGGTTTTTCAAGTTTTAGTTACAGAGCAAGTATGGCCGATGCATTATTTCCGAGAAGAAGAGGGACGTCAACTGTGCTTGTACATTATTGCAAAAGATAGCTAGGCGGTAGGAAGCAGGACGGAATTTACAGACAGAGCAGAGCGTGACGTGTCCACAAACAGTGTGAAGTTGTTGGATACTACTAGTGGTAGTAATTATAAATTCGTGGGTCCCGCTCTATAAATTCAATTATCTTTCTACTCTTAAAAGTAAGGCCGTAAACTATTCAACACAGTTCCCACTCGATTCAGGTTCGATTCGAAGAGCGAGACTTGGATTTGTTAATAATATGATCTAAATCTGAATATTAAAAATAATTCGAATAAAAATATGAGTAGAATCTGAGCAAGGTTATACTCGACTCGTTTAAGGTTCAAACTACTCGAATTTTTAATTATGATTCGATACATACTTCGTTAATACATATTCGATTAGATGTTCGATACATTCTCTTATAATATATACAAATTTAAATCAAATTAGGATAATTAATTATTATTTTGTTTTATTTTTAATTTTAATTGTGATTTTATATTTGTAAAGTATAATAATAAATATATTTTTTTCATTTTTAAATAAAATAACAAATTCAATTTATAATTATATTTATTATAAAACTAGTTATTATATGGAGATTCGAATTCGAACTTGAATTTTAAGTTCACGAGTAGTTTGAATAAATATTTGAGTCGAGTTGGATCGAATTCGAGTAATAAATATTTGAGTCGAGTCGAATCTGAGTAGAAATTTTCAAATATAATTCGAATTCTAGTACGAATTTATCATTTCGAGTCGAATTCGAGTAACTCTCTGTTCGCTTCGGTTCAATTTGTTTACACCCTTACCTATGAGAACTGGTAGTTATTTTAGGAAATAGTTAAATTTATTTCTATAATAAAAATGTCGCTATAGCGACAGTTTTTATCTTCGCTATATATTTACAGCAATATTTTTATTATGAAAATAATAAAAAGTATTTTGATTTAACAATTCTCTAAGGTTAGTTTATTTTTTGTTTCTTTATAGTATTTTAAATTAATCTTTTGTAATTTTTTGTTTTCTTATAATAATAAATGTTGCATGCATAATTTTTTTTATTCAAATAATAAGGCCTTTATATGCATGTATGCAGTAGTTAAAAGTAGGGGTGATCATTCGGTTATAACCGAACCGAATAAGCTATTCGGTTATAACCGAAAACCGAAATAATGATGATTTTGCTATACGAACTAATAACCGAAATTTAACAATAACCGAATTACCGAATACCGAATTATAATTTCGGTAATTCGGGAAAAAACTGAATTACTGTTATTATTATTATTATTATTATTACAGTTATTATTATTATTATTATTATTATTATTATTATTATAATAATAATATTATTATAAAATTAATTTTTTTAATAAGTAATGTTCGGTTATTCGGATATCCCGAATAACCTATTTTTCCAAACCGAAACCGTAACTGAATAGTGAATAATAATTCGGATATAACCAAAATTGTAAAAAAAACCGAAAAAACCGAAATAATTCGATTAAAAAATTTCGGTTCGGTTCGGTATTTCTATTTTATCCGTTTTTTGCTCACTCCTAGTTAAAAGTCCCAAATGATATAGTATTTAAAATAATTTGGACCGAAAAAAAAATCAATTTTTATCATGAATAGTACTCGGGTGAATAATACTCGAGTAAATAGTACTCTGTGAATAGTAATTCGGGAATAGTATCCCGTGAATAGTACTCCGGCATAAAAAGATCAAAAATATCAAGAATGTTCGAAATAATATTTTTATAAAAACATACTGGATGAAACGAAAATTTTAAGAATATTCTACTAATTTTATGGAGTATAGAAGTCAAAACTTTAATAAAGTGAGTGTAGAATTCAAAATCTGAAACGAAATAATATTATTTACATACTGCAGAGTATAAAATAAAATATTATTTTTTACGAATACTGAACAAAAATAATATCACTTACGGATATTAAACGAAAATAATATTCCTTACGAATATTAAATGAAGATATTATTTCTTGCGAATATTGAACAAAATAAAATTTTTTACGAATACGAAAAATAATATCGTAAGCGAGTGTGAAATAAATAATACATTTTACCTCAAAAAGAGAGCAATTTAGACTGGTATAGCGGATATATTGCGACGCCCCCAAAACAGGTATACATCATCCATCTTGAGTCGCCAAATACATGGTGCAAAAATATAAAATACAACTGTCGTGTAACATACGACAAAACATAAACTGAGAATTTAAACAATAATATTGCCTTCTAGACAATATTCACTCTCAATTGAGTCCTCATAGACAGCATACAAACTCAAATTCAGTCCTCATTATATTTATTGTCACACTATTTAACAGAATAGTGAGGACTACTTGTGACGCCCCCAAAATAGGTATAGATCACCCATCTTGAGTCGCCAAATACATGGTACAAAATTTAAATACAAACTAATAATACAGCAGTCGTGTAAAATACGACAAAACATATGCTGTGAGTTTAAATACAAATATTGTCTTCTAGACAATATCCATTCTCAAATAGAGTTCTCGTTACATTTATTATCACACTATTTTACAGAATAGTGAGGACTACTAAGAAACCATCTCAGACCATCACTCCGTCCCCCGACTAGTCCCAGCTACGTTCTCATTTTCTGAAGAAAACAGTGAAAGAAAGGGTGAGCTCAACTAGCCCAGCAAGAAATATTATGACTAAGATAATGTAAAATAAATTATCATTAGCCTTCAACAATGTTAAACTGATAAAATATAACAGACATCAAGTTTAACTGCAGCGGATCAAGCAATCCATTAAAAGAGTCAAGTAGATAATAAAATCTACTATCTTTTATGATTTAAAAAGTTTTTCATCATTTTTATCGCTGAGACTCAGCTTAATAATTAATCCACATCATCCCTGCACTACGACCAAGAATATTCATTAGGGTCACGACCACAAATTCCATGCACTACGGGCCAAAGTTATTTGTGTATTCATCAATGGTTATGATTATGTCAACAACTATCCATCAATGTACTACGGGCCAATGAGGATTTTTACCACATCACTTGTTACATTACGGTCATGATTACACCGAATAATCTCTCGTCATAATCATACCAAGTCCATCCATGCTCTACAGGCCATAGATGACTTTAAAAAAATATAAACATGAGGATGATGACAATGATATAAGAATTCAATAAAATAAGTTCAAGAATTAAGTTATTCAGGAACTAATAACGTCCAAATTATCAACATGATACTGCTTTATAGAGTAAAATTCAAGAATACTCAGAAGAATATTTCCATAAAAATACTGAATGAAGCGTAAATATCAAGGATATTCCACTAATTTCATGGAGTATAGAAGTCAAAATTTTAACTAACTGAGTATAATAACGAATGAAATAACAAAAGAAATCACCATGCATGCGGTACTTCGCATAGACAAGTTATTCCAACAGAATAATAATAACGGAACCAGGTCAGGTGAAAATCACACCGACAGGATGTTCCAACAGAATAATAAAGAATGAAATAACAACAAAAATCACCATGTATGCGGTACTTCGCATAGACAAATTATTCCAACAGAATAATAAATACATAATAATAAAGACGAAACCAGGTCCAGTGTAAAACACAGAGACATGATATTCCAACAGAATAATAAAGACAGAATAATAAAGATGGAACCAGGTCCGGCGTAAAGCACAGACAAGATATTCTAACAGAATAATAAAGACGGAATCAGGTCCGGCGTAAAGCACAGACATGATATTCCAACAGATTAACTAAATAATTAAAATGGAACCAGGTCCGGCGTATAGCACAGACATGATATTCCAACAGAATAATAAAGATAGAATAATAGAAGAATGTTACCAAATATAGGGTAGATCGTGTATACAGGTTATTCCAACAGAATAATAAACAATGGATAACAACAGTTCTCTTCATGAATAAGAAAGAATAACACCTCTTACCGTAAAAGAAACTGAATATAAGAGTAGAAAAGTAGCAGAATACTTTTATATAGTTTCTCTATAATTTATCTCTCTGGAGTTTCAGTGAATTCGTAAGAAAATAATGAAGGAATGAACTTCTATTTATAGAAGAATGGATTGCATATTAATTAATTCATGAACGATCCAGATTTATTTACTTTAATCTGACGGTCCATATTTAAAGCATAATCTTTTAAATAAAATATAATATATATTATATATATAACACATGTTTTTCAAAATACTAATATCAATATAATATATCCACCACTTAATTTTTCTCCCCCATAACCAGTATCAATCCCCCACCCACCTAATAATCAAATTTACTACACTCTTACACATCACTATCACACTACCACTTTTCCACCATTTTTCACTCACACACACATCATACACCTATCACTTTCATATATCACTTTCTCCCACCATATACTCAATACATACATATACTTCCATTTCTAAAATTATTCTTTCAACACATATGGGCCCCACCCTTAAAAATTTTCTACCAATTATTTTTGAAAAATGGTAAATGGAGATCCATAAAATAAGCAACCTTCATAAAAATTACCTAAATAATTTTAACAACATTTATCATATTTATTACAATTCACAATATTAATCGACCAGATCGTTTCCAGGATAGAGGGGACTTTCCAATAAGGATTTCTCCCCTATTGGGGAGCAATTAGGTGACCAAACCTCTCCTTGGTAAAACTTCTAGACATCGTTAATATTGTAATTTATAATATTAATAACTCTGTCATTTCAATTATTGATTTAATAATATATAAAATATCGACAATAATTGAATCAAATAACGTGAGATACTATGCAACAATTACTATAGTAATAATTGAACAAAACTGAGTGACTTCTCACGTAAGCATTAATAATCAATACCGTGTGCTACTATGCAACCACGCGTATTACTGTACTTTTACTACCGAGTAGTTCAACAATATTAACGGTAAAACTTCCGCCGTTATTTTTAATAAAATATTTTTGTCATTTTCTCAATCCGACAATAATTTCGTTGTGGGGTCCACCAATGATTGTGCCGTCGTACGAATATTCCCTGACACAAAGAATATTCTCTGACCAATCGAATATAATATAACAACTTGCATACTTTGCAAAATTTTCAAATACTACCCACAACTATAACATTATCTCAAATTCACACCTTAATATTCAAAAAAATATTTCGAGAAATTTAAATCTTTATTCATAAAATCTGGGGTCTCACAATCTCCCCTCCTTATGAAATTTTGCCCTCAAAAATTACGTACGTACCTGGTATGTCGAACAGATGAGGACACTTCGTCAGATTATAACTCTTGAGGTATAACCTTTAAGCGTAGAATATATTCCAAGATTTTAACAGGTACATCTTCATACGTTAAATCATCCGCTATCTCGTCCGGTTATAAATAATGTGGTTCAGGTCGTCCACATATTTACGCAACATCGATACGTTAAAAACGTTATGAACACGCGACATATTTGGCGATAAAACGAGTCTATATGAACAAGACAAATATTCTTATTTGAAAAAATATATACTTAACAATGTATTGTAATATTGTATAATTTTTTTTATAAAATTATAATTATTTATAAGAAAATAATTATTTTTATAATTAAAATAAATACGTCAAATTTTGAATTTAAAAATATTTTAATTTATTTTAAAAGTTACTGATCAGTCAAAAGGCATCTGACTTGTTTTTTTCATAATCTCAGTTTTCCCCTTTCTACACAGATACGGAAGAAATTCCCCCCTCCTTCTACCCAGATGCTAGCTTGTTCACCCAAAGATCTTTGAAATAAAGGACAGATTACGCACAAATCTCATAATCTCAAGAAGTTTTTTTCTCTTTCTACACAGATACAGTTGCTCGTCGGAAAATCGATTTTTGTGCATTAATTAATAATGGCTGATGATGCCGATGCCGATGCCGGAACAGTGTCAATTTCTCCGACGGATTACGATGTTTTCTTCAGTTTAAGAGGTAAAGAGAATTTCACCAGTCATATAATGGCTGATGATGGCGATGCCGGAACAGTGTCGATTCCTCCGACGGAATACGATGTTTTCTTGAGTTTCAGAGGTAAAGAGAATTTCACCAGTCATCTCTATACAACTTTAATTAAAGCTGGATTTCGCACGTTCTTGGGGGATGGGGGAGAAGTTAGTAGTATTCATAGATCGGAACTGAACGAAGCAATTCTTGAATCGAGAGTTTTCATAATAGTCTTCTCCCAAAGCTACTCGTCTTCCCGATGCTGCCTTGACGATCTTTTGACGATCTTGAGCTGCAAGAGGAGGTATGGACGTGCTGTTATACCTGTCTTCCTTAGCGTAGATCCGTCCGATGTTCGGCACCAGACGGGGAGTATCGCAGAAGCTATGAAATTTGTTAGGCATGAAGAACTCAAGTCCTACACAGAAATGGATCGTAAAACAAAACCAAAATTGGTGGCAGGGAGGCAAGAAGAATTTAAGTCCTACACGGAAATGGATCGTGAAACGATACGAATTCCTCCTAAGCGAGGAAAAATCAAAGCTCGAATCTTTGAAGATCTCGTAGAAACAATCAAGTCCTTCAGGGAAATGGGTCATATAACAAAAGAATTCAAGTCCTACACGGAAATGGATCATAAAACAAAACAAAAATTGATGGCAGGCTCGGAAGCTAAGATCGGAAAATGGAGGGAAGCACTAACAGAAGCTGGTAATTTGTCTGGGATTTATTTGGGAAACATAGATCATGAGTAAGTTCTTCTTAATTAAGCTTTACCTCACTTTAGTTATGCTATGCAATAATCCATTCAACTTTAAAAAACTGCAATTACCAAGTTATTTTCTATTTTTACAAAAAATATATATATAATATTTCCACATAAGTCACTCTTATCAAACTAGTCTATATTTACTATTTTCTTTGGAAATAGTAGTATAAACTAGCTAAAGTGGCCCGTGCGTAGGTCGTAGCACGGTTTTATTTTTCAAATAACATACATTTTTTTCTTATTTTTCTTATATATAATGATTAATATAAAATATTTTTTTTAAAATTTCACAAATTAACTTACTATGGCTATTAGAATGTCTACAAACTTTACTCGAAAAGATGAAATTGTATAATTAATGAACTAAAAGAATCTTATAAGGAATAAAATGGTTGTAGAATACTAAGTTACTATTATGATAAATTGGAAACTAAAGTTTAATCATGCATTGATTTATTTTGATATACTCCCTTTGTCTCATATTATTTGATCATTGTTGACTTTTTAAAATCAACTTAAGAGATTTTTAAACTCAAGATTGACATAGATTCTTTTAATTTTAATCAAATTATTGTAAACTATCTAAAAAGGATTACTTATTGTAAGTTTTATTGTTTCATAATTTTTAATGGGTTATCTCAGTTTTGAATTTGAAATTGTCTCAAATTGACTTTCAAAATTCAATAATGATCCTATAATTTGAAACAGATTGGAGTATATGTTAAATTTTTGAATAAAAATTGCTATTCAGTCATAATATTTTTTTATTATATATTTTTAATATATAGTTATTTAAGAATAGAATTGTTGCAAAACAATGAGTTTACCATTAGGATTTTTAGTTTTAAAATTAGTTAACTAAATTTAAATTACTAATATATAAGTTAGAATTGATTTTATAATATTAATTAACTAAAGAATATTTTGTACTATATATAATGTCTTTATTAATATTAATTATAATTTACTCATAATATTTTTTTCAAATGTCTTTAATGTATAGTTATTTAGAGTTCAAAGTTGAGTAGAATTCCAAAATGAAATTCTAAGCATGATTTTTAAGTTAGAATTTTTTGTATGACTAAGTATCTAAATGACTTTTAAAGAATTAAATTGTTGTAAAATAATCGGTTAATATTTACTCATAATATTTTATATATTTTTAATATATAATTATTCTATATTCTTAATATATACTCCATCCGTCCTCAAAAGGATGATTAAAGATAAAAAAAAAATTTGTCCCAAAAAAGATGAGATAAAGTACATAAAGAGTGAAGGATAAAAATGACATTTAGTGGGCTCTATTAGTATAAAAAAAATACTCCCTCTGTCTTGGGATAAAAGTCCTAGTTGACTTTTTGCACATATTAAGAAAGTATAAAATGACAAAATTGTCCATATTTAAATTTTCGTTTAATTGTATAGTTTTCCGCACATGACTAGTGATACTTCATAATATGCATAGAGAATTGAAATATGACAATTAATACAAAGAGTATTATTAACAAATTATTGTAAAAAATAAATTATTTAAGGTAATTAGACATTTTACTTGGGAATACCTAAATATTAATAGACGAAGGGAGTAAAAGTACTCAACCCTTTATATAATCTTGTAGGATAATTTTGGAATTTTTTACTCTCTTTCCTCTACTTATATTTTTCTTAATATGTGTTTAAAATGTACTTTGCTCATCCTTTTGAGGACGAAGGAAGTAGTTATTTAGAGTCCAAAGTTGAGTGAAATCCTAAAAGGTAAAATCCTAGACATGATTTAAAGGACTAATAAATTAAAGGTCTCCTATATGAAATAGAATTGTTGTAGAATAATAAGTTGCTCTAAATTTTTTAGGATCATAAATGGAGTTTTGGTTTTAGTTAAATTCGAGGGAGAAACCAAAGCATATGACGGAGACCAAAAAAAAGTTTTGTCTTATTATATATTTATATAGATGTTATATTTGAAGGAGTCATATTTTAGATCATATTTTTTTATATGTTAAACTGTTAGTCCTATTTGAATTGGAAGGAGGGAGTTCTGTCTATATTATAAATATATTATAAAGAGGGAGGCAATGACAATTTTTTGGTGTAAACAAAAAAGTGAAACTTCTTTTTGACTTTCCCATATTACCCATTAAACTTTTTTTATTCACTAGGAAGCAATGGCAGTTTTTTTTTGTAAACAAAAAAGTGAATCTTTTTTGACTTTCCTATATTACCATTAAACTTTTTTTATTTACTTTTGTCCATTTATCTCTCCCATTATCTCTCATCTCTTATATTTTAGCATTCCATTTTCCTCTTTTAACACACGTAATGTGTGCCATATAAATTAGTATAAATAGTGGGCTTTAGGTACAAGTGAGAGGGTTTTTTAAACTTTTTTATTTTGTGCAAAAAGTTGTACTATGGAGATAGATGGATTAGGTCATTGATGATCAAATCACATTAAATATTGTGTTTTTTTTCTCTCTCTATTTTATTGTTTGAGTTGCATCAACTTATTTCCCAACATTTAATTCGTCTTTCTCAAATTTTATTTAGTACTCATCTCATTTTCATACTCTTCTAAAAACAATATTGTACTCAATGATATTTCATATGGGTATGACACAAAAGGCCTGGAAACAATAAATTTCACTACATGAATAGTGGCTTCACTAATCCCTTGACCTGAGCGCAACAAAGTCACCTTAACAATGAATAGTCGGCAAAGATACATATAGATCACTTTATTTAGTCCGGAGAAAGATAAATGTATCCAAGGACTTTATACTTGCACGAGTAGCAAACCGGTGACCCAACATATTTTTCTGTTGCGGAGAAATTTCTGGTGTAGGAGTTAGGAAGCAAGTTTTGTTAACAATGGAGGGAGTAGAGTTTAGAGAGGGAGAAAAGATTGTATCACTCATGCAAGAAACTCTAATTTATAGAGGTAAGTGTCAAGTGCTTTGGCCACGTGTGTTGGGAATTATGTCAACGTAAATCAACCAATAAAATAAAGAGAGATAAAGCAACACAAGATTTATTGTGGAAAATCTTTAAAGGAAAACATCATAGGCCAAACTCCGAATCTCCACTATATCAAAATAATGTGCTTACAATAATCCTCTCGAGTTTGACGCCCTAAAACTCGAGTTTTCACAATACCACGACACAACTTTTTGCACGGACTAAAAACTGCAAAACCCTCACACTCACGATACAACTTTTTTGCACATAATATAAAGGCTGTAAAAACCCTCTCCTACTCTCTCTCCCTCACACAAACACAACCCACTCACACCCTATTTATAGAGTACCCACAATTTTCCTATTCCTATTCCAAAATAGGATACTTCCAAAATAAAATTCCTATTACAAATTTTTTCTTTTCCAAAATAATACTCCTATTAAAAGTAGGAGTTCTTCCTTTCCATATTAGTAATTCTTTTCTGAATAGGGTTCGAGGAGTAACCGAACAATTCATCCCTTGACTCGAATCCCAAATACTTCAACTTCATCTTTGTCACTGTTGTTATAGTTGCCACCATTATTCGCACGTCTGCATCATCTACATAATTTGCATCATCTGTATCATCCACAAAATCCACACTATACTCATATCCGCATCATTCGTAACATCCGTACTATTCGTATCGTCAATGTCATCCGCAACATATGCAATATCCGCATCATCTTTGTCACCCACACTATTTACAACATCTTTGTCTTCATCATCTAGCAACTGCAACGATGATCCTCTATAAGCGCAAAATCTCTTGTTCATCAACATCACGATGAACATTTTCAGCTCTTTCAATCTTCACTTTCTTTATTTATCACACCAATGGGACTAATTCCCTTGTACCTTGAATTCAACCAACCTAGCTAGCTTTTGATACCACTTGTTGGGAATTATGTCAATGTAAATCAACCAATAAAATAAAGAGAGATAAAACAACACAATATTTAATGTGGAAAACCCTTAAAAGGGAAAAACCATAGGTCAAACTCCAAATCTCCACTATATCAAAATAATGTGCTTACAATAATCCCCAATTTTTAAACCCCCTAAAATTTGCACGGAATATAAAAATTGCAAAAATCTTCCCCCTCACACAAACACAAAACCCACTCACACCATCTCTCAACTCTTAAGATGCTACACGACTTTTGATTGTTGTGCCGCGCTTCAATAACTCAACATAATACCCTATTTATAGAGTACCCACAATTCTCCTATTCCTATTCAAAATAGAACACTTCCAAAATAAAATTCCTATTACAAATTGATTCATTTCCAAAATAACACTCATATTAAAAATAGGAGCTCTTCCTTTCCATATTAGCAATTATTTTCTGATTTGAGGAGTAACACAACAACGTGCCCTAATTCAAGTGCTTCGGCCATGTGACCTTACACGTCACCTATACCGTGTTTGGTAAGGTTTGTTTTACCCATTTACATTTTGTTTATGGGTTCCGAACCTCCAGTGTGGCTGATCTGTTTGTTTACTTATGAGAGTTTAGTCAAAGTTTGTGCTTTCCCTTATTACCACTACTCTGTGTTGCACACAGCCAAAGACTATGTCTATGTGTGTGCAAAAGACTATGTTTCAGTGTCTCAAACGGAAACTTTAATATTCAGAAAAAAAGTAAAACAAAAATAGAAGAATTCGTATGGCCTTTTTTCCTCACTCATATCATATGCAAATGATATACGGGCGTTCTCATTATTCAATAGTTAATACCATCTTTTTCGTATGCAAATCTCTTGGTTTAACCAAAATAAGATAAGGACTTCTGTTAGGATGCAGAGTGGAACCTCTTGCAGTATGTCTCAGAATTTTTCGTAACCTAGATTTTGGGAGTTTTTAATGCAGAGAAAGGAAGTGTTGAGAAATGAAGAGAAGGGGAGAGAAGAGCAGAGCAAGCAGAGTTCAGTTTCTCTCTCTTTCTCTCCAGAAGTGGGAAGAAATTTTTCAAGAGAAAGTAAGACTAATTTTCTCTCTCATTCTCTTTCTTTCCTTCCTTAATAAACTGAAAGACACGCTATTTTTGTTCTCTCCTTCCTCTCCTAAAAAAACTCAAAAGACACTTTTTCTTTCTCTCCCTTTCCATCAAAACAGGGTTAATGCTTAGAACTTGCTGATGTCATTTTTCTTGTGCATGAGAATTGTAAAAATAAATCTAGTTGTCACATGCTCAATCTTATTCTTCTTCTTTTTTCCTTTCAATCTCAATATTGAGTCCTGAGGAGAAGCTCATCAAGAAAATGGTTGAAGGAATTGTTGAAGAGGTCTCGACTTTGGTCCAAGGCCTAGTTGGAGTTCACACTTACAAAAGAAATATTGAGGATTGGGAAAATGCACCACAGAAAAAGACAGTGGTTTCACATGCTCGATTCCATGATTATGAAAACCCAAAGACTGCTTCTTTGCCCGATCATTACAACAAAAGTTTAATCACTGACAATAAGCAGCTGATGACAAGTAACTTATTACCAGATTCTGTAAGAGAGATATCTCGTCTGCAATCACTGGCTCTGTTGCAACTGCAGGTACGGAAAATACTTTCATACACATCTTACTTTGTGCAAAGATGCTCCTGATTAAAGTAATTTTACAACGTGTTTCTTTATTCTCTTTCATTTTTTATTCCTTAGGGTACAAAATTATTCCAAGGTGTGGTCCTAGAAAATCACCCTGCAAGATCATCTTTTGATACCTATAATGCGAAAAGAAGCTGGTATGAGAAGAATGAAAAAATGCAGGATAATCTGCTAAGCTATGAAATTCATTCTGACATATTGAGATTGGTAGCTTGGGGACCTCATAAAAAAATTCCCATCCCTACCCAGCCTTTCATTAATATGGTTGATCTTGACATGAGTTATAACAAACTGGAACAAGCTTGGCAAGGAATAGTGGTATGAATTCTAATTAGTCATCGTAACAATTTCTATCAATTGATTATGTATGTGTAGAACTAACAGGCCACTTTATTTTTTGAACAGTTCCTTCCATCGTTGAAGATCCTGAATCTAAGTCATTCTAAACATCTTTGGAGAACTCCTGACTTCTCAGGAGTCCTAAATCTTAAAAGTCTGATCCTCGAAGGTTGTGCAAGTTTGGTCAAGGTTTCTGAAACTATTGGATTGGTTGAGAGACTTACTTTACTGAATCTAGAAGATTGCAAAAGTTTAACAAACCTTCCAAGAAGTATATGCACATTACCATGTCTTGAAACATTGATACTTTCTGGTTGCTCAAGTCTTGAATTTACCATGGAACTGCGGAATCTAAAGTCATTGAAAGAGTTTCTTGCTAAAGATACCGGAGTCTTGTTACTTAATTCCCACCAAACTGATCGGTAAGTTCCTCCAAAGTCCTTTATTTATTTAGCTCAAAGTCCTTTACTAGCTATCAGTTATTATCCTGCTTCTTGAAACTGCTTTCAGTTTGTCTTCCCTCATTGTGGACATAATCTTATTTTCTTAGTCAAAATGAAAAGAGAGTGAAAAGTGTAAAGAAAGTAGGTTATTGAATAGCCAAAGCGATATATAAAAAGAATTTCATAAACTTAGGTGAGTAATAAAGGATTTAAACTATATCATCGTCATTCAACAAATCAATAAAAGAAAGAATTTTAAGAGGTTGGAGCCATCCAGTGGAGAATGTATGTACAATAAATTATGCTATATATGTATATATATTAATGCATTGCACGACATTGGTGGTCTTTTTTGAGCATTAAAACTATTAACTTGTTTCATAATTTATGTACTTAATCATATAAAAATGATTTCTTAAGGGTGTGCTATTCAGTGTATAATTCTCTAAATAGACACGTGGCTATTTTGTCAAAAAGATTAAAAATAATACTTGACATAAATAATAATAAACTATCCCGTAAAAATAATCTTTATAGACTAACAAAGCCCTATGTCAATAAATTTGTAGTCCCCAAAGGTGTATGACGGCAGGTCTCATTTTAGCTTTTAATAAAGGGTTAGGTCAGCATAGGATTAAGATCAACAAGCAAATTTCAATACGGAACTTGACTCAAACTTATGATCTTGATATAATTGATTAAGCTGCTAACCAGTAGATCTTGATGATTAGTTTTCTCATGATGAGTTAATATCAAGATATAAGCCTCCCGCCCCCCTTTTCTTTTATTTTGGCTTCCAGAAGAAGTGATTTTACAAGGAATTTCATCATTTAATCATGATACCAAAAAAAGAAATCGTTGATTAGTAGTTACCTTAGATTACACTTGTATAGCGGCATGTAGCTTTATTAGAGACCGTTATAGAAGTCTTGTTGATTCATGAATTTGAGTGAAACACTTCTAGCAGACACTAAAGCATCAAATCAGTGTATCATGAATATGTATCATCTTATATTGTCAAAGATATGTGAAGTAGGAAGCAGTGTACAATGTGTATTCTATACATTCATATAAGAACAAACGAATTAGGGTGAAATTCTTCAACTAATAATACCGCACTTGCAATTTTCAAATTTGAAATTTGCATTTGAAAGGGTTCACCACCACAAACAGATCTATCATCTTCCAAATACAAGGGTGAGGTCCACTGGGTAGAAATGATGTTTAGTTACTTTTAACACCATTCTCATTCTTTTCTTAAAATATTAAGTTTTAATGAATAAAAGTAAAATGAAATTGAAGGTGTATTCCATAAGATGGACCCTTGTATCTTTCGACATTGTCTGTGATTTTAACTAAATAGAAGAGTTTGAAGATGAGTCTACTGTGACTAGGCTTTTCATCAACAAGTTATAATTTAAATGCTATCAAATTTTCATGGCAGAGGTCAGGGTTTGAGCTTCAATAGACATTATTTAACTTAATTTAAAGGAAACCTTATCTTGTAAGTTATATAACCTTATATTTTAAGAAAGGTTCGAGTTTAATCCAATCAACATGTAAGATCACATATATAGGCCCTCCATAATCAATTCTGGTCAAGGTGCATCCCTGCTTTCATCCTTAAGGTTTACCTGATCCTACAACATTGGCATCTAATGTCCATGACTCCTTTTTCTGATGTAGGATGAAGACAAACACTCAAGTAAGTGCATATATACCTCAGCCAAATGGACTCTATCTTAAGCTGGGAAATTTGGAATTGACTGAGACACCAAAAACTGAAGAGTGGGATACCAAGGAAATCCACTTAATGAATAATAGACTCTCTGAGCTGCCAGATAATCCAAAGTGCCCAGCTCTTGAAAAGTTGTTCTTGCAATCAAACTACGACTTGACAGAAATTCCTAGCACATTCTTTGAGTACATGCCAGTTCTCCAAGTTCTTGATTTGTCCAATACAAGCATAAAATCTTTAAGCATACCTTCCATTTCCAGATTAGTGGAACTACAAGAACTCTTGTTGAGAGGTTGTGAGCTCTTGATGGAACTACCACCTGAAATTGGAGCACTTACGAATCTTAAGGTGTTAGATCTTGAAGGAACTGAAATTGTATATCTGCCCAAGGAACTCAGAGAGCTCATTAATCTGGAGTGCTTAAAGGTTTCCTTGTATGGATATGCAGATAGCTACAAAGAAAGCAAGGGAATAGATGCAATAATTCCAAGGACAACATTATCAAAACTCACTCAGTTGAAGGAACTAAGCATCAATGTGGATCCGTATGGCAAATGGTGGAATGTTGAGGTGAAAGCTATTTTCGAAGAATTGCGTAGCTTAAGAAAGCTGGAAACTCTCAAATTGTATGTGCCAACAGTTGAACTGCTACAACAATTCCTCCAACTTGAGTGGAATGTGGATGGCTTGTCAATATACTCAAATTTATCACACTTCCGATTGATTGTTGGCTCTCAACAACAGCGTCTCATATCTCGTCTACCGCATGACCTTGAAGAGGAGTTCCTAAAATTGGAGAAATGCCTGAAATACATAAATGGCGAGGGCCAAACAAACCAATTTGCTGAAGCACTCAAACATGCCAACACTTTGTTTCTGGATCGTCACTGGTCTATCGAGAAGCTATCTGTCTTCAAAATAGACAAGCTAAATGAGCTGAAAGATTGCTTATTGGTAGACTGCAATGAGATGCACACTGTTTTCGATGGAAGTGACTTTTATGAAGGAGATAGCCTCTCCCTGCAAAACTTGCATATTTATTACCTAAAGAATTTAGAGTTTATTTGGAAAGGGCCAGTTGTTGGTAGTTTTTTGCCCCATCTAAAGATATTGGCCCTACATATGTGCCCTAACTTGACTGCCATTGTCACCCCCATGTTGCTACAGAATCTGGAACTCTTGGAAGAGATTATAGTGGAAGACTGTCCCAAAATCGAGACCTTGGTAATTCTGGACTCATCTCACCCAACACTATCTGTTCATTCTCTCCAAAGCTTGAAGAAAATATCACTTTCAGACCTACCGGAATTGGTTAACATATTCAGTGATCAATGTATTGTGCCAAAGTTAGAAACGATGGACATTTACGATTGCCCGAAGCTGAAGATTCTTTCTTCTGTGGAAGTGTGCAATAAGGAGATAATCAAGGGTGAATGGTGGGATGCGTTAGAGTGCAATGAACCAGAAAGGAGCAGTGCGGATTTTTCCCAACTTGATGTGGATCAATTAGTAGCAGACGGATATTCCCTACGCCTCTTTCTGAAAGATCGAGAAACTCTTCAATAGCAAGTAAAATTTCAAATATTATTTCCTTAAAAGCTTATGTTTTAGTGTACCTTCACTGTTACTCACGTGTTCCTTTTTATTCGTCTTTTTAGAGTAAAATTTTTACATTTTTATGTCATTTGTAGATTTCAAGAAAGCATTAATGACTTAGTTTACCATATTAACCCTACATTAAATATCAATTTGGTTATTTTTCATCATTTCCAATGATTTTGGAGGGGTAATATTGAGATTTTATACTCATAATAATCAATCATACAAAGAATTAATTGTATTTCTTGATCTTTCTATTTTCTCTAGCATTGTAAATGGTTACCGAAAAATTCGTTTTCGTCCGCATCCGTATTTTAAAAAGAGAGGATATTATTCGTATTAAAAAAAACGGATATATCCGTATTCGGTTTAAAGGTATTCACAAATAAACGGATACGAATACGGATATAGGCATATTCGTATTCATTTAACATCCGACCGTAAATATATCCGGCAGATAGCGGATATCCGGATCCGTATCCGGAATTCGTATTCAAATAACTTTACGAGTCTTTGCTTCCTTGTAGAGACGGAACCAGGAAAGGCCTGGCATGGTCCGAGATAATTTTTCAGTGTCTTATCTTTATTGATAAATGTGTCGTTGGTGTTTGGTCACAATAAAAACTCAGGAAATTGCAAAAATGCATTTATAATGAAATTTCGTAATACTAGTTCAGCAATAAACCTACAATTTCAACAACTTTTGTGTAATACAAAATAGAAAATGTAATTTATAAATCTTGCCTTGCTGTTAAAACTGAATATTTTCTATGGTATGTTGGCAGTACTAAAAACTGTGAAAACTAGTTTATGTTCGTGTGTTTATATTTTCAGTTACTTAGTTGATCCATTTGTGTATAATGTATTGTATAATTAATATTAGTAGTATAACAAATTATGGAGTGCAAAATATTCAAACAGTTAGTTATAGTATGAATCCTCCTATGTATTGCAATAAATTTATAATTGGCTTGCTTATACCTTGTTGTGTTCTGCAGACTGTAAATTGCCTGATGCATTTCTCTGTTGTTTACCAATCAAGACAGAAGGAAATATAAGGACTTGATGTAATAACACTGTCATTGGTAAAATGTAAAAACATATGATGGTATTTATGCAGTGTAGTGTTATTGTTGTGTGTGTGTTTGTCTTTCCATGCTTTCTGGAAAGTAAATAAAGGTCTCAAGACTTTTTCCTCTTCAAATTTTCACCTTATCGTCTTCCCTTTCTTTTGCACATTATTCAGAGACAAAGGTATACATCTATATTCTTTTCTTCTTTTTTTTCCAAAACATTATCTGTTGCAAAATGTTGTCTATATTTCTTTTTATAATTATTTGTAGATATCTAAGAATTGTTAGCTGCTACCAATCCATCAATTCCTATGCCTTGACATTTACATATATTTATTGGACTGATTAAAATGTTTTTCAACCATTCCTAACAGTGACCCAATGTTCTGATGAAGCCAGCTGACCCTTTATATGATGATGCCTATGTGAATGCTTCTCTTTCTCTCCAGAACTCCTCATTGAAAATGGAATTCTACTGGTAATCTCTCGTCCGTCAGGGGATTCTTCTGATATGAAATCATCCTCGTATAATCCACCATCAAGAACGCTTGCAGGCGAGAAAGCCTCTTCCTTTCTCAAATTCCCCTCCTCAGATTTTCCCCAAACAAAGGGATGGTGAAGCAATTCCTCACTTGTCCACCTCCTTTTTGGGTTCCTGTCAAAGCATTTACCTAAGAAATCCAACCCCTCTCTCGAGAATTGTGTTGGAAACCGCGGCGTCTCATTGCTACGTGCAATCATCAACACTGCAGCCATCGGGCTCGAAATATCATCACCCCATGGTGGTCTCCCAGTTGCCATTTCAATAACTGTGCAACCCAAGGACCAAATATCAGCAGCAAAATCCAGCCCTTCATTTCTTAACACTTCAGGAGCCATCCATAAAGGAGTGCCACAAATACTTTTACAAGATCCCATTGTGGTGGCATCAGCTTCCGAGTCGTTTAGCCTTTTGGCACATCCGAAATCTGCCAATTTTATGTTCCCAGATGAACCTAAAAGCACATTCTTGCACTTAAGATCAGAATGCACAATCCCATTCTTGTGCATATACATTAGGCCCTGAAGAATCTCTCTCGTGTACAAACGAATCACTTTCTCATCCAAAACCCCTCCAAATTTCTCCGCGATTTCTGCCAAACTACCACCAGCCATATACTCAATGAAGAGATCGAGTTTTCTGACACCATTTATGCCGTTGGACAAATCTTTCCCAATGCACTTCACTATATGAGGTGAACTCAAATTTTCAAGAATTTTAGCCTCATTCTCAAGAGAGGCAATCCCTGCTTGTGATTCTGCGGATTTCACAACAAAAAGTGCCCCACTGGATTTGTCCATGGCCAAATGAACAGTCCCAAATGATCCTGATCCAACCACTTTTCCCTTCACCCAGTCACCAGGCTGAGGACACGAACACATTTGAGTTCCATTCATCTTTTCTTCTTGGCTTGATTGCCCATAAATTGGGCATAAAACACTATTTGGTCAGTCTTAAATTGGGAACAAAACCCCAATTCAAAATCTGAAATCTGAAAACTTTTGAAATGCATACAGATATTGTATATGTAACAAAGTTAAATAATATTAATTATAATATCGACGACGATGATGAAGCAGAGGATTTGGAAATGCCACAATAAGAATCCTTCACAAGAATAAAACTGGGAAGCAAATTATAGCCTAATTAAATAAATAAGCTAACAAGATGAATGTAAAAATAAAAATAAAAAATTTAAAACTTTGGCTAAAAAAAAACCTTATTTTTGATCGCCAAATCCTCTAAAAAGAGGAAAAGAATTTGCAGTGAGACGAGCGGTTTCCGAAACAACGGAAAACCGCCCTCACAGAGGAAAATCACCTTCTCTAACCTGCAGAGGTGGTGTATATATTGGTATATTCTAGGGAAGGGAAAATAGAGGATTTTGACTGAGGACTAGAATTTATATATACAAATGTTATAAGAGGAAAATATTAGATAGAACGGTTGGTGATCCAAAGATTGCGGAATTCTTGGAAGACTGATTGGACAAATGTGTTACTGCCACGTGGCATAGATGGTTATTTTTACAGCTATAGTTGGAGATTTTGCCAGTTAAAGACAAGGGTGTTATAGTCAATTAAAGAATTAGTTACATCTGATATTGTGGCCGTTAATAGCAGTTTCAATTTTAACAGTTTGTTTATTCTTTTGGGGCAAATTTTTAATTTATACGCTGACAAAATAATTCCTCTTTTAATTTTTTTTTCTTTTTCAAATCAATATTATTGTGTATTATTAAATTATTTTTCATTAATTTTTCAGTTTGTTCCAAGATGAGATTTCGCTCGTGAGTCTCTAATTTTTCGAGGAAAAAAAGGACTTGAAATAATTCAATGGAGGATTTATTGCCACTCATCTATTCTAGGCTTTTATGAATAAATTTTGTCTTTTCATCCTACTGAAATATAAAAAATAAGAAATTAAGGAAAAGAAAATGTAAAACCCTGCCTGCCTGCACAATGTTTGAGACCTTTTCTTCTTTTTCCATGTAGTCTCAAAATATAATAACACAATAAAAGTGTCAAACACCTTAGTCATATTATTATTATGTTTTCTAAAATGCAGTCACAAATGATATGCTGAACCACTAGGAGGAGACAACAATAAATATCCCCCCACGCCACCCCACCCCACCCCACAAAATCTAAATAATTTCATCCCAATATTCTTTTGCAAGCGAAGTCGAAAGCAACCTGGAAAATACTTCTTGAGTCTCTCTCTTCCGGTAGCTTTAGAAGACTTGCAACTTTTGTGTATCCAGCGTGTTGCTTGAACAAAGAAGCTTCGTCTACTTCTGCCTTCATTTCCTGGTTTGGAAGTTTTGGTTGTGTCAATGCCCATTGCATTGCCCATATACCCAACGGACGCATGTAACAGAGAGATCGGTAGTGGCCATTCAGGTTCCAACCCTCTGGAACTTGAAAAGAATAGCTGTACGGGAATGAGACCACATTAGTTAGCTACCCCAAGTAAAATGAAAACAAGTTGCAACATAGCAATGACTTATGTACCAAGGTCATTATTCTCCAAATTTTCTGAATTCAGTTGGGCAATTCTCTAAATCCTATTTAAAGTGAAGGTTCACCAAATTTCAGGAAAATCTGACCAGAATATATTTTACCCTAGATTTCTAATCCAAAGTTTGCAAAATTGCAGGGGCTTTTGGAGCAATTCTTAATGCAGTAATTATTGGGGTAGCGTCAGAAATTGACTGTTCCTCATTTCTAAACTAGTGAAGTGCCTCTCATGACTGTGACTTCGGATTAGAATGAATTTTAATGTAGTCTGGGCAATGATTAATGTACTAGATCTTTTGGTTGGCCTTGGAACAGGTCATAGCCTGTGATCAGGCCAACAAGTTGCCCATGACACTTGATAGGCAAGAGATCAGATAAGGGAATAAATGTGCTTAAGAACAAAACACCAATGAGTATCTACTATCTACATTTCTTTTTTGTGGTCAAGCCATTTGTCATCTTGCCTTAGAAGTTTTTGAACAAAATTATTCCTACTTGGTGAAGGAAAAGAAAGAGATTATTGACTCACCCGCGACCTTCTTTAGACCATGCAGTTTCATAGATTCCTCGTGCAGTCTGAAATCCCATTTCCGCCATGCCTTCTTGAATCATAGTTGCACCAACAGAATATGTAACTCCAGTCCATATTTCTCTTGACTGCATAGATGACATGTCAGGTTCTCCATTTGGCAGCATTCCGTTCAAAGCCCCCAGTTTACCATCATTCACCTTCAGGACATTGAAATTATACACCTTCTCAAGTGCAGATTTTGCTTTTTCTTCATCAACAATTGGTAGAAGACCGCAGGCTCGAGCATACCTACAAATAATTTTGCAAGCTACTTGAAGTAGAGAATTTTCCTTATAGACCTTTTATCAAAAAGTGAAATACACACAAACCCGCACACACACACACACATGCACATACACATACACAGAGCAAGACGGAGTACATGTCATGTATATTCATGATGCATGATTAAGTGAGGTTTGGAGCTTTTCTTGTTCTTCATATATATGTAAACAGACCCAATCATATGTTATGCAAGTATATAGAAATAAACTTGTGAATTGTGATATGTTGGTGGGTGTGTGATTGATTTAGAGGGGAAATGCATTTAACTAAACAATGATGAAACCAAAACATGCTTAGGCGTCATTTATCAGGATTATGAAGTACTTTTCTTGCTCTGAAAGTCAAAAACAACAGTTGAACAAAGCAAACAAATTCCTTCTTCAAGATCAGTGAAAGGAACTTTAGAACGCAAATCATGTAACATAGTTTAGACTTGACTTTAGTTTCATTTATAGTTCCGCATAATTATATGGAACCAGTTATTTAGAAATTTTAAGGAAATTACTTGTACTGAAACATACCATTGTCCCGCCAACTGATCTGCTTGAATGGATGAACTCGTACAACTACCACTGTTGTCATAGTTGAAGTAAGAACCATTCCAGAGCTTCTCGTACACTTTCTTTGCTTTCTGAAACTTGAACCAAAAGTAATCCTCTGAACTCTTATCACCAACTTCATGTGCCATTGCTGAAGTAGCTTGCAAGGCTGCTACCCAAAGCCCACCACAATATGCACTCACACCGGAGACAGACCATGTATCATATGTCTGATCAGGAAACCCATCATTTTCTATCATCCCATCCCCGTCTTTATCAAACTGCTCCATATAAGCCATGGCAATATAAACAGCCGGCCAAACAGCTTTTGCAAAGTCTTTATCACCTGTTGCAACCACATCCCTGTAGACTTGCAAAACAAATTTTGGATTCAAATCTTTCCACCTGTCAGTATTATGAAGATTATAAAAGTTTACTTCGAACCATGGATCTATCATTCCAATATCATGGGGAACAGCACCAAGAACTTTTCTTGAGACAAAAGTTCCATCATGCAGAAGACTCATTTTTCTCGGATCATGCATCATAACTGCTGCCGCAAAGTCTCTTTGGATGCTGAGTTCAAGTTTCGGGAATAGCATGGTTAAGGCAAAAGATGAGTAGAAATGAACATCATATGTGTTGCACATGTGATATTCAGATCCTTCATAATAAAGAAATTGACCAATATTTTCCTCTCCCTTCTGAAGCAGATTTGTTCCTATTGCTGAATTCATTGATACTGGGTTGTGTATCTCTTCGATTACTGAAGTCATCCTTCCAAGAATATCAACAGCGGTGTCATTCTGATTGGATATATTGGTGAGTTCTTTAAGGTCAGTATTGGACCTGTCAAGGGAAAATTTTCTTTCTCGGATGACTGATAAACTATGAACTGGAGGTAATCCATCTGCAAATGGGAATATGAACTTGAGTTTTCTTTTTGGACAACATATTATGCTATCACATACAAAGTTTTGGGCTTACCTGTCCATATTGTTCCCCCTGCATTAAGATAGTAGAGTTCATTGAAAAGAGTGATCGCATACCTGCCAAAAACCATCAGAAAGATTAAATATTCAACAGCATGCAAGAAGCAAATAAAAAATCCAAAAAAGCTCACCATTCAGGAAGTCTCTTGTCTTCAAGAATGGGTGTTTGCCATGCTTCTATCTGGGCCTCCCAACAGCTATGCTCTATGTTTCAGTTGTGAAATAACAGAGATCAAACTAGCATCTTTTAGAAGTCAACTTAAGAGACCTTCTGGTATATAATCAATATAAAAAATTTAACCAAATTTATACGTATTATTTTTCCACACATCATCTTGAAGACAGTACAACACAGACTTTCGAGCTCCAACTAATCTTCCGTTATAGGAAAAAGGAATGGAAACACTACCACGGATGGCATCACGTGCAATATTCGCTGCAGCATCCCCTTGAGTACCATAGAATTTGGTGTAACGCCTGTTTAGACATTTTATTCTCTTTCTCAGTCAAAGAATAAAGCCTATTCTAAACTTTGATGTGTAAGTAGACCACCCACCTGTTATAACTCTTTCCGCTTTGGAAGGTCACTTCAGGACAGTCCCACGCCAATGAAAACGTAACAGTACGTACTGCATTAGGCGGAACTGTCACAGAAACTGCTAACGCTGCCCCAATAGATGACCCCAACTCTGAAGGCATTGCCACTTCAGCAGAACTGACGCGGTCAAAGGATCCATGCTATTAGAAAGTAAAAAAATTCAAAGTCTTGAGAATCATGTATACACACACACACAGGCACACAGCAATAATATAAGATAACTACATAAAGTAGTGGAGAATGAACCGAGATGGGAAGAACTAAAATAGTTGTTTTTTGTAAGTTTGCACCAAGGGAAAATCTAAAGCTTCAGCAGACTCTTCAGATTATCTATCTCAGAATCATATAACAAGCTGCAAACCACAGACACGTCCTTTAAAGGACGAACAGAGCCAGATAAAACTTAAAAGGACAATACAGCTAAAGAACTTCAAAAGTACAGAGAGAGAGAGAGAGAGAGAGACTACAGATATTTTCTCTACAACATAAATAGAATACAATTTATTGACTGATTGGAAAACTAGGATATCTACAACCAAAGACTTCCCAACAGTTCTCAAATAAAATAAAAGAGAGATTTCTGTACAAGTTTTGATACAAAATTGAAGTAATCCAGCTCTGCAGATATTAGAATACTTCAAGCTATGGTCAATCTTGTGGTGGATTAAAGCTATGGAGAACTTCAAGGCAATTGTGAACTTAGTGATGATATAGTATGTGAAATTGACTCAACTTCAAAAGTCATGGGTTGCAAAATACAGAAAGTGAGCTGAAAAATTCTCGGCAGCAAACTCAAGAATAGCAGACCTATATGGTTAGTCTGGTATTTCTCAGCAATGAACAACACGCTGGCCATTAAAATAACAGAGCTTACCATACTATAAGTGAATCTGCCAAAAACTACACCAGAAATGCTCAATAAAGAAAAAAGATTCAACCTTCTATGTTGAGAAGATTTCTGCTAATTAATATACCTTCTTTTAACACCCATCCATGGCATCCAAATTGTTGGAATCGTCAAACCAAAATCAGACAGCACAACAATAAGACAAATGACCAAGTATGAGAGGCAGGACCTTATTATGGACTAGATCTAAGAATAGTTCAACTTTTTTACTCAAACTCAGGCTTAATTGTAACTAAAATTGGATCAGTTCAGATTTTAGGTACAGTCCCAGATTAAGGCCCATGCACATTGAGCGTACCAAAGTGTAATCACCTCAAAATTATAATTTTACTCTAATCCTTGGGATTTTCTGTTTTTCCTCTCCTTTGTAATTTCTGCCCTATATTTTACTTATGATAATAATATTAATGATAATGACAACAAGAACGACAAGATGTAGAAGTTATCTAAAGGAAACAATGAAACAAAATGAAATCTTAATTGATCAACTTGTGCAGTGCTGATTCTTAAATCTTGTTAAGTGTGAAGGTGCAGAAGAATCAACAGCATCTGCAAAATAAAACAGCAAGCAGTTTGTTTTCTATGTATTATACAAGTACAGGACTGGGGAACCAACCCCTTTTATTTCATTCCACATGTCTTTTGCTGTGATGCCTTTAGAGTTTCCAGATATTACAAAGCAAGGGCATTCGGAGACATGAACATCTTTAGTCTCTTCTGCTGCAATAGCAAAAGTTACTGGGGATAGTCCACTGGCACTCCTGATTTAGTTAACATAAATGGTTTTACAGATAATAAAATAAATATCAAAATAGTTTAACAATCTTGACCAACCTGAAAATTATTCATTTATATTAAGAATAACTTACATGTGACGCAGAAGAACACCATGAACTCTATCCTTTGCCCTAGTAAATTTTTTGACATTGTATGTTAGAAACCATTCAAGGAGCTTTACAAATCCTCGAGACAGATAATGAAGTATTAAGAATAAATTGATATATCTTCAGCTAAACAAAGCCTTAATACAAAGTGTAATAACTACTAGGGTACGGCAATTACCAATATTTAAATATAAATATTTGGAAAGAGATCAACTCATGTATGCTCTTACATAATCTTTAAATTGGAATGCTGACCCGATAATCCAGATATCCCGCCAACAGAATTCTGAATGCATTTAAACATAAACAATTGTGATAAGTTCAAATGGTTTTTCAAATACCATTTTTATTATAAAAAAATACATATATAATAACGCAAGACACAGGATGAACTTCCAAACGATATTCTTGCAATAAATGTGGCTAGTGCACGAAAAATCAGATGACGATTTATATTTCTTTCCACTAAAAGAGAAGCAACAAAAGAATTACCTCCCATGTGAAAAGCAAGGTCACATCTGCAGCAGCTTTTCCCAAATTAAACAGCTGCAGAAAAAAAGGCAACCTGTTACACAATGCCTTAAACAATCTTTTCCAAAGTTAAAGCCAGTTCTTGAGCTACTTTCTTACTGTGAAAGTAAATACTGCAACAGGGAAGCTGCTCTCCTTATAATTATGGGGGATGATTGGAGAAATCTGACGAGACACTATTCTCAGTTCTGGATCAGGTTCACCTGCATTTAGGGAGAAAAGGCTTTACATGAATAAGAGATTAAAAGCATGACGAGGCGAAGAGATTAGGTAATAAGCCAGTTGTTCATAAGATTACCCTCATATACAGTCCAAGCCCTCGGGAACAATGCATGGTACGTAGAATTATGCCCACTCAGATTCCAGTCCCAAGATCCTATCCCAAAAGCTGAACCGTCTCTGTTCATCCACATCAATGTCACTGAAATTTCAGCGACTCTATTTATAATAACAAAAGTTCAATAAGCAAACTAGACAAAAGCTCATTGTTTCCTTTTGCCTTTTTTCCCCCTCCTATGAACTTAAAAGGTGAATATCTCAAATTGTGTACCATCTCCAAGTAGAATAAAACTGATATGAACCAATAATATAATGGCTGCTTACTTGGGCATTTCTGGGCTAGCTGCACTCAGTACAGTGGAATACTTTTCACCATTTGGACGTGAAACAAACACCTGCACAGGAAATCATATCCTGACTAAAATATTATCAATAATTTGATAAGCCATAACGTACGCCAAACACAACTTTTAATAATACCTAACTTCAAGAGCTTGTGATAGACATCCCAAAAAGAGTAAATTTGCATGATTTTACGTAGGTTAAACTACACCTTTATACATTTATTTTTTTAAAAAAAATATTAGCCTATTTTACAAGCAAAAGTATTATTATAAAGCGCCAAGAAGGGGGCGCAACCCTTGTACACAGCCCGCCAAATATCAAATCAGCCAAAATCTTGCTTAACAGCGCAGGTTCAACTGTACTAAGTGGCACATTCTAGGCATTTTGCAAAATATATGATGTACAAATCCTAGTAGAACTTAAGGTCAAGACGTCTCGAATATATGTAATTTGTAAATTATGGATCGGTCGACTTGTCACGATTGATTGTTCACACACAATTAGGTTAGGCAGGCTTGGGAAGGCGATTTGAATCGCTATTGATACGATACGGGGCTGGTTTGCTGACCATAACGAACTTGACTCTGCCCCTGATAAAAGAAGAGAGGGGAGACCTTTGACCTGGGCTGGGGAGGGATTGGGGTCGCTTCACTTTAGGACTTTGGTTCGTAACAAGGCTCGAAGACCTCCGGCTGGATTTGAAATGGATCAAGGCATCCGTTTACGGCGTGGGTAGCAATTTTCTCTATTATTTCCTTCAATGGTACGAAATCTTCATCTACGGGGGTATATGGGAGAAAGCCAGTATGCATTAACTCCTATTGCTCCTTCAGATCACTAAAGAAAATCTTGACTCACACATACTGCAGTGTATTCTTGTCAACTCACACAGTTGCACTTTGTTCGATCAATCATGCTCACTTAATGTTATTTAGTCTCATAATTATGTACCATTACTAATAATGAGATTAGAAGTTTTGAGAAACTTTGGAAAAAAACAAATTTGAGATGAGTAGAGCTAGATATAAACATTTTCATCAATCATGACTCAATCCTAAAGTCCACAAGGGGATATTAAATAAAATGGTTAAACATGTATTTGATTAGGTATGCGATTTACACCATCTTTTGATGCTATCCTATTAATGAATAATGCTATGTAGAAAGTTCAGAGAGAAACTTTAAAATCAAGGAGATTTAAAATGAATAGGACTAGACTTGTCCAGAAAAAAGAGAGGGACTAGATCTGAGTTCATTAAATTTAACTTGATAAAACTAGAAATCAAATAAGAATGTGTACATGAACCCCATGAAAACATTACAATTGATTTTTCATTGGGAAAGGAGAGATAGGAGATTGACTTTCTCATAGAAATACAAGTGTTGGTTAAATGGAAACCCATTTTGCTTGTTATGTAATTGATCTATCTTTGAGGAACAGAACATGCTCTGTGGAACCACATGTCAGTATAAGAATCCGATAAGGAAAGGAAATGGCACTTATTGAAATCAAATTGAGAGGATGAAATGAGGAAGATGCATGAGCATATGCAAAAAAGGCATTAAATGCACTGTAAGAAAAGGTGACACTAGGGTTTTGGAAGTGGAAGAAAAGAAACGAAGAAGAAATAGCCAAGAAAGAAAGCTAAGGAGAGAAAGATCCGATACTTCCTATACCTCAACCCCATCATTTTTCTTTTCCTTTTTAAAAATAGTGTAACCTATTTAATTAATATAGAGTTTCAGTACATCATCTTCGTGCACACTGCACATACATCAAGCATGCCCAACTATGAAGGAAGAACATCTCCTGCAATTCCTTCACTAACTCAGTTAACCAATTGATCTCCCATCTTCAAAATTGGTGTTCAATACAGTAGTTTCAAGCTTCTATTGTAGACTATTAAACTACATTCAAATTGCTCAGTCAAATGTATATT
Source organism: Panax japonicus (assembly GCA_020205505.1). Classification (NCBI taxonomy): domain Eukaryota; kingdom Viridiplantae; phylum Streptophyta; class Magnoliopsida; order Apiales; family Araliaceae; genus Panax; species Panax japonicus. Next base: position 51,941,038 of record CM035106.1, read on the forward strand.
AAACAGGATCACCAATACTATTAGCTTGTCACCACACAAATGTATAGGCTCAACTACTTAGCAAAGTTTATACCATATAGAAGTCCCCATGAGAGATGCACCATAACCCTAAATATATCTTGTTCACTTGATCTGTCCAGAACTGATAGCTTTTTACTTCGCCAAACCAGCATAAGTTACCATCAATCTCAATCTTACAGACCTTGCTTCAAAGCAAAAACAAAACACACCTCAAGGACTTAAATTGGTTTGCCTCTAAGTTAGAATAGGATCATATTGTCAGCAGAAGAAGGTGAGACATGAGATAATAAAACCAGCAGAAATGAATCACCATGTCTAGATCATCATATAGCTCCCCCAAAAAAACATTTAAGCGAACCGAGCATTAAATAGGCAGGCTATACTACCTTGATTCTATTACTTGCACAACTCACTACTATATGATACGTGTCCTAGATTGTTGTTCTTTCTTTTCCTTAACCACTGAATAATGTCTCACAATTTCGCAAATAGCCAATTCTGCTAGTTGTTTACACCAATCATTAAGCTAATCAACTTCAAATTCAATATATATATATATATATATATATATATGATAGGTAATAGAATAAGAATTAATATCAAATCAGGATAAACCCTTTATATCAAGGGGGGCGCAACCCATGTACAAATACGAATACAAAAACAGGATAAACTCTATATATCAAGTCATCCAACGCAAATCAAGAGCCCAAGTGGAATTCTGACAAAAAAGAACAAAAGTAATAACAGATGCTAGATAAACTTCATACTCCCAACAAAATAAAAATCAAAACAAGTAGTTGATGAGCACCAACGACAGCTCCTTTTCCTCAAAAGACAATGAGGAATCATGCCTCGTTTTGGATGACTCGCTTCAAAATTTGAATCCCCCACCAACCACTTAAAAATTGAACGACCGATCAACTCATCCCACAAGCTATGCCCCAAAGAGAAAAAGCAATTGTCCACAACTATCGAACACACTTACAACGAAGAAGCAAATAATCAATCGGCTCATAATCCTTCTTACACTTACCCCTACTCAAAGAATCCAGTGTCAAAATCTTCACAACCTGTCTCCTGAAGATGGGTTGCTTAGTCTGGACAGTTTTTAAAAGAAGCATAATCACTCACCATCACCTCTGGCTCCACTGCAAAAGAAAAAAAATATGGAAATGCACCACCAGAGGCTCTACCCCCACCAAAACATTCCTACAAAATCTAATCCTCCGCCCATCCCAAATTACAAAAGAAATCTGCCACACAAACATCTCCCACCATTTCTCCACAAGCCTACACCATAAGACTATCTCATCCCTTCAGTGATCCACCCCGTGGACCACCCCAAATCGAGCTTCCACAACTGATCCTCTTCAGCCACAAACAGCCACAACTACTTTCCTTGTAAAGAAATACTAAATATCCAAAATCTCAAGAGCTTACTGGCCTTGACTGACTGGAGTACACACCTGACACCAATTCTTCAAATTCACAACTATGAACTGAGACTAGAGATCTAGTACAGCCCAAATAACAATTTACTACAATTTATCCCTACAACTAGCGATCCTGTGGATTTCTAATCTTTCTTCATACTGAATGAGAAACTTGGCTCTCAAAGCAACCAAAAGATGCAAGATTTGTAGGAAGAAAAAATTTAAAGGTTTCGGAAATATAAAGTCCCAATAGTTCTTACAAAAACGTTTTCAGTAAGAGTCCTTCTACGGCGACAGGATTTTAGTGACCGGCCGAATTTTTTTTTTATTTTAAATGTCTCCCAAATAATTTATAAGATTTATTGGAACTGGAATTTTTACAGAAAAAAGTGTTTTGGATATCATTTGGATACACGTAAAAAATATGTCTGTACAGTCTGTACAGACATATTTTTTACGTGTATCCAAATGATATCCAAAACACTTTTTTCTGTAAAAATTCCAGTTCCAATAAATCTTATAAATTATTTGGGAGACATTTTAAAAAAAAAAAAAAAAAATTCGGCCGGTCGCTAGACCGGTCACTAAAATCCTGTCGCCCAAGACTTATTCTTTCAGTAATTAAAAGATCTTATAAAGGTGACCCATATTAAGTTTTCACATATTTAAATAAATACATCAAACATACCGAAAATTGATTTGCCAAAACCGGTTTATCTTCACAAATCCTAGGAAATAGTTGCCAACGTAAAAAGTCGCCTTTATAAGTTCTTCCAATGCTTCCTGCACTGAAATTGTGATCTTTCAAACAACAAATAAAGAAACTTGTCTAGGTATGTGCGTGTCAGTCAATGAATGTCACAATGTAGCTTTTCAAAACAAATTTGATGAAATATTTTTAAAGTTGCGAAACAATGTAGATGGTACATCCTATTCATTTGACAGTATGAATCCAATGGATATGAGATCAAATTCACTAATTGTAGTAAAAGGTTTACACAAGAATGTAAGTGAGGTATTACCAGGGAGCTCCTGAAATGTGAATGTGGGTCATATTTTAATGTGAAAGTTCCTGGGAATTTACTATAAGACAATATCATGATTTAATTAGTTATGGAACACGTGGGTGGAAGCATAATTAAGTAAGAAAAGTAGCAATCTACAAGTTTTTGGTAGCTAAAATGAGTTTGCTGATTATGTGAAGAAGGAGGATCGCTTAGCGTAAAACACACCTACATGTGTGCAAACGAGTGCCTGACAGACCAATATTGGATAAAAGTAACATCTCCAATTTTAAAAATCTGAAATAAATTTCTTGAGACATTATACGGTAAAATCAAGAAAATGTAACACTTATCACTAATGAACAACAACTGGGCATATTAATGAATCACCGTCTTTAATTTGAATGAAAACTTACCCAATACCACCTAATGGAACACCTTGACACGATGTGAAAGTGCGCTTTGCAAAGGGATTGATAAATGTCCCCTGAAATAAATAAATAGAGGTTTATAACATTCTCTTACCACAACTATAGCATTCATCAAGATAATTATGACACTTGCATAAGAGAATTACATTTCCGTTGGTGGATTTGTCTCGAAGAGTGCGCCATAATCGATAACCAATTGGAGCCTGCAAAAAATAAGTCGAATAAATTTGACAAAAAAAGAAGAACAAAGAGACTACCAGAGAAAATAAATATTAAATAGGACCTTAAATAGCCAAAGTACGCGCACATGCATTCAAGAGAATATGCAAAAAGGTATTTATTTCATATTCACAAACTATGCAAAACTTGATAATTGGTTAATTTAAGTAAAATTGAACTCCAATATCCAAAACCACAATATGTTTGAGAGGGCTGAGTTAAAGAATTTGGTCACCTAAAATTACCAAAGAACACTCAAATTTGAGCTACTATTGAGGTTCTAAGAGGTATATGAGCTTAGTAGCCTAGACCATAGAAGCCTACAATACATTCTTTGGGTACTTGAGACATGATCTACAAACTTTCAAATTTTGTAATATAATGTCCATCCAAAATGCTCTTGGATTTCATTGTTCAAATTACCCACATGATGAAGAAAACAAAAAACATTACTTTGCAGCAAAAATGTGTACTTGTATATGTGAGCAATAGATCTCATTTGAACTGCATTCATACCATAGAAATCATCTCTTTCAAGCTTAGATTGGACTCGGAAAGACCAATTCTTTGACTATTTACTTTCCTCTGCCAAGTAAGAGATGTTGGTTTTCTAGGGTCAACTTTATCCTGGAGATGATAAAAAAATAACAATCAATACTCAAAAGAATCAAATATCAGACAAGAACTTCTCAGGGTCAAACGGATAACTCAAACACATTGAGCAGCACCTAACTTATTCCTTTAATCTCAAAAGCAAATAAAGATAAATGCAAATTGCAATTTAAAAATGCCATGATAATAGTACATAGACTCGAAATTGGAACAGAAAATCCAATAGAGTATTTGATCCAATTTTGTCTATACAGTGATTTGAGCCATCACGCACACACAGTCACACACATTATATATATTTAGATACACAGTACTAGTGATTGACAGTATAAAAGGTTGGGGAAGGGAGCGGGAGCGAGAGCAAGCCGAGGGTAACCTACCAATGGGGAATGGCTTCCTCAGCCATGTTAGGAGCTTACATTTTAACCACCAATAGTAAAGATAAAGCAATAATTAGAAACAATATTATACATGAATTTTTTGAACATTAAAGAAAGATCAAAGGCCTTGTAGAAATCCCTCAAGGCAAAGTGCACACAAAAGGAACAAAGAAAAATAAAAGGAAGAGACCAACTCTCTTCACAGTGTGCATTACCAAGTATGTGACCTACCTCGTTTTCACAGGAATTAGAAGGTTGTCTATCTTCATCGTAACCATTTACCAACATCTTTCCTGTAATGAAAACAACAATGAGAACAGCCAGATTGCTTACAGAAAACTTTCCAGAATTATCTTTCTTCAAGCACTACTTTTCTTCCAAAAATGGAGAGCTATAAATTTATCTTATAAAACTCTAATTAAAACAAATAATCTGATTAATTTGCTGGAAGTGATGTTATAGTCAATTCACCTGCAACAGTTTATTTTTACATAAATGTCTTGAATGTGTTTTTGTTACAAAAATCTATACAAGAAATTAAGAATATTATTGGGTAATTATCAAGTTTCCCTCAAAAACATTGCCGACTGTCAGTAAATTTTATTGACAATCTTAAGATGCTGATATGTGTGCACTGTGTGAATGATATTGTGCTTGAAGGGAATGTTAACCTTAATATTTTCAAGTCATTATTTTTCATGTCATGTTATTGTTAGCCTTGACATTTTCAAGTCATTATTTTTCCTATGATGTTTTGTAAGTTATTGAATACCTCACATAATTGGACATACAAATTCAACTATTACTAACCTTACCGTAGGACATAAATTGAGATCAAAATTTGACTCAACCCACAAACAATACTTCAACCTCAGTCTCTTAAACTCTGAGATTCCGTCAAAATTCTTCCAAACGCCAATCAGTAATTCAGTATAATATAAACTTAAAATAAAAGTTTCTAGTTATTTACGCTCTGTTTCTGAGTTTTAAAATAGACAGAAAAGAAAAGAAATGGACGAAAAATTTAAGTTTTCTTTCCAATTCTTATGTTTCCGAGTTTTTTAATAAACGGAAAAGAAAAAAAATGGATAGAAAACTTAGCCACTTTTCCTGCCAAAGTTTTTTGTCTAAAATTGGCCTGATTTAGATGGAAAAGAAATTAGAATAAGTAATATTTTTATAATTCTCATATTATCCTCAAATTTTAATATAATAAATTTTAAATTACAATTCATATCCTCAATTTTAAATTTTCTATTTTTTTCTATTAAAAACTCAGAAACAACACAAAGAAAAACTTTAAGTTTTCTATTTTTTTTTCTATTCTAATTTAAGTTTTCTATTCTTTTCTTTTCTGTTCAAAACTCAGAAATAGAGGGTTAGTTAGCATTACAGGCGTCTCATCGGATTACATTTTATTATCAATTTCCTAAAACCCATTACAGTATGAACACCAAAATCACTTAAATTGTACTAAAGCAAATAAAGATCAACTCCATTGCAAAAGAAAACAATTTTCCTTGAATTTCATTATAAAATTGATAATAAAATATAAACTCTCTGACCAATACAAAACACACAGAGAACAAAATTAAGCAACCGTAACAAATGTATTTTACAATCACTAAAACTGATGATAGCTGAAAAAACTTAATAATCTTTACCTGAAGGAGCTGATCGTCTTGAAGTTTGGAGTCTGAAATGGTGAGGAGAGAGAAAAAGAAGCAGATAAGTTATGTAGTCGATGATTCGTCGGAACAGTTGAAGGTTGCCAATCAGTAGTTTTTTGTGACACCCACAAGTCCCTAAACTTTACTCTATTTAATTTTATAGCCCCATTAGTTTTAATTTATTTTTCGATGCAAGTAGCCTATTAACTTATTACTTCCTTCATTCCTAAATAAGTGTAATTTAAGATTTTTGAACATAGATTAAGAAAATCATTTAATACTATCATTTATTCCCTCCGTCTCAAGATAAAAATTCTAGTAAACTTTTCACGCATATATAAGAAGAGAAATAAAATGACAAAATTACCCTATAATAATATGTCCTTAATTATTTTTAATGTAGGTAAGATAGTGACTTTTCTAACTATTCAATTCAAAATATTCTCTCTCCATACTTATTAAATATAGAGAGAGAATTATAATAAGAAAAGTATGAGATATTTAATACTACGAGCATAATAGAAATAAATGTGTAAAAGTTTGGTTATTAAAGAAAATTGGACTACCTAAAATAGTACTCCCTCCGTCCCTATTTAAATGACGTTTTAGAGATGGGCACAAGTATTAAGATAATGATTGGAAAGCAATAAATATAATATTCAATTGTCTATAATACCCTTAAATTTTTTGTTGGGATAAGGAGAGTTTTGTTGGGATAAGAAGAATTTTGTTGGGATAAGGTGAGTTTTGTTGGGATAAGAAGAATTTTGTTGGGATAAGGAGATAGAAAGAGAGAAAGAGTTTAAAATATCAAAAAAGTAGGAAGAATAATGAGGAGTAATGTAAGACCCCAACTTATTATAAATAAAATTAAATTTTCTTCATTTATTATTTTAAAATAGTAAGGGTTGATTTGATTAATGTGGAAAGTTATGGGTAAAATACGCAAATATTTCAAATAAGCAAGTGGTTATAAAATATTCGTTTGGTCGTGAAATATTATTACTGTCGGGGAATATTCGTACGACGGCGCAGCCTTGTGTGGGCCCATAACGGAAAGCGATTGGATGAAAAAAACGACAAGTATAAGTTGTTTATAAATAACGGCGTAGTTGTTACCGTTAATACTATTAGAATACTCGGTGGTTAAAACACAGTAGCACACGGTATTGTACCAATTATTGATTCTTACATAAGAAGGCACTACTCAATAATTGTTACAGTAATTACTGTTCAGTATTTTATTTTATTGATTCGATAATTGTTGCGTTGATATTTTATATTATTGTTATTTCAATAATTGTCATTACACATTATTTTTCATAATCGGATCAATAATTCATATTATTTGAATAATATTATTAGATAGCAATATTGGCAATGTCTAAAAAGTTATGTCTAATGAGAGGTTAGGTCATCTAATTGTGCGCCAGTAAGGAGAAATCCTTATTGGAAAGCCCCCTCTTTCCTGGGAACTAATTGGTTGTCAGTATTGTGATTCTGTAATATTATTTGTGAATAATTAATTATTAATTTATATAATGAGGAAAATATTAATTTTATGTGGATATAGATGGAGAAAATTTTTAATGTGACAATTGTTGAAAATTAATATTTTATATTTTTCTGATATAATAATTCATTTAAATATATTATTATATTTTAATAATATAATAATGGTGATATTTTTATAATGAATGTGGAATATGATGATGAAGAGTATTTTTGTTACAATAAATGTTAAAAACATGTTTTTCATGTCGGTGGACCCCATTTCTTGACTGAAATTTGATTATAGTGAGGAGGAAGAGTATTCAAGATGTGTATTGATTGATGTTACAAGGATAAAATATTGTTGATGGACTTTTAAATTCATAGATAATAATAGATTTTATTCTCTACGTAACTCTTCTATGAATTATTATTTTCCGCTGCGAATATTGATCAAAAACTTGTTGTTTATTATATTCTCTAAGATTTTTTTCTATTGAAGACTAACGATAATTTGTTTTATATTATCTTAGTCATAATATTCTTTACTGGGCTAGTTGAGCTCACCATTTTCTTTTTGTTCCATTTTTCTTCTCAGGAGGCGAGAATGTAGCGAGTACGAGTCGGGGTATGGAATGATGGTTCTAGAGAGAGTTGTTTAGTAGTCCTCACTATTTTTTTATAAAATAATGTATCAATAATTGTGATGAGGATTTAGTTGGGTATAGATATTGTCTAGATGACAATATTTGTATTTAAACTCACAGTTTATATGTTGTAATAATAAAGTTGTAGTTATTTCTGTACCATGTATTTGACTAACTCAGAATGGCTGATGTATACCTATTTTGGGGGCGTCACAATTGGTATCAGAGCTTAGGGATATGATCTCTGGCGGAGATCGGGGAATAGAACTAGGAGGGGAGAGACGAATAAATCCTTCGCTAGTGTGTCCTACCTAAGCTTATTAGTTGGTCGATCATAATATATAGATATTATGTGATATGTTAATTTGTTTAATTAACCTTTGTTTTATGGCAGTATTTAAGAATGGCAGCTGAGAACGTTAACAATGGAGTGAACGAGATCGTGGAGACACCTCTAATCACCAACCAGGATAATGTGATGTCAGGCGATGAAGGAATTAGAGATATTCATGTGGTGAGTGAATAATTAATAGTTGCACCCGAGATAGTCACAGAGGTAGCAGCTGAGAGTGAGGAAGAAGAGGTACCTAAGGAGAATTTATTAGAAGAATTTTATGATCGAAATTTAGAATTGCAAAATCGTATTTATGAGTTAGAAGAACAGGCTGAAGAACGACAGGCGGTCGTGGTGCAAAAACTGAACGAGTGAGAATGAATGATGCGTGGGAAAAAGCCGCATGACGCGTTGATATTGTGGAAAGAGATGTCTTATCTAAGAAGGCTAAAATAGATGATATGTATTTCTCTTTTTGGACAGCAATTGAGAGAACCCAACATCGAGTTTTTAGTTACCCTATACATTGCGGTCAATCCTAATTCGATATGGATCGAAGATTAATGATTCAGATCATGAAACAGGAGTACGATGAAGCAATTGAGGATGGAATATGCCCTATAGAAAAGTCAATTTCAACTGTAGTGATGACACCAAATGCTGCCCTAGACAAGTCAAAGCCGGGTAGTTCAAGGGAGAGCGATTGTCATGACTTTCCAATAAGTGAGGAACCCAAATGAAGTTATCACGAGTTAGTTAATCATAAATTTTTGCGAAGTTTATACTTTACTAGATACCGGTTCTACCCATTCTTTTATCTCCCCTGCTTGTGCTCAATGTTTAAACTTGACTCCGGAGAAATTAGACTTTGATTTATCTGTTGAAACTCCGTTGGGTGAAACCTTTGTTATATCTACAGTTTATAAATCTTGCTTGATTCAAGTTGGCACAATCACATTACCTGTTGATCTTATCTCTTTAAAGATATTTGCATTTGACGTGATTTTAGGAATTGATTGTTTAACTACTCATCATGCCAAAATTGATTATTTTCGTAAGATTGTTAGTTTTCATATTCCTAACTAACCTGTTATGCGAATTTAAGAAACCAAACCATTGAAGTCAAACACTTTCATATCAAGCCATTAAGCCATTCGTTTATTGAAAAACGAATGTCAAGCTTTCTTAACCCATTTCATAGATTTAAACAAAAATACGTCAGATTTGAATGATATTTCTGTTATTAGTAAATCTCTCGACGTATTTCCTGAAGAATTTCCTGGCCTACCCCTCAGAGTGTGATATTGAATTTTGTATCGACTTTAAACCAGTACAAAACCCATTTTAAAATCTCATATCGAATGGCTCTTATTGAACTTCAGGAGTTAAAAACTCAACTGTGGAAATTGATACACGAGCCTCTAACTGGTGACTTCCTTTGTGGAATGCACCGAAACCAGACTCTCTGTAGGGGACACCATATTCGTGCGGTAGTAAACTGATAGGTGTCATTGTGATGTGCTATCCAAGATTGGGATATGAGTCACAGTTGAGAGTGACCTAAGTCAGTAATCGAAATACGCAGTTTTTTTGGGCTTAGCTGGTTATTATCGAAGATTTGTGAAAAGATTTTCTTGAATTGCTAGTCCATTAACTCAGCTGACTCGTAGAGATACAAAATTCGAATGGAGCAAGGAATGTGGGAAGAGTTTCGAAGAACTCAAGAGGAGACTCATTTCGGCACATGTTCTGATCATACTGTCTTGGAAAAGCGAACGTGGTAGCTGACGTGTTGAGTAGAAGATCGTATACGAGTACGAGTACGATATTATCAAAGACTCATTTCGTATAATTTACAAATAATAGAGATGGAGATGAAAACTTTAGGTACCCACGTGATGATATACGAGTATAATCGACTTTAATCGATAAAGTTAAAGTTGTTCAAGCTACACACCGGAGCTGATGAATTTGAAGAATGAGGTGCAAGAAGTTGTTATTTCAAAATCGAGAATCGGTGATGTGAGGAAAGCTCAAATCTTCGATTTATTAATCCTTTTGAAATTCTCGATCGAATAGGAACTGTGGCCTATAGACTCGTTTTACCGCCAAGTATGTCGCGTGTTTATAACATTTTTTACGTACCGATGTTACGTAAATATGTGGACGACCCGAACCACGTTATTGAGTTAGAACCGGACGAGATAGCCGAAGACTTAACGTACGAGGAGGTACCTGTCAAGATCTTGGATATGAAGGAGCATGTCCTACGCACAAAGATCTTACCACAAGTTAAAGTTCTGTGGATGAATCATGCTATAGAGGAAATGACCTGGGAATTGGAACGAAAATAAAAGCGGGGTATCTTCACCTTTTCGAAACGTCAGGTACGTACGTCAATTTCGAGTACGAAATTTCATAAGGAGGGGAGGTTGTAAGACACCGAATTTTTTTTAAATAATAATGAAATTTTCATTATTTATTATTTTGAAATAGTAAGGGTTGATTTGATTAATGTGGTTAGTTATTGATGAAATGCGCAATTATTTCAAACAAGCAAGTGGTTTTAAAATATTCATTTTATCGGAGAATATTCGTTTGGTCGTGGAATATTCTACTGTCGGGGAATATTCGTACGACGGCGCAGCCTTGTGTGGGCCCCATAACGGAAAGCGATTGGAGGAAGAAAACGACAAGAATAAGTTGTTTATAAATAACGGCGTAGTTGTTACCGTTAATACTGTTAAAATACTCGGTGGTTAAAACACAATAGCACACAGGTATTGCACCAATTATGGATTCTTACGTAAGAAGGCACTACTCAATAATTGTTACAGTAATTACTGTTCAGTATTTTATTTTATTGATTCAATAATTGCTGCGTTGATATTTTATAATATTGTTATTTCAATAATTGTCACTACACAGTATGCATGGTAATTTCTGTTGTTATTTCATTCTTTATTATTCTGTTAGAACATCCTGTCGGTGTGATTTTCACCTGACCTGGTTCCGTTATTATTATTATGTTGGAATAATCTGTCTATGCGAAGTACCGCATGCATGGTGATTTCTGTTGATATTCCATTCCTTATTATTCTCAGTTGATTAAAATTTTGACTTTTATACTCCATAAATTAGTGGAATATCCTTGATATTTGCGCTTAATCCAGTATTTTTCATGGAAATATTCTTCTAAGCATTCTTGAATTTTACTCTACAAAGCAGTATCATGTTGACAATTTTGACGTTATTAGTTCCTGAATAACTTAATTCTTGAACTTGTTTTATTGAATTCTTATATTATTGTCATCATCCTCATGTTTATATTTTTCAAAGTCATCTATGGCCTGTAGAGCATGGATGGACTTGGTATGATTATGACCATAGATTATTCGGTGTAATCATGACCGTAATGTTACAAATGATGTGATAAAAGTCATCATTGGCCCGTAGTGCATTGATGGACAGTTGTTGGCATGATCATGACCATTGATGAATACACAAATATCCTTGGCCCGTAGTGCATGGAATTTGTGGTCGTGACCCTAATGAATATCCTTGGCCGTAGTGCATGGATGATGTGGATTATTTATTAAGCTGAGTCTCAGCGATAAAAGTGATGAAAACCTTTTAAATCATAAAAGATAGTAGATTTTATTCTCTATTTGACTCTTTTAATGGATTGCTTGTTCCGCTGCAGTTAAACTTGATGTCTATTGTATTTTATCAGTTTAACATTATTGAGGACTAATGATAATTTATTCTGCATTATCTTAGTCATAATATTTATTGCTGGGCTAGTTGAGATCACCCTTTCTTTCACCGTTCTCTTCAGGAAATGAAAACGTAGCTGAGACGAGTCGGGGAACGGAGTGATGTTCTGGATGATAATGTTAGCTAGTAGTCCTCATTATTCTGTTAAATAGTGTGACAATAAATGTATCGAGGACTTTATCTGAGAGTGGATATTGTCTAGAAGGCAATATTTGTATTAAAACTTACAGTATGTATTTTGTCGTACTTTACACGACTGTTGTATAATTAAGTTGTATTTGAATTTTGTACCATGTATTGGCGACTCAAGATGGGTGATGTATACCTATTTTGGGGGCGTCACATACCTCGTAAAGACAGTACTTCTAGTTGAAAACACCGGATATAGGTTATGACTTGAACTTGCACCGTATAGTAACACTCAAAGTATTAAAATATTCACAAGAATACGCTCAATATATCGAGAGAGAAAGAGAGAGAAAACTTCAGTTTCCGGTGTGATTTTTAATTCTAACCTAAGCACCTTATTTATAGGAAAATGCTTAGAACGCCAAAATAGAAAATTTAATATAATATTAATATATAAATAAAATTTTCTACGCCAACCTTAGACTTCTGAATTCAGCAACATAACATGTGTTTAATGAGGCTCACAACATATAAAAAACGTTTTTATTAAAAAAAATATTTAAAACTTAAACTTAATTATTTCGAAACCTCGAAACTTCAATAATTCACAATAAATAGCCCTTTTATCAGAAAAATTCGAACCTCATGTCTTTTTCATAGGAAATTTCATTCTCTACAACTTTGCAGAAGAAATTTTTTTCAAATTTTAAACAGAAATTGACCGAAATTCACAAACGAACGATTTTACATGCTATAATCAAATTTCAGTCAAGAAATGAGGTTCACCGATATGAAAAACATGTTTTTAACCTTTTTAGTAACAAAAATACTCATCCACATATACTCATATATCTCACATTCATCGTAAAAATATCATCATTATTATATTATTAAAATATAATAATATATTTAAATAAATTATTTTATCAGAAAAAGATAAAATATTAATTTTCAACAATTGTCACATTGAAAAATTTTCTCCATCTATATCCACATAAAATCAATATTTTACTCATCATATAAATCAATAATTAATTATTCATAAATAATATTACAGAATCACAATACTGACAACCAGACAGTTCCTAGGATAGAGGGGGCTTTCCAATAAGGATTTCTCCTTACTGTCGCGCAATTAGATGATCTAACCTCTTCTTAGACAGAATTTTTTAGACATTGCCAATATTGTTATCTAATAATATTATTCAAATAATATGAATTATTGATCCGATAATGAAAAATACTGTGTAATGACAATTATTGAAACAACAATAATATAAAATATCAATGCAGTAATTATTGAATCAATTAAAATAAAATACTGAACAGTAATTATTGTAACAATTATTGAGTAGTGCCTTCATACGTAAGAATCAATAATTGGTGCAATATCGTTTGTTATTGTGTTTTAACCACCGAGTATTTTAACAGTATTAACGGTAACAACTACGCCGTTATTTATAAACAACTTATATTTGTCGATTGTTTTCATCCAATCGCTTTTCGTTATGGGGCCCACACAAGGCTGCGCCGTCGTACGAATATTCCCCGACAGCAAGAATATTCTACGACCAAACGAATATTCCCGACAAAATATGAATATTTTATAACCACTTGCTTATTTAAGATATTTGCGCATTTTACCCATAACTAATCATATTAATCACATCAACTCTTACTATTTCAAAATAATAAATAGAGGAAATTAAATTTTATTTATTAATAATTTGGAGTCTTACAGATAATCTTCTTTTTTTTCTTTTCAATTTAATGTTATAAATTTGAAACCGACTTTATACAAAATTGTTTGTAGAAAACCAATTCGTGTATAATTAATCAAACCAATTCTCTACAATTGAATTGATCTTATTTTTATTTTTATTTTTATTTTTTGGCGGTTATATTTTACTAATCAAGCAAAAAAAATAATTATCTCGTAATTGAGGTAGAGTAAACATGAATGTGATTAAAATTACTGGTGTTAAATGGTCCTAAAATGGTTAAAAATCACATGTTAGTTCCAATTAAACTACTCATTCATACTTCAAAATTAAATGACAACTAAAAAGACATTTGTTGGAGTAGCACATACTAGCTTAAAGGAATAATTTTTTGCAAGAGTTTTAAAGTATAAGGGCATATCTGAAAACAAACTCAAAAGTGCTGCAGCAGCCAAATCGAATGGACCAACAGAAAAGGAGCATCAAGACAGAAACACATTTAAGAGTTGTTTTGCTTTTTTCCCACTTGATAGGTACTAGCCACTAGGTAGGCCCGCCAATTAATGATTGATTATTTTCGATATAAAAATTGTAGACTATTTTACAATTCTATATATTTGTATTTTTATCTTTGGGGTCAAAGTATAAATAAATAAAATTATAAAATAATCATGCCCAATTTTCATAAAAAATGGCATTCCTTAATATTTGAAAGAAAAAAAAAATAATACTACTAGTTTATTTCAAATTTTGTCTTCTTTAATTATTAATCTAAAATATTTTTAAATTAGAAGTTAATATAATTTAAAATAAATTTTGTAATCAATATTCTTCATAGATGATTTGTAGCTTTAAAGATTCTATTAATTTATATTATGTATATAATATATTAATTTTTTAATTTAAAATGTGCCAACTTTATTTCTACGAGTCAAACTGACTTATATAAAGTTAAAATAGAGGGAACCTAAAGATTCCATATTATATTATGGAATTATTCTAATAGTGTCGGTCAAGGAATAATAACCGTCAATTTTAGTCCATGTCAGCTTAATATTAACATATTATGTTGTGCTCTTTTACACGAATATAAAAATTAAATATGAATATATTTAAATTTTATTTATTTATATTTTTATCCGGTTCTTGTTCACACATAGTTTTTGTACAATTATTAAAACTCAACAAAATTAATTAAAAGTTAAAGAGATGAGAGAGAGACAAAGAGGGGTCACTACTCATCACTTTGTTTTCTTGAATTTAATTGAAAAAAAATTATCCTTGTAAATATATACTCTCTCCTCTTAAAAAATGACTAAATGTATAATTTTTTTTAAAAAAAATGAGTTAAGGACTTAAGGTACATAAACTAAAGAGTAAGTATGTCATTTTAATATATATAAAAAAATCAATCACTCTTTATAATTTTGATTTATTTTGCAGGATTACTAAGGATAAGTTTTAAAAATAAATTACTTTTTTTATATGTTTTTAATATGTGTGAAAAATATAATTTATTTATTTTTGAGGACGGAGTGAATATATAATACAATGTAAATAAACAAATCAAGACAGGATATAGCTTTAAAAACTAGCATTACTACAAAATAGACGGATCCAAACATCCGATTAATATTAAGTGAATTTTATGATAAGTTCATTTTATACTTAATAAAGTATTGACATACAAGCGAGATGGTAATCTCTTCGCCTACGTCAGTAATATATTAAGATATAAAGTAAACTTATCACGAACATAACCACCCAAAAAATAGACATACCGACAAAAGACAACTTTGGAAACAAACACTACTCCAAAATAGACATACTTTTTGACAAATAAAGTTAATTTGTGAAACTATTGCCAAACTTAAAGGTTATTATTTTAAATATATGTTAAAATTAATTAAGATCAAAATTAAATAAGATATTTTTGTGGAACGGAGGAGCAGTTTTTAGTTACCTTTCAATATATAGCTACCCTTATTTGCACTAAAATTAATTAATTAATAAACATTTTTAAATTTTTACAAATAAGTATATTTTAAATTTTGAAACGGCTATATAATTTCTATCCAAATAATTCAAGGCAAACCCTGACCATAACAACCAACAAACATCACGCAAACGAGTACTAATTGTCATCTCTAATATTTGTGATGCTAAATCTAAAGCAAGCAACCCCTGAAAACTAACAAGGCCGACGAGACAGAATGGACAAGTACTGAACTCATGCATTTCATAGTTTTATCATGAAGCACACACACATTAAGAGAATTCAAAAAATGATACTCCCTCCGTCCCAAATTAATTGCTCAGTTTTGACTTTTTAAAGTCAAATTGACCATTTTTAAAACTAATTTTTTTTTACTATTTTTACTAAAATATAGATTAAAAGATTATAACCAAAAGAAAATATATACAATTTATTACTCATCCTAATTTTTATAATTTTAGAAATATAATTATATATGTTTAATTATTAATTCTAAAAATAGTCAATTTGACTTAAAAGGTCAAAACTGAGCAGTTAATTTGGGACGGAGGGAGTAATGTTTATGGTCTTAGCTCTTTAAACTAAATGCAAAGTGAAGGCTTTTTCACTGCTCTTATTTAATAGCATAAGTAGTAGCTACATCTCCGGAAGAAGAAGAAAACAACCTCTTGGTCCAACTATATATATCAGCAAAAATGGGATCATGATCAGGCAGTTGCCTGCTTCAGATAAGCTATGAGATCAGCCCGCTCCTGTGGCTTCTTCAACCCAGGGAAACATTTAGTAAAGCATGAGATTTTGCAACAATCAATAACTGACCAGACGAAAAAAGGCTGGCTTAATTGCAGGGACTCTAACAAGCACATGCTGCTCAGGAAACAACAGACTTTGAGCTAAATTCTACAACTTCTTCAAATGTTATTTAAGATAGAGAAAAGACAGACCAACGGCTAGAAGAACTCCAGTACTTGCACTCAGTTAATTAAAATATATGAAAAGAACAAAAAAATTAACATTAAAGAATATATATTAACATTAAGTACTTAAGCATGTATGTTTAACCAGATCTGGGGATAGCAAACTGTGGATAAAGCAATTTGCTATGCACATTTTTTCAGAAACGTGAAGCTTGAGATAATACACGATAAAGGGCAATTGGAAAGATAGCAAAGTATATTTTTTAGGCAACTATAAACAAGCATCCAATAACTTATGGTAGTTCCGTAACTGAGTCAATCCAATGAGTAAACAACTTTCTAAACTTATGTCAGTTGTGGGTTGATTTGGCCAGACCAGCAAGATTGAGCTAATGCAACTTCACCCAGACTTGATTTAGTCCTTTCAAAAGACAAGTATATCTCTGTTGCTTACATTGACTGCCCAGAAATGAGGTTTTTATTGGAGTTACTCTCAAATGGTTGGCTTATTTCCATAGAAGCAAAACCTAGTCTATTAAACCTTTTCCTGCATGCAATGGAGAAAAAATGATGTCTAAATGACTCCTCCGCAGTATCATCTAAGGTTATTGCCTTCAGGGGATCTGTCTACTAAAAGTGAATCGAGCCTTTCACCTCTCTCAAAATTGCTAAAACTATGTTCGATGTTAGAATCACATACTAACATAACTATTTCAAGGAAAACACTCCTCTTCTATCAGGTTTACCACAAACAAGCTTATCACGAAGGTTAAAATGGATAAAAGTTCTAATTATATGCAGGAAAACTAGTCGCCTTTCAATTAAAATTACCAAGCGTGCTGCAAATAATGAACAACACTGTATACAAGTCAAGCTCTCAGCCTCATTTCCAAGTAAACCTCAGTAAAAATATGAGTTATGTGAACCATAGTGCTTTTGCTCTAGTACTTAGCCTCGTGCATAATCTTTATGGACTAGGTTGTATAGCACCTGTATCATGTTACGTGGCCAACTTTCCCTCATTATTTACACACAGAAAGCATCACTACCAGTAGCCATTTCTAGTTATATTAGGGGCTCAATTCACAATAACCCAGAATCCAATATCCTCGAGAGAACAAACTGAAATCACTACTAGAAAAACAAGAATACGTGACGGAATTTTGTGACTGTTTTTAAAAACCATCACAAAAGATAGTAATTTGTGATGGACTTTTTAAACAATCACAAAATAATAGTATATATGATGGCTCTTAGTGATGACTAATTTTGCCATCAATGTATTATAATTGTGATGGCCATGTAAATCACACCAATTTTTTCACGCAAAATAATTTTTTTTTTTGACGCACTAAGTCATCACTTATAGATATACCCTTTTCGTGATTGCATTTAAGCTATCACTAATATTTTAATATAAGAAATAATTAAAACAATATTTTATGACGGTTGTGAGTTGTGACAATCATTAAAAAGTTAGATTTTTGTGACGACTTTTATTTACAATTACAAAAAGAATGTATTTTGTGATGGAATTTTTAAGCCGTCACAAAACAATACAATATATAATGGCTCTTAGTGATGACTAATTTTACCATCATTATAGAGTATTTGTGACTGCCATTGCAATCACCAAATCTTATTTGAAAGTAATTTTATTTAGTAAGTCAACTCACATATGTTTCCTTTTATATTTTGTTTTAAAATTATAATCATGATCTGGACTTTGGTGTAGTGGTAATACTCGTTATTTAGTTTGCAAATGGGAGAGGGTTCGAATCCTACAAGTATCATTTGATACAATTAATATAGATACAATTAATATAGTAAAATAAATTATACGTAAATAGAGATTCACATTCTTACATTTGATCTCTAAAGTCTTGTTTTTTTGTGATGACTTTGACAATCACAATAGATTATATATTAATGTGATTGTATTAATCATCACAAAAGCACTAAGCGTTTATGTGATTGCCAAAACCATCACGTAAAATCTTTCATGATGGGCGTATACAAGATGGCCATTGTGATGCTTAAAGCCATAACGTAAACCTTTCGTGATGATTTTCCTACTTTTTGTGATGGATTTAGGCCATCACAAATGACCAATTTTTTAGTAGTGAATAGAGGTTAGCAAGCATTTACAGAAAAGCAAAAAATCACTTTTCTATTCTACTTTCTAAACACAGAAGAAACAAAAAATCAGTCAATAATTTTAATAAATTTAACTTGTAATCATATAGCCAAAGCATGCTGTGAAGTTCTATCTCAGAACTAGTGCATCGTCACAAAACTGAAATAGATCCTTAAATCTTAAGTCACAGAAATAACTAATGCAAGGAAACACACAGTTCATCCCTTACCTTCTTAGGGTTGAGCAAGTAATCATA
This sequence comes from Panax japonicus, assembly GCA_020205505.1. Classification (NCBI taxonomy): domain Eukaryota; kingdom Viridiplantae; phylum Streptophyta; class Magnoliopsida; order Apiales; family Araliaceae; genus Panax; species Panax japonicus. The sequence goes on from CM035106.1 coordinate 51,960,216, forward strand.
AAGAGTATTCTCTCCCCATATCACAGCCATGTTCTTGTTAGCAGCAGAGTAGGAATATCCAGGAGCTGTGCCAGACTGCCTTCCAAAAAGGCCATTCAAGTTAGGTCCTGCAATGATCAAAAGAGTCGGAAAAAATAACAAAACTAGAGGAACAAATGCTATATAAACAGAAACTCATTGAATCCAACCAAGCACAATAACATGAATCAGGTAAAACTAATATGCACAAAAATATCAACGAGAAGAGTTTCCTAATTTCAGGTCACGGAAAATTTCAAATAGAACAAAGTGTACAATTTAAGGGCCATTTGTTCTACTGGGTATTAGCTTTATTTATATTATTAATCTTCAGTTTCTCATCCTCATGTCAATTATAGAAGCAATCTACTTGCTGCAATATTACAACTCAGATCAGAATTCAGACAAAATTTTATAGTGACAACCGCATTCTTAGGAAGGACGAGAAACTGATGTAACTCTGGGAATAGCATATGCCTCAAATAAAAGACATCACATCAAACCTAAAGAAACCTTCTACCAACCAAAGCGCATTGTCCAAAAGGCATACTATATCAGACATGTTGATAAATCATAATTTAATTTTTCCTAATACATTGGATGCCACATTTCAGACTGTATGCATAAGTACTAAATTGATTCAATAGTATATATTGTGTATATGTAGATATAAAGAGAAAGAGAGGAGAGAGAGAAGCTGAAAATCATCAATTACAAGTACAACTAAGCTACAAAAGCACTTATTAAAAGGCCAATGATAATATCATAATACCATAGCAATAATTATGTTGTCAGAGAAATAAGTGTTGTTGAAAGTTCAAACGTCGCTAAATTCATATTTGCTCTGGCAGCATAAGTGTTATTTTTATTAACAACCTATTAAACATACATATAAATAAATAAATAATAAAAACTACTACAAAGTAGCGCACAAGTTTCTGGAATTCATTTTCTCTTCCATAGCTCCAAATAAAACTATGACTGATCCAACTTCAGTGAAATTTAATAAGCCGGTAAACTTGTAATGAATAAGAAATAATTTTGTTGTTTATAAAGTATCTTAGAAGCACTACCTTTCATAAAACTGTTGGAAATGTTCATGAATCACAAAAGAAAAGACTTGTATATAATTTTCCAAAGATAAAAATTGCATTGAAATGCGACTAATTATTCAAACACTGCCCTGTTGAGATAGAAATTAGAATGGTGTGAAAATTCAATTCATGAATGCAACAAAATCGAGGTACACAATATATATATATATATATATATATATATATATATATATATATATATAGTTATGATATGAAAATTTCCAGAAGCACTAGCTTTTTTAAGATTCCTTGAAATATTTGAAAATGATATAATAAGAGAGATAACGAGACACAATAAAACCAGAAACAATCAGGATCAGCCTGATATCTTTTACCGTCAGAATTGTTTATTACTGTATATTTAATTACCAAAAATACTAAAACTACCACAAAAGAACAATTGCATGTATATAATATTTCAAATATATATACATACATTTCAATAAGACACATGTATTGCATATCAACATCATTTATATCATTATCACAAATTTCTCCTAAATTTTTTTTGTTTAATTTATTATCGAAGTTCAACGCACAAAAATCACATGAGGAACATTACATAAAAGCGATCTATAACAAAATTCAAGAGGATCTTAAACATATGTAAGGGAAATAAAAACGAATTTATACAAAATCGTATCTCGTATCGAGAAATCAAACTGAACGGCGTTTGGTAGATAGAGGTGAAACAAATTACCTTGCTTGTGGCCGGCGCCTTTCTCGGCGGTGTGGCACTGAGCGAGCGCACTTTGTCCTGAAGATCTTATCTCCGTTTTTTGGATCGCCTGGTGGAGCTTGATCAAACGACGCCATTTCTAAACCGGACGGCGAATTAAGGTTTCGAATTCACAACGACGAACACTAAGTTTCTAGTCTTTTCTCTCTCGCGCGAGGTGCTCTGTTTTTCAGGTGGATTCGGCGATTGGTACGTGTACGTGCTTTTTTGAATCGGTAGCACACGCCATATAGCCACAAAAAAGTTAAATGACTAAACTATCCTTCCATCATTTGACTTGCGTGCATAATACTACTAATATAGTTTCTACTTTTGGAGAGTTTTCTAGTCCAAATTAATTAATCAATTTTTCCCTTTTTTAAATATCTATTTACAGTGACAGAGTCCAAATTTTTGAGGACGAATCACGTGATAAAATTTTTGTTATTAATTTGAGTAGTCCCAAGTTAAATATTCAAATTTTTTTAATAATCAAATTTTTATATATTTTTTTTTATTATGCCCGTAATATTAAATATCTCATATTTTTTTTATTCTAATTCTCTCTCCATATTTAATAAATTAAATATGAAGAGATAATATTTTGAATTAAATAGCTAGAAAGTCACTCTCTCACCTACATTAAAAATAATTAATGACATTATTATAGATAATTTTATCATTTCATTCCTCTTCTTAATATGCGTGAAAAATCCACCAAGACTTTTTATCCTAGGACGGAGGGAGTATTATATACTCCCTCGTTCCAAATTAATTGCTCAGTTTTGATTTTTTAAGTCAAATTGACTATTTTTAGAATTAATAATTAAGCATATATAAATATATTTCTAAAATTATAAAAATTAGGGTAAGTAATAAATTGTATATACTTTCTTTTGGTTATAATTTTTTCACCTATATTTTAGAAAAAATAGTAAAAAAATTAGTTTTAAAAATGATTAATTTGATTTTAAAAAATCAAAAGTGAACCGTTAATTTGGGACGGAGGGAGTACTCATTTGGTGTAATTAAATACACTCCCTCTTCTATTTTTGTACAAAAAGATGTTTTTTAATTTTTCAAAATATTATTATTATAAAAGACACCTCAAACTCGCAAGAACGTCAAGTGTATCTCACCTTCCGTTCCCTTGTACCCCCCTCCATTATGAATTATATTATCTGACTTTTTAAATAAAAAGTGTGAGATATTTTTTGTTTAAATTTTCAAACAATAAATTTTAATTAGAATTACTTTTTAGATAGTTTATAATATTTTTAATTATAATAACATAAACTCATTGATTTTCTCTTAATTTTGAATTTGAAAATATTTAAAATGAACTTTTCAAAAGTCAGTATTAATGTTATAATTTGGATCAGGAACGAAAGTAGTATTATATATTCAAAATAAAAAATTAGTCTTTTTTTTTACAAAAATATGATGGGAAAACTTTTATACATTATCTTTTTATGAAAATTCAAGTTTGGCAAAATAAAGAATTTTCTATCAAATCTTTGTTACTACCATGTGTTTACTTGTACTTTTTTCTTGGAACACCAAGTTTGTTACCATTATTTGTTTGGAAAAAGAAAATTAATAGTACTAGATCAAAAAAAAACATGATGAAAAGAGATTAGTGCATCCTTCAAAGGCAAATAAAATAACAATATTTGTCATCTCATTTCTCAGCATCTCTACTCTCAATGACCAAGCCCTTTCATACGGATGCTGCTGCTGCTGCTGCTGCTGAAGACATAACATGGCAGTTTATTAAACAATTAAGCCACAAAAGCAAATCAGCTTTTAGAAAAAGTAGTAGTGCCTTAATTTGAGTCTACTGAGCATGATTAATTGTACATGGTAATAGATACGGAATAGAAGACGGGATACAAATGATGAGTCCCACCCAAGGAAAAAAAAAAGTAAGGTGGGCAGAGCAGACAAACCATTATATCTCCAAATTAAAAACAAAAACCAAAAACACAAAAATGCAATCCTTATTAAATCTAACCCTTTACAACCACAAAAATGAGTTTTATGGTGGTGACCTGACTATTTGCTAGCTTCTAGGGTTCGTGCAGTTGAGCAGCAGCAGCAGGGAGCATAGGCCAACCAAGAAGTTGAGGTGATCCTGGTGGGCTTGAATGCTGACTAGGAGAGAAGAGGCTCAGTTCCACGAATGCTCCCGAGGTTTCATCTTTATCCATAGTCCGGAAAGAAATCGAGCCACGCTTAGCTGAAGTACCAGAGTTTCTCCCCGAGATAATTTCCTCAAGGGGGCTTTGGTTAGTAATTAGTGAAACAGTATCAGCGTGTTCATCACCAATCCTCCTCCTAGCCTCTATGTCTTGCAGATTCGTCAAGGCTAGTGAATCAGCAACTGGTAAGTACACCAGTATACAAACACCCATCCCAGCACAACATAAAAAGGAAAGAAAAGCCAAAAATACAAGAGCTTCAAACCAAAAATGTTCAGGCTTCGATAAAACAGATAAACCAAGTAACAGAACCCTCAGTGGAAAGAAACCAGAGACGGACAATAACAATGTGTAAACTCTCTTCTGCAACCCCTTATTGATGACCAAATATAAGATCCGCCTTCCAAGCCAGAACAAATAGGTAGTTAGGACAATAGCAAAAATACCAAGAAATATGCTACTCAATAAAGGATAAGTACAGAATCCGACATCAGTATTGTTTTTCCTTGCAATTGAGTTTGTAAAATAGTGTGGCAACTGGTGTGAATAACTCCCACCCTCATTGTATTTGGGTCCGATTACAATCACCATCAGCTGAAGAACCAACACTGGGAAGCAACAGAGAAGAATACAACCGGCTGTTTTGCAATTCCATTTCTGGCTCCATGTCCCCGACTCTATCTTCTGTAATGATGCACGAAGGAGAAACACGAGTGTGAGTAAAAAGCAAGGTTCTGCAAACCCTAGGTTTGAAACAATGTAGCATTTGCAAACAGTTCTCTGCCATTTCAAGTTATGGACATTCAATACTCTTCCTTCACGCCTCAAAAAGTTCAACCGTACAATCTCACCAACACCCCACCAGATTACAAACAAGATGAACGTTATTCGAATAATCCAAGGACCACTAAAATAACTGAGTTGAGTAAAACTTCGACTACGAATGCGAGTGCGAAAATAAAAGGAGTACACAATGCAAATCAATCCAAGGAGAACAAGAACTGCAACTAGACAAATCGTCACCACGCCGAGTGCATCAGCATCAAATCTCTTCTGGGGCATTACCCAACACAGATTCCACGCATGCTCTCTGCCAGCATGGATGCAGAAATAATAACTTATACTATCCGCTTCCCTCTCAATAAATCCAAAAACAAAATAGACTGATCCTTATCACTCCCACTCCTAACCGAAATCGCAAGACAACACACTGTCAACCAAAACTAGGGGGCATTTCTTGCTATAGAATTTAGCTCCAATGAATCTTCATAACATTTATATACACCTTGTACCCCCAATGCGATTAATCAAATCGTGGTTTCAAGATGCGAGTAAAAGAACCTTCGCAACAGAGGCTGAAATCATTCAAGTCAGAAAAATTAATACATACAAAACTTCTTGTAAAATCTAAGTTACAATATTAACACATGGATTTATCATTTAGTCATTTATACATCAAACTCCTAGCAAATAGATTCATCTCCTACTCAACATATGAATTCCCCATCAATATTCTATTCGCCTTTCCTTTTGCAAAAAAAAAAAATCCAAAACAGTAAAACACATATTTATACTGACCGCTGAACTATAAAATGATTGTAGGTTAGTTTTGACAAGTTATTATACCTTATCAGACATTAAAATCTATCTGATAGCACTAGGGCTATGCTTGTTTGCAAAATTTATGCTTGGGATTGGATTATTTGTCTTAATTTAACACTATTTTTTTTGTCATTTCTAAGGCTATTTATAATAGACTATATAATCTCATGATGAATGTGGAATTAATGGTACCCCATTTTAAACTATCAAATGACTTTATGGACCAAGAGTCCCACATTAAGGGATTAATAGCCCCTCTTTAAAGGATTAAATAGTCCAAAGTATTGTTAAATTAAGATAAATAGTCAAATCCCAATCATATTTTTTGCAAACAAACATGACCTAGGTGATCTAATAAATTCTCAACTACTTCACACTTCGTAAACTATAACAACTCGCAAGCTGTACTGAAGGTTCACTAGTTATATATTCTGGTCAATGTACCCCAAAATATTATAATTTCAACATTTGTCTATGAAAGCTGGCTCCATTTTGTTGTTCACTATAACTATAACTGCTCTCTCACCTCTCAAGAGGGGATATAACTGAAAATAATACCCATATATTAAGCATACTTGGTTATAAATCTATCCAAATCATCGATTACAGTTTCACTATCCCTATTCAATTTCATTTTCCACATAGTTACTAATGAGAGTACACAATGATATATATATATATATATATATATATATTTGCAATAATACCACAAAAATATTAATTACAAAACCTAATCCACGTCAGAATCCACCACATTAATTTTTTTTTAAAAAAGTCAAAAATACTCTAAGGAAATCGTAAATAATGCAATTACCATAATAAATCCAAATAAACAACCAAATTACACAATAAAACAAGCATTTTCCGCAACAAAAACCACAAAAATGTAGAAACAAATAAGCATAAGAACGTAAACTTAAAACCACTAAATCGAAGAATAACATTAACAAAATCTTAAGAAAACAGATATTCAGAAAACTTACAAAACAGAGAATCTCGATCTGTTGAGCTCGAAAGACGAATCTCAAAGTCTGGAGAGGAAGATTGTAAACCCTAGGAGAGAGAAGATTGAGAGAGAGACTGACTGAACGTAAGGTGGAGACGACCAACGCAAAGAGAGAAGGGGAGGGGGAAGAGAGAGGAAGAGAGAGGAAGGGTGGGACTTTGTTGGTGACAGGCTGTCTCCAGCAAATAAACCAACCAATAGGAAAATAGATATAATTAGAAGTGAATAGTTTAATTTAAGAAAGACAGGCTGTATACAGCTAATATGGCCGAGAGACTGTAGGTTCGTCAAAGCTCCGAGCCTACCTGGCAATGTGACCGTGGCGGCGTTTACGGTGAATGTTTTTTCTAGGTTTTGTGTGGGAGTGATCGGGTCTTATTTCATTAACGTGTGCCTCCATCTTTATTTTACTTTATTTGAGAAAGTTTTTATAAAATCAAAACAATTCTAAACTAATGTGAATTATTTCAATCGAATTATAATTATGATATATATATTAATATATAAAATTATAAATTAACTATATAAAATTATAAAATTAACTCATTATATCAGATACAGTAAACATATTTTAATTAAATTTATTCTTATAATTTATAATAAAAAAGTCAACATATAAAATCGTAATATATATTATTTTTAAAATTAAATTATTTAAAAAATATGTCCATACAATTACTAAATAAAGTTAAATTTAAAATTTTATTTAAGTTCTTTCCAAAGGTTGGTCTCTACTTTTATTTAATTATTTATTTATTGAAAATATTTGATTAAGCTAAAAGTCAAACTATTGAAACATCACAAACTTATGGTGCATCTCAGGAGGCCGGAGAAAAAGGCTTTTTGAGAGAATTGAAGATATCTTAATGTTCAATAAATTGAAGAGATTAAGGTGAACAGTTAAAGAACTCAACTGGATGTAGGAATATGTTAAGGGTAAAAAGGGGAATTTCAAAGTAATGTGGTAGTAAAAGTAATTATGGCAATTGTTTATTTTCATTTTAGGGTGATAGTTATTTGAGAATAATATTACTTGATAACTAACCTCAATCTCTTATATACTTTGTTAAGATGTATCGTTAAATATCTGCAAAATAATACCGTTGGGATCAGTCGTAAATTCAGATGTCTTGAGTTCTCCCACTAATATCAAGCATAGAAGTGATGGACCGCAAACGCAAATAAGAGTGTAAACGAATCGAAACGAACTGAATTGAACCGAGTATTGAGTTGCTTAGATTTGATTCACAAAATTTATCGAGTATAAAATAAGGTTTGATTGATGTTCATGCATTTAGCTATCAAGTCGAGCACAATTCCGAATCAAGCCCGAGCAATTTGAACTTTTTGAACGAATATGATCCGAGTATCAATAGAAAATTACAATTTGAAAAGGTTCGAGTAATTTATCGAACTTTAAAATTTGCTCATATTTGACTCATTTATATTTCGAGCCGTACTCGAATCGAATTTTAAGTCGAGTGAGTACGAATCGAGCCCGAACTATTTGCTCATTTTACAGTCTTAAACGCAAGACTGTTTCGAAAGCCAATTTCAAAGTATGAATGACATCGATAATAGGGATCACGGACAGCAGGAGTAAACCTGTTTTAAAAACCTTGTTCGACATCTTCTTCTCTCCCAATAATTATTTGTAAGTCTTTAACGCTTGAGACTAAAAATTAGCTCCAAGAAGCTTTGGAATTTGATTGATATTTAAAGAGAGACGAAAAATGATAACTTGGCAGTTTACAAATAAAAGGCACTATTTTCTTGGGCCTATTAATGTAGTTTAGTGGATTGGGCTTATTCAACCTTTCAAACTCCAACCAAAAGAAGCCTGGTCCAATCCAAATAGGTTTCCTTGAGTCCATGACTTAGGTAGACAAGCAATAAAGTCTAGGGACAATTACATTTTTTATTACATTTTTAAAGATAATTACAAAAATAGTGCACTCATAAAATAATTATAAAAGTATTACATTTCTTATATTTATTTACAAAAATCAAGGTTTACAGATCATATAAGACTGTGAGAAGGTTCTAGACTCTTACACCCATCCATCCATCTGCCCCCATCTTTATATACTACTATCTTCATTTCCAGAAATTGATTTTGTAGGAGGAGAGAGAGAAAAAAGATGGCATTCTTTGGAGACCCTTTCACACACTTGTTCTGGAGCATTCCAACCTACCGCCGAGCACTGCCCGGATCACCGGCCCTTTTGGATTGGCTAGAAACCCCTCAAGCCCATATCTTCAAGATCAAGTCCCAAGTGAGGTTAGGCTGCTGCTGCTACATCATAAATAATTTCTTCTACCTCATTATGTCATTCATAATTTCTATCATGCAAGTTATGGGTTTTTTTTTAAGTAGAATATGAGTTTAACATGGAATTATAAGGGGGTGTTTGGGTGTAGTTTTTTTATGGTGCAGTTGGTAGCCAAACATTCGTATTAAGGTAATCAATTTAGTTTTGTTAAGTTACCAATTTTTTTTGAATGTGATGCTATTAGTAGCCAAACCTTCATGAAATTAGTTGCCAAACTTTTAGACCAAGGTAACAAATTCATACTCTAAGTGTTGAGGTAGATTTGGTTACCTTGATATAAAGGGTTGGTTACCTTGGTATAAATGTTTGGTTACCATGGTACATGTTTGATTACCTTGGTATGAATGTTTGGTTACCTTGGTACGAATGTTTGGTTATCAATATTACATTACACACCACTCTCTTATCTATCTCTTTCCTATGCAGTGTTCTGTTTTTTATTGGTTATCTTTGTATAAACGTGGACATGGTTGTAGTAGAAAAATAAGGTCGAAATAGAGAAGGTTCAAGAGGAGGAGGAAGAGAGAGAAAATGATAATGGCGAATCGGTTGAGGACGAAGAAAATGTCATGTTGCAATTCAGAATCTTCCTCAGCAATGTGTATATCGTCATATTCATTTCTTTGGCCACCATCTTTTACATTATATTCAGTGTCTTCAATGTCCTCCTTACTCTGACTGCTTTGTTTGTCTCCGCCATTGAAAGGGAAGATATACAGATAGCGTCTCCATTTGGCAGAGAAATTAGGATGAAATGATCTTCAGATTTGTTTGTTGGCGTCATGATTTTTGAATATTTGGGTTTGTTGGTAACTGTCAAACTAAGTGGAGTAATTTTCTCCTTGAATTAAGGATTTTCTTTTTTTGTTGGATGTATTGCACTATTGTTGATATTATTATACAGATTTTCACTGTTAATATAATTATTTGGTTCATGCACTATTCTTGTAATTACTTTCTATTTGTTGTATATTTATGTAAAGGACCCTAAAGTCTAACACCCTACCTAACCTACCATATCTTAAAGTCAATCCATAGTCTTTAAGTTTAAAGAGCTTAAGCCCCACGCCCCCACCCAATAGGATCTTTTTTTTTTTCTATTATTTTTAATTTAAATGATTTTTTGTTATGTTATCTATATTTATTACATAATTTAAATAACATTCTTAATAAAACATCGTATAGACTTTTTAATATCTAAATAAATAAAAAGCATCGATCATAAATTATCTAGTATGGGTATCTCTAATTATTTATTTTATTTGTAGTAAATACTACTATCACTTTGGGAGGATATTAATACAAATATAAATAATTTTTATAATCAACATTAATTACAATTTCAAATCACACTTTGATAATATATAGAGTTAATATCTCAATTCTAAAGTAAAAAAAATAAAAAAATTTACATGATTGACGATAAAAAAAATGTGTTCTTAACATGTGTCACATGTTAAACACGGAATTCAAAAAAAGGATGAGGTCCATTGAAATATAATTTTTAAATGTATAAAATAATACTCTTATTTTAAGTGGAATCAATGGATCTCATCTTTTGAATTCCGTGCTTAGCACGTGACCTTTACATGTTAAGAAAATCCAAAAAATAATACTACACTTCAAGTATTTGATATTTTTATAGATTGGGGGGGGGGGCGTCCGATAGCCTTAATGACCGGTTACCGGTATATTTATAATATTTTTTTAATAAAATATATATATATTTTTTATAATTTTTTGTACAAACTTATTTTATTATTTTTTATTTAATTTTTTCATTATTGTGATTAAAAAATAAAAATAAAAATAAATAAAAATACACCGGTCATTATCGGTCATTAATGCACCGAACCGCCCCTATGTATTTCTTTTTACCAAAAAAATATAATCAAAAAAAGAAAAAAAAAAAAGAAAAAAGATTACGGAAGGCTATTGTCATTTTATGTACCAGGAGACAGATTTATATTTTTCGTGGGCCCCAAATTTGATACCACAATGCAAGACTCATTCTCCTTCTATTTGCCACGTGTCAAAACCATATACAAAACACTCCTCCTTCTCTCTACTCTTGAGGCTTTAGCAGGAAGTTATAGTGGCCCCACAAATAGTATTATTCCCTTCCTTCTTCCCTCCTCTCTCCCTAGAGCTCCGATCCCCATACTCCTGTTTCTCTATCTAGAGTTTTCTTTCTCTCTCTAAAAACACCAGGGGCAAGGAAGACCTTGTTAAAATAGTACAGTAGAGAGGATCTGTTTCTCTTTAGAAATTATTAGAACAAGTAGAGGAAGTTCCTGTTTTGCTCTGTTAGATGACTCTAGACCAAGTATCCACTGGTTTTTCGTATTTTTAGGGCGACCCAGATCCGAAAATCTCTCCCTTTCTCCCTCCTTAGATTGTTCCATCTCAATTTTTTAGCCCCATTTAGTATTTCTTAGAAACATAGAGGAAATCTTTCTGTTAGGTGGAATATTATCTTATGCTGCGCATTATCAAGCTTTGGATTTGAATCAATCAGTGGTTTTTGGGATTTGTTGGAGAAAAATGCGGGTCCGGAATTCCCAAATACGAGTTCTTTTCGTCGGATTGGTGCATTAGATTCAATTTATTGTTTCTCTTTGAATTATTGGGTTCCTTTCTGCCCCATTTTCACTGAAGTATTTATCTTTCTCTTTGCATTCTCAGTTTTCTCTCAATGTGGGTTGGTTTTAGCCGAATTTTTTTTATTTGGGGATCTGGGTTTTTTGCATCCTTTTGGGATTTCTGAATTTGGAATAGGGGTTTAATTTAACTATTTTCTTTGTGAACTTGATCCCAAGTCATAAAGGTCTTGATTTGAAGGCAAATTGGAGCTGATCATATAACTTGGGTTCCATAGTGTAACTCGTTTCAGAAGCTTTTTTCACATTGGGTATCAAATATCATAATTTATTATAGGGCGCATTGATTAACAAAACTTAGTCTGAGAATTCTGGGTTTTCGAAGGGTTGCTGATTGGATCACTAGCTTAATGCTAAAGAATTGAGGTGAATTATAGGGTTTTGGGTCCATAATTGAAGGGAACTATACCGTTTCTTATTTAGAGACTGGGGACTGTGAGGTTGGAATATCATGGGCTGCATTAGCTCGAAAGGAAGTTCTGCACATGAGCATATTGTAGAGAAAGAATCAAGGAAAAAATCGAAGAAATCATCAAAAAGGCTAATTGTTTCCTCAAGAAAAGAGGAAGTTGTAGTGGAGGTTGATGGAAGTGGTAATGATGCCACCACACGGCTCATATCAACTGAGGCTGCGGAAGAGACAACAGGCACCACCACCTCGCCTGTGCGGGTTGAAGAGGAGAAGAAGACTGTAGTCTATGAGAAACCCACAACACTCCATTTGTCTGATAGGCCACTGGAAAATGATGTTGGGGCGAGTGGAGAACAAGCCCAAATGGCTAAACTATTTAGTATTCGTAATGGAGTTGATGGAGCACAAGTTGCTGCTGGCTGGCCAGCTTGGCTGACTGGTGTGGCAGGAGAAGCTATCAAAGGGTGGATACCACGGAAAGCAGACTCATTTGAGAAGTTGGACAAGGTCTGTAGAATCCTAAAACCGTTTCTTTTAAAATATCTTTATTACTTTGCTGGCCTTCACATAGTATATTGTTTCATATGCATGTTTATTTGTACAGTTGACAGTTTCGGACAAGTGATTCTTTTGTTTTCAGCTAGTAAGGTTTGTGATTGGTCTCCATGATCTTTGAAAGTTCCTAGTATTACCTTTAATTTTTCTTAGTAAAATGGTTACAAAGTGCTCTAAATTTAGAAGCTTGGTCCCCTTTTTTTATGGGGAAAAAGATATAACTTTGTCCCTCTTGTCATGTACATATTAAATTCAAACTTTCCCCGCCTTAAAATAAAATTCTGACTCTGCCACTGGCAACAGGAAACCTAGAGTTTTCATTACAAACACATGTCAGTCCTCTTTCAGTTTAGGTATTTCTTTGCAAGATCACAAGGACATTAGGAAGCTGTTCTTGCATGTGTGCGCTGAGATGTATAATCTGCTAAGCACTCCTGTCCAAGGTATAGGTGTGCCTATAACAACTGGATTATTTTTTTCTCTTCCATTTTTTTCTCTTTTAATTTTATTTTTTTGGGTGGGGGGTTGGAGGTGTAAGAGTTTGATACTACATTATGCTAGTTGATTGATTTCATCCATGGAATCTTATATGAATTTTGGATGTGTTGAATCTTTCTTGTTCTTTATCATCATTAAAAAAAGCATTTTTTTTCGTTTTCCATAATTTTGAACAACATACCTTAGTGCAGATTGGTCAAGGGACGTACAGCAGTGTGTACAGAGCGCGTGACCTTGAAACTGGCAAAATTGTTGCATTGAAGAAGGTGCGGTTTGTCAATATGGATCCAGAAAGTGTTCGCTTTATGGCCAGAGAAATCCTAATTCTGCGAAGGCTGGACCATCCAAATATCATGAAGCTTGAAGGTTTGGTCACTTCCCGGGTGTCGGGCAATTTATACCTTGTATTTGAATACATGGAGCATGATCTTACTGGGCTTGCTGCATCACCAACGTTTAAGTTTACTGAAGCGCAGGTGTGTTCTTTTCCGTTGTCATTTGGGTACCAGAAGAGGGTAACTATAAGAAATTATCTGTCTGATGGCGACATTATTTGGAAATATCTATATTAGTTGAAAGGCGTCTACTTAACCCTAGTTTTCTTTTGAATCCAAACATATCGACAAGCTTATATTTCTAATCTTACCAGCCATTACTTAGGTTTTTGGAGTTTACTCTAAGATGGTCGAAAAATTTAGTAGAAAAGGAGTTCATATTGCCTAACATTGTTGTTTATCTGTATCCATATTTGAGGATTTTATTCCAACTGCCAAGTATACAATGACGACTATCTTGACTTCCAAAATATATCATTATATACTTTTTAAGATACTTTATCTTTTAAGCTCTCAAGGAACTTTCCTTTGTTTTGGATACCTTTGTGGATATTCTAGAATCTAGACAGAAGTGTAAATATTTTTTGGGGTTTTTTGTGAATGTCTTTTTTGGCTGGTGGGAGTGGGACCCCCTTGTTTCTGGTTATTTCCTTGTTCTTGATATAGTTAATGTTAATTGGACACGGTTTTACTTGCATCATTACTCACTTATTTATACAAAAAATGTAGTAGACCCATGGATTACTTACCAAACATAAAGTGTTACTTGACGGAAGACTGATTTTCAAGGAAAATCATGTTTCTATTATATTTTAGATTTTATGGAATGTCAAGATATGTATTATTTCGGCTAGCCCAATTAGGGTGTAAACAAGTCAAACCGAATCGAATAAAGAGATGCTCGAATTCGACTTGAAACTTCATACTTGAATTCGACTAGAATTCGAATTTTATTTGAAAAAATCTATTCATATTCGACACGACTCGACTCGAATATATATTACTCGAATTCGATCCGACTCGGATCAAATTATATTCAAAATACTCGCGAGTTTCAAATTCAAGCTCGAATTCGAGTCTACACATAATAATTAGCTTTATAATAAATATAATTATAAATTGAATTTTTTATTTACTTAGAAATGACAAAAATATATTTTCTATTACACTTTATAAATATAAAATTATAATTAAAATTAAAAACAAAATAAAATAATAATTAATTATCCTAATTTGATTTAATTTTGTATATATTATAAGAAAATGTATCGAATATCTAATTGAATTTGTATCAGTCGAGTATGTATCGATTCACAATCGAGAATTCGTGCAGTTTGAATCTTAAACAAGTCGAGTATAACCTTGCTCAGATTCTACTCATATTTTTATTCGAACTATTTTTTATACTCATATTTGGATCATATTATTAATGAATCCGAGTCTCACTCGTATTTTTTCGAGTCGAGCCCGAATCGAGCTCAAACTGTTTGGCTCGTTTACAGCCTTATAAGCCCTATAGGTTTAATTTTTTCCATTTTGTATTTTGGCCTTACTTTTCATTATCTTAATTTTATTTCTTACTGGTGTTCAGGTAGTATAAATATTCTCTTAGGGTTGTTTTTTAATCATTCATACTAATATTATCATTTTATAAATAGAATTGTTTGAGAGTTTTATCTCCTTGTGGATTCAACGAACCCTTGAGATTGAATATGGTGTTATTATTTCTTTTGATCCTTGCTTCACGTTGTGTCATTACTCGTCTTGGAGAACACTCAACTTGGCAAGATTCTTAGGTGTAGGAAGTATAAATTTTTGTTTAGTATCTTTATTGTCTGGATGGGAGCACGGCTTACCTAATACTATGAGAACTTTTTTTGTAAACTTTTTTCCAAATATTAAGGTTTCTATATGACACAGTTGGACACTCGGACATATATTTTTAATATTGAATTTTATACTTTGAAGTGTAATATTGAATAAAACATCCAAAAAGATTATACTAAGAGGTCCAATGCAAACCTTATATTTCCAAAAAAGAAAAAAAGTCTAACAAAATAGTAGGACTCTCATTTCCAGATGTACGGTGTACAATATTGGATGCCTCGTATTATATGACTACCAATTCATTGTTATTCGGCACAGCAACTGAAATCATTTTTTCCATCCTCACCTTATCTTCTTACATGGGGTTCTATGTTATGGATCTGCAGATCAAATGCTATATGCAGCAGCTGCTTCGTGGACTTGAACACTGCCACAGTCGCGGAGTTCTGCACCGTGATATTAAGGGCTCAAATCTTCTGATTGGCAACAATGGTAATCTCAAGATTGCTGATTTTGGACTTGCGAACTTTTATGGCACTAATAGAAGGCAGCTTTTAACAAGTCGTGTAGTTACCTTGTGGTATCGGCCTCCTGAACTTTTGCTTGGTGCTACAAATTATGGAGTAGCTGTCGATCTGTGGAGTGCTGGTTGCATTCTCGCAGAATTATATGTTGGGAAGCCTATAATGCCCGGAAGAACAGAGGTACTTCAGAGCTATGAGCTAATTAGGTTTTATCTCTTGTATTTTCAGTAAATGAATGAGTGCTGCTTTTGTGTTCTCTGCCATTTCAAGTTATGAAGTGCTGCTTTTGTTGCATTCTTCCGTATGTGACACAAATGATGATTTCAAATGTTCTTAATTGACACTCAAATACCTTTTTGACACCATGCTTTTCCAAAGTATTGTATATTAGATGGGGTGTTCCCCCCTCCCCCCCTAACACTCCAAATTTCAATTTCAGCCCACCTAAGAAAATTTGGTTCCTATCCATGTCATCCGCGTTTCAATCGATATTCAAATTTCAGATGGAAGTCTTGAGTTACTCTTAAAAACTTAAAATTAATTCTCCTTGTACAGTTCACGCCTTTGTTTAAAAGGTCTATACAGCTTAGGGTTTTACCTTTCTTCATGTGGGTGCTAGGAATCTAAATGTCTTTATAATCTCTTTCTTTGTGTGTACAAAGTTAGGTTAGCAGACTATGTCGTGATCATGTGGACACTTCTGAGATCTATGAAAAAGCATTCTTATCCAATTTAGTTTGCTCTTTTTATTCTTCTTATTTTGCCTTTTCTCAACTTCCTTAACTTAAAAAGGTCTTATTTTTTCCAGAACATGCACCTTAATTTACCATCTAAGTGATGTAATTAATTTCTAAATACCATGCATGGTTTACCGAGAAGTCTAATATTAAAACATGGAGTTAAATTCTGGAAGTCTTCTTGAATGCAATCTTCTTAGATGTCAGGCAGCGATTGAATCGGCATGGTGGAAGTTAATTGATTGTAACATATGGTCCTTGTGTCGATATGAAGGCTTTGAAAGATGATCAGAGTTGCATATGCATTATGGTACAAAATCTTAATAGTTAAGATGCTGTACTTTTTTGTACTAATGAAAACGACATTGAGAGTCTGAGACTATAGAAGAACATGGTGGAAACCGGGAAGATAGAAAAAACCAATGCACTCTTGAGAACATAGTGGTGGCTTGAACTTAGGATAAGATGAGGGTAGAAAAGGTCAACATGGTGAGACTAGACACATTTTTTTTGAAGTAATGGAGGTTGCTGCTTTTGGATGGTATACAAGTGTTCTCTAGCCAGATTGAGAGTTATTTAGATTTAAGCCATTTGAGTTGAGCAATATACACTTACAGTTTTCTACTTTGGTACCTTATGATATAGGCACGAACCTGAATTTACATGCAAGTTTTCATTAGTATATATATTATTTCAAAACTTCACCCTTGTGTTGTTATTTACTCCCTTATGTTCTATCTTCCTTAAATGTTATTTTATGGTTTGGTAATAAATACATTCATGTTTTCATTAGTATATATATATTATTGCAAAACTTTCACCCTTGTGTTGTTATTAACTCCCTCATGTTCTATCTTCCTTAAATGTTATTTTATGGTTTGGTAATAAATACAATTATATATCATGTAACACAAAATTGTTATAATATGGGTTTTGTTGCAAAATGTATTTGATTTATATTTGAGGTTCTGTTATTTAATCATTTATAGGTGGAACAACTACATAAAATTTTCAAACTTTGTGGTTCACCATCTGAAGAGTATTGGAAAAATTCAAAATTGCCTCATGCAACAATTTTCAAACCTCAACACCCATACAAACGTTGTTTTGCTGAAACATTTGAGGATATCCCTCGTTCGGCTTTATCACTTTTGGATACCCTCCTTGCAGTTGAACCCGAGTGCCGGGGATCAACTTCCTCTGCTCTTCAAAGTGAGGTAAACTTCTTCTTCTTCTTCTTCTTTTTTCAAAGCTTTATACTTGTTCATTCAACGTTCTGTTTTAGTTCTTAATGTATTCTTTTCACTGCTTTGCTAAAAGTAGAACTTGGTTCACTTAAGACTACCGTCTATAATCTCCCATACAAAATTTCTTTATGGAGAAAGACAATACTAACAAAAATGAAAGCAAAAAAAATAAAATAAAAATGCAAACAATCAAACAAACAAAAGGGTTATTTCTGAAATTTGAAACAACCCTCTCCTAATGGTTAGGTTGTTTTTTCTTATGAAAATTAAAAATAAGGTTGTTTGTACTTTGTTCTCTAGAAGAATTAGAAATTTGTAATTTGACAGCTTTCTGAACCTCTCGGTTAAGTTTACATCATATAATGGCTTCCCCACTTGGGACTCCTCACATTGTAATTGTGATTGGACCTGATATTTTTCAATCATTTTTTGTTCGTTTTACTTTCTTTTTTTTCTTCAATGATTTCAATTTCTCTTGTATCGCTATATACAGCTATATATAATATGGAGTTTTATATTTGTAGTTCTTCACGACAAAGCCTCTTCCCTGTGATCCATCAAGTTTGCCCAAGTACCCACCAAGCAAGGAATTTGATATAAAGGTTCGAGAAGAGGAAGCAAGAAGGTATACAGTTAGCACCTTTCTTATATATGAAATATTGGTTATCTAACTCTTATTTAAAATGTGGTTTCAGCCTTTTTGATTGGATAAAAAAGAGTTGTTAGTCAAAGATATTGTGCATGAAGCAGTTATATAGCGTTAAATTTTTTACTGAAATTTGTATCATTCATGCTTTAAAATGCACTAACAACAATGTTTTGATTTTTATTATTTTTTAGCTTGTGGTGCATTTGGTTCATCCGGAGACCAAAGTACAAACAACTCTTTGTTTTTAATTTTGGTATTAGATTGTTTCAGTTTCTCAGTAATTACTTTTTGCTAGAACTTCGACGTGGTTAAGAAGTCTTTTATCTTTCTACTCAATTAATAATTTCCAATAGGCAAACCCTTGACATTGTTTTAGCGAAGCAGGTGGTTTCCTGCTCTTCTTATTCTCACATTTCTTGTGTTTCTCTTCATCCCAGACAAAAAGCAGCTGGTGGTAAAGGGCATGGACTTGAATCTAGAAAGGGCAACAGAGAATCCAAAGCAATGCCGGCGCCTGATGCTAATGCTGAGTTGCAGGCGTCAATACAGGTATATGGCTTATTTAACTCTCCCATATGTGCTTGCCCACATATGACTAGATTTATGGTAATGATGCTACATTTTCTGACATTCAGAAGCAACGAGAGAAACCGAACCCTATTAGTATCAGCGAGCAATACAATCCTGAAGAGGAAAGTGGTTCTGGCTTCCCTATTGATCCTTCTAAGGGACAATTACAAAATGGCTTCCGACATAGCCGAGTGAATCAACCAGGAACTTCTTTAAACATGAATATGAATTCTATAATTGGTTCTGCAAGGCATGACACAGATTTCAGGGCTCAGATATCTAATAGATCTCAGGGAGCTGCAGCAGCACAGTTGTCCCAGTTTTCTAGTTCAGTAGCTGTGCGAGGAAGTTCGGGTCTTGATCTTAGCAGGGAGACTAATTCTTGTTCAAACTGGTCGGAGGAACATTCTAATGTCAGATATAACCAGCTAAATGATTCTGAGTCGTCACACCATTTGCTGCATAGACCAAATTCTTCTCACAATAAGAACGAGGAGATACCTCGGAAGGAGTCCACAGTGGTAAAGAAATTACTTTACCCTTTTCTGAGATCTTTTCAATTTCCTAAACTATGTACCATCACAGGAAATATCTGTCTTATGGATTCCTATGATATTCCATTAGATCAATGTAAAAGTAGTGATAGAACATGTGACAAGGGAGTTGAACTTTAGGTAGTCGTTTATGACAACAAATGTGCTTATATTAGGAGAGATAGTGTTATTTACTCGTCTAGTGGGGTTGCGTAACATTTACTTGGGCCTTTATATGTCTAGCAGAAAACCCTCAGTAATATATCTGAAACCATGTCTGGCTTGCAAAGAATATAAATATATAACTTGTAGTCGATGTCCTGAGCATTTCTATATGGGATGTGGAGATAGGTATCGCTAAAGTATTTAAAACATTACCTAATATAAGAAAGTAGCTGCTTACCTTCTTGTTCTATAAATGTGAACTGTTACTTAACATTTTGGTTCTATCCTTAGGGTTATGCTCCAAAAAAGAGTCGGATCCACTACTCTGGACCGTTGTTTCCTTCTGGTGGAAACATGGAGGATATGCTTAAAGAGCACGAGAAACAAATTCAACATGCTGTTCGCAAAGCTCGTATTGACAAGACCAAGAACAAAAAAGGATATTGTGCAAATGGACAGACAGAATCACTATTGCAGTATGGAGGATATGCAGGATGACTCTTGACAGATACTATCTGCGTCCTTTCCTAGGAATGGAAACTCCAGGAGAATGAGCAATTCTCACAAGACTGGCTGATCTCATCGCTCTGAAAAGAGCTTGGGTTTATGTGGAGTTTCGTGGGTTTGATTGCCTCCGATTATCTGTTCATTATATCTGTGGTACGCTATGAAGTTCCAGATTTCAGAAAGCTTTTAGGCAATATAGTTCAGGGCCATTCACGGCATACTTTTTTGTGGTTGTATATGAGATTGACACTGAGAAGAAGTTTACTTAATGGATAGGGATCAAACCATATCATACCATTCTGGTAGTGTTTGTTTACTGGAGATAACTGTATAGTTTCAAGTTATAACTAGTTTTGGCAAAGCCAATAAATTTTAGCTCCTAATGTAAAGGGTAAGCCGAGTTTACTATATTTAGGAAATATAGCAAACTACACTGCCAAAATTTGGCATGAACAACAATCCGGATGGCAGTTTTTCTAGTATATTATCAAACAGATTGTGTTCTTTACATGCTGCTCAAAATCCTTTATGACAGTATAAAATTTCTGCTGTGATTTATGAACACACTGCATGGCTGCAAAATGTATGTAGTGTGTTAATTTAAAGATTGAATTTTTACTCTTTTTATGAGAAAAAAAATGTTTTATATTTCTTGTATGGGGGTACTGAGAACAACAGAAATAGAGGGGGAATAAGAGGGTATCTATCCTTGCCGGTTTCCAACATGAGAGTTAACCTTTAAACAAAGTATTTGTTTTGAGAATATATTGACTTAACATAATTAAACTGATGATTAAATTCATAATTTTCTCCAAATATAATAAGATTTTGTGTATGGGTTTTGAAGGTGACCTCTTATTTTCTTGAAATTTATAGAAGTGATTCTCATTTTTGAACTGTGAAGATATAAGATGTTACTCTATCTAGGGATCAAGACTCGAAACCTGTGCTAAACTAGAATAATTGTTCGATAATCGTTGTGCTTAATTAGTTAATTAACTTATAGTGACAAAGTGTGGACTGATTAGCAAATATTTCATCCTTGATTATTTTGTAACATTACTATATGATTTCATTACCATTTATTTGAAAATTATAATGTATAATATTGTGGTACTCAATTTGAGATTAGTATTGATATTATAGGTTTAATGGGCAATGGTAAAAGATGGAGAATATGGTATATGCTGACACTTGAGATGGATGGTGCCCTTTTGCTTTCTTCTTCCCCCAACTTGTTTCTTTAATCCTTCCCAACTTCATCATCAAAACAATGTAGATCTACCAACTTTCTCCATTTTGCTTCATACCAAATCATCTTTCTAGTTCACTAATAGTCTATCTTATATACACATCCCTTCATCCTTAAGCTTTCACATAACAACCACCCCCCCTTTAATTTCTTTATCCAATATAAATCAATATATATACATATACTACCCTTCCACACAACCCCAGAGAAATAATCAGTTCTTTGTCTACACAAGTCCAAATTTTCTTTGAAAATGAGGCAAAAAAACAAGTACCCCATTACTCTTAAGTTTGTCCTTGTGGTTGTTATCTTATTTGCTCTCTTCTTCATATTTGTATTGAGATCAAGCTTCTCTTCTTCCAAGAAAACACACAAAAATCTCCCAAAACTCTTAACCACCTCTGTATCAAAATCAAATGCAAATCCAACACATTGCTCACCAACTTGCAACAAAATCCCACCTTCTTTAGCTGAAGCGCTCATCCACTACTCAACCTCAGCCATAACTCCCCAACAAACACTGGAGGAAATATCGGTAACATCAAGAATTCTACAAAAAAAAGTCCCCTTGCAACTTCCTAGTGTTCGGCCTAGGCCACGATAGCCTAATGTGGACTACCCTGAATTTTGGTGGACGGACGATTTTTCTAGAGGAAGACGAGGCTTGGATCGCGCAAATCAAGCGTAGATTCCCAATGCTAGAGTCGTACCATGTCACTTATGATAGCAAGGTTCACGAGGCAGATGGGCTAATGGAGGTAGGCAAAGGAAATGAGTGCACAGCAGTAGGGGACACCAGGTACTCAATGTGCCAACTTGCCTTAAAAGGTTTGCCTGGTGAGGTTTATGACATAAAATGGGACTTAATTATGGTTGACTGCGCCAACGGGGTACTACGATGAGGCTCCGGGTAGGATGAGTGCCATTTATACCGCTGGAATGATGGGCCGGAACAGGGAGGAGGGGGAGACTCATGTGTTTGTACATGATGTGAACAGGGTTGTGGAAGATAAGTTCTCAATGGCATTTTTGTGTCAAGGGTATATGAAGAAACAAGAGGGGAGATTAAGGCATTTCACAATTCCTAGTCATAGGGATAGTTTGGACAAGCCTTTTTGCCCTTAGGCATTTGGATGAACCTTCACTTATTTCACCATTTTGGTTTTGGCATGGCATGTCATGGGACTCAAACAAATAGGGATAGATATATGCATGCATGCTGCTGCACCTTTTTTTTATGAAGAGGGAGATTGATGCCATCCTTAGAATTTGATTGTATCACTTATTATTTTTTTAAAACTTTCTTCTTCTCGTTCATAATAAGGGAATTGAGTTTTTTTTTTGGGAGAAAATATTGATGTTTCAATAATTGTGGGGTTCAAATGCTGGTCAGATTTATAGAGATGAGAAGAGTTTCAGTATAGTGGAAATAAATGGGAGCATTTTTAACAGCTTTAGTTCATTCTTTCTGTCACATATGAGAGATGACTTTGTATTTGTGAATGAAAATACAATGGTTTATAGTTCATTCTTATGCAATGTTATCTCCCTCCATTAATGTTTTTTGTTGGCATTTTAATTTAGATATTAAGGTATGGAATCTATAATTGCCACCATTAAATTTATCTCTTTTATTTTTCGTTAGCGTAAAATAGGAGTAAACCCTGTCACGTTCACTAAATTTTTTTTATAATACACACGTACGTGTATAAAAAAAATCCGGGATAAAAGGGGTATGATACAATATTGAAATTTTTCTCTTTTTTTTATGACAACTACAACTGCAACTGTAACCACAATGTGAAGGAGAACGATATATATGTCAACAAATCTCGTGACAAAATTAGATCACGATTAACGTAAACCTTTAAGTAATATAGATAAAATAATAATATATAGATGACTTGTTAATTTTTTATATCGCATGTATTTATATATATCGACATTTAATATCAACATAAATTTATTGTCCTATATATAACAGACCAACCCAACCACAATAGTTTGGAAATCTTATTTTCAAATTGAATCTTGGTTTAAAGATAAGATTAGAGAGAATAAATTCCCAACTCAATTGGCAATAACTTCAAATTTTCAATTTCTTAAACAAGTCATTTTGTTTGTAATCTTAATTTAAAGCTGATTCAATTCACATCCTCTCATTTTTATTTTTGAAGAATAAACAAGTCATTAAAAAAATTTGAGTTAGAATTAATCATTAGATGATCCTGATCATCCACTTTGCAATAAAATAATAATATTTATGCATGTACCATATATGGAAGAATCTATAGTTATTTAATTAAAATAATAAATTATTGATTAAAATTGAATGGTGGCAGAGCACTAACCTGATAAAAATATTTTTTGTTAAATAACTAAAAATATTAACACAATATTCTCATTAAAATCAAATATACTTCTTTTTAAAAATGTAGTTTTGCTTGAACTTAAAAAATTCATCATAAAATCTCTATAAATTGTTTCTAAAATTTCTTAATCAAATATGATGGGGTCTAGTATAAGAATACGGTCCATCCCACAGGTCTCGTGCTCCAGCCCATCTCATAGATCCGTATGATAGGCCCAAACTCAAGGAGCCTGACGAGCCCAATAAATGTGATTCCTCACAGTCGGGTTAATTGGGCACGCCCACATCATGAAGTGGTCAAGCTTCGTCCCCTCGTCTCCGGACCTCACGGAAAGCACGTACATCACATCGCACGCTACAAGAAAGTTGGGAGCTCCACTAAGGTAGTGGTTGCGTGCTCACCCCAAAACCGTCACTGCTTGCTATAAATAGAATGTCTTACCATCACTAGAGGACAACTCACTTTTGTATCTCAAAAGCTTACGCTCTTTGTATTCTCTCTAACGCATATAATATAAAGTGCCAGGCTGCCATAGCCATTCAACAGTGGACTAGGTCAACTTGACCGAACCACTTTAATACTTGTCTTATTTCTTACTTTAACTACTGTTTTGTAATTATTTGATTGGTGATTGCACTAAATCCATTTTGTGCATCATCAAAATATTCTTTAACTTTTGTGTAAAAGAAACTTTCACCGAAATTCTATTATTAAAAGTGTTGAGATAAATTTTATGTAATCTAGAGATATAATCGAATGAATTAAATTATTAATAATAGTATTTTTCAAGTCATGACTTTTTGAGTGAGTTTATAGTGGGCTAAGATGACTCAAAAAGATACTATTGGGTCAGCAGTTTAAGACTTTATTTGGATGAATTCGATTCGGACTTGAAATTTGACTCAAAATTTATTCTGAACTCGAGATTTGACCCGATTATTTCATTTTAGCCCATATTTAAAAATCATACTAATGGAGATGGATAATTTTGCACAATTAATGTATTCGAGTGAGAGTGTTGAAAAATAAATCTAAAAAATATCTACTAATATATATTAATAAGATATAACCTATTTTGAATTTGAGCGCGAAAATGCAAAGACCATTTATTTATTGTAATTGATTTGTTAGAACAGAAAGAAGGAGAGAGGAAATGAAAATGAGATTGTTAAAACGGGATGAGACGGAGGATTTGGTTACTAATTTTTTTTATAAAGCATGACAAAGAGGAGCTTAAAAATGGGAAAAGCCTTTGGACATGTGGGGACTGGGGACTTTTATCTAGAGAGAGAATTGTCTTGTCGTATCCGGTTAATATGAAATTTAATTTTTAATAAATCGGTCGATTAACTAATATAATGCTGACACATTCAACACTCTATACGTCAATTAATTAATTTATTCAAAAATAAACTTCATGCTAAGCCTTCCTGTCTTACCCTTCTCTTTTTCCTTTCCCTTTTCCCTGCAAACAAACAAATCCATTACCCTCAACATAGAGAGATTCTGCTAGAGAGAAGACTTGTGAGCAATTTTCAGTTCCCATCAGCAAACATGAGCAACGAATAGTAAGTATCTATTCAGTTTTCTCTCACTTCATTCAGATTAATTTACTGTTTTTGTTTGTATAATTGTTCGTTTGCTTTGTAGCGATTATCTTTTTAAGCTTCTGCTAATCGGAGATTCTTCTGTTGGCAAATCCTGCCTTCTTCTCAGATTTGCTGTATGTTTCACTTTCTTCTTCTTATGTGCTTATTTATATTTTCTCATGATTCATGGGTGGCAGTAAAGTTAGTTAATATAAATTTGTGGTTGTTGATTTCAGGATGATTCGTATGTCGATAGTTACATTAGCACCATTGGAGTTGATTTTGTAATTCTCTAGCTTTCTGGAACTAGTTATATACATATATATCT
This sequence comes from Panax japonicus, assembly GCA_020205505.1. Classification (NCBI taxonomy): domain Eukaryota; kingdom Viridiplantae; phylum Streptophyta; class Magnoliopsida; order Apiales; family Araliaceae; genus Panax; species Panax japonicus. The sequence goes on from CM035106.1 coordinate 51,985,948, forward strand.
TTATGTTTGTTTAATTATTTTGGTTAACCTGAATTTTGTGGGTTTTTTTTCAAGAAAATTAGGACTGTGGGGCAGGATGGGAAGACGATTAAGCTGCAAATTGTGAGTATTGACTACTGCTATATATAGTACTGCTGTAAGAATTAATGGATCTAAGGGGCTGGATTTTAGAAAAATACCCCCTTGATCCCACAATGAGAGCCTCATTTGACGTTTTTAGCTTGCCGAGAACACACATATGCATAAGTTTTTTCCACTATTTTCATTTAATAAATGTAAAGACTAAGATTTGTGTCCCGGAAGAGTATATTTTTTTTCTGTTAATAAACCTTATTGTGCATAAGATAAGTTGAATGAAACTCTAGTTTTGCGACAGAGGGTGTATAAATCTCATTTGCTGTAAGGTTTCCCTTTTTCCCTTAAACTAGCTTCCACTTGCATAATCTTATCACTGTTTTCTTTGGCGCTGCTTCAAGTGAAGCATTTTAATCTGTTAAATTTTTGAAGACACTGGTTTTATGTATCACTTCATTTATCTTGAAGAAGCTTAATCGCGAAACTACGTTTAGCATTTGACATTTGATTGTACTTTCTGTTTCTGTCTTTTTAGTGGGATACTGCTGGGCAGGAGCGATTCCGGACTATAACAAGCAGCTACTACCGAGGAGCACATGGGATTATTGTAAGTAATGTTTCTTAAGTATACCTCGTTAAGAAATTTTCTGCACCTTATTATATTTGACTGATGTCTAGTGTCAGTAAATCACAGATGAGTGCAAGCTCACGATGGGTTTACATATAAGTTCCTGGTTCCATATGCACGGCTTGTAGTCACTCTGGATGTTGCTATTTTTTCTCAACCTTCATTTCAATCTTTAATGTACTTTTTCCTTATAAGTAAATCTTTAATCTGCTTATGAAGTACACAAAAGCTTCGAGCTCCATCCAATGAAATATCTCATTACCAATGAGATCATGAATATCACTAGTTTTATTAGTTAATATTTTCACGACCAGTTCAGCCCTCTTTTGTTTTGAATTTCCATTTAATTGTGACATTTTTTGGGAATGGTTCATATTCTGGAGCAAGTTTGCATATGTTTTTAACATTCCTTAAGCAAATGGTCTTGTTCAGAAAACAGAAGCATGGCAATGCAATATCCTTTGTTTTGGCAGATACTAATTACTCATTCGCTCTTTACCTTTTTCCTCCTCTAGTTGTTGGCTATAGCATTTGAGCCTTAATTTGACCACTCCATTTTGATATCATGCCAGCTACTTTAACATTTATTAGTACTTAGGTTATGTGCCAGCCATGAGACTAAACACATGTTTGAACTGAGTCCTGGAATATACTTTGGACTTGGAAAGTGTCCTCTGAAGTAAATCAATATTTTTTGGACTGAGTTCCTGTCTGACGTAGCACAATGGTTAGAAAGGGATAAAACTGGGGGGGGATAAGAAGAGAGCAGTATAGTAGAAAGTATAAAATTTACTTTTTCCTATCCCTAATGTAGATTAGGGATATTATTTCATTTACTCGTTCTTACTTGCACTGACCTTGCAACAGATTGTCTATGATGTTACCGAGATGGAGAGTTTCAATAATGTTAAGCAGTGGTTGAGTGAGATTGATAGATATGCAAATGACAGCGTATGCAAGCTTTTGGTGGGAAACAAATGTGATCTGGTTGAGAACAAGGTTGTCGACACACAGATAGCTAAGGTATAGAATATTACTGTAGTGTTCTGAGTTTCTGCTTTGCTAACCATATTCAAGATAACCTGCTGTTTTCTGTCGCACTGAGTTTTGCTCATCATGCGTGCATGCACAATCTCTAGAAAACTTTCTATCCTTGATTAAGGCCTTGGAAACATATTTAATGCTGCTGGTACAGTTACTTTGTACCCAAATTAAATTAGAGTCCATGTTCAAATTGAGAATCTAATTTTCCTTTTTGGATCCAAAATGATGGTCCTCTTTCAAAATGAAAATATCAAATCTATCCATATTTAAGTAAGTTTTAGTCTTGTCAGTTGACTATGTTATAGCCAAAAATTTTGACTTTTGAAAGTGGACACTCAAGATTGAAACAGCAGGGGAAATGACATTTTTGTAATATACCTTTCTCTATATTCAATGGTTAAAGATAAATTGACTGCACAAAGTATCTTTTAAGATACTCTTTGGTGTTATCAAGTTTGTAGAGAAGAGGGAAACAAAATAAAGTATAGTACTTTCCAGCAATTGTCCGTATAATCACTTAAATGTCCTTTCAGAGATCCAGCTTTATGTGGAACAATGCATCTGGTGATTTTGATATTTTTCATCATGCTACTTATGATTACGAGAATACTACTTGCTAATTTTGATATTTTTCATCACGCTACTTATGATTATGAGAATACTACTTGCTATTGGAAAGTTACATTTTAGATCAATTAAACATTTTTATTTCTCTTTTGTTTATCTAAATCTTGGTTTTTGTTTTTGTTCTTTGCTTGGCCAAATTTAATGAAAGCCTGAAAGGGCTTCTAATGAGGTTTCAATTTGTTTAGTATTTGAGTATTTCTTCTCTCGGAATTAGAGGAGTCTTCTATTCAAATGCCTTTCAAGGCTTTTGAAGGGTGGCCTTTGCATAATAAGTTGCATTTCTGGTAATAGGGATGATACTGAATTTGTGATCAATTTGTAATCATGGTCTGCGGGTAAATTGCAGGTTTCCATGGGATTAGCCTCGCCTCCATAAAGGGGGTGGGTAATATCTAAAAGAAAATATAGAAGATATACTGTAGTAAAGGATAGTTGTTGGGGCTTCCTTGCTACAATATAATGGTTAAGCATAAACATTAATGAAAATATCAGCCATTTTGATGCCCATTTTTTTCTGTCTCCCCCCTCTTCTCTCCTTTCTTTCTTTTCTTCCTTGTTTATAATGAACTAACTTTATTACTGTACTGGACCTGATTTAACTGCAGGCATTTGCAGATGAGCTTGGAATCCCTTTCCTTGAGACCAGTGCAAAAGACTCCATCAATGTTGAACAGGCTTTCTTGACCATGGCTAGCGAGATAAAGAAGAAGTAAGACACCTAATCAGTTCTGTATTGCTTTTGTTCCATATTGATCTGATATTTTTACCAATTTGCATTTTAGTTGACCTTTCCGTCATTAGAAACTCCCCATCATCTTTATTTCCTTTGCTTTTGGGGATACTTTTTATTTGCTTATCCTTTTGAAACCATACTTGAGTTTTGTAATAATTTAACACTCTTCTCAAAAAATTATATGCAGAATGGGTAACCAACCAACTGCTAACAAAAAGGCAAGCACTGTTCAATTCAAGGGGCAGCCCATCGAACAGAAGGGTAACTGCTGTGGCTAATATTTCTATTGTGCTCTGGTTTCTATTGAGAAAAAATGGTGAAACAAATTGTAAACAGCTGTTGTACTAAACTTCTATATGAAACTTGCTAAACAGTTATAAATTGTAGACTTTTAACTTTTCTTTCAATTTCCTTATGCCTGTCTAAGAGGGAAAAGCAAACTAGATGGGAAAAAAGTTGTAATGATTGCTTCCGAGCATACTTCATTATGTTCTAGGAGGGATCTGACAAGTAGGTTGTACATTCTTCTTGAGTGAAAACTAATGTGGCATGAAATCCTTTGTCGTCGGACATAAGTAAAAATATTAAGCCCTGTAATGAGTTTTACAGTTTTAAACTCATTTTTACTTGCATGAATAGCAAGGAGGAGGAAGAAATTGTGATCTTAATGGATTCAACAGAATTTCTGAATCCCAATGGCACAGGCTGGAGAAATTGACATGATTAACTGGAGGAGTAGTTTGGCATAGTGAATTGACTGGTTTCCCATGTGACCATGCATTATGTGGACTACATTTGTTTTACCAAACTTTACCATGATGTAAATTTCAAAATTTTCGGACAAAAGTTGTCCTAGTTGATTAATTAATTGAATCAAAGGTTCAAGAAAATTTGAATATGAAATGATGTGTTTAATAATTATTTGTCTAAAATATTTGAATATTAACTTATTGGGTTATCATGAATAAATTTATTATATAATTATAAATAAATAATGTTATTTATGAAAAATTAAATATAAAATTTTGAACAATCTTTATACTATTAAAAATATAATTTTAGGAATAAAACACTAAAAAATATTAAAAACATTCTATAGTATATCAAAACAAAAAACTACAACATTCATAACAAAATTTGTTTACATAAGATGGATATTAAATATAAATTTTAATTGTCTACGAGAGAATATAAGTAAAAATATCATTCGGAACTACTTTTTACTCATCAGTCACAAATTTTTGGATGAATCGTTCAGACACATTCAGAGTTTCAATTTTACTCATTCAGCCACAAATTTATTTTTGAATGAATCATTCAAACACATTCAGCCGCATTTAGAGTTTCAAACGATCTGAATGAGTATCATTTAATACGAGTATTGACTATTGTTATTTAAATTGAATTAGAAAGTTATATGAAAGATTAATATTTAAAAAAATACTAAAAGTTTAAAGAATAAAACTAATAAGATGGCTAGATCTACCTGGAGCCATCGTACTCCTCCTATATGTTAAGCAGCATAACAAAATGTTAATTTTTGCAAAATACTGCCTAATTGAACATGGTTCATGACTGTAATTTTGAATTAAACATGCACCAGTTCAGAAGTGTCAAATAAAGTGTGCAAACTACAAAAACAGTGCCACAGACTTCCGACAGAACTGAAAATTAACCCTTGCTCAATTGGCTTTCTCGTAAGCTATTTCCATTTGAAGAAGAATAACTTCGAGTTTATTTCTAAGTTTTCTCCTCAAAAACAAAACATACATTGGCATCCACTAGATACTGTAATATACCTTGATCAATAAACTGACGAAAGAAAGCATATTCAAAAATCACAAAAACAAACAACAAATGGATGTTTCAAGATGTAAAACCATATAAAAGTTAAAACATAGATATTCGCAAAAAGAATTGAGGCGGGGGTATCCACTAGGATGAAGAGCAACAAGGTTTTTTCGTGTTGGCCTCCTGTCCTCCAACGACAAGAGTTTTGCCTTCCTTGATGGTGGTAGGTGCTGGTTCATCTGATGAAAGTGACTTTTTACTAATTATCCTGTAAATTTCAGCAAGAATTGTCTGGAAAGCCTTTTCCACATTTGTTGCTTCTAGAGCAGATGTTTCTATGAATGAAAGGCCTTCCTTTTCAGCAAAACTTTGAGCGTCCTCAGTGGCTACTGCCCGCAGATGCTTCAGATCGGTCTTATTTCCTATAAGCATGATCACAATATTGGAATCTGCATGGTCCCTCAGTTCCTTCAACCACCGGCTCACATTTTCAAATGTAGTCGGTTTTGTCACGTCATATACCAAAAGAGCTCCCAGTGCACCCCTGTAGTAGGCACTGGTTATTGCTCTGTATCGTTCCTGCCCTGCTGTGTCCCAGATCTGAGCCTTTACAGTCCTTCCCTCAACCTGAATGAAAAAATAAATTAGAGAAAGATATGGGAAATGTTTCTAAAAATATATTATGCAAAAAACCTTAGATGCACTCATAATATCGCTGTAGGTAGCAATGTTTAATACCAAAGCAGCCAAAAGGAATTAGACAACATCAATTGAACAAAAAGTTCACAATTAAGTGGCAGTTGTATGTTGGAACTAGTCTACGAATCTACATTTCCCATAAGAAACTGCCACTGGGAACGAACCAGGAAAACAAACTATTTTAGCTAAAGTGATGCACGAACTAAGGCCGACTCCTGCACCCAAGTTTGTACTTCAATACAGTCCCAACGTTACAAGCTTTCTATGTTGCATTGAAGGTATCTGTATAGCTTGACTATAACTTTATATCCTTAAGAATTGGTCAACTGTTGTTAGTCCCTAGCATGCAAAGATACAACGGATTGGGATGATCAACTGAAGGTGTCAAGGTACTGGAACCCTAGATGATAAGCCCTGTCATGATCTGGCTGCAAAGGTATCTATCAGGTGTCTATAACACTTCTTCAACCATGTGACTACTAGTTCACAGCTCAATTCTTAAACTTGAAACAGAGTGATAGCGAAAGGAACCAGCAAGACTCAACTCCCAAGTCCCTCCCAATTCCCAAAGACCCAAAAATCCCACTGCATGGAGCAAATAAGGAACAAAACACAACCAATCTGACAAGTGGGGAGCATTGACATAGAAGTCCATAATTACATATTAGCTTCTTATTGTGTGCCCAGGATTATAGCCTGATTCAACATCCCAAATTCACTGAGTTTGCATTCCATGTATTGCTTATCTAAAGCAAAATTCCTCTGCGCTGCTATGTATCCTTTAGAATGTGGGGAAAACAGAAAACAAAAAAAATTGGAGGATCGAAGTAAAACCAAACAGGACTACAAAAAACAATCATAGTGACAATCTTTTTTATTAATGAACAAGATAGTCCAGATGTTGAAGGCCGAGGGGGGGGTAAAAAACACAGATTGAAAAGAAGTGCATGTTGAGAACTTCATACAATATGACAATCACAGAGATCTTGATCCCTTTAATATTCATTAGTGACCGATGCATTCAACAAGTTAACTCATGAATACAATCATCATAATAGATTTACTAATTGAAAAAAACAAATTTCTTTTTTTTTACATGTGCGCAATGAAGCCCAGAACCAACAATAATCTCTATCACTCCAAAGGGAAGCTGAAAAATCATAATTTAGTTTCACGTTGAAGACTAATAATTGACATGATGTTAAATCTCTACTTCAAGGTACAGTTATAAACTTATAATTCTACTAAATAAAAACTCCAACTCCTCTAATTAACTTCAATGCTAACAGATCTGTACCACTAAGATTATTTTATTTTCTTAATATACCAACACTGCTCATTTGACACAAGGATCATTACAGACACAATATCAATCAAAGTAACTAAAAATGAATTAAAAAAAAACAATAAACGAAATGCATATCTCTGTAATTATAGATCTATACTATTGCAGTTGTAAATGAATAAGATACATAAATATTTAATTATTTTTTTTAATAAAAAAAAGGTGCTGAAGTACAGAAAGAGAGAGTGACAGTACGAGCGAGTAAGAGAAATTAATACAAGGATTTTTTTATATAAAAAATGGAGTAATTACTTGGAGAGTGCGAGTAGCGAATTCGACGCCGATGGTGGATTTGGATTCCAAACAGAATTCATTCCTAGTGAATCGGGAGAGTAAGTTGGATTTTCCGACACCGGAATCCCCGATTAACACCACTTTGAACAAGTAATCGTATTCCTCCTCCGGTCTTCTAGCCATTTCTCTCCCTGTGTGGAATCGGTCACTGATAATTCAACTCAACAAATGAAAATATCAAAACCACCGCACTTTCTCTCTCTAAAAATGATGATGGTGGTGAATAACAGTGTGGCAAAAGCAAAACAAAAGTTTTGTCTGCGTGGCCGAATTATTGGGTTAAATTTAATGATATTTAATTATATATAAAAAAATCAAATCGAGTGAGGAGTATATTAATTATTAAGTCATCAAATTTATTTAAAGTAAAAATGATATTTTGACTTCTCATGAATATGGGAGAAATCATTTGAAAATATTAATTTTTCATGTGAAAATATCAGTTCAGTATTTTTAAATTATTAGTATTATTTTAACAAATAATTTAATTGTTTCAAAATTAGAGATACAATTTAATTTTTAAAATTAAACAACGACTTATTAAAATTCAAATTGATATAAATTTATTTAATTTTAATTAATATAATTATTATATTATATAGTATATAACAAAAATTATTAATTTAATTTTTTTTTCATTTTAAACTTTTAAGATTCATGTTAATTTGAAAATTTAATATATCTTCGTTTGACCACGAAAATTAAACTGTGAAACGGGATAAGTATATATTTATTGTTATTTTTATAATTATTTTAATAAAACTTCACTTTACTTTACTTTAATAATATCAATCACTTATTTTAATTTATTTTTTCTAATTTGATTTTTTTTTTACAAAAGATGCACCAAGTAACTTTTTAACATAATTATGAAAAGTTCAAATAAATTGAATTAACTGAAACTCACTCTCTTACTAATTAATGTAAAGGGAACCATTATTCGAACAAATTAATTAATTTAATTTTAATATAATGAGTGAAAATATGGGATTCACTTTATACGGTATTGACACACAGACGAGACCGCATCTAGCGAACTTACCATAAAATTCATTGCTAACCACTCTGGAAAATATTTTCAGAAAATTCTGGTCATAATTAGAATGATTATTATGTGAAAAGTATAACGGACAATTATATTTATAAAAATATTAAATTTTTATTGTTATTTTTAAAATATTTTTATATACACAAATTGTATATGAAATTATAATATACACAAATAGTATAATTTTTTTTATAAAAAAAGTCTTAAACAAATTCAAAATATTAAAAATTATTTATTTAAAGTTAAATATATTTAAATGATTGAATCAGTCAATCAATCATTAATTACGTTTATTTATTTATTTTAAAAATAGCCTAAATAATTATCACATAATTAAAATTTAGTCATTCAAATTCAGACATCCCTTACTCCAAGTGTCAAAATATTAGTCTAAGTGACACCCGCAAACAGACGAACATAGTCTTCATTATTATTATGTTTCTATTCCTCTTCGCACTCTTCAAAACCCTTGTTTCGCCTCTCTGGTCTTACATTTCCCCAGTCTCTCTCAGTTGCAAAAGCTAAAACGCTTGCAATCTTTGGTAACTCTCAAATTTTCCTCTAATTTTCTGGAAATTCTTATCGATTTGTTGGAATTTCAAGTTTTGTTATTGTGTGTTCAGATCCAATATCAAGAGCGAACGTTTTTCCTCTTTAAATCATGGCGCTGGTGAGTTGGTTATATCCATCTCGTTTGTGTCACGATTTTGTTTATGGATTGGTGCATATATTTAATTTTGCCTACTCGATTACTTTGTGATATTGTGTATTTGTTTTGTAATTTGATGTTTGTGAAGTACTTGCACATTAATTATAATCAGTAATGATTAAAAGTTTTTGTTCATTATATCCAGTGAAATAAGTAAATTCATTTTGATCCTTTATATTATTAACATGGTATGTTTTGGTTTCTGGTAGTAGGGTTAAATTCAAAAGAACTTATAATCTAAATACTGTTTGTCCAGTCATCACTTATCATTATTGTTTGCTTTGTTTTATTGGTAATTGAAATGTATTGCTGTATATAATAGACTACTTCATCTCAAATATATATTATTAGACTACTTCAAAGTTTGTAGTTGTATGCGTTATTAGCCAAGTGAATTTTACTGGGTTTTTATTAATGAATCCTGCTACACTTACAAAAACTAGTTTACAAAATGATGTGTCAGAGTATAATTAGTGGATGACTTACCATACATGGGTGGGTCCAGTGATTGTAACCAATCAAAGCCATACACATCAATTCTTTAGTCACTGTAGTATTATTGTTTATTAATTGACTGTCAATATTAATTTATTTATTATTTGCCAAGGTTCAGGTTGTCTTTATCTTTTTGGTGGTAGAGATTCTAATATGCAACTTTGAAATTTAAATAGAAACCTGTTATTAGTTAAGCTTCTGTCATTTAATTTTACTTAAATCTCATTAGCTTTGGGTTTCCAAATCCCAATGCGAAATGTTTTTATTTAGTTGAATGAAAAGAATTCGTTTTATCAGTTGGGAATGAGTGGATGTATTAATTTTTTATTGTGATTTTAACACACTATTTGAGATTTTGTAGTTGTATGATGGGCTAGCAGAAGCTTGTTTCAACCTAATAACTTTCCTAGAAAGATTAATAGAATGTTCAACCTGTACATGTTTACATATGTAATCAAGATAGCGATTTTATCTTTTCTATTTTTCTTGAGAGTTATAAAGAAATTGAAATGGATTCTTACTACATTAATAGCTAGAAAGTGGCTTCATGCAAAGATGTTCAATTTAATTCTGGTTTCTGCTCACTCAAACTTGGTTAGTTTTGATTTCTTTGCCATATGGCTGTCACAAGCTTTCAGGGCAACAATTTGTTTCCTGCTCGATTGTTCAATCTAGCCTTATGTAACTTAAGTGACAATGCTCGATGAATAAATATTTGATTGTGTTTTGGTTTTACTTTTAATTCTTGGTCAAAAATTTAGATTGAGCTTAACAAATTGTGATGTTTTGAGTATAATCAACTGACTGATATGGCATTCATTTAACAGTATACTTATTTTGTAGGTCCTGCATTCGGGTAAAACAAACAAAAATTCTTACAAGACACTCATTGCAGCGGAGTACAGTGGTATCCAAGTGGAACTTGTCCAAAATTTTGAGATGGGATCGAATAAAACGCCCGAGTTTCTCGCAATGAACCCTATTGGAAAGGTATACTTTTGCTGTTCATAGTCAGTTTCTTAATTTACTTAAAGTTTCTGTTTCTTCATTTGAATTATTCTGAAGACATGTATAATATGATTTATAGGTTCCTGTGTTGGAAACTCCTGATGGACCTATCTTTGAGAGCAACGCTATTGCACGTTATGGTAGGCCATACACCAGCATTATGTTATTATTCCTGGTTATTTTTTTAGTGGATCTTATTGGTTTGCATTGGTTGTTGCAGTTACCCGTTTGAAGCCTCACAATTCTCTATATGGTTCTTCACAAATAGAATATGTAAGCTATTTTCTTTTTCTTTCCACTCGCAGCTGCCACATCCCCTCAAAAAATAGAAAAACTGAATTTCCAAAATCAACTCTAAGGAAATTATAATAGTCACTTATAGTTGACTGTTGTTAACTTTGCAATTGTGTGAATTGCATCTGCAGAAGAATTGTGGTTTGTTATGATTCTATCTCTTATTCTTGTTTTATCCAGGGCCAAATTGAGCAATGGATTGACTTTGCTTCATTGGAGATTGACGCCAACTTATTGATCTGGTTTAGGCCAAGAGTTGTAGTCGCTGTATACCTTCCTCCAGTAAGTCATTTCTCCTCTCTCATCTTGTTTGCTTTAGGGACAAACCTTATAGAAGAATGCATGCCTAATTTGAAGGTGTTACTTTTGCACTATAAATTCATTACTAAACATGGTGGTGGTATCTCATGTATTACTGCTTTTAGCCTTTGGCTTATATAAGATGCTGTGGGAAAATCCACTTCTTTCATGGAATTGTTGTCTACTAATTCTCCCCTGTGGCTGGGCCTAATAATATATCTTGTTTGGTTTGCATGGAGAAAGTTTGATGAGTTGTTATTTGTGCAAAATATTAACCTTTCTGTATGCTTAAACCTTGAAGGCGGAGGAGGCTGCTATCAATGCTTTGAAAAGATCACTCGGTGTACTAAACACACATCTTGCTTCAAACACTTTCCTGGTTGGTCATGCCGTGACATTAGCTGATATTATCATGACATGTAACTTGTACTTGGGGTTTGCTAAGCTCATGACCAGGAGCTTCACAGCTGAGTTTCCTCATGTCGAGAGATACTTCTGGACCATGGTTAATCAATCTAATTTCAGTAAAATTTTGGGGGTGGTGAACCAGACAGAAAATGTTCCACCCGTCCAGACAGCCAAAAAGCCTTCTCAACCTAAAGAAGCTGCTAAACCAAAGCCGAAGGAGGAAGTAAAGAAAGAAACCAAGAAGGAAACGCCAACGCCCAAAGCTGGAGAGGAAGAGGAAGAGGCACCCAAACCTAAAACAAAGAATCCTCTTGACTTGTTGCCTCCAAGTACGATGATACTGGATGAGTGGAAAAGGCTCTACTCGAATACAAAGACCAATTTCCGTGAGGTTGCAATCAAAGGTAGACACTCCATTTTCCCCTTCTCGTATCTGCATTTTTAGGTAGTGCATATTTTAGACCTCCCACCTGAGCGAACCCAAACATCCTACACAGATATCTCTGAAAAGGAAATTTGCGATTTTCTTCATTGTTTTACTTATTGTTCATAATTTGCAATTATTAGGTGTGTTGAAGGGTTCATTCAACAGATAATTTTCTTAAACTGGCTATGAAACCTACTCGACTTTCTGTTCCCCAAACTGTTGTATGATTTTTTCCCAGTATTACGTCTTATGATATCAGTGGTTTGATCTTGATATTTTCTATTGTTAAATTTTCATTGCTTTATATCTGAAACATCTTTATTTTTTTCGTATTAATATTTTAATTGTTGTTTATTTTGGAGCTGAATGTTATGTACATTATCTGCATTGAGGTTTGAGATGATGTTTCACATATTTTAGGTGATAATTTAATTAACTGGATTTTTGTAGTGTGAACATGTTGTCCACTGACGTTATTTTATGATGATTGCAGGTTTCTGGGACATGTATGATCCTGAAGGCTACTCTCTCTGGTTTTGTAACTACAAGTATAATGATGAGAATACCGTCTCATTTGTCACTCTAAATAAGGTTGGTGGATTTCTGCAACGAATGGATCTAGCCCGTAAGTATGCTTTTGGGAAGATGCTGGTGATTGGTTCCGAGCCCCCCTTCAAGGTGAAGGGATTGTGGCTTTTCCGTGGGCAAGAGATACCTCAGTTTGTAATCATAGAGTGTTATGACATGGAGCTCTATGAGTGGACAAAGGTTGACATCTCGGACGAGGCGCAAAAGGAGCGCGTCAATCAGATGATAGAAGATCAGGAACCTTTTGAGGGAGAGGCCCTTTTGGATGCCAAGTGCTTCAAATGAGGAACCAATGAAATGTCCTACTCTCCTATACACCTATCTTTCTATGTATGTTCTTGGGAATATTGAATTTTCTGGTTTTTTAGTCAAGGTTGGCCCTAGATTGTGATATATTATCATAGTAAATTATTGATGTTGGTCGGTCATCTTTATTGCATTGATGCACACATGGTGTAATTTTGAGCAGTGCTATTAAATGTTGTGACATTGTGAAAAAACAGATGGTACTCACCTACAAAGGTCATGACCATTCCTTTCAAAATGCAAGAGCAACACATTAAAAATCTATAATTATTTATTTTCTTGAAAAATTATTTTTACTTCCAAAAATTATCTTGCTCCTATATTTCAAAATGAAATTGAAATATTAACTTCTTTATTCTTTAATTGTGTCCTTTCATTCAAGTTTATTTAATTCACTCTCATTGGTCGAAATTTACATTTATACATTTATTAAATTGTAAAAAAACAAACCACTTTCAAAAGGCGCCAAAGCATGTAAATTGTAAGGTACAGAAATACAATAACTTGAAACAACAGGGGTTTATTTAAATACAAGCAAGTAATTAAATACTCTGTGGTTGGTGATAGTAAGCAGGCACAAAATAAATAAATATGCTACAAAATTTAAGAGATGTCACACAGTGGTTGTTTTCTCCAATTTTTGGGCTACTGAACTGAACAATGTGAGATATTGAATAATAATAATAATATCAAACCAAGGCCAAAGAAAGATGAAGTCTTGTTGAGCCAAAATTTTGAAGCAGGCAGGGCTCCTCCTGCCAGAGATGGCTTATTCAAGACGAGAATTCTTAGCCTCTCTACGCAATGTCTTGTGGGAAAATATGCTCTAGGAAATCACTCAAATCGGTGCTAGTGTTTAGCAATGAAAAGAATCATAATTGTCTGTAACAAAAGTGCTATCTATATTCCGGTCTTGGCTCGTTTCATTCCTGTGCTGTTAAATGGAGACATGCTTGGGCTCATGCTAGGGCTTTCTTCCCTTAGTGTACCGTTCAGCATAGCCAATTCTCTCAGCTGTTGCTTCTTATACAGATCCATGGACTCATCCTGGCGAAACATGGAAACGAATAACAAGTCTAAAGAAAGCCTGATGATTAGTAGCAAAAAGCTGTAAGGTTTATTCCATTCATACCACTGGTTTCAAAAGGTTCTCCAACAATGCAACTGCATGATCCAAGTGTGAATCTATCATATCTTCCGGAAATTCCGCCTCTACCAACAAATGTAGTGGCTCATTCAGGTGCTCATATCCAGGTTTATCTTTTAATTTTTCTTCCTGGGTCAAGGGGGAAAAAAAGAGAGAGACTTTACTGTAAGATTTTGAGAAATCACTTTGATGTTTAATACCGAATTATGTTGTGCCTAATTTTTTTTTGCATCTAATAACAATGTATGTCTTCCCAATATAATAACTAAGAATGAAATCTGAAGTGCCAGGACATGAAGCATTAGTGTTAGCAACTAACAGCATTGATGACAATAAAACCCCAATTATTAAAGTACAGTAAGTCAGTAACCTGGTCTCAAATTCTTATGTTTTGGAGTTTTGAACCATGACATGTACCTACTAGAGGCACTTAACAAGAAGCCAACAACCAACCAATTGAGCTAACCCCTTCCGGTTCAAAGCGAGATTCACATCATCATTAAGAAAAATGTGGACAAGAGCACTTACAATTTAACATACCCTTCCTTTAGAAGATTAATTAAAGAAAAAGGCCATTCTAAATATTTAGATCACCTACATTAGAATGGTTATTAGTGCGGTAGTGCCCCCAATAAATAAATAGTAAAGGAATCTGAAACAGAAGTTTAGGTAATATACAAGAAACTAAGCACATTAATAATATTTGGCTTGAAAAACTCCATTACATTCTCAAGTTTTCGCTGACTACTCAAATTGGCTCCATTGTCAGTCTCATTAAGAAATAATTAATATAAAGTTCATTGTTTTATAAAAATTGAAGTGAAAGAGGAGAGGGGGATATTGATACCTTCATAGAATCCTTCACTGAGCCCCGGCCTCTTATGAATATTCTACATTCTGTCATAGCTTCAATTCTTTTCAGAGAATTTCCACGTGGTCCCAAAATTCGACCAACAAAATTGAACTGACATGCTTTTGAGTTAGAAAAGATAATGCAAAAAAATAAAACAAAGAAAACGAACAACAACAAATGGATGATAGAGACTAGTTTTTTGTTTCTTTTTTCGGGGGGGGGGGGGGGGGGGGTTCTTACTTACATTTGGGAATTTCTCTAATGGAACGTCAAGTCTAATAACTCTCTTAACAACAGCTGTGGTCGTCAATCCTGGTGATGCAGGCCAACCCATAGAGGAAGCTTGAAATGGGGCCATTCTTTGGAGAAGACCATTTTCCTAACACAAGACATAATCGTATAATTACAATTTCCTACCATGTTTTAGTTTTTGTTTTATTTTGGTAAGTAGCAGTATACCAAATATTTGCTTTAAGAAAGACAAAGGAGCAGTATAGGATTGCCCGACTTTGACATCTAGCTACTTTTAAGATGCCTAGGCTACATGTTGCCCCATCATCACCATCATAAATATAACATTTTGTAGACAAGCAAATCCATAAAATAATATCAAATGTTAATGGAGCCAACTTGACACCAGACCAACATGTGCGGTAATATCCGATAAATATATATATATATATATGGGTTAATAAGTATTAATAAGTGATGGATAAATTAATTTGGTAAAATTGGGCCTTAAAATTATTTGGGTTTAATTTATATGTGGGTGATATTAAATCATATTAGAATTATGAGATTAATAAGATATGTTAATAAATAAATAAATATTTAAAACCCAACTATATCCCATTACGTCTAATACGAACTGTGGGAATAGCACAAAGGAACAAGAGCAACGACTGAGAGAACAAGGGAAATATGAAGTAATATATTCAGTTATCAATTGTTATTCGGGTAAGTGTTTCTTTAATTTGTTCATGGTTGTTGTGATCAGATAGGAATTTAAGAGTCAATCAAATTTAATAACAGCAAAAGAACGATTTATTCTAATTTTGGTATCTATCATGGACATCATATGGAGATGGGAATTAATTTAATAAAATATGTAATTAAACTGCAAGTTGGGTTATGGTTGCATATTATATAATTTAATATTATATATATATGTATGTAGTATGTTTATATATTCTGTTAGGTGCATTAGAAAATAATTGATGAATTAATATTGGAAAATATATTTGCATGGATTCCATTGTCATGCTCAAACTAATCATGCGATGGTAACATAGTAATTAAATTTGGCCGAACTGGGTTGCGGCGTCGTTGGTGTACTTGACTGAAGAAATAAAATCATATGATACTTTAGTCTATTATGTAGTTACTGTTTTGAAAGGAACAAAAATTAATGACAAAACTAATGATTTAGTCACTGTAGTTGGCAAGTTTTACTTAATACACCACTAAACTTTTAATTTTTTGAATTACTCTATTAAACAAATTAAAAAATTTTAATTGGATCATTCTGTTAACTATGACTCACGGCGGTTAAATTATTTCAACTATTATCTGATGTAGCCATGAAAAAGAAAAGGAAAAAAAAAAAGAAAATGACATGGCTGGAATAGTCATCAACCAAGCATGAGGGAAATAGACTCATTAGCTATAGCACTAGCAGACCAAAATTCGGCGACGGACCCATCGAAAGACCAATCATCGCAGGGGAGCCCAAACCATTGTATCACGACCAAACCAACACAAAACAACTCCGGGCAAGGGACCTTCTGCCTGAACATTGACGAAACCACCAAAGATGCCGACAAGCCAGATCAGATTTACCAAATCCATAAACCAACGAGATCAGCAACCCACACCCATATGCAAACACCTTCAAATCAGAGATCCAAAATGTGTGGGCCGAAATCCTCGATCGCCTTCCCATCAAATCTCTTGCAAGCCATAGCGCTCCCTCTTTTGAAGCCCTAGCTTCATCAAATCGCACCTAATCTGCATCTCTCAAAACCCCCAAAACGACTCGCTCGTCGTCCACAGCCTAATCATCATCTTCCGCATCGATTCAATCGAAACCCCTTTAACTCCGACCATAAACCTTCTTCAAAATGGAGATAGTTGATTAAATTAATGGCTTAATTTGTCTCTGTGATCGCTCGCATGGATTTATAATTGAATCCGGCTACCCGAATGTGCAAATCAATTCAATTTCCCCGAAAGGAATGTCAAGCCGATAAAATTTTTGTGGCATTTGATTTCGATTTAAGCCGAAAGAGAAAAAAATGTTGTCTAGGTTTTATGTATTCTCGTGTAATGAGATAGCTTTTAATGAAAGTGATTTTTTTTTATTTTTACTTTTAAATTTTTTATTTTTTTTTGCCACATGTAATATTTTTAATTTTTATATTTTTTCAGAGCCACGTAGATAAAATGTTAACGTCTGTCTAATTTTTTTAACGGAGTGACCCAATTAAAAAAATTTAATTTGTTTAATGAGGCAATTCAAAAAATTAAAAGTTCAGTGGTGTATTAAGTAAAACTTGTTAACTACAGTGGCTAAATCATTAGTTTTACCAAAAATTAATATAGTCAAAATGTTTAAATATTATTTCATTAGTTATACTAATGGTCAGAATAGTTTTTTTTTTTTTGGAAACTGATATTTTCACGTTACTTTTTAATATTTCCAAACATATGACCCACATATTAGCTAATAAAAATTTGACACATCAGCTAATATGTGGGTCCTACGTGTGAAAATATCAATTTTCTTTTTTTAAACTTTTGAAACTTCTTGTCATAAATTAATTACTTTTATCAGAGTAATTTTAATGTTTAAACTAATAATAAAAGAGGTAATTTAAGCATGGTGTTATAATAATAGATCATTTATGAAGTCACACTTTGAAAATTATATAACAACTTATGTCGTTTTTTATTTTTTAGATTGGACTATAAAAGTCTAACAAACTATATTTGGAATATTTCTGGGTATAACATTGCTTATTCCAGCTACGGATTCCGTACTCATTCAGCGATACTCTTTAATTTTAGTTGGTTCGTTTTGCTTCTCATTTCGAATTCGGATATTGTCTTGATACCTTGATCATAGTGGAATTCATATGATAATTTATTTTAATTTTCGAAATATCATAACTTGTACTATTTGAACTAATTAATCATGTCTAGTATTTATTTTGATATTGGTAAAAATGTACATGTCAATATATTTTGGGGACTTATGTTGATAATTCGTTTTGATTTGACATGTACATATTAGAACCCTTGTGTAGATATTGTGTCGCATGTGTTGTGACATGGTATCTTTGTTAGAATATACCGTAGAGTATACCCGAGCTATAATCACCTATGGGGGTACCACATGCATGTCATATTGGCACCAAGGCATGACATCTTCCATGGCGGTGTGATCAGTCAACGACGTCTTCATTTGGTGCTCCATTAGGAGTTAGCCATATGGTGATTTTATTGTGGTAGGCGTATTGGTCTACCCTAGTTTTTTGTTTTGTTCTGTTCTGCGGATTGTTGTTTGTACCAAACACACCTTCCGATTTTGCATGCATATGGATTGCGCAGTCCGATGTGTGATTACTTGTGTGACATTATTTGAGTTGTCCGTGTGGCAAGGTAT
Organism: Panax japonicus; assembly: GCA_020205505.1. NCBI lineage: Eukaryota > Viridiplantae > Streptophyta > Magnoliopsida > Apiales > Araliaceae > Panax > Panax japonicus. The sequence goes on from CM035106.1 coordinate 52,004,431, forward strand.
ATTTTGTTTTGTTCTGAACTCGGTACAAAATAACACTCAGCCATTTGATTCGGCCTACTATTTCGTTGTGTTAGTTTTGTTCGTTTCAGTTCAGTTAATTAAGTTAGTTATTTCAGTTCATTATTTCTACACTCTATATCCGTACTGTGGGCATTTAGCATGTTTTTCCTTCCAGCAAGTAATCAAGGGGATTGAGGGCAAGTGTGATGAGAGCTCTTTTATCCAAGTGGTTTAGATATTTTGTTTAGGCTATGATATTTCAATTTGTGTTATGGAGTTATTTAGTTATTGAAATTGTAATAAATATCTTAGATTGTGATTTGAGCCAATTTGACATTTATTATGCTTTGACTTGTGGCATTTATTAGTTATTAGATATATTCATTTTGTGGCATAGAGAGCTCTTGATTTATTTTGTAAGTTCTGTTATGTTTTGTGATTTCGGAAAGGAGGTGTTACATGTGCACATAGATTCAATGTGTTTATGTAAATGGATGCTTGAAAAAGGGTTCGGTTGGATTGGAACTCTCCAATTTGACCTTTTCACTGTCAAGTTTTAGATAAGAATGTGAGCAAAGGACTTATATTATACGCTAGTGTGTACCCATTTGACGTACCAAAAGTAGAATAAAAAGAGATGCACTAATCATGTCACTCGCACTTTTTTGCCAGTGCGTCTGATGCCAAAAGTGCTAGTAAACATAACTAATCAAGGAAAGGCTTATTCTTGAAGTAACTGAGGTATTGACTAGACAATTACCCACTAATAGCATTGCTGATTACACTATAGATCATTCAATTCACGGGCAAGTGTTGGCCTTCTGTTGTCCAAATCAAATAAAGGGAGTTATATGGTCTAAATCTTTAACTTATAGCAACATGATTTAGCTGAATTACACAACTCACTGAGCAGATCTACAGCCATCTAGTGACAATAGAAACCAAATCTATCTGTTAAACATTTAAACCTTGATCAATGACTTGAATTTTAGAAAAGAAAATGCTGCAAATATTTAATAATAATGCCTTAGTCTATATCTTCAGTGATTCTCAGCACAGGTATCAGTTGCTATAGCAAAATTTGTACTTGTAATGCGCATATGAATAATATGACAGCAAAGGCAAGAGAATCAAAGGGTAGTCAATATCTTTTAATATAATTACTGAGGGTAATTGAAAGGAAAATAACAAGAACATAGAGAAATATGGCATAGGTTATTAGATGCCACTGCAGGAAGGGAAAAAATAAATATATATATATAAACATCACTTACCTCTGTTTGCATTGAAGACCATGACTCCATATCCATTGGTCCTCCATTAGACTGTTGACCTAATGACCTATATTGTCGATCATGCACCATTCTTTCACGATCCACATAACTTTGATTAGATACTAATCCAGATGTCCGCATGATTTCTGCATAGAGACAGAACCAAATAAGCAAGTTAATGTTAATAGAATCCCGGAAACAGGGGCAGTTAGATCATTGGTGTAATTCTGTTTCAAATAGATATTTCTCATTAGAGTATGATGTTACTGTACCAGCTCTATGATCACTCCTTAAAGGAAACATCTGAAATTAATGAGAAAAATAACACCCAGTACTAATTGGGATAGTTATATACTTGCAAGTAGAAACTTAGTCAGCTGGATATTGGGCAGCATTTCTAAAGTACTATCCAAAATGCATTTGTATATTCACATAATATATGGATGAACATAAGAGTTGACTTCAAGTGACAAGCCCCGATGGCCGGGCCTAAATAGGAAACAACATCAATTGCTTTATAAGTTAGTAAGAAAGTTGAGATGAGTGATAGACATGGTATATATGTTTGTATGATGATTTTAAGAATACCAACACTACTGAACCCAAAGATACCTCTGATATTTTTCAATATTTGAAGGTCAACTTTAGACAAGAAATAAGGACTGTAAAATCACAAGCTAAGGCATAGGTTGATTGTGGTAAAGGGCATGGTTCTCCTGGTTTTTGAATGATATTCAGACCAAGAATACAAACATTATGGTTAAATCGTCATTTGATTTGATGGCAGCTCTATTGCACATTTTTGGAATTTTATATGTGATATTTATTCTTATTGGTGAAAAATATCCGTTCACCAAAATAAAAGGTAAATATGGCAGGCTTTGTGGGTCAAAGGTTCGATAGAAACAATAACGGTAGGAAATATGTTGATAAAAATCTTCTCATATGTTATGGAAAAAAAACATTAAAGACAAACAATTGCATTAAGAAAATTGTAGCTATATCAATCAAATTCTATGGAAAGACAATAAAGAAGACCAAATAGCATGTTATTTAACAAAAGTTACAACTGCAAGTAGAAAATGATGGCAAAACACAAATGACGTAAGCAGTCGATGAAGTTGGGACTTGGAACAAGGCTTTTTGAGTTTAGAGAATTGCTTCCTTGTATCATCAATAGGCTCTCTTATCACTCCTCAGATCAATATGTATACAAGCTTGTTGAGTGCTGGCTTTTGTGTAGCTTAAAATCATAGTATGCTAGCCTTAGTAGTTCCTACTTTTCCTATGTCATTTATCCTTTTGCTGAGCATGACTTGTTGCTTTTTGGTGTACAATCCAAGTGTTCTGCAGACTTCATTCAGTCTACAAAACTATTTTATATTCCACAATGATCATGGTTCTATTAGAATGAACTTTTTGCCTCGCCGTTAAGGATTAGCTCGTGGAGTTCTCTTGAGTGTTTTGAGTGCCTGGCACTACAATGAGTACCGGCTGGCAGTAAAAACTGCAATTAAGGACAAATAATCTTTTCCTTTATTGGGTCTTTGTCTATAATGAATGACATTATGCAGGGGAGTAGATATTACAAAAACGGGAATATATCTGCTGACACGTACATTAATTGTATACCTATAAATATTGAAGGGGAAAAAAATTACAGATGATTTCCTAATATTCTATAAGAAAACCAGAAAGACAGAAATCTGCTTTTCCTCATTCTATGTGGCTTACTTGCTATTGGTTCATGAAGCATAAAAGAAAAACTTTAATGGCATCACCACAATTCAGAAAAATATTGAAGAAAAAAATACAAAAAAGTATAACAACCTTGATTTAGAAGCCTGCTGCATACTGGCATAACTTGCATAAAGGGTGCCAACTTTTGCCTCTCTGCCAATAATTCCAACAAATATCTTGCCAATACAACACCAGAAAAGTCACACACGACAACAACATCAATTATAAAAAGAATCCAATCCTTAAAAAAATCTGAATGAATGGAAATTATTTTCAAAAACAATATCAATTATCAAAATAACTAAACAGACCCATATCAAGATCCAAATTTTTAGAGACATATTAAGTTATAAGTCAAAAAAAACACTATCAATAGTTAAAATTAACCTTTCACGATCTGAATGAGATGAAGATCTTTGCAGTGAACCTTGGACTCCAGTTGGGGAGTACTGAAAGTAACTTCCAGGTTGAATTCTATTATCCATATTCACGGATAACAAAAAATATTACTTTTTTCAGCAATCAACTCTGTTCTCTACATATCAAAAAATCCCACTAATAAGACAAACAATCAACATAATATATATATGTATATGTATATATATAATGAAAGAAATATAATTAAACTCACCAGAAATCTGGGGTTGAATATTAAACAGTGAGAAATCTGGCCGCCAGTGCGGGAATGGGAAGAGATTTAATCAACTCTTCCCCCCTTACTGGACCCCTCTTGAGAGGGAGTGGGGAAAATGACAGAAGAGAGGAACCCCTTATTCAAAGAGTTCCCTGTATTGAGTTTTTGCTCTGTTATATGTGTGTTTTAATAGATATACAAATCTATACCAATATATAACAACACAAGTGTAATTAGCTTCAAATGTTTTTTTTTTAAATTTTATTTAAGATTTTCATGTGTTTTTTGTCATACATTTTGATATTTTTAAAAGTTAACTCAAAAAATTTAAATATATATTTTTCACAAAATTTTAGTAGATATTTATTAGTAAAGATATTATGTACCATTTGTTATTAAGAATTTAATAAATATAAAAATAAAGAAAGAAAAAGAAAAAAAACTTTTCATCTATCAAATCAGCAAATTTAGACTATCGAGTTGATTCGAGATCAATTAAAATGTCATTCAAAAATATTATATATAAAATTTATTTGATAAGTTATTTTTCAACTTACCCGTATTTTATACCAATTATTAAGCTTGTACCAATAGAAAGTCTAAGTGTAAAATTGTTGATATTTATTTAATATTTTCTTATTGGTTGGTGATATTAAAATTGAGTATAAATACTTTTTAAGAAAAAATGAGGAATAAAGAAAAAAAAAGATGAAAAATGAGGAAAGGGCGAATAAATGATGGTACATAGGCATATAGCTTATAAAACTTTTTAAGAAAAGTTGATGATGGTATAAATAAATTTTGATAGTCAAAAATTTTTAGTCCAATTATAATTGTCATGTACATTTCTTATTAAGTTGGTATTCAGCCTCAAAATTTTAGCCCAAGTTAATTATTTTGCAATTTTACGTGAAACTATAACATATGGTAATTAAACTCGGATCAAAATATCGATTCGATCAATAAAAATTGAAATCGATCAATACTTCAGACCAATTTAAATAAAAAAAATCATTTTTAATCAAAATTTGGTCAAATTTAATGACCCGGCGGTTAGACCGGTCGGCCCAGTGACCCGGTAACCGGATCATCGGTTTTATCGATTCCCTACCTTTTTTTATTGCTAATTTGAGTCTTTGGATTTTATTGAATGTATTATTGATTGAGTTTTAAGTTATGATGTGACACTCCCAAAATAGATATACATCACCCATTCTGAGTTGTCAATACATGGTACAGAAACAACTACAACTTTATTATTACAACAGTAAAACTGTGAGTTTAAATATAAATATTATATTATAGACAATATCTATACCCAAATAAATTCTCATCACAATTATTTATACATTATTTTACAAAAATGGTGAGGACTACTAAACAACTCTCTCTATAACCATCATTCCATACCCCGACTCGGACTCGCTACATTCTCGCCTCCTAAGAAGAAAAATGGAACAAAAAGGAAAAAGGTGAGCTCAACTAGCCCAGTAAAGAACATTATGACTAAGATAATATAAAACAAATTATCGTTAGTCTTCAACAGGGAAAAATCTGAGAGAATATAATAAACAACAAGTTTTAGATCAATATTCGCAGCGGAAAATAATAATTCATAGAAGAGTTACGCAGGGAATTAAATATACTAATATCTATGAATTTAACAGTCCATTGTCATTATTTTATCTCTGTAACATCAATCAATATTCATCTTGAATCAAATATTCATCTTTGCACTACAGGCCAAAGATATTCATCAGTTGGTCATATTCATCTCAACACCTGTTCATCTTTGCACTACGGGCCAAAGATATTCATCATAAAATCGTTAATATTTGCAATACAGGCCAAAGATATTCAATTATAACATCATTTGGGACTGAGGATGATGAAAAATATTTTAAAGAAAACGAATCCAGTGAAGCAAAAGAATAAATATTAAGGATTCGTATTTCAGCTATTTCATGTCCAAAAGTACTTTATAAATAATCATAGTGAAGTAAAATTCAAGAATGATCAAAACATGGATACAATCAAAGCTAGTATCCACACTAGATATTTTGGACGAAAACAAAAAAAATTAATTTTTCTGTAAATAGTGTCGTATTCGTGAATAGTGTCGTATACGTGAATAGTAACTCCGGCACAAAAAATTCTAAATTTGATTAAAAGTTTAGATCGATACTTCGGCATAATGATATTGGAAGAATTAATATCATTTTTAAAAAAAAATATCCCTTACCGCATAAATACAGTACTTCTAGTTGAAACACCGTATGTAGGCTATGACTTGAACTTGCACCGTATAGCAATACTCACAAGAATACGCTCAATATATCGAGAGAGAAAGAGAGAGAAAACTTCAGTTTCTGGTGTGATTTTCAATTCTAACCTAAGAACCCTATTTATAGGAAAATGATTAGAACACCAAAGCAGAAAATTTAATAAATATTATTATTTATATTACAAATTCCTACGACCACTTTTACCAACTGATTTCAGCCATCTAGCACATGTTACAGATGCCCACAAACATTTGAAAAACGTTTTTGTTGATATAAATAATTAAAACTTCCAAAAATCAATTATTTCGGAACTACGAAACTTTAATAATTCATAATAAATAGCCCTTTTATCAGAAAATTCAAAACTCGCGCCTTTTTCATAGGAAATTCCATTATTTACAACTTTGCAGAAGAAAGTTTTTCTAAATTTCAAACAAATATTTATCGAAATCCACAAACGGACGATTTTACAGGCTATAATCAAATTTCAGTCAAGAAATGGGGTCCACAGACATGAAAACATGTTTTAAATATTTTTGGTAATAAAAATACTTCTCCTCCTCATATACTCATATATCTCATATTCATTGTAAAGATATCACCGTTATTATAATAATATAATAATATATTTAAATGAATTATTTTATCAGAAAAAGATAAATTATTAATTTTCAACAATTGTCACATTAAAAATTTTCCCTATCTATATCCACATAAAATTAATATTTTTCTCATCATATAAATCAATAATTAATTATTCACAAATAATATTACAGAATCACAATACTGACAACCAGACAGTTCTCAGGATAGAGGGGGCTTTCCAATAAGGATTTCTCCTTATTGGCGCGCAATTAGGTGACCAAACATATCCTTAGACAGAACTTTCTAGACATTGCCAATAATGTTATCCAATAATATTATTCAGATAATATGAATTATTGCTCCGATAATGGAAAATACTGTGTAGTGACAATTATTGAAACAACAGAAATATCAATGCAGGAATTATTGAATTAATAAAATAAAATACTGAACAGTAATTATTGTAACAATTATTGAGTAATGCCTTCTTACGTAAGAATCAATAATTGGTGCAATACTGTGTGCTACTGTGTTTTAACCACCGAGTATTTTAATAGTATTAACGGTAACAACTACGTCATTATTTTTAAACAACTTATATTTATTATTTTCTTCATCCAATCGCTTTCCGTTATGGGGCCCACACAAGGCTGCGCCGTCGTACCAATATTTCCCGACAGTAAGAATATTCCACGACCAAACGAATATTTTATAACCACTTGCTTATTTAAAATATTTACGTATTTTACCCATAACTATCCACATTAATCAAATCAACCATTACTATTTCAAAATAATAAATAGAGAAAATTTAATTTCATTAATAATAAGTTGGGGTCTTACATTACCCCTCATTATTCTTCCAACAAAATAATAAATAATGGAACCAGGTGATGCGTAAATGCATAGACGGGATGTTCCAACAGAATAATAAAGAATAAAATAACAGAAGAATTTCATCATGTATTCAGTACTTCGCATAGACAGGTTATTCCAACATAATAATAAAGAATGGAATAACAGAAGAATTTCACCAAGTATAGGGTAGTCCGCGTATACAGGTTATTCCAACAGAATAATAAAGAATAGAATAATAGAAGTTCTCTTCATGAATACAAAAAAATAATACCCCTTACCTTAGAAAAAACTGGATATAGGATTAGTGAAGTAGCAGAATACTTTTCTTTTTTCCCTCTATAGTTTCTCTCTCTAGAGTTTCAATGAATTCATAAGAAATAATGAAGGAATGAGCTTCTATTTATAGGAGAATGGATTGAATAGTAACTAATTCATGAACGGTCCAGATTGACTTACTTTTAAACGGACGTTCCATATTCAATTACTATGCAGTATTAATAAAATATTATAATAAAATAAAATTTTTTAAATAAAATATAATATATTCTATTTATAATCTAATAGAACGAATAATTTTATAAAAGTATTATGTTTTATATAAAAAGTTTTATGTTTTATTACATTTATAATAATAATAAATCAAAACTTATCACCTTTATTATAATTCACAATATTAATCGACCAAATCGTTCCCAGGAAAGAGGAGTCTTTCCAATAAGGATTTCTCCCTATTGGCGCGCAATTAGGGGACCAAACCTCTCCTTAGCAGAACTTATAAACATCGTTAATATTATAAATAATAATATTAATAACTTTGTTATCTAAATTATTATCTCCTCATTATCAACCAAATGGGACACAAATCGGGACAACTCGGCAAACTTGGCTTCGTACTGCGACACGGTCATGTTGTTTTGCTCTAGTTTAAAGAACTCTACCTCTTTCATGTGACGAATACTTTCGGGAAAGTACTTGTCGTTGAACAATTCTTGGAACTTCTCCTAAGTCATCTTCAGTGCGGCAGGTTGAGTACGTTTTACAGATTCCCACCAGTAATATGCCTCTACACGCAACATGAAGGTGGCAAAGGGAACCTTTTGCTCCTCGGAGCATCCCAAGACATCAAATATCTTGCAGATCTGCTTTATCCACGTTTCCGCCTTAAGTGATTTTGGCTCTCTAAAAATCTCCGGTGGTCCCAACTCCTTGAACTGTTTGGCTGTGACCGTCCCAGAGTTGCCAGTGTTTCCACTTACATTTTGGACAGGAGCCGTTCTCGCCTGATGTTGCATGAATTGCATGAAGCCTCGTAACATTCCATCGTTCATCATTTGGTCAGTGTTGTTGTTTGCATTGAGGATTGTCACCTTCCTGATGCACATTGTCCTGATTATTGATCTGTGGAGACTCAACGGTCTCCTGTGCTCTATTGATGTTCTCACCATTCTCGGATGCCATTTTCAAATACTGCCACAAAACAAGGGTTAATTAATATATCACATATTATCCCTATACTCTGATCGACCAATTAAATACCAAATAAACTTAAGTAGGTCATACTAGCGAAGGAATTCCCCGTCTCTCCCCTCCTAGTTCTTGTCTCACATCTTAGCCAGAGATCATATCCCTAAGTTTTGATACCAACTGTAGAGAGAACTCTTCTTCTATAATCTTGAGCGTCTTTCTTTAGCATTTATGAAAGCTTTGAGCGTAGTGCAAATTTCTTCAATTATATCCCCGCCCTACCGTCGGAGTACACTTCTTTATAAAGTAAGGGGTGTTATTTTTTTCATATTCATGAAGAGAACTTCTGTCATTCCATCCTTTATTATTCTGTTGGAATAACCTGTATACGCGGCATACCCTATACATAATCTGTATACGCGACATACCCTATACTTGGTGAAATCCTTCTGTTGTTCCATTCTTTATTATTCTGTTGGAATAACCTATATACGCGGGGTCCCCTATACTTGGTGAAATCCTTCTGTTATTCCATTCTTTATTATTATGTTGGAATAACCTGTAAATGCAAAGTACTGCATACATGGTGAAATTCTTCTATTATTCCATTCTTTAATATTCTGTCGGAATATCCTGTCGGTGTGAATTTCACCTGATCTGATTCCATTATTTAATATTTCTTATTTATTATTCTGTTAGAATAACATGTCTATGCGAAGTACCGTATGCATGGTGATTTCTGTTGTTATTACATTCTTTATTATTCTGTTGGAACATCCTGTCAGTGTGAATTTCACCTGACCTGGTTCCGTTATTTATTATTCTGTTGGAATAACCTGTCTATGCGAAGTACCGCATGAATGGTGATTTCTGTTGTTATTCCATTCTTTATTATACTCAGTTGGTTAAAAGTTTTGATTTTTATACTCCATGAAATTAGTGGAATATCCTTGATATTTGCGCTACATCCAGTATCTTTTCATGGAAATATTATTCTGACCATTCTTGAATTTTACTTTACAAAGAAGTATCATGTTGACAATTTGGATGTTATTAGTTCTTGGATAAATTAATTCTTGAACTTGTTTTATTGAATTCTTATATCATTGTCATCATCCTCATATTTATATTTTTGAAAGTCGTCTGTGGCCTGTAGTGCATAGATGGACTTGGTATGATTATGACCAGAGATTATTCGGTATAATCATGACCGTAATGTTACAAATGATGTGATAAAAATCCTCATTTACCCGTAGTGCATTGATGGACAGTTGTTGGCATGATCATGACCATTGATGAATACACGAATATCCTTGGCCCGTAGTGCATGGATAATTTGTGGTCGTGACCCTAATGAATATCCTTAGCCGTAGTGCAGGGATAATGTGGATTATTTATTAAGCTGAGTCTCAGCGATAAAAGTGATGAAAAACTCTTTAAATCATAAAGATAGTAGATTTTATTCTCTACTTGACTCTTTTAATGGATTGTTTATTCCGCTGCAGTTAAACTTGTTGTCTATTGTATTTTATCAGTTTAACATTGTTGAAGGCTAATGATAATTTATCCTGCATTATCTTAGTCATAATATTTCTTACTGGGCTAGTTGAGCTCACCCTTTCTTTCACTATTCTCTTCAGGAAATGAGAACGTAGCAGGGACTAGTCGGGGAACGGAGTGATGGTCCAGATGATAGTATTAGTAGTCCTCACTATTCTGTTAAATAGTGTGACAATAAATGTAATGAAGACTTATTCTAAGAGTGAATATTGTCTAGAAGACAATACTTGTATTAAAACTCACAGCTTTCTTGTTGTATATTAAATATTGTATTTGTATTCTGCACCATGTATTTGGCGACCCAAGATGGGTGATGTATACCTATTTTGGGGGCGTCACAATAACATTATATCAAGTTCACTCCATAATATTCAAAAATGATATTTATAGAAAAATCATCTTTTCATAAAAGTTGGGGTCTTACAATAAATATTGTACAAATAGATTTAGCTTCTTTTTTTTTACCGAATTTGATTGAATGTATCTTAAAGATGATTATTATTTGTGTTTAATTTATCACTCATGAATCTTGAGTTATGATCATGATTTAATATCTTTCTTTTTATATAGATTTAGTATTTATTTGAATTGTATAAAGTAAACATTGTACAAAAATGTTTATTTTTTATAGATAAATTGATTAATTTTATATATTTACTAAATGTTATTTATAATATATAATAATAATTAGTATATTTAATTATTTATTACATATTAATGACATCACTATGTTAATATCGGTATGGTTTATGAAAACATTGTTATAACAAATAAAATGGTTATTTAAACTTGCTATTACATTCTTATAATAAATTACAACAAAAAATGCATCTAATTTTTTTTACAGAATTAATACATTTTTAATATTTTATTTACAAAATTAGTGCATGTGTTTATTATATCCCTCCCACCCACCCACCCACCCACCCACCCACTGCTCCTATTGTTAAGAACCAAAATCTCATCATCTCCATCTCCATCTCCATCATCTTTCTCCTCGCTCCACGAATCCTCCCTCCTCCTCATCTCTCCCGAAGTTACCTCCTTGACGAACTCTCTCTCTCTCTCTTTTAGAAAGCCACCCTCCCCACCGCCAAATCTCGCCTTTGCACTATCTATCTCCGCCTCGCTAAATCTCGTATGCACTCGCCGTCGATTTTTTTTTCATAATGCAGTTGATAGTCAAATTTTCATACAAAGTTAACTAATTCAGTTTTATTAGATTACCAATTAATTATAAAAAATGTAAGAACAATTTCCAAGTGTTACTTGAATTTGTTTTCTTCAATATGTGCAACCATGAACAAATTTATTAGTTTATGTAATGGTCGTCGTCGGTACATTTTTTTCATAGTGCAGTTGGTAGCCAAAACTTCATATAAAGGTAACCAATTCAGTTTTATTGAGTTATCAATTAATTATAAAAAAATTAAGAATAGTTTCCAAGTGTTACCTGAATTTATTTTCTTCAACATGTTCAATGGTCGCCGTTGGTACAATTTTTTTTCAAAGTACAGTTGGTAGTCAAATCTTCATATAAAGGTAATCAATTCAGTTTTATTGGGTTATCACCCACGTGTTCTGCGTCATGTGTATCTCATCAAACATAACATTAAAACTCTTGAACTTCTCCTTCAATATCGGCTTCACCACTTTTCCGTTCACATTCAATCTGTCCATAGACAAACACTACAAAAGCTTTCCCCATGTTTCTCTTTAATAGTTCTTATGGTATGCCCAGAGATCCGACGATATTTTACGGCACCGTGTTTCTCTCAATATGTTTTTAATCTCCGATAATCTTTTTATTTTATGCAATATGTATCGTCCATTATTCATCAGTAAAATTAGGCTCAACGATGTGTCTTTATATAGCTTTGATTAGACCTGGCAAACGGCCGGGCTGGGCTAAGAGCGGGTCGGGCCAATGGCGGGCTAGGCTAAAATGGCCCGAATTTTGATGGGTTGAAATTGTGAGGCCCGTGGCCCGGGTTGGGTCGACCCGACCCGCGAGCTTCTTTTTTTTATTTTTTTTTGCAAAATCTTATAATTACTTCACAAAATTCCTTTATCTTAGTATGAAAATGATGCCAAAAAAAAATCACATTAGGTGTTCGGGAGCGTTTTACCGACCCTCATTTGGGCCGAAGGATTAATATCAGAAGGGCTTGAGAGGCCAATGGGCCGAAGCCCATGAAGATGTTGGAGGTGTTCGGGTCGGCATTTGAGCCCTCAAGCGCCGGAGCCGAACCCAATTTTATGGTGTTCGGGGTAGGGTCTTCGAGTCCTTTGGGCCGAAGCCCAGACCGGGTTATAGGACCGTTTGGGCCTGCATAGTGGGCTCTCCTGCGTGCAGAGTCTGGGTACCTATTCATATGCATATAAGGTAACTCCAAAGGTGGTGATGTGGTTGGAGTCTACTTGCACCTTTTAAAGAGATTGTGTTGGACCCAAGTTATGGTAACTACCATACACTAGGAGTCCTAATCCAACTGGGAGAAGGATTCTAAGGTGGTGAGTACTATAAATACAAGGCCTAGGTTATCATTATGAGTTAATTCATACTTTTGAGCACTAAACACTTAGCCTCCATTGTTAAACCTTGTAACGGCCTGTACTCATTCTCACACCGGAGCTATCCCCCGGCGGCACAAGCCGTCAAGCTTCTGTGTGATCTGTTACTGTGCAGGTTCTAGCGCGTGGATTCTGTGATTGGACGCACCGACGAAACTTGGTGTTAACATTGGTGCTAGAAGGAGGGGTTTAGTGCTTAATCAATCACAATCAGATTCTTTTCGAGTGAGAAACTATGGCAAGCATGGAGTATGCAGTTTCAGACCGCGAAAAGGCCAAGACAGACCAGACCACTCAGGTGAGAGGGTAGGTGAAAGACAGACTGGGTTCCAGAATCCAAGAAGATCAGATGGATCCGGCTGGCTCCCCCCGATGAAGGCTCTTCCATGAAAGCCAACGAACCCCCAACCAAGCTAGTCGGGCGGGTGAAAATAATTCACAAGCTTTGGAGGCGCACGGAAAGAGCCATGGCCAAGGTGGTCGAGATCAGAGAGAATTTATCCTGCAGAGAAAGATGCAGCAAAATAAAGATGCCATGATGGCCCTACGTCTTCAGCAGGAGGAGCTCGAACTGCAGATGGCTAATGTGGTCGGCGAGCAAGAGGCGTCCTCTAGAAGGCGTAGACACCGCAACCATTCTAGGTCACCCCGAAGGAGAGAGGCTGATCGAGAAAGAAGCAGGCACCGGACCCGTTCGAGGGATGGCCAAAGCAGGAGGAGGAGCCGGTCAGCAGAATGACGATCTGAGCACCCGGGCAGGTCGGGGCAGAGGAGAGGAGAGGAGATTCCCGAATATGAGAGGGACAGACCCCGGTCGTCCCCTTATATAGGAGAATCCGAATCCCTCGCCCAAAGGGTAGCCGATCTGGAGAAGTTGCTGTTGGCCAAAAGTTCAACAGGGGCGCCTGCGGCCTACATAGGGTCACCCTTCTCGCCGGAAATTAATCAAGAGACAGTAGACCCCAAAAAGAAGATGCCCCCGATGGAGACTTATGACGGGTTGGGAGATCCTTACGACCATTCCGATGGATACGACAGATTAATGACTTATTATGGCCATTCCGACGCGGCCAAGTGTCACATGTTTGCCACTACCTTGAATAAGAGTGCCCGGGAGTGGATGGGAACCCTGGCATCGGGATCGATAAATTCGTGGAATGATCTTCGGAAAAAATTTCATGCCCGATTCGAGAGTAATAAGAGACGGAGGAAGATTACAGCATCCCTCATGCAGGTCAGACAAAGATCAGATGAGAGCCTGAGACAATATGTTAAAAGGTTCCGAGAAGCTGTGGGGTCGGTGGCGGAGTTCAATTCCCTACAAGCCTTGGGATTCTTCACAACAGGGCTAGACATCGGAAGACCGAAGAAGCTAATGAAAGACCTGGTGATCAACCCCCCAATCGACTTAACAGAAGCCTTTCACAGGGTCGAGGGTCATATAGCGATCAAGGAGGAGATGGGGAACTTCAAACCACAATCCCAGTCATACGAGAAGTCCAGAGATCGGGACAAACAAAGTTACCAAAAGTCAGATAAATTTTGAGCGAAAATGGTCAGACAGCCCGAAAGGACGTAACTGATGATTGAACGCCACAAATACAACTGAGGGACGAAGTTACGCATCCGAACAGATAAGCTTCGAGCGTAAAACGATTAGACAGTACGAAAAAACTTAACTGATTGATAAGCGCCACAAGTAAATCTGATCGAGATAACAACTTCGAAATTTTTTCATTTATATTCAACAAGTTTTACAATTTCCGATCAGACAGGCTTCGGGTACATACACCGTCTGTAAGACCCCAAATTATTAATAAATGAAATTTATTTTCCTCTATTTATTTTTGAAATAGTAAGGGTGAATTTGATTAATGTGGTTAGTTATGGGTAAAATGCGCAAATATTTTAAATAAGCAGGTGGTTATAAAATATTCATTGTTGACAAGGAATATTCGTTTGGTCGTGGAATATTCTTGCTGTCGGGGAATATTCGTACGACGGCGCAGTTTTTTGTGGGCCCCATAACGGAAAGCGATTGGATGAAGAAAACGACAAATATAAGTTGTTTATAAATAACGGCGTAGTTGTTACCGTTAATACTGTTGGAATACCCGGTGGTTAAAACACAGTAATACGCGTTGTTGCACAGTAGCACACGGTATTGCACCAATTATTGATTCTTACGTAAGAAGGCACTACTCAATAATTGTTACAGTAATTACTGTTCAGTATTTTATGTTAATGATTCAATAATTACTGCATTGTTATTTTATATCACTGTTGTTTCAATAATTGTCACTACACAGTATTTTTCATTATCGAAGCAATAATTCATATTATCTGAATAATATTATTTGATAACATTATTGGCAATGTCTAGAAAGTTCTGTCTAAGGAGAGGTTTGGTCACCTAATTGCGCGCCAGTAAGGAGAAATTCTTATTGGAAAGCCCCCTCTTTCCTGGGAACGGCCTGGTTGCCAGTACTGTGATTCTGTAATATTATTTGTGAATAATTAATTATTGATTTATATGATGAGGAAAATATTGAATTTATGTGGATATAGATGGAGAAAATTTTTAATGTGACAATTGTTAAAAATTAATATTTTATTTTTTTCTGATAAAATAATTCATTTAAATATATTATTTTAATAATATATTAATGGTGATATTTTTATAATGAATGTGGGATATATGAGTATATGAGGAGGAAGAGTATTTTTGTGGCATTAAATGTTTAACACATATTTTGTGTGTTGGTGGACACAATTATTGACTGAAATTTGATTATAGCCTGTAAAATCGCTCGTTTGTGGATTTCGGCCAATTTCTGTTTAGAATTTGGAAAAACTTTCTTCTGCAAAGTTGTAGAGAATTGAATTTCCTATAAAAACTAGCGAGATTCGAATTTTCTGGTAAAAGGGCTATTTATTATGAATTATTGAAGTTCCGAAGCTCCGAAATAATTGATTTTTGGAAGTTTAAAATATTTTTAATAATAAAAACGTTTTTTTACTTCTTCTAGAAGGGAGCATGTGGTTTGTATTCAAATTTGCAGATTCTAAGAATGCGTAGAAAATTTTTATATATATTATTATTATATAAATTTTCTGCTTTGGTGTTCTAAGCAATTTCCTATAAATAGGTGCTTAGGTTAGAATTGAAAATCACACCAGAAACTGAAGTTTTCTCTCTCTATATTATCGAGCGTATTCTTGTGAGTATTTTGAGTATACTTTGAGTATTGCTATACGGTGCAAGTTCAAGTCATAGCCTATATCCGGTGTTTCAACTAGAAGTATTGTCTTTCGAGGTAAAGGATGTTATTTTCTTCTCAAATGATATTATTTCTTCAATATCATTATGCTGAAATGTTGGTTGGAACTTTTTATCAAATTTGGAACTTTTTCATGTCGGGGTTACTATTCATGAGTTACTATTCACGAGTTACTATTCATGAGTTACTATTCACGAGTTACTATTCACGAGTACTATTCACGAAACGTGAAGATATTTTTTTGTGAAATTACTATCTTTTGGTGTCGGAGTTATTATTCATGTATACGACACTATTCACCGAAAAATAAAATTTCATCTTTTTGTCCAAAATATCTATTCTGGATACTAGCTTTGATTGTATCCATGTTTTGATCATTCTTGAATTTTACTTCAGTATGATTATTTATGAAGTATTTTTGAACTCGGATTGTTTAGAGTACGAATCCTTTATACTTGTTATTTTGTTTCACTGGATTCGTTTCCTTTAAAATATTTTTCATCATCCTCAGTCCTAAATGATGGTGTTACTGAATATCTTTGGCCTGTAGTGCAAAGATGGTTGATTTTATTATGAATATCTTTGGCCCGTAGTGCAAAGATGTACAGGTGTTGAGATGAACATGAACAATTGATGAATATCTTTGGCCCGTAGTGCAAAGATGAACAGGTGTTGAGATGAACATGACCGACTGATGAATATCTTTGGCCTGTAGTGCAAAGATGAATATTTGATTTGATTTGAGATATATATTGATTGATGTTACAGGGATAAAATATTGATGATGGATTTTTAAATTCATAGATGTTAGTAGATTTTATTCTCTACTTAACTCTTCTAATGAATTGTTGTTTCCGCTGCAGTTGTTGATCTAAAACTTGTTGTCTATTGTATTCTATCAGATTTTTCCCTGTTGAAGACTAAGGATAATTTGTTGTACATTATCTTAGTCATAATATTCTTTACTGGGCTAGTTGAGCTCACCCTTTTCCTTGTTGTTCCATCTTTCTTCTCAGGAGGCGAGAATGTAGCGAGTACTAGTCGGGATATGGAATGAAGGTTCTAGAGAGAGTTGTTTAGTAGTCCTCACCATTTTTTGAAAAATTATGTATCAATAATTATAATGGGGATTTATTTGCATGTGGATATTGTCTAGATGATAATGTTTGTATTCAAACTCACAGTTTATAGGTGGTAAAAGTTGTAGTTATTTCTGTACCATGTGTATTTGGCGACTCAGAATGGGTTGGATGGAATGGACCTATTTTGGGGTTGTCACACCGTCGACCTCACTGATCAGGTGAATTACAAAACTAAGAAAAGAAAAGTACAAATAAGAAAAACAGGATCAGGAGGGAACTAAGGAGAACACTCATCCGCATCGGCTTCGGACTCTTCGTCGGAAGAATCGAGTACCGAAGCATCCAGGCTGGCGTCAACAAGTTTCATTCTCGCCTTCTCCCGATAAGCTTCGACTCCTTCATCAAACTGGGCCATAATCTTATCAGTCAAGGCAGGCGACTCCTCATAATCCTTGACGGCTGCTTGTTTGATGACAGCCCGTTCTGCCTCCAAGGTACTGTTCGCAGCGATCAGTGTCCTTACTTGATCGTGCATCCTTTTGATATGATCCTCGACGGCGTGGAGGTTCCCCACCAAGGCCATATTCTCCTCGACCAGGAGCTCCTTGTCCCGCACCAACTTTTTGGCGTGACCATCAAGACCGACGAACTCTTATTGCAGTAGGGAATGTTGGTCTTCAAGCTCGGCGATCCGACGTTCAGCCTTCGTCACTTTGTTCCGGGTATCGGCATGAAGGTCTCTTTCTCTCTTCAGCTTCGAATCCCGACCCCTCAGCTCGGCCTTGAGAATGTCCACATCAGTTCTCAGTTGAAGCTCTCTCTTTGTAGACCGAGTAAGAGGACCGATTGCACGAGCGAGGATGGCATTGGCCTAAGTACAGAAGACATATCAGTCAGATAAAATCCAACGAATCAGTAAAGAAAAAAATATACAAACGAGTGTGAATACCTGAGTCTGAGCCTTGAGATAGGTAACAAGAAAATCCTCGGACGAAAAGTTCTTGAACCGATTATCGTCACCGGAGAGCCTGAACTGATCAAGCAAATGGAAGGAGAATTTATCAGTAGGACTCTTCGGCCAACAGGTAGTCGTCGATCCCTCGGAAGAGCTAGCTTTGGACGTCGGGGTTGAAGCTGGGATCGGACCAACAAGCTCCTCGACAGGGAGAGGCCCTTCGATCAGACAAGGCTTCTTCGAGGGTGGTTCAAGAGGCCGATCCTCGGTATCCTCCGAATCCTCGACCGCCGTTACTAGGGTAGGAGGATGAGGAGTTGGTTTGGGAGCAGGCTTTGGCTGGGCCACGGAGATTGCCTTTGGGGGAGCTCGGGCAGAAGAAGGCCTCTTCTTTTCCTTTTTTAGCAAGGCCATCTTATCAGCCCCTTTCATCTCCAACACGTTTTTTGTGGAAATGTCAGCCTTGGAAGATTCGGGAAGAGGCCCCGTTGATGAACCAACAGACAATTCAGTGATGAGAACAACCTCATCTGAGGGAGTATCATCAGCGGCAGGAGGGTGGATGGGCTCGGCTATGATCGGAAGTGGGGTCAAAGCCGCTTCGGCATCATCGGGCTTGAAGATGGTCACTACGACATAAGACAAAAAAAGGTCATTAAAAAGAAACAATAGCAAAGAAACGGGAATACAGATACATGGGTTCGGGTACGACTACTTACAACCGTGTTCATAGAGCCATGATTCGTTGGATACGATCACCAAACCCCAGCTGGTCTGCTTCAGAAGGGCATAAAACTTTTTGAAAGCAGCCGCACGACCCTTCAGGAATTTGGTAACTTTTATTGGGGTATCGTTGGGACCGGCCCAGTCTGGCAGAAGGTTGAGGTCGGTACCTTTCATGAAGAACCATTGTGAGTGCCATCCCTTATTACTTGAAGGGGTCTTCACGAAAGTATCTCGTCCAGGAACAAGGTTCAGATGTCGGAGGTCGGGATCCTTTGACCGACAGACGGAGAATAGGACGAAGAAAAAATCCAGCCTGGGTGTGATACCAGCCTCCTGACAGAGGGCTATGAAACTGATGAGTTGGATATAGGAATTCGGCGCCAATTGTGCGAACCCGACCCCGACCAAACCAAGAAAAGAGGAGATGAACTCGTGTAGGGGAAACCGAACCCCGTACTTCAGGTCATAGAGGTGGACGGCTACCTAATCGCCTTTGGGACGGTGATACATCCTCTCTTTGGTCTCAGCCACACGAAGCTTATACTCTTTGGGGATGTTGAACAAAGTCCGGATGTCGGATAGTTGGGAAGGTGTAATGGACGATTTGGTGTTGATAACTGCGTAGTCGGTTTTTGAAGCGTAGAAACGGCGAATTCGGGACTCGACGTTCTCCACAGACACTTCGGCCGGTGCAGACAGTAATTCGACCTGGAGAAGGTCGCCGGCGGTGAGGGTGGCTGTGCCGGTCGCTGCGATCGTCGTGGGAGTAGGGGTGCAAGAATCAGCCATTTGTGATGATTTAAAAAGAGATAAGGCGCAGAGACAGGAGTTTAGAAAGAAAATGGAAAGGATTGAAGAAATCTGGAAAAATGAGTATCTCGCCGAAAATTGCCCTTGCCGGATAAGTTTCAGAGAAATTTGAGAATGTTGAAGGTTCGAAAAAGTGATAGTGAAGGATGTTGGGGGATTTATATAACACGTCTGACACAGGTTCTGAGGGCGGTTATTTATGGCATGTGGGGCCCGGCCGTGGGAAAACGTGTACCAGCTCGCTAATCGAGAAGAAACCGCTTGGGTTCCCCAGACAGCTCATCATTATCTGTCATGACCGTTCGAGGTCCTGACCTTCCAAGTCTCTAATTATAAATACGTTATAATCAGAGACTGGGGGGCAATGTTCGGGAGCGTTTTACCGACCCTCATTTGGGCCGAAGGCTTAATATCAGAAGGGCTTGAGAGGCCGATGGACCGAAGCCCATGAAGATGTTAGAGGTGTTCGGGTTGGCATTTGAGCCTTTCTGGGCCGGAGCCGAACCCAGTTTTGTGGTGTTCGGGGTCGGGTCTTCGAGTCCTTTGTGCCGAAGCCCAGACCGGGTTATAGGACCGTTTGGGCCTGTATAGTGTGCTCTCTTGCGTGCAGAGTCTGGGTACCTATTCATATGCATATAAGGTAACTCCAAAGGTGGTGATGCGGTTGGACTCTACTTGCAACTTTTAAGGAGATTGTGTTAGACCCAAGTTATGGTAACTACCATACACTAGGAGTCCTAATCCGACTGGGAGAATGATTCTAAGGTGGTGAGTACTATAAATACAAGGCCTAGGTTATCATTATGAGGTAATTCATACTTTTGAGCACTAAACACTTAGCCTCCATTGTTAAACCTTGTAACAGTCTACATTCTCACACCGGATCTATCCCCCGACGGCACAAGCCGTAAAGTTTCTGTGTGATCTGTTACTGTGCAGGTTCTAGCGCGTGGATTCTGTGATTGGACGCGCCGGCGAAACTTGGCGTTAACATTAGGCATTGACACAACAGTTTCCAGCAATGATAGTAACAAAATCGTAATTAACATGAAAAATCAGGACGAGGATGAATGTAGATCCATTTAGAATAACGAAACCCCTAATGTTATCAAGCTTAAATGACTTTGACCAATGCAATGGAATTGTCTCAGCTGCACTAAAAGTATGGTGTGGAGTAATATTTAGCTACCCAGTTAAAAGTATTGTGTGTAGTAAATCATTTGCTCCACTACTGACTACACTACACAAGAATAGGAATAGGGGTGTAAGTTATAAAAATTCCAGATGAGTAAAAGACGAAGAAAATTTTTCCTTTATATATCTCAATCAATTATTTTTTTTAAAATAATAATACTCATAAATATTATAAATTAGACACGATTTAGGTTTTACTTTTTAAGAATAGTAAAATTTGAATAAAAGTAAATAAACAATATATTGAAGATTGCATTAAAAATAAATAGTTGTTGTAGTTCAGTTGATTTGAATTTTGTGTTTAAGCCTCGTAACACACAAGTAACAACATTTTGTTAAAAAATGTCATGGGCCGGACTGGGCGAAAATGGCCCACATTTTCCTGGGCTAAAATATTGCGGCCCATAACCCATATTTCTACGGGCCGGCACGGCTGCGAGCCTGGGCCTCAATTGTCAGGGCTAGCTTTGATTTCGTGTCCAATAAATCCATCACTTTCGATAATTGTAACTGCAACGGAGACATCGAGTTTATAGAAATTTGAAGGACAAGCTCAATTGAGAAAGGTTTATTATGTTGAGCACTAATTTTGTAATTACTTTCTAATTACTGTATAGTAGTGTAAAGAATCCCAAATAAAATGGTACCAAACCTAAGACCATAAAATAAATCCTTATAAGGGTTTGATTTATACTTATTCGGAAGTGGTTAACATAAAGTTTATTTTTGAATAAATTAGTCAATTGACCAATAGAGTGCTGACACGCAGGCGAGACTCTATGTGTGTCACTATTCTATTGGCCAATTGACCAACTTATCAAAAAATAAATTTCATGTTAACCAGATCCTACTTATTCAATTACAAATTCGATTTGATAAGAAAATTCTCTTATGTTAGGGTCTCAATTAAATCACCCAAGTTGTGAGGCTCTTTAAGGCCAATTTTAATGGCCCAATTAGTTTGCAAGGTTGCACATTACTTAATTATTGCATTAGAATGTGACAACGTATTTAAGTGGAAATAATTTATATATTCTAAATTTATGTTAAATGTGTATTATGACTCACGTAAAAGAGTACTATTATATATTATAAAAAATTTATAACTGAATTATAATTGAGATGTATACTCATGCATGAAATATATAATAATAATTAATAATGACCAAACTCTAATTGATTTTATATTGTACTTTCACATTAAAAACAATCATGTAAAAATATTATTTTTTAATAAAAATATTAATTCCCTAAATTTATTAACATGAAATTATCCTTATATAACAAGGTTATGTTTATCACGCAAGTAAAACTAATACTAAGTTGATTGATAACTGGTCAAGATATATATATATATATACTAGCTGGGTCCCGTGCCTCCGGCACTGTATGATTTATCTCAAACTTTGAACGACCAAAATAATTTATTGAGTGAGCGGAAAATTTAAAGTCATTTGTATTTTATTAAATTATTATTAGATTATTAGATAGATAAATGTATTTTATTAGATAGATGTAGGAACGGTGGGATTTATCTTAAACTTTCGACGGCCCAGATATTTATTGAGTGAGCGGGAAATTCAAAATCATTTGTATTTTATTAGATAGATATATATATATATATATTTACATGATTATAAGTATACGATGGATCTGATCGTCACGCAAAAAAATATCAAAAATACATATATAAATAGTAATCCTAGCTGTTTTCATTCTATGATTTTACATTTGTTTTTTATTATTTATTTTAAACATCTTTTATTTTCACTTATTTTGAGTAGAGAAATAAAAACAATCAAACAATATTAATTAGCAATTTGAAATGGAGTAACAAACAATTTCCGTACACATAAATACATACACCTATAGATACAGTGTATACAATTGTCGAGGGAGACCGATTGAATATATAAATACAAGCAATTTTATTTGATCAATCTGTATATTTCTTCGATCGTCAGTGACTTTCACTCGAAATTATTATTACATTATTAGGTAATGCATGGCAATTTGGGATCGAATTGGGAATTAGGGCACTAAATTAACAACGATTGTCGATGGTTTCAGCGACAAGTGAAGATGTAATTTGAGGGGGCTTTCGAAGCGTTCTAGGTTTTGAAACATCAAATTACTGAAAATTTAACTTTGGGATAATATTTTATAGGGTTTTCGGTTTTGAGGATAGAGTTCACACATGAAGGGTACGTCAGATCGAACGAAAGTTGTGCTACGGCACTTGCCGCCGACGATTACTCAGTCGATGTTAATGGAGCAAATAGACGGCAGGTTTTCTGGGCGCTATAGCTTGATTACTTTCCGCCCTGGCAATAACAGGTTTGGGTTTATACATGTGTATATATATAATTCGTGTGCATGTTCTAATTGGTGTTTGAAATGTATTGATTGTTGTTTTTGACTGAATATTTATTCCAAGTTATTTTTATTTGAATTAGAATGCTCATAGTTAAGTTTGGAACTTTCATAAATCATCTACCATGTAAGCTAGTGAGTGTGGTAAGCATTTATGAATTTGAGTGCATGTGGGTTCTTAGGGTATTTAAATGTATTGTCGTAGCTCTAACTGTAACTAACTTAACTGTGAAGGGTTTATGAC
The DNA here is from genome assembly GCA_020205505.1 of Panax japonicus. Classification (NCBI taxonomy): domain Eukaryota; kingdom Viridiplantae; phylum Streptophyta; class Magnoliopsida; order Apiales; family Araliaceae; genus Panax; species Panax japonicus. The sequence continues at coordinate 52,028,070 of CM035106.1, forward strand.
AACCTATGATTGAAGGTGGTTCAGATTCTTATGTATTAGAATAGCTTTTAAGTAAATGTCAGAGGATAATCTTAAAAGATATAGAAATATGTAGTAAATAATATGTAGGAACTCAAACTGTTATAGGATTTTGGAACAGCTAGTGAAACACGTAGAAAACAAATGAGCATAGGCAATCTTGAGGGAAGTCAGTTAGCTTGTGATCATATTAATGAGTTATGTTTTCTCTACAGGCAGAGAAAAAATTATTAAATGAACAAAGAGAATGCAAGAAATGTGGACAAAAAGTCCACCCAACCCAAACAAGTGAAAAGTAAGGAAAGAAACACTTAAAAAATTGCATGTCTCCAATCTACATAAGTTTGAGAAAGAGCTATCCCTAGCAGCTTTATGTAAAAAGTATAAATTATGCTCATTTCAAATACCTGAAGATTGAAAAATTGCTACACTTCACAGTAACTTAGTGCCTTCAAGAGAATGAACCATATATTTATGGAGGCGGGGTACTTAAGGTCTTCCTTCAAAATTCCAAAAATAGAATTTCACAATCTCCAAGAAACATGACAATGCAAAAAATAAAATAAAATATGAGAATGCGTCTCATTACCTTGCTTGCACATAACATAGCTGTATGTCAATAGAGCCTTTGTGAGGTCTACGTATATGATAATGATTATTAGTATCATACCTGTCTAGAAGTAGAGACCATACCCAAAGCCTCGACTTCGACGAAGCTTCAGCCTTCCAAATATAAGTAAAGGAAATTAGGAAACAGTCGGTATGGATATATATCGGATAAGGTAACATACATATTCATCTGGTACTTAGTTTATCTTAGTCGTGTTTGGTAGGCAGCTTTTGGAGTGCTTGTGGCGTTTTGAGTTTGGGCTCTAAACGTAGGTGGACTGCTTGTTTGTTTAATCAAACACAGTTTAAGAAATGCATGTGGGCCTAATGTTTACCCTGCATTTGGTGTCCAAAATGCAATGCCAGAAAAACGTAAAATTCTGATCCTTACCTTTTTCGACCCTTCACAATTGTATGGGGTTTTCCCAGGAAAATTATTAATTTTATGTTTTTGTTTTGCAGCTGCTATATTATTCATTTTCTTTGAGTGACAGAAAATTGTTGTCATGAATAGAATGTTTTATTCAACCTACAGTTAATACTGAATTAACCTATTTTTAAAAATTATTAAAAGTGATAGTAAATCTTATGATGGCCATTTCAAAAAATGTTTCAGTAATGCAACAGCTTTATAAATTCAGTCATCAACATTTGTAATTATATAATAGCTATGATGAAATCCTTTTTCTTTTAACTGGTTTTGCAGCCAGAAACATCAATCATATTCTAGAGCCTACATGGACTTTCAGAGGCCAGAGGATGTTATAGAGTTTGCTGAGTTCTTTGGCGGACATGTTTTTGTTAATGAAAAGGGTAATGCTTGAACATATATTAAAGGGATCGGTTAGTCATCTCTATCTTAGTGACAAAAATATTGTTATATATATATATATATATATATTTTCTTTGATAAGGATTTATAAGTGAGACCAGGGTAATTAGTTTTGCACCTTTTGTCACCAGCAGTTCAAAGAGATTCTTGGACAGTAACATAAACTTATGTAAATTACGAGAAACAAAAAAGCATGTAAAATTGGTAGCATAAATTTAGTTAGTTGGAATCTCTATCTCTCTCTCAAGTGATTAACTTTGTTGAATCTGCTTGAGGAACTTTGTTTCTTACCCTTGTTTTCTCTCTCTCCCCCCCCACACACATACATATATGCACTCTCAGGTACTCAATTCAAAACTATGGTTGAGTATGCTCCGTCACAACGTGTTCCAAAGCAATGGTCTAAAAAGGATGGACGCGAAGGGACTATATGTAAAGGTAATAAAATGTTTATTTCTTACATTTAGTTCCATTTCAGTATATACCAATGTTTTGCCTGTTTTCCATGTAATAAAAGTAACCTGTTGATGAAAATGTAGATCTCGAATATGTGGAGTTTCTTGAATTTATTGCAAAGCCAGTTGAGAATCTTCCTAGTGCAGAGATACAATTGGAGAGAAGGGAGGCAGAAAGAGCTGGTTAGTCAAATATTTGTCTGGATATGCAATACTCATATGGTGACCTGAAATTTGTTTTTGTAATATGGAAAAAGAAATTGGAAAGTACAAATAGCATGAGAGAATATATGGGTACTAATTTTGACTTGGGTAATTTTGCATATTGGTTTTTTAGGTGCTGCAAAGGATGTTCCTGTACTTACACCTCTAATGGAGTTTGTTCGTCAGAAAAGAGCTGCCAAGGGTGGATCTCGGGTAGGAACTGATATTATTACTTTATATAGGATAAAAAAATTGCAAAGCATCAAGTTATGTGGACAGTTCAGGGAACTACAACAAATGATGTTTTTTTATTTTTTATTTTTATTTTTTTAATGATTATAATGGATTTCCTTTATTCATACTGCTATACCATGAAAACATGTTCTTATGCTTATAGACCAATTCTTTTCAAAAGTTATTATATATTAACTAGGATTCTTTGTAGCATTAGTGGGCTCTTGTCATTTGATCTTGTCCGTTGAGGATTAGAAAATCATAACCCTACTATACATGTGTTGTATGTAAAATAATGGTTTTTATGTGATTTGAATATATTTTCGTCACGATACATTAGATGCCCAAGAAAATTTTGAAGCAAGTTTTTAATCGAGTTGCTAGCAGATATGCTCTAAGGTTGTCCAGCACAGGAGGGACTAAACCCTCCTTTATGTCATGTTATTGTTTTTTTGGTCTATTTTTTCTATTCATTATAGAACACACTACACAGTTATATACTATACTGTGCTTCATTGGTAAAAATACTACTATATGATATTAAATTTATTAAAAATGTGGCTAGTGTGAATGCACAAGTCTAGGCATTAGTTCCAGGATGACTTTTGGTGGTATTTTGGCAGGCGGCATTTGGTAACTGTTCTGTCTGGACAAGTTATGGCTTGTAAAATTTTGTACGGAAGGTGTATAGGACTATGGGGCGTGGACCATGTGGTCTCCAAAGTATAGGTGGATGCCTAGTGTATAATGATTAAGCTAAAAGGCGGTCTTACAATTAGGCCAACTGATATTTCCTTAGTTAGTGGTTGAGGTGAAGGAATGGTCAACAAAGATATATGAAAAAAGAATCTTGATAGATTAATGTTTTTATTTTTAGTTTTTGTGTTAAAAATAGAATTGCAATTATAGTTGGAAGAGAAATGGACAAACTCGGAAGTTGTATTTGGAAAAAAGGCACAAACTCTAGGATAAGCAAACTACCCATGTTTCTATAAACTTTATATATTTTTCTTATAAGTTAGAAATACTCCCTCTGTCCTACAAAAAATGACTGAAGTACAATTTCTTTTTGGTCTCATAAAAGATGTCTAAAGTACACAATACAAATATAAAATGTTATATAAAGTCTATTTTATCTACAAAAGTACTTAAGTAGGGTCCACTACTTTTAGTAAAAAAGAGAATCTTCAGTGTACTCACATGGATTCGGTCATTGGGGTCCATTTTGGATGAAGTGGGAACTTTTTTGTACTTTCTATTCTACTTGTGTTTTTTTCTTAAATTGTGTGAAAAGTGTACTTGAGATATCTTTTATGGGACAAAGGATATAAAAAAGCACACATTCAATCGTGGCCCCGGACACGACGCCCGTCCCAACCACCCAATACAAAACAAATCCTTTAGCCAACAACCTCGGCCACATAAAAAAGATACTCTTAAAAAATCTACAAATGTAATTGTCAACCCCGGTTGGCACAACAAACACAAACAAAAGCTGAATCTGGACCAATCTCTCCTTTTTTTGGAAGCACCTGTTCTTTCTATCTCTCCAGATAGACCACCTGAAGACAGTGAGGAATACATCCCTATAGACGCTTCCTCGCTCTGTCAACAGGTATAATTGGAGGACTTGATAGTAGAGTCTGAGTGGAAGTATTCATTGGATATTTGATGTTTTAGTTTGAATTCCCACCTAATACGTAAGCTGATTTAGCTAGATTTGTTCCAGATGCTTTTAATTTAATCATTTGTTCCAATATCTTTGAAATGAATATGTTAGAAAGTGTAACGGATGTAGGACATCGAATAACAAATGTTATTATCCTTTACATGCTGACATTGGATCAGTCTCTCAAGTTGAGGTGATTGATGTTGGCAAGCTTATTTCTTTATTACCCTTGATGAAATAAAACTTCTCATACATTTTATCAAATAAAATATAACATGTATCATACTTTCAAAATAAAAATTAGAACATGTTTTATTTTTTGTTTTATAATTTCATTGATGTTCAGGTTTGATCTCGGAAAACACTTAACTATCTGCTATACTTGATAAGGTTCATAACTGCCTTGCGATTATTTTTTTGGATGAGTTCGTTTCTTTCCTTTCATTTTTTTCTCTGTAAAATTCCAAAATTGTTGTTGCTAATATCATTCTGTGGCATGACAGAGGTCATTGTCTAATGGGAAATTAACCAGAAGAACTGGGGGAACATTAGCTGGAAGTCCAAGTCCAGCTTCACTAAAACGAGGTTCCGAAAAGAGAAAGGTCTCTACCACCATGGTATTCCTATTTTTTTCATAGATTTGGATTATTTTAAAACTTTTCATAAATATCTTTTTATGGTTATATTTGTGGGAAGATACAGTTTTTAAGTGATACAATTATATTTTTTCTTTAGCCAAACTGATGGAATGATGTGCTACACTTGATGCACTTCCACCTTATCAGTTTATATAAGTATATTGGTACTATAATATACGATTGCTTGTACATGAAGACATTAATATTGTTTGTGCTATTGTCATTTTGCATTATGAGTATACTTATTTTTTGAGTTTTAAAATGGATTGAAAAGAAAGGATCATAACGGAAAACTAAGTTTTCTGTCTAATTCTCTTGTTTATGAGTTATTTTAATGAATAGAAATGAAAAGTAAAGAACGGGACACTTTTCTTTCCAAAGTTTTCCGTCAAAAAATGGATGGATTTGGACGGAAAACTAAATAACATAAGCAATTTTCTGGTAATCCCTATTATACCCTTTACATACAAACACACCAAAATTAATATAATGGTAAATTAGTAATCTTAATTTTAAACTTAATTTTTTGTCCATTTCCCTTTATTAATTCAGTAACAACTTGTATGTTTTCCTTTCTTTTCTTTTATGCCCTAATATAAGTTTTCTTTCGTTTCTTTTCAGTCCAAAGTCAGAAACACAGTGTTATTGTGATTGCTTATCATGGAATGTTTGTTATTGTTTTTCAAATCTTAGCAGTTTCTGATTAAAATGAGTTACCAGATACTCTTATTGACCTAGTGAACCGCGTATTAGTACTTGTGTACCCAAACATAGTACTCTTACGTAACGTAACAATACTCTAAATTTAGCGTACCAAAATATTTCCTCATTGTTCTACCTATAGTTGCACAAATATCAGTTTTCTTACTTTGTATTGAATGCTCAAAATGTGTTCTAAATTATTGAGCATTTTGATTGTTAATTATAATCACTAATAAATAACCTATGTAACGTATCAGTTTCACGTATCGACATGAATCGCATTTCAGGATTAAATCTACTTATTGATGGTTTGCAATTGAATTTCACATGCTGGTTGTCGTTCTCTTGGAATTGCAACTGCTTTAGATTATACCTATCACAAAACCAAACAATGTAAACTTTATATCTATGATATGGAGGATTAATATCAATTTTAGCCTCTTAAATCCCTTTCTGATCATATGCTCCTTATTTTGCCATTAACTTTCTGATATTGGGTCATTTAAAGATATTAGATAATGAAATGTGTTTGTTAACTATTCTCCTCTCTGATTTACAGTATGTTGTAAGGGATATTGCAAAGAGCACTATTGGCAAAGATAAATCTACATATATCATGGTTCCTAAACCAGATGATAAGCAGATCTCTGAAAAGTCTGTTTCAGTTGCTGCATCTGGAACTGATGTATTGGAGGCAGAAAATGGTACGCCTCTTGGGAGCTCAATTTTTCAGTAATGGTTTGATGAACTCTTCTGTTTCTTAAACTTTTTAGATTGGAACTTGTATAGAAATGCAGATATACACTTTTCCTTTATGTTTCTCTCTTTCGAATGCTAATTATCTATGTTGCTTTGGGACAAAATTAAAAATGGTACTCTTTTTCTTATGTATGTCGTTGACCTTCATCAGTGGGAGGAAGTTTTGTTATGTTGGAAGTGGACTTTGTTTTTTGGGTAGGTTATAAGGGAATTTGTTTCAGAGGTCAATGGAATTTTGTACAGTAAACCATATAGGCTGCAAAAGTTAAACAAATTATTTTATTATAGTTCAATGCTGGTAATTGCAAAGTTAAAGTTAATATATTATAGTTCAGTAGTGATAATTTGGAAAGATGTATCTAAGAGATGTTTGTCCCTCTAAGATAAAAGATCAGAAGCAATTTAGTGAAGTTATTTGGTATTTGAAATCTGCAATATCTAACCTCTAATCTTTTCCATTGTACCTAGAGCCACCAAAAGATGTGGATGGGTCTGAACAGATCAAGACAAGTATGTCGGAGAAACTTTTCACCTGTGACTTTGGTGCATCAAGTAACTAAAAGATGGTTTGTTAATGCCGTTTATGACCCAAACTTTTGATATATATAGTCAGTATGACCTCACTTAAATTAAGGGGAAGGATAAAAGGTGATGCCAAATTTTGGAATGAATGTCCATAGTTCTTAATGAAGGTTTTTTAAAGAATTTTTTTTAGAGGGACACACACAGAGACACACATTGACACACAAACACACATATATATGGGAAATGGGAGGAGAGCTATAGTTCTTTTTAGCTTTATACACTAGCAACTGAAATGACGTAGTTATTTCTACTTTCTCTCCTTCCGGTCTTCTCTCTCTGTTTCATCTAAACAATAATCCACTATGATCACCATGATATCCACTGCGACCCATAACCAATCTCCTAGTAGTCAAGGATCTCTCTCTCCTCCACGTTTGCGATTCTTGGTAGATCTGGATGGGATCAAGCCTATATCAAGGAATGGTGACATCTAAGTTGAAAAACAAGTCTCTCCTCTCTTCTCTCTTTGTTTGTGTGCGTGTGCACTATTCAACGGGGGGGGGGGGGGGTTGTTGGTCAAAGGTGGTTTGTGCGCTGATGCAGGGAGGCTGTGTACTTTGGTGGGCAGTGACTTGAGGCATGGTGGAGGGAGGATGGTGGTGGTGGCAGGTGATTCAGGAGGTGGGATGATGATAGAGGGATAGTGGTGGTGTTGCCATGTGGTCAGAGATGGCTGTGGTTGTGGTCTGCTAGAGGTGAAGAGATGAGATGGAAAAGAAAAAGAAAGAAGACAAATTTGACCTATATTTCTTTCGAAAAACTACATCCTGTGTAAAACTCAAAAGAGTTTTAGCTCTCGTCCTGATTTTCCTATTTGTATATTTTTGGCAGGTTCATCTTACATCCGCAAAGTCAACTGTTAAATTAGAAATACTTAATGCCTTCCACACATAGTCAGACACCTGAATGTCAAATATTTGATGGAGCTGAAATATTCAACAGTGTGATTTAGAACCTTGTAATAATTGAAGTATATGAACTCCACTTTAGGTCTCTTCTGAAGAATAGCCAGTTACCTCCGATTAACCCTCAAATGACAATCATGATAGACATGTGAGGCTTTTGCACTTGAAAATGGAATTGATATACAAGGATTCTCACTTTTGGCTGTGATGGGTGTAAACATGGCACTGTACATTGAGGTGCAAGTTGAACAATTCCCCTATATATGTATATATATATGAAGGAATGAATATGTTTGTAGATACTTGTGAGAGGTTGAGTTTGGCATGGGTTGGCTTGTTTGAGGTGTCCGCTCACTTATAGCCCAAGTATTCGTTCTGGTATAAGAAGTACGGATACAGATGCGGAGATACAAATGAGTCATAAAGGGATACGACTTCGCCAAATCTCAGAAGATGGAGATTTATGTGTGGGGAGATTTGACACATATTTTATTATTATAATATATATATATATATATATACATACTATTGCGTATAGTTATGTATATATCAGAAAACATTTAACAAAATAGATACTACAAGAGAAAAGAGCAAACAATCAACAAACAATATATGTACCTGTTTTTACAAAGATGAGGTCATAAAAAATACATAAATAGATAAAAATTCATTAGTTATAAAAGGAGAGGATCCCTAAGAATCCTTGAGAAAATTGGAGTATCCAATGCCTCCTTAGGTGCCCGTGTTTTTGCACCCAAGAGTAGATTAACATCTAGCAAGTTGCCCAACCCCCAACTTAAGCCAGGATTGTGCCATCTGATTTGCAGCCTATATGACCATCTGAGTTGCCTTGTTGCAATACTGTGATACCTGTAGTGTCTTTTCATATGCTCAACAAATGCCAATGTTTCCTTAATGGATTTATGCAGTTGGGATTTCACTGCTAAGATTTTTACTACTGTATAATTAATGTTTTACTTTTATTGGTCCTAAACACATGTAGTTTAGCTTAAGAGTAACTTTAGGGTGCTTGTACTGTAAAGTTTCATTTGTCACATGTCTTGGTCTCAGGATAACCTTCTTTGGCTTTTGCATATTTTCTACATTGCTCTACATTAGTATTATCTTATTAGATTGATTGGTGAAATATATTTTCATTTAGAATCTGCAAGTCAGAGAAAATCTATTCCCTGCCATTGAATGGGGTAATACTGTCCGAGTTCTCACCTTAGTCAAATTATCTTCAAATATTCTTTGATTGGTTTGTTGGTAAATAGTAATAGTGTGTCTTTCTCACACTTCGGGATTTCTTGTCAAATCACCAGTATTGTTGCTCGGGTTTCTAGGCTTTATTTATTTATTCTCCTCATGTTTACATGTAATTATAAATTCCTTGTAGATCCTTAGTCCTTACAGTTGTTACTTTATATTTTTTTTGGGGAATTGTTATTCTTACAAGGAAAATTGAGCCTCCTGAAAATATCAAATTTCCCTTGTGGAAATAGCATTTACCTTTTCTTTCCCTTCCAATTGTTATTGATAGCTATTGCTGTTGTTCACGATTTTCAGTAATTTATTATGTCATTAAAATTGTTTCAGGAGTTTCTGGAACCACTGATAATGGGAAGACGAAAATTTTACTCTTGAAGGGAAAAGAAAAAGAAATTTCTGTAAGTTTTTCATTCTTGCATCCTTCTTTTCCTTTCCCTTTCATTTGCCCCTTAACACCTTGACACAGCTGTCAGTTGCTTTATCGGATGTCGTTTATTGTCAAGGTAATTTAGCAAGGGTTGTTCTCTTTGTTGACATAGAAGAAATAGATTGAAAGTCAAATCTAGAAATAATATAATTAAAAATGACAAACATTAACATTATATAACTAGTGGGGAAGAAGTCTTGTACAAAATTGAAATGTGGAGTGGGGGAGAATTTGATACGTTAACTGTAATTAATCACTGATGCAAGATCATCTTATTTACTTATTGATGGTAGTAAAATGAGAAGTAATGGTTAGAAAATGGGTTAATTGATGTTTTGGTCACTGTACTGGGGTTAATTTTCATTTTGGTTACTGAAATTTTTTCCTTACATTTACATTATTGAACTACCAAAAATATTACAAATTAGTGATTTCATAATTTTCCATCTAAAAAATAGATGGTAGTACTGATTTGGCTAACTTGGACTGGTGTCAAGTGGGCTCACAAAATTGATGGCCCACGTTTAAACTAAAAAATCACTAAAACTGTTTACGTGGCTAATTAGAGAGCAAAAAGGAAATAAAAAAATAAAAAATTCTCCTCTTTCCACCCCTCCCAAATCCCAATTTTCAGATCTTCTCCCTGCCCAATATTTTTTCAATTTCATAACTATCACCATTATCAAATTAAGGCAAAATTGGTCCAATAAAAACTAGAATCCAATAAAACCTCTCAGATTTGCGCCACTGTAAATTTGCCGCTATTCTTTTGCTCTTTATTTTCATTATGAAAAAGAGAAATCTGTTTTATGAAGTGGTTTTCCGATGAGGGATTATGGCTCCGATGAAGTCAGAGGGCTTGGATATTTTTTTATTTATTTTGGTTATAATATTATGGAGGAGCAGCAACAGCAACTTGAAAGAAAATGGAGGAGCAGCAGCAACTTGAAAGAAAGAAGGGAATGCACGAAGAAGCCAAAGCAGGAGAATCCAACGAAGAAGTCTCTGTGAAGGCACCAAAGAAGTTGTCGCCGGCAAAGACAAAGCTGCCGGCACTGATGAAGCCAGGATGAAGGTCACCGGCAAAGTGGAAGCAGCTGAAAGAATCACTAGCCCTATTTTTTTCTTCCCTTTTTTGATTTTTGCAACATCAATTAAAATATATATATATATATATAATGAATGTTCTATGTTATTAACTTATTATTAACAAAATCACACATCAGCTATTTCCTTTTCACGTGAGATGCACGCACAGTTACTGCTTTAATATTTTGGACAGAATATTAAGTAATGACTCGTTTGAAACATTTTTTTTAGTAATGTGAATGTAACAATAAAAGATTCAGTAACTAAAATAGAAATTAAAATTGACCCCAGTATAGCGACTAAATCCGTTAGAAAACAGACCTGCTAGGACTTTTCTATGCTCTTTGCTTGAGCTGATCATGTGCCCTGCTTCCCGAATATTTAACAAGCGTTGTCTGCGCTGCAGCAGTTTGGAAGTTTATATTTCCATTGAGTTTCCCTTTTGGAGGCCATAATTCTGCCTTATTCATTCATTGATGAAATATTTCCAATGTTATGTACTTTTATTGAAGTATTATTCATATGTTGCATTTGCAACCTTTTTATCCTAGAACATGTCCATCAAATGGCCATTATTTATTGCAAGAATACATGCATTAGGCTGTAATTTATGTTTGTTTACACAAACCATGAATCTTGATATTAGGGATTTTGCACTTGATCTTGCATGTTTTGAAGGATTCTCTTTTTCCAAATTAACATTTTCCACTTTCGTCGACATTCTTCCCTCGTAGCTTTGGTCTCTACCCTCTCCTTAATGGAAAAGGTTGATGATTTTCAAGCTTTATGAGACTTCAGTTGCAGTTTAATCAACTGGGTGTCCAGTCGGTCTTGCTTTAGGTGTCACGAAGGATATACTTCAATAGAATAATGTATTAGGTGTTTGGTTGAGTAATCCCATTTGTGCCCTATTCTGTTAGCTTGATATTTTAAATGTGCTTCAACAAGTATAGGCTTCAGTTCACTAGTCGTTTATCATACATTGAAGATCATATCTACAATCTTTGAACTGTGTCCGCCATTGCTACTTTTGACATTGATAAATTTTATACTTCTGTAAATCTCTGTGTTGACACATTTGTAAAAATAGTTGTCATCAGGCGCATTCATGTTCACTACTGCAGCTGTTGCCATTTCTACCTGAATGACAAAACAATCTATATGCAAATGTTGAATCTATATGCACACATACGTAATTTAGAGGAATTACAGCAATACTCTGACCAGGGAACTTTCTTTTGGGAATAAGTGCTACTGCTTTGCATTTTCATGATCAATATATAGGAAGCATAATAAAATGTTCAACAGTCAATTCCTAATAGATTATATATTAAGTCATCTTCAGCCTGATCATGGCCTGCCAAGTCAGGTGATGATGTTTAAGTTCATGTGGAGTTCTTCTGAAGTAAGAAAGAGATGCATAGAGAATAAATTAGTCCTAAAAACATTATCCATTTCTGAGTTCTTCAATCCATCTATAAGAGCATTTGGTTAAACCCAAGAATGAAATCCATTTCTGAGTTATAAAATCCATCTAATCCATCTCAAAGACAAATTGGCCTGGGACTGAAACTTGTTTTTTAAGCAAAAACAATTCGGTTAAACCGAACAATGAAATCCATCAAATTTAGCTAAACCCGAATAACCTATTTTACAAACAGTTAGAACCTAATCCAATACTGACTGTTCAGATAAATAATCTTTTTCATTTATGATATTTGGTTAAAACCATTGACTGCTTACTCAATGTGGACATGGTTGGAAGGTATCCATTACTTGGACACGAGTGATTGTTTTCCTCAAACAAAGATTCATTACAATAAGCATCTTAATGAACATGAAGTCCAAATGAGATGAAGCAGGTTTTTTCAACGTTTTTCGCATGTTTCTTCTGTCATCTTTTTTCTCTCAATTTTATTCTTCCATTTGTGATGTGGTGTGTCCACCGGTTAAGATGCCATGACTGACAGATCTGACACCCATATCCAGTTGTCAAGTGTACGACTCGTGTACTTCAACCATGTTACATTTAATAGTGCTATCAAATGACTGGTTGACGAAGTTAAATGGAAGATTATATTTTGATCAACTTAGATTTGAATGGTATCTTCTTTTTCATCTGCAAATACTTGGGAAGTAATTGATCTTTATCTAAATCTTTAGATAGTAGTTTTAGTTGTTACCAAACAGGCTCTCACTTTTATTATATGTTACAGAAGGAAGAACAACGACATTTACTTGTTAAAGAAAAAAAATTAGGAAACGGCTTTGAGATGCCATTATTGGAATCTCAATGACTATAGCTCAACCACCACAAAAGGAACTCATGGGTGATTAAAGCTAGAATGATGTTAATTTAAAGTCACTACAGTCTTGCATAGGGTGGTCAGCTGTATTCATAGTTGTCATGGTGTTGCCTAAGTGACGACTAAGCGTCCTGGCGTTGGAGAAGGGCAAGGCAACGCCTTGGACGCTGAGCCGCCAAGGCTCACGTATTGGTATTGGTAGTAGACCTAACTTAAGTGATTAAGTTATTTTTTACCATGACCCATCATAATGATGGACTTTTTCAATTATCCAAGTAACTCAACTCATGACTTTAACCTAACCCATGATCTTACTCTTTTGAATGAGAGTAATGCTCGTGAGGGAGATGGAAACGTTGATGACTTTGCTTGAGATATGACTAAAAACAGAGTAGAGAGTAAAGACTTTTTCACAGTGTTAGTTATTATGTTTTGGGTTTTAATATATATAAAATTTTATTGTGCAATATACTTTTGAAATAAAATAAATAATGTATAAATTGTATATTGTTAACGACTTATCACCACAAGGACGCCAGGGCGCCTTATCGCCTAGGTGTTCTGGTGGTCAACTACAGTCGTGTCCCGCCTTGGCGTTGTGACAACTATGGCTGTATGTTGGAGCAGTCATTGGCCATAAGAAATGTAGTTTTGATATCTTGACGATAGTATCAAATTATGATGTGCTGTAAAAGGACAGAAAACAAGTTTTCCTCTCTATACATTTTGAAGGATTTCCTACCTTTTTCCTTTCATGTACTTTTGGGGAACTATCAGTATCCTTACTTGCCACAATAAGAAACTCCTTACTGATAGTTTTTCACTTTGCATTCATCGTACAGGTGCCTAGTGGTTTGTCATTGAAGCAGACTACAACATCGCGTGTTACAAATTCAGGTGGGGTAGCTGTTCCCAGACAGAACCATCGACGTGAGGCTAGTGGCAAGATTATCAGAAGAATACTTCTTAATAAGAATTCCTGCCAAAATCTGTCTGTGCTTCACTCTGAAGCACAAATCCAGACCTCAAATCAGGACAAAAGACCACCTCAACCATCAAAAGTACAATTGTTCCTTGGGGATGCAAAGGGGGTATCAGAAGATAGGGTTGTTGCGAATGATTTACATGGTTTTTGCACTGAGAAGCAGGAAAAGCGTACAAGGAATAATGACAGACCTGATCGTGGTGTTTGGACTCCTCTTCACCGTTCTGATGGATCACATGCGAGTGATGAGTCTTTGTCGTCTTCTACTTCGCAGCATACACAATTGCTCCTGGATCCTGCTGAAGGTGTGATTATTACTCAAGTATATACCCAGGATTTAGTGAAATTGGGGACATTATAGTGCATAGTTGGTTCACAGTTTTTGTTGAATGGATAACTCCCTGGTCTTGGTTTCATCTTGCTTGAAACAAACTTGAATCCTTGATATGAATAGGAGGTTCTCATTATAATATTGTGGGAAACTTGGGTCTCCGGATGATTTTTTTTGTTGTTGTTGTTGAAAAGGATGTAGTTCTTATTGTGCATGTACTTTCCAGGAACTCATGGAGATACGAAGAATGACGTGTTGAGTGCATGTAGCGGAGATTTCAAGCACATTAACAGTGGACACATCAGTCATTTGGCAGTTGATATTGGTCAGTTTTGCCTCTGGAACAGGAAATTTCTTATTTATATGTCATGGATGTATATATTTTAGTACTTCTTGTGATGGGTATCACAACTCGTGTTTATGTACTTGATGCAGGTACCTATAAACATGTTGGTCGCCGTGGACCACAACATAATTTGAAGGATACTGCTGGCTCTTTAATAATTGGGGAGGGTAAACCCTTAAAAAGAGGGGGTTCTTCTAGTTATAGTTCCCACGAGGTGTGCTTTGGACCAATAGGAGTTTGTTGAATTTGCTTTACCAGTTTCTGTATTTTGCTTGTACACATAATTTTAATTTTGGTAAAATTTGGAAATGCAGAAACAGGTTTGGGTTCAAAAGTCAAGTTCTGGATCCTAGTGTTCTAAATGGTAAGCACAACTCTGTGTAAATTGTACTCCATCCATCCACAAAAAAGAGTACCATTTGCTGATTATTTCCCTCGAATATTAAGGTTTTGCATGACACGTTCGAACATATTTTTTAGTATTTGTTTTTGCTATAGTATAAAAATAATCTTTATAGTTTAATATAATAAAAGATCATTAAAAAAATATGTGCGAGTGTCATTTACAAACCTTAATATTCGAAAAAAATGGTATCCTTTTTTCTGACGGAGGGGGTATAATTGTATTCATATTTTGAGTGTATATGATGATATTTTTTTTGCGAATAAGCAAAATTATCGAATCCAGTAGGATAACTTAACTAGGTAAAAACCTAATTTTAATTTCTAAAGTTTCAACTTGAGCAGATCCATGACGTTTGTTCCTGTGCTCATTGCATCAAATAACCCTAAGATTGTGAGCTTATAGCTCAAACCTCACAATTTACTTAATATGTCATATATGCTGCTGTTATTGTACTATTTATGTGCTGATTTCAATTATGTGTAAAAGACGATAATACCAGATTGTATTTATAGTTCCATATTGGAGGAAATCTATCTTATGTTCCCAGTTTCTAGAATCAGAGAATCTTGGTGCAGTTTTCATTTCATTGATAACAGGCACTAGTACCACATTTGATTTAATTTTTAGGACTCTCGAGCTTATTTTTTAAACTTTGTTGGAAGTGCTTTTGTTGTAGTGGAATAAGAAGTCATAGCATCTTAATATACACATTTAATTTATTCAGAGCTATTAGAGTGGGATCCAGTTTTGGGGAGTATGAGTTGAAGCAATAACAAGAATACATCATCCAATATGTGGTGGGAAACAGAATATGCTCTTTTGCTGTTTTGAACTTTAGTACTCCTTCCATTCCAAAAATATAAGATCAAGTTTGTCTTTTTAAAGTCAATAGAAGACATTTTCAAACTCAATTTAATGAGGATAATTTAACGTTTAAATACAATAAATCTTGAATTAGTAGTACTTTTACATATTTTGTAATTTTCATAATTTTATTGTCTAAAATTAAATCATTTCATATCAATTTTGAAGTTGAAAATATCTTATGCCCCCCTTTCTTCCTCCATTTATTTTCTCTCTTTTTTTTAAATTTTTTATTTTTAATCAATTAGTCCTACTCTTTTGTATGTTATTGATTATCATCCTCTTCCCCATTTTCCTCCTCTTTTCCCCATTCTTTACTATATATATATATATATATATATATATATATATATATATATATATATATATATATATAGGAGCCGGATCAGGTCCGGACTCCTGGACCTGATTAGGTCCGGACCTTTTTCTTTTTTTTAATATAACACCTAAAAGAATAATAATTATGGAACTTGAATTTTTACATAATACAGTGTTTTGGGTGTATTTTGGATACATATAATATGTCCAAAACATACCCAAAACACTGTATTATGTAAAAATTCAAGTTCCATAATTTTTAGGTGTTTTAAAAAAAAGCAAAAAAAAATGGTCGTATTTTTAGCCTGTCCGGGACCGGACAGGATCAGTTCTCTCTCTCTCTATATATATATATATATTTGTAGAATATGTGCGTCACTCCTTGAGCTTAGGCCCCAGGGAGATCTTTGCTCTTTCTACCTTCAATAACAATGTTCTTTAGATTTTATTTGCTATAAGGATGTTGGTGTTGGGAATTAAGTCAACACACACCACACAATAAAGAGACACAAAACAACATAAGATTTAATGTTGAAAACTCTTAAGGAAAAACTAGATGCCAAAATCTGAATATCCATTATATCAAAATTATGAGCTTACAATAATTCTCTCAAGTCTTACGCCCTAAAACTTGAGATTCTATAATATACAACACAACTTTTTGTACAAAATAAAAGCTGCACAACCATTCTTCCCATAATCCAATTTTTTACACGGAATATAAAAGCTGCAAAAACTCTCCCTCAGACAAACACAAAACTTACTCACATCCTCTCTCAACTCTTAGGATGTTACATGATTTTTGATTGTGCTGCACTTCAACAACTCAATATAATACTCTATTTATAAAGTACCCACAATTTTCCTCTTATTCAAAACAGGATACTTTCAAAATAAAACTCCTATCACAAATAGATTTCTTTGCAAAATAATACTCCTATTAAAAATAGGAGTTCTTCCTTTCCATATTAGCATTTCTTTTCTTAATAGGAATCGAGTAGTAACCCAGTAGATTGGGTATTGTGAGAAAGAAGCTTCACTCTTAAATCAATTTTTCTTAATGCAATGAAATCGCTAAATTGATGTGCTACTTTTTTCTTTTTTGTTTGGATTGTCTTTGTAAGGCCTTGAACCAAAAGAACACACGCTCACAATGAAACTTATGAAGGAAATAGAAGCATTTAAAATGAGCCGTCAACTCTTCGGTTGATCTTAAAGTTGAGCATGGGAAGGAAAAGAATCATTTTTTTTTGGAGTAAACTTACAATTCAAGATAATCTTCAACGGTTCTATAGCTAGCAATCCAATGTCTGTATGAAATTATTGACTCTCTTTATGAATCAGATGCACCCTCTCTTATGATTCAGATGCACCCGAACTTGATTCTTTGAGAACTTGTAAATTTTAATATCCATGTTACTCTGTAATGCCATATAAAGCATATCCCTATTGCTTATTCCTAAAATGTGAAGTGTTGAAATACTTGTTGATAGAAGCTGCCTTAACATCTTATTGACCGATATTTGGTTGCTGTCTCAGATGGATGTGTGGTTTGTTACCATAATGGAGATTATACATCCGGCTTTTGGCCGGAAATTATCACTTTTTCTGACGGATGATCAGATAAAAGCTTTTCGGAGTGAAGGAAAAAGGTGTATGCGTATGACACTTGAGACCTAGAGGAACTCCAGTCATTCGAAGGGTGCAGATATTGTGATGTATTTACTGGTAGGCAGGTGAAGAAATCCCCATCCTCCTTCCTCGAAGACGACCAGGATGGGAGCTTAATGATAAAAAAGTAGAAGAAATTTTACAGCCTCAGTATTTATCCAGGTGGTCAAATGATGGGTTTTCTTTTACTGGTGGAGATATGGTATTATGGATAATCTCAAACCTTCACATTGACTAGGCCGGTAATCGCAGTATTTGTGGATGTTTTATTTTTGTTGGAAATGTAAATACATGATGTGGATGATGGGTACTGCTGCTTTTAGTCTCTGCAGGTTAAAAAAATACTAGGCCTTTTTTGTAATTAACTCTGTGAAAGGAAGAAAGCCGGGATTGCTTCCTGCTAGAAGTTTGATTTTGTTGGTACAGGCAGACCCTGCGTTTATATCCCCCTTTTGATTTGATATGGTGATTGTGGCTGAATGGAAAATGTGTTTATGCTCATATAAGGTGTTACTTTCTGCATTTGCTTATTATTATAAGTTCTAGTGTTTAATAAGAGTTCCTTCAGCTGGGTGTCTTCTTTTAGTTTCTGGTGTTGACATAAATTCCTAAACTTAAAAGCTCTTTCAATTGCTTGACCTGGAAGTATCAGTTGCTTGTAGATTACTAGTACTCCACTTCTAGTTAATAATATATGTTGAATTTTATATGGAATCAATTCATTATTATTCTTATTAGTATTACCCCAAATAATATAGCTATATATTAAATAATAATTTATATCATTTAATTAAAACGAAAAGAAAAATACTAAAATTTAAAAAACATAACAGATTTATATCATTTAATCATAAATCAACATATATTATTAACCAAAACCTAAATTATTTTTTTTTTGGAAAAGGGCAGAGAATCTGGGTTTTGATTGCCCACAGAAAATGTGGCTGACTACTATGATGACTTCCTTTTCGATCCAAAAATGACCAGATAAAGAAATGAAGCGGATGATTCGAAAATTCATATACTTCTAGCCACCAAGTGAAATCACGTTGTCCATGAAAATGAAATAACGCCAGAGGACAAATGGGTTGAGAACCTAAACCTCCAAGGTACCTCTAGAGCGTTTAGAGCTTTAATGGAACAATATCTCTAACCGAAAAACACCTTTCTTCCTCTTAACATCTCTCTTTTCTTCTTTTTTCTAGCAAGGTTAGATGGTCGGAACATCTAACGAAGAAGATGATTGGAACATTAAAGTTTAATTTCAGATCTAAACATGAAGGAAAAAGATTGAACCTAATGTTAGTATTAATTAATAATATTAACCTAAATTTATTTTTCTTAATAAATTTAGTAGTTACTAAAGAGATTCATTCAATATTAAAATAATTAAATTAATGTGATTATAAGTAAATTAATTTTACAAATATTACATTTTCCCAATACATTTTAATATACGCATTGGGGAGACTGGAGACGGAGCTTTTCAAAGGAAGGGGGTTGAGAAATGGGAAGAAGGGGATATTGTGGAATTGGTTTGAGATCATCCATTTTACAAATCAAACTCTCACCAGCTACTACATCTCCTCTCCTACATTCCTACTACTTTAATCTTCCTTTTTTCTTACTCCATCCTTTCCCACTTCATACATCCCCAATCTTAACAAACTCTAACCCTAATCTCCTTCCTCGTACAAAACTACAGCAATTACTCCTACAGAAATGCAAACCCCAAGATGCTCTTCTTCTGTTCGATTCAATGCTCCAAATGCGAACCCTTCCTTTTGTCATCGATTTCACTCGATTATTAGCTGCTATGGTCAAAATGAAACTTTACTCAACTGTTGTCTCTCTGTTTAAAAATATGTGCGCTTTAAGCATTCCAGTTGATATATTTACTATTACCACGGAGATAAACTGTTGTTGTCACTTGAATCGTGTCGATTATGGGTTTTCTATGTTGGGTGGGATCTTCAAGCGTGGTTTTGTTCCGGATGTCATTACTTACAATACTCTGATCAAGGGGTTACTTATAGAAAACAAGTTTCTGGAGGCTGAGGAATTGTTCATGAAGTTGATAAGGGAAAAAGAGATCGAACCTTCTGTAGTTATGTACGGGACCATTATCAATGGGCTTTGCAAAACATGCAACACTTCCATGGCCATTAGGTTTCTCAGGATAATGGAAAAAGGTGGTTGTGAACCTAATAATGTACCTTATAACACCATCATTGACAGCTTATGCAAGGATAAACTAGTAGATGATGCTTTGGATCTTTCTCTGAAATGATTAAGAAAGGCATACCACCGTGTGTTATAACTTACAGTTCATTACTTCAGGGTCTATGTAACTTGGGTCAATGGGGAGAGATTAAGCAAAAATTAAGTGGGATGGACAGTATGAAAGTTTCTCCAGATGTGATTACCTTTACTATATTGGTTGATTCGTATTGCAAGGGAGGGATGCTAAAAGATGCAGAAAATGTGTTCGAAAAAATGATTCAAAGAGGAGTGAATCCTGATGTTGTCACCTACAATGTGCTCATGAATGGGTACTGTTTGCGAGGAGAAATGGATGGAGCATTGACAGTGTTGAGTACCATGATTATTAAGGGAATTGTGCCCAACAGTTGTAGCCATACTACTTTGATAAATGGATATTGCATGAAGTTGGAAGTAGACAAAGTTATAGACCTCTTCCGGAAAATGCAAGTTCAAGGCCATAGACCAAATATTTTGACATGCAATATCTTGTTAAAAGGCCTTAGCAAGAACCATTATATTGATAAAGCGCTGTCCTGGTTTCATGAAATGGAATGTAACGGTCTAATTCCTGATATTTATAGTTACAATATCCTCATTGATGGACTATGCAAAGATGGAAAGCTAGATATGGCAAGAAATCTTTTTGATAGCCTTCCTTCAAAAGGGTTGCAGCCAAATGTTTGGACTTACACAATGATGATCCGAGCGCTTTGTCAAAAAGGATTATTGGAGAAAGCAAGCGAGCTACTTGTGGAAATGGAAGGTAATGATTGTTTGCCAAATGATGTCACTTACAACACTATTATCCGCGGATGTTTTCAAAATAAGAAGTATGATAAAGCAAGTGCATTCATAGAAACAATGGTTGGCAGGGGCTTCTCCGCAGATGCATTGACTGTCTCGTTACTTGATCTACTCTCAACAAAAGAACATGATCCGACTCTCCTTGCTATGCATCAGAAGTTCTTGGCATCAGTTAGATGATTTACATCATTCAGTCTTGTGATTACAATGTAATCTTCAAGGTCCAGGCCATAATATACCCAATATCAAGTGTTTCCACACTCTTCTTTGTAAGTAAAGTTTATAGCCTTGGCAGTCTCTAAGTAAGAAATTCTAGAATTCTTTTGTTGGTAAATCTCTGTAGATATTTTGAAAGGTATATAATATGTTGTCTTTTTTTTAAGTTAAATGCTTTCATCTCTATTTAGGAATGAACTGTTGAAAGATCAACTTTCATACATGCTGTTGTTACTGTACTATCTATGTGCTGATTTCAATTATGTGTAAAAGACGATAGTACTAGATAGTATTTATAGTTCCATATTGGAGGAAATCTATCTTGAGTTCCCAGTTTCTAGAATCAGATAATCTTGGTGGAGTTTTCATTTCTTCATTGATAACAGACGCTAGTACCACATTTGATTTAATTTTAGTGTTAGGACTCTCAAGAGCTTATTTTTGAAGCTTTGTTGGGAGTGCTTTTGTTGTAGTGGAATAAGAAGTCATTGTATCTTAATGTACATGCTTAATTTATTCAGAGCAATTAAAGTGGGATACAGTTTTGGGGAGTATGTGTCGAAGCAATAACAAGAATACATCATCTAATATGTTGTGGGAAACAGAATATGCTCTTTTGCTGTTTTGAACTTCAGTACTCCCTCCATTCCAAAAATATAAGATCAAGTTTGTCTTTTCAAAGTCAATACATGACATTTTCAAACTCAATTTGATGAGGTTAATTTAATGATTTAATACAATAAATCTTTAATTTAGTAGTACTTTTAGGTAGTTTATAAGTTTCATAAATTTATTGTCTAAAATTAAATTATTTCATATCAATTTTGAAGGTTCTGTATGCCCCCCTTCCTTCCTCCATTTATTTTCTCTTTTTTTCTTATTTATTCTTAATCAATTAGTCCTACTCTCTTGTATTTTGTTGATTATCCTCCTCTTCCCCATTCCCCCTCCCCCTTTTTGTTTTACTGTATTTGTTTGTTCTACCCATTTATTCCCTTTCTTCAGTATATATATATATATATATATATAGAGAGAGAGAGAGAGAGAGAGAGAGAGAGAGTAGAATGTGTGAACCACTACATGTGCTTTGGCCCCGGGGAGATCTATGCACCTTCTGCCTTCAATAACAATTTTCTTTAGATTTAATGTGCTATAAGGATGCTGGGTATTGTGAGAAAGAAGCTTCATTATCAAATCAATTTTTCTTGATGCACTGATATCGCTAAATTGATGTGCTACTTTTTTTCTTTTTTTGTTTGGATTGTCGTTGTAAGGCCTCAAACCTAAAGAACACACCCTCACAATGAAATTTATGAAGGAAATAGAAGCATTCACAAATGAACCGCCAACTCTTCAGTTGATCTTAAAGTTGAGTATGGGAAGGAAAAGAATCGTTTTTTTTTTGCAAAGTAAACTTACAGTTCAAGTTAATCTTCAACAGTTCTATAACTAGCAATCAAAAGTCTGTACGAAATTATTAACTCTCTTTATGATTGAGATGCAACCGAACTTGATTATTTGAAAATTCTTAAATTTTAATATCCATTTTATTCTGCAATGCCATATAAAGCATATCCCTCTTGAGCATTCCTAAAATGTAAAGTGTTGAAATACTTGTTGATAGAAGCTACCTTAACATCTGATTGACCGATATTTGGTTGCTGTCTCAGATGGATGTGTGGTTTGTTACCATAATGGAGATTATACATCCGGCTTTTGGCCTTTTTCTGACGGATGATCAGATAAAAGCTTTTCAGAGTGAAGGAAAAAGGCGCATGTGTAAGACACTTAAGACCTAGAGGAACTCCAGTCATTCGAAGGGTGCAGATATTGTGATGTATTTACTGGTAGGCAGGTGAAGAAATCCCCATCCTCCTTCCTCGAAGATAAAAAAGTAGAAGAGATTTTACAGCCTCAGTATTTATCCAGGATGGGTTTTCTTTTACTGGTGGAGATATGGTATTATGGATAACCTCAAACCTTCACATTGACTAGGCCGGTAATGGCAGTATTTGTGGATGTTTTATTTTTGTTGGAAATGTAAATACAGGATGTGGATGATGGGTACTGCTGCTTTTAGTCTCTACAGTTTAAAAAAATACTAAGCCTTTTTGTAATTAACTCTGTGAATGGAAGAAAGCAGGGATTGCTTCCTGCTAGAAGTTTGATTTTGTTGGTACACAGCTAAATAGCCTGTAGGAGCATTTGAGGAATCGGAGTAAAAGTTTGCAGGCAGACCCTGCGTTTATAACCCCCCCCCCACCACCCCCACCCCCACCCCCATTCCCATTTTATTTGATATGGTGATTGTGGCTGAATGGAAAATGTGTTTATGCTCATATAAGGTGTTACTTTCTGCATTTGCTTATTATTATAAGTTCTAGTATTTATGCTCATATAAGGTGTCAGTTGCTTGTAGGTAATACTCCACTTCTAGTAAAAGAGTAGCATTTGTCATTTTCTTTTAGAGTTAAAATTAGCCTATGAAACTTTAATTCTTTCTTATATTCCAAAAAAAAAAAGTTCCATTATTTTATGAAGGTAGGTATTATAAAGTTCCATTTTTTGCTAGTATTTATTTATTTTGAGGTTTTAATATTTATTTATATATTAATATACATGGCAGGGGTCTATGCCGAATATGAATTTTAAACTATATTAACTAAATTAAAATTTATAAATTAATTAGATGGTTTTAAAATCTTATAAAACTTTCATATCTAGTAATATTCAAAAAATTAGAATTTTAAAAACAAATTATAAAAGTTGGTAACTAGAATTCTTAGATGTACATATAAATTACATAATATTAAAAATAATAGCAGCTTAGATTTTTATTTTTTCAATTGACCATAACTATCACCGACTTTTCCCCACGTGCCATGTTGTAAAACTCTAATTTTACGCTTATATATTTCGAGTGCATGCTGCACCAAGATGTCACTTGGGGCTGTTGCTAATGGAGGATTCTATTACTATTACTATTACTATTACATGTTTTTGTTTTTCGGCCAATTCCTTTTCTAATTTTCATGCATGTATTTTGCTTAATGTATATTTTAATGATGCATGTCATCCTCTACGTATTCCGTTTAATGTATTGAGATAATATATTAAGTAGAAATGTATAATAATTAATATTGTATATTTGTATATTTAATGACTTGCATTAGTAATTTTTTTTTAAAAAAAATGTCAAATAATTTTGGTTGTGGCAGTATTAATATATTTGTGTTTCTAATAGTATTATATTGCTTAAAATTGAACTTTTATATAAATCAAACCCTTTGTATATATATGTGCAAACGAGACATAACACTACTTCTAAATAAATGCACTTAGGCCCAATTAACACACATTTCATATAAATTATGGAATTAAAAAGATGCGGTAACCGTGTTTTTACGGAAGTCGGGGTGCCTACTGCCTAACACCTTCAAACCGCTTAATCAAGTCCCTGAACTCTATGAATCTTGATTTCTAAGGCTTGTTAAACAGAGTCCAACAATTGGGACTTTGTGTAAACCTTTTCAATTTCGGTTGAGTAGGTACAACCATTTCAAAACTACCAACTAGCTTTAAATCGTCGACATTTTGTGTCGGACTCTTTTCAAACTCGCCCTTTCAAGCAAAACTCAACCGATAGAGAACATAAAGGGTAAAAAGAGGAATTCCAAAGAAAAGATGAAATTTTTCTCGACGTCGACAAATGGGATTGAATTCGGCGAAGTCGCGCTCAAAATTTGCACATTTGCTCACCATTTTCGTTCTATGCAAGTTTTCTACCCCACTTGAGGTACTCATCTTCTCTAAATCCACTTATCTACTGGATTCTTAGTTTTAATTACTTAAAACTAATCACCTTTTGATGTCTGGTCTCCGCTCTTACGAAAACCTTAAATTTTGCTTCTTTTAATGTCTGATTCCTTATTTAACATGGATGAAAATCGTTGGATCGATTTGGGCGGGCATGGGTATTTATTTTTGATGGGTGAGTTATACCTAATATTTAAAATGTTGTTAACTGTATCTTCTAACTAGGATTCCATTTACATTTACGTGACATTTTCACGTAATTATTCCGTTAAAAAACTTAACTTGGCCGACGGAAATTCAACTTTGTGTTTAAAAAGTCGAATATAATTAGTTGATTGTAAGAAAAAAAATTCAGTTATCTATTTATAAGTAGACCTAAATTACAGTGACCAAAAAAATATTTACCCCGGTGTTGAGGGGGATGACGTGTCTAGTTTGGAACTACAAAAGACGGAGTAGTTTATTATTAACTTTTTCAAACTAAAGCCCACAACAGTTACGGACACAGTTACACTGAGAGCAGCAAAATTGCTCAGTATCTGAATTTGTGTTTGTTTCCATGGCGTTTGGAGCTGCTGCTGCTGCTGCTATTTCTCCAAGCTTTGCCCAATTCTCCGTCCGAATTCCCAACTCCAAATTCAATCTCATCAATAGTAGTAGAAGAAGAAGATCAATTTTGCCGCGAAATTCCACCGCCGTTGAAGACTCACCTTCCTCGTCCTCCATTGTTAATCCAAAGAATCCCTCCTCAGGTCTCTCTCTCATACACTATATTAATGTATGATTTATTTGTATATAATCATCCGGTTTAGGTGGAATGATGTTTATATATTTAGATGTGAAATATAGGTCTAGCTTTTTGCTTT
Organism: Panax japonicus; assembly: GCA_020205505.1. Lineage (NCBI taxonomy): Eukaryota > Viridiplantae > Streptophyta > Magnoliopsida > Apiales > Araliaceae > Panax > Panax japonicus. Next base: position 52,053,662 of record CM035106.1, read on the forward strand.
ATTCTCTCTTATTATACTTGAGTTAGTTGTATATGATGTGGATTGTAATGAATTTATCTATGGATAATGAGATAATTTGAGGGATTAGGTTCCATGATTTTTGGTATCAGAGTTGGACTTCACTGTACGGTATATATCTTTCAATTTTAATTATCCTGCAATGAAACAAAAAAGATCATTCTAGGGTCTTTGTATGAATATTAAAATATGGCAGGATAATGTGCAGGCAACCAAGAGGCAGATGTTGTTGTTATTGGGAGCGGTATTGGTGGACTTTGTTGTGCCGGACTCCTTGCTAGATACGAGCAAGATGTTCTAATATTAGAAAGTCATGATTTACCAGGTGGTGCTGCTCATTCTTTTGAGGTCGAAGGCTACAAATTTGACTCTGGCCCAACTTTGTTCTCTGGACTTCAATCAAGAGGTCCTCAGGCGAATCCTCTTTCACAAGTAATCTATTCTCTACTAATTCATGGTTTTATTTGCAAAACTGACCTTATCTTATTTGTAGGTTTAATTAAGTATGGTGTTTAGATGTTAATGTAATTGCTTTCTGATTGTAGCAACCGGTAATTCACTGCGATACGATATTATAGCAATTTGTTGGTGGCTTATATAGAAGCTACATTGTACTGAGAGATGTCAAAATTCTATGGATAACTTTAATTAATTTGGATACAAAAATTGGGTTTAGAAAAAACTGATTTTACCTTAGAATCAGTTCATTTTTCTTCTTTGTGATAAGTCACCTTAAAATTAGTTTGTGACACCTAGGCCACAATACAAGGAAGTTGAAAACTGGTCAAAAAAGAAAGTACTATAAATCTGCTTCCAGGGTCTTATTCTGAATTTTAAATTTTTGTAAACTTCTTAGCCTGTACTTTTTGTAGCTACTACTATTATTCTATCAAATTTTAAACACCAGCTGTGTTTATCATGTGATATAATGTGGCAGGTGCTGTGGAATTCATGTCTTTAACTGATAAAAGATCACTGCTGCGATTGGTTTTCCACAAACAGAACGTTATGGTTTTTACATTAACAATAATTGTAGCTTAGAGGTGGGGTGAACTTACTTTCCACTAATTTTTGTAGTTGAGTTCACCTGTTTTTCCAAGGTAAGGAAATATTTGTTAATTACTTGTGTGGAATTATTCTGCTTAATTGACCTGTAATTCCATAAAATGTATAAAATATAAAATCTATCCATTATAGTGCTATTTTTAAAATAAGATTATATACCAGTAATATTTTCTGTTAAACTATATCTATAATTCAATTGTTGTACTATAATCTTATGATAACTTGTGTTGACGAATAATGACTTAATGTATTTTCTTTTTCTGCCTAAATTCTACTTGTGTCTAATATACGTATGCATGCAATCAGCAAAAACAATAAAGGAAGAATCTGTCTGGGGCTCCATGTGAAAATTTTGTGACCATATTTGTATGGTTCTTAGGTTCTGGATGCATTGGGTGAGCCAATCCCGCGTGTCAAGTATGATTCATGGAAAGTTTATGTACCTGAAGGCGAATTTTTGTCACGTATTGGTCCAACTGAATTTTTCAAGGTGGGTTTCACATATTATTTCTTAACATTAAAATTAAAGAAGTGACATTTTTTGAAGCATCTATTAAAAAAAAAGAAAAAATGATAATGGTTGAAGTATTCTGTTATTCTGTTCTGAATTATGTTTCTTAAATGATTTTTGTAATGCCTCATATCATTATCTGTTTGATCTTCGCCATTAAATTGTTAACTTGTGTTTTTACACTTTCTTTAGGCATTCTGGTTCTGATTGATCTTAACCAAGCAGAAAACTGAAAAGGTACTACAAATGCTAATTTGTCTTGACGAGGGAAAAGAAAAAAAAACTGAAATAAAATTCTACTCAGTTGTTGTCACAAACTGTTAAATTTGTTGAATTGTGTTGAACTTGACGTGGAAAAGGTTTTTTTATTAATGTAGTAAACTTCATTTGCTTATTCTTTTGTTGTTGCCGGCTTGCCGCTGTAGGAATTAACCCAAATACAACCCTCTCCGCTATGCCAGAATTACAGCACTGGATTAATACAAAAACTGTAAATGAACTAAACAGGAGTATACGACATGTGCATAAGATTGGAGTTACTGAAATGACAATTGTAAGGTGGATGTGTGGTCATATGAGGTTGGAAAGGATCATAAATTAGGATAATTGAAAGAAAATTGGAATAATACCCATTGAGAAGGTGAAGAAACATCAGTTGATATTTGGATTTAACCGGCGTTGGCCGATAAATGCACCAGAATGAAGAAGACTCTTGCACTAGGAAAAACATATAAGAAGAGGGGTTGGCCGAAATTACTCGCCGGAAATTGTATAAAGAGACTTGAAGGAAAGGAATATAATGGATGAGATGAATGGTATTTGATAGGAGCGAGCGGATGAGTGCAATCTGCATAAGGGACCATAAGTAGGGTTTTACCCTGATTCTCTTTCCCCTTTTTCTTCTACATTTTTCCATTGTTTTTTTAATTTTTAATTTATATTTTGTATATATGCATATAAATGTATGTATGTATGTTTCTATATGTGACTGTTTTTATTTTCTTATTTTTCTTCTTATTTTTCTCATAGCCTTTATACTTTTTCTCTTATATATGCGATTAATTTTTATCCTATCCCATCCCAACTAGTTTGGTATAAAAGGCGTTGACATTGGGTGGTCTATGGCACGGTTTTGATTCAGGTAGGTTATTGAGCCTATGTTGAATAGTATGAGTATACTTTTTGATCATTCTCAAGGGGTGTTTTAATGGATATGGTAATTTACATAATTTCGTACACTTGCTTTAGTAAAAAAGTGTCTGATGCAAGAATTCATCTGTTAAGTTTATGGGGCCTATTTTATCAAAAGAAGGGAAAAAATAGACTCTAGCAGGGACATAGTTTAGTTTTGAATGGTATGAGGGAACCATGATATCTGATTTCATGTGTATTACAGTATTACTATATTAGCACATGTGTATATATATCTGAGCCATCACAAGATGCTCCATGTTAACCTCCTTAAAGCTATCAAGCTGCGTTGACAATAACCATAATTTTGTCGATATCTTTATTCTTGCAAAAAGCATATTTTGACATTTCAATCATTTCTCAGGACCTTGAAAAGTATGCAGGTCCAGATGCTGTACGTGAATGGCAAAAACTTCTTGTGAGTATTCCATATATTCATTTCGTCATCTATATTTATTTTCCTTGTTATTACTTATTCCATATATATGAAATCTTGCTTCCTTTTCCACTGAAGGAATCCTAATTATCACTAATAAGAATTGAATATCTAGCCAAAGTCTTTCCTCCACTTCTATTTGCAGTGGTTAACTATGTAACTGCAAATGGCCTTTGGAGCTCTGGAAAGCTATGAAATTATACATGATTTCACAGTTACCCATTGTTTCCTTTTTATGTCTCAAATATAAACACATTTTCTTATAGGATGCAATACTTCCGATGTCTTCTGCTGCAATGGCTCTGCCGCCTCTATCTATTCGAGGCGATTGGGGTGTTCTTTCCACTGCTGCAGCTAGATATGCTCCATCTCTCTTGAAATCCTTTGCTCAAATGGGACCTCAGGGAGCTCTTGGTGCTACGAAACTTCTCAGACCGTTTTCGGAAATCATTGATTCTTTGGAACTAAAAGATCCTTTCATACGCAATTGGGTGGATCTTCTGTCTTTCTTGCTTGCAGGGGTGAAATCTAATGGTATACTCTCAGCAGAGATGGTAACTATTATAGATTAATGTTTTTTCTAGATATCTTCTTTGGATAATCATGTAACTTTGAAATCTTGCTTGCTGTTCTGTTTACGACTATGGAACTAGTTGTATACTCATCTTTTTCAAGTCACATAATGGAAGATTTATAAAGCTATTAATGTACTGTTAATACAAGTATTTCAAATGTGATGTCGTGGTTCGAAATAATGGCTATATAGGTGTGGGGTTTATTGTTAGAGATCATGCAGGGAAGGTTTTAGCTTGTGGAGTTGATAAAAATTATTGGTAATTTCTCCAGTGCATGTATGGAGGCCCATGCAATTTTGAGAGCCATGACTTCTTCTCTTGATAAATGTTTTACCAAAGTGATTTTTGAGAGTGATGCAATTGGTATCATTACCAAATTGCAGAACAAGTCTCTAGTTTTTTCCGATGATGACCAGATTGTAGGTGATTGTTTACAGCTTCTAAATTCTTTTGTGGTTACCAGATTTTTCCATGTCCAGCGAGAGGGTAATAGATTGGCAGTTTGGCACATGGTTGCTAAGTAGGCTTTTGTCACAGGTTTTAAATTTCCTGGTTTTTGGATGAACGAAGTTCCTCAATGTATTATCCCTTTGTTGGATATTATTCGTGATGATTAATAAAATCCCAGTCTTCTCGAACTGTTCTAAAAAACAATGATGATTTCTTGCTTAGCATTTTATAAAATGTACAGAAAATTAATTAGTTTTTGTCAATTTTTTGGAGTATAATTACTCGCTCAATCTACAATATAATTGATATGCTTAGTTGCTCGCCTACAACTGTGGTGGGAGAGATGGAAAATTTTGTCCTTGCATTAGAACTATGGACCTGTGAGAATGTCAATCACATATTTCCTACTGATGAGAATCAAACATGTTGATAGACATATATCACTACCCCATCTAAAGAGTACTCAGTATTTCCACTTGTGTGTGAACTGTGAAACAGTGTACTCGCTGTGTATTCTATTTTTTGTATTGTCAGAGCAGAGCCTGTTCACTTATGGCTATCTTTTTTTTTTGAAAAATGGAGTACATTTTATTCTTAAAAGTAGAAACCTTCATTTTCAGTCATAATCTAATTCAACATTAGTAGCTTTTTGACAATTATGAGTATTCAAACACTTCATAATTTGGTTTTCTTATGTGGACAACATGAGTACGTTTAGAAAATATTTTAATATTATTACTCCCTCCGTCCCAAGATAAAAGTCATCCATTGACTTTTATGGTCAAATTGACCATTTTTATAATTAACAATTAAACATATATATTTAGATTTTCAAAAAAGCAAGAAATACTAAATTGTATGTAGTTTATAATGTTTATAGACTTTTTACATATATATAAAAGAATAATAAGATATATTGATTTGAAAAATGGTCAATTTAACCATAAGTCAATGGATGACTTTTATCCTGGGAGTATTATGTTATCCTATAATGTACTTCTTTATATGAGTGTGCTTAGGGACCTCATTTGTTTTGTGTGTTCTCTAAAATTTAAAAGAAAGATAATCTAAACTTGCTTATTTTTTTAATAGATATCATATCATCTTTGTTTTCAGGTGTACGTGTTTGCAGAATGGTACAAGCCAAATTGCAGTTTAGAGTACCCACTTCATGGAAGTGGAGCAGTTGTCGATGCTCTTGTCCGAGGAGTACAGAAGTTTGGTGGGCGGATCTCTCTCAGGAGTCATGTGGAGAATATTGTTGTTGAAAATGGTCGAGCTATAGGAGTAAAACTAAGAACTGGTCAAGTGAGTAAATGATTAACGATTAAAAAACTCTGTAAAGCTGATCAATTTCAAAATTTGAATAAAAAACCACTCCATCAATTGAATTTTTTTTAATTTGTGTTGCAGTTTGTTCGTGTTAGAAAGGCTGTTGTCAGCAACGCATCTATGTGGGACACTTTGAATTTATTACCAAAGGAAGTTGTTCCAAAATCCTACCAGGAAAGGATCAAATTGACCCCCCAATGTGAATCATTCATGCATCTCCATTTGGGTTTTGATGCAGAGGTGAGCTGTTGTAACTGCTCTGCTATTGTTGTGTCAACTGATCGTATGAGATTTTTCTTGTCCCATTTATCTTCCTGTGCTACCTAACCAAAGGAGGGTAATTTATAATCATTTCGATAGTCGATCAGGTTACCATTTTACCATTTTGTGCTCATGGTCAACAAGTTATATTTGTATTAAAGTTTCATTCATTATGGGAATGTTACATATATTTTGGGACTGCCACTAAGAGAAAGCATTACAATTAAATTGGACTGAGGGAATGTGCTTTTTCTCATGTGATGCAAGTGTGATTATGGTAAAGTGTGTTTCTGTTAAACCAAAATAGCTGCAGCATCAAAATTGGTTAGATGTAAATAGCAATCGATACATCTTACACATGATCACGTAATTTTTGGCTTGTATTACCCTGGCTTTTCGGCTATGATCTGAAGCCCTTTTTTGCTGCTGTTTGGATTGTCAAAATGACTTCATCCACCATGCGTCCTGATTTAATGTTCTTTAACTTATTTCTTATAAGCATAACTTCTTCCTTCATTAAGCAAATTTGGTAAATATTATCTGAATGTGCAGGGTATGCATGAGGACTTGGGTATTCATCATATAGTTGTGAATGATTGGAAGAAAGGAGTTGATGCTGATCAGAATGTGGTTTTGATATCTGTACCAAGTGTACTTAGTCCGGATCTTGCTCCCCCTGGAAAACATGTCTTGCATGCCTATACACCAGGAACGGAACCATTTGGATTATGGGAAGGGCTTGATCGAAAAAGCACTGAATACAAAAAACTCAAAGATGAAAGATCTGAGGTTGGACTTTCTGTTCTGTCTCTTTCTGATTCATTTTTAAACTTATAGTTGAGCCTTAGACAATTTTCTTAGGATTGGCGTAATCTGTAGGTTTAACCTTTGCAAATACATTAATAGTGTACTGAAAAACCTAAAAATCATAAACCCTTTTGATTGTGTAACATGTTGTCTATTGTTCTGAATTCTGAGCAAAACGACATTCTTCATAAATTTATTTCTCAAAAGTGGATTCATTTTTGTCAAACTCAGCTGAGTTTCAAGATAGAACATCAGGTTTAGTAATAACGTTGCAGCTGTGGTATCAAATGCCTACCTCCTATCAATAGTTTAACAATTAAAATTCTAATGTGCTTTAGGTCATGTATTGATCAAGATTCAGATATCACATTAACTTGAACATTACTACTAGCAATTATGCTTAGATATATATGCTGAGAGTTCATTGCATCAAAAAAAGAAATTAAGTAAAAAGGTTCATACTAGAGTTCTTATGCCAGGAGTGATGTTCTTTCACTTCCCTAAATATTTTTTTGTCTGTTCAGCCTGCTTCTGCTTTGGGCTCATGCATATAGTCTGTGTGCGCTCACGCATGCCTGTGCATGCATGTACGTCAGTGTGAGAGAGGAACCGAATTAAAGAGCAAGAAAGACCTTTTCATATATCATCTTTTTTATTTATTCCCTATGGTTGATGGAAAATCATGAAAATAGGAATACTTTTGAACAAAGTATGAAGTACTGCGTGATAACTTTCTTTCATTTAGGTCGATTAAGCTTGCTCGTCACATGAAAATCAATAATGGTGATACTTGTTCAATGCTAATAGGTCATTTAGTCTTGATGAAGTTTAATGTCATGTGTTGTTTAATCATCTCCAGATCTTTATGTTCGATCAATATATCTAAGTTATTTTTGGAAATCTCCTTCACATTTTGTCCTGTTTTCAGTCGTCTTTTTCTTTCTTCATGTCCAATAATTGTATGTGTTAAAAGATCTTAATCCAACTTTTTCTAAATTAAGCTCTTCTAATAGTACCGCTACAAGACAGGTAATGTGGAATGCTGTGGAGCGTGCACTTGGTCCAGGTTTTAATCGAGAGAAGTGTGAGGTAAAGTTGGTTGGAACTCCATTGACACATAAAAGGTTCTTGCGGAGGAATAGAGGAACTTATGGCCCAGCTATACAAGCTGGTAAAGACACCTTTCCTGGGCATCCCACTCCTATCCCTCAGCTTTACTGTTGTGGAGATTCTACTTTTCCTGGCATCGGTGTCCCTGCCGTTGCTGCTAGTGGTGCCATCGTTGCAAATTCATTGGTGTCTGTGTCCCAACACTCGCAGCTTCTTGATGCTGTAGGAATATAGCGAAGGTGAGTTTGGTTCATTGTTTTCTTCTTGTATATATAATTAACCCATTATATTTTTTGTACCTTCACTAATATTCCATAATTTTGATTTGTATATTTTTGTAAACACACGCTGAACGAATGAGTTCAGATGTTATAAGCATGAATGCTACTGTGTTACAAGTAATTAATTTCTTCAACTTCCTTGCTGAAATTAATGGGTAAAAGATGTTGACAGAACAGAAAGTTTTCTTTCCTTTTTATTTTACCTTTTAAAAGTCGCTAATGATCATCTCATTTCACAGATTATTTGCCCACGACTCTGGTGCTTAATTATAATGGGGTTGGCATGCAAAGATAAAATGCACTTGTAGCTTATCTTCTCGGGGGAGCACTATTTTCGCGTGTATTTTTTAAATTTCTACATGGTCCTATTTCACATGAAGGTGAGACCCATTTTATTTGCAAGTGTGAGGTTTATGTGGAAATATTAAAAATACATGTGAATATATCATTTTCATATATGGTCTTCATTTTCGGTATCTTCATAAAAATCTTCTATAAACTGACCATACACTTCCATCTCTAAAAGCATGCATCCATGTTTGAGGATTTTATTATGCGGAAATAATGTTGGTAATTAAGGTTGAGAAAAAGGGGTTAAATTCTTCATGGTTTTTCTTTTCCCTGGGGTTTTGTAGTATGTTTGACCACCTATTATTTAGGAAACTTATATTTTTACGTGATTTTTTTAATATTTTTACATAAAATCGTCGCTATAGGATCTATAACGATGGTTTTTACTTCAATTTCCATTATTTAATGTAGGATGATTGTTGGTTTCATCTCTCTAGTGCTATCATTTCTTTCTCTTAGCTGATATGATAGTTATGAGTCTACAAGCCGATACGATAGTTATGAGTATAATGTGACGCGTACGCGTGATCTAATCAATAATTATCAACTGAAAGGGAGGAATGGTCCTCAAGCTTTTTAATGTTGCACTTGCAAGATGGTTTCTTTGGTAATTCAAGAGGCATTCTTCCTTTTAAACTGAACCACCCACCCACCCACCCACCCACCCATAATAGTGAGGAGTAACCTACTGGCCTTGCCTTTCCATTTTATAGAACTGAAAGGTACTCATTCACTAGCATCATTAGCTTAGATTGAGGACCACATGCTGAATAACTATTCTACCTCCGTCGTCGGTTTTATAATATATGACGTTTTAGAGTTATGAGAATTAAGGAAATGATTGCATAATATTAATTGTCTATAAGAACCTTTATCATATAATATTTTTCATGAGAGGTGATTTTGAAAAGTTTGTGAATAATTTTCTTAGATTATATAAAATGTCAAATAATTTGAGAAAAATAAATCATCTACTATTTTATATACTCTTTTCACTTGATGCTTGAGAACAAAGTAAAGACCTCAACATCTTGATATGATTTTTTGTATCATATCATGATTTTGAGGGGGGAAAATTCAACAAATAAAGTAGGATTCTTATTTCTAAATAGTGATTATATGATACTCTTTTTGTTAGAGTTGAAGTACTTCCCCTTAACTTGGGATGTCTGCTATTATATATGTTTTCCTAATTTATAAGTTGGTTAAAAATCTTCACTTTGATTATTCTACTAAAAAAATAAATGGGAGTGTGTTTTTTTATTTTTTATTTTTCTTTTTTTCAACTCCCTCACTTTGAGAGTGTGTTTTGGCCATTGACTTGCTTCAAGTATTTGTATGAGACTTAATTCTCCTTCCATTTCAAAATATAATAGCAAAATGATTTTAATTTCGTTTAAAACTATAAGATTATATATTAATTTAAAAAATAAAAATTATTCGAAATTGACATAAATTTATTTAATATTTATTAAATATTAGTATTGTACATATCTAACTATACTAATTTTTAAATATTTTTTTGAACTAAAAAAGTGTTTGTTAAACTTTTGATAGTTAAATTAATAGTAATTTATTTTTCTGAAAAAAGGAGAGATTTGCTTCCTTTACTTTAGTTTTGAAAATTTAAGGTCAACAAATCAAATGGCCCAAGATCAAGATCAGGGCTACCATACATGATGCTGCTGATGGATAGGTGTTGACCGTCTATGGACGAAGTCTGTGGGTCCATTCAGAATTGACTTTGCCACGTGTCACGTTGGCGGGCAAAAACTCTTGGTGGACAGAAAAAATGTAACAGAAAATTCAACAATGTTATTATCACATAAAAAATGGTCACATAATGCTCGATACACATACATGATACATGCATAATGGGCTATCGCCTGACATGTGGAGTGTGGAGTCCACAGTATGCATGTGTATGTGAGCATTAATTGACCTTTTATGTGATAAACATTATTTCAAGAAATTAGACCAGAGGTATTTAAATTTTATATATTTATATTTTGACCCTGATAAAAATATAAATAAGGTGTATTTAAATTTTATATATTTATATTTTAATACTGATAAAAATATAAATAAATAAAATTTAAATACACATTCTGGCTTATTTATCTGAACCTTATTCTTCTATTCTGATAAAAATATAAATAGATGGAATTTAAATACACATTCTGTCCCATTTTTCTGTTCACGTAGAAGCAATTGGGGGGGCGTCCGGTGCTTATTGACCGGTGCTAACGTCCGGTTCCTTTGTTTTGGTTTTTTTTTTTTTTTTTGGTTTTTTTTTAATGACAATTATAAAAATAAAGAATAAAAAATAATAGAGCAAGTTTTAACAAAAAATTGTAAAAGAAAGTATATTTTTTATTAAAAAAACACTGTAAACAGTTTACAGTGTTTTTTTAATAAAAAATATACTTTCTTTTATAATTTTTTGTTAAAACTTGCTCTATTATTTTTTATTCTTTATTTTTATAATTATCGTTAAAAAAAAAACCAAAAAAAAAAAAAAAAAAAAAACCAAAACAAAGGAACCGGACGTTAGTACCGGTCAATAGCACCGGACGGCCCCCCAACCCCGTAGAAGAACTGGTTGGCGGGAGTAGCAATTCGGCTGAAACAAACTGGGACCACGTGGCATCCTCAGCTTAAAACTCGGGCTTTTGGGGGTAAAAGCCGACAAAAAAGAGAATAAACAATAAATCTTGCGGGACAGGGTAATGGGACAGGGGAATTGGACCGGTTTATTTTTTTTTATTTGTGATTTTTAAAAAATGTATAATATTTATTCTAACAGAAATTTTTATAAAAAATAATATTTTAGTTATAATTTGGATACATATATAAAAATAATCTATATAACTCTGTTTTTATATATGTATTTAAATTACACTTAAAATATTATTTTTTATAAAAATTTCTGTTAAAATAAATATTATATATTTTTTAAAAATCACAAATAATTTTTTTTTTTAAAACCTGTCTATTTTCATGTCATTCGTCTGTCCGCGTAACATTACTCGAGAATAAAACAGTCCAGATCATGCTGGAAGAAAGGCCTGCCCCGTTGTGACTGAGAGCTTATCCTATTGGAATTGACCACTATACCCTTTTCTAATCATATATAGGGAAAATGACATATAATAAATGAATAAATAAATTATAATTTTTTAGGAGAATATTTTTCCAAAATAATTTAAAAACATTTTTCCTATCCAAAATTAAGTTACCTCCTTTCTTTTTCAAATGGCCCCAAAAAAACTGTTGCGTTAAAATTTACAACTAAAAAATAATAATTAAGAAACAATATTTAGTCACTTAGTCAACAAATATATCTATTGCTACTTAATAATTGACTTTTTAAAAGGAAAAAATTGTTCTAATTTATTTGTCGTTATAATTTTCAAAAATAATAAATTATTTATTTTTTTATATTAATCCTAACTTTTTTCATTGTCTTAATAAATTTTTTTTCTTGTATTAATAGTTTTCAACTTCGTATAAAGGGATAGTAATATAATTTCATACAAATTTTAATTCTTAATATTAAAAAAAATTCTTAATTCATGTGGTTATTATGAAACAGAGATAATGCTAAAAATTAGATTTGATAATTTTTATAAATGTATTATAAAATGATTTCATAAATGACTTTATCAATAGTATTTTTACAAGCAATAATTTTATCAGTTATAATTACATTAACCGAAATTATGTTTTTTTTAATGTATTTAAATAAATTGACTTTTTATTCTATATAAGCCTTCACCGAATTTGTGTTGTGTATCTTTGAACTTGGCATAAATTATTACAAATTTGTCAGTGAATACTGTCAGTCAGTATTAGTATTGAAACCCGCAAAAAGAGGAGAGAGAAAGAAGAAAAAGTGAAAAATGGGAAACCAAGAGGAATCAAATCAACCGTTTCTTTTCATAATTTATCCTCTTCTTACTCTGTTTACTCATACTTTTATCGATTAATTTTGATCAGATTGTCCTTGAGATTGATAATTGCTTCAAGGTCAAAAAGTTGACAGAAATGCACGAATTCTGCTTCGGATTTTCTTCAAAATTTATCCAGGTGAGTGTTATAGATTCATTTTGATTATTAAAATTAATTTTTTTTAATTTATTTTTAGGATAGCTTGGAAGAGCCGTTCAATTTCTTTTTCGAGCTTTGAATTTGAATTTTCTGATGGTTTGTGTAGATAATACGTCTTAGATCTGACTGATAGTGTATTTACTGATTTTGTTTGAAATTGGTGTGCATTAATAGTGATAAAGGCCTTTCATATTGATTTGATCAACAAGCTTTTTTGCTATATTTCGACTCTTGACTAGATTATGAATGGAAAAATTTTCTTTTGGATTCTCTGGAGATGAAGGCTTACTTTTTACGATGGTGAATTATTTTAACACTTATCCCAACACATTGTCTTTATTACGAGAGCCTAAATGATTTTTTTTTTACGAATATATGATGTGTGGCCATTATTTATTAATTAAGGCAGAGTTTTGCTGGACTTATCTTGGTGGTGATGGCAACTGAATTCTATTGCCATAGTGGATGGATGATAATTTTTGTCGGTGATTATAACTTTATTGTAGATTAAGATCTATTAACAGAATCTTATTATATTTTAGAGGATTATTTTAGGTAGTCGATCCTAGAGTTCCACTAGTTTTGATCTTAGCCCTTGATTGTATGGCCTAAGGGCTATGTAAATAATGTAAGACGATACTTCTCATTTATAAATCATAGGAAAGTTGATGAACGTCCGTGTGAGGCATGGGCGATGTCCATTTTTTCTTATATTTTGTTGTATTATAATTTGAGTTAAATTTGTTACAATCAATTTTTTTGAACTTTTGTTATCTATAGTTGTATAAAATTACATTGAAAAATCTGAAAGCTTAACAATCTTATTATTTATAAATGAAAAAATAAAACCAAAATTGATGAATAAGTTAATGAAAAAATAATTTATAAACATATAATTAGTAATTTACACGTAACTATATATAGTCGTGTAAGAGATAATAAATAAAAGTTAATAATTATCTTAGTAATAATAATTTAACCAAACATTTAAATGAAACAGTAGATAAAATTGTCTGGTGAATTTTTAGGTACTTAAAACAAGGTAAATGGAAAAGTTATTGAACTCATATGGTTTGACTTTTAAAAAATAGATTCAAAAGCTACACTCCCACACGTAATAATACCAAAATGCAAAAGAATATTCAGCATACAATCCTTTAAAACATAAATTTTGACCTTTATAATAAATCAAATTCAAAATATTAATAAGAAACATCAATGTTCTAAAAGACGCTAGGCGGGCAACTGAGGGGGGCCTAGCGCCTAAGGGGCCTAGGCAGGGCCTAGGCGAGATTTTTTATTTTAAGCCAAATTTAATATTTTATCTTACATTTATCCAAAAATAATAATAATATAAAGCAAAACAATCTATAATAAAATAATAAAGACATTTGCTTAAAGTTCAAACCTATATCCATATTGCTAATGTCAAAGGTCAAACACAAACATGCAATTGTTCAAAGTTCAAACATATTTTTAAGAATTTAATTCAATATTAAAACTTAAGAAACTAAACATAAGTTGAAGAATTATATTGAATTAAACTAAATATTACAAATGTATCATAATTTATATAATTTGAAGTTGGTACAAGTTCAAAAAATTACAACTATAATAAAATTATCCATTTTGACTTGATATTGTTCACTTCTTATTGTGATTTGATATATTACAACATGTATTATGAATATGGTAAATCATTAAAAAAATAAATATATCAAGATCTGATTTGGGTAATTATTAAAATAAATAAAAACTCTCCGCCTAGGCCCCTGGAGGAATTTTCTTGCTGCCTTGGGCCTAGGTGAGGCGCCAGGGGGGCCTAGCGCAGCGGATTTTTAGAGCACTGAGAAACATATTATCACACAAACAAAGTACGTAGTTATTATCCAATAAAATTTTCACAATATATCATACAAATAAATAAATAATAAGAAGAAGAAGGAGAAGGAGAAGGAGAAGGAGAAGGAGAAGAAAAAAATAATAATAAATATTACTCATGATTACTAATCATAAATATATAATTGGTTTAAACCTTTCTAATGGAGAGTACTGGAAAATCAATTCATGAACTGTAAAAATTAATTATATTTGATAATTATATTTGGATACTTGTTGAATTTTCATCTAATTTAAGTACTCACCCTATTCACTTGAGCCATGGAAGTATCACAAGTTATATTGTGAAGATAATGCTCATTGCATATTCTGTGGCATCAGAAATTAGATAACTTGTAATGATTCTTAATGGGCTATGAGGTATCCAGGTAAATTGGTAACACAACTTTTATGGTCAACAGCATAAACATTTTTTTTTAGAATCCATAGAGCTTTCTATAAAGAAAATCAAACCGATTACTCTTGAAATTTTCCTTACAAGTCGTACTACTACTATTAATTTATTAAGAGAACTAGAAGAAATCTTAAAGTATTAGTCTACCATATGTTCCATTTAAGTGATAGGGTATTCAAGCAATTTAAGAATAGTCAAACTTACGTAGATCATGGTTCGATGCGGTACGTGGACTGAAATCGGGAACAAAAACATCACTTTTCGTGGTAAGGAGTACAGTAAGTAGGTTTTTTCGAATCTCTTACTTGTTATGAGAATATGTTTATTCAAACCATTGTAGGATTGGAATAACTTTCTAAAAAGATGTAGTTAAAACTAGTTGAAATATAGTTAAAAGCTAGTTGAGTTATTTCCAAGTATAGTGTCACAACAAGAGTATTTTCAATGAGATTATGCCACATCATCTCTTACTTGACACCTAATAGGCGTCATTTGACTACATTAGTTTACATTCAAATACATTTATTCAAAACGTGTTATGATTGGAATAACTTTCTAAAAAGATGATGTTAAAACTAGTAAACTAGTTGAAATATAGTTAAAACTAATTGAGTTATTTTTAAATATAGTGTCACAACAAGAATATTAAAATTTTCAATGAGATTATGCCACGCCATCGCTTACCTGATACCTAATAGGTGTCATTTGACTACATTAGTTGACATTCCTTATAATCATCTTTCATGTATTCAGGTTTCTAATAGAGTGTTTTAGATTTACTCATGTGATTACTATACTTTGTAAATATCCTTATATTTTATAGGATTATTTTAGGCAGTTGATCCAAGCGTTATATTAGATTTGTTCTTAGGCTTTGGTTGTATGGCCTAAGGGCTATATAAGAGGATACTTCTCATTTATAAATCATAAATTGAAATTGTAATCATCCTCGTGTACGAGTCGAACTCCAACTTAATATTTTGAGATAGGATAGAATAGAGAAAAACGAGTGTGTGTAAAAGCAAGAAGAAGAGATTTTTTAGTAGAATTAGTTCGAATGATTTGTAAATTCCTCTTCCGAGGATGTCTTTGAAAATCTCCAAGTCAATTCTAGGATACTTTTGGTTAATTTAATTCAATACTCATCCAATCGAACTGATGAAATTTGTCTTTTTGTACATTCAATACTTTCGTAGAGTTTGTTTGAACAGAGCTAGGAATGGTGAAATTCAAGAAACAAATATTTTAATACGTTTTATGAGTTCAATAGATTGACCTGACCTTCTTATAACTATGTTTTCAATTTTTAAGCTTTACACAATTATCTGTTTTTAGGTTAAGTTCAATTTTGTACTTTATGTTGGTTTGAACTAATAATGACCTTTCTTCCATAACACTTTTTTATAAAGAAAGAACAACAATTTAGAAAAGGTTATTGGTTTCTAATTCCACAAGTATGCTATTGTAACAAGTAACATTCATTCCTCTTATAAACTTGTATTATAATGTGCAAGGAAAAAGAATAATCATGCCACCAATCTTCTTAAAATTATCTTTTTGATCCACTTAATCTTGTCATTGTATTAGGTTGACATCTGCTTGAGAGGGATGGACTGCCAATTCACAAAAGTGCATATGGATGGTAGAACATATTAGCATCTGTGATACTTAGCATTCATATCTATGGCGTCTGATGGCCTAGATCATGGGAAAGTAGGCAGTTCAAGAACTGTTAATGGCTTCAATGAGTCATCCAGTTCAGTTGACTGTCTGGGCAGGGAGATGCTTGAGATGAGATTGAGGGACAAAGTGGACCATGATGATGAGAGGGTAAGCTTCTGAATTAATTTATGACTTTCTGTTATTTATTGCCATGGTTTTTATGAATACCAGTATTAAATTGGTGATGGATAATTTGATAGAAGTGAAAGCAGTTTAAGTCGGCTGTTCTATTTTGAGGGGTAAAAAAATATTTATGTCCTTTGTTTAATTAATTTTCTATTCTTACTTGCATTGCAGGACAGTGACCCAGATGTAGTTAATGGCATGGGGGCTGAAGTAGGACATGTGATAAGAACGACAATTGGTGGCCGAAATGGTCAATCTAGGCAGGTTGACAAGAAAATGCTTTGTGATAACTTGTGAAAAATACAAATATAAAAATTTTCATCTGTTGCCGTGGTACATTATATCTAATTTAACTTTCTTTGACAGGTCATCAGTTACATAGCAGAGCATGTAGTTGGAACGGGTTCGTTTGGTGTAGTTAGCCAAGTAATCAGCAGTTTTATCTAATTTCATCTGTTCTGCTTCTTTAATATTTATATTTTAAAATTGATTTAAACAGTTTTTATTCTTGTTTTATTATTTGAGATAATCGAACTGCTTCATGCAGGCAAAATGCAGAGAGACCGGTGAGATCCTCGCTATCAAGAAGGTTCTTCAAGACAAGCGCTACAAGAATAGGGAGTTGCAGATTATGCAAATGTTGGACCATCCTAATATTGTTGCCCTCAAGCATTCTTTCTTTTCAACTTCCAACAAAGAAGAGCTGTACCTTAATCTGGTTCTTGAGTTTGTTCCTGAAACTGTTAACCGTATTGCGAGGCAATACAGTAGGATGAACCAGCGGATGCCTTTAATATATGTCAAACTTTATACCTATCAGGTATGGCCCTAGTACAAAGCAGAGCTTTATTTCCAGTGCCTTTGGATACTGAGTATATTGTATTTAAAACTGGTTTCCTATATGTTTCCTAGTTGCACTTTTGTAGGGGTAGTTTACTATTCAGTCAGATACTCTGTTCAGATATCATTAACCATGCTGTATTGGCACGTAGAACCTCTGCTGTAATCTGGCTTGATGCATGTGCTTCCACAGTTGTGCTAGTTATCGGTCAGATGGAAGCTGTGCCTATTGGATGTCTTCATGTTTTCTGATCTCTTCAGTTAAATAATACTCCCTTGGTTCCAAAATATAAGATCGTTGTTGACTTTTTCAAGTCACTTTGAGACATTTTCAATATCAAAATTGACTTTCAATTGTGGGAGTCTATTTCCCCCTACTTAGAGTTTTAAAATGTCTCAAATCGACTTTCAAAAGTCAATAATAATCTTATAATTTGGAATAAAGGGAGTATAATAGTAATATCTTAGGATTCTAAACTGTTTTCAATTGTGGTTGCATGTTATATTTTTTCAAAATGCTATCTCTGTATCCATGCTATGTTTAATAAAAACTTTAAATCCTAGCATGATGCTTTGTTTTAGCCTTTAATATCTATGCATACGCAGACTTAACATTGGAAATTGAAGTTCTATGTGAAATTGCTGCAGCTACAAGATTATTTAGTGATATGCCACCGCCCACAAGTTCCCTTAGAACAAAGATATTGATCAAAAGCTTGTCCTATTTATATGTCAATTTATCACTTAATGTGGTCGGCTCTTCTGTTAGAGTTTTCATTGTCACTTTTTCCTTTCTTTCTTAACTTCTATACGTTTTTCTGGGTGCAGATATGCAGGGCACTTGCTTATATTCATAATTGTATTGGTATTTGTCACCGTGACATCAAGCCTCAGAATTTACTTGTAAGAATCTTCGACTCATCAAATGGAGGACTTAATGCTTATGACAATTTGTCCATCGAAAACTTAAAAAGTTATGTAATTTCTGTCTCCAATATAACCACTTACATGTGTCCGAGCCAAAAAAAGTCTCTTTCACTCTGTTTTATTTTATATGTCTTTTTGCTGGCTCAATAAAATAACACCATCGACATATAATCATTGTTAAAAGTTCAGTGAAGTAATGTAACCCGAGCCAAAAAAGAATTCACGAGCTCCTACTCGCAATATGATTGCCGGCTGGATTTACAGCTTCCGTGGGCAATCTCTGAACTAAGTTCTATGTTTGTGTACGTATTCTTGCTCACATGGCATTACTAGTGAAATATGAGATAAAATGTAAAAAGATTCACGTTTAAATTTCTTTTTTTACGGTATCATATTTTGTTAGGGGTATAGTTGCAGAAGTACTATTTGATCTCAACTATGCTTACGCACATGTACACGCACACACAAAGCACATCTAAACTCCTAATGCATTTGAAAGACATGGTTTGTCTTGCTTGGTCTTTCAAATCATATTTTTCAATGCAGATAGTATCCATTCTCCACTTTTACCATTGAGGGTGATCTGGAAAGTGCATTGTTCTATGTGGTTGCTTTGTGAATTTAATTTTTGGAAGACTAAATTGCTAAGTTGCTACATTCAGGTGAATCCACACACACATCAGCTGAAACTATGTGATTTTGGAAGTGCAAAAGTTTTGGTACGTTTTTTATGCAACAGTGCTTTATTGGTGATTATACATTGTTTCCTAGCTTCACTTGGTTCTGTTTAACCCTTTCATCAGGTAAAAGGTGAACCAAATGTTTCCTACATCTGTTCAAGATATTATCGTGCACCAGAACTCATATTTGGTGCCACTGAGTACACAACGGCTATAGATATATGGTCTACAGGTTGTGTGATGGCTGAATTGCTTCTTGGACAGGTAGTTTAATTTAGTGGATTTGTGAGCATCACTGTTTCTCAAAGTTCTCTTTCTATCTCTTTTACTAGCTATTTACATGAGCATGTTCTCTTACAGCCCTTGTTTCCTGGAGAGAGTGGAGTTGATCAGTTAGTTGAGATTATCAAGGTGATTTGACTTGCAATTATACCATTTTTAAAAAAAAATTATTTTTGGGAATTCAACTGTTTTTAAAAATTATTTTACATCATACATGTCATAGCCTCGAGATATATTTAAGTCATTGATATATGAATGTACTTGAACTTCAAAACGGAGACAGTTGGTGTTGGTTTAACATGTTTTTTAGACTTTCACTTTGCTTAGCGTTTCATAACATTGGAAATGAAATTGAATCCTTGGAATTGTTGAATGTTATAATCATAATTTGTATTTTTCAACTTGCTGTTTTCCGTAGTCTGGATTCTGTAAAGGGTGGAAAATTTCTGAAACAATATGCTGGTTAAAAATTTATAGTTCTTAAGCCTTTATTCCTCCATAAAGTGCATGCCAAATTCTAATTCTTTACATTTGAGGATTGCAACTTGTCCAAACTATATTCCATCATGATTCATTTAATTTAATTTTTTTTTACAGGTTTTGGGAACACCAACCAGGGAGGAGATAAAATGTATGAATCCGAACTATACAGAATTCAAGTTCCCACTGATAAAGCCTCATCCATGGCATAAGGTATGTCCAATTAAAGATCCTTTTTTCTTGTCTCATGTTTTAGCACTCTATCATAAATTCTTTTCAGAGTTAAAAATCTGAAATATGCTTTATCTTGATTCGAAACAGCCCCTGTTGATTTAGAAGTAAACTTGATAGCATTTATCATTGTTATACCACAAGGTCACAACTGATGCCAGCTGTTAAAAAATATATACTTTTTAGACTCGACCAAGTGATAGTCAGCACTATCATTTTGCCTAAGAAAGAGCATGTAGTCTAATGCTAGGTACCTTTCACTGAATGAACCTCTTTATACTCGTAACTTTGGCGATGGTTATGAGCTAAAGCATGAGAAGGTTTAATATTAATGGTATATGGGTCGGTACAGCAGCTGAAAAGGTGTCCTACCATATGGGTAATCATGCCTTTTACGTTTAATATCTCTCAAGTTTCAAATAGCCAACTGTGGCCTAATGGAGGAGTTACTTTACCCTTGTTAAAGCTATGCAAGGGCAAGAGTGAGACCAAGCCTATGGTCGTACTATAGCTAGGTGTGCAAAATAAGAAAAGTAACTGCAGCCATCTCCAAGTCATTGAAAATCTGGAATATATTGCTCTCTGGGGGTTCAGTTGTCTGTCATAGGTGCTTAGATCAAGTGGGTATATGGTACCTATGAGGCTGTGACATGCATCTCGGTATTTATTCAAAATAGAAATTAGTGACAGTAAAACAAAAAAGTATTGGATTTCTCCCTCAACATTACTAGTAAAATGGATTAATAAACAATTATTGTCCAAAAATCTATAAATTTTGCTTCTTCCACAAACTTTTATATATATTAAGCTTAACTTTTGAGATTGTTGACGTTTCATGACAATTCATCCTCAACTAGATTTTATTTGGACTAGCATGTGCATTTGAGTTTTTCTTAGCTAGTTGGGTCTAAAATGTAATTCAGATCATTTTTATATTTGGGATGCTTGCGAGCAATGGAGTAGGCAATCAAGTCTTCTTCTTTTCTTTGTTTCTTCTTTCTTTCTTTCTTTCTTTCTTTTATTTTTTATTTTTTGCTTTAGTACCTTGGTTTTAATATTTTAAATATATAAGTGCTTTGATTTTAGTACTAAAATTGATTGAACAATCAATATCCTAAAAAAACTATAGAAGTTGAATTCTAGAAATAAAAATTTGTATAAATTATGATTATACATTGAAAAGGTTAAAGTTTCATAATTGATCCTCAATTAGTTTCCATTTGAAGTAGCATGGATTTGTGGATGTTTTTCATAAGAAATTTAAACGTAGTTAGTTAAAAAATCCTTGAAGAAGAGAAAATAGCAGACAATTTATACTCTTTATATGTATGTACGCATATGTTTGTTGTATATATCAGGTCTTCGTTTGTGATAAATTGGAAAACCCGTTTGGCTGAGCAAAAGTTGTGGACATGTTTATGCGATGCACAATAATAGGCTTTTTCTACTTGTCCTGGGTGTTGGCTGCTTGCAATTTTCATAGGATGATATGATATGGTTCAAAAAGATGAAATCTTACTGATAATTTGACGATCTCCATTCAAATTAACTACTAAAATGAACCAAGAATTGATTTGATCAAGGTGGCCAAATTGATGTTTCATAGATTTTAGTATTGCAGTCTTTTCGTGGAAAATGCCCTTCTCTCGTTTATTCTATTGACTGGGTATTTGATCTCTTTGTTAGTCTAAATCTTATTTCTTTCGCCATGCTGTTGCATGTTCCTGTTAGAATGAGTGATAGTTTATAGATTATGTGCTTGATCCAGATATTTGGGTCATGATGATGGTAGCCCAGAGTTGGTGGTGAATTGGATAATCTTTATGCATTAATAATACACAGTTAGTACTTTCAACAGGCTATTAGTTGGTCATTGGTGGGGTCGGAAGCTTAGGAAGCTTTTGTATGTTCAGGAAATCCTAATGATTGGACTTTTACACTGTTTGGGTCCATCCTTAGTTTCTGAAATTACATACTACCTTGCTCTTGAATAGGTTCTGGCTCAACGGATTTTTTACTTAACTGCATGTGTTTTAGAGCTTCTTTTGCTTTTACCTGCATTTATCTTTTGGAACTAGTTAGGGACTTCTACACTGTACCTCTGTATTGTGCTTGTATTTATGTGTAACTTATTTTTAATTGTGTTTGGTGAGCATTTGGTTTCAAATGTGATATCCTTTTGGAGTATGATTCATTTTTAAACTGTTCTCATCTTTAGGTCTTTCAAAAACGTTTACCTCCAGAAGCAGTGGATTTGGTTTGTAGGTTTTTTCAGTATTCCCCCAATCTGCGATGCACTGCTGTAAGTATAATTTCAGTCGATCATTTAACATCCACTGATGAAGTTATAATTTTTCCATTTCTGACGGTGTTATCGTAGTTGGAAGCTTGTGTTCACCCTTTCTTTGATGAATTGAGAGACCCAAATACCCGCCTACCCAATTGTCGCCCTCTTCCTCCACTCTTTAATTTCAAACCCCCTGGTAAGTTTGACAACGGTTTATCATATCATTACACTTTGTAGCGTTTTTACTATGATGAATCGATGATGTTTGGCAATTATGTTTTTTGAAAACCCAATAGTTATGTTAGATTCTTTTGGGTTGTGACTTTTAACTTTCTTAAAAGAAAAAACATTTTTGAAGGCAGGATACCTGAAATACTTTTTTATTCAAATATAAAAGCTATGTTATCCAACATATCGGCCTTATAAGTCGTAGATCGTTCTCGCCTGTGTTTGTGCAATTTAAGCTTCCTGTGAACTTTCAACACATTTCTTTTTGGTTGCGAAATACCTTTCAACACTTTCCTTTTGGTAGAAAGTGATAATAGGACAGAAGTACGCAGAATTTGCAATTCTAGATAACAATTTGGTGGTGAAAAGGAGGAGCACCTGTTACTATTCTTTAACTTAAATCTAGCACTAGAAATAATATGGTTTTCAAACTTGAAAAAGAAAAACCTGAAATTTAGGGAATTTTAGTCCTAAAATTTTAATGCCTATCATGTTGTCCAACTTATTTCATGTAGATGAATGCCGTTGGTGAATTATATGGATCCTATCAAGGGAACAGTAGGTAATGAGCGTGTAACAAATCTTATACCAACATGTATCTAGTTTATAATAGTTTAAATTTAATATTGCAAACAACAGTCCCTTAAGTAAGGGAGCTTACAAAGTTACAATCTGCCTTATAGCAATTGACATCCTGGCCTTAGTGGAGTTGATTAGGGATGATACTGGTTGAAGCCTCAAAAGAATGTTCATATTTAGGTGGCTTGTTCCTTCAATGTGTTATTAACAACTAGGTCAACTAGGGTCGCGACTAAGCTAAATTATATGATGTCTTATTTGTTCTCGCAGTGCGTTTTCCTTGTTTCATACGGACTGTAACCTAAAAAATATGTGCCCCTTGCCACGGTCCTTTCGATAACTTGCTGCTACAAATAAGGACCAAGATTGCACTTGAGAAGTTGTAGATTGAAAAGTAGTTTCTAAACACCTCCTCCCCCATCGGTTCCAGATGTTAGTTTGATTCTAGTATCAGTATCAGTAATTTCAGATACTGATACATGAATTGGGAATTCGGTTGATTATTGTTCTCTTTGACCACTAATCTACAAGACATAAAGAGAATATATGTTGTTTTTGTCCAGCCGAATTTAGCAAGCCTGGTGACGTGTCCTTTTTTTGTTTCTCATTTGACAAAAGCTTACCAATTTATTTATTTTCGTCTGGCAGAGGTTGCAGGCATCCCTCCTGAGATTCTCCGGCGGCTTATTCCAGAGCATGCTCTAAAGCAGAACTCATTCATGGCTCTGCATGCCTAGTGACTATTGGGTATTCTCTTTTCCCTCTGTGCCCGCCATTGCTGCTGTGCTGGTTTGGCATTTTCCTCTCCTACAATTGCCATTCCCACACCGGCTCGGATTTGTATAATTCGGCTACCAATATTGAGCTGTTGGTGTCATCTTTAATATTTATCTATAATAGCTCTTAAGGACGAGTTGAGAGGCTAGACGACTCTAGTTAAACCTAAAACGTTGAGGTGTTTGTTTTAGTTTATACGATCAACTATATACTACCACCACTTGTGTCGATATGTATCCTGACTTGTGTAATATGGAAATGAAGTGAGCCTTGGCTCCTCCAATGAAATGAAGTGGCCACCTTTTGATATAAAACTCTGCATTTTCAAACCCCAAAATATCTTCCCATATCTGCCACATACCAACAAATTACTCCCACCAAAGAAGCAAATACTATACAAGTTATTACAAAGACTTTCCAGATAATCAAAACATTTATGACAAAGGATTTGATCTAAATAAGGTGCAGGTACTATATTTGGATACAATACAGCATAAATACTGATGTAGCATAATCAACTGTTTGTGAATGGCAAGGCTTAAATGATTTATGTTTCTTGGAAGGATAAACATTAATAATTGATTCATTAATTCATTAAGTATTCGAACCATGCATAATTATTCATTAATTATAAGCAATTGCTTCAAGTATTAATTCGATCATGAATATAAATGATATATAAAATCCTCATATAATTATATTCTTACTACATATTTTTTGCTCTTTTTTTTTTATGAATTTTCGTATAAAGTTGAAAATTGATATATAAAATCCTCATATAATTCCTACGTATTGATAAACTTTACAATTATAGTCCTGGTAGACTTTTCACGCATATTAAGAAGAGGAATAAAATGACAAAATTACCCATAATGTCATTAATTATGGAGAGAATTAAAATAAGAAAAATATAAGATATTTAATATTACGGGTATAATAGGAAAAAATGTGTAAAATTTAATTATTAAAGGAAATTAGACATTTAACATGATACTACCTAAAATAATATTAAAGACTTTTATCATGGAATGGAGGTAGTAATTAATTTGACATAAATTTATCACAATATATAATATTTATCGTTTATTCAACCACAAACTCATCAATAGAGAGGTATGATTCCTTTTATTAGGTGACCCTTTCCTTTAAAATTCAAGCAGTACTCCGTGTTCATTTGAAAATCAACAAAATGACAATTAAGCTTTATATGGAACACAACACATTTCTCTCTTTTCGGTTCAAAAAGTCTACATGCATCACACAAAACACCCAAACATACATCAAGATTAAATAAAATTAGTGCAAATTTGAGAATAGTTGTATTCACAAGAAAATAAATCGCACCATCATCTTTTGAATAGGAATTAGGTCGATCAATCCGCTACCAGAAATGTGCAAAGGCGCGCAAGGACACACTCACTGAGCAAAGTTAGAAGGGTAGTTCCAAAGTTATCTCAGAACAACTGCTGCATTTCTTAGGGCCAGATAACTCTGAACGTACTCATTAGGAAGCGATCTAATGAGCTTGAAGACATCCGTATTAGCATAACGGAGGTTTGTCCTTGGATCATGGTAAGGTGCCTGAAGTATAATACAATAATTTTGTCATGTATCGATTGATGGCATGGAATAAGTAAAATAAATATATAGTTTCTAAAGTAAACATTATGAGGCACGTTGAGAGTGCTCGTATGTTGCTTCACATAGAATATAGAAAGCGGTTATCTTGCACATTTAATTAATATGGATCATTTGATCTCATATTAAGTACAGCTAGTGTAACTAATCCACCTCAAGCTAACTAGGTCCATTTTCCAGTATAAAATAGACCATAACAAGACATACAAGTATTTATTTACTTTTTAAGTACTAAATTAATCTATTAAATAATGTTTCATCATACACCAGTAACCACTCTTCAACGCAAGGAAGTTGATTGATAAATTAAGACATGAAATGAGAGACTGCCTGAGAAATATACACTTCATGCTTCTAAGCCTTCTATATTCGATATTGGTATACAGTGGTATAAACTCTTTCCCTAACTTCAAGACAAAAAGAGATCATCACGGTGCTATGCTATCATTAAAGTTATCATGCCATCATTGAAAATGAGTATCTTAGTATTCTATTTTGTTCTCAATACCAGTTTAAATTTTGCGCTCAAAAGATCTTACTTTTAACTTTTATTAAAAAATAGAAAGAAAAAGGATCTTCACTTTCAGTTTTGACATATTAAATTGCATTTGGTAAATTTAAGGAGGTAGATTACGTCATTATGCTAGCGAATCACCAAAAGCAGCCTTAGAAAGAAAAGACCACCATAAGCTCAGGCAAAACTCAAGAATGCATAATACAGAACACCGTCTAGATTTGAAATTGGACAACCAAAAACCAACTGAAAATATCAGCAGTATACTCAACTTTAACTGGATCCTGCCTCCAAAATGCAAACGTTCATAAACAATGTTCGAAAAAGCTAAAAGCGGTACAAAGCGTTTTTCTCCGGACGAGGTGAGGCGTAAGCCTCGATTTGAAAACATATGTTATTGATAAATATTGAATATATACAAATTTAGTGGTGATGAATAATTTAGAGAAAAAGATTTAGTTATTAACACTCGACTCTGTCGAGTAATCAACACAAGAAATGTTTGTTTTTTTCGCTCTAGGGACTTACGTGCAGGAAATATAAACAAACAGGGGCTGAACTGAAACTTCTAAAACTTCAGGGGCTGAAATGAAAGAAAATAAAACTCTAGGGGCTGATATATAAAATTTTAAGGGCTATTTTGAAATTTAAGAAAACTTTTGGGACTAAACTAAAAATTTATAAAGACTATAAGATACCTAACTATAATTATCCATAAGACATTTACTCAAACAGTAGATCTGATACTTGATACTACTTTCCTATCCTTTTCCAAAAACTGAGTGACGAATAGAGAGAAAGAATAAGAAAAAGAACTGAACCTGTCACCAAGAAGAAGAAGAACTGAAGTCAAGGCGTAAGCCTCGAGGCGCAAGGCTATGAGGCATAAGCCTCAACTGAATAAAGCCCAAGCCTCTCGATTTCTCTGTGAGGCGTAAGCCTCGCTACAGTTTACTCCCGCCTCGCCACGAGGGCTCGTGGCGCCTCGATCGCTTTTTCGATCATTGTTCATAAAAACAATAGCATTATTTCTTAGGACTATGCCTGAGGCTATTTGGGACCAAAGGACTAGATTATAAAAGCTAATCAAGTGAAAACTGGAATATAGATCAAGGACACAATTCTAACCAGCCACATACCTCATATCCAGTTATATCACAAATTTTCTTGCATGGGTGCATAGAGGGTGGTGTCTCAATATTAACATCTGCAGAATAAAATCAAGATGACGTGTAAAACTTGACAATGTAAAGTGCCATTAAATGAACATAAAAAGTATTGACTGCTGAAAACTTAAAACATGACATATAGAAAGAACTGAATATATGAAAGAACAAACAAAACCTAGCACCAACACTCAAGAACTCATAGACAATATATTACATACAAAGTGGACATCAACCCCAATATCAATCTGTTAGTACTCCGTGCACAAGGTTTGGCAAATAGCAGAGCCTGGGGAATGTAAGATGTAGGCAATCTTACCTCTATTTAGAGAAAGTTTGTTTCTAGGACTTGAACACTTGACCAAGCATTTTAACAAGTAAACAGTCAACCCTCACGCCAAGCATGACCCTCTCACCATTAATCTGATAACTGTCATTATTAACTATTTTATTAATTTAATATTTAGACTATAGTTGTATTACACTCCTCATTCAAATGTTAAATTTTATTGTAAAACAAGTCTGTTCATCCTGCAGATTTTTGTTTGGCAACTTTCTAACATACAAATACATCTGAATTGCATATTAAAAAGAAGATACAGTTGAGAGAGAAAAGAGATTATCTGATCTGATCTTATCATGTATATTCCAGGTTGTTACCAGAGTTGCATTGTGTTGTATATAGACAAAGCTAGAATACGAATAACTAAAGAGTCAAAGACCTAGTTACAACTTTAATTGACCTCCAGCTAATTTTAAGTGACTGACGATAAATTACACTAGGAAGTTAACTATTATAATATTATACAGCTACACTATGAGAACTATGCCCTGCGCATGATGTTGAGTATAGGATTTGCTTAGTTTCTGAAACATGATAAACTATAAAAAGAACATTATACATAAAGTTCATTTATATATAGTACAATATTATACAGCTACTCCATGAGAACTATGCCCTGTGCATGATGTTGAGTATAGGATTTGCTCAGTTGCTGAAACATGATAAACTATCAAAAAATAATCATACATGGAGTTCTATTGTAAATGCAGCTTATAATCACAAGTTCTGTTAAAAGTGCTAATAAAGACAATCTACCACAAGTGAACATGAAATTACAAAAGAAACAATGAGATGCCATGAATTGCATCAAATACCACTGCGTATTTTGCTACAAGGGAAGAAAAAGGGAACTTACAATTTGGTTCATCAGGGGAGTAATTTTGGTAATTTTCAGCTTGAATGATCTGCTTTAGATGTTTCCAGTGTCTTCCTCTAGATTGCCCCTTTGGGAATTTCTCATACATTTGAACCTTTTTAAAGCTTAGATGAGTCGGCAATACTATCTCTGCTTCAATCACTTCTGGCTCCATCTACAATCACAAACTTTCTCAATCAACACATATCCATTCTCTCATACACACAATCAATCAACCCATTCTTATAACAGAAATGTACAACTACAACAATTATTTCTATTTGATATCCAACAAATAAAAATAGTAATGGCCACAGCCCTTGCAAGGAATGATATGTCCCGCAAAGTAACCATATCCCCATCAGTCATCACACTACTTTATTTTTATTATAGAAACATCTAAATTTTCTGTCTTTCCAATGAACAACTAATAATTTGCCATCATATGAAAAGGAAGAAAACAGTAATTTTGAAGTCCATGTAAACTAAGGTATCAAACAAGGCCAAAATGCAAACAAGAACCAAAACCAGAAGTAAAATCTAAAACTAAATTGTAAAACAAATGCCCAACAAAGGTATACCACAAAAGAAATGTAAAATACTAGTAATCCACCTCTTCAAATAAATTAATTCATTTCTCTTCTTTTGAATTATCTAAAGCATAATATTAGAAACCTTTCTCAACAAATAAGACAAAGTTTCCTTCTCTAAAACTATCAATAAATAATGAAACGTAAAAGCTACAAGAACATGAGATATTGAACTCGAATGGTAGAAAACTAATGATTTTCATGACTAACTACATTGAATCAGGGGAAAATACAGTCACCTATCTACTGTTCCTTCTTAGCCCCACAATGGATTTCTAGTCAGAAATCTACCTATAAAAGGTAAACAAATGGTACACACCCTCTTTCACATTACCACGCAATTGAAAAATATGGAAAAGTTCTAAAGGTACCACCTACTACCAAGGGATCCACTTATTTGTATCAACTATTCATTGAAGTTTATTAAATTTCATTTTACCAAGTCCTATAGACCCTTATTCCATTTGTTTCCTTGATTAGCTTCGTCAATCAATGTCTTGAAAGAATTATATACTCCCTCTGTATCATATTAACTGACAAAATTATTGAGGTCTTCCCAGTTTGGACATTACTACGTGCACAAAACAAATTTGTAACTATAATTTTTTATGTCATTAATATAGTTGAAAATAAATATATATTGATAAAAAATGATAGTTACACTAAAATGTACCATTGGAATTGTTACAAAATCACCTGATTTATCACCCAAGTTGCAATAATTTTGACCTTGTTTCTTTATCCAGCTTGAATCCTGCCAATTCGGCCTCCTTGTAGACCTCTCTAAACTTGGCCAGCCTCCCAGAATCCACATAAAGTTTAATCAAATCGCTGTATATGCCAAATGTTGGATGGAAACCTGCCTCTTTAAGCTTAGAAAAGTATCTTGCAGCTCGTGCAATATCATTTAAAGCAACAAAAAGCCTAATTACTGCACGATATGCTGGAAGATCAAAAAGACAACTTGAAGCTTCCATTTCCCAGACCACAGCCAACGCCTCCCTATACTTTTCCTCAGAATAACGACTATGAATTAGAGTAGTGTACATTACTACACTTGGCTCACCCCCAGACTGTTTGAACCAGTTAAATAAACTCTCAACAATTTCAAATTTCTTAAGCCTTATACAAATTTTCATAACCGCAGTACAATCTTGTTGTGTTAAATTCAGCTCTTCTCTTTCTCCTAACTCGTCTAGTAACACTGATACAAGCACATACTTATCCGGATTCTTCCCAAGTTCTAATATTAGCTTAAGCATAAATGCTGGCATCTAACACTCTATTACCAACCCTGGCATCTGAGAGAAGCTTCCAAGCAAGCTTCAAGTTTCCCCCTCTAATCAAACCCCTCAGCATCGCCTCATATACATTCTTGCTAGCCAAACTAATGAAATTTTCAAGATTGAATGGCATCCTCAATTCCCTGGTTCTTGCCAAGACTTCAACAGTTGACGCAAGAATACGGTCATCTGGAAATAATAGGGATTGCTTCTGAGCCAAACAAAATATCTGTAGAGCTCTGTCAGGAAGATCCATGTGACCCAACTCCCGGATTGTTTACGATAAAGACCCTTTGCGAAGAAACCGAGCATACTCATCAAGAACTGTGGAGGCATCTTTGTCAGGTGGAAGGTTTTTAATTTCTTTGGCTAGCTCAATCAAGAAAGTTGGGTTGTTGTACACCAGTTTACTTACCGATTTTCGCGAAGAAATTGCATGTTTTTTAGGAGTAGGAAGTCCTAGAGGTCGAATCTTGTAAGGAAGTGGAAGTGGAAGAGGCCTTTCCCTATTTAATTTTCCTGGTTTTTGGGGTATTCTCCCTCTAAAGAGAGATGAAATTGATTCAATCTCATCTGAACTCCAATCAACATTGTTATCATCTCCATCTTCTTCAACATCCTCTTCATTCATGTATTCTTCTTTATCTCCATAATCATCATCATCATCGGCTTCAGACCCATTACTGGAATCCAACACAAGACTTTCAGGAATTGAATCCTCACTAGAAGTGGGATCACTCACAGGACTTGTTTTCTTCTTTAAGAATGTGTTGACACCAAAATCTGGTGGAAGCTTAGTTCGCCTCGGATACCGAAGGTTCTTGGGTGGTTTTTCTATGGTGAATTCTGGTACTTGATCGCACCAAAGACATTATGTTATATTCATTTGAATAACATCTTCGAGTTGGAACTATTTTGGATTGGCCAAGTGGATATAGAAGACAGGTTTCCATGATAGGAAATAGAGAGCAAGATGAGAGTATACAATACATGTCTAAGTTTCGTAGTCACTCAAGCAAACTGAGAGAGAATGAATTGGAGTTAGGAGGGAGGGTAATCAACTAGACAACACTTCTACCAAACAATTGGTGTTCCATTCAACCAAGAGCATTTAGAAAGTTACTAGAACTGCCTATTTTGAGATTTCATTTGTCACAGTGCCTTGGTTTGGTTTAAGGCCGTCCTCACAAAGTTCATCTTTGAAATTGGATAAAAACGGATCATGTGCCCCTGCACATGACGCAAGGGACAACATTAGAAAAATTACATTAATAAATTTATTTATTTTTTCCTACTATAATTTCTAACAAATAAAACTGTATGTGCTCATAAGAGTTATCTGCAGACAAAGGTAAAGTTAACGAGGATAATATAACTTTTTACATTCACAATGAACGATCTTAGGGCTGCATAAAGGGGATTCACATATGATCTATGACTGATAATAAAGGGGATTCATATATATACATAGGAAGCTGGGATTGTAGATCAGAACGGAAGGGAGACGCCAAGGAGAGCAGAAATTGGAGAAGGATCGTGCTATCGCACATTTGTTCTTTTATCCCTTCTTTTATTTTTGTAATCTGAGGATGTTCTATAATTTCACTATGAACTAATTTTTAATTAAGATTTCAATGGAAATTGATGTTTAAAATTACTTTCTTATTGGTTATTATTGATCATATTTGAGTCGTTTATCATATTTATTACTTATTGATAATTGTCTAGTTAACAATTATTGTGATAACCTGTATGAAATTGACAAATGGATTATAGGTTTAGATATGAATATGATAACGTGTCTAGTTTATTCTTCTTAGGATTGAATAACATGATTTGTGTATAGGATAAACATATACCTATATGCCGTATGGAATCATTGTGGGAATCTGATCTTAATGAATCTTGTTCTAAGTTAACTCACATAGACATATAGTGATTTAATTAGACAAGATATTTTTATATGACCATTGAAAGGGGCTTATAGATAATTGAGAATTCTCGGATAACGATTTAGTATGATTAATTAATTGAAAGAGAGATTTAGACAGGGATTGGGAGAAATTGTGATCTTAGCTTTACATTTGATAGTAATCCATGCTTAAGAATTTATTTGTTTTAGAGTAACTAATTTTAGTTCATAATTTAATCATTTGTTTAAATAAAATTGAATTAATATAAAGTTAGTACTTGGTTAAAATTATTAGCATATTCCTCGTCAATCAGACTCTACTTATCACTTTAGTACTTGTTGATTGTGTATGCTTGCACATAAATTGTCAATACTCAATTCAGACAACAAGTTTTTGGCGTCGTTGTCGGGAACAAATTTTTAGCGTCATTACCGAAATTGACACAACATGAAGCTATTGCGATATTGTACATTTTTATACGAAGACACTATACTTATTGATAAAATACATTGATTGCAGTTTTTGTATAAAATACATTTTTATAAGATGAAAAAGTTTTGTAAAAAATTAAAACACTGATTATAGCATTATAAAATTAAAATATTAACGTATATATTTCAATTTAGTGTCAACGAGATGGAATAGTTTTACAATTTATCATGAAAAAAATAAAATGAAATGAAATAAAAAATTATAACATGTTTTAGAGGATAAGGAATCTGTAACTAATATAAACGCGGAGAGAAATTAATATAATATAAATTTCTTCGTTCGCATTTTTTTGTGGTCATCATGTTGTTATGAATGGTCTTCCAAGGACTAATGTCCCTATTACTAAGACTATATATTTATTATTTGTGGGTACCAGGAGTTTACAGTTTCAAGTTGACCTTGTCGGAAAACTGAAAGTGCAGGCTGCTCGATGAAGATCTTAGTTGACCATAAAGATGCAATATCCCTTATGCCACTAAGTTTAGATTTGAAGTTAAAGAAGGATTTGAATTTCAGACGGTCTAAATTTACTATTAGTTACAATTAATTGTTGCATAACAAAGATCAACTCTTCTTATTAACATTTTTTTTATAAAAAAAAAACATATTTATTTCAATTGAATTCTAGAGATACATATTATCCTAGAGCCTAGGGAGAATCTAGAGAAGGATTCAGTTCAAATTTCTGTTAAGGGCTAGATTCAAATATGTGATCTTTCATGGTAAAGGAAGAGGCTTGAACTCTATTGCTACACTAGTGATCATCATCGGTCTAATAATGATCAACTGAAATACAAAGACCTATACTTATTGCAATCAAATTTTCGATAAGGTTTTGAGTAGTAAAATCCTACCATTACTACATCTCAAACCTACAACAAGATTTTGTGTTCTTGCCAATCAAATTTATCAAAAACTTTCAATTGAAATTAATATTAATTGAGAACTGCAATCCCAATGTATTTTGTAAAGAAGACTTAAATAACACAACTGTCTAAGACCCTCAAAAACTCAAACACAATCAATTTCTACCCAAGTGATTAATTACCAGTAATATCTACATCAGTTAAACCCAAATTAAAAAATACCAAGCATATCTCAAGTAAATTCAATATTCAGAACATAGGGACTTATCTCTGGACCAACTTATGAACACAACTAATCACCAAACCAACCTCGTTTTGGGTATAAGGTGGATTAGAAGTTGGATAGTTGAATTGAGTGAGTTTAATGACCTAGGTTTACATACATATACACACGCGCGTATATCATATATATATATATAACAGTCGTAATTATGGTTGAAAATCATACCGTGACAGTGGTTGGCCGGTGCAAATATCGGCGAAGAGAACTATCGGGGAAGTAGGGCAAGTCTGGTCGTGCTGGGGGTAGGGAATTCAGAACAGAGTTATCTGGCTCTATCGAAAAGAGAAGCAGATAGACTGACCTTCGGTATATGAATTAATGGAGAACTGGAGAGAGTTCCCTAGGTCTGTGACTGTGTCGACTGATAGAGAGGGGGTGCTAGAAGATAGAATGCTTTGATTTTATACGAATTTGAAGCTATTAAGATATTGTACATTTTTATAATTAGTCCACATACATCAGAATATAGTCTCTCTAGTAGTTCTGATTTTCTTTTAACTGAACTACTAAAAGAAACTCTATGTTGTTTCCCAAACAAACAATAATCACAAGGGCTTAAAACAGTATCTTTAGCAAAAGGAATGAATGACCTTTTTGCTAATAACTGCAACCCTTTCTCACTCATGTGACTAAGCCTCTTATGCCATAAGTTTGGTGAAAACTGCATTCAACTCACTAGAACACACATTCACACGAGTCTTGTACAACGAACAACAAGCAACGCCTCTTGCAATCACCATAGAGCCCTTGGTAAACTTCTACTTTCCACTGTCAAAGTGATTCTCATAGCATTCTCTGTCTAAGGTCATGCCAGAAATCAGGTACAGACGCAAATCTGGAACGTGTCTAACATCCCTCAAGGTAACAGTACAACCAACACCTGTCTGAATGCAAACATCTCCAATTCCAATAATCTTGGACTGATCAGTATTTCCCACTCTCACGTACCCAAAGTCTCCAGCTTTGTAAGTTGTGAAAAATTCTCTCTTAGGTGTAGCATGATACGAGGCACCAGTATCAACCACCCAATCAACTTTCTGATCATCAACATGCAAGCATTCTTCTTCCCCAAATGAAAGAATCACAACATTTTCAGTGACTGTGGTTGCAGTGTTTTTCTCCTCAACCTTTCTCTGCTCACCATTTTTCTACTTGTCTAACCAGATTCTGCAATTTCTCTTGTAACGACCTTCCTTATTACAATGGAAGCATCTATACGTTTTGCCTTGTCTGGTCTTTGACTTGCTCCTGTGATTTTTGCTTTTGCTGCGACTTGTATCTCTATTGTGAGATCCCCTAAAATTGCTTCTGCCCCTATTCTCTGTGACAAGAGCATGTGTCTCAAAATTTACGCCTTGCTCCTTTCGCCTTGTCTCCTCATTATGAAGACTGTCATTGACCATCTGCATAGTCATTTTTTCTTCTAGAGCTGAATTGCTTAGAGACACCACCAAAGTCTCCTAACTGTTTGGCAACGAACTAACAAGCAAAAGAGCCTGAATCTCATCATCAAGATTCAACTTCATGGTGGACAGTTGGTTCACCAAACCTTGGAACTCACTCATATGCTCTGACACACTGCTCCCGTCCTTGTACTTTAGATTCACAATTTTTCGAATGACAAAAGTTTTATTTTGTGCATTCTTTTTCTCGTACATAGACTCTAGTGTTGTCCATAAATTGTGAGCATCCGTCTCCTGCGAAACATGGTGGAACACACTTTGATCAATCCACTGCCGGATATGACCAATAGTCTTCCTATTCATTTTATTTCAATCAGCCTCAGACTTATCCGCGGGCTTCCCCACTCCCCAGATTATTTCTACCCAAATTTAAACAAGAAGGGTCCTGAAAACCATTGAAATTTATGGACACTTTTCCATTAAAATTGCAACCTGCTATGTCAAATTTAGTTTTCATTATGTTTCTCTAGAGACTAGTCACTTTGTTTCCTTAACTCCTTAATACATTAGAAATTCGTAACAGCTCACAGAAGGGGATAAATGTACCAGATGCAAACCTTGTAAGAGTTGCATCTACATCTGATGTTATAAATTTAATGAACCGCAGTTGGTTCTACAGCCATGAATGATCGTAGTAGTCGTTCTCTCTCTCATAGGTATTTCATATTCTTTATTAATTAAGCTTTCTTCAAAGACCAGATATTGCCATTGATGTGGCATCTGCACTCAATTATCTACATCACCATTGCCTATTGCCTAGTAATCTGAAGCCAAACAATGTTCTTCTTGACATCCGATTTTGGGTTAGCCAGATTTCTCCTAAAGGCCACTTACTCTACAGATCAAACCAGCTCAATTGGATTAAGCGGCTCCTCCAGGTAAAATATTTTCCTTCTTGATTGATATCCACTGCCTTTTTTGTTGAAGCCTTATTCGGTTTTGTATGATACAGGTTGATCTTATATACTCCCTTCATTCTAAATTAGAGTTTGTTCATTTCGAATTTAAGACTAGCTATAAAGTAACATGAAACTGCTAACACAACATTACTCATATTTGTTTAGTTAGATTAAACACTATTGCCAGTAGCACTAATTTTTAGCAAATGTAGAGAATATGTTTGAAAAAATAAATAAAAAATTCCTTAAAAGTCATGCATTTATATCTCAAATTGCCATGTGACTGTGAGGATTGCAGAATATGGAACTGGAATGGTGATGTGTAGAGCTATGGCATATATACTATTGATGGAAATGTTCACAGGAAAACGACCTACGGATGACATATTCAAAGATGGTTGGAACATTCATGAATACACTAAGTAAGGCCG
This sequence comes from Panax japonicus, assembly GCA_020205505.1. NCBI lineage: Eukaryota > Viridiplantae > Streptophyta > Magnoliopsida > Apiales > Araliaceae > Panax > Panax japonicus. Next base: position 52,090,349 of record CM035106.1, read on the forward strand.
CACTGCATGAACAAACACCAATACTCATAGACCATACATTTTCATTTAGCTGATGTTACCACTGGCAGCAAAATGCAAGAGTGGTCGACTTCAATTTTAGGAATTGGAGTCGCATGCTCTGATCAAGCACCTATAGACCGGATGGACATCACTTGTGCTCTCACTGAACTGCATTTGATGGAGGAGGACTTTCTCAAATCTTGAAAGCTCCAAAAATTAAAAAAAACATGTGCCGTGTTTGGTACTGCTATGTGCACATTCAGTGTCACATCCAAAGACATGACAAAATAGTAATAAAGAGAAGAGAGAAAAATATTTTTACCACTCTTATCTTTAGATGTGACGCTGGATGTGCACATAGATATACTCAATCATGTCACAAACTTGATTACATAATTTAATAAGTATTATAATTTTGTATATGATTTCAAGAACATGAGTTTCTTTCTTAAAATTAAAGCTTTTATGAAAGTTTTAACTTTGTCAAATATTTGTCAAAAATATTTTTTTTTGTGGTACAAATTAAGAAAGTATCAAGATCATACCATAATATTTAATTAGGAAGCTGATATTAACTGAAATTGTGGTCATATAAAAATTTAGTTTATTACTTAATTCTTATTTTATGTTAGTTAGTTTTCAAATATATATTTATTAATTTTATTATTTTTGCACATTAATTTGGAAAAAGAAAATTGAAAAAAAAAAAGAGAGAGCAGGGGCTAACTTTCATTTTTATTTATTTTTTATTACCAATTAATTTCGTGACTTTGAAATTTGCTCCGGTCAAGCCCAAAAAACTCTGCCCGTTTATTCAACCGGCCAGCCCAACAACGTGAATCACACGGTCAATATACTCTGCCCGTAAATTCACCAAAACCGGCCTCAGCCAATAGATGTCTCTTGATTCGCCACGTGTCCTCACCCAACCCTCAACTCTCTCTCATAAACCCTTCTCTCTCTTATCTCCTCCTCTGTTGAGCCTCTTCAGTCTAGGGTTTGCCATCCCAAAAGCGCTACCTTTCCCTCTCTATATCTATAGAGATTTCATATATACAGAAAAGTGAGGGTTAGGTTTTGTTGAACAATTTTGAGAAATGGCTTCAGCAGCAGCTCAAATTCACGCTCTTGGAGCAAACCCTATCTCTTCTCGCTCAAACAATCCAACCCAAAAGCACTTAAAAACTGTGTTCTTCGGACAGAGGATGAACAACACTGTCTCTTTCATAAACCCTAAGTCCTCTTTCGTGAAACTGAAGAGAAGTAGGAGAAATAGTGGAAAGAATTCTCCCTTCAGAGTTGTGGCGGAGAAAGTGGTGGGAATTGACCTCGGTACCACGAACTCCGCCGTGGGAGCGATGGAAGGGGGTAAGCCTGTGATTGTGACTAATGCGGAGGGGCAGAGAACAACTCCGTCGGTGGTGGCTTACACGAAGAATGGGGATAGATTGGTGGGTCAGATTGCGAAGAGACAGGCTGTGGTTAATCCGGAAAATACCTTCTTTTCGGTGAAGAGGTTCATAGGGAGGAAGATGTCGGAGGTTGATGAGGAGTCGAAGCAGGTGTCTTATACTGTGGTTAGGGACGACAATGGTAATGTTAAGCTTGATTGCCCTGCTATTGGGAAGCAATTTGCAGCTGAAGAAATTTCAGCTCAGGTATATAAAGCTTTTCTTTTTATGTTTGTATATGTTTTGTCATTTTAGATATGATTACTACTAACGGTAAGGGTGTTGAGCTAATCGTTTTGAATTGCGGTTTCTCAATAGCTTGCAAGAATAGGTTGATATTGTGATTAAATTCAGTTTGTATTATATTTTCTCCTTTCTCTCTGTTGATGAGCTAGTTTTGGGGAGTATACTACCTCCCTTCATATTTTTGTAGTGTTTGGCATTGTGAATATTTCTATAGGATTATGCTTTTAAGTACTTATATTGGGTTAGAACAGTATTTTGTGCTTCATTCTTTAAGTGTTATCACTCATCTACTCAAATGGGTTTTGCCTTATTTATTTATGTTATTTTGAAGACTGATTTATGGTGAAACTATCTGTTTTGATATTTCTAGGATTCCTGCAAAGTATTACGGTGTTATGCAAAAAACAAAGCTATTAAAAAAGTCATACTAGATGTTGGGAGAAGAATATTAATTGTTGTAATTATGTACTAATGGTGTTATGATAGTAACGGGTTCTGAATCTCTGATCAGATCCTGATTTGGAGCAAATACATGTAATTAATTTGTGTGGAGTGACGACCATCCTTAATATGGATTTGCAGAGATTACACATCGTTGTCAACTATTACCCATTTCTATGATAGTAACTAAATGTTCTTGTTCTTTTTGGTTTAGGTTTTGAGAAAGCTTGTGGATGATGCATCTAAATTTTTGAACGATAAAGTCACCAAAGCTGTTGTCACAGTTCCTGCATACTTCAATGATTCGCAGAGGACAGCAACAAAGGATGCGGGGCGAATCGCTGGCTTAGAAGTTCTCAGAATTATCAATGAACCTACTGCTGCCTCACTGGCTTATGGTTTTGAAAGGAAGAACAATGAAACCATTCTTGTGTTTGACCTTGGTGGTGGTACCTTTGATGTTTCAGGTATTAAGAATGTTACACATCTTCATATCATCCTGATTTTCTCCTTCAAGTTCCTTTAAGGTGAATTTCTACTATTTCATTGATTGTCAAAAGGTATAGTTTGACTGTTGTGTATCCTAGTGCTATGTCAGCTAGTTTGGATTTGTTATTTGACCCTTTTTTGTTGCGTAAGCTGTAGGTTTTGTATTATCTTGTCATTTTGTTGACACTAACTTCTCATTTCTCTATTTCCCACACACTCACGTTTGCAAACATTGAATGTTTGAGTACAGAACTGGTGTTCATACATTTTTCATAATTTTAGAGTTATCGTTCTCATTTCCTAGTCTAGTTGTTGTAATTGAAATATTGAAGCTGATGGCAGCAACTATAATTTTCCTTCTACCAACTGAACTTAAATGTACAAGTCTGTGTATATACACTGTTCTAATACATACACACCTTAGCATAGTTTCATTTTTTCTGTTTGCATTTTCTTCCATTATGTTTTACACCTAATACTGAATGTGTACTTTTCTAAACATTTTCTGTTCTGACCTGTGCTATACTTTTTGCTCCATAATGTCCAACCTTTCTAACATTTTGAAGTCTGCTCTCAACTTTTAATTATGTGACTTATTTTTTACAATATTTGATTCCCAACTGTCAATGAAGATTGCAGACATGCCACGTGTTGTCCTACATGAATGGTATTTTGGAGCAGTGACACTAGACCACCCCATCTCTTTAACAATACTGCCTCTTGCTTCAATGTTAACTTCTAACTCCAATACTTGCATTTTACATAGTTGTGTATTTGTGTGGTAACATGACCACAATTCACGGACAAGGACCTCTAGGGCTGCATGTCCAACCCATCCTTACGGGCCTCTATGCTGGCTATTTGGACCCAATTAATATGTTTAACTCTTTCTCGGTCTTCACTTTTCCATCTTTGAACATACCTATGAACCCTATTTTAGTGCTATCCCTAGCAACTTCTCAAATTAATGGCAAGCAGCTGTCTAACAAGTTTTGATGTGTATCTGAAATGTCTAAAAAACTCCAGTATTTGTCTATTTAGCAGGTTTTTGTTAAAAAAATATTGTCGGAGGTTTCTATACCTTTTGTCTGCTGTCCTGTTTCAGTTCCATGATACTTCAATAATGGATTTAAAAGCTGGAAGTGTCAACTTATAATGTGATTTTTTCTATATTTTTGTTACATTCCTTGGATCTGATATGAAGTTCTGTAAGCAGTAGTGATTCTTCTCTTTGGGAATTAACATTCTGATTATATACTTAGTTTTCGAATTTCTTTGCAACATTTTTATTGTTGGAAGTGTATTCTTGAACTTGTGGTTGTGAGAAAACTCTTGGTTTATTTTCTTCGTCGTCTCCTTGTTGAAGTTCTCGAGGTTGGTGATGGAGTGTTCGAGGTTCTTTCTACTTCTGGAGATACACATCTGGGTGGGGATGACTTTGATAAGGTGCACATATGTATTTATGCTTTTATTATATTATATAGTTTATTTGTTATTGCTGAAGTTATTTATGATTTGTATGCGTCATACAGAGAGTTGTTGATTGGCTTGCATCAAATTTCAAGAAAGATGAAGGCGTAGATCTTTTGAAGGATAAACAAGCTCTTCAGCGTCTGACTGAGACAGCAGAGAAAGCCAAGATGGAGCTGTCATCTTTGACCCAGGCTAATATAAGGTACGTGTGTATTACTGTATATTTTGAGTTGCAAATTACAATATTGAATTCATTTTCTCTCTTTTGCATTGATTCAACTCAGTTCATTTATTTTTCTGGTTTTTCCCTAGTTTGCCTTTTATTACAGCTACTGCAGATGGCCCTAAACATATAGAGACCACCCTTACTCGGGCAAAATTTGAGGAACTATGCTCAGATCTACTTGATAGGTACCTACAATTCCTTAAAAGAAGTTTCTCGCCAACTGCATGAGCATATATCACACACCATTGTGGCTCGTCTTTGAACTCTTTGTGCTGCTAGTCTTTACCACTTCTCTAATTTTTTTAAATTTAATTTTGTTGACCTGTTTCCTTAGGCTTAAAACCCCTGTTCAAAATTCCTTGAGGGATGCAAAGCTCTCTTTCAAAGATATTGATGAAGTGATCCTTGTTGGTGGTTCAACCCGTATTCCAGCTGTTCAGGGAGTTGTGAAGTCTTTGACTGGAAAGGAACCCAATGTTACTGTCAATCCTGATGAGGTTGTTGCCCTAGGAGCTGCAGTTCAGGTACATTCACCATTCAGTCTGACATTTACTTTGTCATCTTTCAACAAGGTGAAGTACCTGTAGGTAGTCTAGGAATTAGGAAGGAATGGGTGTCGAATTGGAGTTTGTTTGTACTTGAATTCTTCTTTTGATTGCAGTAGTTGGTAATGAACTGATTATCTGGAATTTTGTTCCATTTTAGGCTGGTGTTTTGGCTGGAGATGTCAGTGATATTGTCCTTTTGGATGTAACACCACTGTCTATTGGGCTAGAAACTCTTGGTGGTGTTATGACAAAGATTATCCCTCGGAACACAACACTGCCCACTTCAAAATCAGAGGTATTCTCAACAGCTGCCGATGGACAAACTAGTGTTGAGATTAATGTCCTTCAAGGTGAGAGGGAGTTTGTCAGGGACAACAAGTCTCTTGGCAGCTTCCGTCTTGATGGAATCCCTCCAGCCCCACGTGGAGTTCCTCAAATTGAAGTCAAATTTGACATTGATGCAAATGGTATTCTCTCTGTCACCGCCATTGACAAGGGCACTGGGAAGAAGCAAGATATTACCATCACTGGTGCTAGCACGTTGCCTAGTGATGAGGTATGTTTTCATGAAATACTTGTGTAGACTAGTTTGCTATTTAACTACGTTTCTAATTCCATGCATTTATCCCCAAATTTGAGGTTTTTATCTTTGATTCAGACACCAACCTTAAATAGAAAGCCTTTGCTACTCTTATACTATTATAATTTATGTGAGGATGAATTTAACTTCCAGTTCATTTGTTTAAGGGTGTTCTTTAAAAGTAAACGAACAAATTGCACTCTTTTAGCTGTACGATTTTTCGTTGAGCAACACTAATAAGAAGTCACAATGATAAACAGGTTCAGAGAATGGTTTCCGAAGCCGAGAGGTTTGCTAAGGAAGACAAGGAGAAGAGAGATGCTATAGACACAAAGAACCAGGCTGATTCTGTTGTATACCAGACTGAGAAGCAGCTGAAGGAACTGGGAGACAAGGTTCCTGGACCTGTGAAAGAGAAGGTCGAGGCAAAACTACAGGAGCTGAAGGATGCAATTACGGCGGGTTCAACTCAGCCCATAAAGGATGCCATGGCTGCCCTTAATCAGGAAGTAATGCAGCTTGGCCAGTCACTCTACAACCAGCCAGGTGCGGCACCTGGGGCTGGGGCCACACCTGGTGGTGCAGATGGACCTTCAGAACCATCAGGTAACAAGGGACCTGAAGGAGATGTAATTGATGCGGATTTCACGGACAGCAAGTGAGAGCAACAAAAATCAGTGAGCTAGCTCATTATCCCCTTTTTGGTCTTCTAAATTCATCTTAAATGTGTATAGGGGATAGTTTTGTCGGTATTTGATTTGATGCTGGGGGTTGCTTATCCAAAACACTTGTGATCTATGGATTTTTGTGAAACAATTTTTATTAGGATAATAATAGAGGATTAGGTGTCTCAATAGGTAGTGTGATAGCTAGAACTTCAAGCAGCAGACACCCAGCATTTTGTTTTACTTGTATTTTTTACGTTGAATAACAAAATGCTATGAAAAATTTGAATGCATTAAGTTTGATCTTCAAGAAGTGTAACCCATAAGATTGTTTTACTTGTACGAGTAGTTGTTTTCAGATGTTTGGATGCATTGTAAATTGTAAATATGCTCTACCCACTAATGCAGAGAAGAATACCTGAAAAAAAAAACCTGTTCTTAGCAAACTGTAAAATAAATTTATTACTGGAAAAAGATTGACTAAACAATTGGATAAACTGAAGAATCGTGAACTCTGTCTGTATATTACAATAACAATAGAACTGCCCAACAATGATGACGATGTTGCTGAAATTCTTTTAACTGTTGGAGTTTACAAATGATCACATTACACAATTGGTTCTATTTGGAAATGTGTACGTCTTTTTAAGTTGTATACATAAACCACACGAAAGACTTAAAGATCCTACAAATGAACGCCACAGTTACTGTTAATGTTGGCTTGGAGAGGTGGAATGAGTCTGCAAGCTTCTGTACTGTCTCTCTATTTACAAACTAATGCGGTTGGGGCGGCTCTGAGAACTAGTTTTGTTTCAGAACTATGCGGTGGGAAATTAGAACATCCCAACAAAACAAAATCCCTTAGATTCATCTTCCCAAGGTTGTTAAACAAGCTGTAGCTTTACAAATTACAGTAGTGTTTCAATATCTAACATTTTACAAAAAATTAGTATCTTTACTGTGTACCAGCTAGTTGACTCAGGTGTCCCATGGTTTAGCTCCATAATAATCATGGCGAGGGCTTTGCCGAAAAGGACTTAAGGGAAGACTCTCACTTCTATCAATTCTTTCATCCCCATAACCACCACACTCGTCGTAATGTATGCATTTGTTACAGTTCGTGCTTCCTCTATGCTGTTTGCTGCTCGTCGAGTAGTAGTTATTTTGGACACTATCCACGTGGTAACGCGATGATTCAGATCTCCCTACCGATCTCACTTTGACTAGTCTCTCATTAGGCGCAACGCCTCTATGAGGATCAAGTGGCGGTTTAGTAGGCTGATATTGTTGGTGGTGGTGGTGGTTGTGGTTGAGAGGTGACAGTAGGGGTGGTTGCCGGTAATTATGATAATAATGGTGTTGATTATGAGGATTTTGTTGTTGGTTAACTAGACTTTGACCATGCGCACTAAGATTGCTAATGCTTGGAGAGCTATGGACTCTGTGCATTTGGTGTCGACCGCTATGCGTTATGGCGGCGAAGGGGTCGTTTGTGCCACTCTCGGGCGATCTAGGTGAAGAGCAAGGAGGGGAGGAAATGCTGAAAGATGGATAGCTTGTGTTTATAGTCGTTGCTTTTGTTGTGGTGTTGCGGATAATACCATTTATGGCGTCAATGTAACGTTGCTCAATGGCTTGGGGCTCCATGTTTTGGTTCTCAATGACGGTCGGATTTGATGGGAACAAGAAGGCTCGGAGCCTTGGTGTACCACCGTTGGCGTGGCGGTCGTATTCCTCCAACATATGGCGGAGATCCTCGTCCGACTTCACGGAAACCAAGGCGTCGAGCTCTTCCGGGATTAACTGGTACTTGAGAATCAGATCCCCTTCGAGTAGATAAGTTAGTTTCTTCATAAGTTCTGGGAAAAATAAAGGAATACATTAGTATATATGTATATGTTATGAATTTGGTATGTGTTCTGCCTTTTTATAAACCAAAATTAATTTATCATCCTAAGCTTTTCAAATTTATCCATATAATCTTTGCTAAAAATCTTAATTACCTCATCTTTCAATAGTTTATGATCCAATTTTTATTCATATTTCTATACAACCTTAAATTTTAGACCATTTCATCCTAGCCATGCAAGCTAAAAAAATTAATTACATCTTCAAAGAAAAACAAACACAATTATATATACACATACATACCTTGAAAATCAATGTCCCGTGGAACGGAGATGACACGTGTCTCACCGCCGACGTACTTGAGGTGGTTGTCAGCCGGCCGGGGAAGAATTTTGCCACCATAACTGCACAAAAACTTCACCTTATTCTTCGGAGACGCCGGAGCCGATGACACCGGTGTCTTCATGGATACCTCCGTCATGCTACTACTATCCGTAGACATAATTTTATAAATGTACAAAAAGATTATGCAAGAATTTCAAGAAAACTTGTTGGGTTTTTTTTTTTTGGATTATGAATTTTATGAAAATGACAATTAAATTGTTCATATATATATATATGAGTGAATTTAAATTTTGTATTGACATGCACCACAATTTTCTCCTAACTTTTAGGTCCGGATTTATGTGCCTGAATATACTACTGGGAATTTGACTCCACCAGTTTTTTAGGGAGTGAAGATGACTGACTATCTGGTAAATTAGTTGGTCCTCAGTTTACCTACCTTTAATTTAGATCATTCTTGGATATCCCTTATTTTGGTTTAATTTAATTTCGGCTATATTTCTTCTTTTTTCATTTATGCAATTATGGATTTCTATATATAGTATAGTAAACCTACCATTTATTTTTTGTGCTAAGCATACGTATTGAATATTACATAAATCATAATTGCAAGTTGAAGATATTTCACAAAAAAAAATATTTTATATATATATATAGAGGGAGGACATATATTTATTGAAACTGCGTCGTTGTTTTGGATATTTATTTAAAAAATAAGTGGAGTCGTCGGTGACATTTTTATAAATAAAATGAAAACAAGTGGGACCACTCACTTTTAATATTATTTTGTTTTTTAATAGAATCTCCAAAGACGTAATTTTAATAAAAACATGTTATTTAAGAGAGAGATGTTATTTAAAAAGATGATTTTGTGGGTCCAAAAGATTCGCTGAGAACCGTGTCACGTGACGAAACAATTTATGTAATTACAATTATAAGGAATATTTACGTAAGACTCGTATTCCTACTCGGGGACAGGTGTACGTAGTAAATTGAGGCGATGTGATCAAACCATAAATAATTTTATATAATCTCATGTACTGATATGTTTCGTAACTAGTTCGTCTTGTGTCATCCGATTTGAGGGAATTTATTGGATTGTGAAGTTGCTTCACACATGTTGTTTGATCTTTCGCAAGAAGCGAGTTGTCCTTTGCAAGAATAATTTGTAATTCGACACAAATTTGTCGTAATACATAACGTAACTTATTAAAAAATATATATTTTCTTGCATTGTTTCAACTGTTGACCTTTTAACAAAATACTATTTTTTGTGACCTCATTTCGATCATTGGTATCTATGTTGAACGATAGAGATGATGTATGCCCCTTTCTCCCCCTAAATTAAATAGTATACATAATCATATTGAAAATGTATTTCATAAATTATACACTTTAAAATGAATGAAAGGTTCAAATTTTTTAGCCAAAGAAGATAAAATCATTGTCTATCATTCTCAAATCACAGTTAAATAATAAATGCTTTCTGGATCCTTCTTGAATTTCAAAGGTTGCAAAGTAGATAAGATACTTTATTATATTATTATTATTGTTATTATTATCTCCGTCCCATAATAAGTGATAGTATCATTTAATTGTAGTGATTACAAGAAATTGGGGGGGCGGTCCGGTGCAGCTTAATGACCGGTACCGTCCGATACAGTGTAATTTTTTTATTATTATTTTTTAACCACAATTATGAGAATAAAAAATAAAAAATAATAGAGCAAGTTTGAACAAAAAACTATAAAAGAAAATACATTTTTTATTGTCCAAACTGTTTGCTCATTTTACAACCTTAATCACAAGTATAAAAGGGATCATATTTTAAGGAACATAAGTGTATTTAGGCCGAAAAGAAATCGCATTTATTCCTAATCAGTATCACGTCATTTAGTATTTGACATCGAATTGTTGATTATTCATAATCACCACGGACTAGGCGGCTATGATGGTGATAAGTTGAATATAATCTTACATTATCGCCTACCTTATCACAATTACAATGCAAATTAACTTCATTCGGCACAAGTGGAAAATTTGGTCACATGAGACCGACCGACCACACATTTGAAAATGACTTAAGAACACATTAGTCTTATATACACAATTTGGATCCGTTTAGTATGAAGTTTATTTTTGGGTAAGTTGGTCAATTGACCAATAAAATATTGACACACAGAGTTTTGCCTGCGTGTCAGCATTCTATTGGCCAATTAACTAACTTACCTAAAAATAAACTTCATGCTAACCACTTCCACATAATTTATACAAATTTCTGTCGGTTGCAGGCACCTTTGCATATATATATATATATATATATATATATATATATATATATATATATATATATATATATATATATTCAACTTTTTCAGCGAACTTGAAGGGGTGAACTAATAACGAACCGGCTATAGCGACGAGTTTTTCCGTCGCTATAGCATAGAAAGTATAGAAAGTCGATTTTTTATACTATAGCGACGGAAAAAACTGTCGCTATAGTTAATTCGTTCTTAGTTCCCTCCCTTTAGTTGGCTAGAGAAGATATATCGGAGCTAGGAATTTTTGCAGCCCTGGGCTACCAATTTTTGCAGCCCTGGGCTACCAGTTTTTGCCGCCCTGGGCTAACAAGTATAAACTAAATTACCTATTTGCTTCGTGTTTTTACTTGAATCCTTGATTCAATTCTTGATCCCAACTTGCTTTGATTGAATTCAATTATTCATTTGGACAACACTTTGCTTCACTTCTACTTTAATTTCAGTACTTAATAACCTCAATTCCTTAAGAACTTGATGGAGTTTTTATTCCAAGCAAAGAGAAAGAAGTTGGAACGGATGAAAAGCAAGGAACTCTCAAAAACTTCACTCGGGCTGGAGCCCACCCCAGCCCAAGGGTGGCTCCGCCCATGTATATATATATCTACCAAAGCAAAGCAAAGATTGTTTCACATTTGCTATAAGTATGCAAATGACACTGTAAACAACATTTGTTGTTTTAACAATATTAAACGTCTTTAATTAAGTAGTAGTAACACAATTGTTATAGTAATCCATGCACAGTGGCCTAAAAATATCAACCAAAGTTGAAATTTTTTTAACTGGTTGCATTAACCAATAATAGTCAACTGGCCTCATTATTAAGGTTCAGGCATCATTCAATGATTGTTCTTTTAACTGTGTGTAAATCATTCATAGACAGTAGTAGTACTTGAACTTGAAAGAATAAATAAAGCCAAGCTAGAAGACCTCACCAATAAATATAAAAGTGAATAAAAACAGACAGTAACTATTCTATTCTTGCCTTGTGGAACAAAACTAGATTTATTCTCTCATTCATGGGAAAGGTAAATGATAAACGATCTCTAAATTTTGTAGTAATTTTATAGGTTGAATTTCACTGTAAAATAAAAATTGGAACAACTCTCTTGATAAATTAAGGGACAAGAAAATTTGATAATTTCACCAGTCTTATTGCACATAAATAGGAGTAAATGGGACACAGATGTTCTTGTGGAAATATCGAAAAATTCTTTTTAAATTAATATATAAAACTAAATCCCAAGAAGGCGCTTACAGGCTTTTAGGATCCTTCCACTGGTATACCCCTTCTTCTTCTTCTTCACAGATCTTGTCTGCATTGTATCGTTATGATCTATTTCTTCTTCACCTTCACCTTCACCTTCACCTTCACCTTCACCTTCATCATCATTCAAGGGTGATGATATTGTCACACACTGGTCATGGATCCTACAATACCTCTCAGAAACTGATGAAGATCTTCTCATTGAAAATGCCCTCTGTACTGCAGTTTGCAGGGCAATATTGCTCTGTTTTGCAGCAGAAACTGATCTATTTCTGCTCAATTTCACAGCCCCAAATGACTTCTGTTCATGGGTATTGACTTGTTCGTCATTTTCTTCAAGATTTGGAGGTGAACCATTCAGTTCCAGGGGATTTGTTTGTAGTTTGGCTTCTTGGGTTTTGAAATTGATGTCTTGGGGTTTAAAGGGTTTTGTGGTATCGAGAGGAAAAGATTGGAGATCTGAAAAATCTTTGGATCTTGATTTGGTGGTATTGTTGATAAGTTTGATCTTTGAATACCTATGCATTCTCTTTCTCTTTTGGAGGTGGGGTTGTAGCTAGCTACTAGTTTTCCTAGTAAGTGAAGTTGAGGGTTAAGGGATATATATATATATATATATATATATATATATATAGAGTCCGGATCCAGTCCGGGATCCCGGACTCTACTAAAATACGGACCTTTTTTTTTTTTTTTTTTTTTGCTTTTTTTTTTTTGAAACAACAAAAAAAAAAAAAAAAATTTATGGAATTGAAATTTTTCCATAATACAGTGTTTTGGGCGTGATTTGGATGCCTATAACGAAATATGTCTGTACGGTCTGGGCAGACTGTACATACATTGGTTGGGGTAGGTGTTAAAAACACACCCAAAACACTTTATTTTGGAAAAATTTCAGTTCCATAATTTTTATTTTATTTTTTTTTAGTTGTTCTACCAAAAAAAAAAAAAAAAAATTTTGGGGTCCGGATTTGATCAGGTCCGGGAGTCGGGACCTGATCAATTCTGTGTATATATATATATATATAATAACTACAGATACAGAGAGATTTGTGTGTGTGAGGAAGGGGATGTGACTATTAATGTGGGACATGGTATTGAGTAACAAAAGATGGGGAATAGAAGGTAAGGAAAGACTAGAGAAATGATGCGGATGAGAGATGTACTACTTATTAGATTTGATGGTGGACATGAAAGTAGAAGATGTTATGGTAGTAGATGCTTCTATTTTCACCTCAATAAATGATATTTATAACTTGAAATTTGATACCTTCAAAAGCGAACTTTGTAGTTTCACAAGAATAATAGGAGTAACCAAGTGAGATCCGATTATCAACGAGTTAATTTTATAGTAAGTTGATTAATTGATTAATACAATGCTGACACGCCGAAAGAAATCACCTCTCGATCTGCGTCGACGATTAAAATTAACTTTATGTTAACCACTTTTATATAAATGAGAGTAATATCCTGTGAATAAATCAAATTTCCTTGGCTGAACTAGACATGAGGATCATATAGTAGTATTTAACATCAGCTTGGAGAAGAAAAATCTATACTCCTTTAATAATAAGTCTTCCCAATTCTCAACCTTTTTTATTACAGCATTGATGGCAATAATGTAAATGTCATACCAAACAGGTGGGTAGCCTTAGTTGGGCTTTTCATTATTCAAGTACTTACTACATGGTGCAGATGCAACCACATACAATCCATATTTGTATTAAATTTTCTGTTACACGTGTCAACTTCTTAACATATACTCTTTTTCAGCACAATATTATTTGCTTGCCCGACAAACTTATCTATAAACTTATCAGGTGCCCGACTCTTGTGGGAGGCTCATGTGACATAGAGATTGGTCAATTGCTTTAAGAGGTCCCAGATTTCCTTAATTTCAAAATGTATATCGGAGAAAGATTCATGTATTTGTTATGAATTAAAAATAAATATATATTATCTTTATCGTATAAATATAAAAATAATCAGTTAAGATTAATTTACGTTCACTATTATTAGTAACAGACGACGTGTTACGTCCGCAACTAATAATAGCGAATGACGTTGAAAATAGTATAGTAGCATACAGAACTCATCGTCTGTAGTGGACGTTGATTTTCAGTTTCTATTTATGATCGTTCCTTCTAGTTTTTAATGGTATAGACGGTGTATGCTCTATACACGGTCCAGATCTCAAGTTTACCACTTATCTAACATACCTTGCATTTTAGTGACGGACCGGGCGACAATTCGGTCCGTCATTATATATAGAACCGTCGTCTTAACTTTTAGCGACGAACCGAACTTATAACGATGGACCGTTAAAAGGGATATGCAAGGTATGTTAGATAAAGTTAATATATATATATATATATATATATATATATATATATATATATATATATATATATATATATAGAGTCCGGATCAGGTCCGGACTCCCGGATTTTAACAAAATCCGGACCTTTTTTTTTTTTTGCTTTTTTTTTTGGAAACAACTAAAAAAAAAAAAATTATGGAACTGAAATTTTTCCATAATACAGTGTTTTGGGCGTGATTTGGATGCCTATACCAAAACATTTCTGTACAGTCTGGGCAGACTGTACATACATTGGTTGGTATAGGTATTAAAAACACAACCAAAACACTGTATTATGAAAAAATTTCAGTTCCATAATTATTATTTTTTTAGTTGTTTCAAAAAAAAAACAAAAAAAAAATAAAAATTGGTCCGCATTTTAGGACTTGTCCGGACTCCCGGACAGGATCCTGATTATATATATATATATATATATATATATATATATATATATATATATATTTAAACAATAGTATTTTGGAAATCTAAACTATTACAAAGCTAGGTGTACAGATCTTGAAGGTTGACCAGTGACCACCATGTGTTAGAACAGAGAATCCCATGCACTCAACTTCTGCCATCTTTTGGAAGAGAGTTTATTTAGATGTTTGTAATTTCAAAATATAACAGTTAACCTTTTAGTTTATAAGATTAAGGGGGAATAATTAGAACTGGTAAAATATGAGTTTAGTTTAGTTTTGGTTTACATAAAATATAAAATGGTTATGAGTTAAAATAAGAACTAAAATTACATTATTCATTTTTAATATAGTTTATATGATTTTGGTTATAATTTTAATGTAGGTTGTTTTCTCTTTCCATCTTCATTTAATTATTAATCTCTCTCTAATTTTTCTCATACATTGTTTTTTTTAAATAAATTAATATATTTCTCACTAGAAATTTTGTAGCATTTGTTACAAAAGTAGTATTTTAACATCCAATCTTGTATATTAATTTCTTTCACAATTGTAACTATGCAATATACTCTCACAATAGGTAATTAAACTGTAATAATAAATACTCTCTTAGTTCTTTTACAATTGATATTTAATTTAAGAAAATATACAAGAATTAAGAAATATAATTAATAATTTAACTATATAATTCTCAATTCTGGATCAGCATTTATTCAAAAGCAAAAGGCAGGATAATATTGTGAAAACGCACTTTCATATTATATTAAACCAAGAATTCAAGAACACTTGAGCAGTGTAAAATCTACTGGAGAAAGAAGATATTAAGAGTTGAATGTAAATGGACAAAACAACCATATCCACCACCAGCAGCAGCAGCATTGTTTGTTTATCACAGAATTGGAGAAAGAATTTAAACAAGAACTAATCTTAGTAGTTGAAATTCAAAAAGACTTCTAACAAACAACAAAGTTACAGTCACACCACTTGGTAGTTCTCTGTGGAAAGCTGTGTTCTCTGAGAAAACTTGGGAGGGGTTCCACCTTTCAATGGTAATATATTGACAACCTACAACAAAAAAATATACAAATATAAAGTACATCTTAACTATTTGACGCACATAATAATATTCATGCCTTTTACTTGTATACTTCTAAATCTCCTAGAATCATGCATATGAGTGCAGAAAATGAGATTAAAGATGCTTAAGCCAACCTCAACAGTGTACCCCATCTAGAAAGGAACAAACTAGACAAACCCACTCATCGCAAGGAAGTTGGGAGTTAAAAAATTACAATTGAGGAAAGAGTTTACTTCTATGCTACAAATGGGATCAAGTTCCGATCAGAAGCATTACCCCCACCCAAGCTAGCGCTCCTATAGCATTTCATTTGAACATAGTACCATTCTAGCACCTTTGTTCCATTAAAAACACCACTCTTTAAATTCTATATATGTGTGTATACAATACAGGTCACCATCAAGTTTTCTACAGTATAATCTAGATGCATGTAATGGAGGAAAAGAGAGAAAAACTAATGATAGGAGTATATATCATACAAGCCACATGTATGCAAGTAATGTTACACAAAATATAACAATGAGTAATAGTGCTCATCTGCTTATTACTAAATCCATACTGTAGACATTATAGGTGCACACGCTACAACGCCTCTATCAGAATATTGATAAAAAAATATATTATGAATCATTGAGAGTAATAGGATAAGCGAACCTTTAAGTCACTGAAAGTACTTGTAGCAGTAAAGCGCACAGAAATTGGGAAAAAGGCTGAAGAATCTGCTGGAGGAACAACAAACTCCATTGATCCACTGCCCAGTGTTTCAACAAAACCATAAACCAGATCAGCATCCTCATTCACATTACATGAAAGATTACTAAGATTACCATAAAAGACAATTCATATAAGCTTACCTGCGGTTTGAATTATCAATGAGAAGTATGGACCACTCCAAAACAGAATTTCTCGAGTCATACCTGCAATTAAAGAAAAGGTAAAGATGCAAACCCACATACACTAAAAGAGCATATGATTGCAGGTGCAATACAGCTGTACATATAAGATATCATGATACATGATCTTAATACGCAGTTCAAAAAAATCCTGTTTCCTATAGTATCAAAAAATTGATAAGTTTCTGTAAAAGCCATTTCAGACTTTTCAAATAGGGCAGAAGATATATGAAAGGTATCACTACCACCCACTACAAATAACAACAGTAACTCAGTAAGTCGGTAAATCTTTTAAATTTTTGAGAATTAACCTTTTGTCAAGCACCAAAAAAATAACCGAATGGTATGAGAAGTATAACACAGATGGTCTATTAAATGAAGATAAAGAAAAATAGGTTTGGGATTTCACCTCCACTCTCCATCTATCTGCCTTACATTTGGTGCTTCTCTAAGAGCCGGAAGAGGTACGGAGACCACAACATTTTGTAAATCAAACGTTGATGTGGCTTCATACTCGATGCTGACATATGTTTCATTCCCAGATACAGAGGGCCAGCAGTTAACTGAGACAAAAGTTGTTTGAACCATTTATCAGAAAATTAAAATACACATAACATGAAGGAATGAGAGAAAAATCAGTTAAATAAGATGCAAACACACTTGTAAATGGCACAACAGATTCATCTACACTTTGCATTCTCCATTTTAAGAGACTAACACCATCACCAGCTTGACCTGTGGGAAATGGCCTGTTAGGATCTTTGAGGCCTAGAATATTTTCATTGTTGAACAACTCTTTGTTGATGTTGGGATGTGTTTTAAAAAGAACTCCTTGATTACCGCCAGTTTCAATCTGAAAGAATATAACAGTAAACAAAAATATCATCAGGTAGCATGATAATCTACAACTGCAAAGTTTAACTATTTAAGTTTCCAAGCCAAAATATTTTTTATTGACTTTTCATACGATCCCACAAGAGATGACTAGTGTGGACATGACTCATGAACTTGTTAATCTAGAGTGGGGCCTGTTTGGATTTGCTTTCAGCTACTGCTTATATGGATTCTTATGAATATCATCCAGAAAGCAGTCTTTCAGGTTTAGCCAAAATCTAATAATTTGGACACAATAAAGGCATTCCAAAAGTCGGAAGCTGCATTTTTATTTTGAAAAGAAATAATCAGATTCTAAAAAGGCAGTTGAAACAGGCTCAGTGATGGCAAAATTAAAAATTAAAAACCCTACCAAATATGTTAAGTACCCATGCTGGACATGCAACCCCACCCACTACTCATAAACCCTGACAGCAATTTAGAAATAAGAACAATGAAACAATCCATCTTCCATTATCCACCAGAGGATAATCTTAAGCTAAAGTTATAGTTAACAAGATTCGAGTAACCTTAGTCAAGGCTTCAAATGGGGCAAGCCGAAAAAGGCCCCAAACCAATGTCAATCTCTCTAGTGATGTAAAATGATGCCTCCTGAGTTGGTTAAAAATAGTAACACTAAGTTATAAAAAACAAAAAAAACTAATAAAAGAACCAAGCTCGATGAAACTCTAAAAGTTCACATTATGTTGCCATCAACTCTCAAATACTTCTAAGAGCAGTTAAAAACCCAACATCAAACAGGTCAGCAAGGATGCATCGACTCTTAACAGCAATAATTAAGTCCATAGTTTCTGTTGACCTAATTTTTCCTCAGAATCCCAATAGTGCTGGTAATGCTAGTTTTTATTGGTCCGCAAAGAAAAGCTATACAATGTTAGCACATGTACTACAGTAATAAAGCTCAAAACATAGATCTTATACGAACTCTCTTAAGGGATCAGGTGGGTGCAAAACCATGGTATTAAAAAAAATGAGTTCACTAGAGACACACGGAGGAAAAGAGAACCTGAACTTGGATAAGCCCATCATCCTGGTTCAGAATTTGAAGAGACAAAGTCCCCTGAACATCAAAGTTGCTGACTCCACCATCTCGTTTCAGTGTCACATTAAGCTTCTCCTCAACGGTCAATGTGACAGGATCAGTAAGTGGTGCAGCAGCTGCTTTGGTTGGACCAGCACTTGGTTGTACATCCTCCATAATAACTTCACCTTCAGCTTTAAGAGATTCCAGAAATTGGTTGGTCCTTTGTGTTTTACCTAGCTGCATACCAAGACCTTTTGGTGGAGCAGTGGCAGATGAAGGTGGACGGCCTGATAATGCAAATGAATTAGTCAAATCATCCTTCAATTTGAAAGGCAATCAATCGTTTCATTTTTTAATCCAGTTAAACAAACAGTCGACATGTACGATAAAATCAATTATCTCATGCAGTATTTTAGAAAGAAGGAACATCTTTCCTTAACAAAGACTGATCAACACAAAAGAAAAACATGAAGGGAGCATTAAAGCATTGCTGGATATAAATAAGTAACAGCAAGACTACCAGCCACCAACTCGGTGCAAAGCGCAATAAATGCACCTAGAATAAAATAAGATATTAACGCTAATATGATTTTTTAAAAATAAAAATAAAAAATAAGATATTATCCATATACTAAACCATAATGGCCGACAGTCGAACAAACCACAGATACAGCAAGCCATAAAAACTTATGTGATCATAGCATATACTTTTCCATATTGCTGAAGCAGAAAGATCGTGTAAACAAAGAGCAATGAATACCAAAAAATTGCTTGTTACTCCCTGATCCTCGAAAAAGAAAAGGACATAAGAGGAGGGAGGAAGAAGAAAGAATTAAAAAGGAAAAATAAAAATATATGTTTCCTCGATGGTATACCTATTGATTCAAAGGAAAGCTTCATAAAAAAATCTCGATTTAAAGGAAGTACTATTCATTATTTAATATTAAATTGAAGTGAAAATAGGAACCGAAAAGAATGTTTTGTGGAGGACAAGTTTCAAACTAGCTTTCACCTAAACGCTCACACATGGACTTCACTTCCTTGAGTACTATTAACTTGATGTCACATAAAGCTAGACAAATAATGGCATAACTCAGGAAACATTCACCACAATGAAATTTGAATATAATGGAAAGGGAGTTAATATGAGCTTCTAGTGTATTGTCAATTTGTATTCAATTATTTGCAACTATTGGGATTAAAATGTTTCTCAAACTT
This sequence comes from Panax japonicus, assembly GCA_020205505.1. Classification (NCBI taxonomy): domain Eukaryota; kingdom Viridiplantae; phylum Streptophyta; class Magnoliopsida; order Apiales; family Araliaceae; genus Panax; species Panax japonicus. Next base: position 52,110,131 of record CM035106.1, read on the forward strand.
CCATATTGTTTACAGGACAATTGACCTCACAGATACAATGACGTTTAACGACATCCGATGACCGATAGTATGATGTCATCAAAAACTCATCAAGCCATTAAGTGCTATTCTAATTATTAGGCAGAGAAACAGCCACACACCTTTAGACTTGGTAGAAAAGGATTCCACATCAGTGCTTAGTCCAAATCCAGAACCACTTCCAAAACCACTCCCACTGCTAGAAATGTTCATATCACTACTAAAACCACTATCAAGTCTTCCGGAACCCATCGACTGTAGAGACATAAACCCTCCTTTGTCACCTCTATTCTTTTCAATCTGCAAGGAAATAATACACAATTTGATTATAACATATGTTTTTAGTAAGTTAACAAACAAAAGATGTTATAAAGATGGGGACATATGCAGGAGACTTAAGGCCTCAGGAATTTACCCTGCTTTTGTCAATCTCACTAGCTTTACGCTTCATGACATCCTTAGTTTCATTTATCTTGCTCTGCAAAACCATTTTGTGCATTTTCTCCTCATGACTCTCCATCTCACAGTACTGCTTGACCTGTGTAACAGTAACATTCTCCTTGTGTCCAAGAGAGATGACTTCATCAAAAGCAAAAATCAACTCAAAAGCTGTCTTGCCAATGCCCTCTTCATCTAGAGAGTAAGAATATTCCGGTACCTGTATATGGTTAAGGAATCTACCCAATTTTTATTCAATGTTCTGTTTCTCTAATAGATGACTAATTGATGAGCATCATGCAATTATTTGACTGTGAGAAATTGTAAATCTGTTGCATTATTATAAGAGAGTAGCCAGTTTCCAACGATTTAAGCAGAAATATTAGCACATAGACAGCTATCAGTTCAATAATAAATGAACAAATCACCAACACCGAGAGGATACAAGTTTGGAGAGAAGCCTGAGTGTCTCCAAATCTTCAAGAATGTTGCTCTGTTTGTTTGTTACAAGCAGTAAATACAGAGCCTCAATTGGTTGGTAAACATAGCGCACGTTTTCAGTCTCAATATAAGTGTGTTGTTTTCCAGTTCCAACCAACTTGGGGAAAGCAGCTAGAAGCCCCTCAATTCTTATGCGAGACATATCAACAAATTGCCTCGAAACAAGGGCTGTGAAAAGTTGACAGTGGGAAGTATCAGATAAAATAAAACTTGTAAAACTATCTAAACAGAGGGATGTATCAGATAAAATAAAACTTGTAAAACTATCAATGCAGAACTACTCGAAGTACGAATTAGCAAACTAGAAGGAATAGTATGCAACGATTGATACTGGAAAGAAAATTCACTGTCAACCCATTTTCTATAACCAATGCCGGAGTTAATGTGTCCAAAAGCGAAGAAAAAGTTTACATATTAAAAAAATACACCACAAAAATACAAAGTTAAATGAGAGGAAAATGATGGAGAGCTGATAAAAGATCTCCCGAAAATAAATATGCAAGAATAAATATAGACCCCATAAGTCGAAACACACAAGCACTCTCTTCCAGCCCCCATAATGGTGATGACAATACCGTCACGAAAAAAATTAAGGAATGCAGAATATAATAAGAGGGGTGTAATTGATAGGTTACCACCATTGTAGAAGTGCAGAATACAGGTAAGGAGTCCACGGTGAGGATGATATCATAAAGGAAGTCTATTAGAAAAATGATAGAACTGAAGGTATACCCTAGGTGCAACTTGCAAGCAGAAGCATACGGAAACTACAACTACTAGAACTACACAACAAAATAATCTGGCCAAAAGGAAAATTGCACGGATAGTGTTATACGACTCGGGCATTTCTAAGTAGAGAATCCCTGCCCTGTTTTCCACGTCGTTATTTCCTGTAAGGTGCCTTCTTTCCCAAAAGCGGAAGCTATCTCATCATAACCTTAAGTGGTCACATGATGAGCGATAATACACCTGGAGGTGATTCTTAAAATGTCACTCAGCAATCACTAAAAATGTTGTGTTACTACAGTTACATCTTGCAGATCAACACAAAGGCCACCCATAAAATCCATGAACCCATGGAAGAGTTCTTCTTTTAATTTTGACTGTTTTCTCACTTGTAGATTACACTAGATCAATACATGCGAATCATTTTCACATAAACAAACTAGATGCAGAAAAAATATAAGATATAAGTTATATTTTTCAAAAAATAAAATAAAATAAAATAAAACGTAGGTAACTAACCTTTCCCAGATTTACTTATAATGGAAGCTGCAAGAACAACCTACACAAAATAAAATTACGGTCAATAAAACATCAAACTTCAGAATAAAATAAAGATTGCAAAACTACTTGTAACAGATTGCCACTTGAATTCATCAAATACTAAAGGAACAATCAAATTACCATCTTGATCCAATTAAAACCCAACAGCTACTAATTCAAAAGCGCCCAACCAGCTTAAAAATTAAACACCTGCAAAAATCAAAACAGTTGAATATTGCAAAATACAAGAAAAAAGATCCCCAAACTATTACCAAAGAACGGTGCAATTCAAACAACTACAATTACACATACAATGATACAAATTAAAAACAATGTTAGATCTAAACAACGTAAATTCGGATAGATTTCAACCCTAGCCAAAATTATAGCCGTAATTATTCGGATCTCAACCTAGATGCGACAGAGATCACGAACTAAAATGTAGATCGGATCAGAAACCGTAGATCTAAGTCCAATATTGTGGAAAAATAAACAAAACTAAAGCAATTAAGGATCGAACAGTATCAATCAGTTTAAACGTACTGAAATTCTCAATGTGTGTGTTTTGTGTGTGAGAGAGAAAGTACCTGAAGCGAAAACTGACGGAGGAAATCACCCAATCGGAGAGAGAATAAGCGGGATGAAGATGTGTAGAAGAGAAAATGGATGAGATTTATTTATTTATTTATACAGAAAAGGATCAAGAGTAGTTCTTAAGCAGCAGAATACCTTAAATAATAGAATTTTATCAAAATGACGTAGTTTTGATAAAACGCGGTGATATTTTTGTAAATACGTGGTGGCATGGTATTTATAAAAATATCACCGCATCTTATCAAAACTATATTATTTTGATAAAATTATACTCCCTTCGTCCTAAATTAATTGCTCAATTTTGACCTTTTTAAGTCAAATTGACTATTTTTAGAATTAATAATTAAGCATATATAAATATATGTCTAAAATTATAAAAATTAGGATTAGTAATAAATTGTATATACTTTTTTTTTTATTATAATCTCTTCACTTATATTTTAGCAAAAATAGTAAAAAATTAATTTTAAAAATGGTCAATTTGACTTTAAAAAGTCAAAACTGAGCAATTAATTTGGGATGGAGGGAGTATTATTTAAAAGAGTTCTACTATTTAAGAGGTCTACTCTTGATCCTGTCTGTTTATTTATTTATATATGAAAGAGTTTAATTTCTGGGGATTATAAATAGACAATGTGAATAGTTTTGGACCTTAGGCCAGTTAAATTCAAAATTTTAATTAAAAAATATAAATTTATTACTAATAAATATATAAATTATCTAACTAACATTTTTATTTTTTTGGTAAATTTAAATAATTTTTCTAAAATATGCCAAATTTTATAATTGGTAGGTTTCATTTGTTTTAGGGATAATATATTATATTATGCATGGACATTTTTGTATATCCTTACAAAAACAGAATACCTAAAAGCTTATTACTTGGGTACATTTTGTTCCCACTATTAAATTATAATGGTGTGAGAAATAGTTTATTATTAAAATAATTAATTGAATGTGTGATAAATTTTTAATTAAGATTTTTATGAGATAATTGTAGATATTAAATATTTATTTAAATAATAAATTATTGAATTATATGTATATTGTATGTTACTTCGATCAATCAAGCTCACAACATTCATGAATGGTGTGTAAGTTTATTTAATTATAATTATGAAAAAATTATTATTTTAATTTGATTAATCAAATAGACTAGTAATGACACAAAATTTATTATATTTACAATTGAAAAAATTTATATATCAATTTTTTTTGTTACGAGTTACATAAATAATAATTATAATTGGTAATACTTAAACGATGTGTTGGGCCATAATATTTCACTTATTTGACTGATCGGTTCGGGCCAATTCATTTAATTAGATCTCTTGGGTCATCTTTACTGGGCTTGGCCAGTTGGACCGGGTCAATGGATTTTCTTGATTAGATCTTGATATACTTGGGCTGAGATGAGTGGGATGATCCATTAGATATTTTAATATCTCCATCTTTGACCGGTAATGATGAAAAATATGTAGCAGTTGACTGATATCTGCAAAGCATTAATTTGAATGGGATGATAGCCGGCCAACGATGGGATAAATAAGGCAGAAAAAAGGTGACAGCCTGCATGCAGTCGACAGAGATCACTGAGGAGTGGGGGGCTGTGTCTGACGGTAGTGGGTGGCACGATAAACCGGGCTAGAGAGTATAACATAGCAAGGAAGTCTTCTAAGTAAAGGTAACTGATAATTTTATCTCTCTCAATACACTAGATATTTTATCCTTCATTGTTAACCCTTGTGATCGCCTGTACTGACTCTTACGCCCGAGCTATCCACCGACGGTCAAAGTCGTCAAGCTTTTGGTGTTGATCGTGTTTACTGTGCAGGATCAGGACGTCTTATGTGATTGGGACGTGGCCGAAGATCTTGGCGTTAACATTGACGCTAAAAGGAGGGGTGTTCTAGTGTCATTGAGTTTTCAACCACAAGTTTCCATTTGTTCTACTTCGGAAGATGGTGAGGAGTAGAGATAATACACCGGAAGGACAACCGAAGGTTGTAAGTTCATCTTTGCCTCGTGTTTTAGTTAAGGATCGTCTAGGTCCTTCCAAAAGTGCTCACGAGAGTACGGCTTCCAAGCATGATACATGGGGTTCTCATTCGAGAGCCCATGGTGAAGCCCGAAGAAGATTGAACTTTGCTGCTGATAAGGAGCGTGATCAGGGTCGAAGGCGGGTAGAAGGTTCACTGACTAGGACTCATCACAGAAATGGTCGAGATGATAAAGCTGCTAAGTTGACGAAGATGGCGGACGAGGCAGATAAGGCTTTAGATGTTCTTTTAAAGCAAAGGGAGGACATAGCCGAACAGATGCTTCAGATTACAGAGTTGAAGGACGAGGCATCTACCTATGTGGAGTGTGAAAGACATAGCAAACCTAGAAGTGGGCAGCGGAGAGAATGGAAGGAACATGTCCATTCTAGTCATGTATCGCGGGGGCGACCTCAGGAACGAAAGAGATCAAGGAGCTGGACTCCTGAGGTGTCAAAGAAAGCACTTCTGGTTATCAATTCTCAAGGTCGGGATGGAGGCAGACAGAGGAGCCGGTCAAGAGAGCATATACCTGAGAATAGAAGGGGAGAACACCGTCTTGAATATTCTCACCGGGATGGCGGAGCCACACGCCGGAGTAGATCCATAAGTCCATCAAAGGCAGTGAGATCTGACAGAGGAGGTCGGTCCACTCAAAAGAAGAAGGTGTCTCCAGAGAAGGAAGTCTCCTCGAAACCAGAAGGTGTAGAATTTTTGGTGAAAGAGTTGAAGAAGCTTCGAAAGCAATTAGCGGAGGTTCAACAAGTGATGGACACTCCGGGAAAGAAGGCGTCTCCTTTTTCCTCGGACATTCTTAAGGAGAAGGCGGATACCACCAAGAAGTTACCTCATATGAAGAGCTATGACGGATCGGGGGATCCTTATGACCACAGTCAGGCGTTCAATAGGCTGATGGACTATTATGATTTCACCGATGCTGTCAAGTGTCACACATTTGTTACAACGTTGAGGAAGGATGCAAGTCAGTGGATGGGGACTTTGTCTGCTGATTCAGTCACATCGTGGTCTGAGTTGTGTGACAAGTTCCATGCTCGTTTTGGGAGCAACCGAAGAAGGGGAAATCCTACGGGTTCTTTGGCTCAAGTCCGACAGTTTTCCAATGAGTCTTTGGGCCTGTATGTGAAACGATTTAGGGAAGCTATTGGCCAGGTGTCTGACCTTAATGATCTTCAAGCCGTGGGGTTGTTTCAGAATGGGTTAGATTTGGTAAAATCGGAGAAGTTGGTAAAGAAGCTGATGTTTCACCATCCGAAGAGTTTGGCCGAAGCCTTTGATAAAGTCGAGGGCTATATTATGGTGGAGGAGACTATGAATAGCCTGAAACGTCCTTATTTGGACCGAATAAAGGAAGCAGATACTCCTAAGGCTGAAGGTGATCAGAAGAAGGGAAGTGGGAATAATAATCGGCCAGAGAGCAGCTCGAAAAAGTATAATAACACATGGCGACAGGAAGTAATCGCCCACCCGCTCCTACCCAAAAGGTGAATAAGGTTTACACCAAACTGAACACGGATAGGTCGGTAATTTTGGATCAGATCAGAAACCAACCTTTCTTTGAACCACCTCGTGATAATTTCAAGTCAGGACAGGGAAATGCTCGAAAGTATTGTGGCTATCATCAAGCTGCATGTCACGATACAAATGAATGTTGTAATCTTAAGGACTTTGAAGAGAGGAAGGTTCAAAGCGGTATGTTGGTTCAGTATATTGCCGGGAGGGATCATCAATAGGAACATCAGAATGCAGATCGGACTATTCAAGTGGTTTAACCGGTTCCACCCGTACAACCTGCTCCAAACTAGCCGCCAAGGCACGTCGTTGATGTAATAACCGGTGGGATGACAGGAAAATTGGTGGGGAAGAAGAGGATAAGATATCTGGACTCGGTCATATCCGTGGCGGGTGCTCTCCCGAAGATCGATAAACCATTTTCAGGGACAATTATATCCTTCACTGATGCAGATTATCCTTCGGAACCCATCGAACCCCATGAAGGAACACTGATGATCACAGCACAAGTGGGTTTAGTGGATATGAAGCGAATGATGATTAACAACGGGTCTTCTGTTGATATTATGTACGTTCATGCTTATCAGAGGATGCATCTTGATGGGAGAAAGACGAAGGTGGGGCAGGAGGCTCCTTTATATGGCTTCAGCAATGATCCGGTCAAAGTGGCAGGAACTATTTAGCTACCAGTCATCTTCGGTACTGCTCCACAAAAGGTAGAAATAACGTGTAAATTCTATGTTGTGCATGTAGATTCGGCCTACAACGCCATATTGGGACGACCTACCTTGACTGCTCTTAAAGTAGTGACCTCCATCCCTCACTTCAAGATCAAGTTCCCAACGGCACATGGAGTTGGAGAGGTAGTAGGGGACTTGGATCTTACCCGATGCTGTTATCGGAATGCTGTTATTGCCTCAGGAGTAGGGGTAAGCAAACAAAAGCAGACTATGGCGATAGAGATTGAGCCATTCACCGAAAGCAGCTCGGAGCCATTGGTCATGCCGACAGGAGAAACAGAAGAGATTGAGCTGGTCTTTGGTAAAAAGGAAAAAACAGTGATGATAGGTTCGGGTTTGCCGGAACCTTTCTGGACAAACCTTATGAAACTTCTTCGCTGTTTTGCAGATATATTTGCATGGGAACCACAAGATATGCCTAGAATCAGCCGGAAGATAGCAGAGCACCGGTTGGATGTGGATCCAACGAAGAAGCTAGTTCAGCAAAAGAGGAGGATCTTCGTACCTGAAAGACAACGGATCATTGATGAAGAGATTGTCAAGCTGATAGCTGCTGACTTCATCTTTGAGATCGATTATCTGGAGTGGATGACAAATGTAGTGTTGGTGCAGAAGCAGAATGGAAAATGGCGAGTTTGCATCGACTACACAGACCTGAACAAAGCTTGCCCGAAGGACTTCTATCCTCTACCCCATATTGATCAGCTCATCGATGCCACTTCAGGGTATGCATTACTAAGCTTTATAGATGCTTTTTTAGGTTATCATCAAATTTCTATGTGCAAAGAGGATATTTCGAAGATAGCTTTCATCACGCACCGTTCGGTGTATGCTTACAAGAAGATGACATTTGACTTAATCAATGTAGGAACCACTTATCAAAGAATGATGAACTTTGTCTTTCATAAGCAGCTAGGAAGGAATATGGAGGTGTACGTGGATGACATGATCGTGAAGAGCATGATTGTTCATAAGCATCTGGATGGTCTGGAGGAATGCTTTCAGACGGTCCGACATCATAAGTTAAGACTCAATCCTACTAAATGCACCTTCGAGCTCGGTGCAGGAAAATTATTGGGCTATCTGGTCGGTCAAAGAGGTATCGAAGCCAATCCTGAGAAGATCCAGGCTATTTTGAACATGAAGACTCCTTAATCATTCAAAGATATTCAGCGCCTGACAGGGAGGATTGCAGCTCTGAGGAGGTTCATGTCCAAGTCGGCAGAAAGATGTTTGCCGTTTTTCAGCACGTTGAAAGGACCGAAGAATGCCAAGATGTTCCAATGGACTTCAGAATGTGAAGACGCCTTCCAAGGCATAAAAACGTACATATCTTCGGCACCTTTGCTAGTAAAGCCAGTTCTTACTGAACCACTATACTTGTATCTGGCAGTCATCTCGTTAGCAGTGGGAGCAGTGCTAATTCGAGAAGTTGGGGGGAAACAACATCCGGTCTATTATGTTAGTCATGTCTTGAGAGATGCTGAAACCTGGTACCCGAATATTGAGAAATTTGCCTTTGCTTTGATAATAGCCAGTCGAAAGCTTATGCAATATTTTCAAGGTCGGCTCCTGGTCGTTTACACGGATCAACCGTTGAAGAAGGTGATGAGCAAGCCGGAGGTTTCGGAGAGGTTAGCTGCATGGACGATGGAGTTGTCTCAATTCTTCATTGAATTTCATCCCCGAACAACTATAAAGGGGCAAATCTTGGCTGATTTTATGGTGAAATGTTCGTTCACCGAAGCTGATGCAGAGTTGCCAGAAGCCGAAGTGACCGACCGAGCAGTTGTAGTTCTTCAGCATAACCAGATTTCATGGACGTTGTATGCAGATGGATCTTCTACTACGGACGTCAGTGGGGCATGGATTATCTTGACAAGTTCGGAGGGATTCAAAGTGCAGCAGACCATCAGATTTGGATTCAGAGCAACGAACACGAGGCATAGTATGAAGCAGTTTTAGCAAGGGTTCGACTGGCGAAGAGTCTCGAGGTTCAGAAGCTGATTATTTACATTGACTCTCAGTTGGTCGTCAAGCAAGTTTCAGGGGAATACGAAGCTCGAGGTTCAAGAATGATCAAGTATCTAGCAGAGTTGAAGGATCGACTTCAGTATTTCATCTCCTATGAATTTCAGGGCGTAGACCGTAATGATAATTCTATTGCCGATGCCTTGTCGAAATTGGCTACTACAGATGCCAACAATTTTGATGGGTCGGTTTATTTGGAGGTTCTGCAGCAGCCGAGTATCCAGCATGAAGTCGTGATGTGTATTGAACGTTCTAACTGTTGGATGACTCCCTATATAGAATATCTGGCAAATGGTGTCGTCCCTTCGGATCAGATGCTGGCAAAGAAGATCAAGTATAAGAGCGCCAATTTTGTCCTCATTGATGGGGATCTTTATCGAAGGGCCTTTTCGTCACCATTGTTGAAGTGTCTAGTTTCATTCGAGGTCGAGTATGCTCTTCGGGAGGTTCACGAAGGCATCTGTGGTGACCATATGGTTGCTAAGTCATTAGCCTACAAAGTACTTCGGCAAGGGTTCTACTGGCCTACCATCTTCAAGGAAGCTATGAAGTACGTGAAGAAATGCGAGAAGTGTTAGCTCAACAGTCCGATCCCACATTAACCACCAGAAAAGCTTTACTCGATCTTATCTCATATACCCTTTGCTGTCTAGGGGATAGATATACTGGGTCCATTGCCGAAAGCTAAAGGTCAGGTTAGTTTTGTTATAGTCGCCATTGATTATATGACCAAATGGGTAGAGGCGAAGCCACTTCGGTTAATAACGGAACAAGAGTGCTTGAAGTTCATGAAGGAGTCAGTAGTGTTTCGTTTCAGAATTCCTAAGGTGGTGATATCGGACAACGGACGCCAGTTCGTGGGATCGAAGTTTGAAGGATTTCTGAAAGAGTTGGGGGTTCAACACATAAAGACTTCGGTGGCTCATCCACAGTCGAACGGGCAGGTCGAAGTAACCAACAAAACGCTGCTAAATGGGATCAAGCGCAGACTGGATGAAGCTAAGGGGAGATGGCCTGAAGAGCTGCTCAGTATGTTGTTGTTAGGTTTGTAACATTCATGAACGCAATCAAATTGCAAAAATAATGCGGAAACGTGTAAAATCAGAGTTTAAAAATTTTACAAACCATAAACCCGGATCACCCTTTATGCACAATTATTAATTAAACGAAAAGATAAAGAATAAAATCATACCCTTGAAGATCGAGCTTCCTCAGGTACAAGTTCACCTCCAAATCCTTTCGCGTTCAACTTGAATCCACCGGGTTTGGTTCCTTCCTTTGATCAACGTTAGCCACCCAAGTGTTTGGCCTCTAGAGGTGATCCACCAAGGAAGAAGAAGGATTCAAGAAGATGGGTATTTGGCTAAAACCCTAGTTTTCTATCTCTATAGAAAAAGGGGCGTACTCTCCAACAATTGGAATAACGTATGTTTTGATATCTGATATAAGACTCCTCTTATAAAGATATCAAGTAACCCTATTAAAAATAAGGTATTATTTATTTAATTAAACTCTTTTAATTAAATGGGCTCCCTAATCTTATTAGGGATAATTAATTAAACTCCTTTAACTAATTTTCCCTCCTAATCCTATTAGGAATAAATGAGAGTACTTATATTAATTAATTCTCAAACTCCTTTAGGAATTAAATAATAATAATAGTAATAATAATAATAAGACTCCTCTTATTAATTTATATTTAATATTTCCAAAATATTAAATAATAAATATTAAGCTATTTAATTTATTCTATCACCATAGATTAAATTAAATATACTTAACTTATTATTACGATTATGCCATTAACTTCTTAAATAATTATTCTTCCTTTTATGGTGTGACCCTTTAGGTTCTCCATATTAAACCGGTTGTGAATAAATCAATTAGAACAATTCTAATCTTATTTAAATAAATAAATTAAACTAATAATTTATTTAAATAAATAATATTTATTCTACAATAGGGATAAGCCTCCCTAGCGATCAACGACTTTCCAGATAATATAGATTTCAACATTAATCATAAAAGAACCTTTGAGTAAATAGTTACCGTACAATTCAATCCTTCCACCATACAATGTCCCAATTAAATATAAGACATGGAATTTCTGTCAAGTCTTATTTTATTTAATTATATGTATTTCGACTCTTAAATGCACAACTCCAAAATAATGCAAATTAGAAACTCCTTTCTAATTTCATTCTGCCTTGGCCAAGGACTACTGGGTTGTCATTTATCGAATCACATAGGACATTTCTCTTCTTTTACTAGAAGTGGTAGATTCTTTATTGATCATACATTATCTCCATGTACAACTTATTATACCCAAGCATACCCTTTGATATACCCTAAGGGTCTTAAGGAATAAGTCAAAGTATAACTCATCATACACAAGATACTATGATGATCTCAAGTCCAAGGATCACTTGTACTACTATCACTACAGGAATTCCTATTGACATGCAAGTAAAACTCCATTAGGTATTCCTTAGCGAGCCACGTTCAGTGAACTTATTCTCTAATAAGCACCTACATACTTGCTTTAGTGTCTCCACACAAATGATCATGAGATCAATCATCCTCATCCAATGAGCAAGCAACGTATGTACCAATCTATCCGGATTCACTAATCCCCAATTTAGTAATCCAACGATTGGGAACTATTTTAGTTTTAAGCTTTCTAAGAATTTAGATCTCATTAGAATGATCATCATCATTATTCTAAAAGCATTGCTTAAAACTACGGGTTTATCACATATTATATAACAGCATCATGTAGATAATTAAAAGCCTTTAATAAATTAATACTCTTTATTAATAAATGAATAAGATTGTTACAAAGTATATGCTTTATCATCAAACATGATTGGCTTGTGTGCATATTACTTTCAATCTCCCACTTGCACTAAAGCCAATCGTCATGGTATCTCATACTCTTCTTCTCTAAGTGACGATTATCCTGCTGTTGGATAAGCTTCAGTATATGGATATGTAATGTTGTTCTTGAGAGTCCACTATCTCTATAGTGATTTCTCATCTTTCATTGATTCTTATAATCAAATGAAAGTGCCACAACACATGTTTAGATCCAAGATGAGACTTAGGAACTATTCCTAGTTCTGTAATGAACTTTTCATCCAAACAATCAACTTGTAGCTTCATTTATAGCTATATACTATGTCTTTATCACTAAACCAACAACTCTTTGCTATTTGGAACCTTTCCAATTCACTGCACCACCGTTCAAGGTAACCCTTTACCTTAAAGTAGATTTTCTGTCGTCTTGGTCTGTCTGAAAAACTTGAGTCTTTTAAGCCCTCTAGTTTTAATTCAGACCCGCCATGAATTATATCACATCCTTAGTGCTGGTTAAGTACTTTAAGATGTTTTTCACTGACTCACAGTGAACTTCTCCAGAATATGACTGATCAACATCAGGTCTCGTATATTTCATTGCATACATGATTGTCACTCATGCGATCTCTCTTTTAGGAATCTATGGGGACTATTAAGAGAGATACACTCCATGGCTCATCAACATGAGACATCCCATGGAGTTTGCCATGCTAAACGACTTTAGCATCAAATGAATATACGTTCCTTGGGTTAAGCCGAGCATTCTTTTAAATCTATCTATATAGATTTGCATCCCCAATTAAGATACTTTTCCCAAATTATTCATGGAGGAATGTTTAGACAATTTTATCTTTATTGATTTTAGCATTGGCATGTCATTCATTATCCGTATTATATCAACATATAATACCAGAAATGTCACGACACTCCCACTGACCCTTTTGTACACACTAGGTTCATTCTTGTTTTTGATAAAATCAAACTCTTTTGATTATCATATCAAAATGAATGTTCCATTTTTGAGAAGATTGCTTCAATCAATTTCTCTGAGTGTCTACAACTCCTACCTCATCGTATATAACTGGATCATCATCTTCTATGATACGTACTTCATCATCATCATCCATGATGAATCCATACCTCCTAGGTATCTTCGGTACTATTCCAGATTTACGATTCGGTTGTGGTACAATAGGTCTATCTATAGGTTCCTCTTATTTGACTTGTAGTGTTTTGTGGTTCTTGAACTTTTCAAGATGTATTATCCTCCCACTAGCCCTTTCAATGATAAACACCTTTATCTTAGAAGGCAGCATGTTTCGCAACAAACACCTTTTGCTAAGTAGGATTATAGAACATATGCCTTAAACTTACTTTAGGATGTATCACAAATCTATACTTGTCAAATCTTGTCCCAAGCTTATCCTTTGAAACCTTTTCATATAAGTTGGACAACCCCTTATCTTAACATACTTAAGATTAGGAATCCTCCTTGTCCATAACTTTTATGGAGTCTTGGGGCCGGATTTTGAGATTACCTTTTTCGTAGATATGCAGCCATTTCTAGGACATGATCCTAGAAGGGTACTAGAATTACGGTAAAATCATTATGGACCGCACCATGTCCAACAAGGTACAATTTTTCCTTTCAGATACATCAATCAATTATTCTGTATCAGGAGGCGTCCATTGTGAGAAAACCCATTTGAGATGATCTAGAAACTTATTGCACAAGTATTTATTCCTTGATCTAATCAAAGAATCTTAATACTTTGTCAATTTGTTTCATTTCTGAATTCTTTGAACCTTTCAAATAATTCACACTTGTATTTCAACAAATACATACATTCAACTCTTTGAATGATAATCTCCTTTTCTTATACTAGTTTGTTCAATTTGCAAAATATATTTTTCACGTAAGTCAAGTATACAAAATCCATTAAGTAATATTCCAGTTCTATACAAAACATTATTATTATAAATAGAACAACAATTGTTCTTAAATATAATACCAAAGATTTCATTGTCCAACAATAAAATGGAAATAATATTTCCAACGAGAACTAGAATACAATAACAACTTATTGACTTAATAGATTTGCTAGTAGGCAGTGCTAAACTATAAGTTTCTATGTCTAATGTTGCAACCTTTGCTTCATTTCCCACACATAGAATTACTTATATTTGTTTAGCTTTCTACTTCTGCTTGGTCCCTTCATAAATCTATATTTATGATAACAAAAGTCAGTATCCAATACCTAAGTAGAACCTTGACTTAAAGAAAAATTTATTTTAAATCATGAACAAATTTGTATTTTTAACCGAAACTTCACTAAGCTTCTTTGGTTAGCCCTGCAAGATGCTTCTCGCAGTTTCTTTCTAGTGTCCAGGCTTATTGCAGTGGAAGCAAACTCCTTTGCTATCCGTATCAGTTTTGTTCTTATTATCCTTTATTTTTGCCTTTCTATTTACCTTCTTAGAATCGTTCTTCTTTTTAGAAGATCCTTTGGCCCCTACCAGTAAGACTTGGTCTTTCTTGGTTGGAAAGTGACTCTCAACATTTTTCAACATGTTAAGCAAATCAGCGAGGCTGATATCTAGCTCGTTCATATGAAAAATTCACAACAATTGTGAAAGGAGTCCGGAAGTGAGTGCAAGATCAAATCTTGGCTCAACTCTCCATCCATGACAAAACCCGTTGTCCTAATTGATCAATCAAATTGATTATGTTAAGGACTTTTATCTGTACTGTAGTGTCATTGGTCATTCTAGATTGGAAGAGCTCCTTAGATATCTGATATCTATTAGTCCTACTTTCCTCACCATCAACTACTTGATGTGCAGGAATATAATAGGAGCATCCATAGTTTCATGCTGACGCTGAAGCTCGTTACTCATGGATGCGAGCATGATGCATTGAGCCAACTATGCATCATCTAGCCACTTTCTAAAAGTAGAAATATCTTCCTCAGAGGCATTGTCTGCAACCATTGCAGGGATAGGCGTATTAAGGACATAAGATAACTTTTCAGCCATGAAAACTATTCTCAATTTCCTTAACCAATCCATTTAATTTGGTCCGGTTAAATAAGCATCTAATATGCTATGCAGTGATAGTAATTTAGACATTGTAAAATTCTGTAAATGAATTTGTAATTAACAACATTTTAACATACATTCTTTTATTAATTACCAAAATAATTTAGGTCTTGTTTTAAATTGGTATCTCCCACTATTTTCATCAAACTATATTACCCTCAATATATAGTTCGGCAATATCTAATTAAAGATTTGCTAGTGAGAATAAGGATCTCATTTCAAATGTATATAGCCTTGTGTGTGCACAACAAACTATATATAAATAAATAAGTAGACAACTCTTGTCAATTACATCAACTATGTAACTCCTTGTATTTTGCCTCTTAAATCATAATGGTCAAGTGTGTGCACATCCGAACTAAAACGATTTAAGTTAAGTCAAACCCAGCATTTCCATATAAGTGAAGAGAAAACTACAGCCCTTGTGTGTGCACAACAAAGCAGTAATGTTCAATTCCTTATAAACATCGTATGTAATAAAAACAACATCTTAAATATTTAATACTCGCCTTGTGTGTGCACAACAAACTCATATTGAATATTCAATACTCTATTGTTTCTATCATGCTAGAAGGCGACGTTCGATATTCCAAATATCTTTGAACGTTACAACTTAATATAAAATATTTGAGGGGTTTGTTATTAACATGTCTCATCTTGTTTAGCGCGCATGCACATATATATATAAAATACGCGTCATATTAATAAACATGCGAAGCATGTTTGCATAATATATAATATATATAATATAAGCATGCACATATAGAATACTATATTCTACCTGGATTGATTATGGACTTTTATTCTAGTTTGGTTCACTAGAGCCACCAAGTGAACCAAAAGGTCAAACCTAGGGGTGCAAGAATTAATATTTAAATATAACTATTACATTTAAACCCGGGCTCCATTACAAACGGGTCTTCAAGCGCTCCTTGCTCCTTGATCTCTAATTCTTCAAAATTAATTATAACTATTCCTATTACAAAACTATTTAAAATAAATAGAAACCTTGATCAGCAGTCAAGGGGAAGTACATAGGAGGGAGATAGAATTTATATTAAGAAAAATTAGAGAAGACGAGATACGCAGACCCCATTTAATAAAACCCAAACATTCATGCATCCAACTAAAATAAAATCCAATCGCATTGGTCAATAGTCCATAATCAATCCCATTTATTATCATACACATCACCATATGCATCAATAAATAACATTCATCTCATGAATAATAAATATTTAATATATATATTGATATCATTTAATGGGCAAATTTAGTTAGTATAAAATCTATTTTTGAATCAAAATAAACTCCTTTATTTTAATCCAAATTTAAATCAAAATAAAACTATTTTATTTTAATTTATCCAATTTTGAATAAAATAAACTATTTTATTTTAATCAAAATCATTAATCAAAATAAACTCCTTTATTTTAATTAATTATGGAATCTAATTCCAAGTCAAAATAAACTCCTTTATTTTGGGTAATATGAAATCTTATTTCATATCTTAAATAAACTCTTTTATTTAGGAAAACACGAATTTTCTTTCCTATTCATAAATAAACTCCTTTATTTTGAATAATATAAAATCTTATTTTATATCTAAATAAACTCCTTTATTTAAGGAAATACGGATTCTTTTTCCTATTCACAAATAAACTCTTTTATTTTGAATAATATGAAATCTTATTTCATATCTAAATAAACTCCTTTATTTAAGGAAAACTAGAATCCAATTTCAACTCCAATTAGTTATCATGGAATCCAATTCCAACTCTAATTAGTTAGCATGAAATTCTAATTTTAAAATTAAAATAAATTTTATATTTTAATATTAAAATAACTTTTTATTTTAAGATTAAAATAAATTATTTATTTTAATTATAAAATTATTATATATATATATAATATTACGGTAATATATATTATATATATAATATATATATATAACAATCATCCTCATATATATATATCCAGTAACTCTGGATTCCGTGCATGACAATATACACAGCACCTGATTTTGTTAAAAAAAAAAAATAATTTACGGAAATAAAGTGGCATGTATAACAATCAAGAATCCTGACATAACTTGAAAGTTTTTAAAAGTGGCGTGAATCATGTTATGCTTGTACGGCATCATCAAATACACCAATTCATATAAATCTACTGATTCACGAACTTTAAAAAACGGTGCTATGATTTCGCCTTTTTTTTTCTTTTTTTTTTTAATAAATTTTATACAATAAAATTATGCCCAATTAAATTGTTCAAAACACATATCAATATACATACTAAATCTGACAATTAATAATTCGCATAAAGGTTTGGCTCTGATACCACTGTTAGGTTTGTAACATTCATGAACGCAATCAAATTGCAAAAATAATGCGGAAACGTGTAAAATCAGAGTTTAAAAATTTTACAAACCATAAACCCGGATCACCCTTTATGCACAATTATTAATTAAACGAAAAGATAAAGAATAAAATCATACCCTTGAAGATCGAGCTTCCTCAGGTACAAGTTCACCTCCAAATCCTTTCGCGTTCAACTTGAATCCACCGGGTTTGGTTCCTTCCTTTGATCAACGTTAGCCACCCAAGTGTTTGGCCTCTAGAGGTGATCCACCAAGGAAGAAGAAGGATTCAAGAAGATGGGTATTTGGCTAAAACCCTAGTTTTCTATCTCTATAGAAAAAGGGGCGTACTCTCCAACAATTGGAATAACGTATGTTTTGATATCTGATATAAGACTCCTCTTATAAAGATATCAAGTAACCCTATTAAAAATAAGGTATTATTTATTTAATTAAACTCTTTTAATTAAATGGGCTCCCTAATCTTATTAGGGATAATTAATTAAACTCCTTTAACTAATTTTCCCTCCTAATCCTATTAGGAATAAATGAGAGTACTTATATTAATTAATTCTCAAACTCCTTTAGGAATTAAATAATAATAATAGTAATAATAATAATAAGACTCCTCTTATTAATTTATATTTAATATTTCCAAAATATTAAATAATAAATATTAAGCTATTTAATTTATTCTATCACCATAGATTAAATTAAATATACTTAACTTATTATTACGATTATGCCATTAACTTCTTAAATAATTATTCTTCCTTTTATGGTGTGACCCTTTAGGTTCTCCATATTAAACCGGTTGTGAATAAATCAATTAGAACAATTCTAATCTTATTTAAATAAATAAATTAAACTAATAATTTATTTAAATAAATAATATTTATTCTACAATAGGGATAAGCCTCCCTAGCGATCAACGACTTTCCAGATAATATAGATTTCAACATTAATCATAAAAGAACCTTTGAGTAAATAGTTACCGTACAATTCAATCCTTCCACCATACAATGTCCCAATTAAATATAAGACATGGAATTTCTGTCAAGTCTTATTTTATTTAATTATATGTATTTCGACTCTTAAATGCACAACTCCAAAATAATGCAAATTAGAAACTCCTTTCTAATTTCATTCTGCCTTGGCCAAGGACTACTGGGTTGTCATTTATCGAATCACATAGGACATTTCTCTTCTTTTACTAGAAGTGGTAGATTCTTTATTGATCATACATTATCTCCATGTACAACTTATTATACCCAAGCATACCCTTTGATATACCCTAAGGGTCTTAAGGAATAAGTCAAAGTATAACTCATCATACACAAGATACTATGATGATCTCAAGTCCAAGGATCACTTGTACTACTATCACTACAGGAATTCCTATTGACATGCAAGTAAAACTCCATTAGGTATTCCTTAGCGAGCCACGTTCAGTGAACTTATTCTCTAATAAGCACCTACATACTTGCTTTAGTGTCTCCACACAAATGATCATGAGATCAATCATCCTCATCCAATGAGCAAGCAACGTATGTACCAATCTATCCGGATTCACTAATCCCCAATTTAGTAATCCAACGATTGGGAACTATTTTAGTTTTAAGCTTTCTAAGAATTTAGATCTCATTAGAATGATCATCATCATTATTCTAAAAGCATTGCTTAAAACTACGGGTTTATCACATATTATATAACAGCATCATGTAGATAATTAAAAGCCTTTAATAAATTAATACTCTTTATTAATAAATGAATAAGATTGTTACAAAGTATATGCTTTATCATCAAACATGATTGGCTTGTGTGCATATTACTTTCAGTTGTGGGCTTACCGGACTACTCCGAGGACTACTACGGGGGATTCACCTTTCAGATTGGCTTATAGCACTGATGCCTTAGTCCTTGTTGAGATTGGATCCACTAGTCTTCGGGTCAGTCAGTTCAAAGAGATCTACAATGATGAAGGGCTGAAGGTCAACTTGGATCTGTTGGAAGAAGTCAGAAAGGTGGCTTTTATCAAACTGACAGCCTATCAACGGAGAGTAGCCAAGCATTACAATAAGGGGGTAAAGCTTCGAAGATTTGAAGTGGGAGATTTCGTCCTCAGGGAAGTCGAAGCATCTATGCCTTAGAACTTGGGGAAGCTGATGCCGAACTGGGAAAGACCGTATGAAGTAATTGAAGTTTCGAAGCAAGGAACTTATCGGTTAAGGGAATTGGACGGATCCGAGATCAAGAACACTTAGCATGCTGATAGACTTCAGAAGTATTTTCAGTAGAGATTGAGTCAGTATCCCAGAAGTCTGTAAATATTGGATCGTCATCAATAAAAGATTCATTTTTTCACAATTGATCTTTTTCCTATTGGTCCTAATTTCATAATGGTGTAAGGAGGACGGGGGGGGGGGGGGGGGATTCGCTGACCATTCGATGGTAACATTTTTGGCAGGTGGTCCTTATGAATTTGTCAGGCCCTTCGTGGTAGGCAAACTTCATCGGTGTAAGGAGGACGGGGTGGACTCGCTGACCATTCGATGGTAGCCTTATCGGCATGACTGTCCTCATGGGTTTGTTATACCCCGCGTGGTAGACAAATTTCATAGTCCTTTTAATTTTTTTTTACCGCGAGTAGTAAATAAAATGCACCGAAGTAAGGAGGTTCGGGTGAACTTGCTGGCCATTCGATGGTTGGCTTATTGTTAGGTGTGTCCTTATGAAATTGTTCTACCCCGAGTGGTAAATAAATTCCATGGTCCTTATAAAATTGTTCTACCCCGAGTGGTAAACAAATGTCCTTATATATTTGTTCTACCCCGAGTGGTAAACAAGATCTTGATGGTGCAAGGAGGATCAGCCGAATTCACCTTATACATGATCTGTCTCACACTTCAGAAACGATAAGTATGCATTACTTTATTTTGTTCAAGTGTTGGGTTCGGTCCTTTAAGTTCAGTTTATATTATCTCTTAACTTAACTGTTATATGCCTTATCTGATTCATAATTTAAGTTAAGTTCATTCAGATTGATTGATACTGAATTATTGACAAGACATGAAGTAAACAGAAGTCATGAAAAAAGCTGAAATTTCATTAATAGTTAAACTGATTACATAAAAAGACAGAAAATTTTACACAAAAATCTTAAAACTAAAATGAAACACTATCAAATTCAAGCATTATCCTCATCTTCGGAGTCGAGCAGTGCCGAATCTACTTTGGTTGTAATCAATTTTTCCTTGCCTCGACTTCGACAGACTTCGTACCCTTCAGAATATACCTTCAGGATTTCTGCATTCAACTCATCGGATGCTTGGTATTCGGTCTGAATCTGCTTACGCAATTCTTCGGTCAAAGGAGGACCCAACTCCTTCAATACTTAAACGATGTATTTAGTATAGTAACAAATATTATAATCTTATACAGTCTCATATATTAATATATGTTACAATCATATTTCAATAAAAAAAATCAATATATAACTAGACTTTGTACAATTATGAATTAAATTGTCTATATATATACGCAAAACTAAAATGAAAATTTGGAAATGTTTGAATAGTCTTCACTATCGGAAATTAATCTTACAATAATTTAAATATGTGAGTCACATCAAAAAAATTATGTTCAATTACCTCTCCAACCTTAGTCATCAAATCTGCAACCTCATTCTCTCTCTTCAGAATTAGTAAGTTGACCTTACTTTTTCAAAACATTTATTTTGTTTTGGGAGAATCAAAATCATATGAAAAAAGACTAAAAAATATTTATTTTGCTTGATGAGTTTGATGTACAACTTGTTTTAAAATTTAATATCATTCATTTTTATTTATTTAAGTCAAATAGTGCATTAATTAAATTGAAAAGACTGATGAGACATAAAATATTAAAGTAACAAATAATGCTTTTCAAATTGTCAAATAAGTCAACAGACTTTAATTTGAAGAATTTTTTTGCTACTACTGTTGGAGATGTTCATATGGTGCCAAAAGTTAAACACCCTCACAGTACTCTTCACAATTCACATCGTATTTTAACTTATAAATCATTTAGCTAAACACTTTTAAAATTCATTTTGACTTATAAGTCAAAATAGTGCCAAATATTTTTATTTATAAGTCACAACTTAAAATGACTTATAAATCATTTTAAAATTAAACTTATAAGTCATCTTGGAACATGACCTAATAAGGAAGTTGGGCCATGTTTTTTGATCTAAATATTATATTCGTTTCAAAATTAAAGATACAATTCGACGAAATTTTAAATTTTAAATTGATATTAATTTATTTAATTTTAATTGATATAATTATTATAATTACATTGTATATAAAAATTTAATTTATTTTAATTTTTTATAAGTTACATTAATTTTGGAATTTATATTGTATATTTAATTTTAGAAGGTAGAGAGTAATTTTAGAAGGTAGAGAGCTATCTTAACCTCCACCAATAAATATAAATACGGAAGGTAGTTGACACTTATTCCCTCCTCCCTCGGTGTTCAAAAAGACTTCTCTCATCTGAGAGTCAACTTAAAAGAGATTTGGTCAAAAGTCAAACCTATCCGGCACGGCACCACACCGCTTGCACTCACCTCACCATCCCAACATTCAACAACAATATTCTTTCCGCCATTACCTTTCTCTCTTTCTCCTCCTTATTTCTCTCCAGATCTGAGCTCATTTTTAGATTCCATTGAAACCCTAAGGCCTTTCAGTTCCTTTATCTACAAACCCCACATTTTTTTCGTACCTAAAAACCTATAAATTTGCCTCAATTTGTCGATGTCATAGTTGAAGAGTTCCTGAAATTTGTGGAGCTAATTTTCTGGGGTGTGGGGATTAAGAGTTGATGGGTTCTAAGAAAAGTTGAAATTTTTCGGGTTTGAATTCTTTTTAAGCTCGAATTGTTGTTTAGTACTGTAATTTAAGCTTCAACGTTATTGACTAGTTTAAGATTTTTAGATAGAGGGAATATCAGTTTCGGATTTTTTACATGCACTGCGAGTGCAGCTAGGAAGCTGAGGAGTTTGAAGTGAAGTTGAGATTTGTCGGGCTTGAATTATTTATAAGTTCGTTCTATAGGATTAGGAGAGAGATAGAGATAGAGATCCTCAGTTTCAAAGTCTGCAGCTAGGTTTTGAATCCCATAAAAGGAAATAGTCAGGAAAAGAACTTACCATCTGTAATTTGTGTGAATTTTAGTACCTTAATATCGAATTCAGTAGCCGTAAATAGATAAGAGTATCATTTCCCTGATTGGTAATAAGTGCAGTATTTGTTGGGATGTGCAATTGAGGGTGCTGTTTGGTGTATGAGATTTGAGTCTGGTTTTTGCTGCAGCAGGGAGTTGATATTCTGAGTAATGGCGCTTAAGCTTCCAGCTCCTGAAGCTGCCAAGATTGCAATTCAGTCGATTGGATGTGGATACGATATTTCCTTAGATTTGAGGCTAAAGTACTGTAAAAGGGATTCAACTAATTCGCGTTTAATTGAAATTCATGAGGAACCGGGGAAAGAAATTGTTCTTCCCGGTGGAATTTTGATTCCCAATGTGTCTATAGCAATAAAATGTGATAAAGGGGAGTGTACTCGGTTTCAGTCTGATGTTCTTTCTTTTCAGCAGGTACCATCATTTGTGCTGATTGGTGAACTTTTGCACCTGCTCATTCCTGAAATATATTATCTACACATATATGCTTATATCAAGAATATATTATCTAACTGCTTTTGTCAGATATCTGTTTTTGTACCATTACTGGTAATTTAAGAATTCAAAACAAGATCGAATGAACTCATGAAGTGAATACTTGCTCTTTTGCTCAGATACTAAAATTGGTGGATATCCTAGTACTGCATTATTATTATTATTTATATTTTTTAAATAAATAATATATTCTGGTAGATTGGTATAGGTTCATAAGTGTTTGGTGCTAGTTTCTGACGTGGTGTATGCCTAATTATCAATCTCTATATTTTTGGGCATTTCAATATTTCCAGTTTTTATTCTGCAGATGTCAGAGCAGTTCAACCAGGAAATGTTGTTGACCGGAAAAATACCTTCTGGACTATTCAATTCTATGTTCGAATTTACTGGTAGTTGGCAGAAAGATGCAGCCCATACAAAAACCCTTGCTTTTGATGGCGTGTTCATAACACTGTACACAGTTGCGCTGGACAAGTCTCAGATGGTGCTGTCTGATCATGTGAAGAAAGCTGTTCCATCATCATGGGATCCTGTTGCTTTGGCAAGGTGAAAATAAACTGTACACACGATTTCTTTTGTGTGATAAAGCCTCTAGAATCATTTTGTATTTCAAGATAACTTTTCAAAGCTATACATTCTGTGGAACAAATAATCCTAGTAGGGATTATTCGTCTGTTGAGATTCTGGCCATGGTTACCCATTTTGTATTATGAGTTTTTAACTCTTATGATGTCCTTGATTTGGTTGTTAAGTCATGTCTTTGACCACTGAACAACAAATATTGCTTTCAGTGATTGGAGAAGGGATAGGAGCAGTCTTATGTTGGCAAACAAGCGGATACCATAGAAAATGAAATAGAAAGATTTAAAACTTGTTAAATTTGCTATATTACTATTGGTTAGCTTTATGAGAAACTACATGCCATCTTATTAGTCATAGGTTATCAAACTAAAATAGTTGGACCCCAATTCTTTTCCCCCTCCTGCTAGTCACTTTTGGGCCGTATGTAAACAACCAAATTCTGCATGATGCTTTGTTTGAATGAACTTGTGCTAAACCTCATCAGTTGTGAATTCTTCATTTAAGTCTGAAGCTTCTTCTTTTTCTGCTTTCACATAATTGTGCTTCATACCACTATATATACTTCTAATTCTGGATAAAGATTACAATAACTATGTCCAAAATTAATGGAAGTATATACAAGTAAAATTTCTGTAGTTTACAACGGAATCTTATTTCAAAAATTTGGGATCTGTACATGCGTCTTGTTTTGGTCTACCACTTTCAAACATTGATCGGAGAAAATATTAGATACACAAGCAAATGTACGACAAATCCAGATAATTTTTTTTGATAAGTAAATAAAATCCGCTATAAGCACCAAAAAGGGAGGTGAACCCAAATATACGGGGATTACAATAACATAGGGAAGAAAAAAAAGACACATGGTCCAAAGCAGTAAAACCCTCCCTATACACGGAACCTACCAAACAGATACCTAGACTAGGTTAATTAAGAAAAATTCTCCCAAAATATCCACAAAATTAATAATGGTACCCAGATATGTCTTGTCATGCCAAAACAAAGAGAAGGCTCAAAAATAGAAATCAAATATGCCGTAATGGTGTCAGTGGCACCTCACAATTCCATTCCTTCCAAATTGTCCACCAATTGGGGAACCACGTCTCGTATCTTCTTACAATCCTTCTCCACCTTCACACCTTCCCAAGTTTGTAAAATCTCCGTATCTTGACATCACCCAAGATCTCCACTGTCGAAAGACTCCATGTTGATGCAGGTAGGAAGGAGAGGATAAAAATTGCTTAATTGTTATTATTTTTTATTAATATTTAGGGATAAATATTTTGATGATTGATGTAACTATTTATTACTTATTTAGTAAAGTATTCTAGAAGTTTGAATTATAAGTATATTTTAATTTGGAGATTATTTTCTTTTTAAATTAGTGTTTTTTACTTGGTCACTAAGTTGTAGGTTTCCTAATATTCCTATATAAGGACTTGTAATCTTTATTATTATTCAGAATTGAATATATTATTGATGATTCTTGCTATTTATTGCGATAAATTTATACTGAATTACAATTAAGAAACATATCAATATATGAGATTGGATAGAATTATAAGTGAGACCACACTTATTAAACATCTCTCCAAAAGGGTTTTCACTAATATTTATCCACATAATTGGCAATAAAAAAATCAATGTAAATATTTGCAATATATATCATCTTTCATTATTGATTTGAGAAAGTTTTGTGCTTTTATTTCTGTTTATTTACCAATTCTTTGTGGAGATATGCACTTTTATTCTTTCTTCTCACCTTGTCCTACACCACATGCTGCCTGACAATGAAGCATCAAGTGAACCGATGTAATCTCTTTTGAGAATTGTTTTAAGTAAGAATCATCCCCAAAGCCGTAGTCAACGTGGAAAAGCCACCTTCTAAGCACCCTACCTGCCAAACATGTAAACTAATAAATCTTTTACTACATGCGAAAAATTAACAAAACAAACATGGAAAACAAAATATGTTTTACAAGTTTGGAAGTATCCATTTTCAATTATCCTTATCAGCATGGAAGAGAGTATCTACTTCATTTATTATCTTGAAAGGACATTGTAAAACTAAATATCTATATTTTAAATAGTAAATTATATAAGTTATAATAATATGTAAAGTGGTGGCATTAAACATCGAGAGGCTGCCACATGGCAAAACCAAATTCTCAGGCTTTCCTATTTGATGGTGTTTTCGCTGATCTCATGGTCTTAAGTTCCAAACTTTTCTATACATGTGCGAATCTATTTTTGGAAGATGAATTGGAAAGCCGTGTTGATCTGTCGTTTCAATATTGAAATTAGACATGCCATTTATAGATTTTTTTTGTCATGATTTTTCCTCTGTATCTTTTCTTTAGGTTTCATTGTGTGATATTGATGTGTATACCTTCGTGGTTTGTAGATATTAGATCGCATCCTTACTGGCTAGGATGATTATACTTGAACTACAACTCTGATATCCTTAATGTACATTTAGAAATTTGTGTAATTTAAAATCTTGTGTTGGTTTTAATAACATTAAAGGTGAATTGGATATAATCTATTGTAGATCTGCATAGGGTAGACTTTTATGAAATCTTTATTCTATTTGGCGATGATCCAATTTTCTAAGTCACAAAATGGAGAGGAACAAATGATATGGAACTTAAAAAGGTTTAGCTCTTATTTAGATGTGCAATCTTCATCACTCCATCCGTTATACAAAAAGAGTCCCATTTGATTTTTTTCTAGTCAATTTGCGAAATTTTAGAATTCAAAATTGATGTTTAATTTTGATTAATGCAACAGTCAATGTTTTAAACTACTTAAAAAATATTACTAAGTAAAAAATTGTTATTTCAAAAATTAAAAAAATTCACATCACAATTTGAATTTTAGGATTTTGCAAATTAGCTAGGATGACTCTTCTTCCAGAGAGCGTATTATACTGTTCTGAACTATCTTTATGATTATTATTTGTATCTATAACTTAGTGCATACATATGTTTGTTCTTCATTCATAATATTCGTATTTTACATAAAAAGTTTTCAAACAGTAACGGTTGCATCAAGTTTATTGTTGGTCTATAACTTTATTGGATTTCCTTAGTAAATGTTTTACTTAGTTATGTAGTTCGCGTTAGGTTTTAGTTCGCCAAAGTGAGGTTGCTGGGCATGGACTGGACATAAACCTACTATTTGGCATTATTTGCACAAAAGGCTGCTTGAAGACTTCAAATCACATTATGATGCTTCATAGCCTAACCTCATTCTACTGCACCAATCATAGCCCTTATTGCCCAAATGTTTTATGTCATAAATAATGAAACTTATGGTTGCAAGATTTCACCGGGGTGGTGCATAATGTAACCATATTGCCAAATTTTTTATTGTGGTCAATTTATTATTATTAGCTATTTTAGTTGAATTTTGCTTAGCATTTTTTCCAAATCTCCATTTTACATTAATGATTGAATTTACTTGAACACTGTATCCTGCTGCCTGCATGGCTTTTCCCATTGATGCATTAGTAATTCTATGTAAAAGATTACCTTTTGGCTTGATCTAATTGTATAATGTTCGAGTTTTAAAATTCAACTGATTTTTGTGTCTGTATTTGTCATTCCAGGTTTATTGAAAAATTTGGCACTCACATTATTGTGGGTGTGAAGATGGGAGGGAGGGATGTAATATATATGAAGCAGCAACATTCGTCTTCACTTCAGCCTTCTCATGTACAAAAATGGTTAAAGACAATTGCAGATAAGCGATTTGTGGATGCGGGCGGACAATCCAGAATGGATTCTGAACAAACTTATCAGAAGGACGAGGTTTGTCATAGACTAATAGTTTATTTCTGCCTTCTGGTTCATTGTAATAAACAATTTTAGAAACATTTAAACATATCTTTATTATTTTCTTTTAGTAAAAATGGTCTTCTTTTTTGATGTTGTGCCTAATGTTACAATGCTTTTCTAATTTTTATGTTGGAAGCAGAGACATTGGACAACTGCATTTCATAATTTTAAACTGTTTATGATCAGGCAAAATCATCTTGCACTTCAAATGCTTTACTTGGGGGAAATCATGTATTGTAGAATTGGATATAGTGTTTTAACATTTTTTGTGTAACATACCAGTCCTACATCGAAAGATATGGCCAATAGTACCTTCAGTCATGACCTTTTGGGTGAGTCTGTGGTGGACTAAAATGACTCAAGAAGATACTATTGGGTTAGTGATTTAAGGCCTTATTTTGATGAATTTGATTTGATTTAGACTTGGCATTTGACCTGAGATTTGTTCTGAACTCGGCATCAGAGCCGATTCTCGAAAGCTCCGGGTCAGGTCATCTGATCGGGTTGCCGGAGGTGGGGACACGAAGCTAGCCCGTATTATTCCATGGCTAGAGCGACAAAGATATGTGGACCGTGTGTATGATCGATTTTGACGGGGACATCAAAAATTTAAGTGGGGGAGTTTGTAACACCCCAGTCCCACATCGAAATATATGACAAATAGTACCTTCATCTTTTGGGTGAGCTTGATGGGCTAAGATGACCCAAGAAGATACTATTGGGTTAGTGATTTAAGGCATTATTTTGATGGATTTGATTCGATTTGGACTTAGGGATTTGACGCGAGATTTGTTCTGGATTCGGGATTTGACCCGAGTTGTTTCATTTTGTCTCTTAGTGGTATGGTTTAGGTTTCTTGGGGTTAGCAATGTGTCAGTAAGCAAACTTGAGTCGATTATATAGCATCCAAAAAGTGAAACCACTTTGCAATGGACCTTAAAGATTTGTACTATATTAGTTTGGAAGCCTCCAATTCTGACTGGGGGAAATTGTTTTTTTTGATCAATCATGTATGGAGCTGGAGGTCTAGTGTTTGAGTCCTGTGGACCCTGTATAATCATCATAAACACGTTAGGTCCATTAATGAAGCCTCTAGCCTTTTCTTTTCTTGGGGGGGTTTTGGGGGGGGGGTTTTGGGGGGGGGTTGGGGGGGTTTGGGGGGGGGGGGGGTTGAGAGAGCATACTTGGGATATGTAGTTAGTTAAACTTTCTCTAACATGTTGAACTTTTAGATGAGTTTCATTGTTGATAAAGCAAAAGGGCCTGAGTGGTGAATAATCTACCTTCTGTTTCTTCTTCTTTTAAACTTCATATCCAGCTGGTCTGGAGTTCCTTCTTTGGAGAATGGTATGGGTTTCTATATTAAGCACTAGTTCTGTCAGCCGTGTCAGATTTATTGAGTTTCATGCTATGATTTTTTTGTGCTTTATGCATTATGGTTGGAATTACCTTTATGGGTAATTACTGACTTGGAAACAATAATTAAGCAATAATTTTGTAATGTTTATAGATATTCACTGCTTCAGGTCGTGGGTTTTATTTTATTGTATTAATATATTTTGGTTGAAAGTACCTTTCCATTAACGTTGCCACCTGTTTACCTTTTATCTAAATTTTGTAATGATTAGTTTTTACAAACTATTTCAGTTGCTGTTACAGAATTAACATATGCATATTAAGTCTACTTACTTTCTACATGTCTTGTCTAATCATTACAGTTTCAAGTCAGGGAGCAGAGGCTGAGGTTTGCAGATACCAGCCCGTCAAGCTCTTATTCATATAAGGAGGTATAAATTATTCATATTATTATTCGTACCCTGTCTGGATTGATTTGCACAAGAGTCTAAGGATTCTATCTTTGACAAAAAAAATTTCCTTCATTTATTTTTTATTATGTTTGCACTGGGTCGATCATTCATTTCCTTACAGGACATTGTAAGCATTTGCAAGAGGAGAGGTGGAAACGATAATAAAAACCAACCCCATAATGAGTGGTTACAGAGTGTGCAATTGATGCCTGATGCCATTTCAATGTCCTTCATCCCAATAACATCTCTGTTGAATGGTGTCTCAGGGAGTGGATTCTTGAGCCATGCCATAAATCTCTACTTACGTTGTGAGCAAGATATCATCCTCCTTCTCTTGAATTTGCTGCATTTAGTTTCATACCTGCAAATTTATTAGATCACCTGTTTGTTCGAGTGTTATTATTCTTAGTTTTTGCATATTTACTTAGATTATATCTGAAGAAAGGTCTACATGTTCTTCTATTTCATTTGGATAATTTTATATTTTCAGAGAGAAGTGGGAGGGGGGTTTAATTGGTTAAGTGCGACAATACATCATTAACACAGGTTTTTTTTTCTTTACTATTCCAACACTGGGACTGGGAGTGTGGTTCATTGAATTCCCAAGCATGGCGAACCCTGTGGATATAGAGCCGGGGTTATCACAAGCACTCGTGTGTAACACAGAAATGATAGAAAATAGATTTTGGGCCTGACCAATGTTTTTGGACAGCTTAATTCTTGTCTCTTATAATTGCTTATTAAGCATACATCTAGATCATTTGATGTTGTACACCATCTCTATAATTAATATTTGGCTTCAACTTGCAGATAAACCACCAATTGAAGAGCTCCATCAATTTTTGGCATTTCAGCTTCTACTACAGTGGGCGCCTGTGTTCAGTGATCTTCCCCTTGGTCCACAGTGGAGGCAACAAAGCACAGCATCTTTGCAGTTCAGTTTTTTGGGTCCTAAGCTCCATGTGAACACCAGTCCGGTAAATCTTCTTCTCTTGTTGGTCTGATTTTTCTTTTTTAACTTAATTGTGTCTGCTCTTGAAAATGTTCTAATTGAGTTTAGTTTGCATCTACAAGGATTCGCACCATGTTCAGGCTTACCATCTCTTAAGCATTCATAGGGCTTCAAATGAATCATGTTAAACTGGCTTTGAACTTGTTCCGTCTGTGCACTTAGACCCATGTTTATAGCTAAGTTCTGAAAGATTTGAGCCCATGATTAGTTGTATTTTCTTGTTGATCGTTTTGTTTGAATCTATCTTCTTCTCTAATCTCCCTTGAATTACTTCGTATTAGGGTTGCTCTAAAGTTTACATTCATGGCTTCCCTGCCCAAAATTAACCTCCAAAGGGAGATGATTAAGAATTTAGTCCGAATGCCTTCTATAATAGTAAAACCGACATTACTGCGTATATATGCATTTAATCCTATCAAAAGGTTCAAAAAACGTTTCAGTAAATTATTTTGTGTGGCCAATATGGATACAAGAACTTTAAAATGTAAATCGCTGGGATTCTTGTCCGAGTGATTATCCCAGGTTAAAGATTTGATAGCATGCGATAAAAGCAGACACCTGAGTCCTTAATCACAAACCAAATTCCATTGACAGGAACCAGATAAGTCCATTTCCAGTCAGTTGAAAACTCTTAAATTGCATATTGGAAGGAAAAGTATATATAAAACATAAGATCCTCTTAACTTTGTTGAGCCTTGTTCGACAGCTTATCTATTTTCAGCCCATAGGCATCGGTAGGTTTAGCAACTTGCCATATGCTCCACTGATATATGGAATCTGGATTTCAATTTTTCATGTTTAAAAGATGGTAATAGTTTACAAATTATTCATTTGACTAGGTTCATAAATTTGAAGAACATTTTCATATCAGCACAGAAGTGTCAATATTATCACTCGATTGAGAACCCTCAAACATAAACATTCATTCACTCCATTTTCTTCACTATATATTGATATCACTTATGTCAATTGCATCTACTCTTTTACTGTGCAATATCATCATTGTTGTTGTTCATGCGAAAATATTTACAGATATTACACTCGTCAAAAAGTAAAAATACACATTAAATGCATTTCCTTCTAAAACATTGATAGGCTAGTCAAGTCTGCATGGTATTTGACCCAATTGAACCTTTTGGTATTCCATATACCATGTTTAATCTTAATTTATGTATTGCTTCATAAATAGAACACAGAATTGGGTGTTACCTTCACTTGAATCAGTGCTCCTCTCCGCTATACATTCATTTACAAACATCAGGAATTTATCATGTTTCAATTCATGACAGGTTGATGTAGGTAAGAGGCCTGTGACAGGCCTCCGGCTATATCTAGAAGGGAAAAAAAGCAACCGCTTGGCTATTCACATGCAGCACCTCTCGTCTCTTCCAAAACTCCTTCAACTCGAAGATGACCCAAATGGCAACTTCTGCCAAGAGTCCTATGATCGTAGATACTATGAGAAAGTTCAGTGGAAGAACTTCTCCCACATCTGCACTGCTCCAGTCGAATCCGACGAGGACCTATCTATAGTCACTGGAGCCCAATTTGGAGTTGGGGATTACGGCTTTAAAAAAGTTCTCTTTTTACGACTCCGCTTCTCAACTGTACGAGGAGCAGTTGCAGTAAAGAATCCAGAATGGGATGGTTCCCCTGGTTTGGCTCGTAAATCTGGACTTATATCAACTCTTATAAGCCATCATTTTACAGCAGCTCAGAAGACACCTCCGCAGCTAGCTGATGTGAATATAAACTCTGCTATTTACCCGGGTGGCCCTCCAGGTCCAGTCCAAGCTCCTAAACTCTTAAAATTTGTCGATACAACAGAAATGACAAGAGGGCCACAAGATGCTCCTGGATATTGGGTCGTCTCTGGAGCGAGACTTATGGTTGAGAAGGGTAGGATTTCACTTCGCGTAAAGTACTCATTATTGGCTGTAATATTACCAGATGAAGAAGTGCCAGAGGAGTCCTAACGTACTAATATTTTCCTTGTATTGCCCTTTTGATCACACAAAAGATGATGGTACTTGGTGGAGGAGGATCTTTGATATATGGGTAGCCCCGTTTTGAAGCCGAAGTGCACATTTAACTATACTGGTGAAGGATACTGTAAACAATATTACAGGAAATGCCGTTTAGACGGTTGTGTAATTAGGTTCATCCCCTTCCCCCCCCCCAACCTCCCTAAATACTAGTATTTTTTGTTTCTGATATGAATAATGTTGTGTTTTTGTTGTAAATTCTTTGTTTTGTTGTTCATAATTTGTTTATTAAGCATTTTTCTCACTCGGGCTTCAGTTGGTGAGTTTGTTACAGGTTTCTTATGTTTTCCAGAACACTGCAAAGGGTGCAGTCTGCATAACAGATTAGTACAAAGCAAACTAGCAACTATCATATTTTATTGTGTTTCTATAAACTAGTATAATATCAGGATTTTTATTATCATAATCTCTATGCAGATTCTTGTTTTTCTTTTATGAAATGAAAGATTTGGAAAATGTGATTTTTTTTTCTCTTTTTATATCAGTTTCTTAACAAGTTAGTAACTTTTTTGCTTAGCCTAGCTAGAATAGAGAAAGGAAACTAACATTTTTATATGAAAAAAATGATATTTTTTATGTGTCTCTCACATATATATGGAATCCGCTCACTATTCATGTGAGAATAACGTGGAATAATTTTCCATGTGAAAATATAGTTCTTTAAAGAAAATGTGTATAAGTTAAAGAAAGATGTTTGAGGTATGTAAAAGCACAAAAGGAATTATTGTTAGAAGCTTGTCCCTGCAGATTAAAAAATGTCAGATTACTTAATAAGTGAATAAAAATTTGTAATTTATTTACTTTGATTTTGGTACTTTTCTTTCTTGTCATTTACCTTTCCATCTGATAACATAAAACTTCCCCATTTCTTGATGGGATGATGGCAAATTGGCTATGCTTGTTTAATCAATCATAAGAAAAAAGAAAAAGGCTTAAATATGATTTACTACCCTAAATTATAGGCCATATTCCATTTCGGTGATTCACCTTTTAATTTTGTCAATTAGGTTATTAAACTATCAATTTTTTCTACTTCGGTCCAATTGGGTCTGCCACGTCAGAAATTGCTGACGTGGCACGCTGACTAAGCAAACTAATGCCTATGTGTAATTAAAAAAAATATTATTTTAATTATATTTTCTAAACATCAAGGGTAAATATGTCAAATCATAAATAAATATAAACAAACATAAAATCAAGCTTAAATCCTAAATCATTAAACATTAAAACTAAATCTTTAATGATGTTTAGAATTGTCTACTAGCAAGATAATCTTTCATGATTCATCTTCTTCCGATTACGATCTTAAAGCAATCCCAGTAAAGCCGTTTACCCCACAACTATTCAATCACAACTTCTTCCACCAAACAAAAAATTGAAAATCACAAGCTCAACTCCATCCCAATCTCAATTACAGCCAAAAGAACACTCTTAGTCAGTAATTTTAGTGGATTCTCAAGAGAACGGAGTCCGATTAGTCCACACTTTGATGGCTTGTGCGGAAGCTGTGCAACAGGATAATCTAAAGCTAGCGGAAGTCTATCCCAAATCGGAGCGATGCGAAAGGTTGCTACTTATTTTGCCGAAGCTCTGGCTCAACGAATCTACCGATTATACCCACAAACACCTCAAGATTCTGCTTTTGCAGATCTACTGCTAATGCATTTTTACGAATCAACTCCTCTTCCTCAAGCGACGGCGACCACCGGCGCTAAAAACGCCTCAAGCGACGGCGACCATCTCTTCCTTAAGGAGCTGAAGCCATCAAACCCCCAAATTCCATATCTGAAGCCACCAAATCCCAAATTCCAGACATTCTCTTCCTTATTCTGCTTTTACCCAAATGATGATTTGGGATTGAAATTATTCTTCAGATCTGAAAAGGGTGGTGGTTAGGTACAATGGGTGGGGTACGAAAAAACCGGCGTCGGCGGTTGGGTTTCTGCGAGTGATGATCGATGATCGGAAAAATCGTCGTCGGCGGTTGGGATTGAAATTATTCTGCGAGTGATGATCGATTTCTTCTGCGAGTGAATAGCTTTGATCGAAGTTGGGGGAGGAGAGATTTGATCTGTATGTTTGTTTTATTTAGCCTTAAGTTGTTTTTAATTGGTATTAATATTTAATATAAGGTGATTTGACAATTGTACCCCTTAATGTTTAATCAAAAATTATAATATTCTTTTTTTGTTACACATGAGCTTAACTCTGACCCCACCCAAACGGCCACGTCAGCAATTTCTGATGTGGCAGACCCAATTGGACCGAAGTGAAAAAAATTGATAGTTTAATAACCTAATTGACAAAATTGAAAGGTGGATCACCGAAGTGGAATATGACCTATAGTTTAGGGTATTAATTGCCAAAGAAAAAACATGAAAAAGACATCACAAAAAGCAAAAGTACTAGTATTAAAGTTCTCCTCACTTGATCCTTGATTTTCTTGTCAACTACACAATATTCAATACTCCATTTTAAGTTGTCACATTTTTTTAGGAACCTATACACTTACATTCAATTAAGACGTGTTTGTTTAGAGCTGGATGAAGCTAAATAGTTGAATCGACCAGTCATTCAGTGCGTTTGTTTTGAATAAAAATCGTCTGAAGGACAGAATCGGTCAGATTGATTTTTGAGCTGAATGACCAAGTGTAATTTTTTTGGTTGAATGATGTATTTTATATTTAATTTTTTTATAATATTAACTATTATATTAAGTAATATTAAATAAATTTACAATAATTTTGAATTTTTTTAGATGAATAAAATAATAAAAATCTGTAATTGTAATTCAGATGTTACATGTCAATTATCAAACAATTTTTTTCATTCAGTATTAAAATTCTGTTTTTTTCAGCTCATTTAGATTACTTAAATATTCAAAATTATTTCATTTAGTTTTATCATACAGACAGCTCGGGGAAGGAGCAAGAAGGGGAACTAGGGGAAACCGGGGCTCAAGGAAAACTTGCATTTGTTGCGCTTACAACTAGGCTATCACCTTTGGCGGATGTAACCACATGTGATAACGCTCCCCACGTCAAATTTAAGAAGAAACTCGAAAGTGGATAATATGCCTCTGGCTTTTGTACTTCACTTTCAATGACTGCATTCTACAAAGATATGGCAACTAAACTAAATAGCAGAACTTAAAATCTGCTCAAATCATTTTTATCTTTAAATGAAATACATGCAACAATAGTGTATTCATAAAAATACAAATTATTGCCTATGCAAAGAGAAACTATGTTCATGGGGTGGCCAATAGGCACCTTCCCTTGGACAGGGGAGAGGGGCAGGTTGTGCAATGTAGGTAGGGTAGCGCTGCCCTGGCATCAATACCGAGAAATCAGGCAAATATGCCGCTGGCACCTGTCAAAAATAAATAAATTTGAATATTAAGTTCATACAGATATTCATAAAAACACACAAGAAAACAGCCCACCTGCATATATGAGGAAATTTTCTAGCATGAAATGATTCAATCATTAATTAACAGTAAGGCGACGTACCATGTGTGGATGTGCAAGTTTCTGCATAGGTCTTGCATCCGAGTGCCTATTGGCAGCATCTTGATGTGAAGAAAAAGAAGCATTTGGCCTGAACAGATGTTCAAATATGGCCATGATAAGAAACATTGATATCAAGATTGCTGTGGCAACAAAGCCGAAAGAAATTGCATTCATGGATGTTCCAAAGTTCTTCCATGGAGCTTGGTGGTCAGCTCCTGTTTGTGATGGGCTAGGGTCTGAGCCAGAATAAATGTTCCATGGCTTTGATCTTTCGGAATTGAATTCAGTCATATTTGTCGGTGAGTTGAGAGAAAGAGATGGCAGAAGAATTATTTTTACTTGTATGCAAACATAAACACAAGGAGCTCAGTTAAACATGGATGCAACTGCAGCTGCTGGCTCTTTCCAACATATGCATCAGTTTATCGACATATTGTTACTAGTTCTGATGAGAAAAAACATTGTAAATAGAAAATTAAGCTTGATGCAAATGTTTGGAAAAACAATAATGTTGTGCAGGAAAGTAGGTTCACAACTAGATTATGAGAATTCCCAACATCACAAAATCGAAAAAGAAATGCATGTAACTGTAATCCCATCTAAAAGAATCAATTGCAATACAAACGATCCGTTTCTCTTGAAAATCAATATCCAAATAAATTTGATATTTTTTTATGCCATGAACAAGAATTTAGTCCTCATTGGAATCAAAAGAAAATTAGCAATATGCACTTTTCTCTATCTTCTCCGCAAGTTGCATTTCATATTTTCTACAATGTGTCCCACTAAATGCCATTCCCTGCCCCAACCGGTTAATGGTCCTAAATCCAAACTCACTGGTTAACCGCTAGTTAAAAAGACATTACTCATGTTGCAGCAAAATCAAATTAAAACTCTGAACAGACTCGGTAAATATACCAAGAACTCTTCAAAAAGGGAAAGAAAAGAAGACCCAAAGTGTCTGAAGATTGAATTACCTTCATGCCTTTATAGAAAACATTTAGATTCCCTATTCACGATTTCTTACCCCATAAATATTTCAAGCACAAACTAATTATACAGGACAAGGGCTTTACTTGCTACAGTAAAAAGGGCATAGAGTTGCAACTGAATGAAATTGAATAGCCACTACAAGATAAGTAGTCATTTCAAGAACAACCTACTGATCTTACCATATATATACAGACCATTTAAAATTTTGGATGAAAATAGAAGTAATTGTAAGAAGAGAAGTGGAATGACTGCTCCTTAAGTGGAGAGACAGATCAATTGCTACAGGTAAAAGTTGATCAAATTAGCTACATTTCTGAAATAGATTTTCTGCTAATTCTACTACATTTTCCCATTTTATAATGATTAATTATGGTCAACTTCAGTTCATATGGACATTAGGGCCTTTTAACTTGTAAATTGTAAGCAAAACTGGTACTTTCAGCTAAATGTTCACATCGTTTTCAATAACAAGAATCATTATGATACTTTTAAATAAAAAAAAACAACAATTAAACAACATAATGAATGAAAAATGCAGATTCCAGAACAGAGAATTATAAATGAAATCATGATGTGTAAATGATACTCTACAAACTTGAAACTTACAAAAAAATAGCGAAACAAGAATGGAGATTTCATGACAGATAATTATACAAAAAAAGGCAAAACACCCGATAATTTCTCAGAATTTCAAGATTTTTATTGAGCATGGAAATTTTAATATAATCGAACAAAACCGACCTGTTCTAAGCAGAATCTAGAAGGCTATTCTATATTTTTCCAGAGAAGCAGGAGAACCCCATTATCTCTCTCTTCATATTCTGTATCTTAATTAAGCTGCCAATGGAAGAACAAAAGACATCCACAATACTCCAACCCTTATTAAAGAATGCAGCTCAGCATAACTAGCTTTATACCCAATAAGAAAATGTAAAGACAAAGTTATATGATAATCTCATTGGGTACCCTTTTTTTTATAATGTTTTTATGTACATGATCTTGATGCCTAACTTAATGAATACTATACCTTTGTTTGGAGAAGCAAACTTAAAGAAATCTAAAGTATGGGCCTTCCTGTCTGGAGAGCCACAACAAGAATGGCCTATTGATTCTTCTCAAGCATTTACTTTTGGAAATATCATTGAGGTGGCAGCTTCTGACCCTGCCCGTTAACCCGACTAGTCCGATTCTGATTAATTTATAAGGAAAATAAATTATAAAAATTCTCATAGAGGATATTGAAGCCCAATGTGATTGTAATTGTTCGGTACGTGTGGGATAGTTGACGTCACGTACCCGGGGTTATATGTTGTAGTCATAAGTAAAATGTGGAGCGTGGTTGAAATAACCCGGGTCCCGAACAAATCTCGGGCCAAATTCCAAGTCCGAATCGAATCAAATCCATCCAAGGCCTTAAACCACATGCTCAATACTCAATAGTATCTTCTTGGGGCTAAAGGCTCACCCAAAATATCATGACAGAAGGTACTATTGTTAGTAACTTAATTCGTTATATACAAATACATTTTTCTCATATCTTTCGATATAGGATTGGGGTGTATAGTGGTTGGATCAGTTCTTCATTAGTCGAAAAGGGTATTCAAAATTTTGAGAAAGAACATTGTTTACAACAGCATATTAGAAAGGCACTTCTTTTGACTTATAGTATATGTAGCTAATTATTTTGAACAATAGTTTTGATAATTAAGTCTTGAAAACCATGCCAAACATGAGGTGAACTCAATTTCAAAACTAAAAAATGAAAGTGGTTGCATTTTAAGAGACATGGAATGTAGCCTAAGAGTAATTTTTTTTTGAAATTAGTAGGGTTTGATGGTCACATAAAAATAAATTCTATTAGCATTGACTACTCGACAAGAACATGATAAATAAAATCCATCTGGATCCATGCATAATTCTTTTTAACATCATATGGATGCATAATTGAAGAGACGTCATTTTCCACTACATGGATTGGAAAAAGAAAGCTGCCATCTAAAACTGAAGAAACCTAGGGCTGCAGAAAATTAGTATTCCTACATGTTATTAAATCCCTATGTTTTTTTATAAAGTGGAGTTTCCCGGTTTGCGCCAGACTATATCTCCCCTCCCCGAGCCAGTCCGTGGCCCCTGTGCTGCTTCGAGTGGGAGTCGAACTCAAGACTTCCGGATGCTAATCCCAAGTTCTCTCTTAAACCACTAAATCTCTATGTTGACATGGGTTTGAGTAGGTATATGATCAAAACCCACATAAAAGATGCTTCTTCTGTCCCAAAATGGATGTCATACTTTTTTAAAG
Source organism: Panax japonicus (assembly GCA_020205505.1). NCBI lineage: Eukaryota > Viridiplantae > Streptophyta > Magnoliopsida > Apiales > Araliaceae > Panax > Panax japonicus. The sequence goes on from CM035106.1 coordinate 52,149,416, forward strand.
TGAAATTAATTTAGTATATATACAAATATTTAAAATATAATACATAAATATATTTTTGACTCGTCTTAAAACCCATGCCAAGTAGATCAGAAGACCCATTTTGGGACTGAATTAGTATGAAATATAGGAAGAAAAAGTAATTCTATGTGCACAAACACTACTGCCTTGTTTGGGTAGTAAAAAAATTATATAAAAAGTTATTAATCTTATCAATAATTTAAATGGTTGGACCTGATACTACTTTTTTCTGTGTATTTGTGCACATAGAACTAAAGAGAAAAAACACAAGGCAAAAGAGAGTATCAATGGTGGATATCTTACAGCTCGGAATTACCTGAAAAGCCATGATTCGAGTGAAGAAAGAAATAGTACTGTACCAAAAGGAACAGAGAGTTAGTGTAACACCCCAGTCCCACATCGAAAGATAGGGAAAAAATTTGTCTGTATATAACGAAATAAGTTACTACCAATAGTACCTTCAAGTCATGACCTTTTGGGAGCCTGTGGTGGGCTAGATGACCCAAGAAGATACTATTGGGCCAGTGGTTTGAGGCCTTATTTGGATGAATTTGATTCGATTCGGACTTGGGATTTGACCCAAAATTTGTTCCGGACTCGGAATTTGACCCGGGTTGTTACAGAGATGGTATCAGAGCTTAGGTTCTTTCTTGTAGAAAACCTATTTAGGTTTGACATGTGAGTTATGGGTAAATCACTGGGTAGACGTCGTAGGAATTTTAGTCGATTTTGTTCTTTGTTTAGTTGGTCTTGATTTTGACCAAGTGTCATTCTCTCCTCGAGTTGTAGTTGATTTGAGAAATGTGAGAAACATTGTTAAGATTATTATTGTTATGCACTGGATCAATAATATTAGTTAAGGATTGTGATTGGATATCATTTAGGAGAATAAATATGTGATTGTGTTTGTGATTGGATATTTTGTACAGTTAAAAAAAAGGATTATATGATTATGATGTGAGTATTTGTATAAGCGAGTTTTGATTTTGGAAATTATTTGTTAGAGTTGTTTTGGTGACAATTTATTATGATCTTAGAATTGAGGATTTGATTTTGATGATGATTTGTTTATGTTAAGCTTGTGGATAATTTGAGGTATGTGTATTGATGAGATAATATGATAAATGATTATGCATTTATGATATAAGCATTTGTATCAGTAAGTTTTGATATGGGAGAATTATTTGTTAAGAGTTATTTCAGGTAATTACAAATTATTATGATTTTGGAATTGAGGATTTTATTTGGGTTAGATTCTGATTTTTGTTAAGTTGTGAATAATTTGAGGTATGTGAATCGGTGGGATAATATGATAAAGTGAAAACTATTAAGTACAAAGGATCTCTTGTAATTTTGAGTTGTTGTAAATATTCGAGGTAATTAGATTAATTAATTTTTTTGGAGTAAATGAATTTTGCGATTATTTCCTAGTAGAATATTGGAGTTATCTTATATGAAATTTTGAGTGATAGTATGAGGAGATTTTGGAATTTGTTGGGTTAAGGTTTGCACTAAGAGAATGATTGATTTATTAAATGATTAGATATTAAGTGATGAATCTTTAAGATATTTTGAAAGCTATCGTTTGTTTATTCAGATATTAGGATATATGATTTGGAGTTTGGTATGGTGATGAAGAGATTTTAGTGGTAATATATTTTGGTATTATAATATTTGAGAACTAATTTGATTTGAGGTTATGATATTTTGAAATTCTTGAGGACTTAGGAGAGTTGGTGATAAAGAGATATTAGTAGTATATTCTTTGGAGTAATATTATTTGGTGAATAGTTCAAATTAAGGATGAGATATTTTGAAGCTCTTGAGGACTTGGGGAGAGTTGGTAATATAGTTTGCATAGTTGTTTTGTTTATCTGATGTCTTTAGAGTTTTGTATGAATTTATGTAAAATAAAACAAAAATAATTTGTTAGATCTTTGTCATGTGTGGAATATAAACGTTTTACTAATTAAAAATAATTTTAAATATTTTGGGTGTTCGAATCGTATTTAGATGAAGAGAAATTTTTGTGATTTCGAATTATATTCCGAAGAGTACGTACGTTTGCAAGAATGAAATTCAAAGATATTAGCGACAGCCGCACCAACGGTGGATCATGGGATCTAATTTGATGCAACACGAACAACCTTACCAAGGCTGACACGGTAGCTGACGAATCGTTTACAAGTACACTAATAATTACGTGGACCGATGACTTATTCGCGTTGATCGTTACAAATGGAGACGCTACGTCGTAACTAAATTTTTTTTGTAGCTTATTTGAATTCTGAGGACGAAATTATTTTTAAGGGGTGAAAAATGTAATAACCCATTTTTTTAAATTAAATATTAATTGATTTTTTTTTATTTTATACAATTGTGTTTCAATTGGAAAAGGTAAATGATTTTGTTTCCCTCTTTTCTTCCTTGTTTTATTCGGAAAATTAAATTCTTTTAGTTGGTAAGTAAATAACTGATTAAATTAAAATGGAGAAAGATAATTCCTCTTGTTAAAGTCTTGTGGTAAAATCATTCGGAGTGAGAAGCTACTTGGGAGATAGAGAAAACTATTCGAGCGGAGTATCCGCATCTTTTGATAATTAGGTATGTTCATTCTTTTGATTTCGGGGACGGAATCCTTTTTAAGGGGTAGGTGATGTAATACCCGGTAATAATAATAATAATAATAATAATAATAATAATAATAATAATAATATAATAATAATAATAATAAATAAAGTAAATAGCATTTAAATCTATGTTTTAAATAGAATAATTGGGCTTGTCTTTTATTTGGGTGAATTTAAAAATAATGTTTGTGGGCTATAACAATAAGTGACAGAAAATATTAATCTTGTAAATTTGGGCTTTAAAACTAATTAAGTTCAATGTTATAAATCCTATTAGGACAAGGATGATTAATTATATATATGGCTCAAACCTAATTGTATTGGATTCCATCTATTATGAAGTGAAGAGAAAGGGGGCTAGGAGTATAGAAAATAGAAAGAGAAAAATTCTCCCAACCAAGGTAATACCATTATTTTTATTATTGGGTATTTTTTTTAGTTATTTTATGATCGGATCTTGCAAGCTTAATTAATTTGATTGTTTATTGTTATAAGTCATGCCTGGAGGGAATCTCAATTAAAACTAGCAAATAAATAAAGTATAAATTAGATTAGCTTGTTTGGAACATGTAGTTAAATTTCAAAGTATTGTTCTATATATTATATTATGGTATCATGTTAGAAATTTTTTTATATATTAGAACGGAGTTGGGAATTATGATTAAGTTTGTAATTAATTCGAATTTACTTCAGGATATCAGTTAATGAGTATTTCTTGTGAAACAGAGGTAGAATAAATATAAGTATGTAGTTAGTACAATGGTATTAAAAAGAAAATATATGGAGTGTAATAATAATAATAATAATAAAATGAATTTATTAATGGGTTAAAGATGAAAGAATATTTTTACAAGTATACTTATATTTATTATTATTTTGTTTAGTTAGTTTGAACGAAAAGGCGACGATTAAAGGCATATTAAATAGATTATGAATTATTTTGGAATTATTGAATTGGATTATATTTAATTTGAGGTGAATATGTTTAGGTGATGAATAACGTTTCGTATTAGATATCGTTGGCATTTGAGGGTAAGATTTTGTGGAGCGTGCTATAAATGGTTTGGAAGTATCAGGTACGAATTCTGTACTCTTTCAGCGACATTCTTGTTAAATTTGATTTGTTCGTTTTGTCCCTTATTTCGAAATTCAATTATTATTTCACATAATTATTTCTTGTGAAATTCATATATTTGTTTCATTTTGGAGTTGACACCTTGGACTCGTATTTGTACTCTTTGAATTAGGATATCATGTTTAGTATTTATTTTTAATAATTGTAGAGCGGTACATGTTGCTACCTTCTTTTGAAATCTTGTGACTATAATTCGATTTGGTTCAACATGTACATATAGAACCCTTTTGTTAGTATTATGTCGCATGTGTTGTGACATAGTATTTTTGTTAGAATATACCGTAGCGTATACCTGAGCTATAACCACCTGTGGGGGTACCACAGGCATGTTGTCTTGGCACGAGAGACATGACACTTTCTGTGGCGGTGTGATTAGTCCACGGCGTCTCCATTTTGGGCTCCGGAGTAAATGGGCCATTTGGTGTTTTGTTGTGGGAGGCGTATGGGTTAACCCTAGTTTTCTGTTCTGCGGATTGGTGATGTTGTGCCAAACACACCTATCCGATTTGCATACATTTAGATTCGCGGTCCAATGTGTGATTTGCCTGTGTGGCATTATTTTGACTTGCCTGTGTGGCATCATTTGACTTGCCTGTGTGACATTATTTTGACTTGCCTGTGTGACATTGTTTTGACTTGTCTGTGTGACAAGATATATTTCTGAGCTCAATCGGTATGAAATAACCCCAACCATTTGTTTCAGCCTATTATTTTATTGTGGTAGTTTTGTTCGTTTCGTTTCAGTTTGTTTCGTCTCCTTTCAATTAACTGGGTTAGTTATTTCAATTCATTATTTTCTTTACTCCTCTGTTGTTTCGTTATTCCTGTTGGTTTAGATATATTCTATTCATTTCTCTGGAGTTTTATTTTTGTCAGAGGCAATATTTTGTCTATGTTGATTTCGTATTTCAGTTGTATATCTTTTGTACCTTTATATCCGTACTGGGCAATTGGCTCATGCTGTGTTTTTCTTCCGGCAGGTTTGCAGGGGTGATTCAGGGCTAGTGTGATGAGAGAGTTTTGCCTTTGACCATCTAGGTTGTTTCAAATTTTAAGTTTGATTATTTTGACTCTAGTTGGAGAATTATAATTAGTACTTCATTGGTGGATATCATTATTACATATTTTGAAGTTATTAGCGCTCTGTTTACTATTTTGAGGTTTGTTGTGCTTTGCACGTGACCTCCCTTTCCTTTTCGGGAAGGGGGTGTTACAGCTATGGTATCAAAGCCGACTCTCGAAAGCTCGGGTCGGGTCATCCGATCGGGTTGCCGGAGGTGGGGACACGAAGGCTGGTGGTATTATCCCACAATGGAGAGATGAAGGTCCGGAGGTGGGGACACGAAGCCAGCCGGTATTATCCCACAATGGCTAGAGAGGCAAAGATCTTTGGGCCGTGTGCGTGATCGGTTCTGACGGGGACGTCAGAAATTTAAGTGGGGGAGTTTGTAACACCCCAGTCCCACATCGAAAGATAGGGAAAAAATTTGTCTGTATATAAGGAAATAAGTTACTACCAATAGTACCTTCAAGTCATGACCTTTTGGGAGCCTGTGGTGGGCTAGATGACCCAAGAAGATACTATTGGGCCAGTGGTTTGAGGCCTTATTTGGATGAATTTGATTCGATTCGGACTTGGGATTTGACCCAAGATTTGTTCCGGACTCGGAATTTGACCCGGGTTGTTTCAGTTAGAAAAGGATGTGAAGTAGGGCAGAGAGCCACATTTTTTCCTCAATTTTCTCCTAAAAGAAGATGATGTTCATAAGTTTGTCAGAAGCACTAAAGCTAATTGCTGAATTAGTTGCAAAAATGTGTTTAATTTCAAAGATTAAATCACCTGCACTGAATAATCACATAGAAAACTTTACAACCCTTCAAGATTTCAAGAAAATAATAATGAGAGGAGAAATGATGATACCTAAAAGAAAGAACATGAGAGATGAAGCTTTAATTTTCTTTCCCTCCAACGTATTGAGTGAAGATCTTTTTTCCACCAAGACAATCACTATGTCTGAGAAAGATATGAAGGTCTAACTAAAGTACTAAAGTCTAAAGCTATTTCAAATAAAAATTCCCATATACAAACACCCTATCTCCACATTTTTCAACCTCTACAATTTTTTAAAATAAACAATATTCCATCCGTTCTCAATTATAAGATCATTGTTAATTTTTAAAAGTTAATTTCGGACATTTTCAAAGACAAAATTGAGACGAGACAATAAATCTCGCAATGAGCAACAATATTTAGATAATTTATAATATTTATTATTGTATGTCGGAATTTGTGGCTCATAACTGAGCAGCTCTCGGAAAAGGCCAAGTGCTGAACAGAGCGACGACCGAACGCACTGGCTCATCGGGATTGGACCGAAGGTTATGGTATGATATTACAATGGTATTATAGGTACTTAGACTATAATGTAGCTTCTCTCGCCGCTCCTATCCAAATTGGACAACCACGTAAATTTCTATGTTATTTTTTACTACATGTGTGATCCGATTCTAACATTGTATTGATTAAAATTAAAAATATATATGTTAAAATTGATTTTAATCTTATATTTTAAAACGGAGGGTATAATTACTATAATTTTTATCACTCTTCAAGGGGAAAATCAAGATCATGGTAGATCATGACTTTGTCTTCTCCTTTGGGGTTTTGTTTTGTTTATTCTTGCTTAAAAATTAACATATTTGATGGCTTAGGATTGGGGTCACCTCAAGAAAAGAATATAAAGTTTTTGGTCTGTACAAGACATTTTGTAAAAAGAAAGGAGCCCATGACAAGAAAGTACACTGGAGAAAATGTTGAAAAACAGATTGATTAATAATTTCCCTTTCTTTTCTTCCTTTATCCCTTTTTTGTTTCTCAAACACAAGAATTTTCAAGTGAAGCAACCTTTTGCTTTCCCAACATGTTCCACCTAGCAGCTATAGAGCCCTTCAGACAAGAGTGACCAGCTACTGTTACAACTCTAGGCTTCATAATCACAGTTGTTTGTTCTAAGTTTCACCAAGTATAAACATCAATGCAAGAAAGATAAGAAAAAGGATAGTATACTCCTTCAATCAAAAAATTAGGGCTATAGTTAATTTTTTTTCTACTTAGTAATTTTTTTCTAGAAATACTTTAAACATAATTTTTTTTTTCTAATATTAAATTTAGGCTAAATTTATTTATTGTATTAGCTCTACTGTATCTTTTGTTTCATTTCTTTAGAATAATCCCCCAAAAAATTTTAATTATGGATTTACTACTAGAAATTCAATGTATAATCTCAACATTCAATTTGTATTCATTAATAATCTTATTTTTCAATTATTCCACCATTTCATTTACCAAGTTTAATGTATATATTCGTATGCAATAAGATGTTATTTGTAATAAATAATTTAGTTAAAAATATGTTTGACAATGTCATATTCCTAGTACTACTCTTTTTGGATAATAGAGGAGAGTTGCATTAAGATTTGCAAATCGACTATAAAAAAATTTAACTATTCCTTTAGAAAATAAAGCATATGATTTGCTTTACGTTTACTCATTTTTTTTATTTTACCTAGACTAATTTATTATAAAAGGGAATATTTTCACATGATCCATCTCACATGAATAGTAAGTGGGGTCCTACTTTCATGATAGAAATATCATTTGAACATGTAAAAATACAAGTTTCTTATTATAAAAGGCGTTGTAGAGTTGAATCGGAGTTGTATTATATATGTATTATTACACACATGTTTTAAAAGAGGAAATATGTTTTTTGTACTTGAATATCTTCCCCCATGTTGCTTTGTTATGTTTTTTAGGAGCATATAGTGCTTCCTCACTAATCCCCTTCTCTCTCCCTCCACTCATGTGGGAATGATGACTTTTGTGCATATTGTTAATGTTGTTCAATGGCCAATTCATTAAGCTGGGTTGGGGGGTTGGGGGGTTGGGGGGTTGGGGGGGGGGGGGAAAGGGGAGGGGATACCCAATACCAAAATTTTCTTCCTCTTGCAAAAGGTAAGAAATAATTGAACATTCTTCTTAATTTGGAAATCAACTAATTCAAGTTTCAAGAATCAAGGACCAAAAGAGAGAATAATAATAATAATAATAATACTCGATTTAGTCCATTGTGATGAAAATAATCCAAATTCAAATTAGTGGTATCAGATCATCCAATTATTAGGGTTTTGAATCTCGAAAACATTTAACTAGTGCAAATTACTCATTAGTATTTTGTAAATAATTGAACAAACGCTAATGTTAAAACTCATTCGCCCAATTGTTTAACAGATATTGGCTAGAATGAATGATTGTGGATCCTACCCCTACCCCTACCCCTACCCCTACCCCTACCCCTATCCCTACCCTACCTCATGTATGTATATATATATAGAGATAGAGAGAGAGAGAGAGTTGAAGATGTCGGCATGGATCAAGCAGAAGTAGTAGAATTGAATTAAGTAGGCATAAAAGTTATGGGGAAGAAATACATAAATGGAGACATAATTAATGGTAGACAATTACATGTTGTTGCTGCCTGTGACTGTGAGACTCTATGGCACGGCTTGCCCATGCTATTGCTTGCTTCATATTTGTATAGGAAATTAAGAGATCCAGGTGACATGCTTGCTTATATAGGCTTTGTTTTCTGTCCCGATTTCAAATTTGGCTTCGTCAAACTCAATTTCACTAGGGACCAGCTAGGACACATGCATGCATTGCGCGAGTACAATTAATTAATTTTAAACCTCCAAAAGGGTACTTATTGGTCAAATTTTGGTGTCTGTACTGAAATCCGACTTACAAATTAGTACTTCAATTGAAAAAAGTAACAAAATATTGTTTGCACTAGAAAAAAATTTACAAGCTGATGATCGTATTTGAACAGTCCGCTTCTCTAGCGAATTGAAAAGAACGAACTAAAAGCGAACCGGCTACAACGACAATTTTTCCGTCGCTATAGTATAAAAAGTTATAGCATAGTAAACCTGCTTTTTATACTATAGCGATGGAAAAAACCGTCGCTATAGCTAGTTCGCTCTTAATTTGCTCCCTCCAGTTCACTGGAGAGAGCCGGGCTATATTTAAATATTTATATAAAATCATTAAATTTAACTAATGTACATGACAAAAAAGTCTTAGCAGAGACATCCCCTAAAAGTCTTAGCAGACTAACAAATCCTACATGAGAGCCATTCAAAAAGAGAATGAAAATAAGGAAAACAGTTGTTAATATTCAAATACAATCATCAACTTATAATTTTTTTTCTAATATAAACACCAGTTTGTTACATTTTTCAGTTGGGGGTACCAACATGCAAGTCAAATTCCACTATAGACGCTAATAGTTGATTTATCCCATCATAAATCTCCGGGTGAATAATTTCCCTAAACATAACCAACATACACGGATATCAACCTTGGATAATAGTTTGCTTGTAAATTCTAACGTGCAAAGTTTGAGCCCCTCACCATTATCAAATAGAGAAGACATCCATTACAATTATATCGAGTTTAACCCAAGGTAGGACATGGAAACAGAAAACTCCAAGCCAAGTCTCATGTAAATTAAAGTACACAAAACTAAAGACTAAGGTAGCAAAAATTATTAGACGATGACTCAGTTCTTCAAGCTTTTAGGCGCCCATAGAACTTGGATTTTTCCTCCGTTGTCTGGAAACAACCATGGCCAAACTTGGAGGATGTATCAATGAACTTGAGCTTGATATCCTTCAATGCTAGCCTAGATGTCTGGTTCAACAGTGACTGCCTCAGTGTGACAACACACTTCTTTGGTCCCACACAGAAGAATTTATCGGAAGATAATCATCTTTCACAACACCATAATGGGGGAAACCTCCCACCCGCGTAATATCCTTCACAGTCCTGAATGAAAGATATAAAAATATTAATACTACTACAGCAATTATAAGTTCCCATGTGAATATTACTATACAATCCAAATGCCTGTCTGACAACCCTCCCCTCGGCCCCCGGGGTGGAATTTACTCGTTATGAATACTAATAAACAAGATTCATAGGGGCAGGAGGTGAAAAACTCGGGCGGAAGACTCGCTCATACTGGGGTACAACTTCAAGGGATGGAATCGATCGACGACCAAAGAAAGGAATACTGGAAAGTCGGGTCTATAGCCGCCCCTTTCTCTTACGGGCGTGCTTTCGACAAAGAAAGGTTCTGTCATCGTCAGTGGAAGTATTCAAGTGAAATTGACAGTTTAATAGTTTCTGGTGTTGAGAAAATTCACCATTCACTTGGCCTAAACACCCAGTTACCAGGTTCATAAGCTACCTACTTGGAAAAAGAAAACACTTCCCTAGATAGATAACTACTTAACCAACTAATAATTTTTTTATATTTCTCAAACCTACCAAAAGAATACACAAAATGTTGAGATAAGAGGAAACACTGAACTTCAAATGGAAGAATTTACCAACCTGTCAAACTCGGGGGGGGGGGGGGGGGAATCCTGACCAGCTTTCCCTAGCTTGTAAATCTTTTTGTTCATCTCTGTACGATGATGATAACCATTTTTACCAGCCCTTGCGACCGTAAATGAAACCCTAGCTGGATTTGCGAATGGGTCTTGCGAAGAAGGCGGGTGACACCCCAACGAGTAACAACACCCTCATAGCCCTTACCCTTGGTCACCCCTATGATATCAATCATCTCATCCTTCTGGAACACAACATCAATTGGAACCTGCTTTTCAAAAAAGCTATTAGCATAGTCCACCTTGGAAACATCTCCTTCACTTGTATCTCCATCAGGTGAGCCTTCTTCTGCTTTAGCCCTTTCATCTTCCGAATCTACAGATTTTAAAACATTAAATATACACAATAAAGTAGAACTGCTGGAATGATAGATGAAAACTACAAGATAAAGCACCTGTGTGTGAGCATTTCTCCAGCTGTGACTGAATGCCTTCTTCACTCTCGTACTTCTTTGAATACTTGCAGAAAACCTTCTTCTTGGACTTGCACCAATTCTTGTAGAATCTCCTCATGTTGGGCCCAAACAGAATTCAGAGAACGGAGGCCGCATGGTGTTTTGACATAACCAACAACCCCAACAACAATCATGGGCGGTGCTTCTATAATTGTTACAGCCTCACACGTCTCTTTCTTGTGGAGTTCTGAGTAACAACAATTTTGACAAATTCATAAACAATAGATAGAACACCTATAATGCAACACATCAATTTTGAAAGTACATATTTCCATCACTTTAAAATTATTTAGTTTCCCTTTCAAGTGTTTTGCAAATCAAAAATTGGCCTGCTTCTCTTTTGTAGAGACCGGTGACATTGTGGAAGGGAAATAATCAGAGTTACTAGTAGATACTCACATATACCTAGTGAACTGCGTATTGGTACTTGCGTACCCAAACAAGGTACTTTTATGTAACATTACATTTGTACTAAAATATTTATAAAACAATCAACTTGTGATTCAACTAAATTTTTTATAGGTTTATTACGTTTAGATTCTAAGATAATTCCCAACTATAAAAATTTATATAAATATACCCTAGTGTATCGCTTATTAGCTATATAGTGTATCACGTACCTGTATTCATACTATGTACCAAAACGTACCACTTTTCAAGTAACACTAAAAATAACCAAGAGAAGGAATAAATGTGGAGCTAGAAAGAAATAAATTCAATAACACAATAATATCTAATCATAAGCTGACTTTATTGATCAGCAAGGACTCCTATGCAATTTAATTCAAATTCATGATATGAAAATGTTCCCTTAATTTGGTCATTTACCATTAAAGAATAAATAAAAAGTAAAAGGAATACTTGATGTAATCCTATTTTCAAACACAAGTTATACAGAAAAGAGAAATAAGAATCCCAGAACGAATTATTTACAGACGCAAGTGTCCTGTTATATTCTCGTATGTTTTGATATTACTTTTAGCAAGTTAATGTACCATATGGCAGGAATATCCTTTTACCAAAGGAAACATAGATAGGAGTGAAGCAACTCACTTGACCCTGGTTTTTCAACTTCTCTAACAATATGAGTCATCCCAGCTTTGTATCCCAGGAATGCAGTCAATCGGCAAGCTTCGCCGGATCATTTTTGGGAAAAGCCTTCACTGCACAAACATTGAAGAGAAAAAAGCATCACATAGCAAGTCCAACCATGCATACATGGGAACAAATTAATTTTCTGCAACATTATGGAAAACTAACTATTTATGATAAGCTGAGTGCAAATAGAAAATGTTGCTAGGATCATTATTCTTGAGCATATATTAACTTATAAAGATCAAATTATTATCTTACACAATTTAAGCAACCAATATTGTGTTGCCATTTTTTAGATAGAGAAAAAGTAAACTACTGTAAAAAGAGAAATAAAAGCATTTGTAAAAAGCATAAAAAATACTGTAGTGCTACGAATCTACCAATCGACAAAAAACTAGTAACATATTTAAAGGGAGCCCCAAGTGGGCCAAGACTAGTGACAGATCACACAGATCACAGCTGACAGTTGATAATTTGAATCCTCATAATTTGCAAAATCAAAAATGTTTGGCCATATATTCTAGGCATACAAAAATCTCTTCAACATCCCTTAAAAATATTCTTTCATGACAAACTTGGATCGGAACAGTAAAAGTACAGCAAAATATTGCATATAATGATCTTTACATTAAACAAAGCGGCAAGTTGAAACAAAGCATACAAAAATACATAAGTAACAATAAAAAGTTAAAAAAAAACCTTTTCCCCTTTGGTGAGAGGCCTTTTTCTTGGGAGAAATCCTAAAGAACCATGTCTTGGGTGCTCAAACTTGCAGTGAGACATTCTTCCTTCTTGTAGTATCTCTGCAAAACTAATGGACTTCATTTCCAACATAACTGAGCGAATGTAAAATTGTAAATATACACACATTACACATATATGCTATGTAAACTAGTGTTACGTGGTCCTTCACTTTTGAGGGTGAAGTTCTGATGTCCACACAAGAGGACAAGACCATGGATATGGAATCCAAGTCGGATCCTTCACCTGCTGGCTAGAACACTTCGAATCACAAATGATGATTGTTTACACCGATAAACTTTCTGGTATTTTGAAATTGAACCATAAATTTATTAACCATTTAACAAATTTTGTAATTTAATTCATCACTTAATACATCTCACTAGTTATAGTTATTTTTATATTCAAATTAACCTCTAATGTTTCTTTCACTAAATCTCACATTACATTAACCTTTGGCAGCATTACTTGCCATACCAACGCACCCGTATCTAAAACTTGGATCCTTCTATGTCATGTCCCCGCATCCTATTATTTTAGGAGTTGAAGAGGTATGACAACTAAACAATATCAAGTACCAACACCAATTCCCAAACCCAAGTCTATGTAACATAGTAGAATTGTATATACCAGAAATGATAAAATGGTCCATTGTCCAGCTATGTTCCAAGCTCAAATTAATGACAATTATGTTGTCAGATTAGAGGCTTCATCCTCTTCTTTATCTCTCGACCAATGCTCAACGAGTTAAAATATTGTTTTACTACCAAAGACTACAATGGAGTTTGTTCACATCTACATGATACCTATATACCTTGAGTTACCTTGAGTTACCTTGAGTTAGCTAGAGAGATAAAATAGGATCGAAAAGCCGCACTTCAATTCCTCACTGATTGAAATTCATACTATTCGTGCTTTAGCAAGGCTTTTATCGGGATTTAACGGTTACGATTGATTTTGGAGCAGATACTGACAGTTCCATTCTAGGGTTTTGAGACGTGGAGATAGTTGGGCCAGTTAAAGACCGGATCAGGGAATTAAGGGAAAGTAAGCTGTCATATATTGAAGGATAGCTTTTATGTGGGTTGGGTTGGGTTGGTACCCCTAAAATTGGTTCTTCGGCCCAAACCTAACTATTTTAATTATTTTAAAGTTATTTATTAAATTTTAGGCAAAAAAGGTGGTCTGGGACATCACATATAATTACATGAGTTATCACACAAAACGATGTCGTTTTATATAATTAAATATTTTCTCCATTCTTTAATATAAGTCGTTTTAGAATTGTACACAAGTATTAAGAAAATAATTGTATAACATTAAATATAATATCAATTGTCTATATTATTCTTGTCTTGAAAAAAGAGTGTTATTTATTGAGCAAAAAATGGTGAGAGAACCAAAATTATATTTAATACTTAGGATAATATTGAAAACTAAGCAATTAATGCTTATTTAAAATTTTCAAACGACTTATATTAAAGAACATAAAAATTCATCTAAAACGATTTATATTAAAGAATGGAGGGGGTATATAAAAAATACACTCCGCGTGTTGAGTATGAAAAAATACTTTAAAATTTTTCAAAATAGTGCTATTATGGGGGACAACTCATGCAAAAACGTGAACTATCCCTCACTTTCCGCGCCCTCTTAATTTTATATGTTTTTGAGTTTGTGAATTTAGATCATACTATTAGAGTCCTTTTACGGGACATTGTTCTAGTGATATTCTAGTAATCTTGTTTTTTTGGGTTTTTTTTTGTAGTACTTCCAAAAAATGTATAGTATTTATTCCAATAGAAATTTTTATTAAAAACAGTTTTTTAGGTGTAATTTAGATACATACAAGAAACAGGGTTTGTACAGACTGTACAAACCCTGTTTCTTGTATGTATCTAAATTACACCTAAAAAACTGTTTTTAATAAAAATTTCTATTGGAATAAATACTATACATTTTTTTAGAGGCACTACAAAAAAAGAAAAGAAAAGGGTCACTAGAATGTCACTAGAATAATATCCCCTTAGACTTATTATACTATTAAGGCGTGTTTTGGTGTTGTGGCAGTTCTAAATGTACAAATTTTTTCTTTCAGCTAAATTTATTATCAAAATACATATAATTGTGTGAGCTATTATACAAAAACGATATCGTTTTATGTGTTTGTAAATATGAGTGAACAAATTCTGTGAAAAACACGATTGCCTGTTAGTAAAAATAATATAATTTTTATATTTTTTTTATTTGCCCTCTTTATTTTATCAAATAATGTTTAATACCCTTATCTTATTTGTTGAAGACAAAAAAAAGAAGAAAGAAAAGGAATATGTTGAGTAAACAAATCTAATTAGTATTTAAAAGTCAAATAAGCTGTCATTCTCTTGAGGAGCTTCCAAAAGTAACATGGTAGACTAATTTAAACATATATATATGCTAGTGTAATACAAATGAGTGCTTTAATGGAGATAGATACCCCTAATCACTACTGAACCCTAATAAGATTTTAAATTAGCTAGCTAGGCTATATATTTTGTAAGGTGTTGATATATAATAGGGAATAGATGGGTTACTGGCCAAAAGTAATAATTTCGGAGGAATGATGAGTCTATGCTTTGAAGATATATACAAGGAATTATATTAATTAGTGAAGGTCCAGAGATATAATATATATATATATATATATACATATATACATACGGTCCGGATCTTAAGTTCACCCCTTATCTAATTCACTCGAGCTCACCCCCTTTAGCGACGGACCTGACAACGATTCGGTCATACAACCGTCGTCAATACTTTTAACGACGCTATATGTTGTCCGTCGCTAAAAGTATTGACGACGGTTGTATGACCGAACCGTCGCCGGGTCCGTTGCTAAAGGGGGATGAGCTTGGGTGAGTTGGATAAAGGGTGAGCTTAAGATCCGGACTATATATATATACGGTTTGGATCAAGTGCATACCCCTTATCTTACTCACCCGTGCTCACCCCCCTTTAGCAACGGACCCGACGACGGTTCGGTCATACAACCGTCATCTATACTTTTAGCGACGCTATATGTTGTCCGTCGCTAAAAGTATAGACGACGGTTGTATGACCAAAACCGTCGCCGGGTCCGTCGCTAAGGGGGGGTAAGCACGGGTGAGTAAGATAAGGAGTATGCACTTGATCCTTGCTCTCTCTCTCTCTATATATATATATATATATATATATATATATATATAGCTCGAATTTCTCTAGCGAACTGAAAGGAGTTAACTAAGAACGAACTGGCTATAGTGACGATATTTTTCGTCGCTATAGTATAAAAAATCGGCTTTCTATGCTATAGCGACGGAAAAAATCGTTCTTATAGTATTCAAATAAAAAGTTAATAAAATGGTGGGGTCAAACTTTCAATTCTTCTAGATTTGTAAATGTGAGTGACAAGAAATTATGTGAAAAACACGATTGCCTATTAATAAAAATAATATAATTTTTATATTTTTTTATTTGCTCTCTTTCTTTTATCGAATAAGATTTAATACTCTTTCTTTTATCGAATATGTAGACAAGTGTATACTAAACAAATCTAATTAATTAGTATTTAGAAGTCAAATAAGCTATCATTCTCTTAAGCAATGGAGCTTCCAAAAGTAACATGTGAGAGTCTATGCTTTGAGGATATATATATATATATATATGAAATGGTGGTGGAATGAGCGACAATGATACCCAAAACACAAGGAGTGGACAAACCCATTTGAATATGACTTGGATTTCCACCATATTGCCAGGTACCCACAACCCAAAGTCAATCCCATAATGTCAAATGGGGACAATTATCATATTTTTTTTAGATATATATTTTTAAAGGAAAATTCACCAGTACAAAGTACCTAATAGACAACACTTAATAGACAACGTTTTTTATAAAAACGTTGTGGTATTTTTTTCTACAACGTTTTTTTAAAAAACGTTGTAGATATATATGCAAAAACGTTATCTATTTAAAAGGACATTTTTTTTGTTTTAATTAGATAACGTTTTTTTTAAAAAACGTTATCTATGAAGAAAAACACGGAGCTGGGAAAAAAAGACGCGGAATTGAAAATTTAAAATTAAAGCTTAAAATTAAAACACGGAGGGGATTATATGTCTTTCTCTGCTGTCTTTCGCTCACAAAATCAAAACCCTAGTTATCGACGTCTACTGCAATGTCTCTCTCTGCTCGGCGCCATCATATTTGATCAGATGGGAACAGAAAGGAAAAGAAAGGTGAGCTTGTTCGGTGCGGTGGATGATAGCTCAGTCTCGAAGCTCACCAGACCCAACGGAGGCGGCGCTGGCGGGAATAACAATAACACCACGACATTTTGGAGAAGAGGAAGACTTTGCCTGTTTGGCAGTAGAAAGAGGAGTTCTTCAAAGTCGTTAAAGCCAATCAAACCCTAATCCTTGTTAAGGCTGATGGAAATAATCAACTACGAGTTTGGTGTCTGGGGTATCAGTCATCTCTACTCTGGACCTGTTTGGAGTCGCTTAAAGGTAATTAGTCATAACTGAGGTAATTTGAGTACTGCTTGATGTCCGGTTCATATTAATGATGAATTACTCATTGTTTTTTCCTTGAAAAACTTAATAGGCTTGAACTTTTATATAGATTGAAGCTGGGTGTTCATCAATTTTTGATATTTAGCTATTGATTATCCTGACCTATGATGATAATCTGATTGGGGCAAAAAATCCTCCTGAGATTTCATTGTGAAATCGAATTGGGGTTGTTCGCAATTGTTTGCAATTGAAGCTGTGAAATCGAATCGGGGCAAAAAGTAGTACTGGGTAATCTAATTTCTCAAAGCAGCTTCTGCGATTTCATGAACAACCCTAGTTCACAATTGAAGGCTGATCGACAGTATTTATGTTATTTTGTCTTTAATCTGTACATTATTTATTTTTTGCAAAGTTGTAATGTTGAGGATGGTTGATGCATTTGTTACTTTGCAGTTGTGCTGATTTAATGGAGGGAGGTGATAGCATATTTGATTCCATTTTTGATGAGGAGACTTAATGGATTTATCAGGTAGTTATCATTAATTTTACTTAATGGATGTATTTGTTCTAATGCTTTAAGAAGTATACAACCTATTAATTTCTTTGACATTACCAGGAGCAATATTTTGTTAGCCGTGGTCTTTACGAAAGGACCAGTGATTATAGAAGGTTTGTTCTTATTCACTTGTAAACCAAATAGTTCTTTTGTTTTAAGATTATAATGTGTATCCAGTGGGAGAAGGATGCTAGTGGAAAGTTTCAGTTTAAAGAAGTTGAGGGCTCTGAGGAGATCATTGAGGCTGATTTAGTCCTACTAGTTGAATTAGTTGAGTATTTTTATTGAGGTAATTGACCCGCAACAAAAATGTTTAAGCTCTTTGTTTGAATGCAGATGGTGATTTATGCACCACATCATACAGCACCATGGTGACAACTCTGTTTCTTGCAAAATGGGGATTCAAGATGGTAAAGGAACACTGGAATCTGTATGAAATAGAGCTACAGAAATATGTGAATCCAATTCACTCAGAAACTTCCTTCGAAAAAAGGGAAAGTTGGCTTCTGTTTGCTTTAACGAAGGTACTTGCATATGTAATTTACTTCCATCCTTCATCCATACTCAATTGTGATTACATGCTGCATTTGAATTTATTTAGCTATTCAATTGTTTTTTTAATATATTTATATATATAACACAAAAGATTAAGATAAGAGAAAAGGTCAGTGGTTAGCATTGCCACTTGTTATTTGAGCCGCGGATGTTTCTCTCCGTATATTTAGAAAGGAATTATTCATAAATGTATGTATTGGGCCCAATTAGAATTACTTAATTAAGCATGCCAAATCATGAATTCTAGGGGGATTACTTATGTTAAGTTATTGTATAACACAACTTTTATTAGTTGTTGCTTGGTGCTGTAATAAAAAGATTACTTATGTGAAGTTCTTGTATTACACAACTTTTATAAGTTGCTGCTTGGTGTTGTTATAAATAGCTCGAGTTTTCAACATAATAATTGCAGCTTTGAAACTGTGGCATTCAAATTTTGCTAAATTATGCTGGGGGTTGGGTCTACATCCAATCTAACTAAGAAGATGCAGACAGGTTTGTCTGCTGGGTGAGTTGCTTTTGTTTTGTAGTTCAATGTGGTTTTATAAGATACAATCTCTATTCAATTGGACTAAGTGGATTTTATTTTCCTTTTAGACTAGAGAAATGCCAGATTTCTATGCAGATGGTGAGTTATTTTCATTGTGTTAACTGTATTTTCTAGTTCAACGCTACTTGTTTAGCTTTTGGTTTCTGTTAGAAGCTCTGGTTATGATGCTTATCTTACTTATTGAGAAAAAAATAATCCATAGTATAAATGTAATTATGTTATTGTCCACTTAACTCAATACTTGTTTTGTAGCTTGAAACAACATAATGGTGAACTAAAGGGAGGTGCAAAAGCATCCCGTTCTGGAAGGCCATGGGTTTCTGCATGCCTTATTCAAGGATTTTCGGATAAAAGCAAAGGTATAACTAAGATTATGTGTATATTTGGATTGCTTATTTCTAAGTTCCAAAAACCATTAGTTATCATCTGAGCCTAAATTATCAAATCTCTAAAGATATGATTTGGAACTCAGGTTAAAATCCTCCTTTATCTGCCTTCCTATGCCTGTTCTAGACTTCTTCGACTTCTTATTGCTCCTTTTCAACTTCATTTCTATGTGAAATTTTGTGTCAATATATCATATTCTATAAATATGTAGCTGATGTACTTTATAAATATGTTGCTGCAAGTCAGAACCTTTCATTTATTCTCCTTCTTTATTTCCTAAATACTGCCTAATCTCACCTTGATCACTATGGTTGTTTAATTATATAGTGTGTAGTGCATGTAAAGTTAAATAGTTAAGAATTCTGTCTTGCTTGCTGATTGTATTGTATAGTTATGTATTGTATAGTTATGTTAGGTAGTTATACCAGTTCTGTCTTTAGTAATATATGGGAAACAGGAAAAGTTTGTGATGACAAGATTGAGTTTGTGGTGCTTTGAACTTGTGGGCAGTTACTATAATATGAACAATTGTATGAACAATGCATTTCATGTCACAATATTGCTAAACTATATGCATCTAGGACTTGTTTCTTCATTTCTAGGACTTGCTGATATTTGAGTTTGAGATATTCTGCTCTAGTTATTTTGTTTTGAGTGCCTTTTTTACCCTGATAACCTTTATATAGTGTGCACAGCTTAAATAATGCATTTAAGTTCTTAATATGATACAAAGTTAATATATTAAAAGCTTAAACTGAGAACATATGGCAGGGCATTTCTAGTTAGACTTATATTTAATGGGTATAAACTAATTAACTAACAGGGAAAATTGTAAATTAAAAGTAGAAGTTTAGTTTCTATCATATATGTTGGTATTTTTCTCTTTAATGCTTGTTTGAGGTTGACATTACATGAGTCCTATGATAGGACAAGCCAAGACTCCAAGACAACTACTTTCTAAATTTGTTCAAGTCCAACAATAGATGAGAACTTTAAAAACACCTCATTATCAATCTTTCATGAACATTTCTTTTCCCACTTTTGCATCCTTCATTCTGCTATAAAGAGTGTTGTCCATAGATTAGTCTAATTTAAATTAATGGTTGGGATTCAATCTTTTTCTAGGGCACTGCCCATCTGCCTAGCCTTGCTACAACAGCTAGTTGTCTTCCCCTTCTTTTGGGATTTAATTGTGGGTGTTAAGTCTATTCTTGGCTTGACTTAGCTATCTGGTTTCCCTTCTTAAAGAGTTTTTTCTTGTAATTCTCTGATTGCATTACTTTCATTTTCTGCAAGAGTAAAATATCTCACATCATTGTGCAATTTTTGTTGCTTCCCACAGGAAAATGCAGGTTTCTGGATAGTTTGGTATATTTTATGAATGTAGTAATTTGAAAATGTAAACGAATGATATTATTGGGATGTATTTTGAATGGTTGATACATTTTGGCTTTAAATTTAAATGAGAATTTAGACCTTTTAGCTATATATCATGTTATTAGCATATTGCAGGTGCATTGGTAATATAGGTCAACCACAAATTTTTTTTCTTTTTTTTTCTTTATCTACAACATTTTAAAAATGTTGTATAAATTGGTTAAAAACGTTGTCTGATATATTAAACTACAACGTTTTTATCCAGAAAACGTTGTGGAATCATACCTTCTACAACGTTTTTAAGCATCTATTAATTTTTGGAAAACAAATCTACAACGTTTTTTCTTAAAAAACGTTGTGTATTTTGCTTAACCACAACGTTTTAAAAACGTTGTGTAAGGGTGTCAAATAGACAACACCCTTAACCACGACGTTTTTCTGACTGAAACCACAACGTTTTTTCCGCGTTGTCTATTTACTGTTTTGTAGTAGTGATTAATTATTGTGGTGGTGTGGTGAATTATGATAATTGTTATGTGTCATTATTCCAATGTATAAGTTTCATTTTCTTTTTAACATTAAATCGATTAGATTAAAATGTAAAATTCTCTCATGTATTTGTGTTTGTATAATATTTTTGTTAACAAATTTCTCTTTTGAGATATAATTATTGGTACACAAATATTGTACCTTTTAAGACATAATCTAGGAGTGTAAAATTGACCAAAAAAATACAACTTTCTATTATAAATTGTACTACTAGAGAGCAGTTGCTATATTGTAAAATAGA
Source organism: Panax japonicus (assembly GCA_020205505.1). Lineage (NCBI taxonomy): Eukaryota > Viridiplantae > Streptophyta > Magnoliopsida > Apiales > Araliaceae > Panax > Panax japonicus. Next base: position 52,170,754 of record CM035106.1, read on the forward strand.
ATTCAGTTATAATGAAGTTAACTTTAGGGTAAGTTGATCAATTGATTAATACAGTGCTGACACGCAGAGAGAGATATCACCTCCAGCCTGTGTGTTGACATTATATTAATCAATTGATCAAAGTTAACTTCGTACTAACTACTCTCTGTAAAATGGAGTACCATACCACGAGAGAGCGCTTGTTATATTATAAAATCGAGTTCCATATCTACACTTAGAATACAAATTTACATTTAAGTCAAATAATTATATGTACATTATATATATATTACCTAATCAACACAGACTGTCTCAGGAACTGCTGACGGATATGACCTAATCGACCGAGGTTAGGCCATCGCTAACGCCGACCTTTAGCATCTGTATGTATAATATAGTTATGATATTGTCAAAAAATAGTAAATGGGCGTTTTTTATTAAAAAAAAATTATGAAAATAAGTGTTATTGGGCTAAAACTCACTAGCTGATGAAGACAACCCGCCCTGGGAGCCATCACCCAATCCTGTACGGCCGCCACCACGACCACCTCCACTCTTATGTCTAGGCATAACTGTACTACTGAAATAACAGACATAGATGACATTAATTAAATTTTAGTTAAATTATTCTAAAGATTATTTTTAGTAGTAAAATATTAACAAAATACCAATTAGTTAAGAAGTAGTACGTCATCAAACTCGTCAGAATCAAAATCATTTTCATCCTCAGATTCTGTCTCTTCCTCTTGCATATCAATTTCTTTCTCAGTATCATCTTCTACGACCACATACGAACTTACAACCACATCTTCCTCCACTTCGTTAACATCGGGTACGTCATTGACATCATCTACCACCACATCGTCAACATATAGAAATACGTTCCTGGGATTGCTAACTTGTTCTTGCAACAAGTCATCAGTTCCAGACAGAATAGTACCATCAAATGCCTGAGTCTTCGTTGTGACAACTGTATACCAGGGGGTTCTATAATTTATGACATTAGGGGCGTAGTACACTTGAGTTGCTTGGCTGGCTAACACAAATACATTATCAGACTGTAACTTCCACTTTATATCTACTGTGACAATTCTATTACGATCAACTTTAACACTCTTTGCAGTATCAAATCAGCTGCACTTAAATGTAACGACCTTTTTACCTTCGGGATAATTGAGCATAACAACTTCGTCTAATCTTCCATTGTAATTGGACTCAGAATATTGGTAACAACTTCCCAACACGACAACGCCATAGTTGACTGATGTCAGCATTGAGGGAATACTACTTCTGACGGAATTCCGTCAGAATTATACTATTTTCAAGGAAATTATAATTGACAGAATATTTCGTCAGAAATAGAGTAATATCGATGGAATCCATTCCGTCGAGGATAAGTCCGTTGAAAATAGCCAGTTTTCTTGTAGTGACATGGAGACTTTTATGTTGCGTTTGGATTGAAGGAATATAATTGAAGACGAAATGAAATGATTTTAAAGTATTTTAAATGTATGTTTTGTTGTTAGTGATAATGGGTGTAGTTATATAATGACGAAATTATCACATATATCTACTCTATTTAAATGAATTTTATTCTACATTTTCCACATGAAATAAAAAAACAAAGATAAAATAAATTTTTATTAATTCTATTAGAATGATTTATATTCTAAAATTATCATCAAATACACTATTTTTATTTCATTCTTTCCTATATTCATCTATTTAATTCTTCAATTCAAACATACCATTAAGACGCAATTCTTTATGAAACTGGCGTATACATTGCACAAAAATTAAGATGAAAAGAAAACAAAAAGTTTAGGAAACTTCAGGAAGAGTTTACAGTTTTAATTGGAAACTAGTTGATAGCCCGTGCAATGCACGGGCTAGTTTGAATAATAAATTTAATAATTTGTCCACATTCATGTTAAAAAAGAAACTACCGTACACAATTCATAAATTAAGAGATTGACGAATTCCATCAACAAAATTTAGAAAACAATAAAATTTGAAATAAAAATCAACACAATAGCTATAAATTAAAAAGTAAAACAATGCATAATTCAGTAATTAGTTTTACCCGTAAGTGCCTTTGTCAATAATTTCTTGAAGCAGTTCACATTTCAAGACCCTCATGAAGTCATGATGGTGATTCTTCTAGATTGCCATAACTTGCATTTAGAAGTATAGAACCCGCCCTTCACGATTGGTCTAATTAATTGGTCAATCAATCCACAATGACATACCATAAAGCTAACAATTGTAAGTACTTCCCTTAAACTCTCTCCCTTAAAATATAGGTAGCATATATAGGTAGTATATATAGCCATATAGTTATATAACGTTCCAAATAACATGCATAAAAAGTTACTTATCAAGAAAAAATAACAACAAAATTATTTTTTTGCACTTACCAAGGCATTAAAATGCATTGGTCATGATTTTTTATTTATTTATTGTTATAAGCTTTTCTATTTATTTCAGTACTTCTAATTTTGGTACATAATTTTTCACTACAATATATTCAAGCAGTCTGAATTTGTGAGCATTTGGCCCAAGTTTCATTTCTTCTAGATGAGATTGTACAAATATCTTTTTCTTCATGGAATAATTTTGTTACTTTGTCATAGCCCAAGGTATCGAGAATTTGGTAATCATATGTTCAGGTCCTGCTGGATACACATCAACCATTTATGCAGCTCGAGCCAATTTGAAGCCCGTAGTGTTTGAAGGATATCAGATAGGAGGTGTTCCTGGGGGACAATTGATGACTACCACTGAAGTGGAGAACTTTCCAGGTTTCCCAGAGGGAATAACTGGCCCAGACTTGATGGATCGGTAACTGAACTTTGGAATAAACTCTTTCTTTCTTTCTTTTGTTTTTTTTTGGGTAGGGGGCGTTATTTAATTTTATAGATGAAAAATTCTGGAAGCTGTTTAATTTAAATTTAAGAGAAAATTGAAGTTATTTCAATGATTAGGATGCGACGGCAAGCTGAACATTGGGGTGCAGAACTATTCCAAGAAGACGTTGAATTCCTTGATGTGAAGACATGGGGCGAGGCAGTATTAAGCACATACATTAGGTTAGTATTGCAGCTAATGCTATAGCAGTGTTTAAGATCCAAATGGAATAGATGAGTCCTTGAATCTCATGAATTTTGCAACCTTAACATCCACCATAAGATACATGTGCAACAGAGGATTCATTATCGAAGAAAAAACACACTAAATGATTCTCTGCTATTATTTGTTTGAAATTATGCAGCATACGATATTTTAGTTACATGTCTCACTATGTCTCAGTAAAAATTTCATTTCAGTTCCAAATCTAAGCAATTAACCCGCAAAAAACAGAGACCCAAACCAACACAGTAAACGGGAGTCAAATATTATGATGCATCGTCAGCTGCCTTGGTTTCTTCTTTTCGCTTCAAAGTGGTAGAAGACGTTGGAGTTCCTTCTTACCCCCATCCCAGCTCTGATATCATTGATGGTCTGCTCAAACTCATCTATGCAGTGCCCATCTCATCAAGTGCATCTTAGTCAAAGAAACAAAGAATTCCATTCATATCAGTTCCGGATGACCCAGAACCAAAATGCAAAAAATGAGCCATGCAAATAGTAATGACAATTTTCATAACTCTCTTGGATAAATAAATAAATAAATAATTCCCCCAAAAAATTAAAACAAACAAACAAATAAATAATAGAAATATATATAATTCTTACAAATCCTGTTTCATATCAATCAATTATTGCATCAAAAACTGAGCTTCAATATTCATCACTTCTAAAAAACAGAGAAAATTTTAAACCCACATACTATAAACCAAGGGAGAAATCATTAAATCGAAAGAAAGAAAACACAGACCATAAATTACCATTATACATCAATACCTTTGTTAAAGTAGATGACCCTTCCCAAATTTCATTCAACTTTATTTTCTGTTTTGTGCATACTTCTTGTTCGGGTCCTCTTCATATGGAAAAAGATAAACTTTTTAGGAATGAAGGAAACACATTTCCACCCATATGGAATTCCACTGAATTTGGGATGGAAATTCAAAACAATGAGCTTAATTCCATTTCAGAACAAATTCCCAATTATTTTTTCAATTCAAATTGAGAAAATTCAATGGATCAAAGCAATCCATTTTGAGTTTGATCTTAAGATCAATTGTCTCTTCCCCAACAACATATCATTCGTGAATTCAACAAATAATGGTGAAAACATTGTTCTTAGAGAATTAATGGGTAGACTTGGAAGTATTTGTAATGATGGGGAAATAGAGAAACAATTTGTAGTTTGAAGTAAGAATTATCCCTTAACCAATAATCATCACTGAGATATTTGAAAAGTGAAAATTTGATACAACTACTATTCATATGTAGTAAGTATGAAAGTTTTATCTGGAAATTAATGTTTATTTACAATGCAAGTTGGTATTCAAAACTAAAATTAAGAACCCCTGGAATACTTCCAAGCTATAAATCTAAAATTACGGAAAAAGTACTCACTTCAATACACAAAAAATCAACAAACATGTCAAGTAAAGTTATGATTATAAGATAAATGATTAGAGACTAATTCCTCAACCAAAAAAAAAACCAAGTATATAGAAAAAAAGACATAAAATTAAATTTCTAAGGGAGTCGAACAAAAAATAAATTCAGGAGTCGATACAAACAAAAAGTGGTGGAATTGAATGACTCACCTTGCATTAGAAGAACAATTGAGAGTCAGTGACGGCCAGATGCAACCAATTATGGCCGGAAAACTCATCTCTCACCCTTCATCCTCTTCCGCCATTGATATCGTTTCTGGCTGTGAGTTGTTGTTGCAACCCAATTCTAGGGTTTTATGGAATGGCACTACTACAAAACAGTAAATAGACAACGCAGAAAAAACGTTGTGGTTTCTGTCAGAAAAACGTAGTGGTTAAGGGTGTTGTCTATTTGACACTCTTACACAACGTTTTTAAAACGTTGTAGTTAATCACAATACACAACGTTTTTTAGAAAAAAAACGTTGTAGTTTTGTTTTCAAAAAATTAGCAGATGCTTAAAACGTTGTAGAATGTATGATTCCACAACGTTTTTTGGTTAAAAACGTTGTTGTTTAGTATATAAGACAACGTTTTTTAAATGTTATAGAATAAAAAAAAATGTCGTTGTTTAGTATATTAGACAACGTTTTTTAAATGTTGTAGATAAAAAAGAAAAAAGAAAAAAAAATGTGGTTCACCTATATTACTAATGCACCTGCAATATGCTAATACCATGATATATAGCCAAAATGTATCAACATTTTAAAATACATCCTAATAATACCATTCGTTTATAATTTTAAATTACTACATCCACAAAATATATACCAAACTATCCATATAATCACTCAACCAAACAAGTACTGCCCAAAAAATATAATTCTTGGATACTGACTATACAACCTAGAAATCCTACACAAAAAAACAAGTAATTTACTTTGGCAAGACTAGCAGCTGTTGAGCATAGCAGAAGCAGCAGCCAATCAGCACCCGCAAGTAACAGCAGCAACAACAGGCGACATCACGCCAATCAGTAACAAAAACATAAAGCTATGACGAGAGAATAATCAGCACCAGCAAGTAACAGTAGCAACAATCAAGCGACATCAAGGCTTTCACATGTTTCGGTTTGTCATCCTGCACATCTCCGTTATCTGCCTCCCTCTGTGCGGTACCATTGCTTGAATGTACCAATTCTATAAAAGCTGCAATAATGGGAATATGAGTGATTGAAAAAAATTTATTCAGAGAAGCTTACAATTATTAAAGATCATCAAATATATACTAAAGCTATGACGAGAGAATAAAAACAGAAGGAAAACTATTAAAAACAATAGTTGGACCAGATTCTAACTTCCGTACAAAATAGTTGCATTTACTTCTATTAGGGGTAAATGCTAACTTTTCAGGGCTATCAACCCAAACATCTGGTCTCTCTTTTGAGTTATTTGTAACTTGATAAAAACTTGGTGCAGACTTCTTGGGGTATTCGTACTTCCTGCAAAGCATATTCTGCAGATTAATAAAAGTATTATACAACGCAAATGAAATCTCAACGTTTAGTCCAATATGTCACCAAATACTATACAATTTAGCCCACATGCCAATTACTATAGTTTTCAGTTCCTTTCAACCAGCCTAAAATTTAAATTCTTGCAATGAAGTGTTCACTTAACAAACTTCTATATTCATGCAATAGAGCAAGTGTTTACTTGATAAACTTTTTAAGGTACTACACATTGTGAGGCTGACATGTCAAAAAAACCATAAAAAGGTGACTTGTAAGAATATCCAAGAACTAGTTTCTGTCCAAGAACATAGTTAAAGTGCATTTGAAGGCGGTCTCCTTACTCAAAACTATTTTCTCAGATGGAGTTCTTTGAGCATTTTCCAACATTTTTTATGGAAGCAATTAGCAAACTACAATAGTCAAAGTTCTGAAACCGCATAACATATATAGACCTAAAATAAGGCAATCCAAAAATTCTTGACATTATATATTAGCATCGTGATGCTTGGCAATAGATACCACAGACAATGAACACAAAGACTTCTGAGAATGAGGGACCTAAAAGAACTTTGCGGCCAGTATATGCGGTAGCCATAGCAGCCCAAGAAAAAATAGCATGCATCAGTCACACTTCTTGATTTACAAGTATACTAAAGTTTTCTGCTTTACATTAGTAGCCCATGCATTGTTTAGAAATCTCCAGATTTTATTTTCTAATCATCAAATGCAACATAATCCAAATATAATGCATGAGATAGGGGACGAGCTGAAGAGATTTTTTGCTCCATGTTCTACCAATCCGTTCCCTAACCTTCTAAAAGAGATCATGGATTTTATATAGAATTCTCAAGTTTCATAAATAATTATGAAAATACCCTTGCTTGAGATTTTTATGTGCTTGATAAGACCTGAATTTGATAGCCAGTGAACACAACCTCACCAATTTACCACTCAACCAAACATACAAGGGAATTTTGGCCTAATGATTGTGTTCTATTACGAGTCATTGGCTGGTAGGAAATCATAACAGTTAAGAAATAAGGTTATGGAACTAATAGATTACATGCGGTGCTAAAAAAATTGATGAAATAGTTAAAGAATTTTTCTTCTTTTTTTGGTACATCTGGTTACAACGGAGGGCTAGTCGTAGTGAAGCCACTCAACTCCTACAGAATCAGCAAAGAGAAAATTATATAGACCCCTAGCTAGGGGGTAGATCCAACACAGACAAACTGTTACAACTAAGGGATCCTTTTTTAGCAAGAAAGTCAGCACAATAGTTACCCTCAAGAAGGGTATGGCTTAATTAGAGAAATTTTCAGAAGTTCTTACTTACCGGAAAAAATTAATAATTAACAAATAAAAAAATTCTTAAAAATGCACGTATATAATTTATACTGGGAACCTTTTATGCGTGTAACATTGTAAGAAAATTCAAATACGCCAGGAATAAAAACAGAAGTCATAGAAGGTCATCAAAAGGAAACTATTACCTTTCTGTTTCAATACTTCTCTTTGCAAGCATTAGCGTCAAGAAAACAGGAACCATTGCAGCACACAAATGCTTAATAGTGTGTCCACTTACAATATGATGAGTCCATCTGTAAATTGGTTTGTCAGCGGCTTCTTCAACTTTGGCTAGGAGATAAAATCCTGCAATTATGAATTGCAAACTACTCAATATAGCAGAAAGCATAGAAAGCTTCAAAATATGGCAAAGGAACCCACTTGATGGGAATACAAACCTGCAGCCCAAAGCCAATATGTAGAATGTGTGTACATTGGAGGCAACAAGATGGCCATTACAGGGATGGCAATGCAAGGAACAAACTGAACAAGTCCATATGGTCGCAGATCATTAAAAAACCTGCAGTAGAATATATGCAATCAACCAGCAGTGGAGATGCATGTTCAAGCTCATACCTCTCTGAAAGTTTTATTTTACACTGCCCCATTTTACCCCTTGGGCTTCCAAAGCAGACTATTTATCTTTTTTGAAATAAAATCTCAAACAGCATATTATTTCTTCATAATGCGTCTTTGCTAACCCAAATCAGATCAAGCGAAGCATCACAAGAACAAAGGTATCATTCCATTTCCAAGGTTTTGTCATCAGCCAATCTGTTTTTAGAAAACAGCTAGACTATTACACTACCAGCATATGACCGGTATACAGGGAGACCACCAGTGACCAGTCTAAGGAAAAGAAACATATAATGAGATGGATAAGGGTATGAACACGACATCAAAAAGAACAATGAAACAATGCAACAATTGATGTCAAGGTGGGGAGTACAATACCTAAATTCTGTAAAACAATGCAGAGGCAAATTTATTTGAATCTCGGTTAAGAGAATTCAGAGTATATAACTGCTGAAAGCCTCAAAGTTACAATCCCACTAACCTATCATGAACAAGAGGTTCCATCCCATAACAAAAGGATTAAAAAGCATTAAAGTACTATCTAAATACATAATTTTTTCTTTGGACTAATAAGATTAATTTTTCTTTGATGCAATCTTTCTTTACGTAGGAAAAGAAGCAGCATGCATACCTCCAATATAAAATGCTTACTATACCCACCAAGAGCAGAGGAACAATGGACAAGGTAGGGTAATCTTTCATATTATATCATGCTATATCTCATAATGGTAGGGTATTATATATTAGTATTAGACCTTTTGTTATCTTTTTTACTTTGTCAACAGGTTTATTTGCTTCTTGGTCGTAAGGCATAACAATAACTTGCAATGCTTTACATCCACACACCTTAGCAGCTTCCCCCAAGTCAGGTGACTGGAAGCCAAGGCCTTGTCTAAACGATTAACAAAAGTGCTACAACTTAAGTAAACCAAGTTAATAAGGAAACAAGGCCTAATACTAATATATAATACCCTACTACATTAGCTAAAAAAGATGTATATTAATTACAATTGATTTATCTCTTATAATAAAAATATAAAAAAACAATTAACAAATAATCTCTTAAACATTTCTAACCTACAATCTAGAATTTGTAATACAACAAAGTAAATGGTCACCTATATCCACACTATAAGGCTAACTTTGATGTGGGATCCTTCAAAATGACCATATTATACATTCACCCCAGGGACCCCTAAATACTCGAGCTGTTCCAATCGTTTCAATACCATTACAGTATTCGACCATCAATTATATAATAATTAACCAATTGGGTACATAGAAAAAATTATTCAAATTTAAAGTGCATAGATTGTATAAACAATGAACATTAAAATAGTCATCCGAATTTCATCATACGAAGAAATTATCAAAACCCTAATAGATATGAAGAGATAACAAACCGCAAGAAGTTCGGAATTTGTAGGGTCCGAAACTAGGGCTTCGGAAAGAGCAGCGAGTGAATCTCTTTGTTCATGTAACTGAAGCTCAAGTTGTTCCTCCAAAAGCCTCTCTTCGTCGTTCGCCATTGCGCACATATGCTGGTCTTTTTATTTTTGTTATTGTGTGGTTGAACAGGTTTATTATTGCAAGTTATTGTGTGGTTGAACAGGTTTATTTGCTTCAGAGGTGACGGTGATCTTACTCTTCTCGCGAATGACGGAGACGGAATCACCCAGAGCTCCGGCCTTGCCGTCGACCTTGAAATCAGGCTTTAAAGGAGGTCGCGGTGTGAAGAGAGAATCGGCATGGCAGCGGTGAGGGAAGGTGAGGCGGCGGCTTGCGAGATTTGAATTTTTGATGAAGAAGATCTGAATCTGCTGAATGGAGGTTTAGGGATTTAAAAGAAAGAATAGCTGGTAGTCGATTTTGAGAAGTGGATTTTTTGCTCCGTGTCTGTTTTTTTTTGCTCCGTGTCTTTGTAGATAGACAACGTTTTTTTAAAAAAACGTTATCTAGTTAAAATCAAAAAAATGCTCTTTTAAATAGATAACATTTTTGCATATAAATCTATAACGTTTTTTTTAAAAACGTTGTAAAAGAATATACCACAACGTTTTTATAAAAAACGTTGTCTATTAAGTGTTGTCTATTAGGTACTTTGTACTGGTGTGGGGAGGAGATTAAACTGAGATGGAATTTATTGAGGGGGAGATAAAGAAGCTGAAGAAGAGGAATGCTTTAATTTTTGGTCGATTAGTCTTATTATTTCTTATTTTGCTTGGGAATTGAAGGGTGAAAGAGAAGGTAGTGAAGAAGAGAGAGAGGGAGAGGAAGAGGAAGACCAGAAGACCGGAAGACAGGGAAATGGAAAAAGCGGAGGAAAATAAATCGAAAAGGAATCAAATGAGGGTTAATTGAGGAGATGGAAGAGTGGGGAAGGCGAAGAGACGATATATGATAGTATAATTAACCGAGTTAACTCTTAATTAATTAAGAGTTGACTCGGTAAATTTTTTAATTGATTTGAAATTAAGTTTTGTGCTGTATTTATATATAAAGATTGATTACTGTGTGGTTGTGTGCATGTGATATATATATATATATATATATATATATATATATATATATATATATATATATATATATAGGGTCTCCATCCACAGCAACCGGTTGTTGGGAAGCAACCCCTTTTATCCAGCCGGTACAAGCTGTACCGGCTTATAAAAAAAAATAAAAATTCTAAGGCCGGTACAGCTTGTACCGGCTGGATAAAAGGGGTTGCTCCCCAACAACCGGTTGCTGTGGATGGAGACCCATATATATATATATATATATATATATATATATATATATATATATATATATATATATATATATACATACGGGCAGAGAGAGAGAGGATCTAGTTTGGAACTCTTACATGCATGAGGTAGACACTTAAGAAACAGGACATGAAAGAAAGATTTTGATCTTAGAAGGTTTTCTGTCCTTAGCTTAATTGCCTTTACTTTCCTAGGTTAAGGACAAATCTTTAAAGTTAACAAAATTTGACAGCAATATATATATATATATATATCTCTCTCTATATATATATATCTATATATATAAACACACACACTTAGCTTCGAAAACCTTATAATTTTTAAAGTGAGTACTTTAGTCAAGGGACAAATCTTTATTTTATTTTATTATATCAGGCCAAATAAAGACAGTTTTTTTTAGATTTTTAGGTTTACCATGTGTTGCTTTTTTGCATTGCTTATTGAGGATGTTTGCCTCATAATCCTAAAGATTTTCTCATAAAGACCGAAATTTTGTCTTATTACTCAATCTTTGTGGAGTAACTGAAAAATCAGCATATATAAACAAAGAGATAATTAAGGTGGATATGCATTATACATACCCATGCATATATGTCTCACATTGCTGATTCAAATAATCCTCATAAATTTCCTTCTTAATTAGTTGACATATAATATAGGGAAGTTGTTTTGTCATTCAAATATATGGCCAATGCTAGTAGTATTTCAAGGAGAAAAGAAAGGTTTAAGGTTGCTCAGTTATTAATTATTTGAATACCTTTATCTACACTTCATCATCCTCAATTCTAAAATAAGAGTTTCATTAGGGTTTCTACAAGAATTTTCAATTTTTTTTTTAAAAATAGCAAAGCTTTAAGCCTATTAAAAAATACTACGTACGTACTGAAGTATATATGTCTCTAACGAACCTTAATATGAGACGAGGGAGTATTAAATAATTCTAATTAGGTATATAGTCATATATATTTCTCTCCCTTCCATGTACGCTACTTGCTGTATAATTAGGGTTAGTGTATGATTTAGTTATAATCTTGTCAAGAAGCACATAGATATGGCACATAATTTTCCTGCTAATTAATCAATGTCTAGTATATATGAGAAGTTTATTAAATTTTAATTTGTGTTAGTGAGGTAGTTATGTACTTATTGAAGCTAGATATTATAGGATTTCTGGGACCCCTAGAAGAGAGAGAGAGAGAGAGAAGTGGAGGAGCTTTGGAGTGAAAATGAGTGCCAAAGTGATAATAGTTGACTGTAAAATAAGTTTTAAAGTGAAATGGAACTGATCAGAATACATGTATACAAGTGCCAAAACATTGAATGAAAGAAGAAAGAAGAAAGAAGAAAGAAGAAAGAAATTACAGAGTAGTACTGTAGTAGTAATATATATATATATATAGAAAGGATCAAGAGTATAATTCTTAAATAGCAGAATACCTTAAATAATAGAATTTTATCAAAATGACGTAGTTTTGATAAGACGCGGTGATATTTTTGTAAATACACGGTGGCATGATATTTACAAAAATGCCACCGCGTCTTATCAAAACTACGTCGTTTTGATAAAGTTCTATTATTTAAGAGAGTTCTACTACTTAAGAGGTCTATTTTTGATCCTGTCTGTATATATATATATATATATATATATATATATATATATATATATATATATATATATATAGGGAATCCATCCATGGCAACCAGTTGCCATGGATACTGTGCAACAACCTCTTTTCAAACCGTTGATCAACTTATTGGAAGGCTGAGATTGTGATATATTAATACCAAGCCGTGACAAGCTCTACCGGGTTCTATTTAAATAAGAGGGGCCCACATTTAAACATATTGTCAGTATAGTTAAACAAAATGAATATTTAATATTAAAATATTACAACCGGTACAGCTTGTACCGGTTTACCTTTTTTTTAACGTATTTCTCCACAGCAAATTAAAATAGAATAAAAAAATAAAAATAATATTAAAATATTACGGCCGGTACAAGTTGTACAAGCTTACCTTTTTTTTAACACATTGATGCTAGCTTTATATGTCATGCATGTGAATGTCTATTATTAATTTTATTAGTAAGCAATTCTTATAAGAATGTAATAACAAAGATGTAATATATTATTGACCAAGATGTAATATATTATAAGAATTGCTTAATAATATTTAAATATTACGGCCGATACAAGTTGTACCGGCTTACCTTTTTTTTAACACATTGATGCTAGCTTTATATGTCATGCATGTGAATGTCTATTATTAATTTTATTAGTAAGCAATTCTTATAAGAATGTAATAACAAAGATGTAATATATTATTAACCAAGATGTAATATATTATAAGAATTGCTTAATAATAAGTTGACAATTCTTATAATATATTTTTATATTTTATTAAAGACTGATATTTTTTATTTTTACAATTACTATATAACTTAAATTTGTTTAGAAACACTTTTACAATTACTATATAACTAAACACTATTTTTATCTTTTTTATTTGTATTTTTACCCTATCCTAAAAAATTTACTTTAATTTTTTAAAAATTAATCCATGGCATCTTATAATTAAAATTAATAAAATTTTATTTAACAACTTTTATACTTGGTACATTTTAAAACTAAAATATTACTACAACTACATATCAACTAAAGTAGAATATCTTTATTGTTTTAAAATATATAAAGTAGTTTAATTATATCAACTATAAGAATTGCTTAATAATAAAATTACAATTTTTATAATATATTTTTATATTTTATTAAAGACTGATATTTATTTTTATTATTAAGCAATTCTTATAATATATTACATCTTGATTAATAATATATTATATCTTGGTTGTTACATTCTTATAAGAATTGCTTACTAATAAAATTAATAATAGACATTCACATCCATGACATATAAAGCTAGCATCAATGTGTTAAAAAAAGGTAAGCCGGTATAACTTGTACCGGCCGTAATATTTTAATATTATTTTTATTTTTTTATTCTATTTTAATTTGCTGTGGAGAAATGCGTAAAAAAAAAGAGTAAGCCGGTACAAGCTGTACCGGTTATAATATTTTAATATTAAATATTCATTTTATTTAAATATACTGACAATATGTTTAAATGTGGGCCCCTCTTTTTTAAATAGAAATCGGTAGAGCTTGTCACGGCTTGGCAAAGCCGGCCCTGGGGCAGGTCCATCGGGGCGATTGCCCAGGGCCCAAAGTTGAGGAGGGCACAAATTTTTTTAAAAATTATGTATGTGTATAAAAAAATAATAATAATTATAAAATATAATGTAAAATAAATCAATAAATTAATATGGAGAATCAAAATGGAATCTTAGCCACACAAAAAAAAACTCTTCAACCCTCTCAGTTCATATTTGATTCACGGTTTAACTGCAAAATTTAAAATATTTTGTATTAACTGACGAGGATAAATATTTGATTAATGGTTTAACTGCAAAATATGGCATACTTGATTAAAAAGATGTTTATATTACACATCTCTATATCATAGATGCTAACAATTTAAGAAAACACAAAAGTTCTATTTTGATTTTTGATTATGAGTTTTAATATTATATTTATTATTCCCTCCGCAATATGATAAAAAATTTAGTTGACTTTATATGTATATTAAAAATAAAAAAATTAAAAAAATTTATCCATATTTAAATTCTCATTTAATTGTATAATTTATTGCACATAATTAATGATATTTCATAAATATGCATTTAAATAAAAATACGATAATTGAACTTAATATATGGCCAGGGCAGGGGCAAAACTGCTCTCTAGATAGTAATTAACCTTTAACAAAAAGATATTAAAGTGAATTTTATATATTTATATAAACAAACTAGTACTAATAAATAGTGAATTTTATATAGTTATATACTGTAAATTATGTGTCTTGTGTTGAATACACCTCCAAAAAAGTCACAATTCGTACCAAATAGAATTATTTTGTAACAATCCTTGTATCTGTAGATATGTAATAATCCTAAATATTTTTAAAAATTAAATAAATTATATTAATTTTAAAGTATATTTTTAAAAATTAAATTTGATTATATACTTTGAAAGTAATTTATAATACTATTAAAATTTTAATTGATTGAGATATGTAGTTAATGTAGGTAATTAGAATAATTGTTTATTATAAATTATTTTATTATTTTTAATATTTATTATTATTACTATTTTTGGTGTAGCAAGATTTTGTTAAAAAATAAATAAATAAATAAATAAAGGAAGGAAGAAGTCCGCGGCCCGACCCAACCCAACCCGGGCCACGGACCTCACAATTTCAGCCCGCCAAAATCCGGGCCATTTTGGACCCGGCCCGAGCCCGGCCCGCCCGCCCGCCCGCCCGTCCGCCCGCCCGCCCGTCCGCCCGCCCGCCCGTCCGCCCGCCCGCCCGCCCGTTTGCCATCTCTAAAAGGGGCACACTTGAAATTTTTTGTCCTGGACCTTGTAAAACACAGGACCGGCTCTGCGGTTTGGTATTAATATATCTCAATCTCAGCCTTCCAATAAGTTGATCAATGGTCTGAAAAGAGGTTGTTGCACAGTATCCATGGCAACCGGTTGCCATGGATGGATTCCCATATATATATATATACATACAAGGAAATTATAGAGTATAGTACTATAGTAGTATATATATAAGTAGAAAAGAGGGAAAAAATATAAAACATATGCATGGGTACTGAGTCAGAAGTTTGGAGCTTTAGTTTGGGTGTATTTTATGGAGACAACTACTAGTCACTGCCACCATACTATAGGGAATAGTGCTTTCATTTTTCAGGCTATGTATTGTCTTGAATCAATCTGCTAACGGCATGCACGAAGCCATGATTTAATTTTGGGTCGCCAAGAATTTTTTTTAGTAACATAATATATATTTAAAAAAAAGATAGACGAGAATAATATATTTAAAAAAAGGGTACACCAGAAGAATGAATTGATATGAACTGTAATTGATGTAAATTCGTCGAACTTCATCACACTACGACATTTTCAAATTTCGATACGTTTTTCAGGATCACGCTCCACATAATTAATAGGCTGAATGACACTTCTGTCCCTCCAACTTGCCATCCACTTTCAAAGTCATTCTTAAATTCAATTTTCGTCAGTTAGATCCTTAAAATGGCGATTTGTTGGTGTTTCTGTTCCTTCAGCTTAATTTGACCTCAACTCGACCCATTTTGACCAATATTGACCAAACCAGACCCAGTTGACCCGACACAAAATTTTAATATTTTAAAATATAATATTATTTTTAAAATAAGTTTAAAATAACAATTATATTTAACATTTTAAAAAAATATATTTAATATTCTAAAATAAATTATTATTTTAAAAATAATAATTATTTTAATATTTTAAAATAAAATAATTATTTTAATATTTTAAAATAAAATAATTATTTTAAAAATAGTTATTTTTAATATTTTAAAATAAAATATTAGTTTTTTTAAAAAACATTAAATAATAATTATATTTAGTATTTTAATTTTTTTAAATAATTATTATTTTTAATATTTTAAAAGAAAATATTATTTTTAAAATAATATTTATATTTAATATTTAATATTTTAAAATAATTTCAAAATAATAATTATATTTAATATTTTAAAATAATGTTTCTTTTTTATATTTAAAATAAAATATTTTTTAAAAAAAGTTATAAAGAAAATGTTTATTCTAAGGAAAAAATATTAGAAACTTTTATTTTTTTTCAAAAATGTGTAAAATTTCATAAAATATAGATTAAATCTTAATTTTTAGAATTTTTTTTAGAAATAATTAAGATTGAATCCCTAAAGTTCTTAATTATTTCTAAAAAAAGTCTAATTTTTTTTACTGAAAATAATAATAATTTTTTGAAAAATTTATTTATTTAAAAAATATTGAATCAAATTTTTATTTAACTTTTACTGTTTTTTATGTTTTAATTTCTATTTTTAGTTTTTGTTTTTAAAAAGTCTAATATTAAGAATACATAAAATAATGGTAAAGATATTAACTTTTTTTTTCTGAAAATAAATTTCACATAAAAATAAAAAAATCTACTTTATTTTTTAAAAAATAAAGTTTTATTTTCTTATGTAATTTTTTTTGAATCTATATTTTATGAAGCTTTACTCATTTTTGAAAAAAATAAAAGTTTCTAATATTTTTTCTTATAATAATAATTATCTTTATAACTTTTTAAAATATTTTAAATATGAAAAATAAATGTTATTTTAAAATATTAACAATAATAATTATTTTAAAAATTATTTTATTTTATAATATTAAATATAATTATTATTTATTTTTTAAAAAAACTGATATTTTAATTTTATATATTAAAAATTACTATTTGAAAAATAATTATTTTATTTAAAATATTAAAATAATTATTATTTTAAAATATTAAAATAATTATTATTTTAAAAATAATAATTTATTTTAAAATATTAAATATATATATTTTTTAAATGTTAAATATAATTATTATTTTAAACTTATTTTAAAAATAATTTTATATTTTAAAATATTAAAATTTTGGGTAGGGTCAAACCGGTCGAGTTGGGTTAAAATAGGTCGGGTTGAGGTCAAATTGAACTGAAAGAATGAAAACGGTAACAAAATGCCACTTTAAGGACCTAACTGACAAAAAATTAAACTTTAAGGATGACTTTGAATTAGTGGGTGGCAACTTGGAGGGACAGAAGTGCCATTCAGCCTAATTAATATCCCATTTTTTACCTTCAATTATTGGTGATATTAGAGAATATTGTTCTTGTTCAGGAGTAGGCAGAGATGTTTGAACATTAGGTTCAATGGTAAAGCATAGATGTGTCAACATGATTTGATTATTTTCTCTGAAAAATGAATTAATAGTATGTGATTTTTCCATGATTCCAAAATAAAAAATAAAAAATTCAAGTAACTAAACTACAAAGAATGAGTTAATCAATATTATTGGATCACTCATTGAACTTTTTAATAATAAAATTTTAATAAATTTATAATTAAATAAGGGTTTTAGTTGGTTACCGGAAAACAAATTGAATATGCACTTGGAATTAACATGTACAATATTATGATCACTCATTAAACTTTTAAAATTAAAATATCAAGTTTCATAAAATAAACGAAGAATAAAAAAAATTAAAAAATGAGTTTTAGTCGGTTATTTGGATACAAATGTATCATTCAATTGGAATAACACATATATAATATTATGCTCAAATTATACAAACCTGCAATTATAATGAATTTAATAATAAAATTAATTTACGATTAGAAGTGACTTTATGAACAACTTGACAAATTCTCAACCCAATCGCACTTAAACATATGTATTCTAAACTTATGATAATCTAGCTCCCATATTTCCTGAATGACCCCATAGAAACTCATGTCTCCCACAACAGGATTTTTATCCTTTGCACTAAAAAACTGCATTGTCTTTGCGACTAGGTGCACTCCACTATTTTGAATAGCTCGCACATCATCACGTGACTTGGTGTTAAAGTGCAGTCCATTGACAATGTAGCTTTTATACTTTAGTACTTCCATACACGGGCCATCCGAAAGCCACCGCAAAGTCTCCGTTATGTCATTGGATGCTTGGGTAAGTTCATGTGAAACCTGAATCCAAAATAATATAAATCAAGAAACAAACAAGAGCAACCATCAAACAATTACAAAGATAAACACAATTTTACCCTTTTACGAAACCAATCAATGAATGTGCGATTACGCTTATCTTGTATTCACTTTGTTCTTTTTTTGAATCTCGGATAAGTTTCTTTCAGATGTATCATATGTTCACTACATGAAATAGAAGACAATCAGATTTTAGTCGTTGAATTATAAGACAAAATTCTTCTATCTTATATAGAAAAATGTTTAAATTACCTGATATATGGTTCAACTTCATCCGTTTTTTCTAATACACAACGATGTGCTTGGTCTAACATGTCACGCTTCGTAGACTCTACGGTAACACCAGATAAGGGTTGTGTACGACCCATTCTTCGCCTTGATGGGATCCCAATAGTACTAACATCAGATAAATATTCCTCGCAAAACTCTGAAGCTTCTTCACCAATATAACATTCAACCATGGAACCTTCAGGTCGATTACGATTACGTACATACCCTTTTAATACTTTCATGAATCTTTCAAATGGATACATCCATCTAAAGTAAACTGGCCCACATAATCGAACTTCTCTAACAAGATGTACCACCACATGAATCATGATATCAAAGAATGATAGTGAAAAATACTTCTCAAGCAAACACAAGGTTACCACTACATCAGCTTGGATTTTATCTAGTTTTGAAATGTCGATGACTTTGTCGCATATCTCATTAAAGAAAAAACACAATCTGATTATTGCATACCTCACATGTCTTTCCATCAACGAACGTAAGGCAACAGGAAGCAATTGTTGCATTAAGGTATGATAGTCATGAGACTTAAGCCCATAGAGTTTTAGGTCTTGCAATGATACAAGACTTTTGCTATTAGAAGCGTAACCTTCTGGGACTTTCATGCCATACAAAGAATTACATACAACTCTTTTCTCTGACCTCGATAGATTCCAAGTACTTGGAGGCAAACGTGTCCTTTTCCCCCAAAATTTGGTCGCAAATAATTCTTAACCCCCATTTCTAAGAGGTCTAATCAAGCTGCAACCCCGTCTTTGTTTTTCCCCGGAATCTCCAATAATGTACCAATAATGCTATCGCATACATTTTTCTCAATATGCATAACATCAAGACAATGTCTAATATGAAGAAACTTCCAATACTTTAGTTCAAAGAATATTGTCTTCCTCTTCCAACAATGCATGTTATCCTTGTCATCAACAACATGAGTCAACCCATCAACCTTTCTAAATACTTCCTCTCCCGTTAGTGACACAGGAGGTGGTCTAAATTCTTGTTCTCCATTAAATGTTACTCGCTGCTTCCGAAATGAATGATCTTGAGGCAAGAATCTTCGGTGGCCAATGTAACAAACTTTTTTACCATGTGTCAACCTATGGCTAGGTGTATCATCGCCACATATAGGACATGCTTTATAACCTTTTACAACACATCCAGATAAGTTTCCAAAGGTAGGAAAGTCATTAATAGTCCACATTAATTGGGCTTTAAGCATGAAGTATTCTCCTCTAAATGCATCATACACCCTTGGAACCCCCTTCCACAAACACTTCAAATCATCAATCAATGGTTCCAAGTAGACATCTATATCATTACCGGCTTGTTTAGGACCCGAGATCAACAAAGTCAACATCATGAACTTTCTTTTCATACATAACCAAGGCAGAAGATTATAAATAATCATTATAACAGGCCAACTACTGGTATAGATGGAGGTACTATACTATAATTCGTATTTTCACATGATTATAACTATTGATTCACATGATTGAACTATTGAATCACATTATTTACTATTAGGGAAAGTGGTGCAAGTTTGATAATTCTTGCATGACTAAATTAAAAATGAAGAAAAAGAGGGAGACATTGTACTGTAATATTTCGAGCCCCAAAACGTGCAATTATCGAAACTATATTTTCCTATAAATAGAAGCTCATTCTTCCTTCATTTCTCACCAATTCACTAAAGCTATAGAGCAATTATTATAGAGAGAAATTATAGAGAGAAAGAAGAAGAGAAGTCTGCTCCCTCTCTATTCCAGTATTCAGCTTTATTCTAAGGTAAGGGGTATTATTTCTTTCTTATTCATGAAGGGAGCTATTGTTATTCTATTCCTTATTATTATGTTGGAATAACCTGTCTATGCGAAGTACCGCATACATGGTAAAATTCTTCTGTTATTCCATTCTTTATTATTATGTTGGAATAACCTGTCTATGCGAAGTACCGCATACATGGTGAAATTCTTCTATTATTCCATTCTTTATTATTCTGTCGGAATATCCTGTCTGTGCGTTTACGCATGACCTGGTTCTATTCTTTATTATTCTGTCGGAATATCCTGTCTGTGCGTTTACGCATGACCTGGTTCCATTCTTTATTCTTCTATTTGAATATCGTGTCTGTGCGGATTACGCATGACCTGATTCCATTATTTATTATTCTTTTCGGAATAACATGTCTGTGCGGTCTATCGCATGCATGGTGAATTCTTCTGTTATTCTATTCTTTATTATTCTATTGGAATAACCTGTCTATGTGGATTACCACATGCATGGTGAATGATCCTTTGTATTCATTCTTTAGTAAATTGTGGAAATGATCTGTCTACGTGGATTACCGCATGGTGGGTGAAAATCCATTTGCAGTTTCGTAATTTTTCTGACCCTCAAAAATCCTGGAAAAATTTGAAATGATAATTTGATAAGTTTTCTATATTGTGTCCAAAGATGGCGACTTTTGGATGTATAGATTAAGAGTTATGGATTTTATGGGAAAAGGCTATTTTAAAAGTAAACCCTTATAACTCTTTATGGTTAACTCTAAAATTGGTGAAATTTTTATTAGAAGTACATGTATATAACAGGAGTATACCCTGTAAATTTCAGAATTTTTGGACGAAGGTATAATTTATGATAAATGTATAAATATTTGGCGGTTTTGGCCATATAAAAAATAGTAAATGAATTTTAAAAATTCTGAGAAAAATATATGTTTAATATGGGACTATATTCTGCTAAATCCCAGAAAAGAAATATTTTTGGGACTGATTTGATATTTTTCATGAAAATGAACTAGTTATGAGTAAATGAATTAAATATGTTATGTGAAGTAACAAAATTGGTAAATAGGATTTTATATTTTGGGAATCCTATATAGGGTATATGCAGATTTTTGATGAGGGATTTGATCATTGGTGATGAAATATTATGAGTATGACATTTTGAATGATTAAATGCATTATGTGATAAAGTGTAAACAATTGAAATAAATTGTTTATAAGTTTAAGAAGTGATTAAAATATTGTTATAATATTAGATTATGAGTTTATTATGTGGTTGATAATATTTGGATAAATTTAATAAATTTAAAGTCTTTAATATTTATCCTTGTTTTTCGTTTGATTAATGCTTATATCATTGTCATCATCCTCATGCTTATATGGTGATGAAAGTTATCTTTGGCTTACGTGCAAAGATGGACTGTTGATTATTGAATTGTATATCTTTGACTTACGTGCAAAGATGGACTGTTGATTATTGATTTTATAGTTGTATATCTTTGGCTTACGTGCAGAGCTGGACTTGGTATGATTATGACCAGGGATCATTCGGTATAATCATGACCTGTAATGTTATAAACGATGTGGTAAATGTCCTCAGTGGCCTGTAGTGCATTGATGGACAGTTTTTGGTATGATTGCGACCAGAGATTATTCGGTATAGTCATGACCATTAATGATTTAATGAATATCCTTGGCCCGTAGTGCAGGGATGATTCGATGATGTTGTTTATTTATTAAGTTGAGTTTCTGCGATAAAAATTGATGAAAACATTTTAAAACATAGAAGATAGTAGATATCATGCTCTACTTGATTCTTCTAATGGATTGCTTATTCCGTTGCAATTAAACTTGATATCTATTGTATTTTATCAGTTTAACATTGTTGAAGACTAATGATAATTTATTCTGCATTATCTTAGTCATAATATTTTTTACTGGGCTAGTTGAGCTCACCCTTTCTTTCACTGTTCTCTTCAAGAAATGAGAATATAGCTGAAACGAGTCGGGGAACGGAGTGACGGTCCAGATGATAACATTAGTAGTCCTCACTATTCTGTTAAATAGTGTAATAATAAATGTAATGAGGACTCCATTGAGTGTGGATATTGTCTAAATGACAATATTTGTATTAAAACTCATAGCTTTTGTTTTGTCGTATATTACACGACGTTTGTATAATTAAGTTTGTATTTGTATTTTGTACCATGTAAGTGGCGACCCAAAATGGGTGATGATGTATACTTGTTTTGGGGGCGTCACAGTATGGAGGAAAAAGGAAAACCAATTAGGGCGGGAAACAAAGGTTGTTATATTTTTTTTAAAGTCAAACTGTATTGTATTGGCCGGAATCTGAATTTGAGGGCTATATTATATGAAATTAGATATTTCATGTAGTAAATTGTAAGTCAAACTTTGAGGACCGAATTATAAATTTGATGGTACTTGATGGATATAACAGAAGTGTATTTAGCTTTATATTTTTTTCATTTTGAGTTTAGGAATTAGGATTTAGGAAGTTAAAAATAAAAGGGAAAAAAATACAACTCCTATGCATGCATGGTTTTAAAATGGGATTCTCATCATTTTTGTACAGAGGAAATATGTCCATATATTCATTATCTTTAGTACCAATACAACTATACAAGTTTAAAACAGAGAAAATTAAAGAAAAAAAGTTGATCGAGTTGTGGATATATATGTCTGCAATTTATATACCACCTGACCATAAGCCAGAATTAAGGGGCCCGGCTTTGGAGAACTCATACTCTTCTGCCAGACCACTTCCATATATGCATGCATGCATGCAGATCATGGCCGATCCCGACGATGCGGATCCAGCTCACCAGCATCTACTCCTTCTGCAACCATTGCCCTAAGCCATGCATGCATGTCATCCACGAGCCGTCCCAAAATGCGAGTCACATTTTAATTTAAAATTATCTATTTTGAAAAAATTGTTAATTTCCACGTCTTCCTCCTAATTAACAACTGCATGTACTGTGATAAATGAGAAAATAGATTTAACAACTGTATGTACTGTGATAAATAAGAAGATAAATTTAAGGATTAATCTAAGATTTTTAATTATATTTAATTTTCAACTCTTAAAGAAAGAGTATCTTACTTTCTTTCTTGAGATTCAATTTAATAATGAAATCTGGCCTAATGAGAAATTTTTTTCTATACGAGGAAGGGTATGTAGGATATATCATGGTTCTCAGGTACACATAATATATTATTATTTTTTAGCACTAATATAAAACTTAATACCTCTATGATTAAACTTTATTTAGCTTGTACTTATTCTCACATCGGAACTATCTCCGGCGGTCCAAGCGGTCAAATTTTTCTGTGTGACTTTGTTTCTGTGCAGGATTAAACGCGCTATTGGTGATTAATGATATATAGACATTTTACCGGACATTACCGGAAAAGAAGACTAAATATTTGGGAAGACTTTTTGATATTTTATAAAAATATCAAAATTATATTGTGATAATTATAAAATATCAAAATTATATTGTGATAATTATAAAATATCAAAATTATATTGTGATAATAATATTTTTTTTCTAAATAAAAAAAGTTACCTGTCTAGTGGAATATGATGTGGCCCCCTCCCCCATATAGGTAGATACTAGGAAAAAGAGAGTAGCTGACGAGAGTGTACTATCTGATCTAGTTTATGTCTTTGAGCACAACTCAAAATGTTCTTCCTAAGTTTTCTGATAACTGCATGATGTAGGCAATTATTGATCCATTTTGGGGACATATTACAGTGTCTCAAGATACCATGCATTTTCCATCAAACATAGGCAGAATGTACGTATCATGTATGTCAGCCCTAGCTATATATTAGGGAAATTCCCATTTGAAACAAGACACTTTATATAACTGTTTACTGAATTTTCCTCTTACTTAGTAGTGTCCTTACAACTTCATTAATGCTGGCTAATACCGGACCCTTTAATTTACGGCATTTGCACTTTTGCAGAACTCCAAATGCACTGCATTATTTTTTTTATATTACATTTGATCCTCGAATACAGCGGTTATAACTTAAATAAGTTGTATTTAAAATAAACTATTTTTATTTGAACTCAGTTGTATCTAATATATAGTACAAACTTCGAGCTTTAAATGGTTACAAACCCATAATTAAGAGAGCTAAGTTACACTAGATAATGACCCTTCAGAAGGTCAGAAACTTTGACATTAATTACATAGACAAAGACTCCTTAAAAGAGCCACCCCTTCCATCCCCTCCGGTATAATGAAATACCTTCCCCATTGTCATTTATTAAAACATTCAACTCAAAATCAATTGTCAATTTAGTAGAACAACCTCTCAAGTTATATATTGAGCCTTCAGTTCTTAGTTGTCCGATGTGAGACTTTATATCTCAACACGTCTGTAAAATTTCAAATTTTACGAATAAAGATTTAATTTTCTCAAAATATTTTTTCAAAATTATGATGTGGATTTGAGATAATGTTATAGTTGTGGGTAATATTTATAAATTTTGCAAAGTACGCAAGATGTTATATAATATTCTATGGGCCCAAGTGTAAAATTAGGGTTCATATGACCTAATTGAATTAAATGCACAATTAGAGTTCCACAATCTCATTAAATGTGCAAATTAGGGTTCGCATAACCTAATGAAATAAAGACAGAAAAGCCAAAAATAAATATGCTAGATCCGGGAAAGCCTTCACGTGTTCCAAGGCAAAAGACTTGTGGATGCAACCCGTATTGGACGTTATTGGTTGACAATTTGGACGTTATTGGACGTAGTATCATGTTGACAAAGCAGTATCATGTTGACAATTTGGACGTTATTGGTTCCTGGATAAATTAATTTATAAATCTTTAAAATTTATTCTTGAACTTGTTTTATTGAATTGTCATCATCCTCATGTTTATATTATGTTGAAAGTCATCTATGGTCTGTAATGCATAGATAGACTTGGTAATGATTATGACTAGGGATTATTCGGTATAATCATGACCGTAATGTTACAAATGATGTGAAAAAAGTTCTCATTGGCCCGTAGTGCATTGATGGACAGTTTTTGGTATGATTATGGCTATAGATTCTCTTCGGCCAAGGGTGCAAAGATGAATTATTTTATGGCATGATCAGGACCGTTGATGAAAACACGATTATCTTCGGCCCGTAGTGCATGAATAATTCGTGATCGTGATACTAAAGAATATCCTTGGCCTGTAGTGCAGGGATGATTTGATGATGTGGATTATTTTTTAAGCTGAGTCTCAGCGATAAAAGTAATGAAAAACCTTTTAAATCATAGAAGATAGTAGATTTTATGCTCTACTTGACTCTTCTAATGGATTGCTTGTTCCGCTGCAGTTAAACTTGATGTTTGTTATATTGTATCAGTTTAACACTGTTGAAGGCTAATGATAATTTATTTTGCATTATCTTAGTCATAATATTTCTTACTGGGCTAGCTGTGGAGCTCACCCTTTTGCTTTCATTGTTCTCTTTAGAAAATGAGAACGTAGCAGGGACTAGTCGGGGAACGGAGTGACGGTCCAGATGATAGCATTAGTAGTCCTCACTATTCTATGAAATAGTGTGATAATAAATGTATTGACAACTTATTTTGAGTTTGAATATTATCTAGAAGACAATATTTGTATTAAAACTCACAGCTCATGTTGTATATTTAAGATTGTATTTGTATTTTGTACCATATATTTGGCGACTCAGAATAGGTAATGTATACCTATTTTGGAAGCGTCACAACGCCCCCCCCACATATGGTGTAATTTTGAGACAAACACGTGGACAATTTTAATCGGATAACGTGAAGAATGTTTGTCTGACCTTGCACATGAACACCATATTAAAGCATCCTACTCAAAATCAATGACAATAAATAAAATAATCTCTCAAATTATATATTGAGTCTATGTGTCTTAATTATTGGATATAAGATTTTATATCTCAACGCCACTAGATGAGAGAGTTCTGACATGACTAGTGGAGCCAACCACAAGCTATACACTAGAAACTTACAGTAAGAGAAGTTGGAAGTCAGTTCATATTACTACAAATTACAATAGCACATTTTCCCATACACCGTATATATAGTATAGCACATAGTTGCATGCGATGACCTTTATTATTCAATAACACAACTGGTATATGAATGCTACATTTTTCTATAAACTTGTAGATGGTTCGAAATTATTTAACTTCAGTAACGAGCTCAAAAAAGATACTATATAGTTAAAAGTCTTTCTAGACTGACAGAAAAATTGAACAAATAGAACGAAATCGATTTGTTCTCGCGAACAAATAGAATCAATTTGTTCGTAAGAAAAAATCGATTTTGTTCTATCTGTCTTATTTTTCTGTCCGTGTATACTTATTTATATAGTTAGAAGTAAGTTCGTATCAATACAATTATAGCACACTTTCCCATGCATGCATATTGATTAGTCATGAATTTTTCTTTTTCCTTTCTTTCTTTTCTTGACTGTGTGTGTGTGAGAGTGAAAGAAAGTAAGAGAGGCCAGGAGATCGAGAAATGAACTTCCTGAATGAGTTCAAGTTCATACAAGAGCACTCTTTTCCATGTGAAGATATTTTCTTTTCTTTTTCTTTTCCTCAAGTGGAAGATCAAAAGCAAATGTGTGTGTACATATCTGTGCCTTTAACTTTTGATCAGCCATCTCTTTAAGACTATTCCATCTTCTCTATATCTAATAAAGCTACCTACCTAGCTTGCTCAAATACTAATATTACATAGAGAGTTGGTCCCATTTTACAGGCCTGTAGGGCAATTGAGGAGGAGAAGGAATAAAGCACAAAAAAAGAGAGGGCTTCCTTGGTTCCTTCTTCCATGCAGCCTATCCTTCCATCCATACAATTATATATTGATCATTCAACTATAAACATTGTAATGATAAACTAATAATCATCATCTTTTACATCTTACACATCCACTGTTAGTTGCAGGCACATGTTTACACACCCAAGATACATACTTAACAAACAAGTTAATTAAATATTGTGATTAGAGTGCGCGTATTTATGTACTCTGCACCGAAACATAAGATCAAGATTGACTTTTCAAAGTAAATATAATTAAGATACTTTTAATTTTAAAATTGATGTGGTTCATTTTATTAATAAAAAATATTGCATCGATCTTGTAATTTATAGATTTTCATAATTGCATCATCTACAGAATTTTTGTAAGTTTGAAAATATTTCAAATTGATTTCGATCAAGAAGTCAACAGATGCTATACTTTGGAATGGAGAGAGTACATAAGTAATAAAATGTTACCTAATTAAGTGTGTTTGTGTTTATAATTTAATGATATTTTTACAAGTAAATTTAATAATTTCACATGTAAGCTCCTTCAATCTCTATGTGAAAGAGTACCTTGTACAACTAACACTCTTAGAAATATCAATTTTAATATGTATATGTCTAATATGTCTATATATGCTCCTTATAATAACCTATCAGTCACGGTTCACGTGCCATGCATGCAGCAGTGTGGCATTCATATTATAGTTTTTGTCGAAATGGTCAAATTAAAATTTGAAGAAATATTCTATTTTCCAGGCAACAGAAATAATAAAATGATCTAAATTAACCTAAAAAAAAGGACCGTAAATCATCCATCTTGATTTAACTATTAAGGGTTGAAATGCTTTAGATTATTGCCCATGCAAGAGTTTTTAAGTGATGGAATATATATGATGAGCCGTGAACTATATATATATATATATATATATATATATATATAGTCCGGATCCAGTCCAGGATCCCGGACTCTATTAAAATTCGGACCTTTTTTTTTTGCTTTTTTTTTTAAAACAACTAAAAAAAATTTATGGAATTAGAATTTTTACATAATACAGTGTTTTTGGCGTGATTTGGATGCCTATACCAAAACATTTATGTACAGTCTGGGCAGACTGTACATACATTGGTTGGTATAGGTATTAAAAACACACCCAAAACACTCACTACAAAAAAACAGGTCATTGGCGACGGCATCATTCGCGACGGCAGAAACCCCGTCGCCAATAACCTCTTTAGCGACGGCATAACCGTCGCTAATGATGCCCGTCGATAATGACCCTTCCCGGGCCTAATTTTGGTGGGAATTTTTTGGCGGGCTTGGGAAAAGGTCATAGGCGACGGCCTATGCCGTCGGTATTGACTGCCGTCGCTAATGAGTTAATTTTTATTTACAGCAGCTGCGTTTTTTTTCATTTCTCTTCTTTTTTTTTCTTCCCTTTCTTCCTGCTGCCGTCGTCGCCTTCTCTCTCCCGTCGCCCACTGCCCTTTTCTTGCCGTCGCCGTCTCTCTTCTACCGTCGTCCCTCTCTGTTTCTCTCGACTACAAGGTAATCATATCCCAATTTCAGTTTTCCCCCAAATTTAACCTAGCTAATAATGTTTGTTAGTTTTCTCCCAATTTCGACTACAATTATTTGCAAGTTAATCTTCCTCTCTTTCAAATGTTTGCAAGTTTACATAAAAATATCAATTGCAATGTTTGCTAGAGTTTTTTTGTTTTTTTTTGTGTGTGAGAATGTCAAACGAAAAAAATGAGAAGTCTCCTCTTCAATTTTTCTGCAATTTAGTAGTGAAAAGGTAAGCAAAAGTTCATTGAGCTGCAATGTAGTAAAGACAACTTTGTAAATAGTTTCTTCAGCCCACAAAAAGAGTCCCCATTTGCAAATATTAAGGATGAATTTGTTTCATGTTGACCTCTAAAAATAATATGTTGTTAGCTTTAGTTGTGGCATGATAATGAAATTAGAATACAAACATGTGCTTATATTATAAACTGAAAAATTATATATATTACAGTAACATGAAGACAAGACCTCAACTTAATTTTTCAAGAAAAGTAAACATGAACCATTATATTGATGGCGTGTCGACTAAATTACCTACTTTGGTAGCGAGTGTGTGGTCAATGAGTGTCCGTCCGAACGCCACGCAAACACACACACAGCACCGCGTAGGTATTAGACACGCGTTACAACTGACGGTACTCGATTCCGACATACGGAGACCGAGTTACCGCCTAGTTTGCGAAACTGAACCACACTTAGCCAAAAAGCCGAAAAAGAGCCCGAAACCCGCATCGTCCGTCCGAACGCCACGCAAACACACACACAGCACCGCGTAGGTATTAGACACGCGTTACAACTGACGGTACTCGATTCCGACATACGGAGACCGAGTTACCGCCTAGTTTGCGAAACTGAACCACACTTAGTCAAAAAGCCGAAAAAGAGCCCGAAACCCGCATCGTCCGTACGAACGCCACGCAAACACACACACAGCACCGCGTAGGTATTAGACACGCGTTACAACTGACGGTACTCGATTCCGACATACGGAGACCGACTTACCGCCTAGTTTGCGAAACTGAACCACACTTAGCCAAAAAGCCGAAAAAGAGCCCGAAACCCGCATCGTCCGTCCGAACGCCACGCAAACACACACACAGCACCGCGTAGGTATTAGACACGCGTTACAACTGACGGTACTCGATTCCGACATACGGAGACCGACTTACCACCTAGTTTGCGAAACTGAACCACACTTAGCCAAAAAGCCGAAAAAGAGCCCGAAACCCGCATCGTCCGTCCGAACGCCACGCAAACACACACACAGCACCGCGTAGGTATTAGACACGCGTTACAACTGACGGTACTCGATTCCGACATACGGAGACCGAGTTACCGCCTAGTTTGCGAAACTGAACCACACTTAGCCAAAAAGCCGAAAAAGAGCCCGAAACCCGCATCGTCCGTCCGAACGCCACGCAAACACACACACAGCACCGCGTAGGTATTAGACACGCGTTACAACTGACGGTACTCGATTCCGACATACGGAGACCGAGTTACTGACACGCGTTACAACTGACACAAACTAAAATAATATAAATATGATCTATTTTGGGGACTCCGTTATTAATATTTTAATTTTGTAGGGTCTTGTTGATGAGACTCGTGGAGGTGGAGATGGCGGCACAAGTGATGCTCGTGGAGGAGATGGTGATGATTTCCGAGCTGATGCGGATGAGACTATGGAGGATGGGACTGGCGATGGGACAGAGATTCCTGATCTTGGGCAGTAGTTGTTTATATTTATATTTTGACTTTCATGTATGTATTTAGCTTTTGAGTTGTATAGATTTGAGTTTGGTATCTAATTATATTAATTGTTGATAGTAAAAGATATGATTGTTATTGATATGCGTATATTGTCATTATTTATTTTTCTTAGTTTATAACAGGTACAACAGGTACAATGTATATGTAAATGAACAGGGGAATTTTGCAATTTTATTATTATTTTTTTAAAGTGGGTCATTGGCGACGGGCCCATTGGTGACGGCCTTGCCGTCGGCAATGAGTCATAGGCGACGGCACGCCGTCGGCAATGACACCGTCGCTAATGACCCACTTGCCGACGGCGAACGACGGGAGACCGGGGCGACGACCCATACGGCGACGGCGAGGGCGACGGTACGTCCCGTCGCCAATGACCACATTGCCGACGGCAAAAGGGTCATTGGCGACGGCATGTGCCGTCGGCAATGACCTTATTTTTTGTAGTGACTGTATTATGAAAAAAAAATTAGTTCTATAATTTTTTTTTAGTTGTTCTACAAAAAAAAAATAGGGTCTGGATTTTGATCAGGTCCGGACCCGGACCTGATCAGTTTTATATATATATATATATATATATATATATATATATAATGCTAGCTGTATTAGTAGTACTCATGAAAATTAAACTAGCTAGCCTTACTATATGATGTCTATTAAACATAAATAAAATAAAATAAAATAAAATGCTAATGGTTTTCTTTGATTTATATATGTTCTTCTTTTCTTTCCCCTCAATTTCTTTTTAGTTTAGTGGGAGAAATCATCACACTAGAAAACTCTATTTATTAGGGAATGTTAAGTTTTGATCACATGTCTCCCCTTTAGCAACACCATTTGATTTTTTTATTAAGATATTTGTTTACAAAATTCATATTTAATAACAATTATTAAATAAAATTATGTCTAAATAAATACGTTTCTAACAAACTTTAATTAAAAAAAACCGAGTATGAAATCAAGTGAGACTCTTATTATTTACAAGATAGTTGCATGCATGCACTTATCTTTATTTGTCATACTTTTTCGGTTCTAAAAATTAAAAGAATTATATATATAAAAAAATGATATACGATTTTATATATTTTATCTTACCAACAAAGTGAGAACAAAGTGAGGAGAGCGTTGTGTTAAAAAAAAATACGGAAGCCTTAAGTAGTTATGCTTTTTAAGAAAATTATGTCGTTTAAGACTTGTACTCTTGAACTTTTCCGTATATTATGATTTTTTTATTGCGAGTTACGTAAATAAATAATTGTTGTTAATATTTTAACGATGTATGATATAGTGTACCAACCTTTTAATCCTACCCAATTTCAAATATACGTAACAATCGTAATTTGACAGAAAACTTTTGCAATACATAGTGGATTATAGATATATAATAGCTATATTGTGAAAGCATTATATATTTAATTTTAAGAAGCTAATATCAATTGTGAAATAATAACATATAATGCAAGATGTTGGTTATTCAGAAGCCAAGATTTCTATTTTTCATCTGATCTTCACTGAGTCATTATCAGATCTAGAGTCAGTGACAGAAAATGACTTTGCAATATATAGTTGGCATTCATTCATTACCTTACAACTTAAACACACACACACACACACACACACACACACACTTTTTCTTCTTGTATGTGTATTATATATTTTCATTGTCCTGAAATAGTTGTCATTTATCCGAGTATGAATTGAAGCCAATTCACAGCAATTCTCCGAAAGTGTAATTCCTTCCTCTTTCTCTCAAAGTAATGAGCACCCTTTAATTAAAGCTAAAGGGTATTTTTGACATATGATTAAAGAAACAAAGAAAAGAAAAGGAGAGAGAATCCCTTTACTTTTTTCCTCTCTATCCAAACTTTAAATTTCTGTTTTCCATCCAACGGCTGTTTTTACAATTTTCTCATACTTTCCCTTTCCCTTCTTCCTTTCCTTTCCTTTCCTTTCTTTCCAAAACCAGTTTAAGCTTAAATTTAATCTTCTTCTCCTCCTCCTCCTCCTTCTTCTTCTTCTTCTTCTTCTTCAATGAGAGACTAAAAAAGAAAAAAGAGCAAAGCCAAAGGAGAAATGGAGAGGTTTAGCTTCTTCCTTGAACTTGAAGACTTTTTTTTTTTAATTTCTTGAAGATGTTTGATTCCTTAAGCCTCTACACACTTGAAATTTATCAGATTCCCTCAACCTTTCCGTCCTTTTCTGGAAACCCCATTTCCATCCAAACATTTACAAATCTTTGTTTCTTCTCCAAGTCCTTCCAAATTCATTTCCCATGAAAATTCTCCAAGAAAACAAAATGCTACCTTTCTTTCTACTAGCAACACTCTTCTCTCTTGTGGGTTCCTCTGTTTCTTCCTCTCTTATCACTGATTTCCATGCCTTAATCACTCTCAAACAAGGATTTCAATTCAGTTTTCCAGCTTTAAATTCTTGGGATTCTTCTAAACCAAGCTCGGTTTGTTCATGGGTTGGAATCAAATGCCTCAAAGGAAGAGTAATTTCCCTTGAATTGTCAAATATGAGCCTGCAAGGCTCTGTTTCCCCTGTCTTTGCTAGCCTTGATAAGCTAACTGAGCTTTCTCTTGATGGAAACAACTTCACCGGTGAATTCAAGATTGGGAATTTTACTACGCTTCGATCTTTAAGGATATCTAATAATTTTCTTAGCGGGCGGTTGGATTATTGGGACTACTCAAGCCTGGCAAACTTGGAGGTTCTTGATGTTTATAACAATAATTTCACTTCTCCCCTGCCTCTTGAGATTTCAAGGCTCAAGAAACTCAACTACTTGGACTTGGGAGGAAATTATTTCTACGGAAAAATACCGGAGACTTATGGGACTTTGATTGGGCTAGGGTACTTGTCTCTAGCCGGAAATGATCTTCATGGGAAAATCCCAAATGAGCTTGGAAATCTCACAAATTTGAAAGAGATTTACTTGGGATATTACAATGTTTATGAAGGTGGAATTCCAAGGGTGTTTGGCAACTTGATTAATCTTGTCCACATGGATCTTTCCTCTTGTGGATTGGATGGACCAATTCCTCCCCAGCTGGGGAATTTGAAGTCACTTGACACTCTATTTTTGCACATCAATTTGCTCTCAGGTCCGATTCCAAAGCAGCTAGGAAATCTTACTAGCTTGGTAAACCTTGATCTTTCTGCTAATGCATTAACGGGGGAAATGCCATATGACCTCATTAATCTTCAAAAGTTGAAACTTTTGAATCTGTTCATGAACAGATTACATGGGTCAATACCAGATTTTGTTGCTGA
The DNA here is from genome assembly GCA_020205505.1 of Panax japonicus. Lineage (NCBI taxonomy): Eukaryota > Viridiplantae > Streptophyta > Magnoliopsida > Apiales > Araliaceae > Panax > Panax japonicus. The sequence goes on from CM035106.1 coordinate 52,204,699, forward strand.
TTTTCCCAGTTTGGAGGTTCTTGGGCTTTGGAGGAACAATTTCACAGGCATAATCCCTCAGAATTTAGGCCGAAACCAGAGGCTACAAGGGGTTGATTTGTCTTCAAATAAGCTCACTGGCACAATCCCTCCAGACTTATGTGCCTCAAATCAGCTCACAATCTTGATTCTGCTAAGAAATTTTCTCTTCGGATCAATCCCGGAGGATTTGGGGACATGTTCAACTCTTGTAAAGGTTAGATTGGGGGATAATTATTTGAATGGCAGCATTCCAAATGGTTTCATTTACTTGCCTCAGCTCAACTTAGTTGAGCTGCAAAACAACTACTTGTCCGGGCCATTGTCCGAAAATGGAAACTTTTCGTCGAATCCGGCAAAATTGGAACAGCTGAATCTTTCAAACAATCAACTCTCAGGTTCTTTACCAATTTCTCTCTCAAATTTCTCTTCCCTCCAAATCCTTCAACTTGGTGAAAACAAATTCTTCGGTCCAATCCCTTCCCTTATTGGTGAACTCCAACAACTAACAAAACTTGACTTCAGAGGAAATTCATTTTCCACTGAAATCCCACCAGAAATTGGAAACTGTTTCCACTTAACTTACCTAGACTTGAGCCAAAACAACCTCTCAGGCCCAATCCCTCCTCAAGTTTCCGAAATCCGAATCCTAAACTACTTGAACCTGTCAAGAAACCATTTAAATGAGACCATACCCAAATCAATTGGCACCATGAAAAGCCTCACAACTGCTGATTTTTCCTTCAATGATCTCTCGGGTAAACTACCCGAAATAGGCCAGTTTTCGTTCTTCAACGCCTCATCTTTCGCGGGTAATCCCCAACTTTGTGGTTCTTTCCTGAATAATCCCTGCAATGTAACTGAAATTTCAAGCCAACCCGGAAAATCCCATGGAAATTTCAAGCTAATTTTCGCATTAGTCCTACTGATTTGCTCTCTAATTTTCGCGGTGGTAGCCATGATCAAGGCCAAGTCTTTCAGGAAAAATGGCTCACATTCTTGGAAAATGACCGCCTTCCAAAAGCTCGATTTCACAGTTTTCGATGTCCTGGAATGTATGAAAGATGGTAATGTGATAGGCAGGGGCGGCGCTGGAGTAGTCTATCATGGAAAAATGCCAAATGGGGCCGAAATTGCAGTGAAAAAACTTGTTGGTTTTGGTAACAACAGCCATGATCATGGCTTTCGAGCTGAGATTCGGACGTTAGGCAACATTCGACACAGAAACATCGTTAGATTGCTGGCATTTTGCTCGAACAAGGACACGAATTTGCTTGTTTACGAGTACATGAGGAATGGGAGCTTAGGGGAGGCTTTGCATGGGAAAAAAGGTGGGATTTTGGGGTGGCATTTGAGGTACAAAGTTGCGATTGAATCTGCGAAAGGATTGTGTTATCTTCACCATGATTGTTCACCTTTGATCGTTCATCGGGACGTGAAATCAAACAATATTTTGTTGAATTCAAGCTATGAAGCTCATGTTGCAGATTTTGGGCTGGCTAAGTACTTGGTGGATGGTGGTGCATCAGAGTGCATGTCTGCAATTGCTGGTTCTTATGGTTACATTGCTCCTGGTACGTAAATTTTCTCTATTCATGTTATTTTTTAGCTCCATTAAAATGCTTTCATCTCCTAGTTTTGATTCTCAATTCAGCTAATTAAGGGTGATCATATATATATAGTCGATATATATTTTTTTTACACATATTAAGGTTTATCAGCGACGCACACTAATACATAACCTTTTGAAAAGAATATATGTAGGTGGATGATACTACATAAATTTCCATTTAAGTTAGTGATACATTTAATTCATTAGCCTAGCTAAAACTTTGTTTTTATTATTAATTATTAATGCATGCTATTATAATAATTAGGATTAAATTTTTGAAATATGAAGAGTTTGTTGACTCCGCATATAGTCCAAGTCGAGCTCGATCGAGCAAACACATGCATGTGATAAATATCGATGAAATTAAAATTATTTATATATTGTTGCAAGTATTTACTTGACTATTTATACTCGATTATATGTTGTGTCATATGTGTCTACTCGATTATATGCCGACTACACACTAGTAGACAAATATAGCACGCTTAAAACTTTGCCAAGGCTAGCTTTCCCTTTCTTGTGTTGTAAATAAGAATTTTGAGTCGGGCCATCCCTACAATCATGGTGTTGGTAATAATAGGGCCTTAATGCTATGTTTGTGACACTTGAATACTCTTGTCCCCCTCCCCCACCCCACCCCCACCCCCACCTCTTTCCTTAAATCAAATTAAAATTCTTGTTTTAAGTTTGGCCACGTTTCAAAACTTCATAGAGGGTAGATTTTATATGTGTAATTTTTAAATATAAAATACTTATTGATTAATGTGTAAATATATATATAGAAAAGAGACATAATAGAATGGGAATAATTAAATGAATTATGGGTTGATAAATATTCAATACAACTTGTAGCATGTATAGTCATGATGATGATGCCTCTACATAAATCATTATTCTATAGGGAAAAATTCGTGTTGGTAGTCACTAATGTCATGAACATGATACCATAGTTTTAAAAATCGGATCCGACTATCGGTTTAATCAGTTAAAATTGGAATCAATCGGTATCGGTCTGGTTTAAATTAATAAATCATTTTTGGTAAAAGAATCGGTTGACCACTGGTCGAACTTGTGGTTCAGTCGGTAAAACTTGTTAATTGACACAATAAACCGGTTTTTAAAAAAATTGAACCAATATTTTTTAATATTACGACTTTTAGTAATATTACGACTCAACGTTATTATATTTTAGTTTATAAAAAATGAGATTTTTTAAAATTTTATTAATCATTAATAATATATATTTTTATATATTAATGACGTCACGGGATCGATAACGGTTCGATCACTACCAATAACCTATTCATTCGGTATCTTTTTCAGTTCGATAACCAGTCTGAATCTAAAAATCTTGCTAAAAAATATATTGTCTAAGTATTCAAAATACATAAAAAGATTTAAATACTCCTTTTTTTCCCTCTATTATTCAATAATAATAAGGTTTACAAGGTGTGCGGTTTGCCCATTAAAAGATGTCAAAAGTGAAATGGGCTTCCATTTTGGGACCAATGTGTCATAAAATAGAAAGTGGTCCCATTGTCTCACTAATTTACCATTACCAACACCTGATCATCATGAATAGGCGGTGTACAGAGTAACACCATAAGGTTGGTAGGACCACCAGAGAGTAACCCCTATTTGCTAAAGTGACAGGTGGGTCGAAAAACACCCGTGATTTTTGGTAGAGAGAGAAAAAATCGGATTAGAATTTTTTGGGTAAGCACACCGGATCTTAGCCGCTTAATTCTGTGCAAAGCTAGTGAAATGGTGGGTCCAGTTAATATGATCAGAAAATCTGGCATGAATCTTTGTCTAATGTGACAGTGTCTGTGTGTCGGGTAACGTGAAAGATAAAGTACGTACGTCCCCAATATCCTACTACGTGTAAAGCTTTTCTAGACCCCCAACACAGTTAATAAAAAGGAATTTTTAAAAAAAAACTATGTAAAAAAATAAAGTTAATTTTTTTTTGACAGTTACTTGAATTTACATAAATTATTCAATATTATCGTGACAGTTTTCTTCGGAGTTAGAAATGTTGGATTCCTTAAAATATTCAACTGTCAAATCAGATTCATGCGCCTCTATAACGTACAACTTGACCCATCATATAATTATTTGGACCCTAATAATTACGCCCCAATGGTACAAAATATTAAATTAACTTTATAGTATTTACATAAGAGTAGTAGTGTTCTAATTAATTAATATAGCAATTAAATAGATTTTTGCATGCATGCATGCATTTGATCAGTGATGTTTGTTTTTGCAGAGTATGCTTATACCTTAAGGGTGGATGAGAAGAGTGATGTATATAGTTTCGGAGTCGTCCTCCTGGAGCTGATTACCGGTCGTCGGCCCGTCGGAGATTTCGGAGATGGCGTAGATATTGTCCAATGGGTGAAAATAACAACAAATTTTCGCAAAGACAACGTTAGTCGTGTGTTTGATCCAAGGCTAAGTACTACTAGTACAGTGCCACAAGACGAAGCCATGCACTTGTTCTTTATTTCTATGCTATGCATTCAAGAAAATAGTGTTGAAAGGCCAACAATGAGGGAGGTGGTTCAAATGCTATCGGAATTTCCAAGACACACACCACCACCACCAGATTATCAAACCACCTCCTCCTCCTCTTCATCCCAACCGTCCAAAAAGGAGGAATTAAAACTCGGACAAGATCTCTTGGTATAATTAATTAAGAAACTCGAAATTTAGAAAATTTAATTTTGTTTTTTATAATTGGTATGTAAAATGGCTTGATTTTGTTATAGCCTTGCAAAGTTAATAGCTGATCAAATACAAGTAGGAATAATTATATATTTATGGATACCTAGAAGCTACCTAGAAGCTTGCAAGCATTTTGTATTAATATTAATATTAATTTACATGCATATTGTACTTGATTGCTTCATATATCACTTCTTTTTCTTCTCAATTTTGTCGAATAATAATTTTTTGTCACATACATTAATTGAGTATATAGCAACTTTCAATGAGCTCATTTCGGTAGAACCTAAATTATATTTACATTAATCTATATAATAAAACAGAACTCATTTTGAATCTTTCATTTGACAAAGCACAAGAACGGTTCAGATTCATTCTAACTTAATTCTTCCAACTTAATCTAAAGGCTCATATTTCTTCCCGCCCAAATCAAATTCACTCATACACCATACTCTCTCTCATATTCACACACAAAATCTTTCTCTCCCCTCTTCTTCACACACACAAACAAATAATAATAATAATAACAATAATAATAATAATAATAATTATTATTATTATTATAATAGTACTACTACTAATAATAATAATAATTATAATTATAATAAAAATAATTATAATATCTATATAATAAAACAGAACCCATTTTGAATCTTTCATTTGACAAAGCACAAGAACGGTTCAGATTTATTCTAACTTAATTCTTCCAACTTAATCTAAAGGCTCATATTTCTTCCCGCCCAAATCAAATTCATTCATACACCATACTCTCTCTCATATTCACACACAAAATCTTTCTCTCCCCTCTCTTCTTCACACACACAAACAAATAATAATAATAATAACAATAATAATAATAATAATTATTATTATTATTATTATTATTATAATAGTACTACCACTAATAATAATAATAATTATAATTATAATAAAAATAATTATAATATCTATATAATAAAACAGAACCCATTTTGAATCTTTCATTTGACAAAGCACAAGAACGGTTCAGATTCATTCTAACTTAATTCTTTCAACTTAATCTAAAGGCTCATATTTCTTCCCGACCAAATCAAATTCACTCATACACCATACTCTCTCTCATATTCACACACAAAATCTCTCTCCCCTCTCTTCTTCACACACACAAACAAATAATAATAATAATAACAATAATAATAATAATTATTATTATTATTATTATAGTACTAATACTAATAATAATAGTAATTATAATACTAATAATAATATTATTATTATTATAATAGTACTACTACTAATAATAATAATAATTATAATTATAATAAAAATAATTATAATATCTATATAATAAAATAGAAACAATTTTGAATATTTCATTTGATAAACCACAAGAACGGTTAAGATTTCATCTCAATTCTTCCAACTTAATCTAAAGACTCACATTTCATCTCACACTAAAAATTCCCGCCCAAAACAAATAACAATAATAATAACAATAATGATAATTATAATAATAATTATTATAATTATAATAATAATTATTATAATTATAATAATAGTAGTAATAATAATAATAATAATAATATTAATATTGATATTAATATTAATATTAATATTAATATTCTTATTATTATTATTATTACTACTATTATTATAATTATAATTATAATTATAATAATAAATCTATATAATAAAACAGAACCCATTTGACAAAGCAAGGACGATTCAGATTCATTCTAACTTAATTCTTCCAACTTAATCTAAAAGCTCATATTTTTTTCTTTCCGGCCTAATCAAATTCACCCATACACCATACTCTCTCTCATGTTCACACACAAAATCTTTCTCTATCCCCTCTTCTTCACACACACAAATAAATTATTATTATTATTATTATTATTATTATTATTATTATTATTATTGTACTAATAGTACTACTACTACTACTAATAATAATAATAATAGTAATAATAATAATAATAATTGTACTAATAGTACTAATACTAATAATAATAATAATAGTACTAATAATAATAATTATTATTATAATAAAAATAATTATAATATCTATTTAATAAAATAGAAACCATTTTGAATATTTCATTTGACAAACCATAAGAACGGTTCAGATTTCATCTTAATTCTTCCAACTTAATCTAAAGGCTCACATTTCATCTCACACTAAAAATTCCCGCCCAAATCAAATAACAATAATTATAATAATAATAAATATTATAATAATAGTAGTAATAATAATAATTGTTATTATGGTGGTGTGGTGAATTATAAAAATTATTATTGATGATTTTTAAGTTTTGTAAACATGTTTAAATTTTTTTGGATATCTATTTTTAAAGAAAATTTAATTATTGTGGAGGTTTAGTAAATTATGATAATTGCTATGTCTGATTGTAAGTTATTTTAAGTTGCAAAAAGTTTTTAGATAATGTAATATTTTTCAAATTTTAATCTAATTTTTCGTTACATCGTGCCTTTTGGCACGGGCAATTACTAGTACATATATAAGTCTTAATTATATATAAAAGAAAGGCGTAAGGCGTAGGAATAAATAATTTTGAACGGATGCAAGCATGATTTAATTAGTATAGCCTCACCAGCCCAAATCTAAACTCTTGTCCATTTTTTATTTATTAATTGTTGGGTTATTTACACTACCTAGTACATTTTTAGAAAAAATTATAACAAAAGTATATCGAGAAAATATTTACAGAATTAATATATTTTCAATATTTTATTTATAAAATTAGTGTATTTGGAGTTGGGTGTTTTAATGGGTTGCTGATGTGGCAAATAAGTTCTACAATGGTAACTATTCCCGGTTGGTTGCCTAATATGTGACAATTTGAATTGTATGTCTTTTCCCTTTGTCGTTTCTCTCTCTTTTTTACTGAAGGTTTCTTTAGTTGGAAACCCTTATTTTCTAATTTGGGTACTTGAAAAACAAATTTCTCTTCTCTTTTTGATTTCTGTCGGCGTTCTTTTCATTTCTGTCAGCGTTGATTTCATGTTGCCGTTGTTGTTCGTTTCGTCTTTGTCAGCACTCGTCTGCACTCGCCGTCGATACATTCTTTTGCATGTTTTTATAAAGAGTGTCCTGCTAATACCCCATTTGACCTTTTTATATTCAAGCTATAGAAATTATTAAAAAACAAAGTTTATCATGTTTCACTCGGCAATTTGTGCAATGTATCATCATAGAAATGGGAAGAAGTATCTATCTTCTCAGTACTTACTAGATCACACATAATTATATAGGTTGTCCCTTTGAACCAATTTCTTGGCATCTCCAATCATTTAGGTTGGGTTTCCATTATGGCGACTCTTTAGGATTTTACAGGCTTTAAACTCATTCCCCTTGATGAACTTCTCACTTTCTCTCCAGGTATACCTTTCGTTAGTGGATCCGCAATATTATCATTTGACTTCACATAGTCAATAGATATTATACCATTTGAAATTAATTGTTTAACAGTTTCGTATTGTCGGCGTATATGTCTAGACTTACCGTTATAATTACTATTGTGTGCCCTACCAATCGTTGATTGACTATCACAATGAATAATGATTGGTGGCACTAGTTTAGGCCAAATTGGAATATCCTCCAAAAAATTACGAAACTATTTTGTTTCTTCTCCTGCTTTATCTAAAGCAATAAATTCATTTTCCATAGTGGATCTTACAATACATGTTTACTTAAAGAATTTTCATGATACAGCTGTACCTCCCAGAGTAAACACATAACCACTTGTGGATTTAGTATCATGGGAGTCAGATATCCCATTTGCATCACTGTATCCTTCAAGTACAACTGGATATCTTGTATAAAGCAATCCGTCAGTTAAAGTGTATCTTAGATATATCTAAGTACCCTTACTAAAGCCTTCCAATGTTCTTTTCCAGGATTACTCGTATATCGACTTGGCTTACTTATTGAGTATGTTATGTTTGGTCGAGTGCAGTATGATAAATACATTAAACTGCCTATTATACGAGAATATTTTAATTGGGATATACTTTCATCACGATTAGTAGTGAGATGAAGTGTTTGATCAACAGGTGTTCTTACTAAACTTTTCTCATATTTATTATACTTTGCAAGTATTTTCTCAACATAATAAGATTGAGACACAAAAAGTCCATTACATATTCTGGAAATCTTGATTCCTAGAATAACATCTGCTAGGCCCTTGTCTTTCATTTCAAACTTGCTAATTAACCTTTGTTTGGTAGCATTAATAACATCATTATTACTATCAATGATTAACATATCATCCACAAATAGACTAACTATTATATATCTCCTTTGAGTGCTTTTGACATATACATATTTGTCACACTCATTTATTTTGAAATTATTTGATATCATAACATTATCAAAATTTTCATACCACTGCTTTGGTGCTTGTTTCAAACCATATAAATGATTTAATAAGCTTGCAAACTTTCTTTTCTTTTCCAATGGCAAGAAAACCTTCTGGTTGTTCCATATAAATTTCTTCCTCTAATTCACCATTAAGAAATGCAGTTTTAACATCCATTTGATGTATTTATAAATTATGTATTGTAACTATTGCAATTAACATTCGAATGGATGTTATCCTTGTACAAACTGGTGAATAAGTGTCGAAATAATCAAGTCCTTCCTTTTGTCTATAACCTTTGGCTACAAGTCTTGCTTTGTATTTATCAATAGATCCATCGATCTTCATTTTCCTTTTGGAAGATCCATTTACATTCTAATGGTTTGGTTCCTGGTGGAAGATCCACTAATTCCCAAGTATAATAATTGATTCAATTTCACTATTGATCGCTTCTTCCAATATAAAGCGTCTGGAGTAGACAACGTTTTCTTCACACTTTGTGGTTCACTTTCTAGCATGTAACTTAGAAAGTCAAGACCAAAAGACTTGGAGATCTTAATCCTTTTACTACGTTTAGGTTCATCTTCATCTCCCTGTTCATTAAACTATTGGTCTATTATAGTTTGATGATTACTAGTCGTAGTATTATTAGGTCTTTTACGAGAACTTGTTTCTTATGTACTTTTATATGGAAAAATATCTTCGAAGAAAGATGCATTCCTTGATTCTATAAATGTATTGATAATAAATCGATATACACTACTATTATTTGCATAACCTATGAATATGCAATCAATTATTTTAGGACCTATCTAAACCCTCTTAGAGCATTAACAACAGTTTTCCTAATTAACTCTTTATCCCCCATTTTGAAGAATAAATCACCAAATCATTATCTAACAGTTTCTTTATCCTTATATATTTGACTCTCTATTTTAATCCATGTATAGGATTTTACTCCCCAGTGTGAGGGAATCAAAAGACCGTTCTCTATATATACAAAATGACATTTCACACCATCATTTAAGTGGACAATTCATCAATCATACACATTTTGACATTTTTTTACTACTTCATTTTCAAATTATAAACCTAATATTGATTTTTTTAAAAAAAATTAATTTCAAAACGTATTCAAATTTAAAATTGATATAAATTTATGTCAATATAATTATAAATATTATAAAAGTATTATTAATTATAAAATTTATTATTTTCAAAATTTAAATGAATTATATTAAATTTAAATTTAAAAATATCACAAATTAACTTTTTAAAAGTTAATATTGATCTTATGTATATTTGCAATTACAATCCCTTCGATACTCACTCCATAATTAAGTTACTTAAAATTCAAAAAAAAATTATTTTATAGTGGAATATAATTGATAAATTATAATCTCTCTTTTATAAATTATAAGATTATTATTAATTTGATATTTTGACTGTTGAAATTTTTAAATTTTAAATTTCATTATTTAATGAATCAATATAAAAATTGAATCCCTATTTTGCAGAATGACCCAATAACACTGCAGAGTAGGGATAAAGATAAGGAAATTATTGTGAATGCTCTTAGGATTAGGAACAATTACTTTCGCAAGACATCCCCACACTCGAATATATTTATAGGAAGGTTTTCGACCTTTTCATAATTCATAAGGTATCTTGTTTGTTTTCTTATGAAGCATGTGGTTGAGAATAAAATTTGAAAATATCAATACTTCCCCCCACATGTTATAAGGTAACCCATAACTTATTAACACATCATTCATAATTTCTTTTTAAGTTCGGTTCTTGCGTACGTTCAACAACATCATTTGATTGAGGTGAACAAGGAGCGGTAGTTTAGTGAATAATACCATTTTTTGAACAAAAATCTATAAATGGTGATTCATATTCACCACATTTATCGCTTCTTATAGCCTTAATCTTTTTGCTAAGTTGATTCTCAACTTCATTCTTATAATGTTTAAACATTTCAATTGCTTCATCTTTTGTTCTTAAAAGATAGACATAATAATATCTTGTGCAATCATCTACAAAAGTAATAAAATACTTTTTACCTCCTTTAGTTTGCATAAATTTTAAATCACATATATCAGTGTGAATTAAATTTAGAAGTTCTGAACTTCTTTCAACAGAATGAAAAGATGTTCTAGTTAATTTAGCATCTACACATGTGTCACATTTATGACTTTTGTCAATACTAAATTTTGGAATTAATTCTAAATTAATTAATTTACTTAAAGTACCATAGTTCACATGTCCTAATCTACCATGCCACACATATTCATAGACTCAACCATATAAGCAGAAGATGTGTTTTTATTATTAATAATAACATTTGGTACAATATTCATGACGCTCATTTTGAACATCCCATCACACATATAGCCTTTTTTAACATACATTTTATCTTTAGTAAGTACAAATTTATCAACATGAAATATTAGTTTGAACCTTTTCTTGTTCAATACAGATTCAGAGACTAGATTTTTGCGAATGTCCAGCATATGTAGTACATCATTGAGTGTGATGAGTTCCTTGCCCGAAGTCATCTTTAACACGACCTTTCCTTTTCCTTCAACTTTAGAAATGAAGGAATTGCCCATGAATAGTTGCTCACCATTTTCTATTGGTTGATAGTTAGTAAACAGTTTATTATTCGAGCATATGTGGCATGTAGCGCCAATATCAACCCACCATTCTTTAGGATTTCTCACCAAATTGGCTTCCGAGACAACTGCCGAAAAATACATATGTCAGAAACTTTAGTAGATACTTCATCTATTTTTGCTATGTTTGCTTGGGCATTTTTCCTTTTGAAGTTCTCTTGCTTTTTGGGTTTGCAACAATCCTTTGCAAGATGCCCTATCTTGTTGTAATTATAGCATTTCCCTTTGAAATTCTTTGAAGGGTCACTTCCTTAACTTAGGTCTTCATTGTTGTGTTTCCTTTTCTTAGTTTTGTTATCACTTTCTATTACATTAGCATTGGATGTGATTGGAAGTTTTCAAACTTGCTTTTCAGACATTCGATTATCTTCCTCAATTCTCAACCTAACTATCAAGTCCTCGAGCCCCATTTCTTTACGTTTATGCTTTAAATAATTTTTAAAATCTTTTCAAGATGGGGGTAATTTTTCAATTATTGCGGCCACTTGAAAAGATTCACTTAAAGACATTTTTTCAGCATAAATCTCATGGATTATCAATTAAAGCTCTTGGACTTGATTTATGACAGTCTTTGTATCAACCATTTTAAAATCCAGGAATCTACTAACAACAAATTTCTTCATGCCGGTATCTTCCTTTTTATATTTTTTATCCAAAGACTCCCATAATAACTTAGCAGTTTTGATTGGGCTATACACATTATACATGTATTGTCCAATCCATTGAGTATATAATTTTTACAAAGAATATCAGAATGCTTCCATGCATCCACAGCAACCAATGAGGTCTTATCAGTTTCATTATCATCTACCACATGGGCATCCTCATTTAAAATCTTGAAAGATTCAATGTAGTAAGATAAAACATCTGTTGCTATCTTTTAAAATCAATCCCATTGAATTTTTCAGGTTTCTTACCGTGACTAACATGGGTAGGAATATTGATAGGAACATTGGTTGTAATAAAATACACAATTTACAGAATCACTTTAATAAAATAGAAACAATAAAAGGAGAAAAACAAAAACTAAATTTGTAATTACAACAAAGTAAATTTGTATTTAATATTATTTTTATTTTATTTTTATAAATTAGAAAACAAATTTATGTAATGAAACTAAACAGAAGTATAATATTCTGTTTTATATATATATTAATATAGAATAAGAACTAAGAAAGTTCTATTTTAAGAACTATAATATTTTATTTTATATATTAATATAGTATAAGTACTACGGTATTAATATAGAATAAGTATTACGGTAGTTATGTTTTATAAATTAGTATAGGAGTACTCAGGAAGAACACGAAGAAATCTACTTTACGATTGTTATTCCAATAGTAATTACTCCATACTAATTATATAAATAGAAGTATAAGATAAACAATGTTATAATAAAGACTTACTAGACGCAATTGATAAATTTTTTAAAACCAAGTCAACTGTTAGACAGTTTCTCTTTAAAACAGATTTCGTCCCCGCTATCAGTGCTTACTGATGGAACAATGGACGTCTACTTCTGAGAATAAAATGAACCAAAGGTCACACCTAATAATTTTATTTTAGATAAATTTTCATTCATTAATATATATAAAAATCTAACAAATCTAACTAAAACAATAAAATAATGCGCACAGAAATTTGAGCACAAAGAGTTATTTAAACAATATTGGTCCATGTATTGAATAATGAAGATAATATAGAAAGTAAAGGTAGTCAATTGTTTAAATATGTACTAGGTTTATCGCTGTAGCTATTTATGCACATAGAAGTAGGGAAAATTAATTTTTAAGTAACTGTAATTTACGTTTGAATTGCATGAACGGACGAAGGTGAGAATGATATGTTTGCTTGTTTCATTGAAATCGGATGAAGGTAATTTTCATGTGAATTGACTAAATATTGTTCAAGGTTAGGAGTTTTCCAAACTCGCTAGTAAAATGTTTGCCCTATATTTATATTCCTGAAAATCAAACGCCATTTCTCTCTCCACTCCTACTCTCCATGGGAAACCGCTATTACTAATTAAGTGGTTTTCCGGTGTATTTAAAACCAATTGAGGAGTTATCGAGCCCATATCAGAATCGGGTTTTGTCCTGTTCGCCATCCGGCGTTTTCTGTTTTTTTTTAGGTCCGTTTTCGTGTTTAATTAATTATTTTGAGAAGATTTGTTGGGTGAGGAAAAATAATTATATTTGAGACAAACCCATGAATTCTGCTTGCTTTTAATTTTTAATTTTTGTGAATTTTTCTAGCATTATGTAATTCTTTTTGTCGTTTCTGAACTATTTAATTTCTTTATCCTCCACTTTAAGACGTTTGAATTTCAAAATTATGATTTTTCACACGTTTTCCTGAAATTTTGGTCAATTTATTGATTGATAAATATGAAAATTTTCTTTAAAATTGGGTTGAATTTCAAGTTTGCATTCCTTAGATTTTGTTCCCTTTAGTTATACTTTGACACTAAATTTGAATAATCTTGTTCTTTACAATATTTTAAAAGAAATTTTCACTTCATTTTCTCCATATGTGAGCCCTTAATTTGAATGCATGACACGGACTTTGCATTCTAAGCTTGTTGTATTGTTATGTTATGTTTGTTGGTATTTGTATTAACGGTCCGGATCAAGTGTATACCCCTTATCTTACTCACCCGTGCTTATCCCTTTTTAGGCGACGGTTTTGGTCATACAACCGTCGTCTATACTTTTAACGACGGACAACATATAGCGTCGCTAAAAGTATAAACGACGGTTGTATGACCGAAACCGTCGCCTAAAGGGGGGTAAGCACGGGTGAGTAAGATAAGGGATATGCATTTGATCCTTGCTCTTTGTATTAAATACAGTAAGAACTAGCATTCTTATTGGTATTTGTATTTTAAACTTCATGAACAAGTTCTCAATGAAAAGGATAATGAAGCGTCTCGCATTCAAAAGGGCTTCCAAAATCTGAAAAAATCTTGGGGAAGATTTCTTGGTGATCAAGTTTTTACTTCACATAGAATTTTTTATTAATCAAGAAAATAGAACATGATTACCAACTTACAAGCTGTGGCTTTCTTTATCTTAGTTGCTCTTCTAGTTATATTGTTGTTCATTGTAGGTGAGGAATTGAGCATCAAAGATTTATATGGCTGGAGACAAGAAAATCGAGCAATGTATCCTTTGTCTATTTTATTTTTGTTATATTTGTGCTCCTTGTTGACACCATTTGTGCAGTTGTAATTTTGGTTTTGGCTTCGTGATGTGTTTTTTGGCTCTGGTATATTTAATAAAGTTGCAGTTAAAAAGTTTAGGTCTTTAATTGCAAAAGTAAAGACTCTGGGATGATTTCCCTTGGATTTTGTTAGTGGCACCAACTGGTTTGTACATTTTAATACTTTACTACATATATGAAACCACTTGTTTTCTTAGGCCATGAACATTTTAGGTGTCGTTTATAGATGTTTATGCTATATTATTACTTAACTATATTGTCCAGCTGAGGCAGTTGATGCTGGCCTGAAGTTGGACATTTGTACTCCTATGATTGAGAAAGAAGCGGTATGACATTAGTAAAGTAGCTCAATTTTTACTTACCATTGCTATTTGCTTTAGCTCCTTTGCCTAAAAGAGATTGAATTGTTCATTTTCCCTGGCAAGAATCATGACTTTTTTTGGGTGGAATCATCATTGTTGTAGGTTGATTCTGATGTATCACTTGTATTACTCCTTTAGTTTTATCCGTGGTTTCATCATTTTTCTATAGCCGTGCTTTATGTGTGGCTTTTGGATTTCAATTACAGTATCATAGGCAAGTATGGCAGGGGAGCAAAGATGAGTCTTGTGGGTAATGACTAGATTCTTATTTGATGTTTTTATTTAACTTAATTAATCTTGTAAGCACAAGCCTTTTCTCTAAAAAACTATAAACATCTAGCCAACCTTCACTTTCCGTTTTAATATGTTTCCACCCGTGCAAAAAGAAATTATGCATTATCATCAAACTATTCATCTCTTCTTTTCCATTTAATTTCAATTTTTTTTTACTTATTTTATGTTGTAAATTTTGTGTGTGATAATGTTCCAAATCTGTGTTGTAGTTGTGTCTTGTAATATTAACGTTCCATATTTAGTTTGATTATGGTATATTATGCTGAACTCGTACAGAGAATGGGTAAATTGCTTAAATTCATGATAATTAAATGTTGGTTATTCCATATTTAGCTACATTTTTTATTGCAACAAGAGGGGCATAATGATTCTTGTTATCTCATTTGGGTTATACTTGATGTTTGCTTCAATTTTCCTATCAGGCTGCAAGGAAAGATGGAATAATACCATCTGATACAATCATGTCACTAACTTATGCAGGGGATGCTACTTCTACTGTCAAAGGTGAGGCTAGTCGACTGTCGGTTGCAGATCAAGGTATTTACTATCCACCTACTAACTGTTACTATTATTACTACCCAGGTAGATTTTGGATTGGTTTTGTCCTTATAAATGATATTGTCAATTAAAATACTTTTAAATTTAGCAAATTGAATGATATTCATAATGATTCACTATTGTTGTATGAGCTGTCTACCGATGATGTCCAAATTTCATGTTTTTTTTCCTAGTGGTGTATGGTTGTGGTTAAAGTCAGTCATAAGCTCAAGAAGTTCTCTTACTTCCAAGTTTCATGCCAACCATTAAGCTTTAAAAGTTCTCTTATTTTTGCCTATAAAAAATGTATCCTTTTTTGTTTTTTGCTTTTAGTAACAAGAAAGAGCCTTGAAATTGATGTCCAAATGATTTTAAGAAGATGTAGATTTTTAGTATTTATCTTGGTATTATCTACCTACAAATCAGCTTAAGATGGCTTCCCTGGAATATGTAGATGCATTCAGTTATGGTGTTAGAAATATTGACATTTTAGGTTATAACGAAAGGGGAAACAAATGACTCAGGATACACTACCAAAAAATTGGTGCCACTGTGCCGATAGTTTTACACCACAGCAATTATAATTCAGTCAAAAGTGAAGATTTCTGAGGCAGGCTTACTGATTATCCTGGTTTTATTATATTTATTCAGCTTTCCTGTTGGATTAAGCATTGCTAGTTTTCTTTTCTGCTTTAACAGGATATAATGGAAGTTATAATCAATTGAATCATAATGGCGATCTCAATGCTGGCGGTGGTTCTTATACAGTATGTTCTTTACCTTGTCTTTCTATTAATTTACTTTATTTTCTTTGGCTTTTATCTATAACTTGACAATTTACCTTTCATGTTCTAATTTTATTTTATATTTCCAGGCTACCCAATCAGATATGCCTGGCTATAATCCTTATGCTACTGGGACTTTTAAGGGTGTTGACAGGAAGCAACCCTATTTTTCTTCATCGGGATATCTGCAGAGCTCCGTCTCATATGGGACTGCTACTATACATGGGAGAGGGAAAACTGCTCTCAGTTCTAATGTTTCAGGTAATCCAAAGGGCTTTAATAACCCGATAAAAACAAATAACACTCTTGGTAGCAGATCCTCCAACTTGCCTCTCAATACGAAAGCGCGACAGTTTACTGCCTCGCCTAATTTTTCTAAGTCCCCGGTTCACACTCAACCTCTACGACCATTAGATAAGGTATGTATCATTGATGCATGAAGAGCATATTGATTTCAATGGCTATTTAGAGTTTGTTGGTAATGTATGTACTACGTTTGCGAAGAGTTGACCGATATAATTGTGACATTTGTTCTATTCTTTTTAGCGGAAATCTTTTGTGGTACTTGCTCTTTCTATTATAGACCGTGCTTTTCAATGAGAGAATATGAGTCTTACCAGGAGCTTTGTCACTGAATGTGGAATGCTGGGGGAGTTTGTGCTAGAATAGTTTTCTTTTTTCTTAGTGTTTTGAGTTTTCCCTTGCAGACTGGTGTGGTCACCCTTGTTATTAGGGTTACTTGTCATCCTATTTGTGTTTTAGTTTCGTCCCTTGGGAACTATTTTCTAATATACTGGTACTTACGAACATATAGAAGAAGAGTTGCAGAAATGGAACAAATAAATGGTTAGTGGTCGTATATATGTGGTTCTTTATGGTTGAGAACTTTAATATTCAGTTTCAGTTGTTTAAATTAGAAAAGAATTTTTTTAGGAAGGATTTAAAGTAAGATAGAAGAGTTATAAGTTTATACTTTTTGATGAATCTGTGTGTGTGAAACCATTTTAAGTAGTACTGTCAACATTCTCAGTTTTCAATTTATATTTTTCAAAGTCCTTCTGTTTGTATAATTGAAATTCGTTTTCTGTTTCAAACAATAAAATATGCTTTCCGTAATAATATTGAAGTAATAATTACTTCTTATTCTTTCAGTTATAATTGACCTAGAGCCATGAGTATATAAAATTAATCAGTTTTATCCATTTGCTGATTTGGTTTTACTCTATTCTTAGGTCTTTCCAGTTTCTGATTCACATGTTAATCAAGTTGTAAATTAAATTATTGGATAGGTGTTTAAAATTGAAATTGATTGCTGATTTCTGATCATATTCTAAGTTACTTTACGGAAAGGTCTCAAGTTTTCTGATTTCTGATTGTAACAACTTCTATGAATTGTTTGTACCATGGGCTGCAGTTAGGTTCTGGTTATCAGACAGCAGGCACTGTAAAGGGGATTCAACCAGTCGGTAAATTCTCATCATACACTAGTCGTAACCAAGGTGGTTACTTTTCTCATGACACACTATTGAGACACAGACCAAATGCTAGAATGTGGGCTGGCGATGATAGATTTGATTTGAGAGAAAAGTCTGACAGACATGGAGAGTTTGAAGCTATGACTGAACTTACTTGTGGTCCTCGAGACCATAGCAAGAGCACTACTTTAAACTCATCAGCTGAGGATAAACAGATGGGGTTCTCTATGCGAAGAGATCAATATAACCTAGAAGATTTTCAGACTGATTATAGTAATGCGAAGTTTTTTGTCATCAAGTCATTTAGTGAAGATGATATTCATAAGTGCATCAAATACAATGTTTGGTCAAGTACTCCCAATGGCAATAAAAAATTAATGTTGCGTTCCATAATACAGATGGCAAAACAAGTGAAGTGGGCACAGAATGTCCAATTTTCCTCTTCTATTCAGTAAGTTTAAATAGATATTCATGCGAAAATATTTCACCTTTCTTGTGTTTACTCGTGCATTGAATTTATAGTCAAATGAGCACTTCCTGATTTCGTTTCCCCTAAATCTCAGGTTAATGGAAGTGGGCAGTTTGTAGGCGTAGCTGAAATGGTTGGGCCAGTGGATTTTGGAAAAAACATGGACTTTTGGCAGCTTGATAAGTGGAACGGATTCTTCCCTGTAAAGTGGCACATAATTAAGGATATCCCTAACTCACAATTGAGGTACATTATTCTTGAGAACAATGAGAACAAACCTGTTACACATTCCAGGGATACTCAGGAGGTAAGTTTTGTCATGTTTTATGACAAATTAGTGAAGTGTGTGCTTTTGAAATTCCAAGGAAAATTTACGGTTTATCTTATTTCTTCAATATTAAGCATGCTACTGAGTGCTTTTTGTCATGGAGAATTGTTAACTGAAGAAAAGTTGATGTTTGTGGTTTTCCACATTCTTTTTTAGCTTTTTGGCATCAAAGTTCTGTTTAATTCTTGGGGTATATTGTGATTAATTTCTAAAAGTTACTGATATCGTTATTATTATTTTCAGATTGGACTGCAGCAAGGTTTACAAATGCTAAAAATATTTAAGAATTACTTAGGAAAGACATCAATGTTAGCTGACTTCACCTTTTATGAAAATCGGGAGCAGTCTCTTAAAGCGAAAAGGAGAAATAAGCCAGCTCCTCAAGCAGAGATATACAAGACATATAATGTCCCTGTGAGTTACCCCTTTCTATCTCTCACTGATAACAAATACTCCAAAATTAGATATTCATTTTACCTTTTTATCAGTTTTAAAATAACATATACGTTTCTATATTTAATCTAAAGTGACAAAGTTTCTAACATGCCATGCCATTATTTTTATTCTTATGTAATGAGTACTACGATGTTACCACTACTATAGTTTTAACATTAGGAATATATATTTTTAGAAAAATAATTTATTTTTTTTAAAAGTCGTCGTTTTACAGATGCATCTCTAATTTTGGAGTGGATGCAGGATGGAGTGTTATTCTAGACCTTTTATAAATCAATCTTTCTAGATTCCTTGACTTGTTTATTTGACCTTTTGCTTTTGGAATAAAAGGAGTCAATATTGTTGATTGGTAGCTTGCATACTTATATGTTCTGCAGAAGCATCAAAACACTGGAGAAAGAATAATGGAAGGAGGAGGATCTTATACTATCAACAATTTCTCTGACCCGTCATCGTCCCTCGTTGGTCTAGCCAAAAATTTATCCCTTAATTCTACACCACTAAAAGGCAATCCTGTTATGAATCGAAAAGAATAGTCAGTTTCTGGAATATCTGCAGCAGCTCCAGAAGAGAGTTTAGAACAAAGGAAATCAAATTTTATTAATTTTTTCACTTGAAAGTAGTTACACGAGTAATTGACAGTTGGGTGATTATGTTTTTTCTAGTTGGAATGGCTGGCGGGGAGTAGTTAATTCTCTCACATGTTTGGGATGATAATTGATTGTTTTAAGCTTCATTTGGCAGGTTTTTTGTTTCCTAGTTGAAAATAATATATATAGAGATTACATTTTGGAAAATAATTTATAGAGATTACATTTTGGAAAAATAATTTTGTTTCCTCGTCTAGAGCTGTAAACGAAATTTTTTATTCGGATTCGAATTGTATTTGAAATTTTTTACTCAGACTCGGCTCGAATATTTATTATTTGAATTCGATAATCGATGATCTGATCGAATTATATTCAAACTACTCGTAAATTTCGAATTTAAGATCAAAATTTTCCGTCTATTTTTTTTTATTTTTTGTTTATTTTAAAACTCAAAAAGAGTGTTAATAAAGATTTTAAAATTTTCATTTAGGAACCACCCCAATTCTGATAAACAAATATATATGGTAACTCCGTCATCATTACTAAGCAAAAGTTCACTCTTATTTTATCCACAAATATCATCAACTCTATTTTAAAGTGAAATAGTTAGCATGCAGTTTGTTTTTGAATAAGTTAGTCAATTAGCTAATAAAGTGTTGACACGCAGGTGATGCTCTATGTGTGTCAGCATTCAATTGACCAATTTACCAAAAAATAAACTCCATACTAATCGGATCCATTTTAAAAATAAAGGTCCCCTCTTTGGGTATTGAGAAGAATCTAATTATTGGTTTGGTGAAAAAACCCAACCTCATATTAAAATTTTCCCAAATTAACTTGTTGATATAAATAAACAATTAGAATCCACCAACTAGTTTTCTTCATCACAAGCTACACAGAATTAGCTAGCTCCATTTGCACCTATCAGTATTTTAAATCCGGCATCTAGATAGTTCTTTTCATAGGTCGCCCCATTTACGGGTCCGACTCGTAAGTAGGACTCTTAATGAAAGAGCCAATAATACAAACCTTAATCCTTTTGTCCCAGCTTGAAAAGCTAGGTACCCAAAGGGAGAGGCTAAGGCCTATATTAACAAGTTGCATTTGCAACCGATGAGTTCGCATGAGTTGCCTTTGCCACCTTTTCTGAAAATTGATATTGTTCCTCAATTGTTTAAAGGAAGCATCAACCAAGAATCTGGAAAGGTAGACAGACTGTACATGTTCTTGATGGTCCAAAAATTCTAATATGCCAAATTTAAAATACAAATGCCCTTGCTTAAAAATAATTGATCTATGTTGTTTTCAGGTTGATTTAGAGTTTAAAGCAAAATTCTGGTTCCGGCGCTGCTGGTCGAGACAGTGTTGACATCGATCGGAGGAATCAAAGGGAACACTGAGAAATGGAAGAGGAGAGAGGCTGGATGCGCAAGGGAGGTGCAGACTGGTTGAGCCCATTAACGACTTTCTTATGGATTCCTTCCTTGCTCTTCCTACACAATGCCTTGCCAACCTGAATGCTATAATCTCCTTTCCGTCTACAAAAAAAACAACCGTATATTTCAATATTAAGGATAATGGAGATGTAGTTTGGGAGATTTTGCTTCATTTAAGAGCTCTGTTGCAGTATTCTTAATAATTCGGTGAATTTGTAAAAAGTTGAATAGGAATAATATATTCCACATTAATATTCTACAGTTTATTCTAATTTTATTAAAGTGTGCGCATATATTATAAGATAATGTTTCGAGTTTTTATTCGAATATGTAGAATTCTGATCAAGATTTCGAATCCGAGTCTCACTCATATTTTTTTTGAATCGAGGCCGAATCAAGCTCAAACTGTTTGGTTCGATTTACAACTTTATCCTCAGGGACGGACCTATGCTTGGGCAACATAGGCACCTGCCTATGTTGAGATTTGATAAAAAGGGTAAAAATGAAAAACCAAAAAGATTTCACTTTTGAGTTTTGATGTTAATACAAAAAATAACTTTTCAACTTTGCTCCAGCTTTATAAGATACTTCATCCGTTCTAAAAAGATGACTAAATGTATGAATTTTTTTATTTTTAAAAGAATTAGATAAAGCACATACAGTGAAAGGGTAAATATGTCATTTAATAGGACCTGTTAATATAAAAAACTAAAATTAATTATCTCTTTATATAATTTTATGAAAACATTTTTACTTTTTTATTTTTATTTTTCTTAATATATGTACAAATTATACTCTGCTTATTTTTTGGGGGACAGATGGAGGATATAGATAAATTAGTAATTGCTCGTGACGACATAATGAAATATTCATTCTCTTTGTTTTAACAATCTCACTCTCATTTTCTCTCTCTCCTCTTTCACCTCCCATCACTCTTTCCTGTCCAAATTAATTAGAATAAATTTGAACACTCCTTATATTTACTCGCTAAAATCAATTAGAATGAATCTGAATCATCTTTCTATTTTTCCTCCCAAATTCAAAATGGATTCTATCTTATTATATTTATGAATATAATATAGATATTCAGTCAAAAAACAAAAATCTATCTAATAAAATACAAATGATTTTGAATTTTCCGCTCACTCAATAAATCATCTGAGCCGTCCAAAGTTTGGGATAAATCTCACCGTTCATACATCTATCTATCTAATATTCTAATAATAATTTAATAAAATACAAATGACTTTAAATTTCCCGCTCACTCAATAAATTATTTTGGTCGTTCAAAGTTTAAGATAAATTATATTGTTCATACAGTGCTGGAGGCACGGGACCCAACTAGTCCATAATATGGCGCCAAACAACTTATCCCAAGGACCGGCTCCACATTACCTGCTTCCAAACAGCACCTGATCCTTAAACCCCTGTCGTCCCAACGTTCGTAACAGTGAAAAACCCTAACCACGAAAGCGTGGCAATTGCTAGCGGAAACTTCTCGGATTTCAATGACAGACGATCGATCAAAGCTGTTGATCTCAGAAAACCCTTACCATTCGCTTGATCAACGGCCGAATTCGTCCCAACGTCCGACAAAGATCACAAAAGTCAACGAAGAAGAAGAAGAAGATAGAGATTCGCTTGGCAGTGACAGTACGATGAAAAGCCAAAACCCTAGAATTCAAAGGTACTTGGTGGCGGTTGAGTATATTGGGACTCGATTTTATGGGGCACAACAACAAGCTACTTGCAGAACTGTCGTTGGTGTTCTTGAGGTAACTTCTGCTGTAATTTTTTTTTTCCCAGTTTGGTTGCTTAGTAAGGATAAAATGCTATATAGTTGTTGTTTTTAGAAATGAAAATGCTTCTGGATGTAATTAGAGTTTCCCTCATGAGTATGGTGTTTTGTAATAATTACAATATTATAGAAAAATATCTGTTAAGTTTCATATAAAAGGTAGGGAGTGTAATTGGCGTGAGGATTGGTATATAAATTAACTACTCCGTTCGTAAATTAGAGATGCATTTTAGAAACTACGACTTTTAAGAAAAATTTAATTTTTCCAAATATTCCCAAACATTTGCTAGAAATGTAGTAGTAGTAGCATGCTAGTATGCACCCTACATAAACTATAAGTTTTAAAGGCATGTTAGGAACTTTATGTCACTTTATAGCCTAAAAATATAAATGTATCTCTAGTTTTGTTACGGAGGGAGTAATTTTTATTACAGTCAAAGTTTAAAGAATACGGAGGTGGGAAACAGAGAAAGAATAAAAGGAGAGAAAGTATTATTGTGTGGGTCCCCTAAAGTGTAGTTTTGGAAAACTATTCAAATATGCCACAGGCACATCATAAAATCCGTGGCACAAGCATTGTAATGTTTTGATTCAAACACTATTCATTATAGAAACAGTATGATGCATTAGATTTTGTGCATACATGTGGTGTCCAAGTGTATTTACAGAAAGAAAAAATGCTGTAAAAACCTTTGATAAGATCATTGATTTTATTTCCATTGAACAATTAGCAACAATGGTGAATTATTTGTTGATGATTCAAATGCAACAAATAATGTGAATATAGGTTTGCCCAATTAATCAAACTAGTTTTACTGTTGCCAAAATTCTCTGTGCCAATCAGGTTAAGAGATATACAACATAATTGACCTGAACATTGTCTCATCAAGGTACAAGATCATCTACTAATCATATGTAGTTGGTTACGTTTTCAAAAGACTGGTGATAGATATACTTTTGGCATTTTGCTTCCAAGTGCAGTTGGAAAGGGATATTGCGACCCGTTGTCAACATAGCTGACCGATAAGATTTAGTAAAGTCATGTACATGTATTATACTTGTATGTTCATTTCATATGTTCAGCTACCTCACCTTTTCTTCCTTGTAGATACTGCAGAGTGTTGAGATCCCTCTACATTCGTATAGTTGGCCTTCTTGCAAGTTATTCTCGTTGTATTGATAGATGGTTGAGCTAACTGGGGTTGTTCTCATTTCATGTAGGAAGCTTTCCGTAAATTTATTGGACAGTCAGTATCAATCATTTGCTCAAGCCGAACTGTAAGTTATGGTTTGCTCATATTCTCTGCTATTTAAAGTAAGTTGATGATTTAATTTTTTTTTTATCTTATTTATTATCTGCATATGGTATGATAACATGGAATTATTTTATAGAGTGGATCAGAAGCAAAAATACTTTGCATATGCTACGTCAGCTGTGTGTTTGATACATGTTTCTTATTTGCTTTGTGATGTGAAGAGCCCAATGCTTGTGACAATTGACAAATTACTTTTTTCATGTCTATACAATGGTAAAGGGCACTCCTATATTTTATGTTGTAACCCGCTTTGTAGTTTGATATAGAGCAACAATATTACCGCCTGAATCAAATGGTTAATCACTCTTTAAGATTATATTCGTCCCTTACTTTTGCTACACAAGGTTACTGCGAATTAGTCTCCCAAAATAAGACATGCCCAGATTTTACTCTGTACTAGAATTTGTTGGGTAGAAACAAATTTTGTGCAAAACTACATATGAGAGAAGAAAATTATAACAAGAATAATATATTTTTTAAGAACTTGAAAAGGATTTGGAATGATTTGAAGTGCTTGTTTTAGGTAGATTTGCAACTTATTTATAGGTTTCCAAACACCCCTTTGAGGAGTTATGTTGAAACATTGTATTGGTTCACCCAATAATTATTTATTAAATAATTAATTATTTGAATACTTGATCCCAAGTCCTTAACATTACAACTCCTTTCTCTGAATCAACTAAACCATTTCATCTGTAAGCTATATGGACAACATATAGTATATTTACTATATGTTTTTTAGATTTGAAAATATCCAACAATCCTCCCCTATTTTCATAATCTTGCAATCCTTTTCCTCTGACCTTCTTCTTTCTCTTATTAGATATAGCATACATAAATAAGAGGTGTCTTTCGGCTTAAATATTTACATAGTCTATATCACAAAATACTTGAATTCTTAGTAGCATTAACTTTGAACTAAGAAATCTTATAGTGATATTTTACTCAATAGACATATACTATATCCCTTATAGTTTAAGAAAACCCAACACATTTAGGGCCTTGTGTTTACCTCTTGAGTTTTGTAAGTAACTTAGAGACTAGTCTTAAGTCTCACAGAAGCGGTTCCACTTCCTTCACTTACATAGGTGAATCTAATTAGATGCACTTATACCGGACATAGATTCATTAAAAGTTTACCCTACCTTCTTTTGTTATCCATACAAGCATACACTAACTTTGAGATGGTTTCGAAAAATTTCTTCTTCATATTTGTCTAGTGTATAACTCTGGTTATTAGTATAAGTATTTTTTTCATTGAACTAGTATACTAGATGTTACTCTAATATTTAGTTGGGTTCCAATTATAAGTTACCTCTCATTCAAAAACTAGAAGTCTTACATATTACATTCTTGCCTAGGACCTTTTATAAAAGGATCTGCCAAATTTCCTTTTGACTTGACATAGTTAAAGGTAACAACCCTTTTATTGATTTGCTCCCTTACTAACTATGTCTTAAACTTATATGTTTAGACTTTCCGTTATAAACCTTATTGCCAGACCGTGATAATGCTACTTTATTATCACAATATATTGAGATAGCTATCATTGACTTGTGCCAAAGTGGTATCTCAAATAATAAATTCTTAAGCAGTTAACCCATTCAGCTTCTTTTACAACAACTGATAATGTAAAAAACTCGGATTACATAGTTAAATTTGTTATCAAGGTTTGTTTCTTAGAACCACAAGAAATTGCTCCTTTCCTCAAGTGAATATCTATCCACTTGTAAACTTTATTTCATCCGAATCCGTTATCCTATTTGCATCTGTAGTGTACCCTTCTACCACAACTGGGTATCCTGTATAGCATAATGCATAGTTCATTGTACCTTTAAGATATTTAAGTATCCTTGATCATTCCAATGAACTTGACCCGGATTATGAGTAAACCTACTCAATACTCCAACCGCAAATGCTATATCAGGTCTAATACACTGCATTGCATGCATTAAACTACCGATTATACTTGCATACTCTAACTGAGATATGGTATTCCCTTTATTTGAAAATAACTTAACAGAATGATCATATGTGGTAAAGGCTATCTTGCAATTCTTGTGATTAAATTTCTGTAACAACTTCTCAATATAATGAGACTGAGTTAAAGAAATGGTATCCTAAGGCCGCACAATTTTAATACCTAAAATTACATTGGCCTCTCCCATATCTTTCATATCAAAGTTAGTAAACAAGAATGTTTTAGTTTTAAATATTACTTTTTCACTAGTACCAAATATAAGCATATCATCAATATATAAAGAAATTATAACACCAAAATCTTTACTAAACTTAGAATAAACACATTTATCCGATTCGTTTATTTTAAATTCATTGGAAATAATCATTTGTTCAAATTTTTCATGTCACTGCTTAGGTGTTTGTTTTAAGCCATATGATTTAACAAGTTTACAAAATTTTCTTTCTTAGCCTTTCAAAACAAATCTTTTTGGTTGTTCCATATAAACTTCCCCTTTTAAATAACCATTTAGAAAAGTAGTTTTAATATCCATTTGGTGTATAACAAGTTTATGAATTAATGCTAATGCAATTAATAATCTAATGGTACTAATTCTTGCTACTGGAGTATATGTATTAAAGTAATTAATTTCTTTTGCTTAAAATCTTTGGCTACCATTCTAGCTTTATACTTATCTATAGATCCATATGATTTTCTTTTCCTTTTAAAGATCCATTTACAACTAATGAGTTTACAACCAAGAGGTAAATCCACCAAAACCCAAGTCTTGTTACCCATGATAAAATCCATTTCATTATTAACAGCTTCTTGTCAAAAATTTGAATCTTGAAAGGACATAACTTCTCTAAAAGTCAATGGATCTCTATCACTAGAATCATGCTCGGTCACAAAAACACTAGAAGAAACAATATCATTACTGTTTCCTTCTACTAGGTACACGTAGAAATGATTTTTCTATCCTTCTCTTTTACATCTTGGTTCTATTTCTTCAGTAGATATAGTAAATTCCATTTCATCATTAGTTTCATGATGAATTATTTCTTGATCCTCTTTATCAGCGTCTTCTCTTAATCATTTCCTAACATGCTTATCAAGTCGTCGACTAGTCGTCACTAGGCGTCAAGTCGGTAAAGAATTCCAAGGCGGCAGGACGACTTGGTGGGAGATCAGATAGTCAATCGCTCAGACGCTGACTCGGACGACTTGGACGATTGCCGAGCGACTTGGATGACTATATTGGTAAGCGGTCGACTTGTTGGAGCGGGTTTGGTCCGACCCAGTTAAAAAAAAACCTAAAGATCGATTGAACCTAATCGATCGCTCACTTCGGGATCGGAACTTCAGTTTATCAATCATCAGAGGAGAGGGTGAAACGAAAAGAGGAAAACAGAGATTACGTCGAGCAAACACAGACCCAAACGATCGATTGCAAGTCGCAACTTGGGTATAGCAAAGAGGAAGAAACGAAACGAAACGAGTGTGTGAGAGAGAGAAACGAACCTGCTAATCGATCAATCAAGCCCATTTCGACGACTTAGGCGTGACAGACTCTGGTGGCGACGACGTGACAGTTTACAGGTATGCTTCTCTCTTCAATTCTTCATCTACTCTGATTTGCCGACAAAGATATGGAGTTCTTCTACTTTGCTTCAGTTCTTCTCTTCTTCTACCCTGCTTCTCGTCTTTTATCTTCTCACCGAAAAAATATGGGGCTCTGATTTGGCTATGTTCTGCTCTTCTACTGTTTATTACTTCACACTTCACAACCTTCACTATTTGTTTATCTTCTCTGACTGCTTTGGCTCTGCTGCCTATTTATTGTTTATGTGCTCTATTTAGTATTTATTTGACTCACAACTTGTAGTTTATTGCTGCACAGTCTGTTTTTACTTGTTTATGTGCTCAGTTTGTTTAAATATATACAATGGCTCGGTTGTGTAACATGTGATGCATATTTGGCTATTTGCATTGCTGATTTGTTTGTTGCGCATATTTGCTATTTTTTTTAGTTACTTACTACTTATTACAGCATTAATGTAATAAGTAGTAAGTAACTAAAAAAATTTGCAATGAAACTAATACTAATACTATCCCTTGCTATAGATATATCAGATTACAATGAAACTATGCCATCTATGTTTAGTTGTTTACTTGTTTTGTTATTACAATTTTACAAATTACAATGTCTTGTTTGTTTGTTTAATTGTATTTTGTAGAATTGTAGATAGTTAAATGGCGGAAAGTTCAGGAGCTGAGGGTTATGATCCAACTAAGGATCCTAAAAGAAAGGCCAAGTCTAAAGATCCGGGGTGGAAATATGCATTTTGGCCAGAATTGAGCGATAAAAATCTTGTGCAATGCATTCTCTGTGGAAAAAAGGTTCATGGAGGAATCAAGAGATTTAGACATCTTACCGGTGGGTATGGGGATGTGTCCAAGTGTCCTCGAACTACAACAGAAATTTCAAATGAGATGCATCAAGCAATAATGGGTAACAAAAGGAATAAGCCAATTCAATTTGATGACCATGACGAAGTAGAAGAAATTCAGTCATCTAATATTCCAAACCATGCTTCCAATGCTTCTAATGCTTCCTCTACCAGCTGTTCTAAGTTCTGGGACTGCATCTAAAAGGATGAAGAGTGTATTTCAATTCCCTAAGCCACAATCACAAACAAAACAAACAAAGACCATTGAAACTTATTTTAGGAAATCTCCTGAAGAAGTTGTAGACGAAAGGCATCGAAAAGGTCCTAGCCAAACTACTTTGGAGAATCGTCTAAGGACACCGGAAGAGAAAGAGAAAGTTGACATGCATGTTGCTAACTTTTTTTATGAGTCTGGCATCTCTTTTAATGCAGCAAATCGAAGAAGTTATGAGGTGATGGCAGAGGCTATTGGGCAATATGGGCCGGGTTACAACCCTCCCTCATATCACTAGTTAAGGGTTCCTCTTTTAGCGAAGGCCAAGACTAAAACAGAGGAACTGAAGGAGAAACACAAAACTTCTTGGAAGCAGTACGGTTGCAGTCTTATGTCAGACGGATGGACGTATAGAAGAGGCAGACACTTGATAAATTTTCTTGTTAATAGTCCTGCAGGTACTTATTTTTTAGGATTAGTTGATGCCTCTGCTCAATCTCAGGATGCAAACATGTTGACAAAGCTACTTGATGGGAAGATAAAAGAGATTGGGGCTGAGTATGTTGTGCACGTGGTGACGGACAATGCCGCCAATTATAAGGCAGCAGGTCGTATGTTGATGGAGAGGAGACCGACTTTGTTCTGGACACCATGTGCTGCCCATTGCCTAGACTTGATGTTAGAGGACATAGGCAATATGAAGCAATTTAAGTCTACAATTGTGAAGGGCAGAAAAATAACTGGATTCATTTACAGACATGGTCGTCTTCTTGAGGCGATGAGGACCAAAACAAATGGGAGGGACCTTGTGAGATCGGGAGTCACCCGATTTGCTACATCATTTTTGACTCTTCAAAGCTTGTGCAAGCACAAGGATGCTTTGAGACACTTGTTCATCAGTGATGATTGGACAAATTCGAGGCTGTCAAGTACAGAGGCGGGGAAACAAGTGTATGATACAATTATTTCTTCTATTTTTTGGCACAACGTAAAAGATTGTATTAGAGCCTCACAACCATTACTTGTAGTCTTGAGGATTGTGGATTCGGATGAGAGGCCAGCTCTGCCCGAGATTCTTGTTGAGATGGAATATGCAAAGAAAAAGATCAAAGATGTCTTTAACAACAAACAAAGGCTGTATAAAAAAGTGATTGACATCATTGAGCGAAGATGGGCATGTCAAATGGAGCAGAAGTTATATGGGGCAGCATTGTTTCTCAATCTGGGAAAGTATTTTGACATCAAAGAAGAAGAATCTAATTTGGCTTACAAGTTGCGTAACAACTTCAATGATGTTCTTTCAAAAATGGTTCCCGACCAAGTTTTGGCAGACAAGATAAGCGACTTAGCCGATGTCTATGAATCTTCTCGTGATGACTTTTCTAAAGACATGGCAATTAGGCAACGAAAGACAAAAAATCCTAGTAAGCATATTACATTAACTATAAATTTTTCTTTTAAGTTTAATAATTATGGCTATATTTGATTTTTTTAATTTTTTACATCTAATGTAGTTGATTGGTGGAATGCTTTTGGCTGTTGTGCTATTGAGCTTACAAAGTTTGCAAAGCGAATCCTCGGCCTTTGTTGTTCTTCTTCCGGTTGTGAACGCAATTGGAGCACTTTCGAGTTTGTAAGTATTTTAGTACATAACTAAATGTATAAATATTTTATATATTCTTTTTGCTTAATATTTTTTAAACAAAAATTTCAGATTCATACGAAGAAGAGAAATAGGTTGGAGCATCAACGGTTAAATGATTTGGTGCATGTCCAATACAATCGCCGAATTGTTGATAGGTTCCAAAGGAGGTGCGAACTTGGAAGAAACTTCGATCCATTAGTCCTAGATGACTTTGATTGGGGTAATGGGTGGATAGTGCCCGAACGAGATATAGTTCATGATGGAGATGATCTTACGTGGGAGTGGGAGGATGTTGATAGAGCTGTTGGTGCATCTGATGCTGTCGAGGGACGCAATCTTCCTTGTAGGACGGGTCTATTCTACTCACGGCATGGTAATGCTTCGACTTCAAGAGCTGTGATTGTGAATGAATCTGATTCTGATGTTGGAGAAGAGGAGGGCCTTCCTAATGATGATGAGGATGTTAATGATGATTATGGCCGAAGAGTAACTACTGTTTCGAGTGATGATGCCACTTTTGGGAGAGATGATGATGATTTGATCTTTGATGATTTTTTTTGATAGCTGGAGTGATATTTTCATTATGAAAAATGAGAATTTTGAGTTAAAGAATACTGAATTTTTATGACTTTGTTTTCATTTCTATATTATGTTTGTTTTTGGCAATGTCACAATGAACATGTCTTTATCTTATAAAGGATGGTTGTCTAATTTTATGATATGATATCATGATTATATGCTTGTATATACCTTTATCTTAACAATACTTGTTTACTTGTTTTATCATAAATTATTGAATTCTTAGTATTGAAATTTATGGTATTCTATATATACAATGTTAAAATGGGAAGAAACTAAACATAAATTTAAGAATTATATTGAATTAAACTAATTATTACAAATGTATCACCATTTATATAATTTAAAGTTGGTAGTTGGTACAAGTTCAAAAAATTACAACTATAGTAAAATTATCATTTTGACTTGATCTTGTTCGCTTCTTGTTGTGATTTGATATGTTACAACCTGCATTATGAATATGGTAAATCATTAGAAATATCAATATATAAATAATTAAATATTCATATAAATGTTAAATATATAGAATTTTATATGTATAAAATTTACATTGTTAACGACTTGTCGACTTGTGGACGACTAGTCGGGCGCTTTGTCGCCTAAGCGCTTAAGCTCCCGGCTGTCGCCTCGCCTCGACTTAGCGCCTTGATAACTATGTTTCTTAAAGAATGAATTTTGAAAGAACTCAACATCTCCGGACTCAAAAATTATATTTTGGCTAACAGAATCTGTGGATTTCATGGTCAAGAATTTATATGCTTTGTTATTTTGTGCATAACCTATAAAAGCACACTCGATTGCTTTAGCTCCAAGTTTAGACCTTTTAAGATCAGTTAACCTTACTAATGCCCTACATCCCCACACCTTTAAATGATAAGGTGTTCCTATTTTTTCATAATTTATAAGGTGTAATATGAGTTTTCTTATGGGGTATACGATTTAGTATATAACAAATTGTCATTAATACTTCTCCCATAAATTTTTAGGCAAACCAGAAGTAAGAAGTAACATATTAATCATTTCTTCAAATGTCCTATTTTTTTCGTTTTGCCACTCCTTTTTTTTGAGGACTATAAAGGGCTGTAGTTTGATGAATTATACCTTAATTCTCACAAAAATCATTATAAGAGAAGTACTATCCAATCTAGGAATTTTAATTCTTCGATCTAATTGATTTTCAACTTCAGCCTTTGTAGATTTTAATTTTTTTTAAAGCCTTATCTTTAGTTCTTAACAAATAAAATTTAGTGTATCTAGAGCAATCATCTATAAATGTTATAAAATATTTTTTACCTCTAGTTAATATGCCATCAAATTCACAAATATCGGAATGAATTAATTCTATTAATTGTGAATTTCTTTCTACTTTTTTAAAGGACTTCTTGGCAATTTTAGACTTAACACATATAAAACATTTAAGGGTGTCACCCTTGGACAATACAATACAATTAGCGTTAAACAAGATTTTTATGTCATGTTTGTTTAAAAGACTAACAGATACAAAGTTTTTCCTAATTTCTGGAACATGAACATCATTAAAGGTGATTGTCTTCCCAAATGATAACTTGAGAAGCACCTTGTCTTTGCCCATCACTTTTGCAGTTGATGAATTTCCCATAAATAGTTCTTGACTATCCTTCATAGGTTCATAGACTTTAAACATTGTTTTATTCTTTGCAATATGCTTGGTTGTTATAGAATCGATCCACCATTCTATGTCATTTTCAACCATGTTAATCTCCATAATCATAGCAGCAATATCTTCATTGCCTACCATATTTACTCGGTCATTCTTTTATTGCCTTTGCTTTAAGTACAAAATACATTGTTTCTTGTAGTGTCCTGACTTACCACACTTCCAGCAAGTACCTTTTGGTTTTTATTTCCAGAAGTGTTATGTTGACCACCACGCTTTCTTTTGTTGTTGCCCTTTGGTTTATATGAATTTTCTATGACAAGAGTTTTAGCACTTTTGTTTTCTATTTTTAATTTATCCAAGTTTCAAGAGTTTTCTTCAACTTGGAGAAATTTAATAAGCTCTTGCATAATCATTGCATCTTTCTTTTGTTTCATTCCTTTCGACAATCTTTTCACGAAAATGGTAACTTTGAAATGATTGTCGACACTTGAAATCCTTTGTCAAGGCTATGGCCTTCTGACACAACTTGATTCATAATAATTTGAAGTTCATGTACTTGCAACATAGCAGATTTGTTATCTATCTTTTGATGATCAAATAATAAACTTACTAAAAAAAATTATTTTTGGCATCCTCGATTTTGTACTTGTTGTCGAGATCCTCCCATAATTCTCTTGTCGTTTTTCCACGAACTTGGCTTCATACACATTGTACAATGAATTGGATAACGTATTTAGAACCCGTTTTATTCGTCGATGTCTCATTTTCTTTTTCTTCCATTTTCTTTTCATTCAGCACATGAGAGAGTTTTAATGTCGTTAAGCAAAAATACATTTTGCTCTTCCAACGTCTGAAGAATAATCCATCAAATTTCTCGAGTTTGTTAATTTGATTCAAACTATTTTTTGCATTGTTGTCTTCCATTGTTAATATAGTCAGATTGTTGTAATCCGCTTTGTAGTTTGATGTAGAGCAACAATATTATCGCCTCAATCGAATGGTTGACCACTCT
Source organism: Panax japonicus (assembly GCA_020205505.1). NCBI lineage: Eukaryota > Viridiplantae > Streptophyta > Magnoliopsida > Apiales > Araliaceae > Panax > Panax japonicus. The sequence goes on from CM035106.1 coordinate 52,238,665, forward strand.
TTCCTTAAGACTATATTGGCCCATTACTTATGCTATACAGGGTTACTGCGAATTAGTCTTCCAAGATAAGACAGACCCATATCATACTCTGTACTAGAATTTGTTGTGTAGAAACAAATCTAGTGCAAAACTATAAATAAGAGAGAAGAAAATTATAATAAGAATAATATTTTTTTAAGAACTTAAAAAGGATTTGGAATGATTTGAAGTACTTGTTTTGGGTAGATTTGCAATAGGTTTCCAAACACCCCTTTGAGGAGGTATGTTGAAGCATTGTATTGGTTCACCCAATAATTAATTATTTGAATACTTGAACCCAAGTCCTTAACATTACAACTCCTTTCTCTGAACCAACTGAACCATTTCATCTGTTAGCTATTTGAATAACATATAATATATTTACTATATACTTTCTAGATTTGAACATATCCAACATTTTATTGATCCAAATTCCTTTTTGTTTGCATTTAGCACTAACTTCCATTATCGTGCATCTGTAACCTTCTGTTAGTATCTTCTCGAGGGAGGGACCGAGGATCATTAACAAGTGAAACTTGAGAAATTTCATTTGGTAGATTCAGTGTGAAACTTTGGCCAAATCATGGAAGATGAATTTTATAAGTTTCTAGTTCCGTGAGGCCTTTTCTGTCTCAGATGTAAGGAAACCAAATAACATAACTTTTTTCAATGGCATAAAGACTAGAGTTTATTTCTGGGGAAAAGTAATTGAAAAAACTTATTTCTAAATGTGTCCGTGCAAACCTTAATTTTTGAAAAAAAAATAAAAGATAGGACTTCATAAAAAAATAGTAAGTAGGGTTCTCTTTTCCAGACTTAGTTTGTTTAAGATTGTGCAGCTGACACCTGATACTTGGGACTCTTTTCTGATAGTGTTTCATTAGTCTATACTTACCAATTACAACATCTTCGAAAAAACTGGCCTTGTTTCTAAATCTAAGCAGAAAATCCATGTTCTTTTGTCTGGCTTAGAGCATTTATCTGGCTTAGAGCATTTATCTGGAAGCAGAAACGACCGCATGATTTATTTATTTCTCTTGTTTCTTTTCCACCTGTAATTTGTCGAAGTAGGGAAGCTTAGTGAACTGAATATGTTTGTGGTCCTAAATATGGTTGATGAATGATGAGTAATGACATGACCAATCCATCTTCCAGATTTCTCCCAATAATTGCAGTGAATGTTTATTAATGTACCAATTTTTTCGTGCAGCATGAAATAAATTATTTTTACTTGCGATCGTCTGTTGGTCACTTTGTTTTTTGGGTAAGTATGTGTTGGTCACTTTTTAGCTTGTCTTTTCATTTTGGACTTGATGTGGATGCATATTACTACTGCAGGATGCAGGAGTACATGCCTTATCGAATGTTTGTCATGTAGATGTGGAGCGTATAAGCAAAAGGAAGCCTGGTGAAGTGGTAATTTTCCTGAAACGTCAAAATTTTAAGAAAATCATAGCGGAGAAATTATAACTTTCTGTTATATTGCAGTTACCACCACATGAACCTGCAGTGGTTAAAAAAGCTGTGAACCATTTCTTACAGGTGCGGTTTTTCTGTCTAATTGATCTTAGATTATTTATTTAGCTGTATACTAAATGTTTCTCTAGCTCGACTTGTTTTTGTGTATAATCTATATACATTCAGAACTGATAGGTTGAACAGTTAGTGCATGATCTCTTCTTTCTTCTTTTTAAAGATATGTACTGGCCCATTTGGTGAATTCTTTTACTGGCCTCCTGCCTAGCTTAAAACACAAGAAAAAAAATCCAAGAAATTGAAGTTTTCTGTTTTCTACGTGACAAGTTTTTTTTAATAACTTGTATCATTTAAAAATGCACCAAAAAGAGATTTTTTTAGATAAGTTGTTGAACTTTAACGGATTCTATTCTTCAAAATCATCATATTATTTCTCTAGCCTTACTGTAAAGAGAAGACCTCAAATCTGATTTAGATTGCATTCCTCAAGTATATTATGTAGCCTCTAGGTTCACTTGTGCCCTACGCCTTTCCTGCCTTTATATTTAAAAGATCCTTACACAATTTTCTTTCTGGTTTGCAACAGAAGAATGAAGGTGATATAAGAGTAATTGACGTTCGATGCGTTTCATCCGATTTTCATGCTAGATATAAAGCTCAAGAGCGCACGTAGGTATCACCGAACTCAAATTTGTTGGTAAGAATCACAGTTATGTAGTAAGGTATATTTGCACCTGTATGTGGTAATTGGTCCAGTTCCTTTTTATACACACCGTCTTATTCTACAAATGATGGAAAGTACAACTAGATTGATTGTACCTGCTAGTTCTGCTTCGAGATGTGTTTTCCACTAATAAGAAATTGCTACAATTTGATGAAATCTGACTGTATCCACTTTTCCATTTCTCTCACCTCTTTTCTTTGTTCTTTAGTAAAACTGAATTGGATGATGCCTTTTAGTTTTAGAACCATTTGGGAGTGGCTTATATTTGTTTTTATAATTTTTGCTGGTTCCCTTGCAGATTATTATTTACTTAAACATCTAATGGCTTGAATTGGGTGCTTTGTTTAATGGTATTGTTTATAGGTACTTCTATCGCTTGCTATCAGATCCTGAGTCTGTGTCTACTTTTGAGAAAGACCGGGCTTGGCATGTGCCTGAGGATCTAGATTTACCAACAATGCAGGTTGCTTAACATGTTTCAACTAAATATACTTTTCCTAGTATAAGTTGTCTATTACATTTTCTGAAACTAATTTTTGTGTTCAGAAAGCTTGTAAAATTCTTGTTGGGCATCATGATTTCAGTTCCTTCAGGGCAGCAGGTTGTCAGGTTTTATTTATATCCTTGAAAGCTTACAATAGTCCATGTATTTCAGATAGTGCACCTTTGTTTTTGGATGCAGTATTCGAGTAACCCTTTTCTGATTTTTGAAGGTATAAAATTATTGCAGCTTTTGGCTTCATTATTGATTATCAACTACTTCCGTTAAAAAACTCTATTTTGGAAGCACTGAAAATTGCTATAGAAGAATGAGTTATTTATTGGAAAATTAGTTGCTCTCAAATGAGTTAATTGTCCCAGAAGTTCTAGTACTACCGTGAGTCAAGGCCTCACCAACTCTGAGGGTTATTGCTTAATTCTTGGTCTTAGGACAAATAGCTGACTTGACCAGGTTTGCTGGATTTAGCAGATATACTCTTCTGATGTGATGCCATTAAGTTACATTCTTGACCAACATCTTGTAATATGAAAGCTCTACTCATTCCCCCAAGTTTTGATTGCTTTCAAAGATAAATCCAGTTTGTTAATTGAGCTGTGTCTAGAAACTATCTCCAGATTGTGGTTTTTAAATAACAACCTATTAGCATATCATATGTACTCGAAAACCAGTGTACCGTTTGAGCTCTCAATCTCAACTTAGCAGCTTATAGATTGATTAGGATTGGCCAGGCAATGAAAATGGGCCAACTGCATAATGTTCTGTATTGTGTGGGTATGACATAATGGTTTCGGCTTATGAGATGACTTCCTTTGGTTTAGGGAGCGTATGTATATAGCATGCAATCTAACTTATCAACACAAAAAAATGTATATAGCATGCAATCTGATGGGTAACTACATGTTGCCTAAATATTTTTGTTTAGGCAATTCTGAGTTGTTCATCAGCAACTGATCTAGCTCCTGAAATATATAACATTCTTGATCCTTCCTTTTACTAGTCTTCTCTGCTGGAATCATAAAAGTTATGGTATTCTCTTTCTCTTTAAAACTCAAACGAGAAATTTGTCATCACGTGGATTTGCCATACCTTCACATCTCTACATTTCTCATTCCTTTTTCTATAGATTCAGTGTCTCTGTGATAGTTTCCTAAAGTAGTATCATCTTTTTAAAATTTTCTTCTCAAGCTATTTTAATGTCCGTTTCCATGAAGAGTTTAGTGACGAATATTTGTGTGTTATGTGGAGTGCTGCACATTAGATGGCTGTGAGTGTGACTGAGTCTATGATTCATAGTTTACTCGGCATTTTTCTTATAAATATTTTTAGGCTTTCTCTGGAAGTTAAGTGGTAGCTTACTTTTTAACATCAGAGTGCTTTTTAAGTTATTGTTAAAAGTTTGATAAATCTATGACATGTTCATAATAATGCTTACCTAACTTTCTGTAATCCTATGCACTGTTCATTTGTTTGATGGTTAACAGGCGAAATCGCCTATCAGAAGTTTAGATGAACTTAGTGTTACTGAGGTTGTTTCCTCTCCATATTTTCCGCCTGTCATGGCGAGGGAACCACAAAATGCGGATGATCCCTCTGAATGTTCTGACTTGAATATTGGTATGCCTTGTATTTCTTCAGCTTTTAAGCAAAATACTGTACAAGTCTCTAATGGAGAGGCTAGTAAAGTATTTGGCATGAGGGGAAGGCATCGTTGCTTTGTGGTAACTGCACGGTCACGCTCTTTTCTGTACCATCAGGCTAGTATCTTATACTTCTTTTATGGTTCTTTCCCTACTAGTTTTCTGTTTACAGTTATCCTCTTTTTATTTTTTTGGTTTGTTTTGACAAGTACTGATTTATATTATATAAAAAGATAGCTGCCAAAAGGGGAGCGCATTTTGTACCCCTGGGAGTATATAATTGGCTCATAAGAAAAGAACCCTTCAAACACACAAGGGACAGAAGCTAGGAACACCCAAAACACCCAAAAAATTACACACTATGCTTGTAGTGTGAACTCTCCCTAAAGAAACGATAGATCTAACTTGTTAGATATGGATGAACTGATGAAAGTGCTCCATGATGGGCATTTGATATTATGGACAAAGGATTTGCTGATGTCATTTTATATTTGTTTTGTCAATTATGCTCATATGCATTTTCAAGTCAGATTTTGGAGTTAAAGGGTAATTATTGTAAAGTTCTACATCCCTAGTTTGTGAGGTGATACCCAAACTAGCCTCTGCCCAATTTCTTCATGTTTGCAGCCATGGATACATATACAATCATGACAGATATATCAGTGTGCTGTCCTTTCAGAGTTCCCTTAAGTGACTGTCAATAATGTCAACAAGAAGTAATCAAACATAATAAACAGAATAATAGAGTTACGTATCACCAAAAGATATGACACTCAAAATGATTTTGTTGCACATGGTAAGACTGAAGTCGGTTTATGATCGATCTACAGCCAAGTTAGCCATCTTGTCAGGATTAGTTATGCTTTTCATACTGTTGATTTGCATCACCTAAATTCCTTTTTGACGGTTCCAGTTAAATTAATTACAGGTTAGATTGATTGTGGGTACTCTTAAAGCTGTTGGCACCGGAGATCTAACAGTCCCTGATGGTATGATTACATTTGTATATCTCTGTTCTCAACTGATCCGCATATTGCATTTCACTCTTGTTTGGGCTAATTTTATCTTTTTAAATTCATTGCATCTCTCCAGTTGAACACATCCTGAAGGCAAAGACAGTGAGCGCGGCTAGTCCTATGGCCCCTGCATGTGGTCTGTACCTTGCACATGTTAAGTACGACCTGTCTTGATATACAAGCGCAGAAAGTGACTTTAGTTTTTTATTTTTGGAAAAAAATTGTCGTTGAACTTCAGGGGTGTATGTGAACACTTTTTAGCATTTGATCCTCTGGCACAAAATTTGTCAATAGTTTTTAGAGAAATTGTTGGAATATTGTTCTTGAGTTCAAACTAGGACATTCCACCGGAGTCGTTGGATCAAAAATAAAGATGTTTTTAACCAGCATATATATGGTTATGGATCTTTTCATCTTGTGGACTTCATTTATATGCAAAATGATATGCTCCATGCCTACTTGTCTGGTGTTTTTGTAGACCCATTACTATAGCATGTCTCTAAATATATGCATTTGTTTTGTTTTTGTTTAGATAATTGTACTGTAATAAAGGCCATAATGAGACCACACATGGACACAAAACATAGAAAGACTTGAACGATCTCCCAGAAAAATCAAGTGCATCCGCAAAACAAAACAACGATCAATTCGGAAGGTTTCGAGTAAATGATGGATTAAAAATTTCATAAAAGTGACGAAGAATATTGTTTAAACTAGAAGAAAATTAGGCACAATATTACTTGCTTCTTAAAAAATTAAAAATAAAAATTGTATCATAATAAACAACTTCAAGCACAAGAGACTTTAGATAATACAACATGCCCATAGATAAAGGTAGCTCTATGTTTTGAAGTCGGGTATGATTATAGGGTAATGCTAGGTCTCAAATAGTGTCTCAACTCTCAAATGATAGTGTCATCAATCATCATTATATTGGTTAAGTACAACTCTTAGGTTTAGCCAAGTCGTAAAATACCGTTTGTCTTATTCAATGTCACATCATTTAAGACACATTTGAGACTTGTAGCATTTTCCATAATTTTATAATGATTTAAACTTCTTTACTGATTTGTCTTCCCACCAAAATGGTGTTTTATTCCTTAAGCTTCGGTTATATGCAAGTGACGTGAATTTTTTTTATAGGGCCTGTTAAAGGGATGGGCATTCATTCCCTCCCTCAAGCCAGCCTGGCCTAGAGTCCTAGACCCACTTCATTCCTAAGTAGAGATGAAGAAAATATAGAATATCTTACTTAGTGACTACCAAGGCTAAAAATTTTACCTACAAAGAAGAGTGGAAACATTTGATATTGGGTAGCAAGGAGAGTCAGATCCTGTTCTCTGTTGAGAGTAATTCCAGTAAGATGGAGGTGGTAGATGCATCTGCGGAGAAGCCCTTGCTAACCATTGTTTCTATGAATGCACTTGTTTCATCATTTTTCTTATTTTGATAACATCCACGGATAATAGTGTTGTAAGTGAAGTCATTTGGCAAACAATCATAACCTTCCATTTCCACAAGTAGCTTGTTTGCTTTCTCCAATAAACCTTCTCGACACAGCTCTCAGATCATTATTGTGTAAGTCCTAACTATTGGCTGCAACCCTTTTGAAGGAAGGCTATCAAAAAGATTTCTTGCCATATCTAGCTTTCCAACTTTGCACAGTCCATTAATGAGGATATTGTAAATACGGATATTAGGAATTAAACCGTTCATCAATATGGTTCCTGCAAAGGCCATCTAACAAGATACTACATGTCAAAATATTTGGTCTATAGCCTTGAGCTTGCATCTCATAATTTTTTTCTGTGCTGCAACATATCTGCCCTGTTTAAATAGCCTTTGCAAAATAGTGTGATAAGTTACAATTGTGGGTTTCAAACCTTCACGGTGCATTTTCCGGAAGAGGTTTATAGCTTTGTCTACACTTCCAGCTTCTTGCAATATCCATTTATCAAAATGACATAGCTATAATCATCAGGCACTAGTGTTGTTTTAATCATGGGGACAAAACAGTCACCTCAGAACACACTTCAAACAGTGAGGCATGAGCCAAAAAGGACAAGATCTCACATCCCAGGGTAGAATCTAACAGAAGAAGAAAGAAGTCGAGCTATAGCAATACCAAAAGAAAGCATAAGCTTTAGAAACTAAGCAAAATGCAGAAAACCCATACAGATATCTGAAGCAGGACCAAGAGAAATCACTGAGGAGGATGAACCTTTGGAAGACATGCAAAATTAGAAGAATAATCAGCAAAAAAAGAAACAAAAGAAAAATATTAGCAAACAAAATACACTTTAAACCCTAATGCTTAAATTTTAAGACATTGAATCTTAATGTCCTTGAATTTCTATAAATAAAACCTTTTGACCACTGGATTTAGCATTTCTTGTAGGACTAAGTCATGTGACTCAAAATGAAAAGGCAATGTAGTCTTTTAAGGTTATATCTTTTATACTGGCTCCAATTTTCTCTCTCCTTTTTTTAGTTTTCCTTTCTTACTTCACACTAATCATGTGCCTAACACTTTGTGCTTCCAAAGATATTAGGAGTGAAATAAACAGAAATATTCTCACTCTGCTCAATTATCACGCCGATCAACTGGGAGGTTATTTATAGAAATTTATGGACATTGAGGTTCAATATCTTAAATTGGATTAACTTAAAATTGGACCACTGAGATTTAAGTTCTAAAATGTAAAAAACTTACAGGTTTAAACTGTATTCAAGCGTAGACTTGCCAATACAAAAGAACCAAGAGAAGAGTGAAAGATATTGCATAAACAGAACACAGGAAAACAAAGGGGGGAAATATACTATGATAAATGAATATAATCCCTATTCTGGTACATCACTCCTAGAAGTCACTCACTCTAAGGAGCTGGAGAGCAGCAGGCAAAAGATCCTCACACACACCACATTTAAGCATTTGGTTAAAAGGACCAGCCAATAACTCATACGAGTTCAAAGAAAATAAGAAGAACCAATGATTAAAAAAATGCATCTCGAAAACTCCAACGAAATACAAAGCATCAAAAGAACCAGATGCCAATCATCAGGATTTAATTATCCTCATAGGCCACCAACTCTTCTAATCAATACACACTGAAGCCTTACTTTTCTCACGTGCTTTTTAACAGTCTGTAATTAGATATATGATCAAACATTCAAAAGATCGCGGATAAAAAATATTATAATCATAAAGAACATATTTTAATTAGATAGTAATGCATAATACAAAGTTAACTAATCTGACAATTTATTTCACAAAAATGCTCAACATCCTAAACCCACTTAAGTAAATTTTTAATTGAAGAGATCAAGTTTCAAACTCACCTCAAATCAAATATTTTTGAACAATATATTTCTAATTATAATTGATTTCGACAAGCCTTATCCCAATTAAAATTAGATAAGCGCAACTAAAAAAAATATTTTGAGGAAATAGTTCTTCCAACTTATAAGCATCAATCTATCTGTCAAGCATTCTAGATCATAATATCAAATTGTCCAAAGCATCCATCAATTTCAAAACTATTACCATTTTCTGAACTTCTAATCTCATCCAGCAATGCTCCCAGAACTTTGTATATTTCTTGGCAATGAGGGTGAGTGTGATCTTCTGCATTAAAAGTGTGAACCTTGTTCTTAACTTCTATCCAGCTCCAACCTGGTACCTTCTTAACCCCCCTGTTCCCTCATCAACCTCTTTAGAATGGCTATTTCATCCCATTTCCTAAGATTTCCATATATTTCAGAGAGAAGAACATACGTGCAGTGTTCCTCAGGCTCTAATGACAGCAGACGGTTTGCCACCTCAGTTGCTAGTTTGATATCACCACACATCCTACAGGCACCCAATAGAGTTTTCCATACCATTGCGTCAGGTTGAAATGACATGTCTTCAACTAGGGCCTTTGCCTCCTTTAAACGTCCAGCTCGCCCAAATAAATCAACCGCACAAGCATAATGTTCCATTCGCAGAGGAATTCCATAATCAGATTCCATAGATTTCAGAAAATTCTTTCCTTCTTCTACCAAACCGATGTGGCTACAAGCCGTAAGAACAGCAACAAAGGTTATATGATCCAACTTAACGTCTTCCTCTCTCATTGAGAAAAAGAGGTCAAGTGCAACTTGACCTTGCCCATGTTGGGCATAGCCAAACATGATTGAATTCCAACTAATTGAGTTGTCTTTAGGGGTCGCTTCAAAGGATCGTCTAGCGTCTTCAATGAATCCACACTTAGAATACATGAATATCAACGAGCTAGCAACATATTCATTTGTCTCAAATCCTGATTTTAGTGCCAGGACATGAACTTGTTGACCCAATTGCATGGTAGCCAAATTTGCGCAAGATCGAAGTGCAGCAGAATAGGCATAGTGATCAATCTCTTGGTACTTATACCGCATTTCCTGAAAAAACTTCAATGCATTCTCACTTAACCCATATTGTGAGAATCCTGTTAAAATTGAATTCCAAGAGACCCAATCTGTGACTTTCATAGATGCAAATAGACGTAATGCCTCTTCCATGTTGTTAGTCGATTTGAGATACATCGCTACCAAACTATTCGAAATTGGTGTTGATTTTTCCAATCCCTTCTTAAGTACCAAAGCATGCAATGATTTACCTTGGTATTTTTGCGATTTTTCAGAACAAGCACTTATAATACTTGTGTATGTGTAGATGTCAGGTTGCAACTCAAGTTCCAGCAATTTTAGGAACAATTTAAATGCACTGGTTCCTTGATCATGCACGATGTAGGCTGCTAACATGGAATTCCATGTAACAAGATCTCTATTACCAGGGGCACTATTAAACACTCTCTTGGCATCTTCAATGGACCCACACTCGGAATATGCAGTAATTGTAGCATTGTATGCAGCGTTATCATCATATGCCAATCCGTGCTTTAGAATCGTGCCGTGGAGCTGCATCGTCAGCTTGTAAAACTCAGGCTCATCAAGCAATGTCAAAAGGGGAACAAATGTGCCATCATCAAGGCTCACACGTTCCCTCTTCATGCAATTCAGTAACCGAAAAGAATTCACACGATCACCCACTTCCGCATACCCTGCAATCAGAGCATTCCACGAGACAGAATTTCGTTCTGACATGTACTGGAAAACCATATGTGCATCCTCAACTCTGCCACACTTGGCATACATATCCAAAAGAGCACTTTCAGCGTAAACATTCCCCTCATAAGCCATCTTAACTATATCCGAATGCACTTGTTTCCCAACAAAGAGGCGCCTATTACAAGCAATGCCCTTAAGTATGCTTCCAAAACTATACCCGTCAAGGTGAACCCCGTGCCTTTTCATTCTCTTCATAATCTCCCATGCACTCTCGTAGTTCCCACAATTTACATATCCAGCGATCAATGAGTTCCAAGAAACAGTGTCTCTCTGAGGCATTTCCTCGAACAGCTTGAGAGCAATGCCTAATTCTCTGCACTTTGTATACCAACTTAAAATATTATTGGTTGTATAAGTATCTCCAATGCTTCCTAACTTAATTGCCTGACAATGGATAATTGCAACCTTAGATAAATTAGCTGAAGAGCTTTCAATAATTGACTGCAATGGCCTCATTCATTCATCCGCATGCTACAAATCCTAATTGAAAAAATAACCACACGTAAAACATTTCTTATAAATAGTTATTACAATATTTTAAAATAAAATATTATTATAAAAATAATAATTATATTAAATATTAAAAAAATATTATTTAAATAATTATAATTTTTAATATTTTAAAAGAAAATTATTATTTTAAAAAAAATTCAAATAAAAAAATAACAATAATTGTGACGCCCCCAAAATAGGTCCATTCCATCCAATCTATTTTGAGTCGCCAAATACATGGTACAGAAAACAACTACAACTTTATTACAACAATTGTCGTAATTTGTATTAAATACTATGTGCAGGATATTATTTAATTCAAAATTATAATTTGAGAGAGAAAAAAATAACACCAAAATTCTTTTAAAAGAATTATGCATTCATTTTTTGTGAATGAATTGTTATCCCAAAGCAGAGTTTTCTAATCTATTTATAGGATTCCAAGCACCCCTTTGAAAATGCACCTTTTCAATTCGAAAAGATATGAACCAAACACACATTTTCTAAGTGTCACAACGGTTCAAACTAGTGACCCAAATCAAACCATTGCACCGGTTCAATGTTTACATCCGTTCAAACTAACAATCACACCGGTTCAAACTAGTGACCCAAGTTGAACCATTACACCGGTTCAACGTTACACCTATTCAAACTAGTAATCACATTTTTACCATTGAATCAATGCATCTGTTAGTTATTAAAACAATATAATATGGAAATTGTTAAATCCACAACAAAAATTGTTAACGGTTTTCACTGTCGCTATACATCTACAGCGACATGTTTGTTGTGAAAATAACAAAAAGTTGTGGATTTAACAATTCCCATAATATATTTATTATATAACAACAAATTTTGAAAAATCCAACAATCTCCCTCCATTTTCAAAATCCTGTAATTTTATTTTGTCAACCTTTTTCTCTCTTTTTAGGCATAACATACATAAGAGGTTTTTTTCGACTTGAACTTTTACATAGTCTACATCACAAAATATCAAAATTCTTAGTAGTGTTAGCTTTGAACTAGGAAATCTTAAAGTGATATTTTGCTCCATAGACATATTATACCCTTTGTAGTTTAAGAAAACCCAACAAATTTAAAGCCTTTTGTTTACCTCTTGGGTTTCGTGACTTAGAGTTAGAGACAAACCTTAGGTCTAGTAGAAACAACCCTACTTCCTTCACGTACATAGGTGAATCTAATCAGATGCACTTTGACTTGCATCTTCCAAACCGGACATAGATTCATTAAAAGTTTACCTTACCCTCTTTATTTTTCATACAAATACACGAACTTTGAGATGATTTCGAATAATTTCTTATTCATATAACTAGTTATTACTATAACTATATTTTTCCATTCAACTAATATACTAGATGCTACTCTAGTATTTAGTTGGGTTCCACTTATAGATTACCTCTCATTCAAAGACTTTAAACTATCTCCATGGAATTACTCCATAACAATCCCTGCCCAGGACAATAAGTAGAGTAGAGATGTGCTTGTTCGGTGATAATATTTCCCCTGTGAGTCAATAAGTAGAATTAATAAGATAAACAAACAGAGACAATATTCAAAAGGGTTGAACCACATTTGTATTCTTATTTCTTAGCAGTTATATTAGGTGAAATTTAGAAACAAAATTTTCAATATGACAAACCAAGTTGATAACACTCTTATATATGCTACGCTGGTAATTCGGCCTTTTAAGATGAATCACTCCTGGGCAAATACGGGGTAGTAAATGTATCATTTTTTTATTATTTGTCTTAATTATTCTTCTGGTTGTGCAACAATTATAAGTCAAAACTTTAAAGAAATAACCATATTACTACACTTGCCTCTAAATATATGCATTTGTTTTATTTTTGTTCTGATAATTGTAGTGCAATAAGGATCATAATGGGACACACATCATGTACACACAACATAAAAAGACTTAAATGATCTCCTAGAAAACTTAAATGCATCCAAACAACTGGAAAGGGTTAATCCAAGCTTTCTTTCTGTAAATGACTGATTAAAAGTTTCACAAAAGTGACAAATGATATTGTTTAAACCAAAAGAAAAGAAGGCTCAATATTTACTTACTTCTTCCAATTATAAAAATAAAATAAAAAATTGTATATCGGGCATATGAAACTCAACCTCTTATTATACCCTCATAGCAAACCACTTCAAGCCCAATGGGATTATTTAGAGTCTAACATTAAATACAACATGCCCATAGATAAAGGATAAAGCTAGTGTCTCAACTCTCAAATGATAGTGTCACCATTACATTAGTTAAGTACATTCTTACGTTTGGCCAAGTCACATCACTTATTCAAGTCGTAAGGTACCACCATTTACCTTATCCAATGTCGACACATATGAAACCCGTAGCATTATCCATTATTATATGATGATTTGAATTTCTTCTTTACTTATTTGGCTTCCAACAAATAAGTGTTTTATTCTTAAATCTTCGGTTTTATGCAAGTGGCATAAACTTTTTACATGGCCCGACCCAGCCCAGAACCCTAACCCTATTACTAGGGCCTGTGAAAGGGAAGGGCATTCATTCCCTCCCTCATAGAGATATGAAAGCAATTAACTTAAAAAAAGACAAACATATTATATACCTTTCAAAATATCCATAGAGAGAATTAACAATAAAGAAAATCTAGAATATCTTACTTAGTAAAGAGTGTGGAAACATTTGATATTGGGTATATTATGGCCTGGACTCTGAAGCTTACATTGTACTCGCAAGACTGAATGATATAAATCATCTAACTGATGGCAAGAGCTTCTAACGCATAGCTAGGAGAGTCGGATCCTATTCTTCTGTTGAGAGTAGATCCAATAACATGGAGGTGGTAGATGCATCTGCGGAGAAGCTCTTGCCAACCATTGTTTCTATGAATGCACTTGCTTCATCATACTTCTTATTTTGAAAACAACCGCGGATAATAGTGTTGTAACTAACACCATTTGGCAAACAATCATTACCTTCCATTTTCACAAGTAGCTCGTTTGCTTTCTCCAACAATCCTTCTTCACAAAGCGCTCGGATCCAAACATTTGGCTGCAACCCCTTTAAGGAAGGCTATCAAAAAGATTTCTTGCCATATCTAGCTTTCCATCTTTGCACATTCCATCAATGAGGATACTGTAACTATAAATAGTAGGAATTATGTCATTAAATTCCATTTCGTGTAACAAGGACAGCGCTTCATCAATATACTGGTTAATGCAAAGGCCTTCTAACAAGATATTACATGTTAAAACATTTGGTCTATAGCCTTGAGCTTGCATCTCATCAAAAAACTTTCGTGCTGCAACACATCTGCCTTTCTTAAATAGCCCTTGCAAAATAGTGTTGTAAGTTACAATTGAGGGTTTCAAACCTTCACAGTGCATTTTCCAAAAGAGGTCTATAGCTTTGTCTATTTCCAACTTCTTGCAATATCCATTTATCAAAGTGGTATAGCTACCGTTTAGGTGAGCAAATTAGTATTATAACTCATCGGCCAGTATAAAAATACAAGGAACATTTACTCTTCGAGAATTCCAGAAGACAACGCTTGAAACTACGCAAAAGGCTCACAGATTGAGCCTAAATGCATGTACCATAACAAGCTGAACCACAAATAAGCATAAACTGAAATACTGCAACAATATGTAGATAAATAAATAATAGAAGTTCTCATTTTCCCCTATTGCCAGAAGTCCTACAAATTCTAGTCTAGTGACAACACAGCAAAAGGTAGAAGGCTACATATGAAACTTTGAAGCCTGATGCAACAGATATATTTTAATGTTTGCAGGATACTACAGATACCAAGTCTAATTGGTTTACTTCTCGAGTACAAAGGCAATTTTGCTCTAATTTCATATGAAGCAAAGAATGAAACAAAAGTTCTATCCTGAATGTTATTTGTACTGTTGCCAGACAACAAAATCATACTGAGAAATATAAAAGGTAACCTGAGTTTTACAAAGGAACTCAATTTCATCATACCACTTGTGGTTTCAGGTTAAATCATATGCAAACTTTGGAAGAGATCAAAAGGCTCTGCGCATTGTTTTCTTTGGCTTCTTCACAAAACTTAGACGGATCTTTTTAAGAGTTCTCCGTTTCCTTGCCATCTTTTCAGGCAGTGTCTCCCGCTTTTTCTCTTTTTTCACAACAGTAGGTTTCTTCGCGAATCTCGGGTCCATTTTATAAGCTTTGGGTGTGAGTGTCACCTGAATCCCACTATTTTCAGCTTCCTTAAAAAGAGCATTTGCCTTATCCACCTTCCCATGAGCACACAATTTCTTCATCAACAAATCATAAGTCTGAATCCCAGGTTTACAACCATCCTCCTTCATCTTAGCAAAAACACTCATGGCATGATCAATCCTCTCTATTCCGCACAAAATATTCAGAAACTCGTAGTACGCTTTCTTATCAAGAGCATCCCCAAATCCAGCAGATTTCATCCGATCAATCATCTCATCCCCCTCTCCTACCCTGGCAGCCTGATACAAACTTCTAATCAAAACAAGAAAAGTAGTCTCATCAGGATAACATCCCCATTCACCCATTCTCTGAAACAAATTCACCGCATCCTCGGTCTTTCTAATCTTACACAAATTAGTAATCAACACATTAAATGTTTCTACATTTCGCGGAACACCTGCCACATCCATATCAACTAGTACATTCTCAGCCTCAGATTGAAGCCGAAAAGGATCCTTCTTCCTACAAAGCTTACACACACAATCAAGAATTGCATTATAAGCCATGGCACCAATCTCAAACCCTCCCCTATGCATCTCCCCAGCTAGCCTCTTAGCTTCTTCTAATTTCCCATCAACACACCACCCTTTAATAAGCACATCACATATATATTCATCTGGAAAAAACTCATTAGCCAAATTCTTAACCATTTTCTCAGCATAACTAGCAAACCCATGTTCACATAACTTAGACACAATCAACTTCAAAGAATCAAAATTTCTAACAAACCCATAATCATTCTCCATTGTATCGAAAAACGAAACTACCTGCGTGGGTCTCCCAGCCCGAACCAGGCGATCAATCGAAGATTCAAGGGTTTTAGCTCCGGCAACCCCACGGCTATCAACAAGAACTTCATGGGTCGCCTTAAAATCTTTCCGGCGGCCAAAATAATTGACAAAGTACGAAATAATTTCATCAGTGGGTTCAAAATTGGGTCTTGAAAAAACCCATTTGTGAAATCCAAGAGCAGAGCGGCCAGCATCTGGGGAAAGATTGAGTGTGGAGAGGATCAGGGTAGGGGTTAGTTTGATGTGAGAGAAACTGAGATCAAGGCGTTGAGGAAGAGAAATAGACCCTTCTGAACCAGATTCTTTGAGGAGCTCAGAGGAGAGAGAACTGGAAATAATTTCTTCTTCATTTTGTGTGTTTTCAGTTACAGAAGAAAAGGGTCTAAGAGAGGAGACAGAAAATTGGTTTAGGGGGAGAGATTTGGGGGGAAGATTTGGAGAGAGAAAGGAAGAGGGTTTAGAGAGAGAAAGCTGTTGATGGAGATGGGGTGAGGGAGCTGAGGAGGAGGAAACGAAGCAACGGAGGAAGAGGTGACGGAGTTGGAGCGGCGTTAATGGCGTTGAGGGTCTAGGCATTTTCATCGTCTGTTTCGGCTTATGCGTCTACAGTCTACACAGATTGGAGCAGCCACCGGTAAACCTAGAGAGGATCAATGCTATGATGCGTATTATAGCACTGTAACTAAGGTGAGGCTTCATCTCATGCCATATTATTATTATTATTAAATAAATTATCTTCTCTTTTCCTTTCTGTTTTCACTTTTCACATATCAAAAGAGAAAAAAAAATTTCCTCACTAAATTCCCACCAAAACTTAAATGTTTATTATTATTTTTTTGTAGTTTCTAAATAATTGTAAGTACTTATGTTTATTTGTAAAAATAATAAATAAAATAAAATTAATTTTATTTTATAATTAATCATTTATAAATTAAATAACAAAGCTAATCATAGCTAGAATAAATTAGAACAATAATAAATTAATATAAATTGTCAATTTGTCTGTCTTACCTAGTTCTTACCCAATGTATGATCGATGAGGTACCGGATAACATTTTTCCCTTTGTAAGTATTGATATATAGGATTAACTTATTCTTAATCATTATGATTAATTCCATTAAAAAGAAGAGGAACAAGTCATTAAGATCATAAACAATTAACTTATTCTTAATCATTATGACTAATTCAGTAAAAAAAAAGAAGTTAATAAGTCTCATCATTTTCCTCTTGATTTGGGTAGAAAATTTTGAAAAAATTGGTTTCCCCCAATTTGTGAAGTTTGCAACTTGATAGGGTATATATTATGAGGTGTCACGTGCTCTGCACATGATGATACACACGACAAAACTAACTCACACATCAACAATTAAGCCTTATGTGATATGCACGACGGCTCTTTTTAGGACAGAATGTTAAGTAATAACTATATTTTGTAACTTTTTTTGAGTATAATAATGCGTTTGTAATAAAAAAAATTGGTAATCACAATAAAAATCGACCCTTACTACAGTCATCAAAACCCCAATTAACCCCGAAAATTTTAATAAGTTTAGCACTTTTAAGTTTGAAATTTTCAAAAACTGACTTTCGAAAGTCAACAATGATATCTTAAATTTTAGATTTGGTCCCACTCCATTACACTTTCCCTCTAATATATCAATTATTTAATTATAATAATTTTGTTACTAATGATCAAAGTATTTTAGTAAATAATTGATGACATTATTATCAATCCTACAAAAAGTTTAAAAGAATATTAACCATTAAAATTTTGATGAAAAATTCTTAAATGGTGAAAAAGTGTCGGATTACATTCAATTTTGAAAGAATTATACTACTCAATATTATATCCATTTCCACAAGCTGCTCATTTGCTTCTTCACATAACTCATTTTGTCAAAATTCTCAGATCATCATCATTATTTATGTCTTAGCATTTGGCAGCAACCCTTGGGAAGGATGGTCATCAAACAGGCTCCTTGCATTACCAAACTTTTTATCTTTGCACAATCCATCAATGAGGACACTGTAAATAAAGATGTTAAGAATTAAACCATTAAATTCCATCACAAGAGGCAAAACTATAAACTTCATGCACATTTAACTACAAGCTATAAGCTTTATTTGCAAAGAAGAGGATGAAAACAAATTAGATATGATATATTGGCTTATGAATTGGAGCATTATCAATAAACTAACAAACATGGATTCTCAAGTGCATGAGAATGTGCCAGTTTGGTGATGATATTTCCCCCGTAAGCCAATAACTAGAAATAATAAGATAAACAAATAGAGACAATATTCAAAAGGGTAGACCATTGCCTGATTGAATAAATATAAGTATGTAAACAGAAGAAGAATAGGTTGAACGATCGATGTTTACTTTCCCTCCTTTTTACTGGCACCTTGTACTGCTCCAGCAGTTAATCCAACCATACACAACTATGCAGCCTTGTAGAAAAAAGAGTGGATTCTTTTTTGCAACTCAAATTCTCTCTTGAGTGGATAGCTCTTTTCAAATATATTGTTTGGAAGCTTTTGCAATGTATTCTGTATGCGAATGACAAGGAGCAAGTGACCAAACAACAATAGCATTGCAAGCTGTTACGGTCAGAACATTAATAAGTGTATGATCCCATTCCTGCTTTATCCTAACATACAGAAAAGCACATTATAATAAGTCAATGAACATGAATATAGTTTTATTAGTTAAGGTAAAATTATACCTCTCCTTGTGAGTTTTCAACTCCATCCAATTGTAGATGACTGTTCTAAAAGAATCTTATGTAGAAATGCAGCCATGCAGGATCTGCTATCATCATCCTGTGGAAACAAAGAAAATTACGAGGACTCAAATAATTTCCGGAAAGGCGCTGAATGAACTTCGACAATCTAGCATTCAATTGCTGCAGATGCAAATGTGCCATTTGTTATGTCAGTCTCTAATTGTAGGATAGGCAAAACAAAGGAATCATCAGCAGTTCGTACTTCAGCACTTTGAGAATGTTAAAACTTTAACCAAGTCGTGATACTCATACCTATGATGAAATTTAACAGGCATCGCCACTTATTCAGCTCCTGGCCCATCTAGTGAAATTCTATTTTATGCCCTGATTGTTAAGATCACCACTAGGCATGAAATGATACAACAAAGGTTATAAGAATTTAGAATCGCCTCAGTGAAATTTATATTCCCCAACGTCGTATCTTAACTTGACATTAACTGGAGGTGATGCGCCAAAAAATCTTTATTCCATCGTCATTGTTTCTTTTTCCTTAATATCCAGGAACTTGCAAGAACAATTTCAACTGATCAAAATGACGATTCAAGATGAAAAGAAAAGCATGAAATGATCACTGAAAATACGAGCACTTCTATTCTGTCAACAGTATCTATTAAATTGCCAAACACCCACACCACCAAACACTCTTGCTTGTCTTACATATGTATGTATATATAAAAGGTAAGTTGGTCCCATACCTAGTATGGGGGTTGAAACCAACGAACTTGAGATTATTCTCAAGTAAGTTTTCCCCAAGTGTAGAGGTTGGAATGAACAACCTTGAGGTTATTCTCAAGGCCTCTGCCATTTCTCCCACAAAAACCATGAAACTCAATACTAAGCTAGTCCTCTACAGACCTGAGACATATACAATCTTTGTAAGGGTGAAAATAGGAGATTGATATTTCCACATTAAGTGTGATATTTCTACACGGGTCTCTCTTATATATATATGTGGATCACCTCATTATTCATGTGAGAAAAAACTTTTGAAAACATCATTTTTCCCATGTGAAAATATCAATTTTCTAAAAATAATAAATATCCTTTCACTAGCCAGATCCAAATGATCTACGCACTACTCTCAATCACCACCAAAATCATTTAAATGCTAAAAAGCTAGCTAGTTTTCTATCACAACTATCATTAACCACAAATACAAACCCATGTTTGAACTACCTACCTCCAAAAACAAAAGTTATATGATCATACCTTAGACCTATAACAACCTTCACAAGCTTAAAATATCTTGTCATATTGTGTCGAGAGTCTTGCTATATGGGATTGAATAGAATTATAAGAGGCTCATCTATTACATATCTCTCCAAAAAAATTACCATTGATACTTATCCACGTAACTGATAATTAAAAAGTTGACATAACATATCATTTTCCTTGTGTCAATGATTATGATACAATCTAAGTGCCAAATCTGGGTAAAATTCAGCTGAAAGCCTTAGACAATCCTCGAGGAAGCTTTCGAAGACGCAAATATGCAGAAGCCGAGCAGTTTAGAAGACTCAAATATGCTATTGACCCTCTAAAATGAATTACATTGGCCAATAGAAAGAGGGGAGCGGAGAACATATCAACAGTTAGGAAAAAGCTATGCTTGCATTACATAATTATTATATCTAAAGGAAAATCTGCACACTAAGGGGGTGTTTGATAAAAATTAATGAATCTGAATTGAATCTGAATGAGTTGAATCTGAATCTGAATTAAAAAAAATTGTTTGATAATTGACATGTCTGAAATATTTCTGAATGACAAAATTTTATTATTTTATCCCTCTAAAAAAATTCAAAATTATTGTAAATTTATTTAATATTACTTAATATAATAGTTAATATTTTTTTTTAATTTTTTTTTTAAAAAAATAATTCATTCAGCTGCTCATTCACCATTCAGCTAAAAAAATCTGACTTAACTAATTAGCTCGTCCATCTTATCGATTCAGCCATTCAGATCAAAGTCCAGCTAACAAATCCATCATTGTCTTTACCCACTCATTCAATACTGCATCAATAAATTTCCTATCAAATAGCTGACAAAAGATGAACATACATTATTATCCAGTGATAATGATATCATATTATGAAACATACTAGAAAGTAAGTAGTATTTTATTAATTAAAGAAGTGCATTTGTCTAACCTCTTGAAGAACAATCCTTCTCCTAAACAACCCACCCTCGTCGAAATTTGGAATGAAAAGAGAAAAGGGAAATGGATAGACGAGAATAGTAGAAAAAAGAAAAACCCTACACATGAGTGTATGTTTGAAAGGAAAGAAGATAGGTTATAATTGCGGACAGAAGGAAACATTTCTTCCAACTGCCCAACCCTGAGAAAGAAACGTGTGGATCATTTGACATTTAGCAAAGCATTGTCTAATGAAAGGACAAGTATAGCAAGACTGTATAGGTATATGTGTTGTATGAATCCCACCTTTTAATATTAAATAGTGGGATATCTTTTATAAACTTTTAACTTTTGTATAAGTTGAGGATTCGGATATATGAATTCCGTTTTTTTAGTAATAGAATAATGAAGTTATGAATAGCAGAATGTTAGAATATTTTAACCGGCCTTTACTATTTATGTAATTATTGGGCTTACATATTGTATTAATTTAATAACTTTATTTATGGGTTTGGTAATTAATTATGTGACCCATAAATATTATTACTAATATTAATTTGGCATAATGGGCCCTAGGATTTCATAATCTGGATTGACGATTTTGATCCTTAGCTATTCTATAAATAAAACACAGTTAGGGTTTGGTCTCATTTTATGTATACATCCGAGAGAGGCGAGGCAATTGAAGACCTTCACCGTGATACATACAAGATGACTTCTCTCAATTCATGTAAGTACTTATTATGATTTATTGATTTTATTTATTCTATGCAATAGCACGTTCCTGTATAATTAATCTAACATCTGGTATCAAAGCGTGGTTACGTTAAAAATTAATTATATATGATGTTAGCATAATCTCGTTAATATACACATAGTACTGTTCTGTTCGCCAACCCCATTGTTGAGATGGACGGTAAGTCCAATTGACTTTAACTTTTGTTAGGTCATCCGATCTATTGATTACTGGAGTTGTTAATTATTTAGAGATATGTCTTTTATCGGTCATTGATCATGTACTTGATAAATCAAAGAATAAATTTCATAATGGAATTTAATGATAAAAGGCATGAACTGGAGTTTTGAGTAGAAGAAGTTTAGCTGAATATCCTGTTTTATATTTTACTGACTTTTTCTTCAAAACCGGGTTGCTTGGACTTTGTTGTATTCTAAGGATAAACTTCTGTCTTTCTGAAGTTTTGTTAACAAGCATGGAAACATAAAGTGAGATTAGAATGTCTAGGAATATTTAATGTCTAAATAAATATATATACGTTCCTGTATGATAAATGAATTCATGCAGCACCAGCACCTTTATGGAAGGATAGGTGTGAATGTGAGAATATGTATATATACTATGGTTTTGGACTATGCATTACGAGTGGATCATCCTGTTCCACTTACAACTACTAGCTCAATTGAGTAAAAGGTTATTTATGAAAAGTGGGAGCGATTCAACTGCATATCCCTTATGATTATGAAAAACTCTATCACGACAGCCATTCGAGGAGTCATTCCTGACTTTGAGAATGTTAAAGAGTACTTAACTTTAGTCGATGAACAATTCAAGGGTTCTTCTAAAGCACATGCAAGTACCCTTATTTTGAAAATGCTCATTAGCAGGTATGATGGGGTTAGTGGAGTGCGCGAGAACATTATGATGATGAACGACATGGCCTTTAAATTAAAGTGTATGGACATGACGTTTTTTGAGAGTTTTCTTATTCACTTCATTATGACTTCTCTTTCTGCACAGTTTGATTCATTTAAGATCACTTATAACACGCATAAAGAAAAGTGTAAAATGAGCAAGTTAATCTCTATGTGCGTCCAAGATGAAGAAAGGCTTAAGGTTGAAAAACCTAATGTTGCTCATTTGACTACCACTGGGTCCTATAAGAAGAATGCTTATAAAAATGGCAAAGGTTTTAAGAATAAGGATAAACCAATTTCTACCAAAATAAATAAGGCAAATTATTCAGGTAACAACTCTTAGACATATCCTAAATGTCACTTCTGTAAAAAGCAAGGACATATTTAGAAAAAATGTCCTAAATTAAGAGAATGGCTTGAAAAGAAAGGTAAATTAAGAGAATGTCTCCCTAGAATTTCTATAAAGTACCTCATAATTTAACTGAATTGTCTGTCTTGCCTAGTTCTTACCCAATGCATGATCGATGAAGTACCAGACACCATTTTTCTCTTTGTAAGTAATGATACATAGGATTAACTTATTCTTAATCATTATGAATAATTCTATTTTTTAAAAAAATAAGTCAATAATGATCTTAAAATTTAAAATGATGACACATGGCAAAATTAACTCGCATCAACAATTAAACCTCATCTGATATGCACTTCGTCACTTTTTAGGATAGAATGTTAAATAATATCTATATTTTGCAACTTTTGTTGAGTATAATAATGCGTTTGTAACAAAAAATATTTGATAATCACAATAAAAATCGACCCTTACTACAATGACCAAAACACCAATTAACCCCGAAAATTT
This sequence comes from Panax japonicus, assembly GCA_020205505.1. Taxonomy (NCBI): domain Eukaryota; kingdom Viridiplantae; phylum Streptophyta; class Magnoliopsida; order Apiales; family Araliaceae; genus Panax; species Panax japonicus. The sequence goes on from CM035106.1 coordinate 52,262,181, forward strand.
TAATAAGTTTAGCACTATTGAAATGTTCAAAAACGACTTTCGAAAGTTAATAATAATTTTGTTATTAATAATCAAAGTATTTTAGTAAATAGTTGATGATATTATTATCAATCCTTCTAAAAGTTTAAAAGAATATTAACCATTAAAATTTTGATGAAAAATTCGTTAATCAATACTAGCCATAGCCATAATAGTTGCTTCATAATACTACTACTCATTTTAAAAACAACCACCACGAGTAATAATAGTGTTTGAGGTGATACCATCTCGCAAGCAATCAGCTTCCATTTCCACCCACAAGCTGCTCATTTGCTTCCTCCAAAAACACCTCTTGGCAAAATTCTCAGATCATCATTATTTATGTCTTAGCATTTGGTAGTAACCCTTTCCAAGGATGGTCATCAAACAGCCTCCTTAAGCTTTCTATCTTTGCACAATCCATCAATGAGGCCACTGTAAATAAAGATGCATGTTATGAGGACACTGTAAACTTCATGCACATTAAGCTTTATTTGCAAAGAAGTGGATGAAAACAAATTAGATATGATATATTAGCTTATGAATTGAAGCAGAGATGAGCCAGTAAGTATTCAAAAGGGTAGACCATTGCCTGATCAAACAAGTAAGTGTAAACAGAAGAAGAAGAAGAAGAATAGGTTAAACAATGTTTACCTTCCCTGCTTTTAGTAGCAGCGAAATTTGACAAAGCACCTTGTGCTGCTCCAGCGGTTAATCCAATCATGCACAACTCTGCAGCCTTGTAGAAAAAAGAGTGGATTCTTTTTTGCAAGTCAAATTCTCTCTAAGATGGGTTAACATCATGAGAGTCCCACCATTGAGGCCGTGCCATTCTTTCTAATGTTACATCCCACTACAACCTTACAATATTTACATTATACCTTCTCTTTACCAACTTCACAACCCTCTAATACCTCAAAATGTTCCCAAACAATCGAACGTTTTTTACTCTTACATTCATCTTTATCTTCCTTTTTATCATCATCTATGTTGATAGGATTGGTAGCATTAGATGGTGTATGCTGATTCTGAAAATAAAAAGTATATAAAATGATAATTAACTACTACTTAGAAATACATAGCATAACTAGAGTGTTGATTTTATACCTCATTAGCAGCTTGTTGATTTTGTTGTTCAATATGTTAATTTGAAGGAATTTGAGGGGTAGAAGACATAATTTGGGGCTAGTTCAGCTTTTCACCTGGTTACTGGAATAAAAATAACAATATTAAATTATTAACAACAAAAAATAAAGTTTGATTTGAAAAATAAGCACATAATAATATAATTATATATTTAGAAAATTGATATTTCCACATCAAAAGTGTCGTTATAGATGTACAATGACGGTTTTCATGTGAAAATATCATTTTTTTTGTTGTGGATTTATCAGTTTCATTTATTTATACTCACATCATTCTTTCCTTGTTGACTTGCTCTGTTCCAACACACACACACATATGTATTCATACCTACATACACATTCATACTGACATACATACATGCACACATATTTTGTCAATAGAATTCACATGTGGGTAAATTCTCAAATCAAGAGAAGAGAGGTCAAATTTTATGGAGAATGGAGCATAACAGAAATAATTTATCATCAGAGGATAACATCTATTCAACCACATAATGGATTTTCCCAAAGAAGGAGGATGGAAGTATTAATAGTACTAAGGAGAAAGGGAGAGGGAATAATATGAAAATAATTACAAGAACTAGGAAAACAGCCCCCTGTTCTTAAGTACCTGAGGTTAGGTTCATTTTTTGTCTTTTCAGTTGGCTTTATAGCAACAGGACCTCAAAACTATTAAGCACAACATACCTTAATAACTATTAGACAAAACAAACCTCAAAACTAAACAAACAGAAGATGAAATCCAAAAATAATCAACACACACTCAACTAAATATAGTTATTGAGAATTTACCCACATGTGAATTCTAGTTTTCTACTTTTCTGCCTTTACTTAATTCTAGACATACATACACGCTTATGGAGTTGATTAACACACAAAGTTGGTTTTTTTACGAGAAAGGTGAACTTACAGGAATTCGATCAGGATATTGGGTGATAATTGACGAGCTTATGAAGTCTGGAACTGGAAGAAGTGAAGAACTGAAGGAGTGAAGGACTCGCAGTTAGAGAAATGAGAATGAGAGAAGAGATAGGATTTTAGGAATTGAAGAATTGAACACGTCATTTTGGGCCTTTTGGCCATATAATTTAAATTGAAAAAAAAAACTCAAAGGAAGCATGGTGTGGTTTCGATTTTATACATGCAATATTGGTCAGTAACCAAACCCAAACCGTAAATTCGGTTTTTCAACCCACATAAAACCGCTACATAAGCCGGAACCGTTGGTGCGATTTTAATTGTTACGGTTTGTGCAGTTTTTGGTGCGATTTTGTAGGCAATTTGGTTCCTTGCTCAACCCTAATATTTATACACTTTAAGTAACATGTTATAATTCTTGAATGAAGTTATTGCTACTAGTTCGGGCATAACTTAAGAAATGAACGTTCGTGAAATATTGAATTGTTATATTTCTTTATAGGCTTAAATATGATTTACTACCCTAAACTATACGTCATATTCCACTTTGGTGATTCACCTTTCAATTTTGTCAATTAGATAATTAAACTATTAATTTTTTCCACTTCAGTCCAATTTAAGTTACCACGTCATAAATTGATGACGTGGCACGCTGACTAAGCAAACTAATGCCTATGTGTAACTAAAAAATATTATTTTAATTATATTTTCTAAACATCAAGGGTAAATAGGTCAAATCATAAATAATATAAATTATAAAATCATAAGATATATAAAATTAACATTAATAATCAAGCAAATTACAGGATAATTACACAAGAAACATAAATTAAACTTAATAAATTAACAATTAAACTAAACTAAATTAAACTAAAATACAATTAAACAAAACCGCCATCACCGGAGATCAAGTGGAGATGCCATCGCCGGAGAACTCCAAACCAGATCCAAAACTGCCATCTTCAAACAAAACTGAAGCTCCTCCTCCATCACCATGTCCCCTCCTTCATCTTCTCTCTTCAAAATCACCACCATCATAACCAACAATTTCAACCATCACAACAGAAAACCCTCATCAATTTTGTCGTACCTCATCAGCTCTGAATCGAAAACCTCCGCCGTCCATTACCTGCACATGCCATGGTTGTTGGCGAAAGAATGAAATCAAAGGATAACAACACAAACCAATCTGAATATGCACACAATCCAAGATTTTGAAACTAATAAGAGATCAGATCAAAAACAAAAATCACGGGAAGCCATATCGGTAAAAGAAACCCAATCGAAAACTAAACTAAGCAAATCAGAAAACAAAACATGAATCCCCGATCGGGAAGAAGCCTTGATCAGTCGGACCAAGTCAAGATCAAAATCCAGAATCAAAACCACCGGAATAATAGGAATATGTAGAGGCTTTCGGCGACCAAATCAAAATAATATATAAAAAGCATAAATCTATTAACAGTAGAAATAGATCCGAAGACCCCATCCCTGCAAAGCAGAGGACCCCAAAGCCGTAGCCAGTAAACCTATAGTAGAGACCCAAAAATTGAAACAATACATAACCTCAGATTTCACAACCATTAATCGTGATGGATCTCGGCGGCAACACAGAGAATGGGAGCGATGGACTGGAGGGAGGCCGGGACCACCTCGTTGTCGGAAACCTCCATTGAAAGCGATGGACTAGAGGGAGACTTCGGTTGAACTAGGATTTGCGATTTGGGGCTTTTGTGTTCTCGATCGATCGATTGTTGATTATCTTCAGTTCTTCGCCCAAGTCCGGTTGTTCTAAGTTTTTTCTATCGAGAATTGGGGGAGAGATTTGATCGACGAATTTGATTTTAGAGTGTCTGATTATCAATTTGTCTGATATGTTTTTTTAGTTTAATTAGGGCTTTGACGATTTTGCCCATGCTGATAAAATAATTAGATTTTGTAATGAATAATAAATTATTTATTTGACACGTCAGCTAGTTAAGACCCCACTTCAATTAGCCACGTCAGCAATTTCTGACGTGGCGTGTTCAATTTTATCAATTGGAAAAAATTGATAGTTTAATAACCTAATTGACAAAATTGAAAGGTGGATCACCGAAGTAGAATATGCCCTATAATTTAGGGTACTAATTCATATTTAAACCTTCTTTATATGAGCTATTTACCTAAAAAGGAAGATTAGAGTACTAGGAATTGAGAAGAGACGTAGCTGAGAGTTTGATTTGTAATATGGATCTCAAAGCAATTCCACAATATCCCCTTCTTCCCAATTCTAAACACCCTTTCTTTGAAAAGCTCTCCCCTTCTCTTTGAAATGCATATATAGAGACTACAGACAGAAATGGGTCCGTTTCTAATTTCTGTTTCCACTAAACTTACTCATCGGAAGAGAATATCCTGAGATTAGATCAATCTGTGATGTAGGAGATGTTCAGCAAACTGTTCAAGCAATTTGTGGTATAAGAGTGCCCTTTCGAAGTAGGGGCAAGCGTATTTACTTTAGCACCATACCCCTGTTTCCAGAGCTTTGCCTAGTTAAAACATATCAAGGAGCCATGGGACCAGGAATTTCATGGTAGTCCTATGCTTAAGGTCTCTCAGAAACTTAGGAGACTGAAGCCAATTTGAAAGGTGTTAAATACAAATAAATTCTTGTACTGAAGACTGCACTATGTTTTATTTTGTTTTTATTTATTGAAACTGTTATTTTTTTTAAAGAAAAATCTGCAAAAATGTTGCTTTAATCAGTCTTGAGAAGATGATCATTCTAGTGCCAATCTTTAAAATGTTTCTCATCTCTTCCATAGTTTTCTATTGGAAACATATACAAACACAGAAAATAAACAAAAAATATCTTACATACACATTAGAAGGCATAAGAAAGCAGAATATACAAATAATCCAGAAGATGCAGACCAGCTAAGCCATAAAGTTGCGAATAACGTAACCTGCAAAAAGAGTCTGGGGACTTGACTATTCCACAAAGAACTGAAGCCGATCACAAGAAGTTTGCCTCTCCCACAGTTATATATGTAGAGCATGATTTATAGGCATGTTGGTTGCATCATCCGTCCCCTGGATCACACAAGAGGCAAAAGTTGAGTTTCAGTGTTAAAGAAACGGGAAGAAAAAAAATTTAGATTCTAAAAAAACAAATCACACAGTAACCCCATGCTGCGCTGTGCCAACTTATCAACCTTAGAGTAAAGCAATGATGAACATTTTAGATACAACCATGTATAAAGCATATCATGACCTCTGGTCTGTTTTCTGTGTGAATATAGTCTTCAAATTTCGGGATAATAAAGCAATTACATCAGATTGACATAAATCAACAAGAAAGGTGTAAATGCCACTTTTACCGATCACTATATCCCAATTTTGAGAATCAATACTCCAAATTTACAAGAAAAAAATTGTGGAAAACTAATTTAAGATATATCAATATCGATTATCTTTACGTCCATGATCAAGATATGTCAATATAGATTCTAAATCACCAAATACTGTAACAAATTCGTCTGTTAATTTCAAATGTCAGCAACTATCAATAATTGAAAATGCCTACTAAGTGTGATAAAAGGGATATTGCTTACTGTAAGTAACACTTTCTTTATCTACGTAAATTGTATGGATTGAAGATCAATTAAAGGGTGATAAAAACAACCAAAATATTAAAATGTTAAAGACTATGACTTGTATAAGGCACTCTGCAAAAAGAAAAGAAAAATGGAAACAAAACTATGTATACAATAATTTTTATATACAGGTAATCAACAGTTACGAAAAAGAAAGAAACCAAGCTACCTGAAGATAATGCCTAGAAGGATCAAGAAATATTAGTAATATCTAAAGGATTTGGGAGGTGGGAATGTAAAGGAGTGGGAACTTAAACACCAAGAAAATTCTTGTACTCTAAGAGGACATATTCTTATGATGCAGTCTTTACCCTCTTTAAGTCAAGTGTATGCCTTAATTTTGCAAGAGGAAAAACAGAGAGAGTGTTCTCTTCATACAGTTGTAATACCTGAGAATTTTGCTCTACTAGCCAAACAGTTTCAATCTCAATTTGGTTATGGAACTCATCAATTTGGGTCTTCCCACCAAATTAATTCTGGACAACAGTTTGGTTTTGCTAAAGGGAATAGAAATTTGAAGAAATATCAAAAATCTGGTCCCAAATGTAACCATTGTCACGACACAGGGCTTACAAAGGATAAGTGTTTTCTACTTCATGGTTATCCACCTTGGCATCCAAATTCCAAATTAGCACAATCTATTGTGTATCCTATGTCTGGTTCTCATAGAACAGCAGCCTATGCTACTACAAGTGCTAATGAAATTGCCTCTTCTCAACCTATTGATTTCTCTCATTCAGAGCTGAACAAAGGATCTATTTCCAGCTGTGCATCAACTTTTTTCAAGTCTGAGCAAGGTTCTGAAGGGTCAGGCAACACTCCAGCTTTTAAACCATCTCAGTGTCAACAAATAATGCAAATGATTCAACTTGGTTTGAAATCTCCTACTCTTTTTTTCAACTGAAGATCATCTTGCAGGTACATCCACAACTACTGTCTCTTCTGTCTGTCTAAATGTTCATACTAATACATCTAAATGGATCATTGACTCTGGTGCTACTGACCACATTACTCCATATCTTCATTTACTTGAGCATCCTCTTGTCTTGTCTGCTAATAGGCCAAACGTCCATTATTTCCCATACTGGTACAGTGCATCTTTCATCTGATAGTCTTACATTACAATCTCATTTCATTTTCTAAATTTACTAAGGATAACCATTGCAATATGTTATTCTTGTCTAATCAATGTATTTTGCAGGACCTGGCTTTGAAGAGGGAGAAAGGGATTGGTAGACAAGAGAATGGTTTGTTCATCTTGTACAAATCAAACTTGACTTCCTTGCCTCTTTCTCCACACTCTATGAGCCTGGTATCTTTAAATACTGCCTTTGTTGCCTCTCCTACAGCTACTGTTGTTTCTTCAGTTTGCAGTAATATAGATCTGTGGCATGCTGGATTGGGGCATGTCTATCTAGCTGTTTTACGGTCATTGCATTTGAATTGTACTTCTTCTCATTCTCACTGTGATTCTTGTCATTTGTCCAAACAAGCAAGACTTCCCTTTCCTACTAGTCATTTTGAAAGCTTGTCCATGTTTGATCTACTACATTGTGATGTATGGGGTCCCTATAAGCATAAAACTCATACCAATTGTTCTTATTTTCTTACGATTGTGGTTGATTTCAAGTGGCTTCTATTCTCAAGAATTTTATTAGTCATGTTCATACTCAGTTTAAACACAATGTCAAGGCTATCAGATCAGATAATGGCACTGAATTTAATGAACTTGCTCCTATTTTTCTTCATCTTGGTAGCATTCATCAAACTTCTTGTGTTTACTCTCCACAACAAAAAGGTGTTGTGGAAAAAAAGCTTCGCCATCTTTTGGACATTGCTAGAGCTCTTCAATAATTCAATTTAATGATCACTTACCTGTTCATTTCTGGAGAGATTGTCTCTTAACTGCTACATATTTGATCAATCGATTGCCTACTAAAGTTCTAAACAATAAAACTCCATATGAAATGCTTCTTGGTTCTGCACCTTCGTATGATCATCTTAATGTCTTTGGTTGATTATGTTATGCTTCAACTATAGCACATAACAGAGATCCTTCTTATAATTCTTTTTCTTTACCTACTGATCATCCTTTGTATACTCTTATAGTTTCTCAAACTTCTTCTTTTGGGATTTCTTCAGACAATGTTTTATAGCCTGTTTCACCTGTCTTCTTCTGGACATATTTATGGTTCTTCTTCTAATGAGTCTTCAAATCCTTATGTGGCTCCTGAGTTGCCTATTACACTTCCTTCTTCCAGACCTACTCGAACTAGAACACTTTATTCTAAATTCAAATTTTCGCAAGATTACCCAAGAATCTTCCTCATACTCTTCCTTCTTCTACCACAGTTTCCACTTCTAATCATGTATCTAGATATCCTATGTCTAATTTTATTTCTTATGATACATTTACTTCTGCTTACTCCACCTATCTTGCCAACACTGCTTCTATTGTTGAGGACTTGAGCCTTCCACCTATGATCAAGCTGTTGTTGATCCTCAATGGTGTGAAGCCATGGTCAAAGAAATTTCAGCCGTGGAAGCCAATCATACATGGCTTGTCATTGAGTTGCCTAAAGACAACAAATTTGTGGGCTGAAAATGGATATATAAAGTAAAATATAATCCTGATGGTACTGTTGATTGATTTAAAGCTAGGCTTGTTGCCTAAGGCTTTACGCAGACTGAAGGATTAGATTTCTTTGAAACATTTGCTCCCGTTGCCAAAATGACAACTGTAAGACTTCTTATTGCCTTAGCTGCTTTGAAAGGTTTGAAGGTGGATCAGATGGATGTTACCAATGCATTCCTTTATGAAGATTTAGATGAGGAAATATATATGACAACGCCTCCTGATTTCTGTACTTCACATAATTTTAAAGGGGCTCCTCTTGTCTACAAACTTCTCAAGTCATTATATGAACTCAAGCAATGAAAGCGACCATTTACTCGTACTATTTTCTTCAGTCTATATGGTTAGGGTAAAATAGTTATAGAATGTGGTTTACCTTGTTCTCACCCATGATCACTTCCTTCCCCGCAATTCCATTGAGGGGTATCTTCGCTCCCCTAATAAGTCGAAGGCCCGAGATTTGAAGATAGAGGCATTACTGTCAGACTGTCCATTACCATGAAGTTGGATGGTCCTTTGATAAATCCATCAGCAGTCTTAACTTTCCCATTATGAGACTCTGAACTTAGATCAGAGAGCACGGCCTTAAAATGGCGAATAAGATTGTGGTATGACGGATTTATATCGTCCTCAATACTAGTTAACTGCTTATCATGGGCAAGACCTGGTGCCAACTTTGAGTTGATTAAGTTTCCTTCATCTCCATGGATTGAAAGAGTTTGACTTCAATATCCTGGATATTATATAAATTATCCACGCATCCTTGAAGTTCAAATATGAAAAAATTTCATATAGATAACCAAGCGAGAATGTGAGGAAACTACAGAGTAAATCAACAAAGTCTTCTGCAACTTCAGCATATAATACACAATTTTTGACCATGTTGAAAATAAGCTTCAAACAAATCTTTGCATCTTTCTTTGTTGAGTTTGATCTATACTTCCTGGAACATTACCCATGGGAAAAATTGCGGCAAGTTTGACTAACAGGAAATTGAACCAAGAAGCCTTCAGTCAGAGGTAACCAAGAAGGCTTAACGCAAGCTTTTTTAATTTTTTTTTTCTAATTTGACACACACACACTCCTTGGCCATTGAACCCCCGACCTCATGGTTAACATGAGTTGGGTCATACCACTCAGACCAAAGGCCTTCAAGCAAGGCAAGTTTTACTATGGCCTGTGAAAGGGATGGGTATTCATTCCCTCCCTCAGCCCAACCTGGCCTAGACCCAGTTCATTCCTAGGTAGAGATGAAAGCAATTAACTTTAAAAAAGACAATATATTATATACTGATGATTGGGTAATATACCATGAATTAGATATACTTGAGTTTAGATTTGTGTATTTTCGAGTCGTTTAGTATCGTGTTTATTGTGTTTTTGTTGTGTTTTGCAGTTGTGGGACGTTTGGGAGCTGTTGGGCTGAAAAGGGCAAGAAAGCCACCTACTGCACACTAGCGCCGGGGCGCTGGTCTTCAGCAGATGCTGACCAGGGACGCGCGCGTGAATCAGGCGGTGGATTTGCTTTGACTTTTCGTTTGACTTCGTGTTTGGAGCTTATTTGAAGCCTAATTGGATTGGTATTGTTAGAGTTGGGCAAGTGAATATAAATTGAATGTTTGCATTGCATTGGGGGACTCATTCTACACAATTTGGGAGATTGATCAAGGAGCAAGAGCATATATGAAGGCTTGGGATTGGAGTTCTTCTTCTTCTTTATTCTTTTAAATTGTGTAATTCATTAAGGATGATTTATCAATTATTGTTGGTTTTTATTTCCGTCATGAACTAATTTCTTTTATTAAGATTCCAATGGAACCTTTTATGGTTATGAATTGATTATTTAATTTATTCCAATTATTTATGTTGAAGTGAATTGTTCATCATGTCTTGTACTTATTGATTAATTATCTGGCCAATAATTACCTTGTTACTCTAGAAGGAATTGAAAAAGGAATTCTAGAGTTAGAACTGGGCAGAGTGACATGTGACTTAGTTATTTGCACAGTGAATAATTAGGTTTGTGAATAGAATGAGAATATCTATTTGCCGCATGTAACACATAAGAAATTGGGATTGTAACGAGTTTAATTCAATTGTTTTGCATAGAGATATAGCAAAATTAATCTGGGTTAAATAGAAGGCAATTGATCACTCGAGAGAGGGCTTTTGGCATTTGAGAATTCCTGTTAACAATTCAGTAGACATAATAATTGAGATAATTGGATAATTGATTTAATAAGCATAATTGGGGATATTGGAGTCTTAATTGCCATTTATCTGCATTCAAACAATTCTTAGCTTATTATTTGTTTTCTTTTAGAATAATTTCTTGCTTTGTTAAAGTTAGTTTTCTTAGTTTTAAACATCACAATTTTTGGTTGTTTAAATAAAATTGAATTGATATAGTACTATAGTTGGAGTTTATTAATTGAAATTCTCTGAGGGATCGACACTCTATTTTATCACTATATTACTTGTTGATCGTGTATACTTGCACGTTTGCTTTGATTGTAAAATCAACCAACATATACCATTCAAAATATCTACAAGAATTACCAACAAAAGAAAATCTAAAATATCTTACTTAAATTTGACTGCCAAGGCTAAAAACGTCACTTGAAAAGAAGAGTTTGGAAACGTTTGATATTGGGTATATTATAGCCTGGACCCTGAAGTTTACATTGTAATCACAAGACTAAATGATGTAAATCATCTAACTGATGGAAAGAACTTCTGACACATAGCAAGGAGAGTCGGATCCTGTCCTTCTGTTGAGAGTAGTTCCAGTAACATGGAGGAGGTAGATGCATCTGCGGAGAAGCCCATGCCAACCATTGTTTCTATGAATGCACTTGCTTCATCATACTTCTTATTTTGAAAACAACCGCGGATAATAGTGTTGTAAGTGACATCATTTGGCAAACAATCATTACCTTCCATTTCCACAAGTAGCTCTTTTGCCTTCTCCAATAATCCTTCATGACAAAGCGCTCGGATCATCATTGTGTAAGTCCTAACATCAGGCTGCAACCCTTTTGAAGGAAGGTTATCAAAAAGATTTCTTGCCATATCTAGCTTTCCAACTTTGCACAGTCCATCAATGAGGATACTGTAAATACAGATATCAGGTATTAAACCATTACATTCCATTTCATGAAACAAGGACAGCGCTTCATCAATATATTGGTTCTTGCAAAGGCCTTCTAACAAGATACTGCATGTAAAAATATCTGGTCTATAGCCTTGAGCTTGCATCTCATCAAAAAAATTCCGCGCTGCAACACATCTGCCTTCCTTAAATAGCCCTTGCAAAATAGTGTTGTATGTTACAATTGTGAGGTTCACACCTTCACGGTGCATTTTCCGGAAGAGGTCTATAGCTTTGTCTACTTCCAGCTTCTTGCAATATCCATTTATCAAAATGGCATAGCTATAACCATCAGGCACTAGTGCCCTATTAATCATGGTACTCAACACCGTCAATGCTCCATCCATTTCTCCTCGCAAACAACACCCATCCATGAGCGCATTGTAGGTGACGACGTCAGGATTCACTCCTATTTGAATCATTTTTTCTAACACACTTTCTGCATCTTTTATCATCCCTTTCTTGCAATACGAATCAACCAATATATTGAAGGTAATCACATTTGGAGAAACTTTCATAGTGTCCATCCCACTTAATATTTGCTTAGTCTCTCCCCATCGACCCAAGTTGCATAGAGCCTGAACTAATGAATTGTAAGTTATAACACTCGGTGGTATGCCTTTGTTAATCATTTCAGAGAAAAGATCCAAAGCATTATCTACTAGTTTATCCTTGCATAAACCATCAATGATGGTGCTATAAACCACAGTATTAGGTTCACAACAACTTTTTTCCATTATCCTGAGCAACCTAATGGCCACGGAAGTGTTGCCTGTTTTGCAAAACCCATTGATAATGGTCCCGTACATAACTACAGAAGGTTCAATCTCTTTTTCCCTTAGCAACTTCTTGAACAATTCCTCTGCCTCCAGAAATTTGTTTTCCGAAAGGAGCCCCCTTATCAGAGTAGTGTAGGTAACGACATCCGGAACAAAACCACGCTTGAAGATCCCACCCAACATAGAAAACCCATAATCGACACGATTCAAGTGACAACAACAGTTTATCACCGTGCTAATAGTAAATATATCAACTGGAATTCTTAAAGCGCACATATTTTTAAACAGAGAGACAACAGTTGAGTAAAGTTTCATTTTGACCATAGCAGCTAATAATCGAGTAAAATCGATGACAGAAGGGAGGGGTCGCATTTGGAGCATTGAATCGAACAGAAGAAGAGCATCTTGGGGCTTGTCAAACCCAGATTTGCATTTCTGTAAGAGTAATTGCTGTAGTTTTGTACGAGGAAGGGGATTAGGGTTAGAGTTTGTTAAGATTGGGGATGTATGAAGTGGGAAACGATGGAGTAAGAAAAAAGGAAGATTGAAGTAGTAGGAATGTAGGAGAGGAGATGTAGTACCTGGTGAGAGTTTGATTGTAAAATGGATGATCTCAAACCCCTTCTCCCCATTTCTCAACGCCCTTTCTTTGAAAACCTCTCTTTCCCCGTCTCTTCTCTTTGAAATTGAAATGCGTACTTCCCTTACTTAGTAATAGTAACATCATTTGTCAACTTTTTAAAGGAAATAATATATATATATATATATATATATATATATTCACATATTTATTAAATTATTATTAATATAAAAATGTATTTAATACGATCGTTATTAAAATTTTATAAAAAAAAATTAATTTACATTTATTATAATAATCCTTTTCTGACAGTTTGTTTAAGTTTTGATTTATTTCAATTATTTTGAGTCTTGCAAGTTCAAAATATAAAAAGAATAAAATAATAATAATAATAATAATATATTAAAATGTCTAAAAGAACTGTAATAATAATATTGATTAAGTAACTCGTGTTAGCAAAAGAAAAAGAAAACACATATATATATATATATATATATATATATATATATATATTGAAGTTATGTTTATTTTTAATGTTTTAATAATACTCTTTACACTAATTTTTATAATTTATTTGAACATGATTTTTACTTTTAATATAGTAATTTATTCAGTCTGAGCATATAAGTTACCCAGACAATTAACCGAAAAGATTGTTCACCGATAATGTAAGAACCCAAATTTTTAATAAAAAATGAATTTTCTATAAATATTTTTTTGATTATTATGGAATAAATTTGATATAATATTATAGTTGTGGGTAATAATTATAAATTTTGCAAAGTACACAAGTTGTTATATAATATTCGATTGGTCGGGGAATATTCGTTTTAAACAGAAAATATTCGTACAACGGCACAATCATTGGTGGACCCCACAACAGAATTATTGTCGGATTGAGAAAACGACAAAAATATTTTATTAAAAATAACGGTGGAAGTTTTACCGTTGATACTGTTGAACTACTCGGTAGTAAAAGTACAGTAATACGTGTGGTTGCATAGTAGCACACGGTATTGATTATTGATACTTATGTGAGAAGTCGCTCAATTTGTTTCAATTATTGTCAATTAATAATATGAATTATTATAGCGATAATGAAATTTTGTTTTATTCGTATTATTAACGTAAAAATATCTTTTTATATAAAACAGAATACTTTATTAAAGTTATTTTATAAATAGAATATATTATATTTTATTATACATAGTATTTGCATAGTAAAAATCTTTTTATATAAATAGAATATATTTTATTTTATTTAAAAGATTTTGCTTTAAATATGGACCGTCAGATTAAAGTAAATCAATCTGGACCATTCATGAGTTAATTACTATGCATTCCATTTTTCTATAAATAGAAGCTCATTCCTTCATTATTTTTTTACGAATTCACTGAACTCCAGAGAGAGAAAATTTTAGAGAGAAAGAAAAAGAGAAGTCTGCTACCTTTCTTTTCATATATTCAGTTTCTTTTACGGTAAGGGATATTGTTTTTTTATAATCTTGAAGAGAACTGTTGTTATTCCATTTCTTATTATTCTGTTGAAATAACCTGTATACGCGGAATACCCTATACTTGGTGACATTCTTCTATTATTCTATCTTTATTATTCCGTTGGAACATTCTGTCTGTGCTTTACGCCGGACCTGGTTCCGTTTCTATTATTATGTTTTTATTATTCTATCGGAATATCATGTCTGTGCTATACGCCGGACCTGGTTCCATCTTTTATTATTCCATCTTTATTATTCTGTCGGAATATCTTGTCTGTGCTATACGCCGGACCTGGTTCCATCATTTATTATTCCGCATTTATTATTATGTTGGAATATTCTATCGGTGTGAATTTCACCTGACCTGGTTCCGTTATTATTATTATGTTAAAATAACTTGTCTATGCGAAGCACCGCATGCATGGTAATTTCTGTTGTTATTTCATTCTTTATTATTCTGTTGGAACATCATGTCGGTGTGATTTTCACCTGACCTGGTTCCGTTATTATTATTCTGTTAGAATAACCTGTCTATGCGAAGTACCGCATGCATGGTGATATATTTTGTTATTCCATTCGGTATTATACTCAGTTGATTAAAATTTTGACTTTTATACTCCATGAAATTAGTGGAATATCCTTGATATTTGCGCTTCATCCAGTATTTTTTATGAAAATATTCTTCTGAGCATTCTTGAATTTTACTCTACAAAACAATATCATGTTGACAATTTGGACGTTATTTGTTCCGGAATAACTTAATTCTTGAACTTGTTTTATTGAATTCTTATATCATTGTCATCATCCTCATGTTTATATTTTTTGAAAGCCATTTGTGACCTGTAGAGCATGGATGGACTTGGTATGATTATGACCAGGGATTAATCGGTGTAATCATGACCGTAATGTTATAAATGATGTGATAAAAGTCATCATTGGCCCGTAATGGATAGACAGTTGTTGGCATAATCATGACCATTGATGAATACACAAATATCCTTGGACCGTAGTGCATGGAATTTGTGGTCGTGACCCTAATGAATATCCTTGGCCGTAGTGCAGGGATGATGTGAATTATTTATTAAGCTGAGTTTCAGTAATAAAAGTGTTGAAAAACTTTTTAAATCATAAAAGATAGTAGATTTTATTCTCTACTTGACTCTTTTAATGGATTGCTTGATCCGCTGCAGTTAAACTTGATGTCTATTGTATTTTATCAGTTTAACATTGTTGAAGGCTAATGATAATTTATTTTACATTATCTTAGTCATAATATTTCTTGCTGGGCTAGTTGAGCTCACCCTTTCTTTCACTGTTCTCTTCAGGAAATGAGAACGTAGCTGAGACTAGTCGGGGAACAGAGTGATGGTCCGAGATGGTGTCTTAGTAGTCCTCACTATTCTGTAAAATAGTGTGATAATAAATATAACGATGACTCTATTTGAGAATGAATATTATCTAGAAGACAATATTTATATTTAAACTCACAGCATATGTTTTGTCGTATTATACACGACTGATGTATTATTAGTTTGTATTTGAATTTTGTACCATGTATTGACGACTCAAGATGAATGATGTATACCTAATTTTGGGAGCGTCACAGATAAATTTAATGATTGTTCCCATGGGAATTGTCATAAAACTGAAGAGAACATCTATGAAATTTTTATTTGCCTTTACAGATTAAAACCACTTGATTGTTCTCTATTTCAATCAAGAGAGTCTCTCAGGCTTATACTTTGTAATTAACGTCGTAAAATGAACAAACAATTCGAGTTCGATTTATACTCGCTTGACTAAAAATTTGATTCGAACTCAATTTAATTCAAAATATAAATGATTTAAATATGAGCAAATTTCAAAATTAGATAAATTACTCTAACCTCCTCAAATTAAAATTTTCTATTGATACTCGGATCATATTTTCGATCTAAAAATTCAAACTGCTCGGGTTCGATTTGAGATTGTGCTCGACTCGATATTTAAACGAGACTAAATCAAATTTTATTTTATACTTGTAAACCAAATTTGAACAACTCAATACTCGGCTCGACTCGATTCATTTACAACTTTTTTTTGTAACTCTTCATTCTCCGTGATCTGAAAAAAGAAACAAATTACTAACTAAAAGTCTGAATTACAAAGTGATTTAAATAAAATTATAGCTACCCTGCATTAATTATTGGAAATTCTCGAACAATTGAAATAAACTCCTAAAATTATAGCTACCCTGCATTAATTATTGGAAATTTTGTGAACCAAATTTCCTTATTCTTCTTGCTTTATCTCCTTCAGCAAAAAAGCAGCAGTCAGAGCATTTTTTGACACCAAAGAAGCCATAAATAGACGTAAAGCCTACACAACACAAAAAATGAAGGATATAAATGAGCCAATCGAGCAAGTAAATGGGATATGAGTAGGTTTATGCATCATTAACTAGATATGAACCATTTAAGAACTGCATGATAGTATTGTGAGGAAATATTGGCCAAATGAATCTTGTATTGTATGTACCAAAATCTTATTAGAATCCCATGAATGGAAAGGGAGTATATGGAGTCATCAACTATATCTTTTATGCCATTTTCCAAAAATATTACTGAATGCAGTTATAACTATCGTTTTTAACTGATTTTCCTCTCATCTCATTTGTACAAATTTTTCTTCCATGTTTGGGAATCTAGTGGAAAAGAAACGAAAGAAGACTATGATAGCCTCTTTTCTCAAATTGGAGATTATAGAGAGAATATAATATAAGACGATGGAAAGAGAAATTTGTTAATGAAGTATCCAATAAAAGTGATTAAATCTTCTTAACATTATTCATTCATATGTGAGGCTTGTCTACTTTCCCAACATGGTTTGTTTATAATGATTCATATAGCATTTGGTTTACCTCATCGTCGCCCATGACCACTTCCTTCTCTGCAATGGCACTGAGGGGTATCTTCATTCCCTTGAACATAGATAGGACAGAGGTTGAGGATAGACGCATTACTGTCAGACTGTCCGTTACCATGAAGTTGGACAGTCCTTTGATAAATCCCTTGCTAGTCTTAGCTTCCCCATTACAAGGCTTTGAACTCATAGTATGTTGAATCGTTTTAAAGCGTTGAGTAAAATCCGTATATGATGGATCTGTAGCTTCCTCAATACTAATTAGCTGCTTATCCAGAGCAAGACCTAGCACCAACTTTGAGTTGAGTAAAGTTTCCTTCATTTTCTCAGATTCAAAGAGTTCAACTACAATATCCTGGATGCTCTTGTATAAATTATCCATGCATCCTTTAAAGGTAAAATAAGAATATCTTTTATATAGATAGCCAAGCGGGAACGTGAGGAAACTACAGAGTAGATCAACAAAGTCATCTTCAGCCTCTGCATATAATACTTTATTATTGACCGTGTCAACAATAATCTTCAAACAAATCTTTGCCTCTATCTTTGTGGAGTTACTAGCCATTTGCTGAGATTGATCTATACTTTTTGGACCATTATCCCCATGGGAAAAATTGCGGCAACTATTACTAATTGGGAATGGACCCAAGAAGGCTTCAGTCAGAGGGTTCCTTGACA
Organism: Panax japonicus; assembly: GCA_020205505.1. NCBI lineage: Eukaryota > Viridiplantae > Streptophyta > Magnoliopsida > Apiales > Araliaceae > Panax > Panax japonicus. The sequence continues at coordinate 52,280,120 of CM035106.1, forward strand.
CTAGTGAGCATTTAAGCAATTCCAGAACCTGTTTGAAAGAAAGAAAGTAAGAATGCAGAAATCTGCCTTATTGATATAGACAAGAAAGAAGTACCTTTTCCTTTCCAAATTTTACTGTTCTCTCTTCTAGTGTGCTCCCATCCCCAGCTCCAAGATTCCTAAGCAGGGTTAAGCCAGTCATGGTGGAGAAAGGCCTTACATGAAGGTCACTGCTTACAATAAAGTGGGTGGTAGATTTCAAGAAAACTCGTTCCTCTTGAGGTACGGTGTTTAGACTTGGTAGTCTTAACTCCTCTACCAATTTATGCCCGCAGCGACAACAAATATCATTTTGGTAATAATAACTCCCATTATAACACCAGCCGCCGCATTGATAATACTTATTACCATTAGTTTCATTGAAATTCACTTTTAGTTTCCTACAGTCGACTTCAGGTGCAGTTCAAGGATGAAGCAGTATGTCCTTGCACTCCTGGTTTTGCAAAAAAAAAATTGTCAAGATTCTCAACACTGGCATATAAGTTACCCATACAACCGAATGATTGTTCACCAATGAGTTTAATGATTGGCCCAATGGGAATTGTCATAAAACTGAAGAGAACATCTACAAAATCTTCATTTGACTGTGCAAAAACTACTTGGTTGCTCTCTTTTTCTACCAAAAGCTTCAGGCTTAAGCTTGGTAACTCTTCATTCTCCATGGTCTGAAACAAGAAACAAATTACAAACTAAGAAAGTCTGCACCAAAGATTACATGAAAGTCAGTGTCTATATTTTGTACAATTGATGCAGGACCTTTCAGAATTCAACAGTTTAGAGACAAATCAGGACAAAGTTGTGCTGTTTAACAAATCTAACAGTACCTGAGGACTTAAGAGAGCAGATATCAAGAAAAGAGGACTTTCACAACTATTTTAGTGGTTTCATTTGTCAGAATCACCAAAAAAATAGTGCTTCCTCAGTTCCGGCAACGAGTCCCATTTGAAAATTTTGCAAATATTAACCAGTGTCTAGACTATGTGAAATTGATGCAGGACCTTTCCTAATTCAACAGTTTTGAGATTTATGAGGTTAAATTTTAGTGTTAACAAACTTACTGGTACTTGAGGACAATGCCGGACCAAGATATTTGTGGGTCAGGACATTAATAAAAAAAAAGGCTAATAGATTAATAAACAGCTCATTCAACTATACACAAGACAGTTTGGCAGATGGGTCAAACCGTTTGGTGAATGATTTTAATGACTAGTTTGCCCTTGTTTTATAAACAAAAATAAATAAAAACACACCTGTTCGCCAAACAGTTGGATGGACGGGTTCTTTTTGAAAACCCAGATCGTGTTTTTGCTTTGTCTCTGTTTCTTGTTTTCTTCCCCAAGTTGAACCTTACGTCCCAAACATTGTTTTCCCGCAATCGAATCAATCAACTCCTCAAACTCCCCAAGACCCATGTGAGTGTATGTGTGTGTGTGTGTGTGTGTGTGTATATATATATATATATATATAGAGAGAGAGAGAGTTTAGCAATTGTTTGTAAGCATGAGTCTTAAACCAAAAAGAAAAAAAGAAAAGAAAAGGAACCCCATCCATAACCCATAAGCAGTAGAGCTTCTGGCACCACCTTTCCCACAACATTCAAACACCTTCTATCAAATCCCCATTATCCCCTGAAAGCCTCCTGACCCATATTTACACACACACACATGTATATAACAAGTATTACACAAAAACCAACCATATCCATTTCAATCAGTGTCGCAGAAACCAGGAAGTAAATTTGAGGTAAAGAATTAATTCATGAAAATAAAGTCCATATTACAATAAATAAATGGTGACAACCCGGACAATGAGCGCAGAAAACATGTAGAGAAAGCTGAAGTCAATACTCCCAAAAACAATCTGGGTTTTAAAAAAAATGCCCATCCAACTGTTTGGCATTACAATACTCCCCCTATTTCCAAACCACTTGTGGGACAATATAAATATATAAATACACCTTAGTTGTTCAAATAAACATACTACTTACCTCTATTCCGCAAAAATAAAACCATTTGTAAAACCATAAGCTTTAACCATATACTTTTGTTCCATGTAAATTTCCCGACTATAACTTAAGTAGTTATGACACCATAATTGAATTATGATACTATAATTTTTTACATTTTGTCATTTTATGCCACCATTGTTGAATAAATGTGACTCTGCATTTGGGAAAAATAAAATATCAACCAGCAATTGTTTAGTGGAAAGATGGGCGTAATATTCAAGATACCAACATTTTTCAGGTCCATTTGTAACATCAGTTTACAAAAATTAAACCAAACTTTCAGAAATGGAATTCAACAGTTCTTTTAAGTCAATTTCAGAACAGATCAACCAAAAATGGAGTGAGAGTACTGACCTCTTGCTTTTTTCGCAACTGGGTCGCCATGATTTTTGATATTATTAATTGTGCTGTTTTGGGGGAGATTCAGTTCCTCAAAAACCCTAGCTAAAACCCCCCTAGCTTTTGAGAGTGAGAGTGGGTTTGATCGGACAGTCAGAAATGCAAATTTATTTGGCGTTCATTACTGGCTGCCTGGCTGTGAAACAGTGTACTTCGGTACTTGCCGCCCTTTTGAAATTTGTCTTTTCCCCTCTATATGTTGACTTAAAATTTATGTAATTTAAGTTTTTTGTTTTTTTTTTATAATAATTAGTAATATTGTTAGACGATTTATAATATTTATAGTTACATTCACTAAGATCAAATGAATGTACATCAGTTTTGATTTTAAAAATATTATATAATTAATTTTTTTATATACAAAAAAGAAGTCAGAATAAAACTATTTCTTGAAACAAAAGGAGCGGTAATAAAATATATACAATTTTTTTTTCACCAAAAAACATCAATTATATACTACTTCCTAAGAATGGGCCACTTTATTTAATGTTTGTGAAAATATGCCAAAATGTTAATATTCATTAATCCAATCTTAATTGTTAAATTCTTTAGGACTTAAAAAGGATCATCTCCTACTTTTGAATAAAGCTGTAAAATTAGCACAGTTCAGGCTCGATTCGTACTAAATAGACTAAAAGTTTGATTTGAGTTTAACTCGAAATATAAATAATTTAAATATGAACAAATTTTAAAATTTAATAAATTATTCGAACCTCCTAAAATTGCAATACTATGCTCAAACTCGATTCGAGATCGTGATTGACTTGATAACTAAACGAAATAAATTTTGTAAACTAAATCTGACCAACTCAATATTCGGCTCGACTCGATTCATTTAAACCCTTATTTTTGAACCCGTTCTCAACCTAGTAATTCCAACACCACCAATGGCTCCTCTTCAAAATTCCCAAGTAGTTGGTGTCTTTCGATTGTATTCTTCTTTTTGTGAACTTATTTTTCTTTATATATATATATAGGGTATCAGAGAAATCACAAATATGCAAATTATAATTGTAAACCTTATGAAAGTATTGATTTATACATTCTATTCCAAGTATAATTTTTTTATTATATGATATTTGACTCAGTATTATGACTCGCTTCATGGTATCCATGAGGTCGAGAGTTAGATCTTTGGTGGACTGGCAGCAAGTCGCCTAAAATTCAGACTAAAAAATAAAGTTCGACTCCGCTACCCGCCCCACCATGTGACTCCTCCACACCATGTAAGAATATTTAAACTGAAAAATAAATGGGGAAAGCAGAAACAGCATCATCATCATCTTCATGTAAGAGCATGCACAGGTACATCAAATTAACTCAAAATATTTTCATAACTACTATCATTCATGTAATCAAGGAATTGACTGCTCAAGTATATCACAGGCCAATAATCTCAGGTAAACAATCTTTTTTCAGTACAAACATAAGTAGGCCAGACAAGCTATCACTGCTGTGATGACCCTGGCGCTGCTTGGTGACCGCTGGGGGCTGGTGGGGGAGCGTTGGGCTGATAAGGGGGCGGAGGATATTGTTGATATTGTGGGGGCAGAGGCCGCATATCATACCCATACGGTGGATAAAATGTCTGATAAAACTGACCTTGAGGAGGTGGCATACCTGGGTAAGGATAATGATGCCCTTGTTGCTGCTTCTCTGAAGCACTCATATTCTCACTTGAACCACTAGACGCCCCTTCTTGAGATGGAATAACTGCTCCCATTCTTTGAGGATCCATCGAGGGATAGTAAGCCCTCTCCTGCAGAGGTGGTGGCGGTGGAATATTGAAATAATGCATTGGTTGTGGGGCTTGGTCTTGGGTACCAGGCGGTTGAACAATTTGGTTCTGCTGCTGTGATATAACTGCCCTGGGCAGCAATCCACTATGAGCCACTGCATGCTGCCTTGCTTCGTCTGAGACTTCGGATTCGGGTTTCGGTGCTTGAGGTCTGCCCCACATCAGCTTCAGCCTCAGACCCTTTATAACCAGCTTGTTTGAGAGTTCTTCAGCTGCTTTCTCCGCACCTTCTCTGGTTGTGTAGGTTACGAAAGCACAAGCTCGTTGGAGCACCATTTTTATGGACTCGATTTCACCATGAACGTAGAAGTTATCCCTAAGGTCCTGCTCATTGATTCTTGCATCAAGGCCACCCACGTACAGGGTTCTAATACTCTCATCCTCAGGAGGTTCCAGAGAGGGCATTTCACCTGCCTTGTTGAGTAGTTTCATCGCCACCGGATCATTGACACTGAAATTTTTTATAGAAAAAAGTTAACTGATATAGAACTAAAAATTGCATATATCACAAAACATGAGAACAGAATGAGTATGAATGTTAGAACATACTTGGATAAAAAAGCTGAAAAACTGGTTCAAGAGGCCTATATGAAGGAAATATTGATTTTAGCATGCATCCTCAACAATCAGCTAAGCTATGATATTTTTAGCACTTACCAGGTTTGTTAGTGGCAAAGTAATATAAAGCAATAGGTTATTCATGTGGATATGCCTGAATGTCGTTCTAGTGTCCATGGGCATAAAATGCTTGGCACTAAAGTAAGAACAAAATGGGAACAAGTATGTATCAATGTAAATGCAATTAAGGCTTTGATCTCACATCCCTTACGCTTGAGGACAATAACATTCTACACTCAGTATAATAGACACATCACACACATTAGTCTGCGTTGTGTGCGTTTGGGTGGGTTTTGTTGTTTGTGGCTATTTTTTTGTTTTTTTTTTTTGGGGGGGGGGGAGAAACAATTATGTAACTTACCCATAGTAACGATCTTTAATATTTTGCTGTGGGGAGAAACAATTATGTAACTTACCCATAGTAACGATCTTTAATATTTTGCTGTGACAACTCCCCAGTAATGGGCATCTCATGCCTGTAAGGGCACTCGGCACCTCTTGTGCATTCACCCCTGATGAAGAAACTACAAACATGTGCTTGGTTTCTCTTGTAATATGGCGTTGTTCGTTGAAGCTTCAAAATAGTATCATTTGGCCGCACCTTTCCATATGAAGATTCATAATCCAGACCTGCTCTTGCCTGATATAGAATGATTACATTAGGAATGCTGTAGAAGTAAACAAAAAAATGAAGGAAAAAACGTGCAAGGTACAATTAATGAATTAACCAATGCAAATAGATTAAAAAAGTTTAAAAGGTCAAATATAACATCTATATGCAACAAACACATAAGTTTATACACACACACACACACACACATATATATATAATGAGAGAGGTTCAATCAACCTAATAAAGATTAATGTATTCCAGCAGCCTCCACAGAGTGTGTTAGCACAGTGTAATAAGATAAGAGTTCACTTTCAGGAGGAAAATAAAGTTGAAACTTCTGTACAAAACACCCGAAACCCCACCACGAAAAATAAAACAAACAAAAATATACAACCAGTAACTCAATAAAACTGCTAATTGTCAACAGAAATAAGTGTTTAATGGACAAATCAAGAGTTGTTATTTTTATTTTGTTTTGTGTAATAGAGTTTTAAAGGAACAACATAGTTGCACTTATGCTTCCAAAGAATGGCTCCCAAGAATATTTCTTAAGAATAGTGCCTATAGACTGATGAAGCTCTAGAAGAGCCTTGTGCTTTTGTTGCAGAGTACTATTTTCAACAAACTTCTTATCCGTCAAACTATACTTTCTCTCTGCTCCATAAAATCTTCTTTTCTAATCCAAAAAATAAAGTAAAAAATCTCAAATTACAATAATCCACCTATGTCCTGTACATTGATATACTATATATGTACAACTACATACCTACATATATACATCAAGGATGTGATAGTAATTGATAATATATGGCTATGTACGTCAGTAAAACACATTATTTTACAAAAGCAATTACAGTCGTTCTACTTTAACAACTTATCAACAACAACAAAAAAAGAGAAGTTGGTCTACTTAAACAATATGGTTTGAAACATCATGATTAACATACCAATTGATGGGAATAGCAATATAAATAATGGTGCTTTATTGATGACGAACTAACTACATGTAATGTTCATTTGGTTTTAGATTTAACGTACCCTGCGATCATGCTCCTCTGCAAAGTATTCCCTATTCACGTCACTTTTCGGAATGGAATCATTGGAATTGATACTGAGTGCAGTATCCCGAACCTGAACAGGCAAACCATATTCGAGGTCCAAAAGGCAAACTTGACATACATTTTTCAGCTTGCTGCAAGTCTGGCAAATCTCAGTTTTTTTATATCTTGCATCACGACCTGGCCTCCATCTGAAAACAGTGAAAGGGCGGGTGCAAATTTTGCATTCCTTATCATAATCTGCTATTGTCTGCATGAAGTGAACAAAGTTATGTTTAGTAATATTAAAAACCTAAAGAACAAGATTTTTTTTTTTGCATTCCTTAGCATAATCTGCTTCTGTCTGGATGAAGTGAACATAGTAATGATTAATATCATTAAAAAGTAAAAACAAGAATTCACGTAATACAACTAACAGCTGTAAACATAACAAATGAATGGTCCACGAGAGTCTGGCATGGTATCTTTCAACTGTGAATTAAACTAAATATTTGATAACCTATATACACAAACTTGTTATCAATGAAAATGGAAGAGGCTTTAGTATATAAGTCATTGTTGGTATACATCTGTGCAATTTCACATTTGAGGTATTATAGAAAGATGAAAGTATAAAAGGATTAATGTTGTGGAAAAATGGAAAAGCTACTGATGTTTTGTTTACAAACCGACCAATTGCTTGTTAAAGTTTTCAATCACTAAAAGATTTTAATGGGTGTTTTCTTTTGCTAATTAAGATTCTTTGTAGAGTTATATAAATTGAATAATTTTGCAACCAGTTGACAAAAAATTTAATATTAATGATCCTCTATGAATGACCACCTCTCTGCTTCTCCACGTTGTTTATTTCAGATAGATGTTGCTAGAATTCCAAAATATACTCCTTGGTTAAATAAATATTCAGTAAAATATATGCATATATAGTTTCATAAACAACCTCAAACCCCCGAAATTAAAAGCTACAAATATTCGATCAAAAGTCTTATTTCTATCTAGTCTTAGCAATAATTCAACAAAAAACTAAAGTCTGTAAGATTACCATTCGAAGGTATGGGTTGTCACCAAGGCAAGATTCGCATATGATTGGAAAGTCAGAGCGCTCCCACCCATCAGCTTCAACATCTCTCAATAATCTATGTGCCATAATAATACAGCCTGCAAAGAGAGAAATTTGTGTTATAAAATATTTCATGCTTTCCCCGATTTCTCCATATTTAAACTCTTGAGCCCCGCAAAATTTTTATTTTAAAAAATGGGTAGAAGCGCAAAGGGGCGACACCCATGTACAATAAAAACACAGAAACTCAGAAATCAGAATACAACCATAACCCCAAATTATAAAACCAAATCATGTTCATAAGACCTAAGCAGAACTACAACAAAAAAAACAACAAAGGATATAATCGATCCAGGATCTTGGCTCTTACAAATTCATACACCAATCTTAATTCTTACCAGCTCCAACTACCAAGTCTCACAAGGAAAAAGTAAGGAGAAGAGAAGAGGGAGGGAGGGAGGGAGGGAGGGAGGGAGGGAGGGAGGGAGGGGTTAAAACAAATTTACATAAATGTTTTCTTTAATATATAATTTTTATAAAAAAAAACTAGTTATACAATTTCTATTTTCGCTGTGCTTTATATTTTAAAATTGACGTATTCTCTTCATTTAAAATGCTAAAAAAAGGGCAAAACTTAAAATCAACAATAACAAATTCAAAAATAATTTTGCTTAGCAAATTATTTATTTCTCTAACTGCACTTAGCTACACATTGGAAGTATTACCTTTACATTTTCAACAGCTAACATGAGTTTATATGCATCTCTGCGTGTGTGCATGTTTTGATATATATTTCACATGAAAATAAATCACATATTAAAATAAAATAAAATATAGTTGCTTATAGGGAAGAGAAGTAAAAAGAAAGGTAAATCAGTGAGAGACAGAAGATCAATGAGAATATTTGTCATAGAGGTTGTAGTTGATGAATTCCATGTACCAATGCCTGTCATCCTACTAATGCAAAATACCTATTTCAGCTTATAAACAGCATATAAGCAAAGATAGGTATACTTTATGTCTGAAAAAGCATTGTAAGAAATTCAAAAAAAAATAATGAATTAAGAAAGAACATGAATTGCTGATCCATCTCACCATATCACGAACAATCAGCACCAAATCAATGTAAGCCAAAAATTTCTAAAAGGCTAAACTAGAAACATCATTGCCCTCAACATATTTAGGTCCACAAATAAAACATGTTTTTCTTCTTCCCCTATTGCTAAGTCGGACACAACATACACAAACATATAGGAAGTCAAAAATATAGCAAGAAAATAAGAAGAAGAAAATCTTACTAAATAAACAAGAGTAAGAAGAGAGAAGTATATTACTGAGTTCCACCTAAAGGCTGAGTTATATAATTAAAAATCCCAAAAGTCTGCTCCTTTAGTAATCTTAGATCACAAGGACTTCTATTAACACCAGGACTCATTAATACAATAACATGACAATCCAAAATAGGCAATGAAATTAGGGTTTTTGATTAAAATTTTCCCTACCCAATATCAAAATTCTTATCAAAATCAAAACCCTCGAATTGGGATGTTTCTAATTCGAATTTCCAATACCCTAAAAAAAACTAATTGGCAGCACCTAATATTGTCATTTTGAGAGAGACTAAAAACTGAAAAGTACCTGATTCGATTCTCTCTTAGACGCTTGGGAATGGAAAACAGTCTGCAAGTCCAATTATTACAAGCTGTCGTAGTTATAGCTGCCGGAGACGAGAAGGCGGTGGCGTTATTATCGGTTGGGATTTGGATTTTAACCCTAGGACACAGAGAGATGGATGAGAGTGTTGCTTACTCGTCTTTGACTTCCAAAAAACTTTAAAAAAACGTCTCTTAAAAGTTATTAGGAATTAAAAATCTTTTACTACTTGGTTAAAATTGTATCTTTATTGAATTTAATTTAATATATTTTTAAAATAGTCAATTAATGAAATTATTAACATTTATCTATACCAATAATTTTTTAAAATACTCAATTAATGAAATTATTAACATTTATAGGCTGATTTTTCATTTTGAGTTATCCTAATATATAGGCTACTTACTATTTATAAAATTTAATTGGTTTATTATTTTACTTTTATGCCCTTATAATAAATATTAAACCATTACTATTTTTTTAAATAAACAACCTTCAATATCATTATTTTTATCACCACATTTAATGTTGTTGTATTCTCAATAAAAGAATTCAACTTTTTTAGGCTTTACCAGTTTAACATATTTTGTGTATAAAAGACAATTGTACCAACAATCAATGAAGTTGAAAGTTCCAATGTGATAAGTAAGGAGTAATTAATTTATTCATTAATTCCATATTAAGGGGTATTTGTAGAATTTTTTGTTAAAAATTATCATTTAAATTAATTTTCTTAAACTATATGCCAAAAGAAATCAACCTATAATTATGGGACGGAGAGAGTATAATATTTAAAAATTACTTAATAAGTAGTATCTAAGCTTACTCACGTTTTGCACAAGTTATTAAACTTGTAATATTAAGATCACTAAAGTGTTTTGTAAAGATTATTTATTTTGTCCTACAAAATATTTAGTGGGGTCCACTACTTTTAAAATAGAAACAGAAAAATTAAGGCATAATCCACCATAAATAAAAATGAAAATTACTTCATCCTTTGTCCTCTCCTTTGAATTTCTTAATTTATAAAAATTATACTTAGCCATAACAATTGTTATGGATTGGATGAAATAACTAACTAGTGTAGGCTATAGCCTATATCTGTTTGCAAGAATTATAATCTCGTTATTATAATTATAATTTAAAATTTATTAAGTTATTTTATAATTCTTAAATTAATAGTCCTAAATTTAAATTTAAAAACAAACAAAATATTTGAAATTAATATTCACATCCCAAATATAATCCTTGCAAACAAACTAGTTTAATATTAAGATTTGAATCCACTGGACACGATAGTATATAAACCTTACATTTAGACCTGTATCTCTAATTTGAAGTTAGTCTAATATGATGTCATTAATAAGAAAAATGCTCATTTTTGATAGGAGTATAATAAATTATATCTCTAATTTTAAAACGAAGGGAGTAATAAATATTGATAGTTCATAATAATATGCTAAAGACTAATACTATTATTATATTGTGCTTAGTATTGTTTTGTAATAGGTAATATTTAGAGGTGGCAAATGGGCGGGCTCGGGCCGGGCCGGGTTGAGCGCGGACGGGTCAAAAATGCTTGGGTTTTGACGGGCCGAAAATGTTAGGCCCGTGGTCCGGGTTGGGTCGGCCGGGCCTGCAGGCTTCTTCCCCTATTTTTTTTGCAAAATTTTGCTACATCAATAATAATAATAATAATAAATATTAAAAATAATAAAATAATTTATAATAAATAATAATTCTAATTAACTACATATCTCAATCAATTAAAATTTTAATCACTTTTTAACAAGAGTTTTGTTATACTATATATGCGACAAAATATTGCCTCAAGCTTCATAACCCACAAGTATTAATTTTTTGTAAAAAAAAAAATAATAATTCACGGGCTGCGGGCCGGGCCAAAAACGCCCGCATTTTCATGAGCTAAATAATTGAAGCCTAATGCCCGGCCCGTGGAGGCGGACGGGCGGGCCGGCCCATCCCGCGGACTTGGACCTCTTTTGCAAGGTCTAGTAATATTAGTTTAAAATTATATAGGTAACAATAGTTGAAAATTGTAGTGTTGTGATTATTATTATTAATGCTACCTTTGTTAGAGAACTAAGGGACTACTTCTATATGACAATACAATCGAAAACAAACATTATTTTTGGGTAGTTGATAATGTCCGATCAAATATATATTTTACGACATTTTTACATATATTTTAACAATATTTTTAATTTTTAGCGATACTAATTATATCTCTAATAGCATAATTATAGTTCTAGTTTTATTAGTTATTGAAATATTTTACATGAATCTTATATCGGATAAATTCAAGATTGTAAATGAGTTAATAATTATATATGGTGAAGCTAACTTAATAAATTAACATTTTAAGCGAGGAGGTGGTGGAATAAACATTATTATTAGGATCGACCGTCTACACAAGTGAGTTTTGCATTGGTACAATGGATTATGGATTTGTACAATTTACCTCCATTAGTAACCTTTTTTTGAATTGGATTATGTGTTCTTCTCAATGTTCTAGCTAGCTAGCTAACGATGATCCTTGTTTTTATTACAGGAACTTATGTCGTGCACACTGGTGTAAGCAGGGTTTCGGGATTCTTTTCACATAGAGGTTCATACCTTGTATTCTTTGCATTGACACTTTTTTCAATGCGAAGAATACAAGGTGTGAAAAAGAATCCCGAAACCCCGTTAACACCACTAAATTAACCTCTTCTTTTTTTCTTCAAGTCTACACACAAAATAATTTGAGTTGGTTCAAAAGTTAGATCCGGAACAATAATCTTAGACACATAGCATCATTTTTCATGAACTTAAATCTACAATCATAAACAACATTCCGAGTTCCAAGAATTATAAGATAAACTTCTTGTAGTTGTCTACTACATTCTATCACCACTCAAAGAACAATAAGAGCTAAAGAAAGTAGAATAATAATTTGGCCAATAAAATACCTATTTTATTGGCTTAAATATGATCCAAAATATTTACCGTGATCTAGTTCAATAGTGAGATTAAAACCAAGTTATAAATATTAAAGTGGATAAATATTAGGTGATAATATGTGCATATTAACCTTGAGATTAAACCTAAAAGATTTACCTATTTGTTTCTTATACTGGAGTGTTTCTTATTAGCATGGCCTATATTTAGCTAATATTATGATTAAAGCAATTGCGAGAAAATAATGTTATATGGTGAAGCTGAATTTTAAGTTAAATACACTAAATATGAAATTATAATAATAATAAAAATATTAAATCAACTGTATTGTGCAGCCTGGGTGTTGTATAAAGAAAGTCTGTCACTGTTTTATAATAAAAGAAAGTAGATGTGCCATAGTGATTAATGGAATCAAATACAAAAGTCTTTGATGGGGTTGGTTTTCCCCAGAGCATTTTAGTAACCACCTAAATAAAGTTCAACGATGCCGGAGTTACTTCAAGTTAAGTCATCCAAAGTCCGGCAGCCTACATTTTTCTTCAAGAACTTCCTTCGTCGGTAATACCAAGCATGGAGCACGAGCATGCGTAGTACTACTATAGTAGCAAAATGGCCTCGACAATCTCTGTACATCATACAACTACTGGCTACTTATCATATCAGTATCTTGGCCACCCAGTTCTTCGTAAAGGGAGAGTGGAGACGCCGCAACTCAAAATTACTCTAATACAGTAGTCAAACGATTCACAATAGTACAAAGAGCGGATCACTGGACTCCTCTTAGCATTCACCCAGGGAGATAACAACGAAAACATCATCTATGGACCATTTTCTTGGTTCTGACTTCCTCACAGGGTTAATAATGGCACGCTCTGCTGTTGCAAGGCGATAGCCAATCACAATTTCATCTCTTTGGCGACCCCTGATCATAATATCGTAGAAGCAGAGTTCTTCCTGATCATAAAGATAGAATTCCGATGGTTTGATGCACATTTCATTTCCCTGCGTAACGTAAGCAGACAAATAAGATTTCCTAAGCTCGTATGTATGGAAGATTAAATTTAAAGCAACTCTACAAGAAGATTAAATGAGAAAACCTAAATGCAGCTACATATAAAATTGATCTCTTCAAAAGTGGACTATTGCAGTTGAGCTAATTAATCATATATAGCCCTTCACATAACTTTTCTGGTATATTTAGAGTTCCACTTTCTTGTACGATTCATGCATCGAGGGTGCAAAAGAAATCATGTCCAATATTCGTAATATTCATAATTAACCTTCGAACACACATTAGCCCTATAATGCACGATTCCTGCAACGATATACTATTTAAGATCAGCCTAAGAATGATCAATAAATCTAAATCATATAAATACTGCTAACATTCGCTAAGTTGCAAATGCACCAACAACTTTAATCCCCTACTTGAGTTTCAAATTAAATAGTTTTATCATGCAAAGTTAAGCGATCAATCCAAAATGTTTTCCTTGCCAAATTTCTTTTTCTTTTATAAGTGGTGTACAAAATTAATTAAGAAAGCAATTCTTAATAATACATATATTCTATGTGGATCTTACAGCGTAAATTACAGACAATTGACCTGTTTATCAGGATAATCTTTAAGCTTACAATGTGGTAGTGCAAAGCGTACCTCTTCTGCAAAGAGTTCCTCAAGCACCCGATTTATTTGTTTGTCTTCGGCTACCATTGCAAGAGCCATGCTCACCAGCTCATTTGATAGTACGTAATCACTAATTCTGGTCACTGACACCAAGTTTCTAGTCCTAGAATCCAGAATCTCACTAATTATGATTGATTTATCAGAAGCTTGTTGCATTTCATGTATCCAAGAGCTGTGAGAGAAGCCAGAATGCCGAAGAGGCATGGATTTTCTATCTCTGAACGGGAGGCGTTTTGACTGCAATCCATGAGATAGCTTTGATCATTTTCCAAAGAAAATCAGAAGAAACATTGGCAAGAAGAATGAATATACACTTAATCAGTGCAATTACATGGAAGGCATTTACCATCTTCAAGCACCAATGCTTTTTGAAAGAAATAAACTCAATATTTGTAATAAATAATAGGAACCATCAGAAGAATAAAACTTCCCCCATGGATTCTTTATCCACGCACACCCAACCAAAAATAAGGAAAGAGATGGAAGGTGGAGAGTGGAATTTTTTTTAATTATTTTTTTTTGAGGGGGGGAGGGCGTAGGATACAAGGTTTTATATGCCATGACCTAAGCGCAAAAACAGTAGTTACCTGAATATCTCGGATAAGGAGAAGGGTGGCAAGAGATCGCGAGTCAGAATGCACAATGGAGTCTTCGACAGATTCATCTGCAAGAATTAATATCTGATCCATTTAGAGTTAGTAACTGTAAACAGCAAATAAACCACCCACAAAACAAAATTCAAGAATTCTATTCAAAGTTAGTGTTATCAAGACTTGATGGGTAGGCTAGTTATCTCAAACCAAGGCTAGAGGGTGTATGCCATTATTAAAGGTCAAAGTGTCAAACCCTTCATTTGGTAGTTAGCAAAGAATAAAAGTCTAATCTCCTTATAATACCATTGGTATCAAATCAGTCATTCCAATTGTGCAATTATTATAAACAAAAGCTAAGTAAACCGATCAACGGCATTTTCATACAGAGTACTAATCCAAAATGGAATAGGCCCAAACCCTCCGTTACCATAGCAGACCTCGACTTTCTTTTTCTTCGGGTTGCAACACATCTTACTTCGTGGTCGGATCATGGTTACAATGCATACACACCATTTGAATGTCTGTGTTTTATTTGTGCTTATGTTCTTTTGAGTGCGATGTAGTAACGAGGATGAGGAAACTTACAGAATCAAAAGTCTCTAAAGGAAGATTCTCTAAATGCCGTCTGATGACTGCGTTTCCTTCACGATGTACAAGCTTTATGTTCACTAGCCCGCCAATATCAAGTCCACCATCAGTTAACTTTTTTTCTCTTTCTTTTTCTGGCACCTCATTAAACATCCACAACTCAGAACCTGGGGCCAAGAATGCCTCTAATACCTGACATATGATAAAAAAAACTGCAATAAATTAAATGAACACTTAAAAAATAAGAATTCACAGACAACCATCATCAAATGTCATTATGCTCATTGTTCAAATTGTTTGCACTTTTGCAGCTGTTATGGTTGGGACTGTAGGACAGCCTGCTCACTCAAATAGACAACACCGTCCAACCAAGATAACAGAGGTCTTTATCTCAATTATAACAACTCCATTATCAAATAAATAAGGAAACGGGCAATGATTTGGCACTAGATATCCGGAGGTGTGGAAAGAGCAGCTGTGAGAAGTGAAAAAACTATCAAAAAACGACAATAGTTCGTGGTGGCTTCCACAGAAAGACCCCTTGGTTCTGGCAAACGGATCAGCAAGACAAAACAAATGATTGATAAGTATGAGCAATTACCATAATCATATCATCAATGTCGCGCCGCCATCCACAAAATAATATCTTCTCCGGATATTTTGGTGGGTCAGTTATTTTGGGACAAAGACCCCTTCTTACCTGAATAAGAAAGCATGAATGAGATAAGAAAACAGCTCAAACGTGCTGTTCTGGTGTGCACCAAACACATTGTAGCAAGATGGTAGACACTGTATGTACTTCTACTTCATGGAAGATAAATGCTTTGCTTCTAACTGAAAGCAAAAACAGCAGCTACAAGGTTATTACTAATTCATTGTAAATTACTTTACCAGTTTACTACTTAACTAATACGAGTCATACCCACTTCTCATTTACCAAGAGAAAAGATGCATTGACATAAACCACGAATAGAATCTGATGCTTAAAGCTCCAGTGCTCAACAAACTAATTTTCATTATATACATTTTGAGATACAAAGCAAGGGCCAAACCAATTAGGGTTTTTTTTAAAAAAAAAATTGAGCATTTTAATATACTAATTGATAATCTTAACCAGAAAAAGAAAAAGAAAATGAACAAAGTATTCTGCAAGACTTGTAAAAAAACTGTAAAAGAAGAACTACAAATCAACAAAAGCAGTACCAAAAAAATGAACTGTAACAATGTGTAAGATCATACAAGCTAGAGTGCAAAACTGTAGATTATGTGGCACCTCCAATGAACATTACATGAAAATGTGTGTGCACGCGCATTTCCAGCTATAAGGTTATCCAAATATCTCGTTGTAAACCCACACAGCAGTCACATGCAGTAAGAGTAAAAAACTAACCTCTGGAATGGTACCAGGGGCATATGTGTCATCATCCTCAGCTATGACAAGCACTTCATCACCTTCTTTTAGCACATATTTGTCATCAGGATTTAAGAATATCTTCCCACCATCAGCAGCAACCTTTATTCCACAAGGAATTGCATCAGGGAATGAAATCAGTGCATCTTTGAAACACAGACCGTCCAATTGTGGCCACCTTTTGATATAAAACTCTGCATTTTCAAACCCCAAAATATCTTCCCATATCTGCCATATACCAACAAATTACTCCCAGCAAAGAAGTAAATACTATACAAGTTATTACAAAGATTTTCCAGAAAATCAAAACATTTATGACAAAGGATTTGATCTAAATAAGAGTGCAGGTACCATATTTGGATACAGTACAGCATAAATACTGATGTAGCATAATGAACTGTTTGTCTGCACATGAGTGAATGCCATCTTAACGAATACTGAATCGACCAACTTATGCCAGGCTGTCAATGAAAATGTGTATTTTCTATGATTCAAAATGTCAGTCATATAGACAGACGCCAACTCTATTTTTCTTTTATCTATTCCTGGGAGAAAATTTTAGAACTTTATATTAAATCCGGTCAAAGTTTTAACCACAGAACAGAATGGCAAGGCTTAAATGACTTATGTTTCTTGGAAGGATAAACATTAATAATTGATTACTTGACTTTTTGTAAAGCTTCTCAAACGATAATATTGACACCCAGAGAAAGCCCATTATAAGTACTGCAGAAAAGTGTAAGCACTGACCTGTGCAAGACCAGGCTGCAGAGCACATTGAATCATCAATCGACCAATAACATCATGTGCAACAACTGTTTCAATGAGTTCTCCTCCAACAAGCTTCACAAGGGGTTCATTATCAAGGTCGCTCATCTCTACAACAACATGACCCCTCAATCCCTCTTTTACTCCTGTAAGGCTAAGCACAACCCTCAAAGCATGTGCATCACTCTAACATGAAAGATTTAGAACAAGAAATTAGTAATATGGCTTGGAAAAATTGATGACTGTCAATTAGATGAATTAGTTCATTTACAAGCGAAATGTACCTGATCAGCATTTTCATCAGATGCTAAAACAATGATAGCACGTGCCTTTGAAACTGAAACCTAGGTTACAGGAGAAGAAAAATACATATGATACTCAAAAATAAGTTAACCACAAGAGAGATTGAAAGAGATTCTATACGGTCATCCAATACTTAGCTTTCAAGGAAAGGATTAAAAAAAACAAAAGGAACAAATGTAGGATTCTCTGAGTTACCTTCTTTAGGTCAGCTAATATAAGAGGACTGCCACTTCTACATATAACAGATGTACCCATGAAGTCAAATTCGAACTTTGCTATATCCATCTCCATATCTTCCTTGTCTCTTTCTGCAAGTACAACAATAACACCGCCACCAATGCTCTTATTTGCTATTGCTAGTTGCTTCAAAAGTGAGCCCTGTATCAGAAACAGTAGCTCTTTATACCTCAAATGATTCGATGATCTCAGACTCTGAGCAAAAGCATAATGAACTGTTGCAGCTAGTACATATAATCAGTAGGACAGAAGTTATTATAAGCGCATGCTAACAGTTTAGCTGGTTCAGTAGTTCAGGTTTCCTTAGCACTAGAAAAGCACATATGAAGAAGTTGCAGCTAGTCTGAAACACAAGTTGCAAAATCTAAAAATGAGCTAGATAGGAAATCCTACGCCACTATGTCATATGCAGACCTGCTCAAATATTTGCACCTCACATCTCATTTTGTGTTAGGAGATGCTGTCAACAAGCCTGATTCAATATAAGTTTCATGGGCACCTCTATCAGTAACTTCTTTATTTTGATAATTGCAACTAATGAGGAAGGCAGCACCAATTAGGCTCGAGGACCTGTTAAGGAAGGAGGCAAGGGCTGACAAAGGGGAGAAAACGATAATCTTAGTCTATGATAGAGACAAGTTAATGTTTACTAAAGCATCTAAGTTCAAATACTTTATAAGCAAAATCAAGATTATAGACTCCAACACAGAGAATATAATTCAAAACAGGAGTTTCTTACTAAGCTCATAGAGAGTATTAGACTTACCAATTTGTCACTCCATCCAAGAATTAGTATGTGGTTACTCTCAATGACCTCGCTCTTCCCTTTCCGTAATGAATCTACCTTCTCTGAGATTGCATCTGAAACCAGCCCTAGCATCATGGCAAATATCAGCATGCCTCCTGAACTTATAGATACAGAAACAATCCTTGGCCCAGTGCCAACCCTATCGGCATGATTTCCCGAGTCCGCAACAAAACTCCAAGACAGCCAAAGTGCCTCGGCAAGGCTACCATCACTAACTCCATACAATGCCAAGCCACCAAATCCTATAAGAAATATAGTTGCAAATAGAAGTGCAAGCAATTTTGCATAAGGATAAACTGAGAAACAAACATCCACCATATATGCAATTCTCTTCTTCAGTGGAACCTCCTCTTTGTTATCCTTACTTGCTTTCGAGAGATTTTTTATTCGTGGAAGATCATCAAGAAATTTGTACAACACAAATGGTGTCAGGAGGGTGACCAAAACAGTATACAGAGCGATTGCTCTACTGTCAGGGTTACCAAAATACACAAATGAATTCTCATTTTGAGACTCCAAAACCCCCACGATGTCATTATAGACTATATCTTTATGACTACACAACCTATGAAGCTTAACATTGTCTTCCTGCAAGCAAACAAGCTCCCATTATCACGTGGTCCGCATAGAAATCAACTAAACTTCCCCTTAAACTCCAGTACAAAACCAATTTCCAAAAAGCAGAACACCCTTGTTTGTTTAAAAGCGTAACTATCTATTTGACTACGGTAGGGAGTAAATTTATGAAAAATGAAATTTCTGATTTATGTTTGACATCAGTTGGTAGATAAAATATTAACATACAGAATATTGAGTTTTATTTAATTTCAGACTTGAATGAAATTTAACGTTTAAAATTTGCACTATCAAAAAACACACTCACAGACTCACAGAAACACATCTAAGCTCTTTTGACATGGTTCAAGCATACATACCTGAAGTTGTGTGACTTTACTTTGCAATGAAATTGCATAAGATACAGACAATATACATACAAATGTGAGCTGCAACAAAAATATATATAAAAAAAAACATTAGAGGTAAAAATCATTAGATGCATTACATATTAACATCAGAAATTGCTAAACCTACAATCATTTTGGTGAATAAAATTCCCAACTAAAATTCAGCTACAAAATTTAAAAAGTCAAATATTTTAATTGTAATTTAGTTATTACTTTGTCTTTTTTATTTTTTCTCCAGGAAGAAATCTCACCAAGTTAAGAATTAATGATCTACAGAATCCGGCCCTTCTCCGAGCAATTGATGGAGAATCTGAAGTCGGAACAGGCGAAGACAAAGAAGTGGCCAGAACTTGAACCGGCACCGACTTCAAATCTCTCTCCTGCTTCAGCTTGGCCTTTGGTTTCACTTCTGGCAACACCAAATCCGGCGGAGCTCGATATTCGCGCAAAGTATTCAGATTCGAGGGCATGGAAGCGCTGCGAGCAGGCGAATTCGCCACCGGCACCTCGCGCTTCAGCGATTTGGCAGTAGCTTTGACGGTGACACGAGTTCGAGAACTGTAAGGGCCGAGAAAGGAAGGGTAAACATAGTCCCGATCGGAGACGCCGAATCGCTGATCGGAGAAAGAGCTGGTGGCGGTGGTGGAGGCGGCGGAAGAGGGGGAGGACGACATCGACGACGGGGGAGTGGGAGGAGAGATCGAAACTCGGCGGACGGCGGGGAAGAGTGGGCCGGGGAAGTGAGGGGGTCGAGAATCGTCGGCGATTGTTCTTGATTTCTTGAGGAGAGGGGGTCTTTCGGGTATTGAAGAAATGAGGTTATTAGGGTTGAAATTGGGGTCTTCATTATTGATGTTATTAGGCATTGGTTGAACTAAAAAAAAGACAGTGATTGATTCGGTTATTCTTGTTAAAACGCCATGAGAAAGAGGGGAAGATCGGACGATTTTGGAGAGAGAAAATGAAGAACAGTAAAGACATCAGTGGATTGATGTCGGATCAACCCCGAATTTTCGGGTCCGGTCCAATTTTTGATTTTTTTATTACTCTAAAAAAATATTTATTTTATCTAAAATTTTTATAAAATGAAGTATTTTTAAGTATAATTTGAATGAGCAAGGATCAAGAGTATTCTTCTTAAATAACATTCCTCTTTAAATAGCACTCCTTTATTAAAATTACGTTGTTTGGAGTTTTTTTTAAAAAACAAGTGGGGTCATGAGTGATATTTTTGTAAATAAAAGAAAAATAAGTGGGACCTATCCCTTTTAAAAGAATAAGTACTATTTAAGGAGAATGTTCTTGATCCTCGCTCTAATTTGAATATATACATAAAATAAAATATTCAAATAAGTTTGTACAATCGTATTTTGTATATGTATTCACATTACGCTTAAAAATATTATATTTTATAAAAAATTTAGTTAGAATAAATATTATATATTTTTTTGAGAGATATAAGAAAAGAAAAAAATTTGGACCGGTCCAAAAAAGATTGTCTGCCCAGACTTGTTGCTTGTGTATTCACTTTTCACGGCGGCAGCGGCGGCATCAGCCAATGATAACGTGCCACGTCTTCAGTTTACTAAAGATGGAAAAATTTACTGAATCTAGAGGATCAATGCAGTGCCGCCTTTTTTACTCGTCATCTAGTCATCATTCTTAGTTTCTGGTAAATCAAGAGATTCTGGTATAAACCTTTTTTAGGAAATGTAAATCCATTTAGTCTTTTCCACTTTTGGTCATCATAGTAAATTAAATCCAATGAAATAGAAATTCAACTTTATGTACTTATTTGTATAGTTAACTTTAATGAATTTTTTGCTTAGCACTGTGCCGACTTAATTTTCCCAATACATACATATATATATATATATATATGTGTGTGAATATATATGAATTAATACGAATACAGGAAATTAAAGAAGAGTTTAAAGTAAATGATCGATTGGCTTTTTTATTAGTTTATTTATTGATGAACCCTGTTATATATTAGGAAAGATTTTAGTCGAATTAATTATAATTACCACGTATTATCAATTAGATTTATTACGTAACTCGCAATAAAAGAAATTTGACATGTAAAATAATAATATACATCATGCATTTTCCTTGATTGATTATCAATTTATCATATCACTCGTTAATGTATTACCTTGAGTTGGGTTTATAAAAAATTTAGAATGCTTTGAACAAAAATTATGTTGTGGATGGAATGTTGGCAAAAATAAGTATGTACGTGTAGGGCTGTAAATGATAACTGAAAAATTCGTATTCGTCTGCATCCGTATTCGAAAAAAACGAATATATCCGTATTCGAAAAAAACGAATATATCCGTATTCGGTTTAATGGTATCCGCAAATAAACAAATACAAATACGGATATAGGCGTATTCGTATTCGTTTAACATCCGACCGTAAATATATCCGACAGATAATGAATATCCGGATCCGTATCCGGAATTCGTATCCAAATAACTTTTATATATATATATTATTATATAATAAGTAAAATAATTTTTTTAAATTAGCATTCCATGTATAATAATTAGTTTTCACTATCATACAAAAATTATTTTAAAAATATATCATGAGAATTTTTTTGTGAATTTCAAATGATAGAAAATAAGGATGTGTACATATAATGTGGTGGGAATATTGAAGAACTTAATTAATGACACTAGCTAAATCATTTGTGAATGAGTAACAAAAGAAGAGTATAAAAAATAGATATAAAATGATGTGTCGGATTATAATTAGTGAATATTTAATTTCAACATACACGGATGAGCCCGTTAATTGTCATAATATATCAAAAGCTACCTACGTACCATCACACACACACACACACACACACATATATATATATATATATATATATATATATATATATATACATATATATATACATTATTTTACATTCTATTTTTCTATCCAAACCAAAACATTTTTATTGTTTGAGAAAATTAATTGAAGTGGTGTGATTGTGTGAAGACTAAAAGAATTTAGGACATGCATGCAGTTGCAGTCGAGGAGATGATAGGCAAATTAAGGGGGTGTTTGATAAAAATTGAATGAATCTGAATGGAAAAAACTGTTTGATAACTGACATATCTTAAAGATCTGAATGACATATTTTTAATATTTTACCCCTCTGAAAAAAATTCAAAGTTGTTGTAAATTTATTTAATATTACATAATATAATAGTTAATATTTTTTTATTATTTTTAATTTTTTTTACTTCATTCAGCCAACCATTCAGTCATTCAGACCAAAAATTCAGCCTTAACCATTCAGCCAACACATCTGACCGATTCAACCATTCAGACGATTTTTTTTCAAAACAAACGCACTTAATGATTCAGCCACTTACCGATTCAGCCATTCAGACCCATTAAGTTCTAAACAAACAGCCCCTAAGTATAACAAATAGACAAGCAAGCAAGCAAGCTAGAGAATTGAATATTTCCTTATAATTAAATCATTTACGGAAATTAAAGTGGCATGGCCCAAGCAGCTATAAGAATGGATCTAGGCCTGAGTTATCCCACATCGGCTAATTACTTAATATTGTCTTACTTCTAAGTTCTAATTTTTAAATAGAGTAAACTGTTGTTTTCTCAAGGCCAGACAAGACAAAAGAGAGAATAAAAGAGAGAGAGAGAGAAAGGTAGTGATGAAGTTGCCTGCAGGTTTTCGTTTTAGGCCGAGCGAAGAAGAGCTGATTAGTTTTTATCTCAAACCTAAAAATTTGGGACAAGCACTGCCGTGCGACATTGTGCAGGAGAAACCACTGTACAGCGGCGATCCATGGCTAGTACTGGATTTCGGTGATCAAGAAAACATCTACGTCTTCACAAAGTTGACGAAGAAGAGCGCCGGAGGAAGGAAGAAAGAAGCGGCTGGCGGCGGAGGAGGAGGAAGAGAGCACTTTGTGCGGGCAGCCGGGTGCGGCACTTGGGATGGGCAAACAGGGCCAAAAAAAATCATTGTCAAAGGAGAGGTGATGGGGTTCAAGAAAATGCTGGTTTTCGAAAATCCTAGTAACAGTGCTGCTGCTCCTGGTCGTTATATCATGCATGAGCTCTTCCTCCCGGGAAGCGAATGGGATCGGAGTACGTTCTCTGTGAGATTACCTTAAAAAGATCCAAGAAAAGGAAGAATTTTGAAATTGATCAAATATATATGGTACTGATGGTCAGCCGTCAGCAGCAGTTGAAGAAGAAGATGATAATGAGTCCATGCTGATGATAGGCAATCAAATCCAACAACCCCTTACGCCAGTTGAATATGTTAATGGCGGTCAATATCAATAAAAATAAAAATAAAAATACTTCAATAACTCTCTTTTTCTCTGTAACTCCAAGTTCTCTCTCTATATATATATACTTCAATTTATACCAAAAAATGGTTATCAAATAACAAAGCACATAGTCTGAGCATTATAATGAATATTACATGTCAATAGAGACTTCAATTTAGAACACAAAATGGAATCTCACAAGTAGAATTTTATTGCTAAAGAAACTTTCTCTAGAATATTTTATTTTTTGTCGATTCCTTGAACAATAATTTAAATTCTGCACTGACGAGTACATCATATTACATGAAAATTCTCTCCAAAGGACAAACTCAAAAGGACTCTCGTAAAATGACAACACTCCTTTGATACCGATAAATAACCAAAGTATAATACTGGAAAATACCAAAGGCCTCGGTGGTGTACCCCTTGCAGGTGTGAGCCACTTTACCGCATCCAGCAAGCCACAATATCATTTCTTTCCCTTCTCTACACAATGCACAACAAGAATCGTTACGCTTGCTACTTACATTTCCAAAAAGAACATGCCTTATAATCACTTTGTGGGTTTGTCTTCTTCCAACAACAAATGGATTATAGACTTCATTACTTCATTATCAGCAATCATTCCCGTCTGCAAAGCAAAAAACATAAAATAAAATAAATAAATAAAGAAAAAGAGAAGTTAATATAGTCATGTTTCAATTAAAGGTAAAACGTACCAGGGATGGACCCAAGGCATTGCCGGGTTGGGCCATGGCCCCTACCGGTTTTTTGAAACTCTTATTTAGGCCCCTTAAGGTTTTCTAAAAATCTCACACTTTCAACCTCCTAAATTGATGAGGGTTTCTATACAAATTCAATATAGATGTACTTCATGACATCAAAAAATGTTCGAGTGTCACTTTACTAGAGAGGTTACTCACTAAAAAATCAAATGTGTAATAAATATTTATTTTCTCTACTTTCATAATCATAATTAATTATTAATTAATATTATAATTTTTTTGTAATATTGTAGCCCTTTATGTCTTGAATTCTTGTTTTCGGGCCTGAGAAGGTCAAAAGCATTATATAAGATATTTTAATCCCTCCGTCGTCAAGCTACAAATTTATATTTAGTAGACCTCATACAAGTACAATGAGTGTTTCCTTTCCTAAAACTAGTAGATTCTATTTTGAACGGTAAAGTAGTATTTAATACAAACTAATGTACTTTTAGACGTCCTTTTGTGGACTAAAAAAATATGTTTTTGACATCATTTTGAGGATGGAGGGAGTATGTTTTATGGAAAAAAAAATTTAGTAGAGAAAGTGAATAGAGTAGGGGCGGCAAATAAAGACTATACCTACTAAAGATGATTTTTTTTGAATAATAGTCTCCCAATCCTATGAAACGTCAGATATAGGTCTAAGCACTTTTTACAGCTAAGGACCACAATGAAGCAAAAAGAAAGAAAAAAAATCTCCCTCAAACAATGCAAAGATGCTGATTCTCTAAATACCGACAGTCCTGACTTTATCATCCTGATTTTCCCCACTACCAAATCGCTGAAAAGCAAGCGCCCAATTGAAGAAGTGCACACCCAACATTGACTCTCTCTCTCTCTCTCACACACACACACAAAAGTGGACAAACAGAAATTTGTCCAAACCACTGCCTGCCTGTCAGTTAAATGAATTGCCATTCTCCATTTCGTACTTCAGTAGTGTCATAGTTTTTGTTAAACCAAGAGGTAACCTTATTCATTAAATCATTACCAACTCATTATTTATTTTAGTGTTCCATAATGTTTAGCTTCACCATCTATAGTGATCACATTATACTTTCTTAGTATCACAATAACTAGGCTTTGCCGTATGTTTTACCAGACTTCTACCTCGGTATGTGCATTCCAACCACAGTATACAATCATGTCATAAGTTAGTTACCCAACTCTCTTCCCACTGAGCATGATAGTCTGCTAGCCATTTAGTAAAGCTTTCTAAGATTCTCAAATATATACCAATCACACAATTTGTCAGCCATACTTTCTCCAAATAACTAGTTCTGATCTAATCATTTTGACCAGCATCATTACCAAGCTTATGTTTTCTATACATTCTATAAAATTTATCTTTCTTTGCTTTAATAGTCCTAAATTTTTATAGTCTTCTACTTCTAAATTTTTGTGTGGCTGGCAAGTTTGTTGTCATGTCTTTGTTCATGCTTTACAGGGAAGTAACTAGCATACCTGTGGCTTTCTAATTAGCTCCTTGAGAATAGAATGAAGAGTTAAACGGAGTTCTTTGAAGAGGACAGCAGTTCGTGCCGGTGCCGCCAATTTCAGCCAACCGTCTATTGTGACTATTCCAGTCTGCAAATAAAAAATAATGAATTCATGCACTGTTCTATCTCTCCACCGGGATGGCAAACAAATATAAATAATCAAAGTATATTGATAATCAACAATTCAGCTTATATATGCACATGTTCAAAAGTACATGTCTATGCATTCAAAATTATTATTTATCCAAAAACAAATTATATCCATGCATGAGCACAAAAACAATGATTCATAGATATTTCACCAATCTTTAGAAACAAAGCTTACAGAAAGCACTCCTTGAAGCTAGTTCAATCAACAAAAATATTTGGCTTAATAGAGACTTATATTACTAAGGCGCCATGTGGAACTTGGAAGCAATAAGGAAGGGGGGGGATTAAAAAGTTGAGGAATTTGATTACCGTTTTTTTGTTGTGTCAAAAACTGTGACGATAAAATAATTAGGGAAAAAGTAGATTGTTGAACTTTGAATAAGGGAAATCAATGGAGGGGAGGGGGGCCCATGAGGGCCTAGGTCCCAACAAAGCTATACAAAGTCCCCCTGTATATATGTAATCATAATACAATTTACTTAAAACTTAATGGCTTACCCGTCAAAGTTATACTTGTTACATCCCCATGAATCTCTCGTCCACAAACTTGTGATTTGTTACCCAATCATGAAATATAATTTTATTTGATTTCTTTTCTATTTGGTTTATTTTCTATTTCCTAAAATTCTTAAACCAATATGCAATCTCCAATCTTAATATTAGCTAACTCTGAATACTAAATCTGCAAATTATATTTTGTTGTCCTTCTTTTGAAACTTCTTCTAGAATCGTTTTTGATGTGCTTAGAAGTTTATATTCTGAAGAAGGGAAACTCACAAAGAATGGATTAAGAACGTCTTTGTAAATGAATTCCCATCTTTTCTTTTACTTACAATTTCCTTTTCTTATTTTTTCCCCTTTCCACCTTTAGTTTTGAGACAAAAAACAGAAGATGAACTCTATCTAGTAAAGATATAGGAGAAAGAACAATATTTAATACACACAAGGCTTAGATCTACAATTATCCAGATGCAAATACAATATTCATATCAACTTAGTGTTCTGACACAGCTATAATGATCCAGAATGGCCAGATCTTAAAAGGTCAAAAAAAGTTGTGACATGTGGTGTTTAACTCAAACTTTAGGTAGCATCTGCACAGAATCGCACATACTTCACTGCATTAAAAAGAATAGGTACCTGGTGATGTAGATTTATGGAGCCACCAAAAAGTAAAATAGAGTAGGGGGAGATGATGGTAGTATCTCGCAAAAAAACCTTACTGGTTTCAACCTGAGAACCAAGAAATAGAGCAAAGAAATTAGAATATAAAACCTGATAATGAGATATATTAGAGCTTTGTTAGGGAGTTTGGGGAGACCAGTAAAGGCCCTAATACTCGAGCTAATTAACCAAACCAAAAAGCTTAAGCTATTTGGTCTTGAACCCAAACTTGTATATTATGCCTTAACACTCGCACACTGATTGGAACTATGTCAATATGTAAGTTCTAATATAATCAAATTGCTTCCCCTTAAGTGTGAACATATACTTTGAACACACAACACGCTACAGAGACAAGCGCATGATTTGAGAAATTTCTTAAGAGTCTGTCAAGATCATGGGACATAACTCTAATATTAGATTCAGGGAGAATTCTCAAGTGGGAACTCACCTTAACCAAAAGCTTAAGATATTAGGTTGCCCAAACTTGTATATTAAGCCTTCAACTTCACACTAAAAATCGATCTGTGGGACTCTGTCAGCTCACATTTTACCTTACAATATGATTACTATTCTATTTCAACAGAAGTATATAATATAAGAAAGCCCACGCCCTAAAAGTATCTAAGAAGAGGGAGGGGGGGTCAGGGACTATGAATCAGGGACAAGGACAAGAGATACATATACAACATGATATGGGCACACCAAAACCATAATCTCCCAAAAAAGTAGGGTATTGACACGCATTGGCACATCAATAAAGAAATAAATTTCTTTTATGTAATGTTAGATGTTATAATATCATATCACATAATGATAGTAATTAAAATTTTCAATTTATGAACACTAATAATTCGTAATATAAATAACAAAAACTATATATAAAGAAGGATATATATATAGACACACACACATACCTACATATATATACATGTAAAACATACACCCTCACATGAATACTAAATGGGACCCACATTTTTGTGAGTAAAATCCATTGGAAATATCAAAATTTTCTTGTGAAAAAAACAACTCCCTCGATATATGACAATCAGACCGTAAGTAATTGAAAGATCACCACATGGAGATTTACAAGAATGCAGCAAAACATACTTCAAAAGCTTCATTAAGTTCCATCAACTGCAGGAGAAAAATAAGTTAAATACGCTTTGAACAAAATATCCCCACAAAATCTACAAGTTATAAGATCTTCCGGTTACGCCTCCATCTGCCAAAAGAAAATTATCTTTAACATATGGATGATTCAATTTGTGATTAACCTCTCTCTTCACACTGTACTGGTGTTTCAACTGATTCGAATACTACAAACTGACTCAGCAATTAATGAAACTTGATGCGAGCAAATGAGACTGAAAAACCTTAGCCTGATACTATTATAAGAAAATGGATAGACAAGGTACAAACCAACATACCACAACTGAACCAATTTTCTTGAAACATAGCTTCCACCAAACTAAAATGAGAAAACATGCATGATAACCTTAATTAGCTGAATTAATAAGGTGCAAACCTTTTCAAGGAAGACAAGAAACGGGTATTGAAAAGCCTTTGAGTTACTGTTAACAGAAGAAGGGTGAATATGAACTTCTCTCTTTCCATCATACCAGACAGGGCGACCATGTATTGACGAACCTACAGACTGTTTAAGGCTGCCGAGAGCTGTTCCAGCAATGCCTTCTTCCATGGCAGCTACATTGGGATATAGACCTGCGCATAGGATTGCCTATACCATACTTTCAATATCAATAAATAGACAAGGATTTTAAACTTCGTAGAAGTTCTGTTAATGCAAATAATTTAAATGTCTTCAACTGTCGACGACACTTACAATTGTTATGACTCAATTACAACGCAAATTAGAATGTCCTACCTAGAAAAATGACTACTGAACTTTTAGACAGACTGAAGCTTTTTACATGTGGAGTTTAAGCAAAATGGTTCAATCTTTAAATATATATACAATAAATGAGAGACAGGAAATACATAAAGCATTCTATTTATAAAAAACTGGTACAAGTTTATAAAATTCAGAACAATATCTCACAGAGGTCCTGAAAAATTGACAGCATTTCATAAGGTAACAAATATTAATGGGCTGCAGAAGAAGATCCAGTAGTTCCCTATACAGTCATTACCAGAATCAGCCATGAGTCCACTAGACTATATGTAATGTCAAGTAAAGAGATACTATAAAACCTAAACAGGAATAAACGGCGGTGTTTAATTGAGCTGAGAAGAAAATAAACTACTAGAAACGTCAAAAGACAAAAGGAGGCGAACTAAAGTATACACATGCAATAATAGGGTAAATAAAAGGCAAACGTACCCAAAAACCCAAATGCCCCACCCTATACCAAGAGCCTCCCAGAAAAGATATCTGCACAAGGCTCTTAAAGCAAAGTCTACAAGAAAATCTACAAAATGCACATTAGAGACCAGAATGCCTCATGAAGCCAAAAGAAAAAAAGGGAAAGAGAAAGAAACCGATTATGAACGTGTGGTCCTCTTTGCCAACAAAATAACATCTGTTTTGCTCCTACCAAATTGTCCACCAAATATGTGTAAATGACAAAGTATCATGGTTCACAAATTATGGCATCTAATTCGTCCATAAGGCATGCAAAATTTATTCAATTATTGGATTATTGTCCTGATAGTCAAATCCGCAATGATATGTGGCATTGATCTTTATGTTACACTCTGGATTTTATTCACTCAAAAACACGTGACACAAAAGATTACTAGGTCACAAAAATCTTGATTGTGTCGAGAATCTCACTCGCCTGCATTAAATCTTTTAGTTGCCAAACTTATTTCTTCTCATTATTCAGTCTTCCTGATAGTTAACCCTGCATATCGACATTTATTGTACAGCAATATTGACCCCTAAAATTCTGAAAAAGTAGCAATGAACTTTGTTGCCAGAGTACTGAATGATTAAACTTTTAAAAAAGAAAAAGGACAAATATAAAACTAACTGGGTATGCACCTGAAACATGCAACATTTTGCTTGCAAAATTCATAAGGACACGTAAAACTAAAATGTAAAAATGTCACATGACATGAGTAATGTCCCCTTCATCTGATATCTAAATTAGTTACAAAATGACCGAGGGTACTAAGCACTATTTGATGAATAAACTACACGAAATCATATTAGTTTATCATTTTCAATATACAATATCCAAGGAAGATACTTACCTTCACAATTGAAGAATGATTTGAATGCATATTAAATGGTGCTGACATATCAGAAAACCAATCGTCAAGTATTTCTTTCCTTTTCCCATCCATCTGATACAGAAAAAAACAGTTAACATCCTCAAAAGAAAATTAAGACAGAACCAACTTACTAGAGAGATAAAACTAAAAAAAGTGTTGGGGATTCTAGAGGATTCCAGGAGCATGATTGTAGGAGCATGATTGTAGGAATAATGTGTGGAGTGATATGTGCTAGTCATTGATTTACTTTCCTTATATAGCATGAGTCCTAGTCTATAAAAGGCTCAACTCTTATTTGTACTTGATATAATATGAGGAATAAACTCTCCACTCTACAAGGTATCAAAGCCAGGGTTTTTTTAAGTTTTTTCTCCAAGTCTCTTTTTAATTCTTAATCCTCCTTTCTTTCATTTTTTTCCTTCAACAAAAAAAAAATGTGTTCATCGTGAACAGTGATGTTACTGTTCACCGTGAACAAGAGCGGTGCTGTTCATCGTGAACAGCTGTGGTACTGTTCATCACGAACAGTGACGCCACTGTTCTGCTTTGCTTTGGTAGATGCATGTGAGAAGTACTTGGGCCGTGAAAATTTTTCGGTGATTTAATAACAAGCTTTTGATGTTTCTTTGCCTCGTGAGATTTACTTTGTGATTTGATATATGAGGTATTCGACACACTAGTATATATTTGTTTGGGTTAGGTGTATGTGGTTACTGTTTAGTTGTGAAGTTGTGATCCTTTGTCGTAGTTTGTTGCTTGAGAATATTTAATACAAGATATTACAAGCAAGATGTCAGTAACACCCGGGCCTACTATGAGCCAAAATTCTGGTACATCTTCATCTGACTCTCGACCGTCAACAACTGTTATAGAAGTACTATCCTCATCAACTCAAGGCGTTACCAAATATTCGCAGTGGAGGAATATTGGTTGGCCCTGATTAACAGAGAACAGGGCAATCACTTAACGACAGCAAATGTTTTCGATGAGGCATGGAAGACAGTTGATGCTAGGATTCTCTATCAGATGCTTAATTCCATCGACAATCAGATTGTTGATTTGGTTACTCATTGATATTGTCAAAGAATTGTGGAAGTACTTGGCGGTGTTGTACTCGGGACAAAATAATCTTACTCGTATCTAGGAGGTCTCTCAAGACTTTTATAGGATTCGTCGAGATGGACGTCCACTTGCACAGTTTTTTGCTGATTTTAAGAAGATGTACAAGGAACTCAATTCATAACTCCCTATTACCGCAAATGTGACACAAATGCAAGTGCAACGTGACCAGTTAGCAGTTATGGGTTACCTAGGTGCTCTTGGATAAGAATTTGAAACTGTTCGCTCCCAGATTCTTAGCAGACTGACGTACCATCTCTTACAGATACTTTTGCCCAAGTTTTATGTGTCTCCCGTGATGCTA
Organism: Panax japonicus; assembly: GCA_020205505.1. Taxonomy (NCBI): domain Eukaryota; kingdom Viridiplantae; phylum Streptophyta; class Magnoliopsida; order Apiales; family Araliaceae; genus Panax; species Panax japonicus. Next base: position 52,312,228 of record CM035106.1, read on the forward strand.
CCCCTACAGTTGATTCTTCCGATAAGTCTGTTTTACTTGCTTCCTGCGGGAGAGGTACATGTCATAGTGGCCCTGCAAATGCTCGTGGCTGTAGGTTTGACGGTCGTTCTCGAGGACGAGGTCAAGGTGATTTTGGATGCAGAGTGATTAATAGGAGTCAGAGTTCAGACAACAATGGAGGGACAAGACTAGGCAAAGTTTGTTATCATTGTGGAGAGCCCAATCATTTTCAACGCTTATGTAGACATCTTCATAATTGGGGACAACCACAATTTGCAAATGTGGTTTCTGGTTTGGAAAGTGTAGGACATCTTCTGTTCATACATCATCCGAGGAAAAGACAGTGATTATGACCCCAGCAGAGTACGATGCCTACACGCAGTATCAGGTTTCTCAACAGCCATCGTCTACTTCCACCGCTACTTTTGTTCAAACATGTAATGCTAGTGCTAGCCTCACTACCTCTCATCCTTGGATAATAGATTCAGGGGCATCTGATCACGTGATAGATACATCTAGTACTCTCTCTCATTTTCAAACTATGTCCCCTATTCCCAGTGTCACTTTAGCATATAGTTCCACGGTCACTGTAAAGGGCACTGGCACTACTACTTTAAGCCCGTCTCTCTCATTAAACTCAACACTATATATACTTGACTTTTCATTTAATCTTCTTTCTGTGAGCAAATTAACAAAAATTTAAGGTCGTGCATCGGGAGGTTTATATTTGTTCGATGATTTAATCGCTCAACCTATTGCTTGTTCTAGTTTCGCTTCACCACTTCAAGTCCACTGTCGATTGGGACATCCTTCCTTAGCAAACTTGAAGAGATTAATGCCTTCTTTCAATTCCTTGTCTAGTTTAGATTGTTAATCTAGTCAATTTGGGAAACACCATCCTGTCTCATTTTCTCCTAGAGTCACTAAAAGGCCTGCGCACCTATTTGATTTGGTTCATTCTGATATTTGGGGTCCTTGTCCAATAGTGTCGCAACTTGGTTTTCATTATTCTGTAATCTTTGTGGACGATTATTCACGTGTTACTTGGCTTTATTTAATGAAAAATAGCTCTGAATTGTTTTCTATTTTCTCCAATTTTGTGATTGAGATACAAACTCAGTTTGGCAGTACTATTCGTGTATTACACAACGATAATGCTCTCGAGTATTTTTCATCTCCCTTTTCTACTTTCATGACTCAAAGAGGCATTATTCACCCGTCCTCGTGTATTGATACACCACAACAAAATGGTGCTGCGGAGCGCAAAACCCGACATATTATGGAGATTACACGTGCTTTAATGTTTGAAATGCGTGTTCCTAAACCATTTTGGGGAGATGTGGTTTTAATCGCGTGTCATCTTATTAACCGCATGCCTTCATCTGTATTACATGGGACTATACTTTTTTCTTTGTTGTTTCCCTCTCAGGTTTTATTTTCTTTGCCCCCGAAAGAGTTTGGGTTGTTTGCTTTGTTCGTGATCATCGTCCTAATAACACAAAGTTGGATCCTAAAGGTGTTTATTTGTTGGCTATTCTCGCTCTCAAAAAGGTTACCGTTGTTATTCTCGTGATCTTAAACGATATTTTGTTAGTTCTAATGTGACCTTTTTTGAGTCGACCCCTTTTTCTTCACAGCCTCATTCCGTTTCTGATTTAGATGAAGAGATACCTAGTTACATCATTTGGTCTACAACTCCTCCACCTCCATCTCAATCAGTTCCCGAGATTCGTTATTTATATAGTCGTCGTCCCAAAATAGATATAACGCCTAATGATGTTTCATTTTCTTCGTCAACATGTATGTCCGATGATCCTGGTAAATCTCCTTTTGATCCTAACCTGTCTGATTTAGATAAATCTATTGCCCAGCGAAAAGGTAAACAAAGTTGTATCCAACATCCTCTTTCTGCTTTTATCTCCTATACTGGTGTTTCTTCTGCCCATAATACTTGTCTATCTACTATTTCTGTTCATCCTCTTCCTAAAATAGTTAAGGAAGCACTATCTAATTTTGGTTGGAGGACAGCTACGGAAGAAGAAATGATAGCTTCAGAGAAAAATGGAATTTGGGAGTTGGTGATGCCTCCTCCAAATACATCGATTGTTGGTTGTAAGTGGGTTTACACAGTGAAGGTAAATCCTAATAGTTCTCTTGCTCGCCTGAAGGCTCGATTAGTTGCAAAAGGATATGCTCAAGGTCACGGTATTGATTATTCTGAGACTTTCTCTCTTGTTGCTAAAATGACCTCTGTTAGATTATTAATTTCTCTGACAGCTTCTCATCATTGGCCTTTACATCAGTTGAATGTCAAAAATGCTTTTCATCATGGTGATTTAAATGAAGTTGTATTTAAGAAGCAACCACCTAACTTCGTTGATCAAGGAGAATCAGGTCTGGTATGTAAACTCAAGAAGTTCTTATACGGCCTGAAACAATCTCCATGGGCATGGTTTGAGAAATTTACACAGGTTGTTCTTTAGTTTGGATTACTTCGATGTGATAGTGATCACTCTATGTTTCATCGTGAGAGTAGTGCTGGAAGAATTTTGTTGGTCGTGTATGTTGATGATATTATTATTACCGGTGATGATAACCAAGGAATAATGAAATTGAAATCTTTTTTATGCAAAAATTTGAAACCGAAGATTTGGGAAAATTGAATATTTTTTGGGTATTGGGGTGGTTCAATCTAATAAAGGAATTTTCCTATCTCAGAGGAAGTATGTCTTAAACAGCAAGGAAGTATGTCTTAGACTTGCTGCAGGTCTTCTTGGATCAAGGTCAGTTGACACGCCCATGGATTCAAGTTAAAAGTTAACAACAGGGGGAGATATTTTAGAAAATCCAGAGCAGTATCAACGACTTGTGGGAAAACTTAACTATCTCACTGTTACTTGTCCTGACATTTTGTTTCATGTTAGTGTTGTTAGCCAGTTCTTATCTTGCCCTAGATCTTCACATTGGGATGCAGTTGTGAGGATATTGAAGTATCTTAATAGAGCACCAGGGCGTGGATTGGTCTTTCATGATCATGGTCATATGAGAGATATGAGAGTTGAAAGATTCTCCGATGTTGATTGGATTAAATCTCCAACGGAAAAGAGGTCTACAACAGGGTATTATGTGTTCATTGGAGGTAACTTGGTGTCATGGAAGAGTAAGAAACAGACTGTTGTGTCCTAATCCAGTGCTGAGTCACAGTATAGAGCAATGGCTCACGTAACATGTGAACTAATATGGTTGAAACACTTGTTGAGTGAATTGGGGTTTAACAAGCTACTACATATACAACTTTGGTTGACTGTCATCTAATCCAGTATTTCATGAGAGAACCAAACACATAGAAATTGGCTGTCATTTTATTCGGGAAAAGATACAAGAAGGGATTATATCCACTAATCATGTGAAGATCGGTGATCAGCTTCCAGACGTGTTTACTAAAGCTTTAGGGTCGGCTCTATATTTGTAACAAGCTCGACATGAGCATGATTTTAGGAATAATGTGTGGAGTGATATGTGCTAGTCATTGATCCTTATATAGCATGAGTCTTAGTCTATAAAAGGCTCAACTCTTATTTGTACTTGATATAATATGATAAATAAACTCTCCACTCTACAGTACATATCCGTGAAGAAAAGGCCTCTAAGTAATAGTTCTAGAATAAACAAATCAAAATCAAAATCAAAATCAAAATCAAAATCAAATTCAATAAGGGAAATGTTCCAAGCACTCCGATGAGAATAAGCAAGTTTTTGAGATGATAGGGTATGTATAGTTCTAATCTCGATCAACAATAACAAATTTACAGTGACAATCGTTTTCCCAAGAACCAGATCAATCGTGTATTTGTCTGCATGGAGGCAAAAGTGTCTCACTGGTAGACTCTTTAGATCTTTGTATTCCAAAGTAATACATAACATGGATGTTACAAATAATAATTCTATTGTTTTTTGTATTTATTTACTGACATGCTTCACATAATGATAAACTAACACCAAAAAAATATAAATAACAAATTAATAATTCAGAGTGAATCAAACTATTGCATTTGCTTAGTCTACAGACATTTAATACAAGTCAAGTCAAGAGATTCAACAATTACATATGTTAGGGTTAGAGTGTGTGTGTGTGTATATATATATGTTGTCCCCCGTCGAATACCTTGAACTAGTATGTCTAGTATATAATGACAACCAATTGGCTTTGAGTTAGAGAATTTCATGTCTTTATATACTAGACTGGGGCCCATTCTAACATGGCATCAAAGTGAATCTTTTTTTGGGCTACCTAAATACTCTTATTGTCTTCCACTCTTACCCCACTTGTAGTCTACTTCTTAAGGGTCAAAAAGTTGTTCGTGATTTACTAGCTCTTCAAGGCCATAGTGTCATTTCTTCTTTGTACTAGTCTTGTGTCGGATTCTATATTCTTCACGTACACGTGCAACTTTCAATACCCTCAATAGTTACACGTGAAGGGGAGTGTTAGAGCATATATATGTGCGCGCGCATGAGTGTGTATATATGTTGTCCCACATTGAATACCTTGAACTAGTATGTCCAATATATAATGATTTGGCCCAACTCTTCTCATACTAGATTTTGAGTTAGAGAACTTGATATCTTTACATACTAGACTTGTGCCCATTTTATAAATCTAACAGTTACAGAATCAGCATGAAATGCAAAAGGTTGAAAACATAGCCAGATAAGTACATAGCATATAGCAGAAGTACCTGATAAGTTTTCGGAAGACTTATGAGACCGATATCTGCTAGCAATGTTCCAAACTGTATTCGCATGTCCCTAATGGTGAATAGGTCCGATATGAGAATTGCCCTCAAGACACTTACAGATTAATCACTTGCAGAAAATTTTTAACTAGAAATAATTACAAAATCCCTTAAAAATGAGCTATATAGGAACTCTTTTTCCTTTTGGGATTTGGGGGTCACCGCGGCCGGGGGGGTGGGGGGACTGGTAGTTAGGAAGAACCAAACTTTCTAATGAATGCATCACTTTCTAATAAGTTTGACACCAATTTATTTGTTCTTTACAACCCTATAAATTGGAATGAAGAAACTATGCATTTCCAGGATACAGTGAAGTTGCATGATTTCCAGGACAAGAGAGCAAGTTACAAGAGAAGAGTCTATCTGAAGTTAGCACGCGTTTCAAGATTTTGTGGTTAGTTAACAAGCAGACAGTTATTGGTAACTTTGCAAAGAGTAGCACAAAGGACAGCTGAAAAGAAGCAAACCTTATCATGTACATAACTGAACTGCTTAAAAAGTATGAACTGCAGAACCTCTGTGCAGATTTAACTCCATTCTGCAAGGAAAAGAAATTATGATGCCAGTAAGAATTAATCCTTGGAGCAGCACCATGCCACATATAACTCATAAACCAGACCTTCAAATAAAGGAATGCAAACACATGTAAATGAAATCAAGAACATTCTAAGGTGGAGTTGTGCTTCATGTAATGCCAAAAAAATCACATATGGTTGAGAGCAAATCCTTTCAATTTATTGGTTTGGAGCAGAATAATTTAAAAATAAATAAATAATTTCTAACTGATACTATATTGGGCAAGGCAGAAACCTGAAGTGAATGGAAGCTATCTAAAAGAAATATGGGTTTTGGTCAATCACGTGTCACAATATTTATTAAGAAAAAGATTTTCAAGCTATATTTAAACTTACAAAATTCTTCATCCAAAATCTACCTATTTAAGAATAGGAAACTTTTATCAAGTTTTTTTTCTTTTCTGGTTTTTTTTTATTATTTTTGATAGGTAAGTTTGCCGCAAGTATGAGGATTGAAACCAAATGCCTTCATGTTATTCACTTAATTCTCAAGGCCTCTCCCATTTCTCCCACCCCTAGGAATTGGGAAACTTTTTATAGTTCAGGGATGAACTTTTGATGTATAAAGTATAAACTTCGTGAAAAAGATGATTGAAAAAATACTTTAGCAAACTTGGGTGTGGACCTAAGGTTCAAGTACCCATGTCTCAAAGACAAGCACCTCTAACATATGAGAGACTGATAGGTTTCCACTTGTTCTTTATTTCAAATTTGGATACATCTATCCATGCATCTTCTCTATAGTCGTGTCATAAAGACTTTCTCCTCCTCTTCTTGCTTTGGAATATAGAAGAACAAGAGATAAATTACTCTTCCATGTACATGCATTGATTACTTTAAAGGACATGTCAAATGAAAATGGCTTTAAAATAATTAACCTCGCATAGAATCTTTTCCCACTTTCTATATGCAACCATCATCACCAAATGGTCTGACTGTCTGTTACCTTCATCCGAATCACTTGCACCACCTAACTTATCAGTCAAAAGAGACAGTTTTGCTCTTTCAACATTTTGCCTCTGCAATTTACCAGTGCATATTCCATTATATGATTATATGTACTTTGCAATTACAGAAGATAGAAGTAGTAGAACATAACAAAAAAAAACAGGAACCTCGTCTTTTGGATACACAAATGGCGATTTATAGCTCAAAAATGCTGAGATAGAAAGAATAGGTGATAGGCAACCAAATATCCCACCATATAACATCATCTGCAGTTTAAAGGTAGTATCAGTAACACTTCAAAAGAAGAATTAATAACACTTGTTCATAATACACACACATGAATCACACAGTGTGTGTTTGTATGTGTTAGAGAGAGCCCTAATTGCTCTTATTCCAAGGGGCTAAGATAGGAAAGGTATATGTATGTATTTGTGTATGTATACTGAGAAAGTAGAGAGAGTTTTAAACATCTGATAGCAATCAACCTTTCTGGAAAGAGGTGCCCTTAAAACGAGTTCCAAAATATTTGGCAAAATACTACAATGGAATTATTCCTTGTGACAAACAAACAAATGGTCAATTTGTAAGTTGTCCCAAAGGTACGCTCAAAATCTGTAAAGATGATAGAATGGCAAGATAGACTATACATATCAGAAGAGGCACTCACAAATCCATGCAAGAGAAAATTTTGAGAAAAAATATACTCTCTTCATCCAAAATTAAGCGGGTGGCTTTGATAAACACATTATTGGACGACCAGAGTAATGATTATTCTACTTTGAACTATAGCCCTTAGATATATAAAAAGAAGAGTTTGTGTTGAATCACATGACTTATTTTGGCACATTCCAAAATGAAAACTGATGCGTTTAAATTGGGGCAGAGGGAGTAATAAAATTGGTAGCATGACATTTTTACTTTAGAAATTTGGATCTGAAAATTTCAAATCCTTGTCGTGAAGAACCTGAGGTACGTCTGGTATGGTACCATATTAGGTCCACAAGTCAATAAAACAAATGGAAATTATATGGTTATAGATATAAAAGCATCCAGTACCATAAATTGAAAATAAATGTCAAACGCCTGCAGGCTGATAAGAACGTTACCAAGATTTGGCAAGCAAACTTGTTTAGGAAGTACTAAAATACAATCAACCAGAAAGATAACTGAGAAACAACTAGACCTTAGGAAAACCTTGAACAACAGGAAATAAATTAGTAAGATAATAACCAAAACGCTATGAAAGATCTTGAAAGGGAAAGGATTGGGGAACCATTCATGTTTCATGAGCTCATAAAAATAAATTTCTGGACATATTAAAAGAATGAGAAATCAATACAAGAAAAAGATAAATTTCTAAACATGAATTTAATTTCATCAGAAGTGAGGGTTCTTTCAGTGAGTTGATTCACTAAACAATATTCTAGTAAACAAATTAGAAGAAAGATTAATTTCTAAGGATCCACGCTGTTCTATCAATAGCAGTCACTAACTAAGCACTAAAAATCCTTTTCTTCCAGAATCATAGGGTAAAAAATAGTTTAATGCACACCTTTCCAATCAATACATCCACCGGGAGTTTTGCCAAATGATATCCAAGAGGTGTCAACTCTTCATTTCCTTCAACGGCACCAACCTAATCATAACCATATAGGATGTTTCATGAATTAATCAAAAAGTATTACATAATATAGTAGAAATTTAAACAGCATAAGTGCCTAATGTGCATTCCAAATACAGTAACTTAGAAATTTTCAACTCAGTTGCACCAATAAATCACCAAGTCACTTTGAGCATAATAGAGCTTCTCCACATATAGGGGAGAACAAACAAAGAGGCACAAAACACTATCATTAACGTGACACAGTCACTACAAGAAAAAGCTTTAGTTCCGACGGAATTATTTTTGACGGACTACATTCCCTCGGAAGTAGTGTAATTTCGACAGATTAATTTGTCGGAAATAAGTCCCTCGAAAATAGTATTGGTTCGACGGAATTCCGTCGTAGATAGGAGACAACTCTTAGCGCCAACCTTCCCGCCAACACCTACTCTTTTTTCGACGGACCCACGTTTAATATCGACGGAATGTCCGTCGGAAATATATTAATTCTGAGGGATTTATGTTCGACAGAATTTCCGTCGGAAATAACTTATAAAACCTTAAACACAGCAGCCGCCTCTGCACATTCTCATTTCTCTCACACAACAGCCGCACGACTCCCTCTTCTCTCTGTCACTCCACCTCCCGGCCATCTTCTCTCTCCAGCTCACTCCGGACGCCGCTGCCTCCACAAACGCCTCCCACTGTCAACAAACGCCGCCACCGCCTCCACACACAAATGCCTCCACTGCCTCCGGTTCACTGTCAGCTATTGCTAGGCAGATTGAAACCTTCAATTAAAGGTAAGTTCAAATTAAATTTGTAATTTGTTTTTGTATTTGGGTCTGAATTTTGTATGTGTATTTGGGTCTGTCATCATTTCAGTCATTGTTTTTATGGTTTATATGGATGGGTTTGAATATTAGAATAGTAGGACATTTGAATGTTTTGTTGTTGATTAAATTTGGTAAATTTGGATATAAAATTTCAGATTACTACTAATTTGGATACATGGTGGAGATTACTGAATATATATGTTTTGAGGAGTTGTTGATATTGCTGAAATTGGGAATAATTTTTGAATGGTTCATATTTATGAAATGGTAGAATAATTTTGGAGTTGTTTTTGTTTATGCAATTGTGATAAAGTTTTGAGTTGTTCATGTTTCTGAAATTGGGATTACATTTTGCTGAATTAGGGAACCGTATACTGAAATTAGGATTCACATCCTTTGATTTGAGATTTCATATTATTTTTTGAAACTTCACAACATTGATATTAGGATTTTGTTGGTATTTTATAATGTATTTATTATTTTCGACAGAATTTCCGATTGAAATTTTGTCAGCAATATTGTTCAATTGCTGCCCTGTTGAAGGACTTTACATATATTCTTTGAAGGACTTTACATATAATCATGAGCATTTATTTTAAACATTAAATCAAGATATGCACTCTTCCAACAGATTACGTTTTGGTTGATGTGTTGCAATCGTTTTTAGCGCTACTTTGAATATTTGAATGTATGATACGGGTTTATATTACTATCTGTATACAGGTTGAATATTTGAATGTGTGATACAGGTTTATATTATTGTTTGTATTGGGATAAGACAGGTTACCGGTACATAAATGGGATTAAACACCTGGAAACTGCACTTTTAAAATTTATATTTAAAAAAATGTTATTTTCGACAGAATAAGCTATTTCCGATGGAAGTTCCGTCGGATTTAATGGTCTGCCAAATTTCAATAATTATTAACGAATTTTAATTTTCAGTCGGGAATTTTCCGTCGAAAATAAATGAAGCTGATACTCGACGACATTATTTCGTCGTAAATAGCTTATGTTCCGTCGTAAATAGCTTATGTTGGACGAAATTCCGTCGGAGATAAGTCCGTCGTATATTAGATAGGTGCGACGGAATTTGTGACGAATCTTATCTTCGACGCGTATATATATATATATATATATATATATATATATATATATATATATATGACTGATCTTTCGACGGAATATTCCGTCGGAAATAATCTAATTCTGACAGAATAGACTTATTTTCGAAGGAATTTTCTGTCGGAAATAAGGTTTTTCCTTGTAGTGAGTCATCATCCAAAATGCAATTTCAATACTCTAGATCAAATAGCAAAGAATTTAATGTTTCGTTCAGTATAAAGCAAGATTAGTTAAGTACCTCATATAACAAAGAAATGGCTGAGGTGATAGCCTCTTCCCTTGGAGGTTCTAGAGCCTGAATAAATCATTTTACATAGGAAAAAATTATACAAAACAATAAAATATAAAAAAGGCAATACAAATTTAGAAAATTCTTTCCTCAAATATAATACAAATCACCTTTGACAAAAAAAGCTTTATGTTACCAAGAGAGAGCAATTTAATCTGCAAACACAATTCTACCAAAGGCATCCGCAGCATCTCAGGTTGCTTGACATAAAAAAGAAAAGACAACAAGTGTGGTGTGACCAAAATGAGTAACGTTAACTATCAATCCATAAGACGAAAGATGAAAAATGCACACACTACAATATTTTTCCGGAAACAAAGTTACCTGGAATGGGCGCATAAGCAATTCAAATCTATGACGTGTATACAAACAAAAGCAATTTCCAGGTTTTACGCGTCCAGCTCTTCCTCGTCGTTGCCTTGCATTTGCTTGAGATATCCAATCTTCAACCATGCTGGTCAATTTCTAGTTCCAACCAAGTAAAACACTTAGAGCCAACGACTGACAACAAGATGTACAAATTTTATATGATATGATTGCAGGGTCATATTAGCTTTTTCGATTTTATTAAAAAGAACTTGTAACTAGAAAAGAGAGGATACGGTAAAAACCACAAGGACATTAAGTCCACCCACCCCCGACTAGTGGAAGAGAAGACAAAAATATCACTTACAAAAGTGCAACTTTCCAATATTTACACAGATCTATCACAGAGGTACCCCTAAATCCCCAAGGCAGAAGCCCAAGAAGGGATGCCAAAATTATAACCTTATCCACAACAAATTAAAATAGAAATAGCTCCCCTCGAAATAGTCACCACGCTCATTTAAAATTCACCATAATCACATTTCCATAAAATTTTTGTAATCTTTTTCCTTCCAAACCCTGGGATATGAATTAACAACATATCTAACACTGAAACAGGACAAGCCCGCTCCTCAAATACTCCGAAGATACAACTGCACATGAAAAATAATGGGTATGATCTCATTACTCTGGTAACATAAACAAATGTCCAGAGATGGGGTCTTATAAGATATGTGATCCTCATAGAGATCCTTAATATTTCATCTTTGTAATCCAGAGACCACATAAAAGTCTTGTCTTTGGAATGAACCTTGTTTTCCAAATGTATGAAGCCAATGGAAACAAAATAGGAACTGCAAAGTGACTCAACATAAAAAAACAGTATTCGATCTGAAGTCCAGATGCACTGATGGAAGAACACGTCTATACTAAATAAAACAAGTTAAACACAGATGTCATCTCAATGGACTCAAGATCCGTGAGAAACTTAAAGAAATGGAAATCTCAAGAAATGGAGTTACCATCATGCTTTATGAAACTGAAAATGGCAGAATCACGCAACGAAAAAATGTGATACAAACAATTAAAACTCAACTTATTAACTCCCACCCAAGTGTCCTCCCAAAGCCATCCTCATTACCCAAATTACGAACAAAAGAGAAAAATTCATAGGAGATGAATTCTAAGAACTTGCATGGACAACAAAAGTCTTAGCGTAGCATCCCATCCATTCAACTGAAGTCAGAACTTGCTCCTACTTTCCCTAAGCCAAAGGAACTGAGGTTCCAAAGTAAATTTCTAAAACAACCTACCCACCAAAGTAACTTTCCATTTTTCCCAAAGAAACAATTTTTAAGGACCGAATTACGCATCCCAAATCCCCTCTTATTTGTACAGGCACATTACTTCCCACCAGCCAAATTATTCTTCCTCCCACCACTTGTGCCTAACCAAAAAAAAAACCTCATTCATAAACACAAACGAATGCTGCAAAATGTAACAAAGAAGTAGTTGATGGGATTTAAAGTAAAATGATTTATTGGCGGACTTATTAAAATTCACAATTCTTAATTTGATAGCACATAGGATTGATTTGCTAAGTAAACCTTTCTACTTTAAATGTATGGCAACATTTTACTAGATGTGTTAAAGTGGTTTTAGCTATAATCTTTTATCTTTTTAAGATGGAAAACAAAAAACATTTGATTAGGAGAAAAAGAAGATAGAAGAAATTAGTTTGAAAATCCTCCTAGAAAGCAAAAGGGGAAAATACCAAGTCATTAACAAAGGACTGTCCTCCAATTCCTATTTAGATCCGAAAAACTGAGGTCCCCAAAAATCACTCCACCCCCCAACCACTAACACATAAAATATAAATTATTGAAAGTTGTTAACTTGCAGTGTAGTACTAGTAGGTGCAACTGGGTTCGAGGAGGAATTGTAACACCTACTTCTTAATGCAGTCATTTTGTGCATAGTATCTCAATAAAAACCTATTATATGCCATATGTAGCATCAGCACTCAATAAACCCCCTAAACTCTCTTTTTCCCTCAAATAATTGCTACTCCCCTACAAACCAAGCATTGAAGAAAACACATATAAATAAATAAAAGCATCGGCGGAAGTGAAGAGAGAGGGAGTGAAGAAAAAAAATATATAGCAACCCACCAAAACTAGATTTGCTGCAATTAATGGTGTAAACGAGTCGAACCAAAGCGAACAGAGAGATGCTCGAATTCGACTCGAAATGATAAATTCGTACTCGAATTCGATTCGAATTTGAATTGTATTTGAAAATTTCTACTCAGATTCGATTAGATTCGAATATTTATTACTCCAATTCAATCCGACTCGGATCTAATTACATTCAAACTACTCGCGAGCTTTAAATTCAAGTTCGAATTCGAGTCTTCACATAATAACTAGTTTTATAATAAATTGAATTTGTTATTTTACTTAGAAATGAGAAAATATATTTACTATTACACTTTACAAATATAAAATCACAATTAAAATTAAAACAAAACAAAATAATAATTATTATTTATCCTAATTTGATTTAAATTTGTATATATTATAAGAGAATGTATGGAGCATCTAATCGAATCTGTATCAATCGAGTATGTATCAAATCACAATCAAGAATTTGAGTAGTTTGAATATTAAACGAGTCGAGCATAACTTTGCACAGATTCTACTCATTTTTATTCGAACTATTTTTAATACTCAGATTTGAATCATATTATTAACAAATCCAAGTATCGCTCGTATTTTTTCGAGTCGAGCACGAATCGAACCCGAACTGTTTGGCTCGTTTACAGCCTTAGCTGCAATGGAGTTCAGTAACCGTGTTTGATTTGATGAAATTTTTATAACAAAAAGGCATGTAAGATATTGCACCAAATTATTTATTTAATAGATTCTTAAGCAGCTCCTAATGTATCAAACTTGAAAAATATGGTAGCTAAGTACAGTAACACTCTTGACTACATGTATAGCAAGAAAACATAAGACAGTAATTTTTTATTATTAAATCGTACAGGGATATCTAGTATAGAAATATAATTTTATTATTAAATTTCATAATGACCAAATACCAAAACAGAATGTCCACAGGCTTCAAGTTCATGACTGAATAGCTTTCTAAGTAATTGTCATGGCTATCTAACGAAGTTCAAATAGACTGAGACTAACCTTCTGTGGATTATAACGATTCTCCTTGTGCTTGCCACAGTCAACAACATATACCACATCATCTATTGTTATACTAGTCTCTGCAATATTTGTCGCTATTATAACCTGGGAGAGGTAAAGATTGGAAAGGAAATAGAAATATCATCAGCAAGTTACCCAACAGTGCACAGAAATATTTTAAATTGTTTACAAATCTTCTACATAATTCCAAATAGAAAATTATTTTTTTACTGATTATAATTCCAAGTATTAAATTTTAAGTTCTCTTTCTCAAGTTAACTAACTCCTTGTTTACCGTATTTTGCAAGACTAAAAAAAGTTAACATCAAAGCTCAGTTATCTTCTTTACATATATATTACTTTTCTTCCCTATATTAATTTCCCATCATCTTTCCCATGACTACTCCAGGACCTTGGATATGATCAATACAAGCTTCATAAAGCCGAATAACAGAGATCAAAAAATTGATTTCAAATATAATCATGTTTATATAACAAATTCTTTTAGTGGTAGAAATCCACTGAAAGGTTCTCGGGTTTCTTAGAACTTGCAAGTCTGAGACATCACTTCAGGGGACTGACTTCAACTGGGTTCTCCATCAAACCTGTGCTGACACATCATGCGTACGTATTCACCATTCATTTACAAGCGCTTCTGGGACCCTCCTTTTCTCTTGCTTTAGCTGAATTACAGGTGTTTCATGCAATATACTGGTCTTAGTTATATCAATTATTGAAAACCTTAAGGTCACATTTGCCACATAGAACTCGTGGTAGAATTGTGCTTTAAAATTGCAGGGATCTTTTCAAATCCATTTCTAAGTCGTATTCAAAAATAACTGAATTCAGAATTGTTTCTCTATTTCTACTGCCATCGGCCCTAGTTATGATACCAAATTAATACTCTTGAGAGGCTTTAATGTTGGATATACATCAATAATTCAATCAAGGCATAAAATACCAACAGCTAGAAGAGGAAAGCTTTACCTTACGGATGTTATCAGGAGGCCTCAGAAACACCTTTTTTTGATCAGCAGATGCTATAGATGAATGCAGAGGAAGAAGCCATTCGGCAGACAGTCCACCAAATCGGTAAGAAGCAGCCAGTTTATCAAGTAATATATGAATTTCTGACACTCCCTGTTAAGGAATATATGCAGTTGTAGTTATCTACAGAGTAGTTAACACAAGAAGTTGTCATTCTTACCCATAGATTTACAACTATATTGTACGTGGAAGAGCATTCGTCAATTAACTTACCGGTAAAAACACCAGTATAGCACCCTCAGGATAAGTTTCATCAATGTGACATACCATGTCTTCAAGTAGATCATAATCAATAACATCTTCATTCAATTTTTTCTGTCCAGAAAGTTACAAACTGGTTAATAAGTCTCTAGCATAAATGAATTCACAACTATGATATCAGCACAAGAGTAAATTTTGAAGACATTTACCAAATTCTGTCGAGTTTGCTCACTGTATGTTTGATAATTAGTTGCTTCATAATAGGGATTTATACAGTCCTCGTAAAGCAAGGACTCGTCACCCCATCCAGATAACACAAGATTCTTCTTTCCTCTGTGATTGGTAACAGGAGCACCCTGAAGCCATTAAATTGCAAGAATTCATTATTCAGCAGAATGCAGCAAAAGTAAGTTTTTTTCCATAATCCAATCAACGACAAAGGGAAAGTTCCTTTTACAGTTCTCTACACCTTGCATAAGTACCAAAAGCTATACCAACATACAAATTTATAACCAAGTGTTGAAACCTCCAACTCAAAGCCAATTGATTATGAATGCTCACCAGATTTAAAATAAGATCTCAAGACTTAATTTATAGTTTATACCATGTGAAATTGTATATCCTCAAGTCGCTCCCACATGTGGGGTGACTTGAACCATATATGTGGACAATAATTTTTATGAGTGTAGTTTCTATTCTACAAATTAATTGATATTAATCGACATATTACATGGAGCATGTCTAGATATCCTGGGCCTAAAAAATGAAGTGATGGAGGAAAATTGATTTAGGATTGTTGGAACAAAGATAAATGAAGAAACAACTAAATATTAACTTGGTGAGGCTCGCACCTCACTACCCAAGGACCTTTAACTTGGATGAAACTCCACACCTAACTACCCAAAGGATTTCTCAACCGCAAAAGAAGAAGAAAATAGCTCAATATCAATAATCAACAGTCTATTTATTAATTTGGGGATTACATACATGTACATACAAAGATAACTAAACTTGGGCGCCATGAAATTTACACACAGACTAAAACACCAAGAAGTTGAACTTGGCCCCCCATTGGAATTTCTTTTTGGGTTATTTGGAGGAAAAAAGAATTGCAGAATTTATGATAGTAAGGAATGTAAAGTAGTACAGCTGTGGCAATTGACATTGAGCCTCATTTATTTTTAGATCCATGAGGCGTTTCCACGTGCAGCTGTCTTTTTCCAGAAGTTTTTTAGTAAGTACAGGGGTTGATGTACAAGCTTTTTGGGTTGTGTATATTTAGGGTGGTAGTTTATTTTTGCAGAATGTTCTATGTGTCGCCAGGGGATAGTATAGTTTTTTGCAGTCTGGTGGCATAGGCTCTTCTGTTTTTTTCTTCCCTTTCGGCACATAGCACTTTTGCTTCTCTAATGCAAGCATTTTGTATATCTGTGGTTTCAGGTGTCATCTAAGAGTACTGGTCATAATTGACATTTCTTCATGAAACTTTAGGCTTCAATTAATAAATCTGACATATAGTCGTGATCATACACAATTGGAAGGGTGACATTCCAAAATCATTGATTAATTAATTAAACACCTTTCAAGTGGCTCAATTTGACATACCAAAAACCATAGATCGTTAGTAAAAATACCTTCTGTCTGGATGTCTCATTTCTTATGGACGCTGGAGAATCAGAAGGGAGGCGATAGTTAAAATTTTCGTATATGTCCTCCAGAAAGAAAGTAGACACAGGATGTGTCCGGCCTTTAGCAGTAATAACTGGGCAGTGACCAAAGTATCGTGAGAACTGCTGTGAATCAACTGTTGCAGACCTACAATGATTAAAAGATCAAGACAATCTTACAAATTATCAATAAAATGATAAAATATTCAATTTATAAAAAAATTCAGAGTTGCGACCATACATAAGAACTACTTTCAACTTGTGTGTGCTATCAGCAGATTGCTTCTCTATCAGCTTCTTCAAAACAATGAGTAGAAAATCACCCTGTTAAAATGGAAAACTAGTCAAAAATTGTTCCTAATCATTTTCTACACCTGTATAGACTCAAAATAGATTGTGTGCAGTCTTAGAATATAATCACATATTTTTTATAAGTAAGAAACTATATACAAAAGGAACCAAAAAGTCACCTCGATCACAGAAAGACAAGGAACCCCGAACCCTACACATCAACCACCACCAAAAGCTCTCAAAGAGTCCCCCAAACTAAACTCCACTCAAAAATCAATGAATGACAAAATATACCCCGGATACACCTCATATTGCGAATCATAAAGGTAGCTCAAACAAAATTCTAATATGATTCCATGATATTTCCACATCCTTTAATATCTTTTACTTCAGCATAAGTAATGAGGAATCATGTCCCAATTCGGCCTACATCTTCTATGAAACTTTCTTACCAAATTTGACATCACCCACTTTACACCACAAGGCGAAAGATCATCCCAACAAACTCACAATGTAAAAGCAACAGTGTTCAAAATGTAGCTAGGTGGCCAACACAGGCCTCTTTGCGTTTCCAAGGCTGTTTTTTTAAAATATATATTTCTATATAATTGAATTAATCTTTTTCAAACGAATGACCTATTATCAATTAGGTCAATAATTGATGACAGATTGCAATGAGAACATCGACATAGCAAAAGGGATGCTCCAAAATGTTTATGAATTGATTGCGTGAAATTTAAAGGACAGTTTAATTGTAACTGAACATAATAATACTTTCAAAGAAAATTCAAGTACAACTACATAAAGCATAGATGTAAAAATATTTCAAATTGCAAATTTGTACATGAAAAATTATGCTATTTAGATAATTGACTTGTTCTACTTTTATGGTTGCTCAAGAAAACAACTTTATTCTTTTTAAAAGTAGAAGGGTAAAAGACAACCTTGCCCGCCTAGACGGCCAACTAGGCCCACGTAAGCTCTCTGGAATTATTTTTGCACCGATTTAGGGAAGGGGCATTTGAGGAACAAATCCGACTAAGTGAGAACCTAGACCAATTTTTAGAACATTGAAAAGAAATTGCCAAGGGATTTCTAATCCTTCCTCCACATTTACCACCTATTCATAATACAACTTCCCCTTTCTCCACACATTATCCTGAGTCATGATTGCCCAAGCATCCTCTGTCCAAAAGAAGAAAGCCACCTTCCTCGGGGCCCTTTTTCTCCAAATGATCTTTGATAGACACATAATTCATACATTTTATTATTCCTAATTTTGTCCTTTTATTATTTTAATTTATTTAATTAATATATTTTATTTTATTTTGTAGGATTTAATATTTTGTTATAATAAAGTCAAATCTTGGTGATCAAGCAATATTTAATACTCCAATTTATGAAAGGATCGTATCAAAGAAGAATCCTACAAGAAGTAAGGAGGTGGAACAATCTTATTGTGCAAATCAAGTCCATTAAAGATGAGGAAAGTTCATCTAGAAGATCATTTCAAAAGAAGTAGATCGTCACTAGGAAATTGAAATCTACATGGAAAAGAATTAATGCCTTATGCCTATAAATAGAGCCTAGAGGAGTACCAAGAGAGAATTAGAGGTGTTAGATTATTAGTTATTTTTTATGCATTAGTTTAGGCTAGGAGAAGTAGATTAAATTATTTTTTAATTATATGCTCGTTAGAGGATCGTTAAATAAACGAAGTTATCTCATTTTATTTTAATCTTCTTTTTCTTCTTTAATTATCTTAGTTTGTTTATTTATTTTCATGTCTAGCTAATTTTTTATGTCTAGGATGAAGATGAAATTAAATACTTTATTCATGATAATATTTTCTATCTCTTCTATTATTTATGCTTTAATATTTAATTGATTTCACCTTCATGTTTCGTTAGTGAAATACATTTGTTTTATATTTCTTATGTGATTTTTTAAATTAATTAAGAGGTTTTGATAGATTATTGTTTTTTCATAATCCATGCTTACTAGAAGAAGTTTTGATGGGTTATAGTTAATCCTTAAATTTTTCATCGTCTATATTTGCTCACGTTAATTGTAAAATTATTAAATTAATTTTAATTGGACTTAATTGATTTATTTTCTGAATTATGTATGGTTCAAAGACGCAGTAAGCATGTTTCAGAAGGTCATTTTTTGACTTGATATCGGTTTAAGTATCGGTTTCGATACGCATCGTTAAATAAGCTTTAAAAAAAGTTAAAAAATTATGAAAAAATTATAAACAATAAGAACATTAAGATGAAACAATTAAGTTCACAAAAACATTATCTAATGCAAATAACAAACATCTCGCAGATATTTTTAATCAATTTGATGTTTGAATAAAGTTAATATTGATGTTGTCTTAGTTCAAATGGTTGAGCACACATGTTCTGTAGAATTTAAGTACACTTTAACTTAACTAAGTATATTTAAAGTGTAATTTTTTCTAAATTTTTCAAGTTTTACTTGACTAGGTACTATATAGGTACAATTTAATTATAATTTAAGTACAATTTAACTTAACTAAGTATATTTTAAGTGATTTTTTTCAAGTAGTACTTAACTAGATACTATATAGATACAATTTTATTATAATTTAAGTACAATTTAGCTTCATTAATTTTATATTAAGTACATTTTTTTGTATAAATAATTGTTATATAAGTATATTTTAAGTTCAATTTAACTTAATTAAGTACATTTGAAGTACAATAATTTTTTATTTTTTCTAAGTTATACTTAACTAGGTACTACATAAGTACATTTAAGTATAATTTATAGAGAAAGGTTCGTTCTCTTTTGTCATCTTCTTTTTATAACTTCCAATATATTCAATTTTTTGTGTGGCGTTTCTCCCATTTTCACCATGATTTCTCCTTTATTTGGTCCGAAACCGCTACGTTATGCCGAGTTACCGAAACTTCGTTGAAAGTCACTTGCATGAATAATTCCCTTTACACCGTAATTTCTTCCCTTTACGCTGTGATTTCTCTTTTATTTGGTCTAAAACCGCTATGTTACATCGAGCTGTCAAAATTTCGCCAAAACATGCCATTTACATTACTAATTTTGCGATTCGTGCAAAGGTTGCAATTCAGCCCCGACCGATACCTAACTGATACGCCAATATTTTGGCATAACGACCGATACTTTGAACCATGGGTACACCAAACCAGTGGCGAAATTTGGGTTCTAAAAAAAAGAAAAGATTGAATTATTATTATGTTCATTGTTTAATGGATTTGTTTCCTAGATTGCTTCCTTATTATTAATTTTCATATTCTAATTAGTTTAATTGTAGTTAATCAATTCTCCATCTTTATTTCAGATTCGCCTAAAATAAATATTTAAGTATACATTGAAATTAATCTAGTCCATGTGAGTTCGACATGTACTTATCAATTCTTTGATTTGACATTGTACATTTGCAATTATATAATTTTATCACATCAATCTTCCATGGAACATCTTTATCATCAATCCCCCCAAAAAAAACTCGAATGGAATGATTGAAAGATGAACTCCCACTACTATGAACGGTGGTCCATCCACTTGGACCCCCACATTTTCTACAGTTACCCTCTTCCACAACTTACCTTCCTCTTCCACAGCAAAATGCCAAAGCCATTTCACACGAAGAGCTTGATTATGCATGACAAATCTCAAATCTCCAAACCCGTGTACTGTAACGGGAACATACATTTTGCCAATTATATTGTGATTATGCATGACAAAATCTCGAATCTCCAAACCATTATATTGTAACGGGAACATACATTTTCCCAATTATATTGTATGGTACTTGCTATGCGATAATCATAGTTAGGCGCCCAGACGATGAAAAAATAATACAGCGATGGGCGCATTGAGATTGAGCTGCTAAGGCGTGCGCCTTGGGACGCCTTGGACGGACGTCTTGAGACGATATGATGCACGCCTTAGCAGCTTTGGCTCAATGAAAGTATTTTACAGTTCTAATCCATTAACCCATGACCCGTCGATTACAAACTCATGACCCATCGATTAAAAACCAGGGAGAAACGAAATAAAACCCTAAAAAACTCATTAGTAATCGGATTCGATACATCTTTATCAGACTACATATTTGTGATGGTTGGTTGCAACTTTATTTTCTATTTGGTATTTGTTGAATTCTTCATTTCTTTTACTAATTTGTAATATCAAGTGTTTTGTTTTTGGATTGTTATTACTAAGTATTTACATAATTATGCCTTTAATGTTATTTCATAGTGTTATGTTCTGAATTTTAATGTATATGAAATTATATTGCCAATATACTTGTTAAGTAAAATAAATAATATATAAATTGCACATTGTAAACGACTTTTCGGCATACGGACGCCATGACGATCGCCTTGTCGCCTAGGCGTCCAGGCAGTCGGCTACCGTCATGACTCGTCGTGGCGCCGTGACAACTATAGCGATAATATAATGTAAGAACCAGTGTTCTAAAAGTCGGCAACTAAGTCGGGGTCGGAGCCTCAACGATTCGACTAGGGCCTAGTCCTTTGATTTAGTCGCTGGCCGACTTAGTCGGGCTCCAGTCGGCGACTAGTCGAAAAAGTCACCCAGTCGGATAAGTCACCCAGTCGAAGTAAATCAAAAAATCGGAACAAGTCAGAAAAAATCGGAACAGGTCAAGAAAAATCGGAAAAAATGGGAGCGGGTGAGGTCCTTCTACCTAGAAGAAGTGGTATAAATGTGCGAGAACTAAATGAAGACGAGTTTATGTCGGAAGATGATGACAACGAAGAGGAAGATGAGTATTATGAGTTTGAGTCCGATGGAGAGCAAGTCTTGGAGTGATATGGAGAAGAGGAGTGATTGACTATTGATTTTGTGTTACTTAGTTTTATTTGGTTAATTCATTTTGAACTTGTGTCAAACTATTTGGTTTTACTTTGTTTCCATATTTTTATTTGATGATATGTGTTACTTATGTTATTTTACTTACTCATAACTTATGAAGGAAGAAAGACAATATATATTTTAAAAAAATAATTAAAAATTCAACTAGCCGATTAATCCCAGACTAATCCCCTAGTCTCTAGTCGGTAGCCAACCGATCTGGGACCGACTAGCGACTTTTAGAACACTGGTAAGAACAAAGGACTAGGATGCAAGCTAGTGATCAAGAATTGGATGACGACCTTGCACAATAATTCACAGAATAGTAAGGATCCTACATTTGGTCTGACGAGTGAACCAACACCTTTACAAGCCCACATCAATTTTGTTTCTTCTCATAATCAACAAGAAAAGTTGATATGTAACTCCTATTTCACTGTTTTTCCTTTGGCAAAATTAAAAAGGCACAATTGCTTTATTGCATACTTTTAGTAACAGGAAGAATACTGGTTGATTGCAAGCAAATTTTATTACAGTCAAAACATGTAATGGTGTTTGGTACTGGTGATTTTGAAGTTCATACAATTATGGTTCATGATGATGCGCAAGGAGAACAACTACCCCAACTCACATGCCAAAATTACTAAAAGATATAGTCAATAAGTTCCAAAAATCTATGAAACTTGGTTTATTTTTCCTTTTTGGGCTGTCACACACAGCAGAGAGTATAATAATACATGCTCCTTAACATACTAAATAATTTGAATTTCACTAACTCACCAAGAGAGATCGCTCGTGCACTTCATCAACTATGACATGAGTAACATCAGCCATGTTTTTGTCACCCTGCAGATTGAAATTCCTTAAATACATATCAGAACATAATGCACACATGCATAGGGTTTGTGTATTAGATAGAGAAAGAGCATGCTTTATAGGGACAAACAAAACAATTAACACGTAAAACATGTGTACATAAACATGGAAAATTTTAAGTATCAAAATATTGATGGGAACTAGACTGTCAAGTTCACTTCAAATTGGCTTATCAGAGATGCATTATTTTTTATTTAGCTAAAAACCTAAATTTATTAGATAAATAGAGACAGATACAAGCAAAAAGGGAAAGGAGTCCACCCACCTCTATAACAAATAGAAATTTTAAAATAAAAATAAAAAATTATCAAGAAAATGCATCTCTCCAATCTCTTCAAAGATCAGACACATAAATATAGAAGGACAAAAAATTATTTTTCTTTAAAAACCAAAGGTTTCACCCTGAAAATTCAAGTGATCAGTCTGTTTGTGGTATCCCTGTAGAAGGACTAGAAAGGAGTAATCACTCGGTTCATTATGTTTGATGGGATCACTTCAAATTCTATGCCTCTTAAACTCGAGAATCTTTCAGTTTATGGACAAGAAAGGAATAATCAAAAAAAATTCAGCTGTTAGACAATGTGACTATGAGAACTAAACTCTACTACCCACAAACATTTGAATATGATCAAAAACCAAGAAATACGTAATAATATTTGAAAAGCTAATTTTCCCACCTTAAAGAATCAAGAATCAAATTGTCAACGTTTTATTAGTGTTCCTCCACAAACATATAGCTCAGACACGTCATAAGCAAATTAAGCAAAACTACATAAGCAATCAGTGGTGGGCCAGAATTTATTCTTCAAGGGGTTACAGTATAATAAGCAAAAGGTATTATTAAAGAGCAAGTACCAAGGGGGTGCCACCCATTTACAAAAAGAAATACAAAAAAATGTACCACAAAGACACAAGAACTAACTCATTCCAAAGGCTAGACTCGGACAACAAATCTAAAAAAGGTAACAGTCAACCCAGGCAAAACAGCTTTCTTCTAAAAAAATACCAGTTACAAAAATAAAATTTAATCTGAAAAATAATTCACTCTCTGATCAAAGTGTCGACAATTCCACTCCCAACTCAAGGTTTCATTGTTATGTATAACTGTATTAGAGTAGAAACTTTGTTTGCAAGATCAAACTTACAGCGAATTTCCTCAGAAGAATGCCAGTTGTACAGAATAGAAGCTTTGTTCTCTCATTCCTAAAAACAGGTTAAATCGTACAATGAAAGTGTAAGTATTCTTACTTGATTGTGGGATTCATGATATAATGGTGATATTAAATTCTACATGAGCAGTAAAAGAACATAAGTGGTAGTTTAGAAAGTGGAACATAATCAAGTAATATGCAATCATGGTGGAACAAGTTTTGCATTCATAACTTTCTTATTCCACAACTTTAGTTTATTAAGTCCCGACTCCTGACCAGCACCATGGGTACCTACATGTGCAGGACAGAAAAGGAACCAGTCCAGTATAAAGATTAAGACAACAGGATCATTAGTTTAACAGCTAGGTAACAAAGTCCACTCTCAATGAGATAATAACGTCAAGTAAAAGTAGACAATCACTGGAAATGGAAATTTGAGTAAATCAATTAATAGTTGTATTCATGTGAGTCCAAAGTTTTCCTTTGTTTACATCCATATAAGGGGAATCCAGGTAGTAACTTGTATTCATTATTTTATTTATTTTTTTGATAGGTAAATTTGGCCCCAAGTATGGGGATTGTAAACCAGTAACCTTAACGTTTTTCATCAAGGCATCAGCAAGTTCTCCTAACCTTGGGGTGTATAACTTATGTAAATTAAATTTTATATTAAAAAAATTAGGCAGGAGGCTAGGTTAGACATAAAATTACTCAATATCATCTGCATATCATAATAGAAGGTAAAAAACTGGACGGTTCCATTTGTAACATGTAGAGTGCTAGAATGTTTAGCGAGAAAAATGTAAAATTTATTCTAAAAACATCTAGCATGAAAGAGATAAAAGAAGTGGTCACCTCGCACTATCTAGACGAACTTGATAACCAACCAAAGAATCATTTGAACCAGGTGATGATTCACATCGCTCATCAGCAACTCTTTCAGCCACAGAAATGGCCTACAAAACAACATAACCTTCTAATTTCTGTTACACCAATAAGTAGAAAAGCTATGATAAATAATTTCCAAAACAGAACAAAAATATGCATGCACTAATATATGTTTATATACTGATATGATGTGGCACATTATAATAGCAAGATGTCCAAAGAATGATCCAGCATTAATCATTAGAACATGAGCTCAAAAGAAGTTTCTAAATAACCACAAAATTATATTACAAGAATGTTTTGCAACCATGACCAGTGTCTTCCAACTGCAAAGTCAAAATTTTATTTTCTATATTTCCATGGTGTGTTTGTAAGTTGTTCAAAACATCTTTTCTTCCATGCATACACCTCATAGACACATTTGGCAATAAGAATATACATGCATAGAGATAACATATCAATCTAACTAAGAGGAGGCACTTCTAAATCACAAAACAACTATTTTAAATGCAGTATTCAACCAAGAAAGCACTGCTCTATTGCACGAAAAAGACAATCATGTTTAATTATAATAGTGAGAAGTAGACTATGATACTATCCATTAAAGAACCTTCACCATCATATCAGCAGTTTACAATCTCAAATTGATAGAACGGTTTCATAAGAAGGCATTCAAAAGAGCTTCTGTATCTATCTTTTCAAAAAAACAAAAACAGAACTTTAGGAATGAAATTTGCGTGGAAACAAAAGATGACGAAACGAAGTTCGCACAAGTGTATAGAAGTAGAAAACCAATGTCCTCGATGCAGGACCACCAGCCAATTCCCTTAGAACTCTTGAGATCTATTATTTCATGTCTAACTTTATTATTACTAATATTAGCCATCTTTTCAATAATTTATTGCTGGAGTCCTCGAGGTGTAAGTTGCACTTCCTTGCAACATTACATCACAGAACTTTACCTTAGATATAGGTATAGATAAAAGGGGTACTAATCCCTAGCAACGTTGTCTATGGCCCTTGCCCCTATCTTCAGCCAACTGATCTATATTCATTCATCAAGATCTTCAAAAGCCATAATTTAAAAGAAAGAAATATGTCCTCCAAAAACAGTTATACTGACCGCTATTCTCCTCGGTTGTGTGCATATGATGTTACAGTGTCCACCATGTCCCGCTTCAATCATGTCATCCAATATAAATTGTGGAACCTGCATAACCACCAGTTAAGATTTGACTTGTATTTATTTCAAGAACATTAGAGAAAATCAAGGAGAGATGATGAAGTTTACGCTTAAGGTCTTTTTGAAAAAGAACAGAAACATCCAAAATAATTAATAAGATAAACAAAATCTGCAATAAATGGTGAAAATATATTAAGTTTTGCACCTGAGTTGTCTTTCCACAGCCTGTTTCTCCACAAACAACAAGAACATTGTTCTCCTTCAGCAGGCGCAATATATCACCTTTCAACTCAGAAATAGGAAGTGTACCTCTGGATTTTAACATATCCTGAACAGAAAAGCACGCACACATTTCAAAATGGAGAAACATACAAAGTATGCATATAGAAAAAATTAGAAAAAACAACTTAAGAGTAATCCCACTACATTATGGAGAACGAATTACTATGAAATGAAGTCCATAACAAATGCTAATCCACATAAAGTGGTATGAAGTAGGTATAAGTGATGCACGACGGAAATTGTTGAATAGATAATTAATTGGAAAAGGAAAAATCAACAAAGAAAATTAAAAGGGTGATTCAACCGCGGAAGAACCACTAGGATTTCCCAACCACAGTAAGGAAGAAAAATATTGATCGCAACATGTGTTACTCGGACTCGGGTAAGGGTATCGGGTAAGGGTATGAATCTAGGTATCGGACATGTAAAGTCAAAAAATAGAGGATACGCAATACCCTGTCTATACTCATTATCTACAGATGGCTGAAAAATGTCATATAGGGCAATGATAACACTGGTGAGAATGTGTGATTGAAGCTCAGGTCGTAACCCATTTTTGAATTTCATAATGGTCAATCTATCACTCTCATTAATCCTAAATCTACAAATGTAATCAGCAACAGACATTATTATCATGACGAAAGTTGTTATACTGCTTCATTAACCTACCGGTATGTCATACGGGTAAATAATATTGTTTAGGCGAATTTTCATCTCTCCCAATACCGGATAGGTGGCTCTCTAAGTCTCTCAACCCTGGCCAATTTCACCAATTTTATTTTGGCGAATCGCACCTTCCTATCATCGGACATCTCATACCATTTAAAATATTTCTCTACACTAGACGACCAATCAAGAAATGAATTGGGATCAAATCTACCGTCAAACTCAGGTGCATCTACCTTGATTTTCCTATAGTCATCATCATAAGGATCATAGGTGGCTCACCTAGACGCTCTAAGTTTCTCAACCCTGACCAGAATAAACTGGTTAATATCACAATTTCATTGTGGCGAATCGCACCTACCTATACTTAGAGATCTCATACCAATCAAAATACTTCTCTATACTAGACAATTGGTCAATTTCACCAATTTCATTTTGGCGAATCGCACCTTCCTTTACTCCGACATCTTATACTAGTGAAAATACTTCTACATACTAGACAACCAATCAAGAAATGCATTAGAATCAAATCTACCGTCAAACTCAAGTGCATCTACCTTGATTTTCCTATAGTCGTCATCATCAAAAGGATCATGCCTAGATGTTCATGGTGCCTAACATGTAAGTTTTTGACATGCCCATTCCCATTATTCCCTGAGGTTCTACTACAGGTTGTCTTTGTTCAATATGTGTGATCCTATCATTCAGTCGACCCAGTTATGCAACTATGGCCGCTAATTGGTCCTAAATTTCTTTTAAAACGGTTTGGGTATGTGTAGTCATGATGCAAATGCAAGTGCAAAGCTGAGACAGTACAAAAATTTAATTGAAACAAATTAAAATTACAAGTCTAAGCTTATGCAATCACAATCTCAAAAGCTACTGATAATAATCGAATAATATGCAACTAGATCAAAAAATATGCAAGTTTAAAAGAACAAATCCAAAACAAGCTTTTAAAAATTTTAGAACTAATGAACGAATGGAATGTAAGTGATTAAATATTGAAAATCTGAATATTCAAAATGAAATATTTACTTTTGGTTTTTTTTAATGGACCTAACTGCTCAGAAAGTATGAGACTAGGTGAAAAGTGTTAAAGTTAAAAGTTTAGGGCTCGTTATGCAAGAAACAAGGGTGAAAAATGTAAACTAATAAACTGTGTAGCAATATTTAAATGAAGAGCGGAAGTTAAGTATACTAAAAGGTAATTTGCAAGGCTAATTAATTTAAATTAGAAAAATTAGGTTACCCCTCCCTACTTCCAAAGCAACGCAACAGCAACAGTTTTTTTTTACAGTGAACTGCTATGAACAGTAACTCTATGGATGACTCCGACGATGAACAATAACTTTTTTCTTTTTTAAAAAAAAACCAAGATCTTTCAAAGATTAAAAAATCGATGGAGAAACCTTAAAACTCTGATACCAATATGATGCATAACAGAAATTGTTGAACATATAATTAATTAGAAAAGGCAAAATGAACAAATAAAATTAAAAGAACTAGGGTGATTCAACTACAAAAGAACCACTACCCCTAGAGTTTCCCAACCGCAGTAAGGAGGAAAAATATAGATTACAACCAATTATCAAAATAATTTCAATATCAAAATGTAAAAAATCTCACATGACTTACAAGCATATTTATAAGAAATTAAACTCTAATAACCCTAATCCCAGTAATAATTGGGTCTCTAAATAAATAACCCAAATGAAATAAATTAGTAAATAAGAAGTTCAACAAATTAAATAAATAGACAACTGATAAATAAATAACTAAACATCGAATCATCCACGACGACGACTCACGGATTGATCCCTATCAATAAGTCAACACCACCCCACAGCAAAGGCCCCCGGCCTGACCAAAATATAGTTTGATAAAAAGGGCAGCCATAGTGCCTCAATAGAATTATATGAATATCCCAAACATCCAGTGGTTTACTGATGAGTATTAAAGAAATATAGACAATTCAAAGATTAACCTTTATTCCAAATATATTGGCATATCCAATATGCATAGAACATGAGTTTCCAATAAGAGTTAGAGACGACATGGACTCGGAACCGTATTGGAAGTGCTGGTGTTTCTTAGATTACACTTTACACTGAGAAAGATTTTGTTTATTCACCAAGACCCAAAAGTCAATTCAACGTCACTGATGTAACTGCAATACTTTCAGAAAATATGAAGTTCAAGAGTTGCTGGGATGAGAAGACAACCTAAATGGGAAGTTGACAATAAGAGGACAAAATTTGATACAGCCACTTATTTACCCAACTCCCCCGGTCACCCAAATTGCTTAGAGGAGTCATTGAAGATTAAAAAAAACAACCTTGTATCTTTCCATTTTGTTTTTGTTCTCTTGTTTCTGTTTCAGATAAGAACTCTCCACTTCCTTGTGATAACAGCTGACACCTGTAAGAGAAAATTTTAAAGTAAGGGAAACACATACACAAGGATTTGAGGTATTTTGCTATAACGCTCCAACCTCCCCCAAAATAAATTATTAAAAGAAATCTCAATTACCACTAGTTGTATTCAATTATGATATGGAAAGAAAATTCAGACAACCTTGTAAACTTATAAATTTGATAACCAATACATAATTGTCTTCGTAATTAATTTTTCATATTGGACTGTCAATTTAAAATAACAGAAAATCCAAACCTATTTCAAAAAGGGAAGAAATTTGGAAAGTCTGTAAACATACTTTTAACTTTCAAATCAGTACTACCAGCAGCTGAACTTTCATTTCCTTCATGAGATTTTTGGCATATTTCCTGAAGAGGACTATTCACCAAGTCAGCAGAAGCAATGGGATCCATGACATCGACATTTAATAATGAATTCACAAATCCAGCCCTTCGATCTGCCTCATTGTCTTCTACATTTGCTGATGATTCCCCTACAAAATTGCAAACAATAGACGAACTGTTTACTAATAAGTAATATGAGAAAGACATTTCAAACTAACAGTTCAAAAGGAAAGTCTGACAAAGGTTAGTCTCATTATGGAATGATTTCATAGATTAAAGTAAATATAGGAGTTCAATATTTCGAAAAGATAGTTTCTATGAGCTTCTATTGATTCTGAAATTATAAAATTAAAGAAAAGTTACCTTCCTCCCATTGTAGAACAAGTGAAGAATATGGCTCTATAACTGGAAGGTGAATAGGGAGGTCAGGAAACAGACGAAACAGAGCAAATGCTGCAACTGTATTCTGGGCATCCTACAACCATTGTACTCAGCAAGTAAATATCACGTGTGGGAGAGTTCAGAAATACATATCATGATTGTCTTAAGAACAGAAACTTCATTAGAAAAAGAAAAGAAAAACAAAAATACTAAACAGGTTATTCAAATCACCTCTGAGATTAAAGATATATGATCTCAGAACAGCCAAATATCTGGAATTAGACAGCAGGCAACTAACCAATTTGAGAAATTATATGAACACGTAAATTAATAGGAAAATTTGATAAAGGCTGAACTTAATCTCCAAACAAAAAAACAGAACTCAAAATAAATGAAAATGTAATGTTTTTTATTTTCTGCTAGCCAGATATATGAACCAGAATACTTTTTTATTGATATGGTAGCCATAATAAAATATGGTAATGCAATCAACTTGATGCAAGGACTCCCAGCATTCTCAGAAGTAAGAATATTTTTAGCCATGCCTTAGTGCAAGAACAAACAACTAAATTAGTTTGTTAATTGTGGATACTCTTGGACTATCATGCCTAGAATCCAGCCACAAAACCACTTCTATTTCCTTGCTATGAGAGAATAAATACCATAACTTGTCCTTTAACAGGATCAGCTTTGCCAAATTTACATTCATATAAAGAACTCTATCTCACAAACATGGCCAGGAACTCTAGATATATTTGAAGTAGCATACAAGAAGTTCATGAATGTACATTTTATGAGAAAACCTATGACATTCTCCCAAAATGTTAAATAATTGCATACCATTCATTTATTTTTGTGAGAGTAGTATGTCCATGAACAAAACTTGAGACAATGCATAGCACAGCAGGCAAGTCTACCTCAGCAGTTTCAAAAGTATTATCCTGACCAGGTAGTTGAAGAGTAACTAGCCCTCCAGCTTTTCTGCTCTTTCCCCTCCCGCTAGCTTTGCGCAGTACACTAACAGTATAACTAGGTCCATGACCTTTACCAAGCAATTTGCTGTATTTGGGTGCCTCCCACCCTAATTTTTGACAAAGTTGGTGAAGAATAGCCTTGGGAATCTTTTGTGGGCCCCCCTGTAGTTATAGACCATATCTCAATACAAAAGCCATAAAAATTGAAACTAGTTATTACATCATATAATGAATCAAATAACTCAACAAAACCAAGAGGAAAAAGAAGGAAGACAGATATTAACAAATATAATAGCATAATGAGGCCAAATATGGTGAGAAATGATAAAGATGGCATAGAACTAACTGAATAGATGAGGTTCTCAAATTTTATTTTAATTGCAAATTGCTAAATCCCA
Source organism: Panax japonicus (assembly GCA_020205505.1). Classification (NCBI taxonomy): domain Eukaryota; kingdom Viridiplantae; phylum Streptophyta; class Magnoliopsida; order Apiales; family Araliaceae; genus Panax; species Panax japonicus. Next base: position 52,343,557 of record CM035106.1, read on the forward strand.
GAAAACATCATCAAATCATATTGCACACTAGTAATTACCCGTGCCTGAAGGCACGGCGTAACGAAAAATTAGTTTAAAATTTGAAAAATACTACATTATCTAAAGACTCTTTGCAACCTAAAATAACTTACAATCGGACATAACAATTATCATAATTCACCACACCAGCACAATAATTAATTTTCCTTTAAAAATAGATATCCAGAAAAATCTAAACCTGTCTACAAAACTTGCAATCATCAATAACAATTATCATAATTCACCACACCACCACAATAATAATTATTGTTGTTGTTGTTATTATAATAATTATTAATATTATTAATATTTTTATTATTGTTATTATTATTATAATTATAATAATAATTATTATTACTATTATAATAATAATTATTATTATTATTATTTTTAGTGTGAGATGAAATGTGAGCCTTTAAATTAAGTTGGAAGAATTGAGATGAAATCTGAACCGTCCTTGTGTTTTGTCAAATGAAAAATTCAAACTATTTTATTATATAGATATATAGATTACAATGTCCAGATCCTGCCTGCATAAGATTGTTCTTCAAAAAACAACAAAATTTGATAATTTTGCCAAGAATGATATTAATAGAGTCCGACACATAAATAAACTCAACATATATTGGATATTTAAAAGTTAATTATCATAACAAGCTCATTTTAATGCAAATGCTACCTTCTTCCAAATGCCCTCTAATTTTTCTAAATTCTTCCCAAAAGATAACTCGCTAATCCTTTCTTTCTTTTGGAGTTTCACTACTTCGGGAGGCAGAACTTCGCTGGATGAAGATTCTTCGAAGAGGAAATTGCCTAGCTCCACATCTCCTGATTCCTCTTCCTGAGCAATGCTATCATTACTAAGAATACTTGAGGGAATGTCTTCAGAAAGCTCTTTGGAGCTGCTCTCCGTAACACTCTGATCAACTTTTGACTCCATGCCACCTTCAACCTTGCATAAAGTGTCGTTATGAGGATACTTATAAGGCATGGAATTGCAAGTCTCATCAGAGGCATGGTTGTAAGTACTTTCATTTACCGACAACAGAAGCTCGTCAGAAAGTCCTGCTCAGTAAATTCCCACAGCAGATGAGTGGTATGATACAGTTAATATTACAAGATATGACAAGACATGTAGTTTAACCTAGAGCAGACATCTCTTGCTTGAGCTTGCGAATAATTTGGCCTGCTTGTTCCTGGCCTTTCCTATCTCCTCTCTGTTTGGCATTTATAGCTTCTAACCGTGCATTTTGATATTCTTTGATAATAGAATCAGGATCAGACCTTGGTTCTGTAACCTATCAACAGAGTCATACAAAACCAGGTCAAACCCAAGGAACGGAAACACTAGCAATAAAATTTAATAAATAAATAATAAGAGAGAGAAGAGAAGATTCTATTCTGAATGTTTTATAGTACCACTGCCTAATAATTGATTGGATGGAAAACTTGTCAGAAAACATAAATTTGGGTGGAAAAATAATGGGCCTTTGAAGCCTATAACATAAATTGTGATTGCCATTATTGCTAAATATTCTAGATAAGATTCAGCACAGGATCATTTAACTCATGTAAGAAGGAAGTCCAGGCATCAACATGACATTAGAATTTGTTACCAACAGTACCTGTTCCATGGAACCCTTGTCAATCTCATCAGATTCCCAATTTTCAGATTCATCCTGCAGATACTAAAGAATCAGAACTAACTCTAAGCAACGATGAAATAAATTAGAAAGGGAATAATTATATGCAGAAGTTCTTTGATATTTTCCACAAGCTCCTCTCTCACATGAGTATGGGACCAGTGACAGTTCATGTGAGAGAGATCTTGTGTGAATATCAAAATGAAAATATCAACTGCCAACTATAAAAGAACTAAAATATACAGATATAATTTAGCTTAATATCAAAGTAGTCATAGGATTTAACACACCAAAGAACAAGGAGGTGAAAATAATAAACTATTTTCACTTCTTGATATTAACAACTTCCAAAATATCCACTCTTATCTGAAATAGACATATAAACATTCTGTTATATATATCATAGATGAGCTATATAGACATGAAAACAAAGACCAGAAACATTGGCTAAATTCTTTTGGTATTTTACATAATAAATGGTCAGAATTTCTTGTGTTTAGCCGCAGGATAGTATTATAATTTCTCTTCCTTAAAAAACATTCAAGTTAAACACCAAATGACATTCCTTCAACATTCAAAGACTGTCGGGGTCCGAGAAGAAGGAAAATTAATAACATCAACATTTGCTATTAAACTTCAGTGATATAAGCCATTAGTCGACAATGAACAGTAAGGCGTATAAAATTTTACTAATATTTAAATAAAAACAAAAGATAGGGATTTAATTTGCCAAAATATTCTATCATAATACCTCCTCCTGCTGTTGAACATATTGGCGGATCCAATCTGCTTGAAATGGTTGGCATGATTCTAAAGCATCAACATCCCGCTGCCCCTTAACTTTGACACAAATTTCAGGTGTTTCATCCTTAATCTCAAGAGATGAATCCATTGAAGGGCACCAATCATCTTGTGCAATTGATAGGATTCCAACAGAACCTGCATGTTGTATTGAGATGGGGGTTATATTCTTATATTCAGTCTACTGAAAACAAAACTCCATCTGGAGCATTAACACAAAGTCTGACTGTGTTACAACGTAATGATAATTAGGAACATGAATACCTTCATTTGTGTGCAGAGAAGAGCCCCCAGCAAACTTCAAAGGAAGCTCATTCCCAGCCAGATTTAAACATAGCCAATCTAAAGCAGCCTCGAATGTAGCATTCTCCTTCTCAATACAAACAAATAAAGCCCCTCAATGAAAGTTATATATGTAAATAACATTACAATCAGCCCTTTCTAACATTCAAAAAGACTACTTATCGAAAAAGAAAATCCAGTTATGATAACAAGTTAATAAAACTTTTTAAAATTTCCGAGCTGCCAAAGGGGGATGGTGCCCAAAATGATCACTTACCAATAAATCTCCACAAGGCAAAAAAAGAAAATATTTTTTAACTAAACAAACACAGAAGTTAGTCGTGTAAAATTATATAGTTGAATTAGTGTTGTTTAGAGTTTATTTCATATTCTTTTCCTCTCCATACCCTAGTTTCTCTATTTCCAATATCCAAACAAGTATATTGAATCACCATTGAAGTAAATAAATTGCATAGTTATTAGTTAAACGTACAAGCAGAGATATCGAACCCGAAAGCAGCATTCAGCAACTACTATTGACTTTTGAAAGCTAACACACCTTTAATTTGCATCTCAGCAGCAATCTTTCAGTTTAGTTATGCTTATGATTTTATATAATTAAGTGAACTTTCAACACTATTCAGTTCTTAATCAACTAATTGCTCAGTCTTTTCACTTTTGCTTCTTATGATAGACAAATTTAACAACGAACTAATTTTCTAAAGGTATCAGCTCAAAAATAAAGAAACAATTCATTCAGCAAATTCATAGGATTATTCTTCATCAAACATTTAGAGAATGACCTTGAGAGCAGAGAGAACGCGCTCAATGTGCTCGTCGGAGAAGCCTTCGCAGGATAGCTTCTCGTAAATAGAGCGAAGTTTCTTGGCCTTCTGAGCTTTGGAGAGAGAATCATCGGCCGGAGTTGGATCCGGAAAAGGATTCGAGTGGCCTGAATTGAGGAGGAGACGGCGGAGCCGGTTCTCGTTCTCGACGGATATCTGGAGTTTTGGACCGGAGGAAGAAGATTGAGATTTGCTTTTGGATGAAGATGACTTCTGTTTCTGCTGTTGCTGTTGCTTCTTCTTTGGAGCCATATGAATGTGTGTGTATATGTATATTTGCCTTCTGGAAGTTCTGTATATCAGTATATACAACTGTAGAGAGAATGATCAGGGATATTGCAGAAAATTGAAATGATGGCAGGAGGCTTGAACTTTTTATAATGTGCTACTGTGCTGATTTATTTGGACAAATTATGGCTATATATGTTGAGCTGAACCAATCTTTAGCTGCTGTTTGGACTGTTTCATTAAATAATACTTTTAATAGCTTGGGCCTGATCCAGTAACTATATTTTTTGGTATGAAATAGATGTCTTTTCCTTATTGTAGGATTTTCTTTTAGGATGAATTACATATAATATTATATTTTTGAAAATAATTACAACAATAGTGTACTCTTAAAATATTTATATAATTAATATAATTTTATATTTATTTATAATATTAGTGTAATTAGGATTCCTTAATTTAGGGAATTAGATTAGTTATCCTCGTGGCTTTTTCTCTCTCTTCTCATATAGAACAACTGCATTAGTTAGTCATCACCCTTCTTTTTCGTTCAACGTGTGTGTATATATATACATCTTGGAGACCTTTCCTTTTACACGACTTCTGAAGAAGGGGAGTCTATTAATTCTTCAAAGAAATCTCAGCAAGTAAACTCCATTACTGTTTTATTTAAAAGACCAAATATACTTTTCGATGGAACTTTCGCCACTCAGAGTGCGGCATCTGAAAATACTTTTTCCCCTCCTACTATTGTTTAGAGATCTTTAAGTTCTGAAAATTTGAGATCCCTTCTTTTTACTAGTGATTTTTTCGTAGGGACACTTGTAAGACCCGGAATTTTATGAAATGAAAGTATTCAATTTTTTTATAATTATTTTATTTCATAAATGATTAAATTGATAAAAGGTTAAAGTTAAGGGTGATATGTGAAAATTTTACAAAGTAAGCAAGTTGTTATAAAATATTCGATTGATCGGGAAATATTCGTTTTAACAGGGAATATTCGTACGATGGTACAAACATTGGTGGACCCCACAACGGAAGTATTGTCGCAGTTAGAAAACGACATAATTATCTTTCTATAAAAATAACGAAAATAGTATTACCGTTAAAATTGTTGAACTACTTGGTGGTAAAAGTACAGTAATACGTGTGGTTGCATAGTAGCACACGGTATTGTACAATATCTTTGATTATTGATGCTTACGTGAAAAGTCACTAAATTATTACTACAGTAATTGTTGCATCATATCTATCATATTATTGATTAAATTATTGTTACAGTATTATTTGTATAATATTTTATATTATTAAATCAATAATTGAGACGACAAAGTTATTCATATTATTATTTGTAATATTGACGATGTCTAAAAGTTATATCAATGAGAGGTTAGGTCATCTGTGACGCCCCCAGAATAGGTATACATCACCCATCTTGGGTCGCCAAATACATAGTACAAAATTCAAATACAAACTAATAATACAGCAGTCGTGTAAAATACGACAAAACATATGCTGTAAGTTTAAATACAAATATTGTCTTCTAGACAATATCACCTCTCAGAATAAGTCTTCATTACATTTATTGTCACACTATTTAACAGAATAGTGAAGACTACTAGCTAATACTATCATCCAGACCATCACTCCATTCCCCGACTCGTCCCAGCTACGTTATCATTTCCTGAAGAGAACAGTGAAAGAAAGGGTAAGCTCAACTAGCCCAGTAAAAATATTATGACTAAGATAATGCAGAATAAATTATCGTTAGTCTTCAACAATGTTAAACTGATAAAATACAATAGACATCAAGTTTAACTGCAGCGGAACAAGAAATCCATTAAAAGAGTCAAGTGGAGAATAAAATCTACTATCTTTTATGATTTAAAAAGTTTTTCATCACTTTTATCGCTGAGACTCAGCTCAATAAATAATCTACATCATTAAATCATCTCTGCACTACAGGCAAATGATATTCTTTAGTATCACGACCACGAATTATCCATGCACTACGAGCCAAAGATAATCGGGTTTTCATCAACGGTCTTGATTATGCCATAAAACAATTCATCTTTGCTCCATTGGCCAAAGAGAATCCATAGCCATAATCATACCAAAAACTGTCCATCAATGCACTACGGGACAAAGAGGACTTTTACCACATCATTTGTAACATTACGGTCATGATTATACCGAATAATCTCTAGTCATAATCATACCAAGTCCATCTATGCACTACAGGCCACAGATAACTTTCAACATAATATAAACACGAGGATGATGACAATAACATACTAATTCAATAAAACAAGTTTAAGAATTAATTTATCCAAGAACCAATAATGTCCAAATTGTCAACATGATACTGCTTTATAGAGTAAAATTCAAGAATGCTCAGAAAAAAATTTCCATTAAGAGATACTGGATGAAGCGCAAATATCAAGGATATTCTACTAATTTCATGGAGTATAGAAGTTAAAACTTTAACCAACTGAGTATAATAAAGAATGGAATAACAAAAGAAATCACCATGCATGCGGTACTTCGCATAGACATATTATTCCAACAGAATAATAAAGACAGAACCAGGTCTGGTGTAAAACACACAGACGGGATATTCCAACAAAATAATAAAGATAGAATAATAAAGACGGAACCAGGTCTAGTGTAAAACACACAGACATGATATTCCAACAGAATAATAAAGACGGAACCAGGTCCGGTATAAAACACACAAACAGGATATTCCAATAGAATAATAAATGAGGAATAATAAATATGGAACCAGGTCAGGTGAAATTCACACCGACAGGATATTCCGACAGAATAATGAAAAACGGAATAATAAAAGAATTTCACCAAGTATGCGGTACTTCGCATAAACAGGTTATTCCAACATAATAATAAAAAATGAAATAACAGAAGAAGATCACCAAGTATTGGGTAAACCGCATATACAGGTTATTCCACCAAGTATAGGGTATGTCGCGTATACAGGTTAATCCAACAAAATAAATAAGAATGGAATAACATAAGTTCTCTTCATGAATAAAAAAGAATAACACCCCTTACCATAAAAGAAACTGAATATAAGAGTAGGGAAATAGCAGAATACTTTTCTATAATTTTTCTATAATTTCTCTTTCTAGAGTTTCAGTGAATTCGTAAGAAAATAATGAAGGAATGAGCTTCTATTTATAGAAAAATGGAATGCATAGTAACTAACTTATGAACGGTCCAGATTGATTTACTTTAATCTGACGGTCCATATTTAAAGTAAAATCTTTTAAATAAAATATAATATATTCTATTTTATATAAAAGATTTTTATTATGAAAACACTATTCGGGCACTATGCAGATACTATGCAGACACTATGCAACACTATGCATAATAAAATATAATATAATCTAATTATTATCTAATAAAACGAATAACTTTATAAAAGTATTATGTTTTATATAAAAAGATGTTTATGTTTTATTACGTTAATAATACTAATAAAACAAAACTTATAAATCAACAATAATTGAATCAAATAATGTGAGATACTATGAAACAACTATTGTAGCAATAATTGAACAAAACTGAGTGACTTCTCACATAAACATCAATAATCAATACCGTGTACTACTATGCAACCACGCGTATTACTGTACTTTTACTACCGAGTAGTTCAACAGTATCAACGGTAAAACTTCGGCCTTTATTTTCATAAAAATATTTTTGTCGTTTTCTCAATCCAACAATAATTCCGTTGTAGGGTCCATCAATGATTGTGTCGTCGTACGAATATTTCCCGACACAAAGAATATTCCCCGACCAATCGAATATTATTTAACAACTTGCATACTTTGCAAAATTTATAAATACTACCCACAACTATAACATTATATCAAATTTAAAAACAAAATATTTCGAGATAACTAAATATTTATTCATAAAATCCGGGGTCTCATAATCTCCCCTCTTTATAGAATTTCGCCCTCAAAATTTACGTACGTACCTGATATGCCGAACAGGTGAGGATACCATGACTTTATTTCAAATTATAACTTTTGAGGTACAACCTTTGAGTGTTGAATACGATTCTTCTTATCCAAGATTTTAACACGTATCTCCTCAAACGTTAAATCATCCGCTATCTCGTCCGATTCTAAATTAATAATGTGGTTCGGGTCGTCCACATATTTACGTAACATCGATACGTTAAAAACGTTATGAACACGCGACAGGCTTGGTGGTAAAACGAGTCTATAAGCCACAGTTCCTACTCAATCGAGAATTTAAAATGGGTCAATAAAATCAAGGGTTGAGATTTTAGCAACTCTTTCTATTTAAAATACCGCCCTTTTGAACCTTCTTCTTCACATTCATCAGATTCGGGTATGTAGCTTGAGTGGCTTTAACTTTATCGATTAAAGTCGATTTTACTCGTATATTCGTTATCTTCACGTGGGTCCCTAGAGTTTTTAACTCTATCTTCATCATTTGCAAGTTATACGAAATGAGTCTTTGTGTTAACAACATCACACTTATAAACGCATACGATCTTCTACTCAACACGTCAGCTACCACGTTCGCTCTTCCACGATGATATTGAATAGTACGATCGTAATCTTCAACAGCTCGAGTCAACGTCTTTGGCGCATGTTACGATCGTTTTAGTTGAAAAAATATTTTGAGGGTTTAAGAAATTGGTTTTGTACTGGGGTTAATACAAAATTCGATTTTACGCTCTAGGGTAGGCTAAGAAGTCTTTAAAAATACGTCAGGAATTTTATTAACATTAGAAATATCATTCAAATCTATGACCCTCATCCAAGACTTAGATAGTACATCACATTGATACCTATCAACTTGCCAGCTTCATTCACGATGTCGCCTACAGAAAGTCTGGCTTCGGTGCATTCCACACAAGGAAGGCAACACTGAAAGGATCGGGCTCTTTACTTATGGCTTGATATGACAATGATTGACTTTAGTGGTTTGGTTACTTTGAATTCGCATAACAAATTGGTTAGGAGTATGAAAGCTAACAACCTTACAAAAAGTATGATGAGTAGTTAACCAATCAATTCCTAAAATCTCATCAAAGAGAAGTATTTTCAAAGGGATAAGATCGACAGGTAACGTGAAAGTGTCGATTTGAACAAGATTTATAAATAGTGGAGGTAACGAAGGTTTCTCCCAACTGAGTTTAAACAAATATATCAAAGTCTAACTTCTCCGGAGTTAACTTCAAATATTGAACACAACTAGGTGAAATAAAAGAGTGAGTAGAACCGGTATCTAACGCGGTATAGACTTCGCAAGAGCTTATGATTAACTTATCTGTGATAATTTTATTCAGGTTCCTCGTCACGGGAAAAAAAACTCTCACTTAAACTACCAGCTTTGACTTGTCTGGGACATCCTTTGGCATCACTATCCCAGCTGGACTTGACTTTACCATACGACAAAATCGAGATAGGTGACCTTCTCTTCCGCAATTAAAACACGCTTTGGATTACTGCGTACAGTTTGGACGGATGTGTCCCTCCTGTCCGCATTTGAAACATACGACCTGTGACGTCCCCAAAATAGGTCCACACGACCCATTCTGAGTCGCCAGATATCACACTATAAAAATCAAATACAAACTTCATTTATACAACTGTTGAACTGTCGTGCAGAGTACGACAACAGTTAACTGTGAGTTTTAATACAATATTGTCTCGTAGACCGTATCCAAACTCAAATTATTATAATGCCATATAAAATACAGCAACAAATATTTCAAGACCCCAAAGAAGAACGAGAAAATTACTATCTTTTTTATTCTAATAAGGTGCACTTTTGACACTTTCAAAGTCGGGTTCTCATCACCCTATTGTTGTTCACCAAAATCAAATATTAAGTGACGTATAAAATACGACACCCACATCTTAGGTCCTCAATGCAATTATATATTGTAAGTCATGTCATTTTATAATGTATTGAGAAACTTCGACAGTCTTGAACCATCACACTATTTCCCTGTTATCCCCGCTCGACCCAGCTACACTCTTATTACCTGAAAGGAATTGTGAAGCAAAAGGGTGAGCACAACTAGCCCAGTAAAGAATATTATAACTAAAGATAATTAAATTATCAATAGATTTTGTCAATAATAAATCAGAGATTTAGAACATATGGTAGATAATAAAACTTTTCAACCATAGTTGCAGCGGAACAACCAATCCATTAGAAGAGTCAAGTAGAACATAATGTCTACTATCTCCTCTAAATTAAAAGTCCATCGTTAATATTTCATTCCTGTAATACTCATCAAATGTTCTTCATTGTACCCAAGACAAAGAGAACTTTCATCACCTGAACCACTAAGGATTATAATTAAGTTCCCAATTCATATTTATAATAATGTGAATTAACAGTTCCTTCTTGCCACAAAGGCTTAATAGAATGTTTACTCAATATCCTTACCCTAAAGGCTGAAGATATTCAAATGTAATAACAATGATCATACCAATCAGTTGTCTATCTTTGCACTACGGACCAAAGATATTCAACTATAAAATCAATGGTCATGATCATACCAATCAATTGTCTGTCAGTGCACTACGACCAAAGATATTCAACTGTTAACTAATGGTCATGATCCTGCCAATCACATCATTGAATTATCCATGCACTACGGCCAAGGATATTCGTTAGTATCACTAGTGGTCATGATCATGTCATACACATGTCCATCTTTGCACTACGGGTCAAAGCTATCAAACAACATATCATCTTTGCACTACCGGCCAAAGATATTCAACAACATATCATCTTTGCACTACACGCCAAAGACATACAATTGTAAAACCAGTAACCAACAGTATAATTAAAAATATATGAAATTGCAAATGGATTTTTACCCTCTATGCTGTAATCCACGTATACCGATCATTTCCACAATTTAATAAGGAATGAACACAAATGATCATTCACCATGCATGTGGTAATCCACATAGACAGGTTATTCCAACAGAATAATAAAGAATAGAATAACAAAAGACATCACCATGCATGCGATAGAGACCGCACAAACATGTTATTCTCAACATAATAATAAATGCGGAATAATAATTAATGGAATCAGGTCCGGCGTAAAACGCATAGACATGATATTCTGACAGAATAATAAATACGGAATAATAAATATTGGAACCAGGTCAGGTGAAATTCACACCGACAAGATATTCCGACAGAATAATAAATGCAGAATAATAAAAGAAGATCACCAAATATTGGGTAAACCGCATATACAGGTCATTCCACCAAGTATAGGGTAAATCGCGCATACATGTTATTCCAACAGAATAATAAATGCGGAATAATAAAAGAAGATCACCAAGTATTGGGTAAACCGCATATACAGGTCATTCCACCAAGTATAGGGTAAACCGCGCATACAGGTTATTCCAACAGAATAATAAATGCGAAATAATAAAAGAAGATCACCAAGTATTGGGTAAACCGCATATACAGGTCATTCCACCAAGTATAAGGTAAACCGCGCATACAGGTTATTCCAACAGAATATTAAATAATGAAATAACAATGGACTTCAACAAGTATACGGTAATCCGCGTATACAGGTTATTCCGACAGAATAATAAAGAATGGAATAACAGAAGTTCTCTTCATGAATAAGAAAGAATAACACCCCTTACGGGTACAACAAATAATATCCCTTACCATAATAATATCCCTTTACCTTTGAAAGAAGAGTACTCCGACTGGTAAGGCGAGGATACACTCGAAGAAAACTTGTACTACGCTCAAAGCTTTCTAAAACTCTAAAGAAATACGCTCAAGATTATAGAAGAAGAACTCTCTCTATAGTTTCTCTCTTTAGAGTTTCAATGAATTCGTAAGAAATAAAGAAGGAATGAGCTTCTATTTATAGAATAATGGAATGAATAGTAACCAACCCATGAACGGTCCAGATTGATTTACTTTAATCGGACGGTCCATATTTAAGGAAAAATCTTTTAAATAAAATATAATATATTCTAATTATTGCCTAATAAAGCAAATAACTTTATAAAAGTATTTTGTTTTATATAAAAAGATTTTACTATGCAATACTATGCATAATAAAATATAATATATTTTATTTATAGAATAACTTTAATAAAGTATTCTGTTTTATATAAAAAGATTTTACTATTCAAAATACTATGCACAATAGAATATAATATATTCTATTTATAGAATAACTTTATAAAAATATTCTGTTTTATATAAAAAGTTTTTCTGTTATAATTTCAACCAACGGTCTGAAAAATTAGTACATCTCTTCACGGAATAATATTGTACTCAAAAATGATTTGGACCGAAAACAAATATATTTCTCGGATAAATAGTAACCCGTGAATAGTAACTCTGACACAAAAAGAGTTCCAAATACTCGAGTGAACAATACTAGAGTGAATAGTAATTTAGGTGAATAGTAATCCGTAAATAGTACTCCGACATAAAAAGTGTCCCAAATACCCGAGTGAACAATACTAGAGTAAATAGTAACCCGTGAATAGTAATTCATGAATAGTACTTCGATACAAAAAGTGTCCCAAATACACGAGTGAACAATACTAGAGTGAATAGTAATTTAGGTGAATAGTAACCCATGAATAGTAACTTGTGAATAGTCATTTATGAATAGTAACTCTGACACAAAAAGTGTCCCAAATACCCGAATGAATAATACTAGAGTGAATAGTGACCAGGTATTTTATGACAACTTGTTTACTTTGAAAAAAAAAATTCACATATCACCCTTAACTTTAACCTTTTATCAATTTAACCATTTACCAAAATAGAAAAATTGAATACTTTTATTTCATAAAATTCGGGGTCTCACGCGATCGGTGGTCGTTCTTCTTCCTTTGAAACGGGTGCTGGTGACGACGTCTTCACGTCATTGTTGAACCTTCTCTTCTTGAAATGTCTATTCTTATTATTTTGGCCATGATTACCACCGAAGTGGTTACCATTTCTGGCATGTTGATTCCCTCCATGCTTATTGTCACCGCTTTGATGACTGTTATCACCGATATTATCATTTTGTCGGTTGCTCTCTTTTGGTTGGGTTGACTCATTATCGCGCTCCAATAACTAAGCCCTATTAACAACATCTGAATACAACCACAGTTTATGAGAGATAAGATATTGACGTATCTCAGGTTTCAAACCTTTTAGAAACATTCGCGTCATTCTCTCCTCATTATCAACTAAATGAGATGCAAATCGAGAAAACTCGGCAAACTTGGCTTCGTACTGCGACACGGTCATGTTGTTTTGCTCCAACTTGATAAATTCTACCTCCTTCATGTGACGATCGAATGCTTTCGGGAAAGTACTTGTCATTGAACAGCTCTTGGAACTTCTCCCAAGACATCTTGAGTGCATTAGGCTGGGTACGTTTTACAGATTCTCACCAGTAATCTGCCTCTTCACGCAACATAAAGGTGGCAAAGGGAACCTTTTTCTCCTCGGAGCATCCCAAGACATCAAATATCTTAGTCATTTTCTTTAACCACGTCTCCTCCTTAAGTGGTTCTGGCTTTCCCAAAAACTCTGGTGGTCCCAGCTCCTTGAATTGCTTAGCGGTAACCGACCGTGGGTTGCCATTATTTTTACCTGCATTATGAACAAGAGCCACCTTCGCCTGATGTTGCATGAATTCTAAAAAGCTCCTAAACGTACCGTCGTTCGTCAATTGAACAGTGTTGTTGTTTACAGGAGGATTATCGCCATCCTGTTGCATATTGTCTTGATTATTGATCTGTGGAGACTCAACGGTCTCCTGTGCTCCATTGCTATTCTCAACATTCTTGGATGTCATTTTCAAATACTGCCACAAAACAAGGGTTAAATAACATATTTCATATTATCTTTATACTCTGACTGACCAATTAAATACCAAATAAACTTAGGTAGGTCATACTAGCGAAAGAATTCCCCGTCTCTCCCCTCCTAGTTCTTATCTCACATCTCAGCCAGGGATCATAACCCTAAGCTTTGATACCAAATGTGACGCCCCCAAAATAGGTATACATCACCCATCTTGAGTCGCCAAATATATAATACAAAATTCAAATACAAACTAATAATACAGCAGTCGTGTAAAATACGACAAAACATATGCTGTGATTTTAATTACAAATATTGTCTTCTAGACAATATACACTCTCAGAATAAGTTCTCATTACATTTATTATCACACTATTTAACAGAATAGTGAAGACTACTAGCTAATACTATCATCCAGACCATCACTCCATTCCCCGACTCATCCCAGCTACGTTCTCATTTCCTAAAGAGAATAGTGAAAGAAAGGGTGAGCTCAACTAGCCCAGTAAAAATATTATGACTAAGATAATGCAGAATAAATTATCGTTAGTCTTTAACAATGTTAAACTGATAAAATACAATAGACATCAAGTTTAACTGCAGTGAAACAAGTAATTCATTAAAAGGGTCAAGTAGAGAATAAAATCTACTATCTTTTATGATTTAAAAAGTTTTTCATCACTTTTATCGCTGAGACTCAGCTCAATAAATAATCTACATCATTAAATCATCTCTGCACTACAGGCCAAGGATATTCTTTAGTATCACGACAAAGAATTATCCATGCACTACGGGCCAAAGATAATCGTGTTTTCATCAACGATCCTGATCATGCCATAAAACAATTCATCTTTGCTCCCTTGGCCAAAGAGAATCCATAGCCATAATCATACCAAAAACTTTCCATCAATGTACTACGGGCCAAGGAAGACTTTTACCACATCATTTGTAACATTACGGTCATAATTATACCGAATAATCTCTGGTCATAATCATACCAAGTCCATCTATGCACTACAGGCCACAGATAACTTTCAACATAATATAAACACGAGGATGATGACAATGACATACTAATTCAATAAAACAAGTTTAAGAATTAATTTATCCAAGAACCAATAATGTCCAAATTGTGAACATGATACTGCTTTATAGAGTAAAATTCAAGAATGCTCAGAAGAAAATTTCCATTAAAAGATAATGGATGAAGCGCAAATATCAAGGATATTCTACTAATTTCATGGAGTATAGAAGTCAAAACTTTAACCAACTGAGTATAATAAAGAATGGAATAACAAAAGAAATCACCATGCATGCGGTACTTCGCATAGACATTATTCCAACAGAATAATAAAGACGGAACCAGGTCCGGTGTAAAATACACAGACGGGATATTCCATCAAAATAATAAAGACGGAACAAGGTCTAGTGTAAAACACACAGACATGATATTCCAACAGAATAATAAAGACAGAACCAGGTTCGGTATAAAACACACAAACAGGATATTCCAACAGAATAATAAACGCGGAATAATAAATATGGAACCAGGTCAGGTGAAATTCACACCGACAGGATATTCCGACAGAATAATAAAGAACGGAATAATAAAAGAATTTCACCAAGTATGTGGTACTTTGCATAAACAGGTTATTCTAATATAATAATAAAGAATGGAATAATAAAAGAAGATCACCAAGTATTGGGTAAATTGAATATACAGGTCATTCCACCAAGTATAGGGTATGCCGCGTATACAGGTTATTCCAACAGAATAAATAAGAATGGAATAACATAAGTTCTCTTCATGAATAAGAAAGAATAACACCCCTTATCGTAAAAGAAACTTAATATAAGAGTAGGGAAGTAGCATAATACTTTTCTCTAGTTTCTCTATAATTTCTCTCTCTGGAGTTTCAGTGAATTCGTAAGAAAATAATAAAGGAATGAGTTTCTATTTATAGAAAAATGGAATGCATAGTAACTAACTTATGAACGGTCCAAATTGATTTACTTTAATCTGACGGTCCATATTTAAAGCAAAATCTTTTAAATAAAATGTAATATATTCTATTTTATATAAAATGATTTTTACTATGCAGACACTATGCAAATACTATGCAATACTATACAACACTATGCATAATAAAATATAATATAATCTAATTATTATCTAATAAAACGAATAACTTTATAAAAATATTCTATTTTATATAAAAAGATGTTTCTGTTTTATTACGTTAATAATACTAATAAAACAAAACTTATAAATCAACAAAAATTGAATCAAATAATGTGAGATACTATGCAAAAACTATTGTAACAATAATTGACCAAGACTGAGTGACTTCTCACATAAACATCAATAATTAATACCGTGTGCTACTATGCAACCACGCGTATTACTGTACTTTTACTACCGAGTAGTTCAACAGTATCAACGGCAAAACATTCCGCCGTTATTTTCATAAAAATATTTTTGTCGTTTTTTCAATCCGAAAATAATTCCATTGTGGGGTCCACCAATGATTGTGTCGTCGTACGAATATTCCCCTGCACAAATAATATTCCCCGACCAATCGAATATTATATAACAGCTTGCATACTTTGCAAAATTTATAAATACTACCAACAACTATAACATTATATCAAATTTAAAAAAAATATTTCGGGATAATTAAATATTTATTCATAAAATCTGGGGTCTCACATCATCTAATTGCGCGCCAATATGGAAAATCCTTATTAGAAAACCCCCTCTTTCCTGGGAATGATATGGTTGTTAAATATTGTAAGATATAATATTAATGATGAATAAGTTCGTGTTGATTAAAGATAAAATTGATAGTTCCATTGTGTTGGGATTATTAGTGGTCGTGAGAATCGATATTTATTTCGATAATAATTAATGTCTTGAGGTTATATTAACCAATCGGGTAATTAATCGGATAAATGAGCAACTAATTGATATTAATTAACATGTTTATAACTATTGATTCACATGCATGTACTATTAGGGGAGGTGGTGCAAGATTGATAATGCTTGTATGACTAAATTAAAAATGGAGGTATAGATGAAGGTACTATACTGTAACTATTTTTTTCACATGTATAGAACTATTGATTCACATGATATACTATTAGGGGAGGTGGTGCAAGTTTGATAATACATGCAGGACTAAATTAAAAATAAAGAAAAAAAATGATGGTATTATACTGTAATATTTCGAGCTCCAAAACGTACAATTATCGAAACTATAGTTTCTTATAAATAGAAGCTCATTCTTCTTTCATTCTCACCAGTTCACTAAGACACACAAGAGCAATTATAGAGAGATAAGCTATAGAGAAAAAAAAGAAGAGTAGTCTGCTACTTCACTATTCCAGTATCCAACCTTCTACTGAGGTAGGGGATATTTATTCCATATTCGCTTACGATATTATTTTTCGTATTCGTAAAAAATTTAAATCATTTAATATTCGCAAGAAATATTATCTTCATTTAATATTCGTAAGGAATATTATATTCGTTAAATATTCGTAAAGAATATTATTTTCGTTCAACAGTTGTAAGGGATATTTTTTTTCCAGTATTCATAAGGAATAATATTTTCTTCCATACTCTGTAGTATATGAGTAATATTATTTTGTCTCTTATTTCTCATTATACCCTCATTTTGTTAAAGTATTCTTCTATACTCCATAAAATTAGTAGAATATCCTTAAAATTTACGCTTCATCTAGTATCGTTTTACAATAATTTTTTGCACATTCTTGTTAAAATTTAAGCTTTTCATGTTGGAGTACTGTCCATGAGTACTATTCATTTATACGGTACTATTTACAAAGATATTATTCACAAAGTACTATTCATAAAGTACTATTCACGAAATACTATTAACAAAGTACTATTCACTGGGTACTATTTTCGGAGTATTATTCACGGGGTACTATTCACCCGGAGTACTATTCATGATAAAAAAATAATTTATTTTCGGTCCAAATCATTTTTGTTACAATATCATTCTTGAATTTTACTCCACAAAGCAATATCATGTTGACAATTTGAACATTATTGAATTCTAGATAAATTTAATTATAAATCTTTAAAAATTTATCCTTTATTTCTTTTAATTGAATTCTTATATCATTGTCATCATCCTCATGCTTATATATATTGTGATGAAAGTCATCTTTGGCTTACGTGCATTGATGGACTGTTGATTTATATGATTGTGATCAGGGATCATTCGGTATAATCATAACCCATAATGTTATAAATGATGTGGTAAAAGTCATCATTGGCCTGTAGTGCATTGATGGACAGTTGTTGGTATGATTATGACCAAGGATTATTTGGTATAATCATGACCATTGATGATTACATGAATATCCTTGGTCGTGGTGCAGGGATGATTTGGTGTTGTGTATTATTTATTAAGCCGAGTCTCATCGATAAAATTGATGATAAACTTTTAAATCATAGAAGATAGTAGATATCATGCTTTACTTGACTCGTCTAATGGATTACTTATTCTAATATCTTCTATGAATTAAAAGGTTTTTTTTATCATTTTTATAGCTGAGACTCAGCTTAATAAATAATCCACATCATCGAATCACCCTTGCACTACGGCCAATAATATTTATTAGTATCACGACCACGAATTATCTATGCACTACGGGCCAAGGATATTCATGTATTCATCAATGATCATGATTATGCCAACAATTGTCCATCAATGCACTACTGGCCAATGAGGACTTTTACCACATCATTTATAATATTACGGTCATGATTATACCGAACAATCCCTGGTCATAATCATAACAAGTCCATTTATACACTACGGGCCACAGATGTCTTTCATCATAATATAAGCATAAGGATGATGACAATGATATAATAATTCAATTAAAAGAAATCAAAGAATAAATTTTAATATTTATAATTTAATTTATCCAGAATTCAATAATATTCAAATTATCAACATGATACTGTTTTGTGGAGTAAAATTCAAGAATAATATTATAACAAAAATGATTTGGACCGAAAAAAAATAATTTTTGTCGTGAATAGTACTCGAGTGAATAGTATCTCGTGAATAGTACTTCGTGAATAGTAACCCGTTAATAGTACTCCGGTATAAAAAAGTTAAAATTTATCAAGAATGCTCAGAGTAATATTTCTATGAAAAGATACTGGATGAAACGCAAATTTTAAGGATATTCTACTAATTTCATAGAGTATAGAAGCTAAAACTTTAACAAAACGAGTATAAAATTCGAAATCTGAAACGAAATAATATTACTTACATACTACAGAGTATGGAAGAAAATATTATTTCATACGAATATTGAACAAAAATAACATCCCTTACCATGAAACGAAGAGTATTCCGACTGGTAGGGAGGAGATATTCTTGAAGAAAACTTGAACTATTTTCTACGCTCAAAGCTTCCTTAAACTTTAAAGAAATACGCTTAATATTATAGAAGAAGAATTCTCTAATTCTGGTGTGATTTTCAATTCTAACTAAGCATCCTATTTATAGGAGAATAGAAAGTATACTATTTGAATTTAGAAAATCATAGACTGCACAGTAAGGAATCACGGGTTGCAACTCGATCGACTGAAAAAATTTAATTTTTACTATGCAGCACTTAGGGGTGTTCAAAAAATTCGATTTTTCAGTTTTTTTACCGAACCGGTTGGAACCGGAATCGGCGGTACCGGTTTTTTTCGGTTTCGGTTTTTTCGGTACCGGTTTTTCGATTTTTTTTTTATTTTTTCGGTACCGGTAACGGTTCTAAAAATTTTGAATTCGATAAAACCGAAAAACCGAAAAAAAACCCGAAAGTTATCGAGTACCGAATTGTGGTATGTGGTTATGTACTGTTTTGCCAATGCTTGTAATAAATGTTGCTTGCCAATGCATAGTAAATAGTAATAATTCTGCAGTTTACAAGTTATTAAATCAAAATAACAACTCAACATTCAACAAACCAGATGTTAATTAATTTATACGTTTAATTTCTTGCATGTGTACTTAATTAATCACCAGATGTTTTGGACTCGACAAGAATCAGAATTGACGAGAGAAACAGAAGATTATTACATGACCACCAGCCTTACAATATTTGGTTTTGGTCACAAGATCAAGTTTGTTTTGTACATGCATACTAATTACTCCCTAGCTCCTTGCAGGCTGCAGATGCACCTACCTACATATAAATATACTACACGCATACTGGTTATATATTACCAAATATATATTATCATGTGGTAAATTAAATGAAGCTTTTGTTTTTTTAATCACTTGTTGTAAAATTAAAATTATATATATATATATATATATATATATATATATATATATAATTAATGCATGCAGGTGGTTCCACAGTTCGAATGCAGAAGAGCTGATGTTAATTAATTTAATCATAAATTAATTATCCAGTACCGAAAAAACCATTTTTGTACACCACTGAATTACTAACAGCAAACAATACGTGCTGTACAAAACAGGTTTCACAAACCATTTGGCTTAACTGGTCTTATTTGTTGTTTCAAAGCTAATAAGGTTCAAACGGTTTTGCTCTTAATAAGTCCACATTTATTACAAGTTATCCAGTACCTAATAATTATTATTTATTAATAATTATATATATCACCATGCATGCGGTATAACCGAAAACCGAACCGAAAAAATCGGTACCGATTATGTACCGAACCGATTATATCCTCATCACAATTATTAATACATTATATTATAAAAATGGTGAGGACTACTAAACAACTCTCTCTAGAACCATCATTCCATACCCCGACTCGTACTCGCTACATTCTCGCCTCCTGAGAAGAAAAATGGAACAAAAAGGGAAAGGGTGAGCTCAACTAGCCCAGTAAAGAATATTATGACTAAGATAATATAAAACAAATTATCGTTAGTCTTCAACAGAAAAAAATCTGAGAGAATATAATAAATAACAAGTTTTAGATCAATATTCGCAACGGAAATAATAATTCATAGAAGAGTTACATAGAGGATGAAATCTACTAATATCTATGAATTTAACAGTCCATCATCATTATTTTATCCCTGTAACATCAATCGATATTTATCTTGAATCAAATATTCATTTTTGCACTACAGGCCAAAGATATTCATCAGTTGGTCGTGTTCATTTCAACACCTGTTCATCTTTGCACTACGGACCAAAGATATTCATTATAAAATCATTAATCTTTGCACTACATGCCAAAGATATTCAGTAATATCATCATTTAGGACTGAGGATGATGAAAAATATATTAAAAAAATGAATCCAGTGAAACAAAAGAATAAATATTAAGGATTCGTATTTCAGCTATTTTATGTCCAAAAACACCTCATAAATAATCATAGTGGTGTAAAATTCAAGAATAATCAAAACATGGATACAATCAAAGCTAGTATCCATAATACATATTTTAGACGAAAAAGAAAATTTTCATTTTTCGATGAATAGTGACGTCGTATTCATGAATAGTGTCGTATACGTGAATAGTGTCGTATACTTGAATAGTATCCCCGACACAAAAAGTTTCAAATTTGATTAAAATTTTAAATCAATACTTCGGCATAATGATATTAGAAGAAATAATATCATCTTTTTAAAAATAATATCCCTTACCTCGAAAGAATAATACTTCTGGCTGAAATATTGGATATAGTGCTGAAGGGAACTTGCACCGTATAACAACACTCAAATTATCAAAATACTCACAATAATATACTTAATATATCGAGAGAGAAAGAGAGAAAATTTCTGTTTCAGGTGTGACTTTCAATTCTAACCTAAGCACCCTATTTATAGAAAAATGCTTAGAACACCAAATCAGAAAATTTATTAAAATAATAATTTATTTTTTCTTAATTTTCTTAGCAGCTTTCTTTGGTCAAAAAACTCAGCCACACATGTGCCAACAACCACAAAAATGTTTTTCTTAAATAAAATAATTAAAACTTCTAAAAATCAATTATTTCGGAACTCTAGAACTTCAATAATTCATAATAAATAACTCTTTTATCAGGAAAATTTAAACCACATATCCTTTCCATAGGAAATTTCATTTTCTACAACTTTGTAATTTAAGTTTTTCTAAATTTCAAACAGAAATTGACCGAAATCCACAAACGGGTGATTTCATAGGCTATAATCAAATTTCAGTCAAGAAATGGGGTCCACAGACATGAAAAACATGTTTTTAACATTTTTAGTAACAAAAATACTTCTCCTCCACATATACTCATATATCCCCCATTCATTGCAAAAATATCATTATTATATTATTAAAATATAATAATATATTTAAATAAATTATTTTATCAAAAAAAAGATAAAATATTAATTTTCAACAATTGTCACATTAAAAATTTTCTCCATCTATATCCACATAAAATCAATATTTTCCTCATCATATAAATCAATAATTAATTATTCATGAATAATATTACAAAATTACAATACTGACAACAGACAGTTCCCAAGATAGAGGGGGCTTTCCAATAAGGATTTCTCCTTACTGGTGTGACGCCCCCAAACTAGGTATACATCACCCATCTTGAGTCGTCAATACATGGTACTAAATTTAAATACAACTTAATTATACAATAGTCGTGTAAAGTACGACAAAATATATGTTGTGAGTTTTAATACAAATATTGCCTACTAGACAATATCCACTCTCAGAATAAATCCTTAATACATTTATTATCACACTATTTAACAGAATAGTGAGGGCTACTAGCTAACACTATCATGCAGAACATTACTCCGTTCCCCGACTTGTCCCAGCTACGTTCTCATTTCCTGAAGAGAACAGTGAAAGAAAGGGTGAGCTCAACTAGCCCAGCAAGAAATATTATGACTAAGATAATTCAGAATAAGTTATCATTAGTCCTCAACAATGTTAAACTGATAAAATATAATAAACATCAAGTTTAACTGCAGCGGAACAAATAATCCATTAAAAGAGTCAAGTAGAGAATAAAATCTACTATCTTTTATGATTTAAAAGGTTTTTCATCACTTTTATCACTGGGACTCAGCTTAATAAATAATCCACATCATCCCTGCACTACGGCCAAGGATATTCATTAGGGTCACGACCACAAATTCCATGCACTACGGCCCAAGGATATTTGTGTATTCATCAATGGTCATGATCATGCCAACAACTGTCCATCAATACACTATGGGCCAATGAGGACTTTTACCACATCACTTGTTACATTACGGTCATGATTACACCGAATAATCTCTGGTCATAATCATACCAAGTCCATCCATGCTCTACAGGCCATAGATGACTTTAAAAAAATATAAACTTGAGGATGATAACAATGATATAAGAATTCAATAAAACAAGTTCAAGAATTAAGTTATTCAGGAACTAATAACGTCCAAATTGTCAACATGATACTGCTTTGTAGAGTAAAATTTAAGAATGCTAATAAGAACATTTCCATGAAAAATACTGGATGAAGCGCAAATATCAATGATATTCCATTAATTTCATGGAGTATAGAAGTCAAAATTTTAACCAACTGAGTATAATAACAAATGGAATAACAAAAGAAATCACCATGCATGCGGTACTTCGCATAGACAGGTTATTCCAACAGAATAATAATAACGGAACTAGGTCAGGTGAAATTCACACCGACAGTATGTTCCAACAGAATAATAAGTGCGGAATAATAAATAATAGAACCAGGTCCGGTGTAAAACACACAGACAGGATATTCCAAAAGAATAATAATAAAGATGGAACCAGGTCCGGTGTAAAATACACAGACAATATATTCCAACAGAATAATAAAGACGGAACCAGGTCCGGCGTAAAGCACAGATAGGATGTTCCAACGGAATAATAAAGACAGAATAATAAAAGAAGATCACCAAGTATAGGGTATTCCGCGTATACAGGTTATTCCAATAGAATAATAAAGAAATGGAATAACATAAGTTCTCTTCTTGAATACAAAAGAATATTATCCCTTACCGTAAAACAATACTTGAAATTAGAGTAGTGAAGTAACAACAGGTTGATTAGGAATATGAAAACTAACAACCTTACGAAAACAATCAATTTTGGCATGATGAGTAGTTAACCAATCAATCCCTAAAATCACATCAAAAGCAAGTATCTTTAAAGAGATCAGGTCAACAGGTAAGGTGATGGTGCCAACTTGAATGAAACAAGATTTATAAACAGTGGATGTGATAAAAGTTTCTCCTAACGGAGTTTCCACAGATAGGTCAAAGTCTAATTTCTCCGGAGTCAAGTTTAAACGTTGAGCGCAAGCAGGAGAGATAAATGAATGGGTAGCACCGGTATCAAGTAAGGTATAAACTTCGCAAGAATTTATAAATAGCTTACCCGTGATCACCTCGTTTGGGTTCCTCGCATGTTGACCAGTCACAACAAACGCTCTTCCAGGAACCATTGACTTTGGCTTTTCTGGAACAGTCTTTTGAGTCACCGTCCCCGCTGAACTAGATTTTGCTACCGTACAATCTCGAGCGATATGTCCTTCCTTTCCACAATTATAGCATACCTTGAACTGTTGTGGGCAGTTTGGACTGATATGTCCCTCTTTCCCACACTTATAGCATATAACCGGTGGTCTTTCTCCTCCCTTAGAACCAGTTGCTACCGGCACTGTCGTCTTCACATGGTCGTTGTTAAATCTTCTCTTTTTAAAATCTCCTCCTGACTCGCTTCTTCTATTTTCATGGCCATGATTACCACCAAAGTGGTTACCATTTTTGTCCGTCTTTTTCTTTCTCCACTGGTTATCGTTATTTTGTTGACTGCTATCTCCGGTATGATCCTGATTGTGGTACCTCGGTTGACCGTACTCGTTATCTCGCTCCAACAATTGAGCCCTGTTAACAACATCTGAATAGAGAGAAAATTTATGAGAGATGAGATATTGTCGTATGCCGGGTTTCAAACCTCTCAGAAACATACGCGTCATACGTTCCTCATTCTCCACCAAATGAGGTGCAAACCTGGATAACTCTGCAAACTTTGCCTCGTACTGAGACACCGTCATGTTATTTTGTTCTAATCTGATGAACTCCACTTCCTTCATATGACGAACACTTTCAGGAAAGTATTTGTCATTAAATAGTTTCTGAAACGTCTCCCAAGACATGCTGAGTGCGGCTGGATGGGTACGCTTCACAGACTCCCACCAGTAGTCTGCCTCGCCACGGAACATAAAGGTGGCGAATGGAACCTTCTGTTCCTCCGTACATCCCAAGACATCGAATATCTTGGTAATTTGCTTGACCCATGTCTCCGCCATGATCGGATCTGGCTTTCCCTTAAATTCTGGTGGTCCCAACTCTTTGAACTGCTTGGCTGTGACAACCCGTGAATTGTTATCATTTCCTCCTGTATTTTGAACACGAGTCTCCCTCGTCTGATTTTGCATGAACTGCAAAAAGCTTCTAAACATTGCGTCGTTCATCGTCTGATCAGTGGTGTTGTTAACAGGAGGAACATTACCAGCCTGTTGCACGTTCTCCTCGTTGGTAAGTACAGGCATCTCCACGGTTTCATTAACTCCATTGTTAACATTCTCGGTTGCCATTCTTAAATACTGCATAAAACAAGGGTTAATTAAGCAAATCACATATCACATAATATCCCTATATACTGACCAACTAACAAATAAGCTTAGGTAGGACAAACTAGCGAAGGATTTACTCGTCTCTCCCCTCCTAGTTCTATTCCCCGATCTCTGCCAGAGATCATATCCCTAAGCTCTGATACCAACTGTGACGCCCCCAAAATAGGTCCATTCCATCCAACCCATTTTGAGTCGCCAAATACATGGTACAGAAACAACCACAACTTTTACAACCCATAAACTGTGAGTTTGAATACAAACATTGTCATCTAGACAATATACATACCCAACTATGTCCTCAATACAATTATTGATATATTATTTTACAAAAATGGTGAGGACTACTAAACAACTCTCTCAAGGACCATCAATTCATACCCCGACTCGTACCCGCTATATTCTCGTCTCCTGGGAAGAAAAATGGAACAAAAAGGAAAAGGGTGAGCTCAACTAGCTCAGTAAAGAATATTATGACTAAGATAATATACAACAAACTATCGTTAGTCTTCAACAGGGAAAAATCTGATAGAATACAATAGACAACAAGTTTTAAATCAATATTCGCAGCGGAAAATATTAATTCATAGAAGAGTTACGTAGAGGATGAAATCTACTAATGTCTATGAATTTAACAGTCCATCAACAGTATTTTTTTATCCCTGTAACATCAATCAATGCACATCTTGAATCATATATTCATCCTTGCACTACAGGCCAAGGATATTCATTTGTTGGTCATGTTCATCTAAACACCTGTTCATCTTTGCACTACGGGCCAAAGATATTCATCAGAAATCATTCATCTTTGCACTACAGGCCAAAGATATTCAATAATAACCTCCTTTAAGACTGAAGATGATAAAAATATTTTTAAAGAAACGAATCCAGTGAAACAAAATGACAAGGATTAAAGATTAAGGATTTGTACTTTATTTTATCCATGTCCAAAAATACCTCAAAAATAATCATAGTGGTGTAAAATTCAAGAATGATCAAAACATGGATACAATCAAAGCTAGTATTCACAATAGATATTTTGGACGAAAAGAAAAAATAATAATTTTTCTGTGAATAGTGCCGTATTCGTGAATAGTGCCGTATACGTGAATAGTACCGTATACGTGAATAGTAACACCGGCACAAAAAGTTCCAAATTTGATAAAAAAAGTTCACCAATATTCCGGCATAATGATATTGAAGAAAATAATATCATTTAAGAAGAAAATAACATCCTTTACCTTAATATAGCCGTACTTCTGACTGAATTTCTGTATAGTGCTGACAGAAACTCGCACCGTATAGCAACACTCAAAGTATACTCACAAGAATACGCTCGATAATATAGAGAGAGAAAGAGAGAAAACTTTGTTTCTGGTGTGATTTTCAATTCTAACCTAGCCCTCTATTTATAGGAAAATGTTAGAACGCCAAAGGAGACTAAATAATAAAATAATATTATTTACTTACAATTTTCTCTACGCATGCTTTGAAAAAGTCTAGCATGCCTCTTTGGAAAAAAAATATCAGCAGCCCATGTTTTATTTCACCAACCAAAAAGTGGGCCCCCATTAATTTAATAAAAATCATTTTATTCTCCGAAACTTCAACAATTCATAGAAAATAGCTCGGTTATCAGAAAATTCAAAACTCGCAACTTTCCATAGGAAATCCCATTATCTACAACTTTGCAGAAGAAAATTTTTCTAAATTCCAAACAGAAATTGACCAAAATCCATAAACGGGCGATTTTACAGTCTATAATCAATTTTCGGTCAAGAATTGTGTCCACCGACACACAAAACATATGTTAAATATTTAATGCCACAAAAATACTCTACCTCCTCATATACTCATATATCCCACATTCATTATAAAAATATCACCGTTAATATATTATTAAAATAATATATTTAAATGAATTATTTTATCAGAAAAAGATAAAATATTAATTTTCAACAATTGTTACATTAAAAATTTTCTCTATCTATATCCACATAAATAAATATTTTCTTTATCATAATAATCAATAATTAATTATTAAAAATAATATTACAGAATCACAGTACTGACAACCAGGCCGTTCCCAGGATAGAGGGGGCTTTCCAATAAGGATTTCTCCTTACTGGCGCGCAATTAGATGACCAAACCTCTCCTTGACAGAACTTTCTAGACATTGTCAATAATGTTATCTGATAATATTATTCAAATAATATGAATTATTGATCTGATAATGGAAAATACTGTGCAATGACAATTATTAAAACAATAATAATATAAATATCAACGCAGCAATTATTGAATCAATAAAGTAATGATCAGTAACTCCTGTAGCAATTATTGAGTAGTGCCTTCTTACGTAAGGATCAATAATTCAAAATACTGTGCAATACCGTGTGCTACTGTGCAACAACGCGTATTACTGTATTTTAACCACCGGGTATTCCAACAGTGTAAACGGTAACAACTACGCCGTTATTTTTAAACAGCTTATATTTGTCGTTTTCTTCCTCCAATCGCTTTCCGTTATGGGGCCCACACATGGCTGCGCCGTCGTACGAATATTCCCCGACAGTACGAATATTCCACGACCAAACGAATATTCCCCGACAACAATGAATATTTTATAACCACTTGCTTATTTTGAAATGTTTGCGTATTTTACCCATAATTATCCACATTATTCAAATCAACCCTTACTATTCAAAATAATAATTAAAGGAAATTAAATTTCATTTATTAATTATTTGGGGTCTTACAAAAACTCTTCTCCTTTCTCTCTATAATTTCTCTTTCTAGAGTTCAGTGAATTCGTAAAAAAATATTGAAGGAATGCACTTTTATTTATAGAAAAACAGAATGCATAGTAACTAATTCATGAACGGTCCCGATTGATTTACTTTTAATCGGACGATTCATATTTAAAGTAAAATCTTTTAAATAAAATATAATATATTATATTTATAGAATAACTTTAATAAAGTATTCTGTTTTATATAAATTTTTTTTTATATAAAGCCATGTTGACAACCCGTCCGATGTAAAACACACAGACAGGATATTCCAACAGAATAATAAAGATGAAACCAGGTCCGGTATAAAACACACAGACAGGATATTCTAACAGAATAATAAAGACGGAACCAGGTCCGGTGTAAAACACACAGACAGGATAGAGGGGGCTTTCCAATAAGGATTTCTCCTTACTAGTACGCAATTAGATGACATAACCTCTCCTTAGACAGAACTTTCTAGACATTGCCAATATTGCTATCTAATAATATTATTCAAATAATATGAATTATTGAGTAATGACAATTATTGAAACAACAATAATATAAAATATCAACGAATCAATTATTGAATCAATAAAATAAAATACTGAACAATAACTACTGTAACAATTATTGAGTAATGCATTCTTACTTAAAATCAATAATTGGTGCAATACCGTGTGCTACTGTGTTTTAACCACCTAGTATTTCAACAGTATTAACGGTAACAACTACGTCGTTATTTATAACCAACTTATTCTTGTCGTTTTCTTCATCCAAAAACTTTTCGTTATGGGGCCCACATAAGGCTGCGTCGTCGTACGAATATTCCCCGACAGTAAGAATATTCCACGACCAAACGAATATTTTATAACCACTTGCTTATTTGAAATATTTGCGCATTTTACCCATAACTATCCACATTAATTAAATCAACCCTTACTATTTTAAAATAATAAATAGAGGAAATTAAATTTTATTTATTAATAATTTGGGGTCTTATAATATATATATTAAATATATATATATATATATAATAATAATTATTATTATTATACAGTACCCTCCAAGCCAGGCAAACTCCCCCCTATTTCCCTCCCGTGAATCCTTTTCAACATATATATATATATAATACTTATATATATATATATAAAACAAAACTGAGATAACTTCTACCGACAGTTTTGAAAAATAGGTAAATGGGGGTCCATATAATAATTAAAATCTACACAAATACTTTATAAAAACTGTGACGCCCCCAAAATTAGGTATTCATCACTCATCTTGAGTCGTCAAATACATGGTACAGAATATAAATATAAACTAATTATACAACAATCGTGTAAAATACGACAGAACATAAGTTGGGAGTTTAAACATGAATATTGCCTTCTAGACAATATCCACACCCAATGGAGTCTTCATTACATTTATTATCACTCTATTTCACAGAATAGTGAGGACTACTAATGCTATCATCTGGACTGTCACTCCGTTCACCGACTCGTCCCATCTATATTCTCATTTCATGAAGAGAACAGTGAAAGAAAGGGTGAGCTCAACTAGCCCAGTAAGAAATATTATGACTATTATGATGCAGAATAAATTATCAATAGTCTTCAACAATGTTAAACTGATAAAATACAATAGACATCAAGTTTAACTGCAGCGGAATAAACAATTCATTAGAAGAGTCAAGTAGAAAATAAAACTTACTATCTTCTATGATTTAAAATATTTTCATCAACTTTTATCGCTAAGACTCAACTTAATGAATAAACCACATCATTGAATCATCCCTGCACTACGGGCCAAGGATATTCATTAAATCCTCCATGGTCATGACTATACTGAATAATCCCTGGTCATAATCATACCAAAAATTGTCCATCAATGCATTACAGGCCACTGAGAACTTTTACCATATCACTTATAACATCACAGTTCATGATTATACCGAATGATCCCTGGTCATAATCATATTAAGTCCATCTATGTACGTAAGCCAAAGATAACTTTCATCACCATATAAGCATGAGGATGATGACAATGATATAAGAATTCAATAAAACAAGTTCAAGAATTAATTTATCCAGGAACTAATAATATCCAAATTGTCGACAAGATACTTCTTTGTAAAGTAAAAGTCAAGAATTCTCATAAGAATATTTCCATGAAAAGATACTGATGAAGCGCAAATATCAAGGATATTCCACTAATTTCATGGAGTATCGAAGTCAAAACTTTAACTAATTGATTATAATAAAGAATATATGAAACTGCAAATGGATTTTTGCCGCCATGCGGTAATCCACTTAGACAGATCATTTCCACAATTTAATAAGGAATGAATATAAAGGATCATTCACCATGCATGTGATAATCCACATAGACAGGTTATTCCAACAAAATAATAAAGAATGGAATAACAGAAGGATTCACCATGCATGCGATAGAGACCGCACCGACAGGTTATTTCCAATAGAATAATAAATGTGAAATAATAAATATGGAACCAGGTCAGGTGAAATTCACACCGACAGGATATTCCGACAGAATAATAAAGAACGGAATAATAAAAGAATTTTACCAAGTATGCGGTACTTCGCATAAACAGGTTATTCTAACATAATAATAATGAATGGAATAACAGAAGAA
Source organism: Panax japonicus (assembly GCA_020205505.1). Classification (NCBI taxonomy): domain Eukaryota; kingdom Viridiplantae; phylum Streptophyta; class Magnoliopsida; order Apiales; family Araliaceae; genus Panax; species Panax japonicus. The sequence continues at coordinate 52,374,378 of CM035106.1, forward strand.
GATCACCAAGTATTGGCTAAACCGCATATACAGGTCATTCCACCAAGTATAGGGTAAACCGCGCATGCAGGTTATTCCAACAGAATAATAAAGAATTGAATAACAACAGACTTCACCAAGTATAGGGTATGCTACTTATACAGGTTATGTATAGGATATGCCGCGTATACAAGTTATTCCAACAGAATGATAAAGAATTGAATAACAACAGACTTCACCAAGTATAGGGTATGCCACTTATACAGGTTATGTATAGGGTATGTCGCGTATATAGGTTATTCCAACAGAATGATAAAGAATTGAATAACAACAGACTTCACCAAGTATAGAGTATGCCACTTATACAGGTTATGTATAGTGTATGCCGCGTATACAGGTTATTCTAACAGAATGATAAAGACAAAATAATATAAGGATTTCACCAAGTATAATGTATGCCACTTATACAGGTTATGTATAGTGTATGTTGCGTATACAGGTTATTCCAACAGAATAATAAAGAATGGAATAACAGAAGTTCTCTTCATGAATAAGAAAGAATAACACCCCTTACCGTAAAAGAAACTGGACATAGAAGTAGTGAAGTAGCTGAATACTCTTCTTCTTTCTCTATATAGATTTTCTCTCTATAGCTTTTATCTATAATTTCTCTCTATAATTTCTCTCTTTAGAGTTTCAGTGAATTCGTAAGAAATAATGAAGGAATGAGCTTCTATTTATAGAAGATTAGAATGAATAGTAACTAATTCATGAACGGTCCAGATCGATTTACTTTTAAACGAACGATCCAGATCAATTTACTATTAAAACTTAAAGCAACGGTCCATACTGATTCACTATTCTAACTTTTAAACCAGCGATCCATATTGATTCACTATTATAACTTTTTCACCAGCGGTCCATATTGATTCACTATTATAACTTTCCACCAGCGGTCCATATTGATTCATTCAACCAACGGTCTGAAAAATTAGCACATCTCCTCATGAAATAATATTGTACCCAAATACCCGAATGCAGAATACTAGAGTGAATAATAACCGGGTGAATAGTAACTCATGAATAGTAACGCATGAATAGTAACTCGTGAATAGTAACTCATGAATAGTAACTCGTGAATAGTAACTCCAACACAAAAAGTGTCCCAAATATTCGAGTGAACAATACTAGAGTGAATAGTAATTTCGGTGAATAGTAATTCCGACATAAAAAGTGTCCCAAATACTCGAGTGAACAATACTTGAGTGAATAGTAATTTCGGTGAATATTAACCCGTGAATAGTAACTCAGACACAAAAAGTGTCCCAAATACTCGAGTGAACAATACTAGAGTGAATAGTAATTTTGGTGAATAGTAACTCCGACACAAAAAGTGTCCCAAATATTCTAGTGAATAATACTACCTCCAGACATCAATTACTATCGAAATAGATGTCAATTTCTACTAACACAAATAATTCCAACACAATGAAACTATCAAATTCATCTTTAATCAACACGAACTTATCCATCATTAATATCATAACTCACAATATTTAACAACCAGGTTGTTCCCAGGAAAGAGGGGGCTTTCCGATAAAGATTTCTCCCTATTGGCGCACAATTAGATTATCTAACCTCTCCTTGACAGAACTTCTAGACATTGTAAATATTGCAATTTAATAATATGAATAACTTTGTCGCCTCAATTATTGATTTAATAAAATAACATATTATGCACATGATACTGTGACAATAATTGAATCAATAATATGAGAGATATGATGCAGCAATTACTATAGCAATAATTAAGTATAATTGAGTGACTTCTTACGTAAGCATCAATAATCAATACAGTGTGCTACTATACAATCACGCGTATTACTGTACTTTTACTACCGGGTAGTTCAACAGTATTAACGGTAAAACCTCCGCCGTTATTTTCATAAAATATTTTTGTCGTTTTCTAACTACGACAGTGCTTCCGTTGTGGGGTCCACCAATGATTGTGCCGTCGTACGAATATTTTCCGATAAAAAGAATATTCCCCGACCAATCGAATATTTATAACAACTTGCATATTTTGCAAAATTTTCAAATAATACCCATAACTATAACATTATATCAAATCTACACCATAATATTAAAAAATATTTCGAGAAATTTAAATATTTATTTATAAAAATCTGGGGTCTCACAAAAATTCCCTCACTATTTTTTAATAACATTTATTATCATTATTATAATTCGCAATATTTAACAACTAGGTCGTTCTCAGGAAAGAGAGGGCTTTTCGAAAAGGATTTCTCCCTATTGGTGCGCAATTAGATGACCTAACCTCTCCTTGACAGAACTTCTAGACATTGTCAATATTACAAATAATAATATGAATAACTTCGTCGTCTCAATTATTGATTTAACAATATAAAATATTATGCAGATGATAATGTGATAATAATTGAATCAATAATATGAGAGATATTATGTAGTAATTACTGTAGCAATAATTGAATAAAATTGAGTGACTTCTCACGTAAACATCAATAATCAATACCGTGTGCTACTATGCAACCACGCGTATTATTGTACTTTTAACACTGGGTATTTCAACAGTTAACAGTAAAACTTCTGCTGTTATTTTCATCAAAAGATATTTATGTCGTTTTTTCATTCTGACAATAATTACGTTGTGGGGTCCACTAATGATTGTGCCGTTGTACGAATATTCCATGTTAAAATGAATATTCCCCGACTAATCGAATATTTTATAAAATTTATAAATATTACCCACAACTTTAATATTATAACAAATCAACACCATAATTATTCAAAATGATGTTTATAGAAAAATTTATCTTTATTCATAAAAGTTGGGGTCTTACACTCAGTACACCACAATTCAATACTCTCTCACCTTCGGACTCCAATTCGGGTGTCTCCTCCGGTTCATACCATCAAAGGCTTCCAAAATCGCTTGATTGGCAATGAAGTGAGCGAACTTTAAATACAGGCATGATTTATAGAAATGCATATCCAACATGTCGGATTCTGAAATCTTTGACGAATATTGAGGATGAAACTTGTAAATTCGTCTAACCAAAGCTCCAACAAAATACGTGGCAACTTTCCTCATTGTCCCGGCTTGAGACACGACCAGTAGTCCTATGTGCTTCACAAGTGCATCAGCCACCTTTAAATTCTCCTCCTGGATTACTTCAACGCAAGCCCTAAGGGTGTGCACAAGTTGGATTTCGGCCTCTTGTAAGTCAACTAGTATCAATGGTCTCCCTGATTCAGCTGTCATCGCCGGTAAAGTTAAAGAACTCTCACTCGATTCACGTACAACCGATGAATTCATTCGTTTATTCCCATAATTTCTGGCACTATCAGCTCTATTCTCCTGCACATATATAGCACCACCGGGAATTGCTCTCAAATCATACTCCAAATCGTCGGCGTAGATCTGATTACTTTGTTTCCCATTCGTGAAATCAATAATAGTTGAGGCATTTTGGTCGGAAGGGGTAATAGCGGTGCCGAGCTCCGACATCATACTCTATACCCACCTAAAAATATCAACAGGATTGTAATGAACAGTATCTAAAAGCTGAGAAATCCCATCTTCAATATTGGTACCCATAGCCATCTCAAGCTGCTTTAGTTTCTGTGCCACATCGGCCATGTCAAATTATCGAACTTTGTAACCCAAAATGTCCAAAAGCTCGTCCATACCGCCGACTGATCTTCTTTCTACATCTTGGCTTTCCGGCAGCTGGCGGTGGCGCCATTGATGAGGAGCTTTCTTCTTTCTCAAGCTCGTGATCTCTCTTTGTAACCATTTTGGTGGATGTATTTGATTTTCAAAAAAGAAAAGAGGTGACATTAATCAAGGGTACGATGATATGGATGAATTGGTTTAAAGAAATATGGATGATCTCAAATGGGTGTATAGGAGCTATTGTTGAGGTGTGTTTGATTTTGATGAGATGATTGTGGGTGAAGTTGGGGAACTTTACAGTGAGATTTTTGTGGGGGAAATTGGGGATTGAGAGTAATTGACTGATGGTGAAGAGATTGTGAAAAAACAAGAGAGGAATTAATTGATGAAGAAGATTTAAACACCCTTTCAGATCCACGGTAAAGAAAGTATGCCTTTTGTTATGTATAATTGAAGTTTGGGGTGTACTTAGTCATCTTTTTTTAGTTTGAGATGCAAACGTCAATATTTGTGTAACAATAAGTCTTGCCGGATAGATTTATTGGACCGAAAAATTGGACAGCTGAATTTTTTTATTTTTTATTTTTATTTTTTTGCTTGTGACTCCAAAAAATGTATAATATTTATTTCAACAGAAATTTTATAAAATATAGTGTTTTATGTGTAATTTGGATATACATACAAAAACAGGGTTATACAGTCTATTTTTATATGTGTATCCAAATTACACATAAAACACTATATTTTGTAAAATTTTTATTGGAATAAATACTATACATTTTTAGGAGTCCCAAGAAAAAAAATAAAAAAAATTCAGCTGTCCAATTTTTTGGTCCACTTGACCGGCCCGCCCGTAAGCCCGCGAGATATGAGCTTACTTTTTTGGCTCATAAAAATCTGAACATTTTTGACCCGATCCGATCCGGCCCTCACCTGCCCGCCCGTTTGGCACCTCTAAGAATATCTTTTATCAAAATTCATTCGGTCCACGAGGATCACGATTTTTTTTGTGAATTGCGCTTTTGCTTGCTTCAACCTCCATCCATCCATCAATTTCTTCTTCTTCTTCTTCGAACAGAATTCGTCCATACTTGAATCTCTGCACATAATAGTTTTAAACCCATCAATCATTACAGTTTTAGAGAGAGAAAGACAGAATCTTGTGTAGGGAGAAACTGAGAAACGATGCAAGGTGCAGTTATGTTGACGCCGCCATATTCATACGGCGGCAGGCCCCAACAAACCCTAGAACCACCCTCTTCTTCATCTTCTTACTCTTCCTCTTCAATCATTCCCTTCAAGGTACCCCTTTCTCCCTCTATATTCTCTCTTCTATATATATATGTATGTATAACACTAATTATTCATCATTTGTAGACATTTAGCTTCCTAGGCACCCGAATTTCGAGGAGGCATAATTTGTTATGGCGGAGGTCGTTACAGATTCGATTTCCAGCTGCTGCTCGCGGGCAAGGTCTGTTTTTTATGTTTTGATTGTGGATTTGACTGTGAAAATGTGTGCAGTCTTGAATGCCGGTTGTTTCTCTTGAATATCTTGTAGTATTAATTGAGTAATAATAAACCCACAAATTGGTTTTAGGGTGATGTGTTTTTTTCCTTCTTTTTGATTGTAATTGGAATGATCCATTCATTTTCTTGTGGTATAGAATAATTCAGTGAATTTTGGGAGAAACGTTGAATATTTATGACTAGAAAATAAGGTCGAATTTGATGCAAATCTTTTAGTTTGTTTACCTGAGAAGTGGACTTGATATTTTAGCAATGAAGTAATAGTGGAGTGTTTAGGTTAATAACTTTTATTTTTGATTAAAATATTTAGAATGTTTCTGTGTTTGGATGTACAAAAATTTCACAGTATCCTTTATTTCTCAATCGGGCTGGAGCTGAATAGCAGAGAAAGTATAACAATTAAAACATGGTCACTGTGTTTGGGAGTTAGAAATGAAATGGGAAAAAAAAGAAGAGAAGATAAATAGAAAGAAAACAAATTCATTCTTTCTATTTTGTTTCTTGGGTTACAGATCCTTCCCTTTCCTTTTTTTTTTCAAAGTAAAAGGAGAAAAGAAAATGTGCCCTTTAAAAACTTTATTTGATTATAGTTTTCTATCCATTTTCCTTTCTCCTTTGCAATTTCATTTTATGGTGATAAATATAGTAGAATACTAGTATTCTTCCTTTCTTTCATTTCCTACTCAACTTCCGAACAACTAGAAAGAAATCAACTTTCGCTTTCCTCTCCAACTCCCATGCAATGGGGAACGAAAACACCTTCCTATTGTCTTCTCTTTAGGTTAAAACTCAGAAGCAAATGTTAGTTTCTTAACATAGAAAACAAACACTCTTTCCCTTATAATATTGCTGTATGAAATGGCTATACTAAATACGATCTTAGTTATCTAAGTGGAATGACCTTTTTATAGTTTTAAGAAATTCAATCTTGTTCAGTTTTCTAAAACTTCCTCTATCCACTGCTGTGCAGTTGTAAAGGCTGTTGCCACTCCGGAATCAGCTGTGGAATTGCCACTCACTGCAGAAAATATTGAGAGTGTACTGGATGAAATTCGACCATATCTCATTTCAGACGGAGGTAATGTGGCATTGCATGAAATTGATGGCTCTGTTGTACGATTGAAACTCCAAGGTGCATGTGGCTCCTGTCCAAGTTCCGTAATGACTATGAAAATGGGAATTGAGCGTCGTCTCATGGAGAAGATTCCTGAAATTGTTGCTGTTGAACAAGTGCCAGATGAAGAAACTGGCCTTGAGCTGAACGAAGGAAACATCGAAAAGGTATTTTTTTTAATCAACTTAATATTTTTACTCTGTTTGATATACTATGCTTTCAGAGTTTAAAGTTCTTAATACTTGTACTTTCACATGATTAACAGTTCAAAAACCGTCGACTCTTTTACATTACTCCATAGCTCTATGTTGTTGAGTGCGTGCATGGCTCCGTTGGGGAGTCAGATTTCCTTTTTGTTATTGATCTTTTTACTTGTGATTCGACTTGATTTTTCGCCAATTGAGTTATTGATATCTTTTTAAGTTATTAGTGTCGTAGTGTGTAATATATATATATATATATTTCTTGGATAAGTTAGCGTGTAAGAGGTTTTTTTATAAGTTCTTTTCTAATCTTATTGATAACATGTAGATGGCTTTCTGACGCTACCTAATACACCTGTGAACTTAAGTGGTTGGTGTTTTAGAATCTAGGACTAGTTTTAATCGAATAATAAAAATTTAATCTAAATTTTTTTTACCTCCCTAAGTTGTTTCCGTTATTCATTTTATGTCTCCAATATTATGTAATTTTATCAGGTTTGGTCCAATTATAAAATCATAAGTGAGATAGGAGTGTTTCGATTGGGTTGATTAAATTTTTATTTCCACAATCATATATTCAAACATAGGTAGAACCGAGCAAACACACAGGGGAAGAGTAATGGGATATTGTCAAGGACGATTATGAACTTATGACCTTTCAGTCCAGTGCTAATGTCCTGTCTCTTCCCTTCGCTAGTGCCCGAAACTTAATCAGTATGCCATTTAAACTTCAATTTTCAAATATGGACAATAATTCATCAAAGATTTGGAAAGCTGGTGGACATTCTCTGATCCTGTGATGTTGGTGAAATGAATTGAAGATCAAAATTTGATAATTAATGTAGATTATAAAATTTTGTTGAAACTGAGAATGTAGCTTCACAATGAAAGAACTGATCCATTTAGGCGTATTGGTTTCCACAAAGACAAAATTTAGGAAAGAGATTGAATCTTACCATTAAGTCACTCTCTTAGTAATTAAGGGACAATGATATAACAGGCTCTTAAATCTTTGCCCCGAGTACATATTGGAAGGACTATGTCATAACTTTACAAGGAAAGTTAACTTGATTAAAGACTGTATCAGAAAATTATAAGGTAAATGTTCATTGGTTTGGTCTTTCAAAACTAACCCTCTGTAATTTCTACTATGCATCCCTAGAAACCAACATTATATACATAAAAGAAAGGCTTGAAAAACTAAGTAAGAATTGGTTTAGCTTAATCTAGAATGCACACAACTTATATTCTTAGCATCCTTCACTTGGCAGGTGATTGTCTTCGATCTAGGTATTATGATTCTCGAGGTTCACACTTGGTGTTTGGCCATTTATAAACTACATGTAACTTTTTATATGCATTATCATTGACCTCAAGTAGTGGCATTTGCACATTGTCGAAATGTCCATTTTCTGTGTTATATGTCATAATTGTCAAGACTCCGTTGTTTTTGTGCAATTGCTGCATGATGAATTCTAGTATGCTTGTATAAAATTTATTATCTGATTACTATAATTACCCTAGGTCCTTGAAGAAATAAGGCCATACCTCGTGGGGGCAGCGGGCGGATCTCTAGAACTTGTGGCAATCGAAGAGCCAATTGTAAAAGTACGACTCACAGGTCCAGCCGCAAGTGTCATGACTGTTCGAGTGGCTGTTACACAGAAACTGCGAGAGAAAATCCCAGCCATTGCAGCAGTTCAACTCTTGCAGTAGGAGTGTTCCCAGTGTGCTTTGAGTCAAGTACTGGTGATTGAGGAAAAGTATGGCACATGTTGAAAATTTGAATAATACAGAACAATGAAGCTACTATGAGCAGGACAGTGGAAGGCTTCACTGCATCACAGCTGCGCCTATTAAATTGTGTACAGTTTCAAGTTAGTTTGACTGCAATTCTCAAACCAAGTGATTTTAATTGTATTACTTAAAAAAGTTTGTACACAAAAATTTTTATACAGATACTTGGACCTTCAATGGCGTGCACATTCTACAATTTTGAGGTAGGTTTGATAATAATTTCCTAGTTTTCGATTGTCTATAATGGTTAAAACTGGAGCTTAGCACTTTTACCAGGGTATCAATTACGATTCTAACAACAACAATAATAATACTCATTGACATCCAAGCTATTCTTTCATTTTTATTTTGGAATAAATTAACTTTGTACTCCCTCCGTTCCTAAAAGATTGTCGTTTTAGGAAGTAATTTTTGTTCCAAAAAGATTGTCGTTTTGAGTTTATCAATACACATTAGCTATTTTTTCTCTATTTTACCCTTATTTAAAACTTTCTTTCAATTTAAAATTTTCTTCCCTTCCCAATGATTCTTATTCAATTTAATGCTATAATTCAAGTAGTAATTGGTTGAATAAGAAGTTAATTGGTTGAATTGAATAAGAAACATTGGGAGGAGAATAATTGATTGAGATAATAAGAGTAGTATAGTATTTTCGCTAGGTATTAATTATATTTCTTAATTTGTGTGCATTAATCTTAAACGACAATCTTCTTTTAGGAAGAGAGGGAGTAATAAAGCAATTTGAGAATCCATGAATAAAAAGAACAAGTCCAACTTGCAACACAATAAATACCGGTAAATAAATTGAATTACATTCAATATTGTACTTTGAGACCAACCAAAAAAAAAATGCGGACCTCCTATATTAGTCCCATTCAACACAAAAAGTGTGGTAGAAGCAGCACTGAAATCTATTACAAATACATTTTGAGTCCCATATAATGTTTGCATCTTTCAGGCTGCTTCATCTATAATTTCTCTCTTCACCGAGGTTGACAAACCCATTTTTAGCTGAAACTGAACCCTTTCAGGTTAGGTAACAATTCTTTTGAACTGGTGGCTTGCTGTTTGATCTGCTTAATGACAGAAGAGCTTGATAACGGAATCAGCACCTGCAGTGAATAACCAGGGCTGCCTCGGATGGAACTTACAATCCATCACTCCTAAATACAGTGCAAACAATTTAAACATACGTCAGCTAAAGTTTTCTAGCTTTATTTCAGAATACCTTAGTTAATGGACTAGACCTCAACCCCATAGTCCATTACACCATATGAAAATTGAACACAAAATAAAAGGAAAAAAGACGATTTGATTGCTTAGTTTAATTCAATCATTTAAAGCAGCATTTTCTAGCAGAGCGGAAAGATATTTGATGGATTAATTTGGAACATAGAGACCTTACAAAAAACAGCTAAAAAAAAATAGAGCACGTGGATGCGTATTTTTAAATGATTAATCTTCCCCCACATGTTTCATTAATTCAAGGTCAACCCCCTAAATTAAAACTAGTTCAAATAATCCAATACAGTCTACAGGTAACTTCCATCACTATCATCATATCAGAAATGACGCAAAAGTGTAAATCAAAGCACTGACCTCTTCCATTTGTGGTTGTGTGCCCACGAAGAATTTCCAGCGGAACAATAAGAGGGTTCTGGTTTAGATCAGAATACACCATGCCATGAAAAATATATGCTGTGCCGTCATCAGAACATGACGCAAATAAAGGGTAGGTCCGATGGAAGGCTACATTGGTTATGTCTTTTGGGTGACACCTGAATATTCCAAAACATCATTAGGCAATTAATAAGAATGAGCATGAGATAACTAGGAGAAAATAAATGTGTGCGGTAGTAACTTATTTCACATGTTCAACTCGATAATAATTACATTCTAACTATTGGGATTGGGAAACACCAAACTTGGCAGTTCGGCACACTCTTAAGCCTTGCCTTCTGTATTAATTTAGTTTATACATAAATGACAGCATGTTGTGAGCATGTTCAATATGAACACGACTACTTACATTTACTTATCCCAGGTTAAAAGTAAACATTTTTGTGCAGTGTGATGATCCATTAGCTATTATTTTTGTGCAGTGTGATGATCCATTAGCTATTACATCATCTACTAATGGCTCTTCATTGCTTATCCAACCTTATCTCTGTTGTTGCGATTGATTCTTCCACTTACCAGGACGTCAATCAATAAAATGGGGTGAGATTTGAACGAGTGAGCACAGTCACGGATACGTGATGGTTTACAATGGTTGAAAGTATCAGATTACAAACAAACACTCTCCAACTGACATTAATGAAAGCTATGTTATGAAGGAACAAATACAACAATGTTCTGTATTAGTGGTGTTCTCATGATATAATATGCTTATATATATATTTATAGATAATTAGCACTCTCAAGGATCACTATAACACGTGCCTATAATATGCCAAATTACCAATATGCTATAAGCCTATAATGCTGAGCCAAAGACACAATATATCTATTGAAGCAGTTTGATGCAGTGAAAACTAAAAAGGCTACACTATCTTTAAGCATTGGCACCATGGAAAACAATTGGGAACAAGCACTAAACAAAGTGGGATAAAAATTTAAAAGATGAGCAGGATAGCCAAGGACCATCAATAGCTTTAGGGATAAACAGTATACTTCCACTGCATGAAGTTTTTGAAGATGCATTACCCGTTGGGACAAATAAATGGAAAATATTTTATTTACCCAAAAATCTAAATTGTACTCCATATTTTTTTTTCTTTCAATTTATAAGAAATTGCTAGTTTGGAACATGTTCAACGAAGCAAAGAGAAAGTGAGAGAAACCTCCAGAAATCTTTACAAATGTAAAGGACTTGCAGTTACATACTTGAGAATTCTGTAAGGTTGAGATGAAAGGTCCATGTCAAACCAACACAATTTTCCTTCTCTGCTCCCAACAATAACATTATCACCTGCCAGAGAGAGGTACCCCTATTTAGCAAATTAACGAAACTAATACTCTTAGACATGAAAAGACAAAAGATCAATGAAATCAGCCGGGTTTCCTTCTGTTCTAACAGAGGCCATCGAAAATAAACCAGTAAAAGTTTTGAAGCATACCACCAGGATGAATGGCAATAGAGGAGACTTCACGAACCCCAGTTTCAAGCTTCTTAATGAGTTTTTGCTTCAGCAGATCATAGACACGAACAGTCATTTTTGTTGAAATGAAGAAGATGGATCTATTTGGATGAAAAGCTGTAGAAACAGGAAGCCCGTGCAGCTTGAACGGTATTCTTTGGGTAAGTTTCTTCAAGAGCTGGTGAATTGATATTGCTCTTGATTCTCGTAATGAACAAGTCAAGGAATAGCACGTAGAATTGCAAAAACAAACAAGTTTAGAGCATTTAGATGCAACTCACACGAAAATCAACCAAATCCCATAGCAGATGGAAAACTTAAAAAGGTACTCCCCTTTCATTCGATTGATCAATTTTAATAAGAAAAAAAAAGAAATGGGTAGGTGATTCATTCGAAGTATCAGTCAATTATTAATTAAGAGCAAAGGGAGGGAAAAAAAACATAACCGAAATGCACCAGTATAAATTTCAAAGCACTCACTAAATGAACTTTTTAGTTCATTTCATTTTAGAAATTCACGTCTCTTACCAGTCAAGTAAATAAAGATACATAAAATACAAAAAAGGATATCAGAAAGCATAACTGTAGAGAAATAGTCTCCTTTCCGATGCCATTGTACTGAAGACACCGTCTGCAAGATCATCAAATTTAACAACTAGACTTGGTGTATCAAATTAATTTTTCATACTGCAAAGGAAGCTTATTAGACAATTCAACAAGAATAGTATCACTAAGAAGAGTATGGAAGTACCTTAAAGTGCTTTAACCTGATTCCTTTATGTTTATCATCTTGAGACCAGCTTACAACGGATGCATTATTACCTGTATGATACAATTATGTGGAAAATCAGACAAAAGCCATTATATATGTAATGCAATGTGGTAGCTGATTCAACTGACCAGAGTCATCTGGTGCTGTAGGTGTTTCAACATGCAGAAGTTCTTCAATCTTTTGCTGCTCTTCATTATCAAACCCAGCATTCAAGAGAAATACATCTGCCCCCCTGAATTGTTTTACAAAACCAGCACAACCTCCAGATTAAAAAAAATAGAAGAATGGGGAAAGAGGAAGATCAAACCCACTTAACACTAATACATTAGCCTTACGCAACAACTGCCAATATAGGAAGCTCTGGAGAAGGATTCCACGCCACATGCTGGACAGCTTCATCTAGTTCCCAGATTCTAAGACATCTTCCAGTGTCAACCTCCCATATTCGCACAGTACCATCACTCGAACCTTTGCAGATCACAGAAGATAGTTAGGCTCACATCAACAGTTTAGGCATCAAATGTTTGAAAACATTTTCTGCATTTTCAGAGGTCAATGAAGAAATGGCCAATGGACATCAGGCCAATGCACATTTAATCTTAGCTTTCTAAATTCCAGAAAACGATCTACCGTTTTCAACATAGCAAGTCATTTTCCAGACAACAACACAAGTCATTTACCCTGAAAATGTTTTCTGGATAAAGTGTTCATAGAAACATATGGAGACTTAAATATCTCTGAAACTAAAAAATAATGCCCTCACCAGATGCAATCCATTGCCCAGAAGAATCAGTAGAAATTGACATAACTGGACCAGTGTGACCTCTGTATTCAAGATAACACGTTGTTGGGTAAGGCTTAAGATCTTTTCGGCTAGGCAACTTGGGCTTTAAAGACTCAGGATCAATATTGATCTGAAAATAAATGGAGCGCACGCAACAATCAGGAATTCCATCAGATTCATAAACCAAATGAATACACAAGCAAAAAGTCTGAAATAAGTACGGCATGATTTTTTTTTGTTTTTCTGCATACTTACACGCTTTTTCCTGGCTCGAGGACACAAGTATAGATCCAAGCAACGATCAAAAGATTCTTTGACAGCTTTCTGATATGCTGGAACAGTTCTCAAAGACATAAACCTACGCAAATAGAAATTCATTAAGATTCTAGATATGTTTTACTACTAAACCAGTAAACATTAGGAGCAAGTAACATAATCCAAAAAATCTGCAGTGTAAATATCACCGTTTTGGAATAAACTTAGGCCGGTCTTCCTCAAACATAAGCTGGTAAGAGTTAATCTCTTCTTGTGTAGGAATATATTCTAAAGAAGGATTATAAGACTCCTCATGGCCTGAAAAAGAAATTTAGATCAAAACTATCTCCTTTTTAATGAAAGGAAAAAAAACTTCCAAACCTTCAGCTTTTGGAGAACCAGAAAGAACCTGGCAATTTAGGCTTTGGCGCAGGAATATATGCCAATCCCCCGGTCTTTTCTGTTGAATCATCACCCCACAAGTTATAGAACTTCGGTTCTTCTTTCGGCTTATCAAATTTTATTAATCCCTTACGGATTGCCCTGACATACTCAACAACCTGTAGATTCAGATGGAAAAAGTCAAGTGATGTAAACCTGAACCATAAGGCAGTTCCAATGAGATACTACTCTATAAATGCCAAAACTCGTCTCACGTGTTAATTAAAAACTTGCTACAAGAGAATTGACATTTTACAAATCTTTAAAGAAATGGTTCGTCAACAATGAAAATGAGATTTGCAACAAGGACATCAAAACAAGAAATTGACAATGTCATGCCATAACAGCGTCCTTGCTATACATTTACATATCTATTGGAATTATGAAAACTAAATGTCCGTGATATGCATCACAACAAAATGGATAACTCTAGTGTCTTCTAGTCATTTGAATATTTAGTTATGAGTAAGAAGACTGCTAAATGATAAGTCTTCTTGAAATTGCTACAACTCTTTATTAAGTAATATTAATATGTCAATTCATCTTTATAAATAGAATCCACACTTTTTTCTAAATTGCTTCATCAAACCAGACTGAACAAATAAACACACTACAGTACAACTCTATGATACAACTACACACTACAATACAACTCTATGACACCTAAATACAAAAGCCTTCACAAGCAACAACAAATGGAAAAATAAAACATCAGAGTACACTTCATAACCCTTAACTTGCATTGAGAAGAAGCAAAAAATAGTGCAATGCTTACCTTTTTACTCTCCCATTTTGAAGGAATAAAACGCCTCTTTGGTTCTGGTGCATTTGATAACGGATGTTTAGCACCATCCCAGGAAAACCAATCAACATAAGGCTGCAATACATACATGAAACTTTAAGGAATTTCTTTACAAAGAAACAACTAGCTTGAAAGAATGTTTTGTATGAAGAGTTTGAAAGGGAAAAGATAATACAGACCGCATATGGATCAAACTCAGCATGTGGTGCCTTCCCTTTTAGCAATCTTCGGATAAGTTTAGTCTCTTTTTTTGTCAATTCCACTTCCTCATCATTGTACTCATCATAGATCTTGCGCCTGAATATAACAAACATAAACCAGTAAGATAAATCAGAAAAGCTTCCATGTTTGGAATGTAAGTACATAATGTATATATAACTTTTCCTCTTTTAGTTCTATTTGAACATGTAAATTTTTCCTATTCTATACATAAAAATGTACTCCCTCCATTTAACGTTAACTGCTTCCTTCGTTTCTACAAGCAATTCAAGCAGGTTGGAAAGCTGTGTAATTTTATTTTTATTTTTCAAAGGAACGCAACTTTAACCACCCAATTGGACACCAACCAACTAAAGAGTACTCTAAGATAAGGAGGAAAGGGTAAATAAATGGGTAAAACTGATGTAAGATAAATACCAGGGAATCTATAAGTTTGTAGACAGAAAAAAAAGAAAAGCGAAGCAAGTTTGAAGGCAGGAGTATATGACTATATAAATACAATATAACTACAAAGTAACATTTTTGCTATAAATATGGTTTAGGACCTATATTCATGCACCTTTTCTCATTCTATCTTTTTCCTCATATATTTATCTATCGCCATCTGTTATCCTTCCAAGTGAAAAATTTGCAGATAAATATTGCGATACAAAAAATTGCTCTCATGCCATTTCTGCTGGAGAATATGAGCTCAAGACTTATCTTAATTGAATATAATATATTGTTCTTAAAGAAAAACAATTTAAGAAAAGATTGAAATAGTTTACAACTCAGAAGGGATTATTCCGATTTTACCAAGTAAGAAAGATAAGAATCTTGTGCCTCCATAAGTGACAAACTAAATATATACACGTGTGTGTGCGCGCGCGCGCGAGAGCGCTTGTGTATGCATGTTTGACAGAAAATACGAACATCTTAAATTGGCAGTGGGACCTTAAAGTTTAAAACTAGGATAATAGATATACAGATAACATTGCAGCAGACAGTACTTTAAGAGAATGTAAGTTTCTACTCATCAACTCACCAATTCTTTGAGTCGTCGGCACTGGCTAAAAATGAATCCAGCTTATCTTGTCTCTCCTTTTTCTTTAACTTATTCCCAGCAATATCATATCCAATATGTTCCTCGTCCTTGTACCACTCAAGGGGAACATCCCCAATTGTATTTCTTGGTGCAACCTATTTTGAGAAGGTTTCAACTTTAAATAAAACAACAAATCAAACATGCAATAGGAGCATTTCATGGCCCAATAACAAGCAAACTTATTTAGAAGTTGGAGCCAAACATAATTTATGAACTAAGGAGCTACACCTCATCTTCAGATGAATCACTCTCTTCAACTCCTTGGTGGGATTCTTCGCTTTCACTTTGATTTTCTTGACCATCATCATAACCACCAGGTTCACCGACAGCATCATCACTGGAACCACCCTCATCGTTTGTGTTATTGATCCCCTGGTCTTATCACCATTGAGACTATTAGAAATCACATAAAATCACTTAAACATTTATCCATGCAAGTAAATTGGACGTTCGTTATACCTGGACATGAAAAGGGAAATTCCAATATGTTTGAAAACACCTTTTTAAACAACTGACTGGCTTTGGTTTTACTACTTTAAGTAACTATTTTAATTATCAATGGCTCATAAAAAGCAAAAAAGTAACATAGTTTTTAGAAAAGTATTACTAAAGGTACCTAACTGTTTTTTTTAATACAAAAAAATCTCACTATACATCACATCAAAAATAAATTAGGCAATTACCATGTACCTCATCTTCCGAGAATTCACTTAGTTCTGATCCCGATTCACTCAAAGTGCTGTCTTCCTCATACCAGTCCTAGAAATAGAGAAGCTAAAAGCTAAGTCGTTGAACATAAATTTCATCCTATGAAGTATTAAGTATTAAAGATTCCATTTTGCAACATATAGACGAGTAACTTCTCAACAGACAAATACTTTTAGAAGTCATAAATCTCAATGGACACAAATACCCAAATGTTAGTCCATTTTTTCAGTTCCCAAAAATAGTCTTCTCTCTTAAAATAAGCTAAGGATTGACTGAACCAAGCTTATTCAATCAATATAACTATTTAAATTGAGGAAGAAAGTTAAAAATTGAAAGTTGAAAACTTTGTTTAAAATACATGATCTTTAAAAGTGGCTCTTTTTTCGGGACGGAGGGAATAATATATATATATATATATATATATACACACACACACACTTGTACATATACGAATAAGAATTTACATATATACATAATTCATGTAAATTTATAAGCTTCGTATAAAGATAAGCGTATATGACTAACAAGCAGCCAAATGCGAGTGGGAGAGTATAAATTAACACTCAAAATCAGAACCCAAATGAATTGTACCCATTTCAAAAATTATACTTTACCATTATAAAGATCCCAAAAATACCAGTCCAACTTAAAAAAAAATTGAAAAACACAGCGATTTAGAGTACCTCGTCATCAGCATCAGAATCAACGGGAAGTTCTTCTACATTTTCTTCTTCTTCTTGCTCTTCACTTATAACTTTTTCTTTGTTCTTCGGTTCCAGTTGTGATTTAGGCGCCTTCATTCTTGCTCTTTCTCTCCCTAAAAATAAACAGTCAGGCAAAGGGGAAGAGAGAGAAAGGCGACAGATAGAAGAAGTCTAGGGTTTAAAGAGGTTTAAGACAATAAAGAAGATGTTTCATATGGGCCAGTCATTGAGTTCAAAGGAAACTTCGGGTTATGGGCTTTGAGGTGTTCTGTGGTCCAAATTTGATAATATATAAATATTCATTATCACTGTATAAAAAAGTAATTTTACAATATATGGGTGATGTTAATTTTAATTTGATAGTAATGTATTTGTCTCCAATTTTTCATGTCAAATTTTATTCTTAGACTAGATAACTATTTTCATGATTTAATAATCTCTTGAGCAGGCGACTTCAATCATGACTTGGGCTTTTAACACTTTTGCATGTCTTCGTTATTTTTTATTTTTTGAGACGCTTACGTACCTATTTAAGACTGTCCATTGGCTCCTAGTACCTAACCATCGAGTTCTCATAGTGGTTAAGAGTAGTGATATACATCCGGTGTGATGTTAGTAAGGTTGTGTTTGATAAATTTGGGAATTAAGATCTGAATGATTATGATGTCTTAATAAATTAGATCATATGAATGATTATGAGGTCTGAATCTAAAAAATTATTTGATAACTAAAAAATAAGTTGTCTCTTAATGACACTATTTTACCATTTTAAAGGATAAAATTTTATTTAATAATTTTAAATATTCAATTTAATAAAAATGAGTGCATAATATTGTTTAATATATTTATATAAAAAAAATTAGCAAAAAAAAATTATTAAGAGGTACCTCTTAATTATTAAGATTTCATTTTCTGTCTTAACGATTAAGAGGCATTCAGAGGTAACAAAAAACAAAACAAACAGCATCATGCCTCTTAGCGAATAAGAGGCAGTATCCATTAAGAGACAATCAGATGTAAACAAACAGCACCTAAGTGACTAAAAAAGAAAAGGAAATAATCTTATCATTCTAAATAAGGTTATAAAATTAGTAAATAGTTCATGCTGGATTCGTACTAAAAATTTGATTTGAACTCGATTTGAAAATATAAATGATTCAAACATGAGCAAATTTTAAAGTTCGATAAATTATTCGAATCTCCTGATCAAATTATAATTTTCTATTGATACTCATATTATATTTGTTTAAAAAGTTTAAACTGTTCGGACTCGATTAGAGATCGCGCTCAACTCAATAGCTAAACGAGTCTCAATAAAACTTTATTTTATATTTAATAAATTTAGTGAACCAAATTTAATCAACTCAATATTCAACTCGACTTGATTGATATTATATTTGTCGATCATGAAAATAAATTTGATACGATGCAATCAAGATATTTTTAATATTTTAACATATTATTTAAATTTTTAATTAGTTGTCTTCCAAGTTCTCTCAAGTTTGAGATACTATTATTTTGTTTTGTTTTGTTTTATTTTCTCTCCTATAAAAGATCACCTTCTAAACTTCTCAAATTATCCCTTATTTTTCTTCTTTCTCTTTAAAACTCACAAATACAGTAATCATAGCACTAGAAACTGCTAATTGTATATTGCGTTTCATCTACTAGTCTGAACTCGATCAAATTCTGAATTACACAAACAAGACAAGCATCATCAATTACTCAATTTCTTACTGGTTTATCTCTCATGGAACGGATGAGGTCGATAGTGGAGGTTTTGAGTACAAAAGTAAAGCAAGCATCTTTGCTTTGGCTAGAGGGTTTTAGGGAAGCTTGCTGTCTCCACCGAGTTTTCATCTACTGTTTCAGGTTCAATTTTCCCTCTTTTTCTTTTTTACTGACCCATATCCCTTTTGATTCTCAATTTTTTTGAGTTGCTCTTTTTTTTTCTCTCCTACTGCAGGTCGAGAGAGCTTATGATCCGAACTGGACAGTGTTTCCTGCTAAACGGCTTCATATTCTTAGGAAGGTCAACTATATTTAGATTTTTTTTTTTTTATGTATGTGATTTGTAGTGATGAAGTTTCTATGGTTTGATTGATTAATCATATGCAATTTTTCAACTTTTTTGTTTTGGGATTTTAATTGGGACTAGTAAGTCGTCTAAATGAATAGTCTTACTATTAAAATCTCGATGCACATAAAGTTGGTGAGTGTGGAGGGATTTTGCATCGGTATATCCATTGAAAAAGTTCATTATAGCATTCGAATTTGAATTGGGAACTAAATTGTTTTAATGGGTTATTCCTTCTGTAAATAAAACTGTACTCTATCCGTTCCCACAGAAAGAGTCTCCTCTGTAAAGTGCAAATATTAAGGTTGTGTATTTGTTCCATGTTTACCTTTAAAAGTGATAAGTTGTTAGTTTCGTAGTAGTGAGTCGAGTGACATGATAATGCAATTATGATAATAATTTTGAGGATAGCGTGTCATTTTTAGTACTATCATAAAAATGAAGTCTTTCTGTGGGGCAAACAAAATTGGCACATGGGACTCTTTTGTGGAAACAAAGGGACTATTATATCGTGTTTTGCGCAATGAAGGATAAAGGCTTTGTGTAGTCTTGATAAACTTGGGCAACAAGAAGGCAAGAACCTTAACTTGGCCACCATATTAAACTCTGTCAACAAGTCCACTATATATTCTAACAACTTCTGCAATAAAATATGGATTACTGTTGACCCATGTTCGATTGGCTATTATTGTCTTTTCTCTTTTGTTTCTTCCATCCTTCTGGAATTATGGGAATTGATGCACAGGCACTATAACTGCATACATAAATGGTTGTCTGGGCTTAATTTTACCAGAGGTTAATCACAGGTTTGATATTGATGTGTATTTTTTTGGTGGATGTATGATGCTTTTGTTGGATTTTACAATTTGAATTATAATTTTGTTGTTGTTGCAGATCCAATCGTTAATTTGAATCACTTAAATTTCTATCATTTGCAGCATCTTTGTTCTAAAATCAGTTATCATTCCAATACTAGAATGGATATTACCGGATCAGTGCCCATTTATTAATTTCCAAGAACTATGCTCACTTGGCAGCATTCTAAGACTTTATTATCTCTTGCGTCTTGGACTCATTCAAATGTTCTATGTGAGTACACAGCCAATATCATATTTATCTTTTTCATATACGAGCTTATGCAGGTTTTCCAAATTTTATTTATATGCAAGACAGATTCTTAGTGTTGGACCGCCTTGGCAGCTATTAAATAAGTGTCAGTTGGAAGATTTTATTAAGATAATTATTTTGTAGTGTTATCATAGACCTTGTGAACTCCCCAAGATAGTATTTATTGAAAGTATTTTATCTAGCCCTTTGCACTAGATTACTTGTTATGTTAAGTTATCTAAAGAAGCAAGTTGTACAAGTTAGCAAACAAATGAACAATGAAAGAAAATGAAGTAGCTCCTGTCTACAAAGATGGTTTCCCTTCTCCAGAAGATCGGGAAGAGGAAAATTGGTCGAGATCAACAGCCAATGTTTCTTTTGAATGTCTAAAATCTTCTTCTTTGAAACATAATATATAAGAGATATCTAAATTTCCTGAACTATCTTTATAGAATTGTACTTGGTGTACAAATTAAATACATGTCTCTTTGAAAAGTGTGAATCCTTTATAGGAACTTCAATTCGGGATGAATAGAGTATTATGTTTTCTCTAATGCAGTAAAGTAAGCATTACTGACTACTTTCTATGGTTACTACTTACAGGTATTTTGGTTCTACCCATTGTACATATTCAGCTTTATTCTAAGCAATATCTGGTATTATCTATGAACTTGACCTTCGTCATAATTACTTTTTATGCTTTACCAACTTACAATGCCTGCCTTATACATAGACCAAGGACAAACATAGTGTTTCTCTTTCTTGGTTGGTGTTGCCGCTTAGGTGTTTCAAGTGACATTGAATTATTTGAACATTGATGACCATGGCTAGTTTACAACCTTTTTCATCTTTATGATGAATGATCCTGACTTACTTCTTTTTACACAGTACCGCCTTGTCAAATTATTGTTGTGAGTATTAGATTAGCAGTTAGTTAACCTTATTCTTTAACTAATATGGATCCATTTGAGATGACTAATGATCCTTTTCATCTACATTAGGTTCGAGCTATATCTACTACTTAGCATTGTGGTATGCTAGAATGCGATAAGATTTTTAAAATTACTTTGATTTCTCTTGCCACTTTTGTACTCAGCTGTTTGATTCAATTGTATCTGTGAATTATTGATCTACATGGATTATTTTCTTACTACTTTTGGAAGTAATATTAGATCCGTCTACTAGTTATGATCTTAAGAATTTGGCTTGAATAATTAGAATTATTATTAATGGAGTTCCCAAACTCTTCGGTAATGAACTCACTTTGTGCTTGTTGATTCCATAATTCTAAATAATTGGCTTTTGTAGTCATCCAACGACGTGAGTTAGTTTAAGTGTGTCAATATGCCTTCTAAAATGGTGTCATTAAAGTTTTCTTTCTGTACGGTATGCATATAGCTCTAAGTTACTATATATATATATATATATATATATATATATATTTTGGGTCATGTTATTGAATAATTAAAGCCAGGCATTAAATCGGGTTAACCATAGGTTAGTTATTCATTTCTTCAGAAGTTGTGTTGACGAAACTTTGGG
The DNA here is from genome assembly GCA_020205505.1 of Panax japonicus. NCBI lineage: Eukaryota > Viridiplantae > Streptophyta > Magnoliopsida > Apiales > Araliaceae > Panax > Panax japonicus. Next base: position 52,396,354 of record CM035106.1, read on the forward strand.
TGCTGCCTTTCTTTAGGTTATATTAGAAAGTAAAGAAGTTCTTGAAGGATTTCTGATAATGTAGTTTGTTAGAAGTGCTCTCATGTGTAGGGGAAGTATATAGTAGTTTTTGGTGTAAAATCACTTTTGGGAGAGAAGAATTGGTGTTCTTAGACGCGCGTTTACGTTTCTTTGAAATTATTTACGAAACACTATTTGACTTTTACATGAAAGTACTCTTTCCTACAACTCTACTATTAAAAGAGTTTCATCTCATTGCACCACTCTATCAAATGATGCACGACACAGTTTATAAGGGATGGTTGAATGAGGAAGACTATAGGGGAAAAGGATGATAATCATTCCTGAAGGCCACAAATGCATTAAGCCTTCTCAAATCAATATTCAACTCTCTAATATTCAATGATAGGGGATTACATCACTTTATTAGGAAATAGAAAACCTTAATTTTATATATCTAAGAAGCCTAATTAAATAAAGAAATAAAAATTCAAGCTAATATACTAATAATTATTGCTTATTATAATTAAAAGATCTTAATAGATTTATTATTATATTACTCAACTAAAATTAGATACCCTATAGTTTACGAGCCTAACTACAATCAATCATGGTTGAAAGTATCGGCCGTTATACTGAAATATCATCGTATCGGTTATAAGTATCGGTCAGTACCGAACAACAACCTTGGCACGTTTCGCAAAATTAAAAATTATTCATGTAAAGAGTAATTTTTGGCTAAATTTTGGGAACTCGACGTAATGTAGCGGTTTCGGATCAAATAAAGGAGAAATCTCGGTGCAGCGTAGCGGTTTCTAACCAAATAAAGGAGAAATCACGATGTAAAGGGGGAAAAACGCCACAAAAAATCGAATATGTTAAAGGCTATAAAGGGAGACGACAAAAGAGAACAAACTTTTCTCTATAAATTATACCTATGTAGTACTTAGTTAAGTACACCTTAAAAAATGAAAAAAAAAAATTGTACCTAGTTAGTAAAGTTAAATTGTACTTAAAATGTACCTCTATAGCTCCTAGTTACGTCTCCCTTTAAAAAATATTAAAAAATGTACTTGACATATAAAATTAGTTAAGCAAAATTATACTTAAATTATTATTAAATTGTACCTATATAGACTAGAAGTACAACTTGAAAACATTACACTTAAAATATACTTAGTTAAGTTAAATTGTACTTAAATAATGCAAAACATATGTGCTCAACCATTTGAGCAAAGACAACATCAATATCAACTTTATTCTAACTTAAACTTGGTTAAACATATCTGTTAGACGTCTGTTTTGTAACTTGGACAATGTTATGTGCAGGAGATAGTTTTTTTTAACTTGATTTATCTTCTTATTTTTATTATTTAGAACTTTTCACAATTTTTTTAAAACTTTTTTTGAACCTCCTAACTAGCTAATGGTGCGTATCGCCCAATATTGATGTCGAAAACGATACCGAGTAAAAAAATGACCTTTCTGAAACATATGCCGCTACCGTGACTTCGAACCATGATTTATGCTAAATTATAATACAAAATAATTTATTAATAAGCCCTTGCACTTTCCATCAATCTTCTTTTCTATTGTTTCGCATCAGCAAACTGGCATGTATTCAATTTAGGCAGGGTACTATAATAAATACTAAATAATTGATATTTTTTTGTTTTTGTTTTGCCAGTTCTGTTAATTGAATGATAGTGTTGTATATGTTTCAAGAGCAATTCGATACTTCTTTCCTTTGTCATATCTGTTTTTGACTGTCCAGGTACAATGACATTGCTAAATATGGTTTTTTTGCGATTGAGAAGCATGGGCCTGCTGTTACAGTAGCGCCTAGCCAAAAAGAGTTATCCACCTCAGAAAGTAAAAGTCAAATGGATAAACCAACTGATCTTGGAGGGTAAAATCCAACTTTGATCCTGTTAAATAGAAATCATGCTTCCGACTATTTGTGCTAAAAAAATTTGTTTGATTTTTCGGCAGGGTCATGATTGGAATAGCAGAACAGATCTTCTCAGTCCTGCTCTTGAGTTTCTTCTTCCTAGAGGTGATTTAGAAATTGTTAGTCTCCTAATTATTATAGTTGGTTAAAAGCTCAATGCACTGTGTTTTCAAGTTAAAAGTAACACGCTAGCCTTTGAAATGTTAGCAGGTTTATGTTGTAGGATATATACCGTATATTGGGAAGACACTCAATTTTTTACTTCTTTCATGGATGTATGCTTATTATTGCTTTGAGTAAGTGGTAAATTTACTAATCCCATTTCTCCTTGCTCCTACTGTTGGCTATAAATGCTTCTTAATTTAATTTATAAATTCTAAGGTACAAATGGAATCTTTCTGGACTGAGTTTGGATAAGAGGATAGATTTCTTCGAGACCAACTGGGCTTTTTTTGCTGGTTTTGGTAATATTCTTCTCCACTTGTCTTTTCCTCGTTGTCAACTTTGAGTTTTAGATTTGGTAGGGTAGGAATTTAGGAGTGAAATGAGAGCTGTTTTGGAGCAAAAAATACTGATTCTTTGATGATGACATTGGGTGGTAAGTTTTTTTGTTCCCCGTCTATGGATGATTTTATTAGGAAATACTTGGGGATTACTTTCCGAGTTTGCAAATGCGAAAAAAGGGTAAACAATTATTATGGCTTCCTCTAGTTTTGACCTATGGTGCAGGGTCTAATCTCATTTTAGACCCTTATGAGATGAGCCATGTTGATTTGATTCACAATTTGGTTAGAGTTATAGCATCCTGTGAGGTTGATCCAACTTCTGAAGTGATCCTCCTTATTTTGCTTTATGGCCCTTGGGGATAGTAATAATTTTAAATCCCAAAAACAAAGATACAACTCTCATTCTTCTTTTTTATAGTATGTGACGTAAAATTTTCTATAGGATTTTTTAGTGTGGGAAGTTGCTATTGTACTCTATACTTTTGTGACCTCTTACCTGTTTCTTCATTAAGGATATATTCTGGTGGCATTTTGCAAGATAATGCATGATGTAACTTTTCAGGGAATCCTTGTGTCCTGGCTATATTCTTTTTCTCTCCTCTAGTGAGTTTTGGGGTTATGGCTATACTCTTCCCACTGGTAATTACACTCTCTCTCCCTCTAGCTCGCTCTTGTTTGTTAAATTAACATTGCATTGATAAACATATTTGATCAGTGTATGTCAGGCTGAATGAAGGGTTGGATATGTGCAATTAGCTAAAATGACAGATGATCTTGTAGGAAACTGTAGTTTTGGAATGAATGGTCAGGATTATGTAAAATAGTGAAATGTTTTTTTACAAGTACTATACTATAGAAGAAAAACTGCAAGAGGATGTGAATAAAAGCAGAAAACCCAAAAAAATGTTTTAATTTCTACGTCTCACATCTTATGTTGAGTTTACAATTTCAAAGAATGTTGGAAAAAGCTCTTACCTTTGCTTGCATTGGTGGTAATGCTTGTGTTCTTCAGTTTGTTCTGACTGCAACAGGCTCAGACGCTGACAAAGTCATTGATTGTGAAAGAAGAAAATGGCAGGGGGCAGGATTAGGAAGGCTGCCAATATTTTGTGTTGCAGATTATTTGTCGTAAGCTATTACCTTCACTGCTCTCTCTTTACTTCTCTTGTCTATATTTCCATATTTGCTATGTTAAAATGGAAAGAGATCCTACCCAAAACCTTATAAAGGTGAACAGTCAGAATTGCCTCGTTCAGATAATCAGACCTCTTTTACTTCGTGAGACATTTCCCGGAAACTCTATTATGATCCAGCCCTTTATACCATCTTCAAATATGCGCAAATAAATGTAGGTGTCAGCGCGCATGTAAGGTACTAGGTACCAGCTTTAGCTGGTTCACTACAACTCTTTAAGATGGTCTTCTTGTTTTTGATCCCAGTCTTTGATAGTGGAAGAGTCTTGTTTCTGCTAAGCACAGTTTTCTATTTGATTCAGGTTTTCCATAAACTAATCAATCAGGGAGTATAAGTACTCCCTCTGTCCCAAGTAGAGTTACCTCGGTTTTCTTCTTCTTCTGCTGTTTTTTTTGTAGGGTCTGTGACTGGTAGGACTGAGCAAAAAACGGATAAAACCGAATAATCGAATCAGACCGAATTTTTTTAACTTTCGGTTATATCCGTTTTACTATTCAGGTTTTCGGGTTTAAGTTTGGATATTGAAATTTGGTAATTCGGTTAACCGTATAACCGAATAAGATGTACACCAATTTAAAACTTAAACTTAAAAGTAAAGTAAATACTACACAACTCTTAGTCCTTGATAACCCCAAATTACTAAAATCAGTTCTCGTCGATAACCCCAAATCACTCCTCTCTTTCATGAATTATGGCCTGGATGGGTTCTGCTTTGAGGACCAAACCCAAATGGGAATGGTGGAGCGTATCTTACTCACCTGCAACGCCTTGCCTGGAGCGTATCTTACTCACCTTCTAAAGGTAATTAAAATCAAGGTTTTGCCTTAACATGTACTCTGTAGATAATACTTCTTTAATACTCTATTCCTTCTAAAAAAGCTTGATCTGGCAGAGTATTGCTTGCTTGCTTTTAAGTCTCTGTGGATGACTTTCAACCTAGAATACTTGAGCTATTCCTTCTATGATCTGGAAGCGTTTGGTCCAATCCAAAGTTGCTCGATGAGAAGGATTTACTGGTGAGGACAGATTGTAAAATTAATTCAACTAAAAAACAAAAAACTGCTCTTAATAAGACCCATCAAAACGGAATAACTCCTTGTCCTTCTGATCCAGGAAGCCAAGAAGCCACTAGGGCATCCATGGTAGAATTCCGAACAACCGAATAGTAAATTCGGTAATTCGGTTATTTGTTCGGAAAACACTATTGTACAAATTTTGGTTTTCGGTTATAACCGAATAGACTATTCGGTTCAGTTATAACCGAATGACCAGTCCTGACTGAATTTTAAAATTTTCCAAGAACACATCAAGATATTATATTTTGTTACTATTCTTAATATGCTGTGTGTAGATCTTAAGAAAATATCAAATACTCCCTTTGTTCCAATTCCAATTTATAAGATCATTGTTAACTTTTGAAAGTCGATATGAAACATTTTAAAACTCAAAATTGAGATGATTCATTAAAAATAAATAAAACAATAAATATGACAATGAGTACTTTTTAGATAGTTTACAATATTCATCATTATGTTGATTAAAATTAAAAGAATTAATGTCAATTTTGAGTGTGAAAATGTCCCAATTTGACTTTAAAAAGTCAATAGTGATCATGTATTTTGAAACGGAGGTAGTATTATATTATAAATGTGTTGCTACAACGTCTTACAAAATGCGTATCTAATATATCTGCCTTTTTACTTTTTCTCATTTTATTGAATTCATGTGGGTGAAAGTCTTGGTTTTGAATCCTAAAAGAATTGGACTGACTTGCATTCACTTGAGCACAAGAAATGAGTTGCATTTCTTTGTGCTTTTAGCATCGTAATTGCTTTAGTCTAAGTAAGAAGAATTAGCGCAGGACGGTTGGACTTTCTTCTCTGTACGGCTTTCTAGCTTATATTATAACTAGTAATTGCCCGTGCCTGAAGGCACGGCGCGTAATGAAAAATTAGATTAAAATTCGAAAAATACTTTATTATCTAAAGACTCTTTGCAACTTAAAATCAGACATAATAATTATCATAATTTACCACACTACCACAATAATTAATTTTTCTTTAAAAATAGATATCCAGAAAAAATTAAACTTGTCTACAAAACTTACAATTATCAATAAAAATTATCATAATTCACCACACCACCACAATAATTATTATTGTTATTATTATTGTTATTGTTGTTGTTATTATTATTATTATTACTATTATTATTATAATTTTAATTTTAATTTTAATTATAATTATTAATATTAATATTAATTTTATTATAATTATTATTACTTTATTACTATTATTATTACTATTATAATAATATTATTATTATATTATAATTATTATTATTTTGAATTAAAATTAGAATGAATCTGAACCGTACTTGTGCTTTCCCGCTCAAATCAATTAGAATGAATCAGAATTTTTATTATATTATTATTATTATAATTATTATAATTATTATTTCTATTACTATTACTATTATAATAATAATTATTATTATAATTATTATTACTATTATTATTTGTTTTTGTGTGTGTGTAAAGAAGAAAAGAGAAAGATTTTGTGTGTGAACATGAGAGAGAGTATGGTGTATGAGTGAATTTGATTTAGGTGGGAAGAAATATAAGCCTTTAGATTAAGTTGGAAAAATTAAGTTAGAATGAATCTGAACCGTTCTTGTGCTTTGTCAAACGAAAGATTCAAAATGAGTTCTGTTTTATTCTATAGATTACATTACCTTAATATATCTTATGTTACAAAGAGATGTGTCTATAGTTGTATAGATGAAGACACGTAGCTAACTCTGCTTCACTTATATGGACTCCACAAACAGTATTCTAGATTAGTTCATCCATTCTTCTGTTCTTTTGATCCCGTGGTGTGATTTCCTTCTTTAATGATGTTTCATTTCATATCTCATTCTTCTTGGACGTGATTTAATTTTCTTTGTATAAAATGTCTATCTTTCTCTCACTTATTATTATTATTATTATTATTATTATTATTATTATTATTATTATCATCATCATCATCGTCATCGTCATTTCCCCGTGTTGGCTATTGGTTCAGTCACCCAGCGTCTCTTGTTCTTTTATCTGTAATTGCTTTAAGCATGACTGTAGCTTATACCTCCTGATCTATTTATTAGTGGCAATATGTTTTTCTTTATTACGAGGTCACTGATTCTGCATGTCCTAAATCTCTTCTTTTTTTGAAGGATGCAAGTCTCGTCTCTTCTCCGCCGCGTAGAACCTTGGGAGCAAAAGCCAGACGACAAGGCACTCTGAAAATTGGCTTAATGTGTTTAAAACTCCTTAAAATGGTACGTACACAAGTTGAACTTATAAACCATTCCAAATTTCATGAAATGGTATCAACTGCATCCAAGTAACACCAGTTTAAGTTGGTTTATGACTTTAATCAAATAGTAATATATATATATATATATATATATATATAGTCCAAGCTGATTTTTTATGCTATAACGACGGAAAAAATCGTCGCTATAGCCGGTTCGTTCTTAATTCGCTGGAGAGAGCCGGGCTATATTATACATACATATATATATATGGACTGATCCATCTTTTCATTCTTGTACGACAGAAGTTGGTCTTTGTAAACAAAATGATCTTTTTATTACCAAGAAGAACGACATGAGCTCTGAACTTGTAGGTAATGTTAACTGAAGTTGAAGTGCAGCAGTTGGCGAGACGTCGGTCTCTTATTTTCTTCTGATGTACAGAATGTGTAATTAAACATCCTTAAATCGAACGGAACTCCATATTCAAGCTACGAAGATGATCTGTAACAGATATTTAATGACGGGGTAATGTTAGAGGTTTTAAATTTATTATTTTTAGTAATTGTTAATAAATTTTATTAAAATATCATAAATTATCTTTTAAAAAATCAATAATAATATTATAATTTGAATCGTACATATGAATTATAGTAGGACATAAAAAACATTTTATGGATTTGAGAGTAGGAATTGTAGTAATTATTAATGAAAATTACAACATTTTCTCCGATCAAAAACAAAAAATTGAAAGTAGGAATTGAGAGGCAACATAAGAGATGTAGTTGGTGTTGGGTGATAAGCAGCTGAGAGTTTGAATTGTAATATGGATCTCAAAACAATTCCACAATAAAATTTATTGTTTAATTTTTTTAAATAAGTTCAGAACTTTTAAGTTTGAAAATATCAAAAATTGACGTTCAAAAGTCAGTAATGATATCTTAAAATTTGGATTTTGCTCCCCTCCGTTACACTTTCCCTCCAATTCAACCTAATATATCAATTATTTAATTTTAGTAATTTTGTTAATAATGATCAAAATATGTTAATAGATATTAAGATCAATTCTATCAAAAATTAGAATTATTAAAAATATTTTTACTACTAAAAGTTTAAAAGAATATTAACCAATAAAATTTTAATGAATTTTTTTATGTTAACTAAATGGTGAAAAGTGTCGGATTATTTTCAATTTTGGAAGAATTATACTACTCATATTGTATCATTAATTAATTGATCGGTGTTGATTTCAATTATAATATCCAAAACTATAAAAACATAGCATATTAGATAAAATTGAATAAAAAGTGTAATGCAGGAAACCGAGTCTTTAAAATTTGGAACTAAGAGAGTCTTTAAAAATTGGAACTAAGAGAGTTATTTGGGTAGAAAATTTTGAGAGAAAATATAAATACATGTGGGCATGCACATGCATATATTGTTAGAACCGTAACTTTATAGAATCAAAATCAACAACAAGAAAGGGAGAGACATGACACGGGTGATTTCTGTTCTTAAAATTTTTATCGCCCCCATCATTATTAGTTTGCTAAGGATTGCAGACGATATACCTCTATGATATATGTCAAGCCTTGATGAATCATCTGTGATAGCAATTCATAGAAAATTTCAATAGAACACTTTTTTGTAGTAGTTATTTGTTTGTAAAAAAATCGGAGAAGAATATATAGCTAAAAGGAGAGATTTTTATGGTGCAAAATTATTATATCTAAAAGTAACTTCTCTCTATAATATTCATGTATGTAGTAAATCTATATCTACACATATAGATACATAAATATATATATCTATAATAGTTTCAACATTAAATTATTATTTATTTTTATTTTAATTATACTTATTAGTACTACTAATGATACGTAAGTTACATATTAGTAATAAACTTATAATTAATATAAATAGAATTTCAAAAGTCGATCTCAAAGAATAGCTTTTGTTCCAAAATAAAATAAAACTATACACTTGTATTTATAAAGTAACAAGTAGTCTTTTCTATTAAATGGGACAAGAAAGAATTCGTTTTATCAAACAACTTTGTACCTTTTTAAATGTTTCAGCATAAGCACAAATCAAATGATTTCTACACAAATCAAATGAAATTCTCTCTTATTCTCCATGTAAAAAATATTAAGTTACATCTTTTATACTTATAACTTAAATTATATCCACAAATGAGTTTTATCAAACTCAAATATGACATATAATAAATCACAAAAATATAAAATAAGGTGCAATATATGACATAATGCATGCGCATGCATGGGCGGATGCATGTTTAAAATTGTTTGAGACTTCATTGCTTAAAATTGTTTAATGATAAACCTCATTTTTAATAACAAAAAAAATATCATGTTTAATGTATAAAGAATCATTCATCCACTCATCTAGCAATATTTTTTCTTGAAAAGTGATGTTTCCACACGAGTCTCTTTCACATAGAGATGGAAATCATGTGAAAATATCAATTTTATATATGAAAATATCAGTTTCCTAATTCTTTAATGGGTCAATGTTTTTATAAAAATATCAAGATATGTAGCCTTATTTTAATAGTTGTAAAAATTCACAAGTAACTACTTAATTTGAGAAATTAGAAAATAAAAATAAAAATTACAATATAGAATATTTCTTTGATGGGTTGATTGAAGACTAGAAGATTAGAAATGAGACAGCAAATTAAAATGGGTACAAATTTAAGACATTCAATAGCTTTTTAATTTAAAATTTTCATATATTTTCCTAAACACTATAAAAAAAAAATTAAAATTTGACCCCTTGAATTTTCAGGGTCAATTGCATGCCCCCCACTACCCTTACTCTAGATCCGCTCATGTGCGCATGCATGTGCACTCATATTTTCGGACGCACATGCACACACATACATACATATATATATTCTGAATAATGAATATTTGGATTAATCTTGTTACTCAAATCATCAAAAATATGAAATTTACTTCGACACTAATTAATTTGATCATATTATAAGTTTATATAAAGAATTAATCAATTACGTACACCTTTAGCACTCGAGCAACAAAGATGAAATTAATTAGCAAAAAAGAAAAAAGAACAAAAAAAAAAGGAAAATAAAAACACAAACAAAGATGGAATTAATAAAGGTAAAAACACCCTTTTAATTAGTCCTTATTTTTCATTTTAGTAGTCGTACAATTTTTATTTCCTAATTATCCTTTTAAGATTTTTTATGTGACAAATATTATTGTCTTTAGTAGTTGTGAGAGGTGATAATTATGAATAAAAAACATTACATGTCAACATGGAATTTTGAACTGCTCATAATACAGTAAATGAAGAGTTATTTTCAAAACAAAATTTTCTTAATTAATTTCATCCCTATCCAATCTCTTTGTATAAATTTTAGTAATTAATTTCAAAATAAAAAGAATCTAATTATCAAAACCATAATTCAAAAATATATATCAAAATTTTCATCATCAATTTCTACATAAAAATGAAACTAATTTCAAAAAAGAACAAAACCAAATCAAATTCAATCTCAAGAAAAATGTGAACAACAAAATATAGGATTGGGGTCGGTTACATATCTCAAGTGGTAGTTTGACTAAATTATTATCATCATCTTTTGGAAGCATTCCACCTAAACTAGGATATATTAATTAATTTTATTTCAAAAATGGCACGTTAAATTCTTTATCCATGTGTAGAACCATTAATTTAATATATTATATATACTATGCCAAATTTCATATCCAATTGTCTATATATTGATTAATGTAATGGGCCATCACTATATATTGATTTGATATGAGCCAAAAGTTTAGAGAAAATTATGTGTTTGATTCATGAAAATGGAGGATTGAATGTAATAAAAGATATATGCAAATTAAATTCAAAATGTAATGGACTAACTTAACAAGAAATTAAACTGTCATGGTAAGGAACTATTATATTATATATGGCCGATCACTATATTAATTTAACTTGAGACAATTAAAAGAGGATAGAGAAAAGAATCATGTGTTTGGTTCATATATAAAAAGTGAAGATGTAATGAAAGAAAATTCAAAATGTAATGGACCAAACCGAATAAGAGAACGGTTACATTAATGTAACCAGCCATGCATGTATTGGACCAATCTCACTACATTGTCTTTATACGATCCAAAAGAAGAAGGGTGAGAATTTTTTTTTATGCATTTGGTTCATGAAAATGGAGGATGAAATTCAATGAAATATGTAAATTAATTCAAAATATAATTCAATAAAAGATGGAAATTCAATGAAAGATGCAAGTTAATTAAGACAACATCGATCTGCCTGCCTGCAGAAAGCACTACATAGATTGTGTTCAGACTTCCAAAACTCAAAACACAAAAAGATAATAGAAGAAATAAAGAAACCTACGCATAAACCTAAGGATCCATGCATGGCTAGCTCTATCATATAATTAATTAAGTACCATTTAATTTCATATTACATGCATTTGGTTTAAGGGGCAAATGATGATTGCCTAATTTCCATCCTTGGCTTGTGGTTATTCAACCAATTCTTGAGAACCGGACGGCTAATTCCAATGGAATCGCAAAATCTGTCAATCTCACCATTGTCTTGCCCCCTCGTAGTCCATCCTATCTTTTCCGAAAATTCCCTTAGATGATACTTTTGCAGGGTTGTAAAAATTGTTCTCGACTTCCTAATCTCTGATCTCATCATTTCTTCCTTGGGATCACCAAGGATCACTTTTTCGTACTTTAAAACCGGCGGTTGAGCTGGTTTTTGTTGTGGAGGTGGGGGCCTAGTGGGAGGGATAGTGTACGGTTTTGGACGTGGTTGCAATGGGCTGCTCCGCCTTTTGTTGGCGGTGGAACTTGCGATTGACACCGCAGGCAGCACAATAGAAGGATTCCGGCGTCCCTTCCTCTCCACTAGGCTCAAAAACCACACATACGGCATGTGTTTTCTGATCGCACTCTTTGTACTTGTTGCTAGTTGCCATTGATAAACACTGAGACAACCTCAAAAGTGATCAATGTACGTTTAAATAGGAAAGGGAGAATTAGAGAGAGGGAGAGTGAGGTGTTTTGCATGGATTTTTTTGTCATCACTTGGGGTTGGTCATAGAAATAGTTAATTAAATTTTATTTTTCCTGCTAGTATTGATAGCTGATGTAGGGTAATAAAAGTTCGCAAAAAGAGAGGTGTTTTGCATGGATTTTTTTTGTCATCACTTGGGGTTGGTCATAAATGTAATTAATTAAAATTTATTCATAGAACTGATATTTTCATATGATCTATTCTTGCATGAGCATATAATGGATCCCATTTTTATATGAAAAAAACAAAGGGTGGATCCAGCTTAAAAATTCAGTGGGATCAAATTCGAAAAAAAAAAATTTTAGAATAAAAATTTAATAAAATGAATCATAAAACTAAATAATCCTCAAATATTATTTACAATAACATTTTTCGAGATTTTATTACTTAAAATTATTGCATGATAGCCTCTTTTTTAATAGTTACAAAAATATCATATATCAATAAGATTAATATATTCACAAATTTTAAGACTTAGTGAAACAAAATAAGTAGAGTACTACAGTTATATTAGTACACAACTATATATTATATTACTGAAAAAAAAGAATATGTTACTATCTTGTTAATATGGTAGATAAACATTTTAATATATTTTAAAATGTTTAAATTTGATTAAGTGACTAGTGGATTGTTCCACAACAGTTGACGACATTATTGGGAGAAAATAAATATAATAATGTTGATCTCGAAATTTATACTACTACTACTACTACTACTACTAATGAAATGAGAGCACTCATCTGCATAATATAAGAATATTTACTAGGCACTGTTTTTTTTTCTTGAAAAATTTGGATAAATTATAGTAATTCTAACCGAAATCTTTTACAATTTTTAGTAACTGTAACTCCTCTGTTTTTAATTTTCCTTCTTGGTATTCAGGAGAAGTAAATTGATTAAGACAATAAAATACTTAAATTCTTATAGTAGTATATTATTTTTTCCAATAGCATATATAATAGTAGTGTACTAATATAACTGTAGTACTCTATTTATTTTGTTTCACTATATATGCATTAAAATTTGTGAATAATTAATAATTTATATATGAAGAGTTGAAAATCCAATTGGGGCATGTGCCCCCCTACCCTTGCTCTGAGTCCACCCATAAAAAAAATTATATAAAAATATCAAAAATATATACAAAAATAATGTTCCCCTTTATTTTTCCACCTAGTACAAAAAGTCAGTTGGGGATAAATAAGCCTTATTGTTTTTAGCTAAGTTCAATTTCTTATATTTTCACCAATAATGCTACTATAACATAAAATTATCATATATCTCTCACATATTGTATGGATGGTATCCATAAATTCGTTATCGAGTTAAATGAGTCATATCAACAGCAAATTTATAGATACCACCCCATATATTATGTGAACGATATATCATACTTTTATGTGTCCTTATCTCTTTTTTATCGAGTATCCTTAATGATACAAATTTAATTGATTGAACCAGCCATGCATTAAACTTCTCTCTTCCTTTCTAATTTATTTATACACTATGAGGGGGTGGCCTTTAATCAAGTTAATTAGCAAAAAAGATCCTTCTAGCCTTAGGTTTTAACAAGGGGAACAATCAAAAACTTGAACTACTTAAAAGTTAATAACTGAAACTAGTTGTATATATCTACATGAAAAAAAAGAGATTAAAATAACAAAAAAACAAATACTGGATCAACAACCGAATTAATTAGCAAATTAAAGACGGCATTTTCCCATCTCTTCTGTTTTGAAATGGAAATTAATTAAAAAAAAGGAAATTAAAGACCGCATGCAGTTATAAGCTTGAAGCCCAAAAGTGATAAATACTTGAAGTTCAAAATACAAGACACACTAACCCTCTCAGTCATCGTCTGCATGCACAAGCCTGCTGAGCATCTTCTCCGATTGTGAGCACGAAGAGGAGCAGCGAAAAAGCTGGCATTCCCGCCCTGCTAGTTTTTATATCGGCAGCATTCACAATAGTTTTAACTTTTAACAATAAACTCTTTATCCCTAGTTTTGAAATAAATCATTATCCAATAATTTCTTTAACCTTATTTAACTCTCTATTTTAATCTCTATATATGATTTTACTTCTCGCGATGAAAGAGTCAAAAGACTATTCTCTATATATGCAAAATGACATTTCACACCCTCATTTAAGTGAACGCGACAACTTTAGAAAGGGGTAAAGGAATTTAACGTCATTTGCAACATCACGAATCTCATCTTCTCCAGAGCTTCTTCAATTGAAGATTTTCTTTTCCAAAATTATTTCGACAGTATTATTCACCGACTGTCTTCTTCTCCAAATTCTCATTTGCGACATTTCGAATCATTTAATTCTAATGTATTTTGCAGAAAAACAAAATTTAAAGTTCTAATTTCGATATTTTTTTGTTTGATTTTGACCTTTGTTTGTTTCGGGATTTCGAATTTTGTTTCTCATAGTTTCATTATTTGTTTGATCTCAAATTTCATTATTGAAGGAATTAATATAAAGAACTTGTTGGGTACATAGTAAAAAAATTGAATCCCTATCCTGCAGAATGACCCAATAACACTGTAAAGTAGGGATAAAGATAAAAAAAACTATTGTGAATACTCTGCATTTGGATGACAAGAATATAAATAGCTACACGTATGAGAAGCTAAAACAAGGATAAAGATGGACTAAGTCTTTACATATCTATACAACAACTTAGAGATAATAACTATGTCAACAGTCTATACATATCTATACAACAACTAAGAGATAATAACATAGACTATGTCAACTCGTCTCTCCAACATATACAATTTATTCACTCTCCAGAATTTTTTTTATTTTCTCTAGTTTATTTTAATTTTCTATACCCAGAATTTTTTCACTTTCTCTCAATTTTTTATTCCATTTCTCTTGAAAATTTTCACCATCTTTGTCTAGAAACTTTTTACCATCTCTCTAAAACATTTTCACATTCTCTTCCTAAAAATCTAAACCTTTTCTCTCTAAAAGTTTTCCCTACTCTAAAGAGAATTTCTCTAAAACTATCATATATTTTCTCTCTATTTTTTCACTTTTTCTCTCTAGTAATATTGTATTTAATTCGATAGATTTATGAAATGGGCTAAAGTAGTCTATCATGTAAAGATATCAAGTTCTCAAAGGAGATGTTTGCTAAAATTGAATAAAATAGTTCTGAATGTTTAAACAATCTGAATGAGCTGGATGAAACAGAATTCTGAATACTGAATAAAAAAACAAAAGTTATTTGATAATTGATATGTATAAAACATATGAATAATAATTTTTTACTACTTTTGTAAGACCCCAAATAATTAATAAATGAAATTTAATTTCCTCTAATTATTATTTCGAAATAGTAAGGGTTGATGTGATTAATGTGGATAGTTATGGGTAAAATACGCAAATATTTCAAAATAAGCAAGTGGTTATAAAATATTCATTGTTGTCGGGGAATATTCGTTTGGTCGTGAATATTCGTACTGTCGGGGAATATTCGTACGACGGCGCAGCCATGTGTGGGCCCCATAACGGAAAGCGATTAGAGGAAGAAAACGACAAATATAAGTTATTTAAAAATAACGGCGTAGTTGTTACCGTTTACACTGTTGGAATACCCGGTGGTTAAAACACGGTAATACGCGTTGTTGCACAGTAGCACAGTAGCACACGGTATTGCACCAATTATTGACTCTTACGTAAGAAGACACTACTCAATAATGGTTACAGTAATTATTGTTCAGTATTTTATTTTATTGGTTCAATAATTGTTGCGTTGATATTTTATATTGGTGTTGTTTCAATAATTGTCATTACACAGTATTTTTCATTATCGAAGAAATAATTCATATTATCTGAATAATATTATTAGATAACATTATTGGCAATGTCTAGAAAGTTCTGTCTAAGGAGAGGTTTGGTCATCTAATTGCGCGTCAGTAAGGAGAAATTCTTATTGAAAAGCCCCCTCTTTCCTGGGAACTGCCTGGTTGTCAATATTGTGATTTTGTAATATTATTTGTGAATAATTAATTATTGATTCATATGATGAGGAAAATATTGATTTTATGTGGATATAAATGGAGAAAATTTTTAATGTGACAATTGTTGAAAATTGAAATTTTATCTTTTTCTGATAAAATAATTCATTAAAATATATATATATTATTATATTTTAATAATATAATAATGATAATATTTTTACAACGAATGTGGGATATATGAGTATACGAGGAGGAAGAGTATTTTTGTTGCAATAAATGTTTAAAACATGTTAAACATGTCGGTGGACCCCATTTATTGACTGAAATTTGATTATAGCCTCTAAAATCAACCGTTTGTGGATTTCGGTTAATTTCTGTTTGGAATTTGGAAAAACTTTCTTCTGCAAAGTTGTAGAGAATTGAATTTCCTATAAAAACTCGCGAGATTCGAATGTCCTAAGAATCAACTTGAACGTGATCAAATGAATCTTATTCGCTATGATTTTGTGGTTGAGAGTCTTATGTATGCTCAAGTTGTACACATCCAGATATAGCGTATATAACTGGCATGCTGGACGTTACCAATCAAATCCAGGTTTGGATCTTTGGAAAGCAGCCAAAAAGGTTTTACGCTACTTATAGGGTACATATTAAGGATTTTATGCTTACATTCAGAAAAATAGATAACCTTGACGTTGTTGGTTATTCTGATTCTGATTTTGCTAAGTGTAAAGACGAAAAGAAATCTACAACAGGGTACATCTTTATGCTTTTAGGAGGCCCTATTTCGTGGATAAGTCATAAGCAAGAGTTAACTACCACTTTCCCGATGATGGCAGAATATGTGGCTTGTTATCATGCTAGTTGTCACGTCGTATTATTGAGGAATCTTATTTCAAGAATTAAGGTTATAGATTCCATTTCAAAGCCATTGAAAGTATTTAGTGATAATGATTCTGCTGTTAGTTTTTTCAACAACACCATTTCGAGTGGTGCTGGACTATACCTCGACACTAAGTACTTATTTGTTAGGGAAAGAGTTGAAGATCATAATATTGTCATTAAGTATATTAGTACGCATGATATGTTAGCGAATCCACTTACGAAAGGCTTACCACCCAAGCTCTTTTTAGAGCATGTTACCGGCATGAGATTAACTGGTAGTCTTAATTAGTGAGTTATTTTGATGTATGGCAACAATTTTGAGCTCGTTGTTTTAAACTTCACATGATGATTATGGTTGCTATTCTCTTTATTGTGCACACATGAGAATTTATGAGCAAATAATTATGTTTTGGACCATATGAATGAGTTTAATCTATTATCACTTATGTAAACTCTATTCATATATACTTGTTGTGACGCCCCCAAAATACATATACATCACCTATCTTGAGTCGCCAAATACATGGTACAAAATTCAAACACAACTTAATTATATAACAGTCGTGTAAAATACGACAAAACATATGCTGTGAGTTTTAATACAAATATTGTCATCTAGACAATATCCACACTTAATTGAGTCCTCATTACATTTATTATCACACTATTTAACAGAATAGTGAGGACTACTAATGCTATTATCTGGACTATCACTTCGTTCCCCGACTAGTCCCTGCTACGTTCTCATTTCCTGAAGAGAACAATGAAAGTAAAAGGGTGAGCTCAACTAGCCCAGTAAGAAATATTATGACTAAGATAATACAGAATAAATTATCGTTAGCCTTCAACAGTGTTAAACTGATACAATATAACAAACATCAATTTTAACTGCAGCGGAACACGCAATCTATTAAAAGAGTCAAGTAGAGAATAAAATATACTATCTTTTATGATTTAAAAGGTTTTTCATCACTTTTATCGCTGGAAATCAGCTTAATAAATAATCCACATCATCCCTGCGCTACGGCCAAGGATATTCATTAGTATCACAGCCATAAATTATCCATGCACTACGGGCCAAGGATATTCGTATATTCATCAATGGTCATGATTCATGCCAACAACTATACATCAATGTACTACGAGCCAATGAGGACTTTTACCACATCATTTGTAACATTACGGTCATGATTATACCGATTAATCCTTGGTCATAATCATACCAAGTCCATGTATGCACTACAGGCCACAAATGACTTTCAACATAATATAAACATGAGGATGATGACAATGATATAAGAATTCAATAAAACAAGTTCAAGAATTAATTTATCCAATAACTAATAACGTCCAAATTGTCAACATGATACTTCTTTGTAGAGTAAAATTCAAGAATGCCCAGAAAAATATTTTCATGAAAAGATACTGGATGAAGCGCAAATATCAAGGATATTCCACTAATTTCATGGAGTATAGAAGTTAAAACTTTAACCAACTGAGTATAATAAAGAATGGAATAACAAAAGAAATTCACCAGGCATGCGATAGACCGCACAGACAGGTTATTCCAACAGAATAATAAATAACAAAATCAGGTCATGCGTAAACGCACAGACAAGATATTCTAACAGAATAATAAAGAATAGAATAACAACAGAAATCACCATGCATGCGATAGACCGCACAGACAGGTTATTCCAACAGAATAATAATTAATGGAACCAGGTCAGGCGTAATATGCACCGACAGAATATTCCAACAGAATAATAAATAACGGAACCAGGTCATGCGTAAATGCACAGACAGGATGTTCCAACAGAATAATAGAGAATGGAATAACAGAAGAATTTCACCATGTATGCGGTACTTCGTATAGACAGGTTATTCCAACATAATGATAAAGAATGGAATAACAGAAGTATTTCACCAAGTATAGGGTAGACCGCGTATACAGGTTGTTCTAACAGAATAAAAAAATGAATAACAGAAGTTCTCTTCATGAATGCGAAAGAAATACTACCCCTTACCTTAGAACAAACTGAATATAGTAGTAGTGAAGTAGCAGAATATTTTTCTTCTTCCTTTTCTATAGTTTCTCTCTCTAGAGTTTCAGTGAATTCGTAAGAAATAATGAACGACTGAGCTTCTATTTATAGGAGAATGGACTGAATAGTAACTAATTCCTGAACGGTCCAGATTGATTTACTTTTAAACGGACGGTCCAGATTGGTTTACTATAAAATATTTTAATAAAACAAAATCTTTTAAATAAAATATAATATATTTTATTTATAATATAATAAAACAAATAACTTTATAAAAGTATTCTGTTTTATATAAAAAGATTTTACTATGCAAAATACTATGCATAACAGAATATAATATATTCTATTTATAGTCTAATAAAACGAATAACTTTATTATAAAAGTATTCTGTTTTATATAAAAAGCTTTTCTATTTTATTACATTAATAATACTAATAAAACAAAACTTCATCATCATTATTATAATTCGCACTATTAATTGACCAGGTCGTTCCCAGGAAAGAGAGGACTTTTCAATAAGGATTTCTCCCTATTGGTGCGCAATTAGGTGACCAAACCTCTACTTAGTAGAACTTCTAGTC
This sequence comes from Panax japonicus, assembly GCA_020205505.1. NCBI lineage: Eukaryota > Viridiplantae > Streptophyta > Magnoliopsida > Apiales > Araliaceae > Panax > Panax japonicus. The sequence continues at coordinate 52,415,891 of CM035106.1, forward strand.
ATCGTTAATATTGTAAATAATAATATTAATAACTTCTTCGTCTCAATTATTAATTTAATAATATATAAAATATCAACAATAATTGAATCAATTAACGTGAGATACTATGCAACAATTACTGAAGCAATAATTGAACAAAATTGAGTGACTTCTCATGTAAGCATCAATAATCAATACCGTATGCTACTATGCAACCATGCGTATTCCTGTACTTTTAACACCGGGTGTTTCAACAGTTAACGATAAAACTTCCGCCGTTATTTTTATAAAATATTTTTGTCGTTTTCTCAATCCGACAATAATTTCGTTGTGGGGTCCACCAATGATTGTGTCGTCGTACGAATATTCCCTGTTAAAATGAATATTCTCCGACCAATTGAATATTATATATAACAACTTGCGCACTTTGTAAAATTTATAACTATTACCTACAACTATAACATTATATCAAATTCATTCCATAATATTCAAAAATGATAATTATAGAAAATTCATCTTTATTCATAAAAGTTGGGGTCTTACACTTGTTATGCTTAATGTTAATCTTTGTTCTAATAAAAGTACTAATTATGTAACTAATGGGGATCTTGTGTCAACAGTGACATAAAGATTGTATTAATTCGCATTGATATTTTTATTTTAATATGATGTAGATATTAAATAAATACTTGGCCAAATTAATGATTTTAAGCGTTATGTTGTGTATATAAATAATATTTCGGTCAAGTGGGAGAATATTATAATATTTTATTTCCTTATGTGGCATCTACTATTTATGTAATTATTTGGCTTACATATTGTATTAATTTAATCATTTTATTTATGGGTTTGGTAATTAATTATGTGACCTATAAATAATATTACTGATAGTACTCGGCATAATGGGCCATAGGGTTTTATAATTTTGATGAACGATTTTGACCCTTAATTATTCTATAAATAAAATTGTTAGGGTTTGGTCTCAATTGTCGTCTCAAGAACTTTAAACACACATGTACATGCAATTGAATACTTTCACTTTTAAGCGCAGCGGAAGTGTGATACATACATGGTGTCTTCTCTCAATTCAGATAAGTACCTAATTGATTAATTAATTTTATGTTATGTAATAATTTATATAAGTACTTAATTAATTAATTGATTCTATTATATGTAATAGCACGTTCCAATTTAATTATTCAACAGGAAACAGACATGAGATATATTTGAAGATTTTATAGAGACAATCAGATATATATATATATATATATATATATATCGATCACCAAATACACTTAACCAAAACCTACCAACTTAAAGGTGGATATCATCATCATATAAACACTCCAATCCTTTACTCATCATCTGTGCTAGCCTGCGGCGCATCTTCACCGTTATCAATCACCACACGAGCAGCAGCAGTAAGGGCACTGTGGATCTGCTGGAGGCGCATCGCGACGGCTATAACCTGCACGTCGGATGGTGGAACCTCATTGTTCCGGTGGTGACTCCGGTGGCAGCCGCAGGCCTCACAGACAAGAACTTGGTTTGGTCGGTCGCCGAGCCTAGTGAACAAGCCGCATCCGTCAAAGACGAAACCACCATTCTCCCGAGAAAAGTTCCGCAGGCATTCTTTATATTTGGCATCCTCAGCTCTATCAGAAGCAGTAGCAGCAGCAGCATTAGGATTTTTTTCAGCCATGGGTTTGTTGTGAGTGTGTTAGAGAGATGGAGATGGACTAATTAAAGAGGGTGGGACTTGGAGTTGATCTATCTAGGGTTTGGGTTTGTATGAGTGGCGGATTGTTGCAAGTACCTCAAAATTAACGACATTGTTTTGGTTGATAAGCTGATGAAATGACAATAATGTCATTAATAAAATTAGTTAAAATACACAACTATCCCTACTAATTAGAATTAGTACGTATATGAATTCTAATATTGGAAAGGTTAATTAGAATTAGTACGTAAACTATCCCTACTAATTAGAATTAGTTAAAATACACAACTATCCCTACTAATTAGAATTAGTTAAAATACACAACTATCCCTACTAATTAGAATTAGTACGTATATGTATTGCTGATTTTAATCATGTTAAGGTTTTGAATTATTATGTATTGTTAATTGTAGAGATGTGCATGTATTGATTCTGATGTTGATTGTAATTTGTAATGCATGTTGTTTAGTGTTGAGTCATGAGTGTTAATGTTAGGTAACTGTTAATTTGTAAAGTATGGAAGCCTTTCATTTCGGTTATTTACCAAATAACCGAATTATAAATTCGGTAATTTAGTTAGTAGCTAATTCGGGTAGCAGTTCGTATTGGAAGAATTAATGTGATAATTTCACTTTTTGATTATACCCGAATAGTTAATTCGGTTCGGTTATAACCGAACTGCTCACTCCTACTTCTCGCACAAGGACAAGGCATGGACTAAGATCTTCTCTATTTCAAATAAATGAAGATTCTTCATTTCATGGAGAGAGAGAGAGAGAATTATGTATTTGGTTCATATATAAAAATGGAGGATGAAACGCAATAAAAGATATGTAAATTAAATTTAAACTGGACCAAACTAATAAGAACCATGTCATAGTAACGAGCTGTTTTATTATGACCTCACTATACTAATTTGATTGAACTAAACGAGATAGAGAATCACGTGTTTGGCTCGTATTTAAAAATTGAGGATGTATTGCAATGAAAGAAAATTCAAAATATTATGGACCAACTAATTAAGAAATTGAACTCAATGAAAGATGTAAATTAAACTATATTGACTTCACTACATTGATTTCAAGACATAAATTAAGGGGCAACTAATGATTGCCTAATTTCCATCCCTGGCTTCTGGTTATATATTCAACCAATTCTTGACAACCGGACGGGACGGCTAATTCCAATAGAGTCGCATGCAAAATCTGTCAATCTCACCATTGTCTCATAGATATATATATATAGGATAGATCCTATAAAATTCAGTACTTAGATGGGTGTGAACATTGTTCTAGGCTTCTTAGTCTCTCTCATTTCTTCCTTAGGATCACTTTTTGGTACTTTAAAACCGGCGGTTGAGCCGGTTTTGGTAGTGGTGGAGGGGGCCTAGTGGGAGGGTAGTGTACATAATTACTTGTAGGGTGGCGGATGGGCTGCTCCGCCTCTTCATGGTGGTGGAACTTGCAGGTTAACACCACAGGCTGCACAAAAGAAGGATTCCGGCGTCCCTTCCTCTCCACTAGGCTCAAACACCACACATGGCATGTGTTTCCTGATAACAGTACTCTTTGTACTTGTTGCTACTTGCCATCGATAAACACATGCAGACAATCTCACAGTGATGAATGGACGTTAATTTAAATAGAAAGGGAGACATATTCGAGAGAGGTGTTTTGCATGGATTTTTTTTGTCATCACTTGGCTTGGGGTTGGCCATATAGAAGTAATCAAGTTATTTTATCCTATATGGGTACTCTCCATTTTAAATAATTAAATAAAAACTCTTCGTTTTATATTTTAAATTTGAAATATGTTAGAATATGACATCATGCGAGAGATAATTTTAAATTAAATCTTAATCATGAAATGTAACGTCTCCATTTATCTCACTCATATATATGAAACTGGGACCTACGCTATCTCACTCTTAATTAATATATAAAAATACAAAAATCACTTGTGAAAAAACACCACTGTGTCTGTATGTATGTACAATTATAACCCGAATAATACTAGAGATACAAACTATTTTACAAATATTTTATAAACTGCTGATGTGGCATACACCACCTCAGCATATTGTGTGGGGCCAAAAACTACATTGAAATAATTTGTTAATCAATATGCTGAGGTGAAATATGCAACAACAGTTTATAAAATATTTATAAAATAATATGTCTGTAACATTACTCATTATAACCCCTCTTTTGTTAAAAATGTGCTAAAACACACTTCCATGCATGTCCCCTTCCAACTAACTAATGACAAATTTGATTGGATGAGCCATGGAAATCATTTTCCTCCCTCTCTATCTATCTCATTTATTTGTTTATTTATTTCTTTATTTATATTTTAAAATTAGAGATAAATTACTAAATGGTGATCATTGATCTAAAGAAAATTTTATGTTTTCAAAACATGTCATACAGTAGTGGTTGCATAATAATATTTAATCTACCTACCTAGATAAAACTAATTAATGAATTACATGTTAGGAATTAATTTTGTGTTACGTAATAATCTAAAATTAGAAATGTACGTTATCTATGATTTTGAAATAGACTAATTAAAAAGAAAAACAAACATATGGACTATATAAGATTTTAATTTTGTTAAGCATATATTCTCTGCCATATATTATATGTGGTGAAAGCCGTAGAAGTAATAAAAATTCACAAAAAAAGAATATAAAAAAGGTTGTAGGAGTTAATAATTTTTTTTATTTCTTCTTTCTGCATGTTTATTTTTTTTTATTTTGTTTTTATCCCAATATATATGGAAGATAAACAGTAACAACTACTTTAAAGGCCAGTTAATTAATTAGCAAAAGAAATCTTTAATTTCTATCCTTAGAATTTAACAAGGGAAACAATCATAAACTTAAACTATTTAAAAGTTGATTTTTTTATACAACCTTAAACTATTTAATTTAGGATCTTAATTATTTAATAGATGATTATGGATGTGCAATAATTGTATACCCCGACAATGGAGGATTGGATGAACATTTACAAGAAAAGGAAAAAATATATACAAAATTGAGCCTTGAGTTGTTTAGCATAATTAAGTTAAGAATTGTGACGAGTGGTAGTAATGTGCGATGGTGAATGTGTTTGTATGTTGGGGGATAGAGAGGGAAGTAAGGTTATACATGTATGGGCAATGAAATTTTAATTCGCTAGGAGTTACGGTTTTGTGTTGGTCGAGGAGGACATAAATATTGATGAATTAAAGAGGGGAGAAGAACATGTAAGCAATAAGAGTGTCCTCATGTGTCTCAGGTCTAGAAAGAATCAAAAGTTCCTTCTTCTAGAATGAAAAGAGTATTTATAGAGCTTTTTAAAAACTGATCAGCACATGTCTGGGTGGGTCGTGTGTTTGGCGTGTGACCTCAGGTAAAATTTAAGAAATATCTTTAGTTACCCGATTGAGTAATGTCCAAATTATCCTGTTCTTTTAGCCGTCAATATAATTCCTCAATCAATTTTCAAAATTGGTTTCTTCTATTAGCATTCTGCCTCGGGACTCATGAAGGCCTCTCTCAGGCCATGTATTCCAAACATTTTGTTGCTCAATCCATGCATTTTCATTCTTCTTTCTTTATCTGATCGTCATGTCATTCAATCTCGCCGTTAGAAACCTCAGTCGAGCTCGGCACGGAACATGAGAGACCATGCCTTAGTAGTGGGAAAATCCTAAGTTCGTGCATCCTTCAGTTCTCTTCATTAGACTTGGATTTTCTTAATCAATTTTCATTATTTTCTCCTGATTAATTATTGACCTTGTGAGAAGTTTCCCTTGTCATGGAGGATTTAAGGAAAACCACTCAAAACTTGTCACATGTTCCGTTGCTTCTTTCTATGGTTCGGGCTCGTTATTCCATCATTGCACCATTCAAAACATGTTCGACAGGATTCTCGAGAATATGAAACGATGTGCGGCCCTAGGAGGCCAACCCCTAGGGTGCCTAAGGGCCACCTTAGTTTTTTTGTTTCTTCTGCGCTCATTTTTCTTGTTTTGTTCTTGTTTTGCTCTGATAGTTCAAATCAAGTTCAATCAAGAAAGTTGTCGGATTTTGTCTTAAGGTGAGACCACCTTAGGGGTGGCCGAACCATAGGGGAGACAAAACTCTAGGTGTCGAGAGTCGTGAAAGTTTTTCTCTGATCTTGCTTATTAATTTATTTATGATTTTTCCGTCTTTTTATTTAATTTTTTAGGTCGCAGGTGAATCCGTACTTGGTATGTTATTATTCAATTCTAACGAGTGTAAATCAATTATATAGTTTACTTTTGAGTAATTTAGGGTGAATTTTGCGCACTCGTTGATCATATAGGCATACAGTAAATCATTGATGCAGTTGACAAGAAGAATTAAAGAACGGTGAGGACACCTCTAGTTTCCTGGTTGCAAATAATAAGATTTTATTTCTCTTTTTGTAGTTGATGAATTTGTGGTGAAATGAAAAAATATTCTTATATTTAGTGATTTAAAATATGTAGTGGTTAAATTTATATTAGCTTTTTTATATTTTTTATTAAATATATTGTACCAATGCCCCCACTAGAGTAAAATTTTGGGACTAAATTAGCAACAATAAGCCCCTAAATCAAAATGGCAGTCTCAGTAAGTTAATCATCCTATACTCTTTTGTTGATATCTTACCAAATTATTATTAACACTTGTTTTCATATTTGAAGTCGGTTGTCTAGTTATGTTCTACAGTTTTAACCAGATGAAAATGGAAATGTAGTACAAACCCAGATGTTGTTGAATTTACAAGATAGCAGTACAAACAGGGAGAAATGCAATGTTAAGCACCTTAAAAGTCTCTTGGGTAAAAGGTGAAGAAAAGAATATTAAGTTTTATAATCAATTGGCCACACAAGTGACATGGAGAAGACCATGTCATGTTCCAAAAGTAATCACCTCCGGTGAATCAACTGCCAGAATTACACTTTCTCCACAGGGACCACCAGGCGCGCATGAGCTACTAACTGACGGTAAAATATCAGAAAAAAAGAACACAAGGGCCAAACGGAAAACATCCAAAAGCAGGCAAAGAGAGCACCACAAGTAGAAGAGCTGGCTTTAACCAACACAAGTGAAATCAATTGAATTTTAGTCATTGGCACAACAGGATCAGCATCAGTAGAGAAAGAGTCGGACATAGCACAGTTCTCCGGCTATATATATCTTTAAATATGGAGCGGACCAGAAACAGCATCATGGCCAGAACTAGACTCCTTGTGTTTCAAAGAAAGGCTTGCGAATTGAGAATCAAGGTCTCGACTGTTAGTGCGTCGATGGCTGGAAGAAGGCAGCTTTTGTTGTGGTGGCTGCTGCTGTTGTTGATACAAGGCTCGTAGTCTTCCGATCTCTCTCTCCAGTACTTCATGTTCCACTGAACACATAGTTGACTGTATTAGTATCCAAATAAATTATGGAAAGAAATTTTCTGCTGTTTGATTCCAAAAGTTGTGTATAAAAGGAAGGTGCACTTAGAGAGATCATCTATAACAGTCTCCCCCTTGAAACTTGACACACACAAATCCAAGCATTCATTTACAACTTCTCTATATATACATTCTCAGTCTTCTCGAGTCATCAACTATGACAAACAGAAAAACATAGGACAGTTTGTGCCTGTGTGGATAAATATATATATTCCAGATAAATATGACATTATATATATTTCATGTAGTACAGAGAATATATTTTGTAGAAATTCATGTATATCTTTCAATTCTAAATATGTTATACAATTCGCTCTGTTCTACAAAAAGTGTCCTCTTTTAATTGATAGTAATATGAAATGACACCATGTTGCCATCCTATGTTCATTAAGCATGGAAGAACAACACAACCTTACTATTTGCAAATTTTGCGAAGAGGATTCTTTTTTGTGGAGTGAGGGAGTATTTACTTTTAAGAGACGGCAGTTAATCCCCCACCCTCCTAGAGAGAGAGAACAAACAAAACAAAAGTACAGCAACATCGTTCAATTTCCTAAAGGAAAAAGAAACAAAACAAAGAGTCAATAGTGACCACAAGACCAACAATCTCTCTCTGATTTTGGTTACCCGTTACCAGAAATGTCTCTCTATCTTCACACACACACACTCTCTCTCCTTCGTCTTCTTCTCTTCATTTTTCTTTCTTCCCCGCATTTGTTTTTTCTTTCTTTGTTATCCTTCTTTTTTTCTCTTTCCCCAAGTCTCTTTATCTTTAGTTCATTTGTTACTTTTCTTCATTCTTCTTCTTTTACCTCTAAAATCTTCTCTACTTTCTTTTTCTTCTCATCCCCCCCCTACTTTCATTTTCTCATTATTCTCTCTGTTTCTCTGCTTCTCCCCCTTCTTTCCGTATAGCACGCACCTCACTTCGAGGAGGCTCCAGGAGACGCCTTAGTGCACCTTTAACCTTTAGACTTTAGTAACTATGTTTGCAATATGTCAATGTATTTATCCAATGATGCATCAATATCTCAAATTTTGTGAACAATCATGGATAATAATATTAAATAACTAAAGGATACAAGATGCCTTACAAATTATCAAAAGCATGTGATTAAATCAAACTAACATATAATAAGCTAAAATGAGTACTTACAAATCATTGAAACCCAAATATGAATAAACCCAATAACTATATCACTAATACAATTAAAGTTTACATCTTTAACAAAAAGTGTTCTTGTTTATCTTGAGCATTTATTTCGTTACACATTTGTTTTGTTTTTTTTCTTTCAATTACCCTTCTTTAAAATATATATTGGTTGAGTGAATTAACTAATTCTTTTTAGGAATGGGGGAGAGACCAAAATTTAACAATTTGGTCCATCATGCAGATAGATAACTTGAATTGTTTCGTCTTTGTAAGTGATTCACAATGTTCTAAAAGGCGCTAGGCGGGAGGCGGGCGGCCGAGGGGGGCCTAGCGCCTAGGGGGCCTAGGCGGGGCCTAGGCGGGATTTTTTATTTTAAGGTAATTTTAATATTTTATTTTAATTTATCCAAACAAAATAATAATATAAAGCAAAACAATCTATAATAAAGATAATAAAGGCCTTTTCTTAAAGTTCAAACACATATCCATATTGCTAATGTCAAAGTTCAAACACATCCATATTGCTAATGTCAAAGTTCAAACACATCCATATTGCTAATGTCAAAGTTCAAACACAAACATGTAATTGTTCAAAGTTTAAACAAATTTTTAACGTATTAGTTTTATTTATAAATAAGATTGCTATTAAATAATAAATTTTAAAATTTCAATAATTTAATTCAATATTAAAACTTGAGAAACTAAACATAAATTTAAGAATTATAAAATTGAATTAAACTAAATATTACAAATGTATTCTCATTTATATAATTTGAAGTTGGTACAAGTTCAAAAAATTACAACTATAATAAAATTATCCATTTTGACTTGATATTGTTCACTTCTTGTTGTGATTTGATATGCCACAACCTGTATTATGAATATAGTAATCATTAGAAAAATAAACATATCAAGATTTGGTTTGGGTAGTTATTAAAATAAAAAAATCTCTCCGCCTAGAACCCGCCTAATTTTATAGAGGGATTTTTTTATCGCCTTGGGCCTAGGTGAGACACCTGGGGGCTTAGAGGCGCCAAGTGGGGGCCTAGGTCCTAGGCGGGGCGCCAAGAGGGGGCCTAGCGCCTAGGCGGGGCCTAGGCGGACCTAGGCGGGGATTTTTAGAACAGAGGTGATTCATATAATTGACATTATATTGGTCAGTTTTGCAGTTAGCTATATTTTGTGACATATCACCAATATAACGTTAGTCTTTCTAGCGACATATCTAGGTTGTAATTCAAGTTCATGCAACACATATGCAATATACTCCTTCAGTTCCAAAATATAAGATCACTTGTCTTTGTAATAAACAAAACACAAGGGTATGTGATCTTACGTTTTAAAAAATGTAGGTAGTACAGTATATTATGTGCAATACTTCTTCTTCTAGCATATAGATCACGATACATTTTTCCCTCTGCTCATTTCAATGCAATTTCATAAGTTATCTGTCAGTGCGACACACTCGATCATCATTAAAAAATACAAATTTCTTGGTGAAAATTCTCACTCACTTAAAAGATAGTACTCCACATAATTACCATTTATATCAACACAATTTCTCTTACAAGTGCAGGGATTCTACTCAGATTATAGACATTTGTTAGTGTACCAAGCAATAGAAGTAGATATAACAATTTATCCAAACAATGGGTATAAAAATTTGTCCAAACTTAACAAGGACAAATACTTACAGTACTTAATAAGCTGCTCTTGGACTAGATTTTCTAAGCGTTGCTTCAGGGCTTTGTTCTCCAAACTCAAAATAAGGTTTTGCTGGTTGAGAAATTCGAGCTCAGCAGAAACTTCAGAGCCTTCGGCCTGCATTCATTAGATAGAGGTGGAGTTATTTTTATTTTATTAAATATAACTGATCCACATTAAAGTCTTACTTTGCTTCTGTTGACACTTGCCTGCAAAGCCTGTACGTTCATTTCCAGCTCAGCTATGTATTGAAGCTTTCTTACCCGGGAGCGTTGAGCAAATTGCCTGCAAACATTAGAAATATCAGATTTTTTTGGCAACATGAATTGCGATATTCACAAGTCAACAAACTTAATCCATATAAGAAGTTTGAACAAACTTCTAGTGTTGCGGATTTCTTGTATCATCTTATTTTCTTGCATACCTATAACTGATACTCTGCTGTTGCTAACAAAAAAACCTTCAAAATTTGTAGCAAATAAATTAGACTTGAAACAGGCATCAACTCTCTACATATTGTAATAACCCAGGTCAAATCCGGGATCCGAATCAAATCAAATTGTACCAATACTTAACCCATTATCCCAATAATATTCTCTTTGGTCATCTTAACCCACCACAAGTCACCCAAAAGTTCATGGTTAAAGATACTATCGGTAGCAATTTAGAACCTTATATACATCTCAAATTAACCTACATGTTCCGATATGGAATTGGGGTGCTACACATTACACATGCTCTTGGACATGGGCTTCTATCATACAACACTAAAGTGGGCCCTTCCATTAAGAACTAGAGTAGATTTGCAAGGAAAAGCAGATTACAAGCTACTTGGATTTGAAACATAACGAACATTCTAGGTATTACAAATAAAAAATAAAATAAAATAAACTTGTTTCTAGTAACTATATCTAAAACTTAGTTCATTTAGACATTACCCTCTCATATCACTAACTGCTGCTTATACTTCGCATTTTCATTTGTAACATATCATGAAAAAGCTTATAATGGCAATCAAACGTAAATCAGTTATTTGAGACTTGAGTCAAGCAAAAAAAATAAACTATGCCTTGTGGGTTAATCTCCAGCTCAGCGCTTAAATGGTATGATTAGTAGACATCAATACTGGGCGTCCACAATGGAAGCCCACAAAAACCAAAGTAAAGGAACAGTGGAACACTAATCAATAAAGTCTATGAGTTGGTGAGAATAAACTTTTCCGGGGAGGAGAGCAAATTTGCATATATAATGTGTGTGTTGTTGGGGTTGGGGTGGGGGTGGGGGTGGGGGTGGGGGTGGGGGTGGGGTGGGTGGGTGGGTGGGGGGGTGGGGGGTAATGTATCATATAACACAAACATAGGAATCAAATTAGAATCATAAAAGATAATATGTAGCCTCTAGTGCTTGCATATTTGAAAACTACGAAATACAATAATTTCATTCTTTTCCCTGCTCCAGATGTCAAAACTCAAAATAATCTGTGTTTGGAGTATTACTTCCAAGTATATTAAGGTTATAGAATTATGGTAAGCATATAAGACAAACTAGATAGTAAACCAGCAATTAAGGGTCATACCGTCACCAAAAGGAAAAATTGTTAGAATATCGTAGGTAAAATACCAAGAAACGTGTATAAACTTTATAAAAAGAAACAGAAAAGTCTCATAATTACAAGTACATGAATAGAGGGGTGGAAGAATGAGGGACACGAAGATTAAGAACAAGAAAAGTAGAGCAAACATACTGCTTGGCACGCTTTGTATCTGTTTCGGATGCAGAAGCTGTAGCATAAGACAAATCCTTTCTCTCGCAGGAAGCTTTAGCATCATTCGGGCCAGTTTCAACTGCATTCTGCTTTTCAGTTGCAGTAGATGGAAACCCATCTGCTTCTTGGGAAGCACGTGATGATACTGAGTTTTGTATAACAAAATTGTCCTTGGCAGAAAGAATCCCACTTGGATGTGTTATCGAATTTAAAGGTGAATCCCATGCCCTATTCTTATATCTTCCCAAAGAGTTTGCCTCTGCATAGAAAGAAGCATGGCGTGCGTCTTTGTAATGATCAAGGTCTTGAGATGTCCATGAAGGCACAGAAGTTATATTTCTTGATCTGTACTCATCTTGAACTGCATAATCTATGTTAGCAGTAGCTGCATCCATATAAGCAAAAGAGTCGCTGGATGAACGTCGATGACCTCTACGTACAGGTGTTTCTGGCTCATTAAGAAGTTCATCCAGCCAAGAAGGTTGGTCCTCTATCAGAAAGCTCTCAGATGAAGTGCGCTGATGATGTGGGTTTCCATCTCTAGGCTTTGGTATACCTTTTGCTCCAATACTAGGAACATAATCGACATATGAAGGGGAAATACTTGGAAAAGGGCTTTTAGGAGGAAGTAAAGAGTGTTTTCCATTGTGCATCACATTTCTGATGCTTGATGGCCCCTTCGAATTTTCCATAGCCCAAGCACAAACAGTTCCTATTGAAAACACAGTGAAATGACCAGAGTATTATTATAAGAAAGCAGAAATAAGAATTGATATAAAGAAACAAATATAAGAGTCCTATAAAGTCTAAATCTTTAAATTTCTGAACTCAATATAGGAGTAACAACCATTTCTTCTCACAACTCTGAAGGTCGGACTGCAACAATGAATGAACAATAAAATAGCAGTACCAGAGAGAGACAGAACAGTAGTATTCATCAAGCCTACAGATAAGCTATCTAATGTGTAGCACTATATTTTTATTTTCCGTAAAAGAATACCCTCGCCATCTGTAAATATACTGAAATACGAGACCAATCTTACTTATAATTTTAACATTTTATTGATCCTATAAAATACATTTCAGCAACAATAATTCAAGATAACAACCATAGAGAGGTAGAGAGACAGTTTTTCTAGATTTAAACAAAAATATTAATCCCAAATAATTTTTTCGATCATAAAATTTTGCCATGAACATCACTTGAGCTACTAGGAAAACAAAATCTAACAAAAAAAAGCTCAACGATTTTCGAATCCTAAAGATAACTGATTAATTTGTAATATTACAATTTAATTCTATCACTTTAATCTTCCTAGTTGTCCCAAATCATGTAAAATCATCAAAAAAAAAAATACAACATTTTTCCATTCCATTCTCTTTCTCTACCTACATTTTCTTCAAAACAAAACAGATTATTCTAAATAAAATAGGGGATTGAAGTAAACTGTAAGGTAACTCGTAAATGAAGATATTCGATTAGATAATTCTAGCTAACCTTTTAATCTGATCAACGAAGATGTTCGAAAACAATGTGATTTGGAGTGAGGTGAAGACTGAGAATCGAAGCTCACTTTATCTCTCCTAGGGTTACTTCCTCCAAGCTCAATTTTTTTCCCTCTCCCTCTCCTCTCCTCTCCTCTCCTCTACGTTGACGACTCGGTTTGGGAAGGGCTTGTTGGATTGACAACCCCAAATTAGTTGTTTTGATGCTTTTGGCACTTTATAATTTGGTCCCCCATAAAAACAATAAATTCTTTGAAAGACCCTGATATATTGGTAACCTTTCACTCATGGTCATGGTGATGACTAATAACAAAAGTTCTAAAAATTCTTGTCTAGGTCCTATTAATTTTCGCCTAGATACTAAGCGGTATTCTACCGCTTAAATTTGGTTGGACACCTAAGCAGAACCAGACCTCTACTTTAAAGTTCTACAATATTTCAAATGAATTTTTAAGTCTTAAAAGATTGTTTTTGATAATTTTCATGTAAAATTACATCTATTCTATATTTTGTACAATATAACAAATTTGTATAATAGAAAAATAAAAAAATAAAATTGCATAAGAAAATGTCTTATCTGCCCAGAAAAACGCCTAGGCGCCCCCTTCGTCTGCCTAACGACTTTTAAAAGTTAGAACAACGAATATCTAGACCTCATTCTAACATATCCTATTAGTACTAAAAACTAATTGAGATACTTTAGAAGATTTATACCTCATCCTAACATATCCTATTAGTACTAAAAACTAAATGATGTGTTTTATCATAAACTAGCGATAACCCGTGCCTGAAGGCACGGTGTAACGAAAAATTAAATTAAAATTTAAAAAATATTACATTATTTAAAGACATACATACTCAATCAACAATACATATCCAACCACCAAAACATCGAGCTAGTCGGTACTAATTTCACTAAATTTCGGCAGAATTTCCTTTAAAAATAGATATCCGAAAAATTCTAAACTTATCTACAAAATTTACAATCATCAATACTTATCTGTGTGTGGGTTCGAAATTTGAATAAGGAGGACAAGGGAGAGAGAGCTGCTGACGTGTATTTTGATGTGACATTTATGAATTTTCTCTCTCCGCTCTGTTTTATATTATAGATATGGTTTTAATACTTTACATGATCTTTTATTTCAGAACAGATAGTGAAACAACTCGGGTCAAATTTCGAATCCAAAACAAACCTTGAGTCAAATCCTTAAGTCCAAATCAAATCAAATCAAATCAAATTCATTTTAATAAAGCCTTAAACTAGTAACTCAATAATATCTTTTTGGATCATAATGTGAGAAAGTGTTACAGATAGTATTATCAATGTTAGCAAAATAAATTATTTATAATAAATAATAAGTATTCATTTAATGAGTTATTATTAAAAGGTTGCCGTTCAAATGCTCGAAAAATCTTCAAGGGCGTTAAAGATGTTCAAAATGAAAGTAAGGGATGAAAATAAGATTTATATCAAATTAGTAGGAAAATAAAAATAATAAGTAGACAATTAGGGGGGTGTATTCAATTAAAATTTTAAAGACTTTTAAAGATTTTAAAAGTTTGGTTGTATTCAATCAAGACATTTAAAGAGTTTATAAAAGTTTAGTGATATTCAATTACAACTTTTTTAATGTCTTTAAAAATTAGGTGGTATTGAATTAAGATTTTTACAAAGTCTATAAAAGTATTTTGGTATTCAAAAAATCATAGACTTTTCAGATTTCTATTAAATGGTAGAGTTTGACAGAATTTAGAAGAAGAATTATAACTATCAACCCATATCCAAAGTCTGACCTCATCTCTAAAGATTTCTAAAGACTTCATATCTATCTTAATAAACTAAATAAATTTAAAATACAATTCACATGAATCCAATATTTCTAATTACTTTATAATCTAGAATAATTAATACTTTTGTTGTACCCACAAAAATAAAACATTTATTTTGTTTTTGTTGTCAACGTACAAAATTCAAATTTTTTAAAATTTGAATTTATTTGTTATTTAATAATAAACATACGTTATTATTTCAAAAATAAAAATAAATACACAATATTTTAAAATTTTAAAATTTGGTAAATTAATTTAGAATCATAGTTAAATGAAGAAAAAAGAAAGCGAGAGAGAAAAAGTAATTTATATAGGAGTACGTACTTTATAGTAATATATAGTTATATAAAATATATAAATTCTTCAAGTTTTTTATTATATGTTACATTACTAAACTAAAAATTTATTAAAAAGAATATAAATAAAAAAATATTTGTTTATTTAAAAAATAACTTTCTATTTTAAAATATACATGAAACAAGTATATATTATTTTTATTTACAAATTTTGATACTAAGACGAGGTAATATTCAAATATTTGAATGGAAATCGATATATATTGCAAATGTTTATATTAATTTTTTAATTGCTAGTTACGTAAATAAGTATTGATGACAATTTTTGTAGACTGTAATGAAAAACAATAATTCCAAATAAGCGTACACATATGCATAAAGTATATATAGCTCAATAAAAAATGAGCTTAATTTTTGTATTGCGTCAGTAGTTTCTAAAGTTTTATTGGTATCCGAATATCCAAATGTATTATGAAATGAGTAGAATAATATGAACGCTTTCAACATATATAAAATCTCATGCCACAAATAATGAAATTTACTCTAGTTCATGAAAAAAGAGAGATGTTGTACATATGGGATAATTAACAATTAATATAAGTTACAAGATATATTAGAAGTATACAAAAGTCTATCACAGTCTTGATAAAAAGTTTATAAAAGTATGTTACATATTTCATAGAGTCTATAAAAGTCATTTTAAAAAAGTCTTTAAAGTCTTTGAAAGTCATTAAAATCCCATAAATTCTACAAAAGTATGTCACTTAAATTTTTTTTTTAAAAATCTTAATTGAATACACCCCTCTTAGACATTCTTTAAAAGATATTTATTTTTATTTATAGCTGACAAATAATAACGCTACTCCCACCCTACACGGGAAACAAAACCGTATGGCCTAAATATCAAATGAATTCATAAGAAAAACACAAATAATTAAAGTGAAAAAGGTTAGGCTAGCGTTGGGCCCAAAGTCCCACAGGCATGGACATGTTGTGACAAACTTTGTCCACTCTTTAAACAAAAAAGAAGATATCAGTCTTCACTAGCAGAACAGTGTTCAAATTATTTGGAGCCACATAAAGGAAAAGTAGATAACATAAGGGGATTAAAAAAATTATATAGTAATTAAAAAAAAAGACAATTTCAAAAGGGGTATTTTTGGAAATTTAGTCACTACTATATATAGTATAAATAATGAACATATGGGTGGTAATCTAGGCAGCTTACGACCCAAGTAGCTTCTTCCATCTAGCATATCCAATAACAAGCACGAAAACTAATACACAAACAGCAGTGGTAAGTGCGACAAAAAGGCTGAATACTCCATTGGTTTCGTATAATCCACAAGGGATGTTCATTCCAAACATCCCAGCTATTAGAGTCTCTAGAGCTATTGCAAATGATGCAATCGTCAACGTTAGCTGCAGTTGAATAAGTTCATTTCGCTGATTGTCGAGCTGGATGTTGACATAGTCTTCTGTGTCATCAATGTACTCGCGAACCTGCAGGTTTTACATGATCATTTTGCTGGAATCAAACAAAAGATTACATAGACATGTCATTTTTTTGTGTTTTATGGTACCCCAAGAATTTGTTAAATGTCTAGGTGGGAGACCCGAACCATGGTCAATGCTATGGTGGGTTGGTTCTAAAAGCACAGGGGGAAATCCTTGGTTGCACGTAGACATGTTAGTAGCTAAAGAAATTACCTTTGAAAAATGTCATAGTAGTGTGCCACCATCTATGTACATATAAACATATAAATAAACAACAATTTAAACTACAATATAGACTACTAACATAAAACGAGTACATATGATCGGCAGCATTACAAAATCTCTCATCCAATAAAACTTACAGATAATATCTTGTTACGAGTGCCATCCAGCTGCATGAAATATGCCTCCAGCAACATCTCCAGATCCTCAACATCCTGGTCATTAGAATAGTTGCTAGTCACCAAACTCCCACTCCTGTTAGAACTAAGTCGACGAAGATTGGCTGCAATAGCTGTGATGTTATTTGAAGCCAAAGCTCCCAGTAAAGCCTCGGATTGCTGATTCTGGATCAATTTTCTTGTCAAGTATAAATAAGCCATATCTTCGTTGTCATCTAAAAGATGTTCAATTTCATCCCTCACCTAATATAAGACAGGTAAGTTCCTTAATAAGAAATCTTCATCTACAGAGCATATGACAACATGGAGTCCCTCATATTTAGCATTCAAACGAATTTTTTTAACTAGTCAAGCTTAAATTGAGTACAGTAGACATAAAAGTAAAAACTTTCTAAAATTAAACATAATATGCCTAATATCATTGTTTTTACTTTTTTGTTTCTAAAAGTAAACAAAAGATCTGATACAGTAAACATAAAGATACCTTTTGTACCCTTGCAAGCAAACGAGTAAGATTACTTTTCAAACTCCTGACATGCTCAAGATTCTTGGTGCTAACACTTCTCGCTAATTCATCCAACACGGGGTACGCATCTCTCTCAAGGTCTGCTACACTAGAGTCCAAATATGTACAGACAACTTCCAGTGCAATTTCCAAAACCTGAAACTCAAATGGAAGCTCAGCCTGCAAACCTTCAACAGCTTCAGGAACAGGTAACCATTGTCCAGGTGTTGTCAAATGTTCATTCTCAAGTCCAGCTAGCTGACCTGCTCCATCAATTTTACGAGGGCTTTTCTGAGGAAGTTGAAGCCTTAGCTGATCCACAAATGGGAGAACCTCTTGCCGGAGAGGATCAAGCAGCAGAACCTCTTCAGCAGTAACTATAGCCTTGATAAACTCCAAATTGACAATCATTGCCTTCTCCCTAGCTGCCAACAATAAGAAGGGAAAAATTCACATTACTTTTCAAGGAAAAAAATTGTAAACATATCTGTTTAACCGAACAGCAAACAAAAATTGAGAAGAGAGAGAGAGAGAGAGAGGGAGAGGGAGAGAGAGAGAGAGAGAGAGAGAGCTCTAAGATCAATATAAATAAACATAAATACATACAGAGAGAGATATTGCCTGATCATGTCTAGGACTAAAATCAGAGTCTGGACTGGGAAGGTAACCCCTTTTGAGTTTTTTAATATATTTTTACTTGTCAAATAAAATGTCTACCATTAAAATCGAGTCTCCCATGGTACTAATATTAATCTAAATATACATATAAAATATTAGTGTTAGAAGTTAACTGAGTTTTTGGAAGTTTCAAACTCCCTCCGTCCCTAATTGAGAGTCTACCTTTAAAAGTCAAAGTAAGGAAGTTTGAATCTAAGCAAATCCATGACAAGATCACAGCTTACTTAAATATAATGAAATTTTTTACACTAATTTTGAAAATGGATCAATGAGATAGGTGGTCCAGTGGACTTCTATTTTATGGCGGAGAGACTGGAGGGAATTTGAGATTTTCCCAAATTCAGTTGATTTTTCCTAACTATTAAACTCAATCATATACTTCTGCACTATCGCTGCATTACTTACCAAAAATATTCCAACAGCTGCATTTGCACCTAACAATCAACTAACTTTGCCTTTTGAGTATAACACAAACAGCTTCACTATACTAAGCTTCAAGATCAAAAAGGTTAATGCGATGTGCAGAACCAATTTGTATAAGTCAGCAATCTATCTCCTACAGCTCAAGTAACCTAAATCTGCATATCCTAGAGGAATTGACATCATATAACTTAATTAAGTTTACAGTACCATATACTCAATCTTTCAGTTCATCTTAGTTTTTGCAATGACTGTTGCTCCTTAAGTAAGTGAAGCTAACTTAGCACTAAAAACAATTGAACAACTGTATAACAACTTAAAAGTTGCCTTATAACAGCAGAAAAGGTCTCTCTACTAGATAGTAGATACAGTATTTGCAGTGCAATATCAAACCAATTAATCATCCTTGAAATTCATACTTCCTAATGCCTCCATCCCAAATCAGAGTCTACTTACTTTCCCCTTTTAGCCTTTAATTTCTTCAGGACATTTCACAATAAATGATATGATCTTTTCCATGGAATGTATTAAAGTTCAACAATCCTACAAAACCTTGACTTCTAATAGTGACTTTGGGGCAGAGGAGATGCTAACAACAAAAAAACTGAATCATATAGGACAAGTATAAGATGAGGTAAAAAAACAAAAGTAGCATTTCCACACAATTCATTCACGTTGATATATACATATAGAGAGAAAAAGAATGAAGTGAATGAATGATTATGAATGATTACCAAGGATATTAGAGGAGTGAGAGAAAACAGGGCCAAGAAGAATCCTCAAATCCCTAGTCGGAATCGACACACGTTTGATAATCGTACTCTTTTCACACTCAATTACCTCCGATTGCCCCAACATATCAAACCGCATCCACAGCCTCGCTCCACCGGCCTTCTTCTTCGACTTGCTCGACCCCGCCACCATCGCCGATATCGAATTACTATTATTCGCACCGTTATTCGGCGACGGAGTATCACCAGCAGCGTCCGCCAGCGCCGGTAATAAAGGAGTATCCCCCGGCTTCTTCGTCCGGCGACGGCGAAATGATAACGTCCCCTTCCCCATTATCTCTCTCAATCGGCCTCTTCTCTCCGGTAGATTCTCTCTCTAAATATACATAAAATTATTTGTATATTTAGGGATTGGGAAAGAATCGGAGCAGAGAAGGACTATCCTTCTTCTTGTTGGCTGCTGCTGCTGCTTCTTCTTCGGCTTGTTCTTCCATATACAGAACAGTGAAGCTTTTTACGTCGTTCAGATTCAGGGCAGGTGAAGGTTTGATGGAGCTTGGAGCATATTTTATTATTAGATATTTTTATTTTACTGTAATTATAATAATCACTTCAATAAAAATAATAAAAATAAATTAGGTTTATATTAAATAATTTTTAGATTTTAGTTATGCATGATTATATTCTGACAAAAATAATAAAGACAATTTAAATAAAGAAAAAAATAATAATTTGATAGGATTTCTCGTAGGATATTATAGTTAGTCTCGTTATTTAATTTATGTCGAATTATAATTGTAAAATTTATTAATATATGATATTGATAAAAATTATAGAAGAGTCTTGCTTATTATATATATTTTCAAACAAAATTATTATTGATACTTATTTCCATATCCAACAATTAAAAAATTGATTTATTTCTTATATAAGTTAACTTTGGTCAATTGATCAATCTAACATCGACACGCAAGTCGGGGAGTGATCTCTCAGAATTGTATTGGTCAATTGACCAATTTACTATAAAGTTAATTTTATGATAACCGGATTTGGATCGTCCATTTCATTTTATATGTAAATTGTTGAGTACATTTTATGTATTTTATTGATTATAAGATTAACATTTACAAATTTGACAAATGGGACTCTTTTTTGTAAAACACGGGGATTAATAAGTAGTCTACTACTCAGAACTTGTGAAACTATAAAATTTATTTGTAAAAATATCAATTCTCATAAATAGTCTCATCTGTTTACTTGAGCCTTCAAGAATAAAAATTACACGCCTTCAGGTACCACTGTAATAAATAGGCATCCTTGACTGGTAGACTAAGACCACAAAAAGTATATCAGCCTGCCCCTATACATGGCTCTTTTTCTAATTCTTGGAGCTGCAAAACATTGGAACAATCTGGCAATAGTTGTAGAGAGAGATTAAATGCTGCATTCCGCCCTATATCTGGCTCTTTTTCTGATTCTTGGAGCTGCAACACATTGGAACAAACTAGCAATGGTTTTGGGGAGAGAGATTAAATGCTGCATTCGGCATTCGCTGCCCCGACAAATTCTCTTCCAATTTACAAACAGTGTGATGACTTCCACGTGAGCCTTCCCCACTCAGTTAGCTTCTCCCGAGCATGGTAAATGGCACAAACTCTACGGAGGATGCCGAATGTCAAGAAGTTATATGATCCAACAAGGACAGGTAATCAACTTGCACATTCAAGCATCAGGTTCACATCCGTGGCTTCATAGTTTCTTCCTACCATTATCCATTCCAAATTTTACCACAGGTTTCAAGTCAACATGCTTGGAGCAAACACAGGCTTCCCAAACACTTGCTCGTCGAGTTCTCAGGTTGCATATCCACTCATTTATGACATTGATTAAAGAAATGCAATGCCTCTTCATGTGGAGAAACTGTCTGACACCTCCTAAAAGAAAGCTGGTGTTAGAAAATGAATCCCTCGAGTCTAGGCAAGTGGATATTAGTGAGCCTTTTCTCGGGGTGACAAAGGTTGATGCAAGTCAGAAACCTTGAGTGGACACTTGCACAAATCCCGCCAGCATGGGAATCTGCTCTGCTTTACTGAAATTTTTGACGCAAATTCCATAATGAAAGGAGGCATTGCTAGTGGTGAAACAAGTGGCTGCTGTGACACGTAGAGTCTGATGGAAGTCTGATAACCTGCAGGTGTATATATTCGCTTAGAAATTATCAAAAGAAACTCAAAATGACAGAGACCAGAGTCTTAAGCATATCTAGATCATCACACAGATAATTGTAAATTATGAAACTGTAATGCATGTCCTCAAACTTGCTACTATAGTCAGTATTACATGCAGCAAACTGTTGGACATTATAAGGCCTATCATCCATTATATATCCCCTTGCACTGAGGGTGCTGGGAGGAATTGCTTCCTGGGAGGGGGCTTGGTACAAGTCAACCTTCCAACTTAAATATGCATGAAAATTGAAATCATTGTAGTCAAACTCTCATTCCAACAACTTGTAGCCCATCTTTAACAGTGCACCAAGCTTAGACAGCTTCGCGCTTTTTTCTAGCCACTAGCTTCTCAAGTGGGTGGCTTGGTAAGCAAGCTAGCTTTAGCATCGGTAAAATGCCCTCCCTACTTCAATGGAAAGGGGGGAATTGCCGTTTCACAGCCACTCCTCTACAACTACATTTCGCCCAACATGATCACGAACGAAGACAGAAAATTGCGTATAGATAGGAGGAGGAAATGAACCAACCCACTTGTCCTGATCGGAACGATTGAAGAAAGAAATAGAAGGCAAGCTATGGTGGAAACCTGTATGCATCTCTGAAGATCATTTCCCTCCCTACGTCCCTCCGTCCCTCCCTCCCTCGTAACTCATAATATTAATCATCCAACAGATCATTTTTTTGCAAATATATAATACTATCAGTTCACAAAGATTAAATTTGAAAATTCAGTTTTATTTTTAATATCTAAATTCATGATCTATATACACTTGGTGTAGCCTGGTGAGCCCTCAATTATCCTCGTACATGTACAAAATGCATCACCTTTATTTATAGTTATATATAAAGGATGAGAAGTAAGAGTAGTGCATCTTATTATTTTTGCATTAGTTAAGAAAGAAAAGAAAGAAAGGAAAGAAGATTGTTTGGATAAGTTGGAGGAAAGAAAGTAAAGTAGCCTATATATGATAGTCTACTTTTATATCCCAACACTTTTTGTTTTTTCTCCATTGTGAATAAAAAGGGTACGTACAACGTAGGTTGGCAATACAAAAAATTTAAATTAATGTCATTTGTGAAATGAAAAAAAGATGGGAGTCGTCTCTTTTCATAAATAGAAGTTATGACACCACTAGAAATTATTCTTGATAATTGAAGAAATCTCTCTCTCTCTCTCTCTCTCAAACACAAACACACATATATTGATATTTTGTTCTTCTAAGAACTAAGTTTGTGCTTCGCTATAATTTGTATGAGTTTTTCCCTTTTTGGCACTCTTGTTTTATCAATTTTCAGTCATTTAAGAGGCAAGTGTCATCGTGTAATTACATCACATAACCTTCTCTTTTCCACAACTGTTTCCAGTTTGTCACTAAGGGTTGAACCATGGGTCAGAGAAACGATATAAAGAATCTGAACAATACTCCTACAGTCCTACTTCCCTTTGGAGGAACTACTGGCATACAAAGATGGAGATAATACGCCCATAACATCTCAGCCACTTAAACTTCTTCGTCTAAGGATTTTCTCATCTATTATATGTTTCATACTAATTTCCTTTCTTCTTCTCATTTCTATTTATAAGTATACACACATGAGTGTGCGATAAATCAGCCTTTTTTAAATAATTCTATTTCTGCAACAGGGACTAAAGTAAGAGGTAGATGATAGTCCTATATTGTCTTGTTTTGCTTTTTACAGCTTGCAATAATTCTAAATTTAAGTTGGTTACAGTATGGACTATGGAGAGGTTTTATAAGGCTCTATTGACACATTTCTGTTGAAGATTTTAAATCTTTCACACTTAGCAAAACAAGAAGGTTAACTAATGATTTCTAAACAGATAATAATTACAAAAGAGAAATACCATGACTGATGCATGACAACGAGTAGAAAGTGCATGGAGAAAATCCTACCATACACCATCAATACAGCTATCATTGTGGAACTGAAAAGAGTAAGCACCCATTATCCCAGCGTACTCTAATCTCTCTCCCAACATGAAGCCTCTTCCCTCTAATGATTTGGCCCCATTTACCAATAAGATTGTAATAACTCCCACGCCATTTCAACTTCATCAGATATAAATCACCAGTGTCATCGTCTCGAGCATTAATATTTACTTGATGTTCATTCCTCAAATGTTCCCGTGCTTGCAATGTCCAATAAAAGAGAATATGATCTTCAACTGCTTTTCCAGGCAAAGTGAGAAATGGGTGATTAGTATCCACATCGGACAACGTTAATAACTTCTTAATTGGCCATTGATCTTGCCCTGGTAGTACCACAGCACTGCGCTCATAGGGAACTGAAAAGTTTAAGTATCCATTACCCCAACGTATTTTTATCTCTTTTCCTACACCAAGCCCCTTCCACCGAATGATTTTTCCCCATTTTCCAATAAGGTTATAATAATTTCCGCGCCACCTCAATTTCATCACATATATATCCCCCGTATCAGCATCTCGAGCAGTCACATTAACTTGTTCTTCATTTCTTAAAAGTTCTCGTTGCTGCTGAGTCCAATGAACAAGAATATGATCTTCAACCGATCGACGTGCCAAAGGTAGAAAAGGATGATTGGTATCCACATCAGACAGAGTCAGAACCTTCTTAATAGGCCACTGGTCGTGAAGTACTTGTGGTGAGACAATCTGCATAGGTGCTACTGTTTGAATTTGCTGCTGTGGAACTGTGAAGTGTAAGCATCCATTAACCCAGCGTATTTTTATTTCTCTCCCAACATCAAGTTTCTTAGCTCGAACAATGCGACCCCATTTGCCAATAAGATTATAATAACTTCCACGCCATTTCAACTTCATCACATGAGCTTCACCAGTATCCTCATCTCGGGCATTAATGGTTACATGCTCTCTATTCTTCAAATGATCCTGTTCTAGCTGCGTCAAATGCACAAGTATATGGTTTTCAACTGGTTGGCGAGGCAGAGTGAGGAATGGATGGGTGATATCAACATCTGATAAAGTGAGGGCCTTCCTAATGGTCCACTCTTCCATCCCTTGGCTAGCAACATTATGATACCTCGCCCTCCTCATTCCTGGTAAGTAAAGACAATAGTAAATAAAGCCGGTTCATAATATTGCTCATTTTACCCAAGACTTGTAACAACTTACTGAAGAAGCCCCTAGCACTACATGCACCTACAACCATTTTAACAGTTCGGTGGAATCAAGCAGAAAGAAGGGGGGGAAATGTTTCTACGACTTCGACAAATCTTAATGTCATATGAAGCAACAAACCAAGCAAATAATAGCTTACCCCTAATTCTAGAAATAAATATAAGGCTTTGTTTGAGAATTTTGTGCACAATTGTGTCAAAGCCTTAGTAGCACAGTAATAAAGTCAGGGCATGGCATATAAAAGGGAGGCTTCAGTCAAATACTTTAATTCTTACCCCTATCTATTAACCAAAATACCGGGTCTTTGTGACTTGAACATATTAATTTATCCATAATCCAACAGTATTTGAGCTTCCCACAATAGCAGACTGATAAATCATACATATATAAACCAATTAAGTAAATACTCATAACCCTAAACAAAATTCTGAATCCTAATAAACTAAAGACTTTAACCCAAAAGGAAAAATTACAAAAGTAACTCAGACTCTTAAAATTACAAATAAATATTTAAACATTTGCAGATCACAAAGAAATAACAAGCAAATACATTAAAAATTCCAACTTTTCCGTTACAGAGAAAAGGAAATACCTTATTTTGGAGCTGAAGCAGAAACCTTGGATTGGTCGGCAGCAACTGTAGGAAGAGAAAAAGGTTTTATTAGCAGGGAAATTAGTTTGTAGGATTATTACATTATCTTGAGAATGCAAAGATCGTGTTTGCGAAAATGTCTATGAGAAAGAAGAAGAAGGAAGAAGACTCATGTGCCAAGGAGGAAGATGACTTTATGCGTGAGGACCAGACCAGGTGTGGATCAAATGCGTTTGGAAAGTAGAATTTTTGGGGCAAATTGTGTGAAGGGGAAAGCAAATGCCACAATTATGATTTCTTTTTTATTTTTTCCCTCCCTAATTCAATTTATTATCAAACTGTGCACGAATTTTCTTCTCTGTTTTTTAACTTATTCTTTTTCTTAATTTATTTTTTTGAAAACACTATTTCCAAGTAAATTTTATATATTTTCACATAATACTCACCCTCTCTCACAAGAAAGTAGGACCCATTTTTCTTACAAAAAAGAATTATGCTAAAAATATGAAAAACACATTTTTTTTTTCTTCAAACTTATAGTGAATATGCTTTATTTGTTTCTCACTAATTTGATGTACTATGAAATAATATAATATTTTTAAAATTTTCATTATAATTTCAGTATTATTAAATTAACAATTTATTATTTTTTAGCATAAAATAAAAAAAAGTATATTTTTTAGTGTTTATAAAATTTACAAATGAGACTATTTTTATTCATGTCAGGAGACTTATTTTTCAAGTTTTAAAAAAATTGAATTCATTCATTGTAGTTATAATTCGAGTATCATTAATTTTGAGATTATAAGCCACCCAGAAAAAAAAAGACCAATTTTTTTATTAACTTGTTTCCTTTTCTCGAGTCACAAGAATTTGTCACTAAACATAATATATTCGGATAAGTTATAATGAAGGGGAGCAGGCATAAATGGCCACCCACTAACTAACTAGGGAAAAATATACATACCATACATACGTATCCTGTTAGCATAAAATTATTTTTTTAATAAGTTAGTCAATTAAAATCCGGTTAGCATAAAATTATTTTTTTTAATAAGTTAGTCAATTGACCAATAAAATACTGACACACATACAACCTTGCTTGCGTGTCAATCTTGTGTGTCAATATTCTATTCATCAATTGACCAACTTACATCAAAATAAACTTCATATTAACCACTTCCCATACATACATACATACATATCCTGGTCTTCCATACCTAGATAACAAGTAATAGTGTAACAATGGAAACTGATATTTTTACATAAAAATTTGATATTTCCACAAGATCGAATAATCCCTCTCACATGAAGAATAGTGTGTAAATTGTGTAGATCCCACCTTCATGTCAGAGGGTCTCATGTCAGAGAAACTCGTGTGAAAATATCAGTTTCCTAAAAGAATACCACTATCAACCCTTAACCCAGGTAAAGTCCAACAATAGCAGGATAAAACATCAAAACAATATTTGTGAAGCTGAACTTCACCAGTTGCACAAATCAACAAAGAAATTGGAAATTTATACTCCATGCAACACTCAAAAACTCTTTAACTATTATTTTGTCCCATCTAGAGGAAAAGAGGGATGATTTTACATGGATTTTTCTAGGCATGCAACACTAGCGCTAAAGAAGGCATGGAAAAAGCTAAATTGTTATCAACACATTAACCACTTGTTGGCATAGTTCATCGTGTATCCCAGCTGAATGTAATGCTTGAATCTTCTCAATATCTCCCCTGCAGGAAATAACACAAACATTATCAATCTGTATACCAAGAAAACTGCCTTGATAGTATAATTGCCCATCTCATCATATCATATTATAGTAAAACTACTTTTTTTGCAAAACTAACGAATATCTTCAATTTCATCAAAAAACAAGAGCAACCAAAAAGGTAAGAGACAGATAAAAGGGAAAATTTTGGCAAGTGAAAAACACTTTTACAAAGGAACCACTAAAAGGACACCATTCCCATGTACAAAGAGAGTATACAAAAGGCAAAAAGAACATAATACACAGCCAAATGATCTAGGTCTACATCTAGACCCTAGAGCAACAAAAGGATCCACATCAAGGCTCCCAACTGAAACTGTCAAAAAATAAATGAAAATGTATAATAGCTTCTGGAAAGACCTCATGCAACCAAAAAAGGAGGGGGAAAGGGGAGGGAAACTCAATAATAAGACACTGTATCTACCCAACTGATAACTCATTTGCATTTATACGAGGCTAGGATTCTTTTTTCTTTTGATAAGCCTCTTTTTCTGCATTTATATAAATTTAAATATTTATTTATACAACAAAATATATATCTAATAATATACTTTGTTATTCAAACAATTTTTTTAAGTTACTTAAACAAAGTCTTATCTACTTGGAATTCAGTAAATAAATCATTTTTGTCCATCTCTGTCAATGGTCTAAATTTTATATACTTCCGAATCAAATTGGATCTTGAAGCCTACATATGCAATCTGCAGTCCGTTACATCTTTTATATTTATCTTACTTTCGCGAGTATCTCAAGCCCATCACCAATATTTCATAAATGATAACAACCAATGAACCAATTCATGCACCACCTCATAGAAGATTTGATTTCAAGATCATATTGAGAAAAGTTCTGACACTACTTCTCAGACATTGAAGGAGTTTGTAACCCTGTCTTTTAGCCATTTAAC
The DNA here is from genome assembly GCA_020205505.1 of Panax japonicus. Classification (NCBI taxonomy): domain Eukaryota; kingdom Viridiplantae; phylum Streptophyta; class Magnoliopsida; order Apiales; family Araliaceae; genus Panax; species Panax japonicus. The sequence goes on from CM035106.1 coordinate 52,444,176, forward strand.
TAGTCTTCAGTAAAAATAAGGACAAAATCATGCTGCTGTAACACCATACACAAATTAGTGCAAAAGAAAACCTTTCAAGAAAGCTCAATGTCCTGCGGCAGGGAGTTTATAAGGGATTTCTTTGTTTTAAAGCCAGGTTGCCAAGGGCCTCATACGTACAAAGGAAAAAAAAGATACGAAAGCAATTGTGTGGTTGTTTCATATGGTAATTTATACTCCCTCCGTCCCAAATTAACTGCTCAGTTTTGACTTTTTAAAGTCAAATTGACCATTTTTAAAACTAATCTTTTTACTATTTTTGCTAAAATATAGGTGAAGAGATTATAACCAAAAGAAAGTAGATACAATTTATTACTAATCCTAATTTTTATAATTTTAGAAATATATTTATATATGCTTAATTATTAATTCTAAAAATAGTCAATTTGACTTAAAAAAGTCAAAACTGAGCAGTTAATTTGGGACGGAGGGAGTAGTTTTTATGAACAGATAAGCAGAAGGCACTTTGAAATAGGTTAGTTTTTAATAGCAGTCTTTGGAAGTTCTTGCATGGATAGTATGCAAATATATTGACTCATGGATCTATACTACGTATCTTAAATCCTTTTTGATGGACAACTGCTCTTTCAGTTTGCTAGTTAAATTGGGTTATGCGCACATTTCATGCAGTGGGACCTCTCACATGTTGAAAAAAGAAAGAAACAATAAGCAAGTCGAACAAAAAAAATTCCCCCGAACAATATCCAAAGTTCGAAACCTTGGAGTTATAGAAAAGGAACTAATAAGGCACCTAAAACAAAATAAATGCATCACATAATATGAATCGTCACTTTTCAAAATACATTTCAGCTTTAACCGTCACATCACTTGGATGAAGAGTTATATAACTGAAAGCTTTCAATTGCCCCATCTGTTTTTGAGTCTATTGACTATTAGTATAATTGATCAGGGTTTAGTGGGAAGAGAACTATGAGAAATGAAGAGGAAGATAGCTTACATGTTCTGTTCCTTATTGCCCTGTAGCTACAAAGTTCCTTTGCTGATCCTGCTGCATGTTTATCGACTCCTCTTGGAACCTCTGATTTTCCCCGTGTCCTGAATACCTCTGCCTGTAGTTTGAGCCAGTTTCTTCGCCAGGGACTCCACCAAGGCCTTGCCCAAAACCTCCACCGACTACTTGACCGTTATTCCCGCCCGCACTTTGCCCAAAATTTCCTCCAGCTTCTTGTCCGAAATTTCCTCCAGCTCCTTGCCCAAAACTTCTGCCCGCACCTTGCCCATAATTTCCGCCCTCACCTTGCCCATAATTTCCGCCTGTGCCTTGCCCAAAATTCCCGCCCGTGCCTTGCCCAAAATTCCCGCCCGTGCCTTGCCCAAAATTCCCGCCTGCTCGTTGCCCAAAACCTCCACCTTGTGGTGATGCATAATTCTTATTGCCTACTCCAAAATCCTTTTGTTCGGGAGGTACATAATTCGTCTGCTGCTCTACTGGCGGGAAACCTCTTTGTCCTTGAGGATAAGAGTTTCCTCTATGTCCCTGGCTGTAATTTCCTTGATAAGAAGGTAATGGATCTTTTCTATCTGCCTGATAATTTTCTAGTCCTGCAGGGGAATTACTCATTGGCATAGGATCTCTTCTTTCACCTACTCTAGGAGGACCATAATTCTGCTGCGGTGGACCTACTCTAGGACCATAATTATGCTGAGGTGGAGGCAATGGATCTCTTCTATCTCCCTGATAATTTTCTAGTCCCGCAGGGGAATTATTCATTGGCATAGGATCTCTTCTTTCACCTACTCTAGGAGGACCATAATTCTGCTGCGGTGGACCTACTCTAGGAGGACCATAATTCTGTTGCGGTGGACCTACTCTAGGAGGACCATAATTCTGCTGAGGTGGAGGCAATGGATCTCTTCTATCCCCCTGTAGTCCTGCAGGGGAATTACTCATTGGCATAGGATCTCTTCTTTCACCTACTCCAGGAATACCATAATTCTGCTGCGGTGGACCTGCTCCAGGAGGACCATAATTCTGCTGTGGAGGATTTTGTGGTGGCCCAAAGTTCCTTGCATTCCCTTGCATGGACCCTTGGTTATTAAATGTTGAATTCCCTTGTTGATAGGAGCCTCTTGGCCGATTGAAATCCCTATTTCGATCACCATACCTTCCACTTGACCTTGCAAATGATATAGGAGGTGGTCTGGGTATGATTGTTCCATTAATATACTTATCTCCTGATATTTTCAGTAATGCAAGTCTAAGTTAATAAAAATGCATGAAAGAGTGAAATATCTAATTTCCAAAAAAAGAAAAAGATAAAGGCTTAGGAATAAGTGGAATTAGTTAAGCAAACTTAGAGATTAATCATACCTCCATACTCCTTGTTAACTGGATCAATGTAGGAATCTGGCAAAACAAATACAACTCCAGGCAGACCTGATTATACAAATTTTGAAAATAATCATCAGCAACCAATTTCATCATTCATAAATAAATCAAGGCTATCTACTCACCTTTAAACTTTTCTGACATTTCCTCCGACACTTCAACCTGAAAGCCGTTATAAGTTGTTGTGCTACAGGCATAAATTTTTTTCTTTGCCTCTTCAACACTAGGGCAATACAAAAAAATACCAAAATTAGCCTAAAAATCAAAGTCCAAAGTGACAAGCATTTATCATCAACCACAAAAGCATTACTGCATAATTTTTCACCAAAAAGTAGTGACCCAATAAAGCAACTAGAAGAATTATTATAAGGAAAAATAAAAGAAAACAATAGTCAGGTTAAGGATGCAGCACAAACTTATTCAAAATGATACATTGTATGCAAGCTGACCATATTACAAGGACTTGAGTGCGGGAACATATTCAGGTCAGACCTTGTTGAATCCAAATTTTAGTATGCACAAATTCAGCTTGAAAGTGTGCATATTAGATACAGGGAAGTTGACGTGTAAACGAAATTCAATATAGTTATCCATCTTGCAATAAAATGTTCAAGGATATGAATATCATGAGAAAAAAAGAGGTTTATATTTCTTGCTTTTATCATGGAGCAAAAGCGCTTCATTGTCAGTACCATCTTCTTATTTATCTTCCATAATTACACATTGGACACGAACACATTCCAACAGCTGTCCCAAAGTCATGTATCAGTACCTCAACCCAACTCATGGTCTTAGGCAATGAAGCAAATGCATATCCAAAATGAGGATATGAAGACTATCAAAGTTATAACTAGTAACTTAATCATGTAATAATCTCTACATACATCAGTTTGGACCCCATTTACACGGCCAACCAAATAACCCATCAATAAAAGATCATACTTGATCATTTGCAGAGATTTTGATTCACTGAATTAAGGTACCATTTGCAAACATGCAATTTTTTTAATTCACCAAAATTAAGACCCAAAATACAGTGAGAGAGAAATAGACCTTCCGAGGACTTTCGCGGCGGTCTGGACATAGGTTTCAACCATTTCTTCAGGGGAAGGTTTCGGATCTTTAGGAAAATCAATAGTAATTAGCCAGTGATTGTAATCGCAACCCTCAAACAATATCTCGTCAGGCGAGATTTTGTTGTCGTCGTCGTTATCTCTGTAAGACGTTCTCAGCCGCGACGAGAGAGAAACGTCGGATGCTCTGAAAGCTCTGGATTGAAACGGAAAGTTTAGTCGATCCAGCTTAGGGTTTTGGGAGGAAGAGATAGACAGTTGTGGCGGTGCGGGGAGTGCCGGAACTGAAGAGCAGAGAGGCTTGTGGTGGTTGATAATACATGAAGAGAGAGAAAGTGCGCGGCGGAGACGGAGAGCGTACATCGCCATTAGTGGCGGTGGTTCTAGTCAGTGAGAGAGTGATCTTGTAGAGTAGACAGGGCGAAACTAGGGTTTAAGGGGTTTTCGATGGCTATATAAGAGGAGCTGAGGTCAGTTTTGACATTGCGACTGGTAATAATTGGGAATAATTTTTATTGTTATATTGTTAAATAAAAAGCTAAATAATTTTTATTGGTAGTTAGCAATAATTTTTATTGTTAAATTGGACTCATATTCCAAAATAATTGGGAATAATTTTTATTAAAAATGTACTAGGAACTATACTTATGTTAGGTAGATTCAAGTTTATGTTAATGATTTTTATTCAATTGTCTTCAATTAATAAAATAAGTTATTTAAAATAATTTATTACATTTTTATTTAAATAACTTAAATAATTTGTGTCTAATAATTTAATATTTTTCATTTCATAATAAAGAGGAGTAATATTATATTTTGTAACATATGTATATTTTAGAATATTGAAAATATCTCTAATAATAAAGCGGCGGCCCTCAAAACTCTAACGTCCCCACATTTTTTTTATCTCTTTTGTTCTTATAAATTTAATTATATTATTATTTTATTTTTTATATTATTCTTTTATTTTTTTATTTAATCTTTCAAATTTTATAAAAATTTTATTATACCTTGCATAATTTACACTAGGTGTGAAAAGTCTCGATTTCAAACCCTTCTGGGTGCAACAAATTTTATTGGGCTAGGTTCTCGTATATCGACCGGCACATAAGCTGTCACAAATTAAACAGATTAAACATAAATATGTTTAACGGATTAGTATTGTACAACATAGAATATTATACGTTGATCACCTAGATGTGTTTATAAGTGATAACGGACTTACGATCTTAGTGCTGTGTTGTCCTTTTCAAAAAAGGAAAAGAAATAATGTTTATGGTCTTTCGACCAACTTAGAATTTAGATGATGCATTGCTATCTTTAAATGTTTTAAAGGAAATAAAAGTGTTATTTTGTTATTCATTATGCTTCATAACTATTTGTTCAGTTATAGAAGATAATCATATGATTCTTGATTTTGTTGTTGTAATATAATTGTTAAACTTGTTGAGCTTGTTAATGTTCATTTTTTGCTTGAATTATATAATTGCAGCTAAGAACGAACGGATTGAAAGTTGCGGTAAGGATAAGAGAAAGACCGAGATGGGTAAATAGAATAGAATAGTACTCCTTCCGTCCCAAATTAATTGCTCAATTTTGTCTTTTTAAAGTCAAATTGACCGTTTTTAAAACTAATCTTTTTACTATTTTTGCTAAAATATAGGTGAAGAGATTATAATCAAAAGAAAGTATATACAATTTGTGACGCCCCCAAAATAGGTATACATCACCCATCTTGAGTCGTCAATACATGGTAAAAATTTCAAATACAAACTAATAATACAGCAGTCGTGTATAATACGATAAAACATATGCTGTGAGTTTAAATACAAATATTGTCTTCTAGACAATATTCATTCTCAAATAGAGTCCTCGTTATATTTATTATCACACTATTTTACAAAATAGTGATGACTACTAAGACACCATCTCGGACCATCACTCTGTTCCCCGACTAGTCCCAGCTACGTTCTCATTTTATGAAGAGAACAGTGAAAGAAAGGGTGAGCTCAACTAGCCCAGCAAGAAATATTATGACTAAGATAATGCAAAATAAATTATCATTAACCTCCAACAATGTTAAACTGATAAAATATAATAGACATCAAGTTTAACTGCAGCGGATCAAGCAATCCATTAAAAGAGTCAAATAGAGAATAGAATCTACTATCTTTTAAGTTTTAAAAAGTTTTTCATCACTTTTATCGCCGAGACTCAGCTTAATAAATAATCCACATCATCCATGCACTACGACCAAGGATATTCATTAGGGTCACGACCACAAATTTCATGCACTACGGGCCAAGGATATTTGTGTATTCATCAATGATCATGATCATGCCAACAACTGTCCATCAATGCACTACGGCCAATGAGGACTTTTACCACATCACTTGTTACATTATGGTCATGATTACACCGAATAATCCCTGATCATAATCATACCAAGTCCATCTATGCTCTACAGGCCACATATGACTTTCAAAAAAAATAAACATGAGGATGATGACAATGATATAAGATTTCAATAAAAACAAGTTCAAGAATTAAGTTATTCAGGAACTAATAATGTCCAAATTGTCAACCTGATACTTCTCTGTAGAGTAAAATTCAAGAATGCTCAGAATAATATTTCCATGAAAAATACTGGATGAAGCGCAAATATAAAGGATATTTCACTAATTTCATAGAGTATAGAAGTCAAAATTTTAACCAACTGAGTATAATAACGAATGGAATAACAAAAGAAATCACCATGCATGCGGTAATTCGCATAGACAGGTTATTCCAACATAATAATAATAGCGGAACCAGGTCAGATGAAAATCACACCGACAGGATGTTTCAACAGAATAACAACAGAAATCACCATGCATGCGGTACTTCGCATAGACAGGTTATTCCAACAGAATAATAAATACAGAGTAATAAAGACAGAACCGGTTCCGGTGTAAAACACAGACAAGATATTCCAACAGAATAATAAAAAGACAGAATAATAAAGACGGAACCAGGTCTGGCGTAAAGCACAGACAGGATGTTCCAACGGAATAATAAAGACAAAATTATAAAGACGGAACCAGGTCCGGCGTAAAACACAGACAGAATGTTTTAACGGAATAATAAAGACAGAATAATAGAAGAATGTCACCAATTATAGGGTATTCCGCGTATACAGATTATTCCAACAGAATAATAAGGAATGGAATAACAGAAGTTCTCTTCATGAATACAAAAGAATAATATCCCTTACCGTAAAATAATACTTGATATAAGAGTAGTGAAGTAGCAGAAAATTTTTCTTCTATCTCTCTATAGTATCTCTCTATAATTTCTCTCGCTAGAGTTCAGTGAATTCGTAAAAAAATAATGAAGGAATGAACTTCTATTTATAGGAAAATAGAAGGGGTACTGTTAAGAAATGGACGCAACAATTATTTACGGATGAACAACAACATTTCTCGTTTCCTACGCATCAGTACACATTTTCAAGGAGTTGGCCAATGAATGTCTAGGTTTGAAAAAGCATGCTAGCAATTGTCAATTCCCCAACCAATCAGAATAAATGAAAGATTAAGAAAAACAATCCACACATGTTGAAAACCTAAAATATATATATATATATATATAATAATAAATGTACCCCCCCCCCCACTTGAACATCAACTTTCCCCACCCATTTTGTCAATTTGACAACTTTATATATATATATATATATATATGTATATAATATATAAATACAAATCTTATATATATATATAACTCTAATATATATATAAGGAATAAAACAAAGCTGAGATGACTTCTCACGTAAGCATTAATAATTAATACCGTGTGCTACTATGCAACCACGCGTATTACTGTACTTTTACTACCGAGTAGTTCAACAGTAACAACGGTAAAACTTCCGCCGTTATTTTAATAAAATATTTTTGTCGTTTTCTCAATCCGATAATAATTCTGTTATGGGGTCCACCAATAATTGTACCGTCGTACGGATATTTCCTGTTTAAAACGAATATTCCCCGACACAAAGAATATTATATAACTACGGCACAATCATTGGTGGACCCCACAATAGAATTATTATCAGATTGAGAAAATGACAAAAATATTTTATGAAAATAACGGCGGAAGTTTTACCGTTAACTGTTGAAACACCCGGTGTTAAAAGTATAGTAATACGTGTGGTTGCATAGTAGCACACGATATTAATTATTGATGCTTACGTGAGAAGTCACTCAGTTTTGTTCAATTATTGCTACAGTAATTGCTGCATAGTATCTCACGTTAATTGATTCAATTATTGTCGATATTTTATATATTATTAAATCAATAATTGAGTCGACAAAGTTATTAATATTATTATTTCCAATATTAGTGATGTCTATAAGTTCTGTCAAGGAGAGGTTTGGTCGCCTAATTACGCGCCAATAAGGAGAAATCCTTATTGAAAAGCCTCCTCTTTCCTGGGAACGACCTGGTCGATTAATATTGTGAATTATAATAAAGGTGATAAGTTTTGTTTTATTATTATTATAAATGTAATAAAACAGAAATCTTTTTATATAAAACAAAATACTTTTATAAAGTTATTTATTTTATTAGACTATAAACAGAATATATAATATTCTATTAAGCATAGTGTTTGCATAGTGCATGCATAATGTTTGTATAGTAAAATCTTTTTATATAAAATAGAATACTTTTATAAAGTTATTCGTTTTATTAGATTATAAATAGAATATATTATATTTTATTTAAAAAATTTTGTTTTATTAGAATATTTTATTAATACTGCATAGTAAATCAATTTGGACCGTACGTTTAAAAGTAAATCAATCTAGACCATTCATGAATTAGTTACTATTCAGTCCATTCTCCTATAAATAGAAGCTCATTCCTTCATAATTTCTTATGAATTCACTAAAACTCTAGAGAGAAAAACTATAAAGAGAAAGAAGAAAAGTATTCTGCTACTTCACTACTCCTATATCCAGTTTCTTCTAAGGTAAGTGGTATTGTTTCTTTCATATTTATGAAGAGAACTTCTGTTATTTCATTCTTTATTATTCTGTTAGAATAACCTGTATACGCGGACTACCCTATACTTGGTGAAATTCTTCTGTTATTCCATTATTTATTATTATGTTGGAATATCCTGTCTGTGCGTTTACGCATTACCTAGTTCTGTTCTTTATTATTCTGTTGGATCATCCTGTCTGTGCGGTTTACGCATGACCTGGTTACATTCTTTATTATTCTGTTGGAACATCATGTTTGTGTGGTTTACGCATGACCTGGTTCCGTTCTTTATTATTCTGTTGGAATAACCTGTCTGTGCGGTCTATCGCATGCATGGTGATTTCTTCTGTTATTCCATTCTTTATTATTCTGTTGGAATAACCTGTCTATGTGGATTATCACATGTATGGTGAATGATCCTTTGTATTCATTCCTTATTAAATTATGAAATGATCTGTCTAATGGATTACCGCATGGCGGGCGAAAATCCATTTGCAATTTCATATATTCTCTTATACTCATTTGGTTAAAGCTTTGACTTCTATACTCCATGAAATTAGTGGAATATCTTTGATATTTGCGCTTCATCCAGTATCTTTTCATGAAAATATTCTTCTGAGCATTCTTGAATTTTACTCCATAAAGAAATATCATGTTGACAATTTAGTGTGATGCCCCCAAAATAGATCCATTCCATCCAACCCATTTTATAACGTATTGACAAACTTGGATAGTCTCGGACCATTACATTATTCCCCTATTATCCCCGCTCAACCCAGCTACACTCTTGTTACCTGAAAGGAATTATGAAGTGAAAGGGTGAGCAGAACTAGCCCAGTAAAGAATATCATGACTAAAGATAATTAAATTATCAATAGACTTCATCAGTAATAAATCAGAGATTTATAACATATGGTAGATAATAAAACTTTTCAACCATAGTTGCAGCGGAACGAGCAATCCATTAGAAGAGTCAAATAGACTATAAATTCTATTATCTTCTACAAGTTAAAAGTCCACTAACAATGTTTTATCCCTTTAACATCAATCAACAATTCATTTCCACAATTATATGAATAACTCATAATCATAATTGTGATTCTAAATTCCTCTTCGCATCCAAGGCGAAGATAATTTTCATCACCTGTCTTTACCTGAAACATCAAATATCATGGTTATACCAAATCACAGTTCCTGTTCATAATCATACTTATAAATTCATCTTTGCACCACGGGCCAAAGACATTCATCAACAGTTCATCTTTGCACTACACGCCAAAGATATTCAACAACAAGTCATCTTTGCACTACGGGCCAAAGATATTCATCAATAATTGATATTTTCACTACAGGCCAAAGATATTCATCAACAGTTCATCTTTGCACTACACGCCAAAGATATTCAACAATAAGTCATCTTTACACTACGGGCCAAAGATATTCATCAATAATTGATCTTTGCACTACTGGCCAAAGAGAACTCATAGTCACGACCATACCAATAATCTACCCATCATTACACTTAAGTTAAAGAGAAATATCATCATTAGGACTATAAGAATGTTATATATGATAATAAAAACAATATGATCAACTACTGCATTTAATTTCAAGAATAAGATTCTTAAATCAATGATTTCATAACACATTAATCCAAATGTTGTAAATCACTTAATAATCTCATAATCTAATATTATTAATAATACAACAATATTCTAATCATTTCTTAAATTTATAAACAATTTATTTTAATTGTTTACACTTTACTAATTAATACATTTAATCATCTTAAAATGCCAACCTCATAAGATTTCATCACCAATAACCAAAACCCTCATCAAAAATCTGCATATACCTCATATATAATTCTCAATCCATAAAATCATATTTTCCAATTTTCTTACTTCACATAACATATTTAATTCATTTACTCATAACTAGAATATTTTCATGAAAAATACCAAATCAGTTCCAAAAATATTTCTTTTCTGGGATTTAGCATAATATAATCTCATATTGAACACATATTTTTCACAGAATTTTTAAAATTCATTTACTATTTTTCATATGGCCATAACTGCCAAATATTTAAATATTTATCATAAATTGTATTTTTATGCAAAAATTCCAAAATTTATAGGGTATACTGATATTATATAGATGTACTCCCAATAACAATTTCATCAATTTAGGAGTTAATCACAAGGAGTTATAAGGGTTTACTTTTAAAATAGTGTTTTCTCATAAAATCCATAACTCCTAATCTATACATCCAAAAATCGCCATTTTTGGATACAATCTGTAAAACTCATCAAATTATCATTTCAAATTTTTTCAAAATTTTTGAAGGTACAGAAAAACTTTGAAATTGAAAAACATAATAACTCTTACATACTAATGACAATATCCCTTACCTCAAAAGAGCAGTACTTCTGACTGGAATAACGCTGAACGAACTTGCACCGTATAACAACACTCAAGATATCAAAATACTCACAAGAATACAATTGATAATATAAAGAGAGAAATAGAGAGAAAACTTCAGTTTCTGTTGTGATTTTCAATTCTAACCTAAGCACCTATTTATAGAAAATTGCTTAGAACACCAAAGCAGAAAATTAAATATAATAATATTATTTATAAACAAAATTTTTAAGCACACCACCAGCTGATTTCAATCATTTAACACATGCCCCTCAAATGAAAAAAACATTTTTCTTAGAAATAATAAATAAAACTTCCAAAAATTAATTATTTCGGAACGTCAGAACTTCATTAATTCATAATAAATAGCCTTTTTATCAAAAAAATTTGAACCACATATTTTTTTCATAGAAATTCCATTCTCTACAACTTTGCAAAAGAAAGTTTTTCCGAATACCAAACAGAAATTGACCGAAATTCATAAACGGACGATTTTACAGGCTATAATCAGATTTCAGTCAAAATTTGTGTACACCATCATGTTTAACATGTGTTAAATATTTTTTGTAACACAAAAAACATGTGCTTAGCATTTAATGCAACAAAACTACTCTTCCTCATCAATTATTCATATATCACACATTCATTGTAAAAATATCTTCATTATTATATCATTAAAATATAATAATATACTAAATGAATTATCTTATCAGAAAAGATAAAATAACAATTTTTAACAATTGTCACATTAAAAATTTTATTCATCTATATCCACATAAAATGAATATTTTCCTCATCATAAAAATCAATAATTAATTATTCACAAATAATATTACAGAATCACATTACTGACAACAAGGCAGTTTCCAAGAAAGAGGGGGCTTTTCAATAAGGATTTCTCCTTACTGTCGCGCAATTAGATGACCAAATCTCTCCTTAGACAGAACTTTCTGGACATTACCAATAATGTTATCTTACAATATTATTCAGATAATATGAATTATTACTCCGATAATGGAAAATACTGTGTAGTGATAATTATTGATACAATAATAATATAAATATCAACATAGCAATTATTAAATCAATAAAATAAAATATTGAACAGTAATTACTGTAACAATTATTTGGGTGAATAGTAACCCATGAATAGTAAATCGTGAATAGTACTACGACACAAAAAGTATCCCAAATACTCGAGTGAACAATACTAGAGTGAATAGTAACCGGGTATTTTATGACAACTTGTCTACTTAAAAAAATTCGCATATCACCCTTAACTTTAACCTTTTATCAATTTAACAATTTACTAAAATAGAAAAATTAAATAATTTTATTTCATAAAATTCGGGGTCTCACAATCTCCTCTCCTTATGAAATTTCGCCTTCGAAATTTACGTACGTACCTGATATTCGAAGAGATGAGAATACCTTGCTTTCTTTTCAGATTATACCTTCCCGGTAATTTCCTCGTTATCATAATTTTCTCATTTCTCATCTCCTGTATTTCAGATATCATTCTAGAATATAGCTTCAAAATAAAGGTTAATAGACATAACACAATTTGTCAACTTATCAAGTAAACAATTTCAGCTTAGGTAAGTCACACACTAGCGAAGTATATAACTCGTCTCTCCCCTCCTAGTTCTAGACTCATATCTCCGCCAGCGACCATATTCCTAAGCTCTGATACCAATTGTGACGCTCCCAAAACAGGTCCACACGACCCATTCTGAGTCTCCATATATCACATTATAAAAATCAAATACCAACTTTATTTATACAACTGTTGAACTGTCGTATAGAATTTAACCACAGTTAACTGTGAGTTTTATTACAATATTATCTCGTAGACCGTATCCAAACTCAAATTATTACAATGCCATATAAAATACAGCAGCAAATATTTCAAGACCCCAAAGAAGATTACTATCTTGTTTATTCTAATGAGGTGTACTTTTGACGCTTTCAAAGTCGGGTTCTCATCACCCTATTGTTGTTCGCCAAAATCAATTATTAAGTGACGTAATAAATACGACACACACATCTTAGGTCCTCAATATAATTATCTGTTACATGTTATACTGTTTTATAATGTATTGAGAAACTTTGACAGTCTCGGACCATCACACTATTTTCCTGTTATCCCCGCTCAACCCAGCTACACTCTTATTACCTGAAAGGAATTGTGAAGCAAAAGGGTGAGCACAACTAGCCCAATAAAGAATATCATAACTAAAGATAACTACATTATCAATAGCTTTCATCAATAATAAATCAGAGATTTAGAACATATGGTAGATGATAAAAGTTTTCAACCATAATTGCAGCGGAATCAACAATCCATTGGAAGAGTCAAGTAGGACATAATGTCTACTATCTTCTCTAAATTAAAAGTCCATCGTTGATATTTTATTCTTGTAATACTCATCAACAGTTCTTTGTTATACTTAAGACAAATAGACTTTCAACACTTGTCTTCACCTGAACCACCAAAGATGTTAGTTAAATTCACAATTCATATTTATAATAATGTGAATTAACAGTTCCTTCTTGCCACAAAGGCTTAATAAAATGTTTACTCAATATCCTTACCCCAAAGGCTGAAGATATTCAAATGTAATAATAATGATCATACCAATCAGTTGTCTATCTTTGCACTACGGGCCAAAGATATTCAACTATTAAAAATAATGGTCACGATCATACCAATAAATTGCCTATCAGTGCACTACGGCCAAAGGCATTCAACTGTTAACTAATGGTCATGATTCTGCCAATCACATCATTGAATTATCCATGCACTACGGCCAAGGATATTCGTTAGTATCACTAGTGGTCATGATCATGTCATACACCTTTCCATCTTCGCACTACGGGTCAAAGATATCAAACAACAGATCATCTTTGCAGTACAGGCCAAAGATATTCAACAACATATCATCTTTGCACTATAGGCCAAAGATATAAAACTGTAAAACTAATAACCAACAGTATAATGAATAATGGAATAATAAAAGAATTTCACCATGTATGCAGTACTTTGCATAGACAGGTTATTCCAATATAATAATAAAGAATGGAATAATACAAGAATTTCACCATGTATGCAGTACTTCGCATAGACAGGTTATTCCAACATAATAATAAAGACGGAACCAGGTCCGGTGTAAAACACACAAACAGGATATTCTAACAGAATAATAAAGAATGGAATAACAACAGACATCACCAGGTATACGGTAATCCGCGTATACAGTTATTCCAACAGAATAATAAATAATAGAAGAATAACAGACTTCACCAGGATATTCCAACATAATAATAAATACGAAATAATAAATATTGGAACTAGGTCAGGTGAAATTCACACTGACAGAATATTCCGATAGAATAATAAATGCGAAATAATAAAAGAAGATCACCAAGTATTGGGTAAACCGCAAATACAGGTCATTCCACCAAGTATAGGGTAAACCGCTCATACAGGTTATTCCAACAGAATAATAAATGCGGAATAATAAAAAAAGATCACCAAGTATTGGGTAAACCACATATACAGGTCATTCCACCAAGTATAGGGTAAACCGCGAATACATGTTATTCCAACAGAATAATAAAGAATGGAATAACATAAGAATTTCACCAAGTATAGGGTATGCCGCGTATACAGGTTATTCTAACAGAATAATAAAGAATGGAATAACAGAAGTTCTCTTCATGAATAAGAAAGAATAACACCCCTTACGGGTACAATAAATAATATCCCTTACTATAATAATATCCCTTTACCTTTCAAATAAGAGTATTTCGACTAGTAGGGCGAGGATATACTTAAATAAAACTTGCACTACTCTCAAAGTTTTCTTTAACTCTAAAAAAATACGCTCAAGATTGTAGAAGAATAATTCTCTCTATAGTTTCTCTGTCTAGAGTTTCAGTAAATTCGTAAGAAATAATGAATGAATGAGCTTCTATTTATAGAAAAATAGAATGAATAGTAACCAACTCATGAACGGTCCAGATTGATTTACTTTAATCGGACGGTCCATAGTTAAAGCAAAATATTTTAAATAAAATATAATATATTTTATTTTATATAAAAAGATTTTTACTATGCAAACACTATGCAGGTGCTATGCAAACACTATGCATAATAAAATATAATATAATCTATTTATAGAATAACTTTAATAAAGTATTCTATTTTATATAAAAAGATTTTACTATGCAAAACACTATGCACAATAGAATATAATATATTCTATTTATAGAATAACTTTATAAAAGTATTCTATTTTATATAAAAAGATTTTACTATGCAAAATACTATGCCACTACAAAAAAAAGGTCTATCAGCGACCGCATATCAGCAACCGCTTTTAGTCGCAGATAAACGTCAGCGACCGATTGCCGTCGCTGATAGGCGTCGCACAAAATCTGGTCGCTAATGTGCACAACATCGACCACTTGTAGCGACCGACATATCTGCGACCGCTATGAGCGACCGAAATGACAAATTTGGTCGCTAATCTGAGTCATCATGGTCCAGGACCAAAGCTGACGTGGTCCACGTGTCAGCGACCGGTATCAGCGATCGGAGTCGGTCGCTGATATCCTTAGACATATGGCCGTCGCTAATAAATATCAGCGACCGCATGCGGTCGCTGATATAAAAAAATATAAACATGTTTTTGCTGCTTTGCAGAATTCCCAAAAACTTGCACCTGTTTTGTACCTGCTTTATCCCAACACACATACACAACAAGATAAACACCATACACAATAATATAAACATCATTGTCCACCAACACATACACCAAACTAGTTTAAATAAAATAACTGAATATATAAGATATAAACATACACATGCAATAATAATATTTCAAAATTTGTTTAAGTTACATACATACATCCAAAGAATAACTTGTGAAAGTACAAGCTTATACTATAACTACAAAACAGATATAAAGCAAGTACATCAAGCATCATCGTCTCCTTTATCACCCTGCAATTAACAAAATAATAAAACATGTTACAAATATATACTAACTATGTTAATATTGGTATATTAAGACAATATATACAACATATTGATTTTATACCTCGTCGTCATCCCCATGTTGTGATGCTGCTGCCGCCGCCACTGCCTTAGCTAACTCTTTAGGATCCAGAGCCCCCAGATGCCCGCCCAGTATCGTCAGAAGATTTCGATCCTGACATATAGCTCTCACACAGTCAGCCGGAGTATGAACAGTTGGATGGCTCGATGACTGTGTAGACTGGGTAGAAGAGCAGCTTGAGCCACCGAAGGATGGGCGTCGTCGTTGTCCTTGACCTTTAATGTAGTTCTTCTTCACAACAGACGCCCTCTCCCACAACTCTTGATCAATAGGCGGACGTGGAGTGCATTCAGGATAGCGCTCATTCAATAAACGCTTATAAGTGTCCTGTCATCACGTTAACAAGAGAATAGTTAAAAATAAATTAATTCTGTAAGAATTGATAAACAAGATTAAGTTAAAATTTATTACCGCTATCTGGATAGCCTCAGGCAGACCATCACGGGTGGCCACGTACACATCCAGCCAATGGATAGGCTGACCTTGAGACTCAGACTCCTATACAAAAAAAGCATAATATTACTAAGTAAAAATGTGATATATTTTCTACAATTTAATATGATTGTAAACATATTAAAACTTGTAATTAAATACGTACCCTGGCAGTGATATGCTGCAACTGTGAAATACTACCGCCCTTGTATGTCCCTTTAGCCTTTTCGCCATCGGGTACACCCGATGATCTGTTGCTGGCGGCAGTCTTTCGTCTCTTCACCCAGCTCTCAGCCCTCCATTGGGCACACATCTCAGCCCAAATGGCCTGGGTGTACCACCAGGGACTATGCTCGTGCATGTAATCTTCTCCCTGGCCTGGATGGTCGATCTGGGCATTGTGAAGGGCTTTTTGTCTTTCTTTATTCAAATTTTCTTTGGTGCGGACCGCGCACTTCTGCCAGAATAATGTCTGTATCACTGAAGCCTGCGCGTCCTCCCATCTATACCGTTTCTGAAAATAAAACAACAATAATAACATTACTACATAATTATCTTTTGAATATTATATTAATATTATCTGTCATAATTAAAAAAGCATACCTGAAATTCAGCCCAAACAACATCCTTGTGGGCGATAGGTGTTCTCTATTTCTTCGAAACGGGTGATCTACCGGTAAGAACCGACAATGACAGTCAAACCAACAAGGCTTTCGACCTTTTGATAGATTAAACGACTTTGTATGCTCTATACAATACGGACAAGACAACTTCCCGTGTTTACTCCATCCAGCTAACATACCATAAGCTGGGAAGTCACTTATAGTCCACATAACCGCTGCCCTAAGGTTGAAATTTATTTTCGTTGCAACATCCCAAGTCTGTACTCCATCCTCCCACAATACCTTCAACTCGTCTATAAGAGGTCTCAAGTAAACATTTAAGTTTTTTCCAGGACTCTTAGGACCAGGAACCACGAGTGAAAGAAACAAGTATGGCTGTTTCATACACATCCAAGGAGGCAAGTTGTACGGAGTAACAATCACATGCCAACATGAGTACGGAACAGCTGAGTGGCCAAACGGATTGAAACCATCGGTCGACAATCCAAGCCGCACATTTCTAGGTTCCAATGCAAATCCAGGATGTGCTAAGTTGAAATCTTTCCAAGCCTTCCCATCTGCGGGATGATTTAGTTCTCCATCTTTAGCTGGAGATTTCGCATGCCAACTCATATGTTCATCTGTTCTTGAAGACATGTACAATCTTTTTAGCCGATGTGTTATTGGAAAATACCTTAGAATCTTAAACGGTATACTTGATTTTTTGGTAGTCACACCCTCTTTATTAGGCCTAAACCGATCATGACTGCAAAACGTGCACCTTGTCAACTGTTCATTTTCCTTATAAAACAACATGCAATCGTTGGGACATGCATCGATATTTTGGTATCCAAGACCCAACTTCTTCACCATTTTCTTACAAAAGTAATAGTTACCAGGTAATTTCTCACCGTCACGCAACATACTCTTAATGGCTTTCAAGAGCAACTCAAAACACTCATGGCTCATGTTGTGATCAGCCTTGATGTTAAGTAATGTCGCCACTGCAGACAATGTAGTGTGTTTGGTGCAACCATGCCACAATGGCTCGCTACCCTCGTCTAACAACTTAAAGAAGTCTTTGGCATCAGAATTCATAGGTTGCTCTCTGCCTTGCTCCCAATCAAAATCTAGCCCTGCAATATCATGAACCATTTCATTCATACGATGAGTACTACTGCCCGAATTGTGTACTTGTGTGATGCCACCATCTCTTTTCTGCCCATGTGCCCACCAGCATTCTTCGTAATTTCTCATGAACCCAGAAACAAGTAAATGATAGTTTACCATGTCTCTGTCCATATAATTTACATTCTTACACTTCAAACATGGACATCGTATCTGCGACTTACCATTTATACATTCCGGGTGACTATACGCATACTCCAAAAACACTTGGCAACCGGCTCTAAATTCAGCTGTAGCACCTATCTGGGCACTTGACTTTCGTCGTACCATCCAACTACGGTCTGAATAGAGGTCCATGATTCCACGGTACCTACTACAGACAACATTATAAATGTTAACATATGACTTGAGCATACTTGTAACCATATGACTTGAGCATACTTGTAAGCATGCATATGATTAATATTTCAGCATACTTGTATGCATATGACTTGAGACCATACTTGTAATCATATGGCTTGAGTATACTTGTAAGCATATGATTAACATTTAAACATACTTGTAAGAATACTCCTTGAGCATACTTGTAAGCATATGATTAGCTCGTTAATATTATAAATGTTCTTTATTACTCGACCACAAAAATTTTTTTGCCAGAGTCTCCCCTATAATATGGACTAGCCACATGCATGACGGCTTGTATATATGGTCATTTCTAGGCACTCAAGACACAAACAAAGAGAAATATACAAATTCCCTATATAATAAGACTAAAACAATAACGAATTAATGCAAATTAAAGCAGTATGAGAAACTTTAAATGTTATTAAATTTTGTTTTGTTATTGATGCTTTACTTGGATCATAATTTCAACTCTTTAACATAAAAGTTGAAGTAGTCCTCTTGTAATATTAGTAACTCTTTAAAGTACTAACAACTTAAATACTAATGTACTAGAGAAATTACTAGTTTCTTTTGTAGTTTTTTTTTGTATACTAAAGTATTAAATATTCTTGTTTTTCTTTTATAATGCCAAAACAGTCCTTTCGTCGTCTATTTACGCCGACAGTCAAGCTTGGCTTGGCCCCATGAGACTTGGCTAAGCTTGGCGTGTCCACAATTGGCCTCGCAGCCCCAAACCTAGCCTAACTGCCATTATCCTTTCGACATTTCAGTTTAATAGCTTAATTTTATATTCAATGACGACATTAATAATTACTACAAATTTCCAGTACTCATCAAACAATGAAATAGTTACAACTTTCCAATATAAGAAAAACTTATAGAGAGAATCTAATGTTAAAGATGAATGAAGAACATAATTGAGAGCTTGTGGACAACTTTCTATACAATAATTTTTGAATGTCCTAACAATTGTTGTGCTCGAATGGTGTTAGAATCAATTTTATACTCTCCTCTCCTAGAAGAAATAAACTCTTCTGTCCATTATTCCACTTACCTATTTTCAGTAATCCTAGACCTATTCAAATAGATATAGAAGAGTAGGTGATTAGCTAACACAGGTTGATATATTTTGATAAATAACCAAGGTTAATGTATATCAAAAGCTAAAGTTATTGCTCTAGTTCAGTCAAAACAATTTCAAGTTACTGGTTCAAATCCTCAAAGTTATGATGAACCATATAAATTAAAGGGTCAAGAAACTCAAGGCCATTAGTCAACTGACATTTTCCATATAATTTATCTGTTAATCAAGGGGTGCAAAATTATATACTCAATAACCCATCTCATATTCTACAAA
This sequence comes from Panax japonicus, assembly GCA_020205505.1. Lineage (NCBI taxonomy): Eukaryota > Viridiplantae > Streptophyta > Magnoliopsida > Apiales > Araliaceae > Panax > Panax japonicus. The sequence goes on from CM035106.1 coordinate 52,464,134, forward strand.
CAGTTTCAATGATGCATATAAATCAATTCTGCTTCTTTGCTCTGAAGAGCTCCAAAAGGTATTTAGTTCAGAGTCTCTAGCTAATTTAGAAAACTCAATATAGGTTCCCTTGCAGCTCAATATGATTAAAGCTAAAAATAGTCAATACAACAATTCCTCTAAGATATAAACTGAACCTAAGAAAAAAGAAGTGCAAAACTACTACTGCAATTAACCTAATAAAAAAGGGTTAAGAGTACCTCCGATAGTGAGGCGGTGGGTGAGGCAGTGGTGGAGTGGGCGACGCGGTGGTGACTGGTGGCGGCTAGTGGCGACTGGAGGCGGCTGGTGGTGTTAGCCTCCTTCTTCTCTCTCCCCCTTTCTCCATCTTCTCTCTATTTTGTCCCCTCTTTTTTTTCCTTTGCGTCTGTGTCGAGTGAAGGACTGAAACTGGTAACATAAAGTTTGATCAGCGACCGCCATCTGCGACCGTATGCGGTCGCAGAATTTTAATGACATGGACTTATCAGCGACCGCATGCGGTCGCTGTTTTATACGCGCCAACATTTCCTGCCAAATTTTGGGGGGGAAATTTATTCTTGCGACCGATCTGCGACCGCAGTCGGTCGCTGAGATAACTTAGCGACTATAATATATTGTGGTCGCTGATATCGGTCGCTATTAATAATTTCAGCGACCAGAAATGCGGTCGCCGATATAATCGGTCGCTGATAGACCTTTTTCTTGTAGTGTGCACAATAGATTATAATATATTCTATTTATAGAATAACTTTATAAAAGTTTTCTGTTTTATATAAAAAGCTTTTCTGTTATAATTTCAACCAACGGTCTGAAAAATTAGTACATCCCTTCATGGAATAATATTTGTACCCAAAAATGATTTGGACCGAAAAGAAATATATTTTGTTCGGGTGAATAGTACCCCGTGAATAGTAACTCATGAATAGTATCCCGACACAAAATGTGTCCCAAATACTCGAGTGAACAATACTAGAGTGAATAGTAATTTAGGTGAATAGTAACCCGTGAATAGTAACTCATGAATAATAACTCCGACACAAAAAGTGTCTCAAATACTCGAGTGAACAATACTAGAGTGAATAGTAATTTGGGTGAATAGTAACTCATGAATAGTACTCCGACACAAAAAGTGTCCCAAATACTAGAGTGAACAATACTAGAGAGAATAGTAACCGGGTATTTTATGACAACTTGTCTACTTAAAAAAATTCACATATCACCCTTAACTTTAACCTTTTATAAATTTAACTATTTACTAAAATAGAAAAATTGAATAATTTTATTTCATAAAATTCAGGGTTTCACAGAGAAACCTTCATTACATCCACTGTTTATAAATTTTGTTTGGTTCAAATCGGTACCCTTACATTACCTGTCGATCTTATTTCATTGAATATACTTGCATTTTGACGTAATTCTAGGGATTGATTGGTTAACTACTCATCATACAAAAATTAATTATTTTCGTAAGGTTGTTTGCTTTCATATTCTTAACCAACCTATTATGTAAGACCCCGAATTTTATGAAATAAAAGTATTCAATTTTTCTATTTTAATAAATGGTTAAATTGATAAAGTTTAAAGTTAAGGGTGATATGTGAATTTTTCAAAGTTATTCATATTAATAAATTGTAATATTTACAATGTCTAGAAGTTCTGTCAAGGAGATGTTTGGTCATCTAATTGCGCTCCAATAACGAGAAATTCTTATCGGAAAGCCCCCTTTCCTGGGAACGACCTGGTTGATAAATATTGTGAGTTATAATATTAATGATAAATGTTGTTCGGAGTTAAATTTGGAGACGCGGACGTGATATTTGAGTCCGAAACGTCGAAATTAGTAAAAATAGTCTATAAACGCAAAATTTTTCGAGATTCACTATTTGATCAAAAAGTCAACAGTTGACTTTTTTGGGAAAAGTCAAACTTTGAAATTTCAAAATTTATATTTTTGATAAAAATAGTTTCATTGATTTGTAATTGTTTGTGTTAGTGAAAATCGACATTTATTTCGATAAAAATTGATGTCTGGAGGTTATATTGATCAGTCGGGTAATTAACCGGATAAATGAGCAATTGGTTGCTATTAATTCACATGATTATAACTATTTATTCACATGTGTGTACTATTGATTCACATTCTTGTTACTATTAGGGGAGTTGGTGCAAGATTGATAATACTTGCATGATTAAGTTAAAAATTGATGTATAGATGGAAGTATTATATCGTAATTATTTTTGTCACATGATTTACTATTGAGTCACGTGATTTTACTATTGATTCACATGATTTACTATTACGGAAGTTGGTGCAAGTTTGATAATACTTGGATGACTGAATTAAAAATGAAAGAAAAGTTGGATTTATTGTACTGTAATATTATGAGCCCTAAAACGTGCAATTATCGAAACTATGTTTTCCTATAAATAGAAGCTCATTCTTCCTTCATTTCTCACCAATTCACTAAAGCTTTAGAGCCATTATTATAGAGAGAAATCTATAGAGAGAAAGAAGAAGAGAAGTCTGCTCCCTCACTATTCTAGTATCCAGTCTTCTTTTAAGGTAAAGGATATCATTATTGTGTAAGGGGTATTATTTATTTCTTATTCATGAAGAGAACTTTTGTTATTCCATTCTTTATTATTCTGTTGGAATAACCTGTATACGCGGCATACCCTATACATAACCTGTATACGCGGCATACCCTATACTTGGTGAAATCCCTCTGTTATTCCATTCTATATTATTATGTTGGAAAAACCTATTTATGCGAAGTACCGCATACATGGTGAAATTCTTCTAATATTCAATTCTTTACTATTATGTCAGAATATCCTGTCTGTGCTTTACGTCGGACCTGGTTTCATTATTTATTATTCCGCATTTAATATTCTGTTAGAATATCCTGTCGGTGTGAATTTCACCTGACCTGGTTCCGTCTTTATTATTCTGTTGGAATATCCTGTCTGTGCTTTACGCCGGACCTAGTTCCGTCTTTATTATTCATTTATTCCATTGGAACATCATGTCGGTGTGAATTCCACCTGATCTGATTCCGTTATTTATTATTCTGTTGGAATAACCTGTCTGTGCGGTCTCTATCGCATGCATGGTGAATGATCCTTTATAAAAATGATCTATTTACGTTGATTATGATGAGAGTCATAATAAAAGTATTGGACTGATGAAAATCATGGGTATATGAAGTACTAGTAAGTGTTATGATGAGTTATGTTGGTTGTTATATGAAAACATGAAAGTTTCTTAGAAATCACAAAGGGTTGAAAAATCAGATTTTGGTAAAAACGTAACATGAAATTCAATTGACCATTTCTCCTATTATATTTTGAATTTTTGAGTGTGGTCAAGTCCTAGAGTTAGATCTATGAGTTTTGTAGCATCTCCAAGTGGAATCACTGGAAAAGGAGTTGTAGATTTCAGTGTGGACTGATTTTAGCAAACGAGTCAAAAGCTGGAAATTACCAAAAAACTACTGATCTTATTTTTAAAAGGGCATTTTCGGCCACTTAATTTATAAGAAAAATTTTGGCCTTTTGGGACATGAAAGTTTATGGCCTCCTGACCAACAATGAGCTCATTCTGACTTAAATTGAGCAAGTTATGACCATTTCAATATTTAGGTTTTTCTGACGAAAAACGCTATAACCAGAGTTCTATAACTCCAATGACCATGAAATTTAAACTGGAAGTTCACGCTAACATGTGTAAGATTCTGCCAAGATTTGGGAATTTTTGGAGTTAACCTTAAGGTAGCTAATTTCTTAAGGAATTAATTAGAAATTAATTTTTGAAAAATAGTAAATGAATTTAAAAATTCCAAGAAAAATATATGTTCAATATGGGACTATATTATGTTTAATCCTAGAAAAGAAATATTTTTGGGACTGATTTGGTATTTTTCATAAAAATGGTTTAGTTACGAACATATGAGTTAAATATGTTATGTGAAGTAACAAAGTTGAAAAATAGGATTTTATGGCTTGAAATCCTATATAAGGTATATGTAGATTATTGATAAGGGATTTGATCATTGGTGATGAAATCTTATGAGTATGGAATTTTTTAATGATTAAATACATTATTAATAAAGTGTAAACAATTGAAATAATTTGTTTATAAGTTAAGATGTGATTAAAATATTGTTATTATATTAATAATATTAGATTATGAGTTTATTAAGTGATTGATAATATTTGGATAAATTTAAAGTCTTTAACATTTATCCTTGTTTTAGTTTGATTAATGCTTATATCATTGTCATTATCCTCATGCTTATATGGTGATGAAAGTTATCTTTGGCTTACGTGCGAAGATGGACTGTTGATTATTGAATTGTATATCTTTAGCTTACGTGCAAAGATGGATTGTTGATCATTGATTTTATTGTTGTATATCTTTTGACTTATGTGCAAAGATGGACTTGGTATGATTATGATCAGAGATTATTCGATATAGTCATGACCATTGACGATTTAATGAATATCCTTAGCCCGTAATGTAGGGATGATTCGATGATGCAATTTATTTAATAAACTGAGTCTCAGTGATAAGAATTGATGAAAATATTTTAAATCATAGAAGATAGTAGATTTTATTCTTTACTTGACTCTTTTTATGAATTGCTTATTCCGCTGCAGTTAAACTTGATGTCTATTGTATTTTATCAGTTTAACATTGTTGAAGACTATTGATAATTTATTCTGCATTATCTTAGTCATAATATTTCTTATTGGGCTAGTTGAGCTCACCCTTTCTTTCACTGTTCTCTTCAGGAAATGAGAATATAGCTGGGATGAGTCGGGAAAAGGAGTGATGGTCTAGAAGATAGCATTAGTAGTCCTCGCTATTCTGTTAAATAGTGTGACAATAAATATAACGAGGACTGAATTTGAGTTTGTATACTGTCTATGAGAACTCCATTGATAATGGATATTGTCTAGAAGGCAATATTCTGGTTTAAACTCTAAGTTTATGTTTTGTTGTATTTTACACGATAGTTGTATAGTTAAGTTTGTATTTGTATTTCACCTAGTTGTGTTCAAAGTTTAAATTTGACTCCTGAGAAATTAGACTTTGATTTATTGGTTGAAACTTCGTTAGGAGAAACTTTCGTTACCTTCACTGTTTATAAATCTTGTTTCAAATCGACACTTTCACGTTACCTGTCGATCTTATCTCTTTGAAAATACTTGCCTTTGATGTGATTTTAGGAATCGATTGATTAATTACTCATCATATGTATATTTTGTTGAAAGTCATATGTGGCCTGTAGTGCATAGATGGACTTGGTATGATTATGACCAGGGATTATTCGGTATAATCATGACCATAATATTACAAATGATGTGGTAAAAGTCATCTTTGGCCCGTAGTGCATAGATGGACTTGGTATGATTATGACCAGGAATTATTCGGTATAATCATGACCGTAATTGAAAACACGAATATCCTTGGCCCGTACTGCATGGATAATTCGTGGTCGTTATATTATTAAGCTGAGTTTCAGCATTATTAGTTTTACAGTTGTATATCTTTTGTCTGTAGTGCAAAGATGAACTGTTGATTATTGGTTATACAGTTGGCATGCGGTGCAAAGAAGAATTGATAATAAATATCTTTGGTCGTATTGCAAAGATGAATTTAATGTTTTCGACGATAAAGGTATCCTCACCTTTTCGTCATACCAGATACGTACGTAAATTTCGAGGGCGAAATTCTATAAGGAGGGGAGATTGTGAGAACCCAGATTTTATGAATAAATATTTAATTTTTTTGAAATATATTTTTAAATATTATGGTGTGGATATAATATAATGTTATAGTTGTGGGTAATATTTATAAATTTTGCAAAGTACGCAAGTTGTTATATAATATTCAATTGGTCAGGGAATATTCGTTTTAACGGGGAATATGCGTTTTGTCTGGGAATAATCGTACAACGGCACAATCATTGGTGGACCGCATAATGGAAGTATTGTCGTAGTAAGAAAACGATAGAATTATCTTTTTATAAAAATAACAGCGGAGATTTTACCGTTAATACTGTTGAACTACCCAGTAGTAAAAGTACAGTAATACGCGTGGTTGCATAGTAGCACACAGTATTGATTATTGATGCTTACGCAAGAAGTCACGCAGTTATACTCAATTATTGCTACAGTAACTGCTGCATCATATCTCTCATATTATTGATTCGATTATTGTCACAGTATCATCTGCATAATATGATATATTATTAGATCAATAATTGAGACGACAAAGTTATTCATATTATTAAATTGTAATATTTACAATGTCTAGAAGTTCTGTCAAGGAGAGGTTTGGTCACCTAATTGCGCGCCAATATGGAAAAATCCTTATTAGAAAGCCCCCTCTTTCCTGGGAACGACCTGGTTGATAAATATTGTGAGTTATAATATTAATGATGAATGTTATTAAATTGAATGTTGTTCGGAGTTGAATTTGGAGACGCGGACGTGATATTTGAGTCCGGAACGTCAAAATTAGTAAAAATAATCAATAAACACAAAATTTTCTGGAATTCACCACTTTCCATGCACATGCGTTAGATTTTACCTTTTTTTACCCTATATATCTCATCTTAGATATACCACCTAAAAGTTTTCATAAAATATATCCATGAATGAAGATTGCCCTTGCTTCTTGGGAATTTTTCATTTTATGAGTTCTGAATTATTTATGGATGCTAAAAACAAATTACCTTTAAAATAATGTTTTTCATATATATATATATATATATATATATATATAAAGTTTGACTTTTAAAAGTACATTTGAAATATTCTCAAAATTTAACTTTAAAATATCAAGAAAAAAAGTAAATCAAAACAACATTATTCAACTCTTTGTTCCATTGAAACAAAGTTACATGACAAAACAAAACAAAGCAAGCAGCATGAGGAGGGAACTAGCTATAAGCCTAAATCCTCCATGTAAATAATTATTGAATTAAATTTAAATTTAAATTAAACAACTTCTTCCTCCTTGTGGGTCTCAATAACAACATCAGACTGAGCATAAGCATGGCAAGTAAGAACATAACCAGCATCCATTTGTTCATCTTCAAGAAAGCTCTGATCCGACTGATCAACTTTACCCGACACCACTTTCCCTGCACATGAAGAGCAGGATCCGGCCCGGCAAGAATATGGGAGGTCAATTCCAATCTCTTCAGCTTGGTCCAAAATGTAAACATCATCTGGGCACTCAAATTCTTTCTCCCCTTCTGGTGTAAGCAGCTTCACTTTATACGTGGCCATGCAAGTTACTCTGCCTCCCCTGTTTTTGTTGGATGCTTTGAGTCCGAACAGAGCCTGACCCATGTTGGCCCGGAAGCCGGTGGCCACCGGCTGCTGACGGTGGAGGAAGGAGGTGCTCATCATGGGGCCGGAAAGTGTGGTGGCCATTTGGAGTTTGTGAGTGGGAGTTGGGAGGAGAGGAAATGCAAGAGTTAAAAGGATAGTTTTGAGTGGGTGAGGAAATTTAATGCATGGAGGGGCTTGTGGAAATAGTGTGGGTGAAGGAATCCTATCCTCCACATGGCAACATGGCACGGTTCACCTTATCAATAAGTTACAAGTTTTTTTTGTTTAATTTGGTCCTTACAATTTTGCATTAATTATTGGCCTTTCATTTAGGTTAAGAAAGAGGTTTGTGAGATTTGTTATACTTTATCTAGTGTGTAATTTAAGGATAATGATGCAAGACCATTATGTTATGTGGGGTGGGGTGGGGTGGGGTGGGGTGGGGTGGGGTGGGGTGGGGAATTGTCAAAATTTTGTACCGGTTGTTTAACCTGACTGATAATAAGTTTAGAGGTCATGAAAAATCCTACTAATCTACGAGGACAACTTAATTATTACATTGGCCGTGTCTAGCCGCCAAAATACGCAACGGTCGGACCCAACCCAAGTTGATCTCGACCCTTAGATCTCACATTTGAACGGTGAGAAATCTGTTTACTAAAATAGTATCCATAGCAAACACAACACTTCAGACCTTAATTCCAGCTGAATTCTACCTAATTGGAATATTGGGCCAAAGAACCTGCCCAAGCTCAGGTAAAACTCACCACACTCCCTCAGTCCTGCAAAAGATATTATCTAAGTGCATTCTCTACATATATGAAAAGAAAAGTAGAAGAAAGATGGTTAAAAAAAATCAAAATTATCTTTATTGGCCATGCAAAAGTACATATACTAACCAGTCTTTCTGTTTTTATACTAATAGATCCCACTAAATAACATAGTTGTCATTTATTTATGTACTTGTCATCCTTTCGAGGTCAAAAAAATAAATAAACATTACGTACTTTAGAGTACATGTATAGCCTATCTCACAGATTCAAGAAGAATGATCAATCATTTCCATGTTAAGTGGGGAGACAACTGAACCATATAGATCACAGAATGTATCATGTATGTAGTAAAAGAAGGTAAAGATAGTAGGAAAAACTGAAAGTAGCCAAAACTACTTGTGGAAAGTTAAAAATTAATTCTATTTGTAAGAGTAAAAGTTTGAAGGGAATAAATATACTGCAATACATATAATATGAAATAATTGTTCTCCCCCGTACAATTCAATGGCACAAAATTCAATTCCCTAAATGTTACTGCTCCAAATGCGCCAATAAGGCAATAATAGTAAAATCAAAAACAGACAAATGTAATGTAAGGGGCAGTACTAGGATCCATTATAGAGGGAAGAGAATAATAACTACATGACAGAAGAGTCTAACATCATACTAACCTTTAGATTATAAAACAATCCCTACTTCTAATTTAAGTAAGAAAAGATTTCTTCTACAGCCCAGGAAAAAGGGACAAAGGGCTCCTCCAAATCCCAAAGACTTGCATGCCATCTTGGATCATTGTGGACTTTACCTGTAAAAGACAGTTGGGTTCCCAATAGGTTATAAAACGCCTCTGCTCAGTTTCAGAATGCCTATTGAGCACGAGGAAGCAGCCTTGGTTCTCTTCTTGGAAATTACTAATCACACTTGATATTTCGGTAAATCCTCCTCACAAAAAGATTAGAGCCCAAATAACCAACAGCTCCTGGATAATTGATGTGAGGCATAAAACCAAAGTTAAGAAACTAAAAGATAGCATCAGCTAACTATTTATTCTAATGAACAATGGAGTAACTTGTAACTTGGTCGAATATGAAAGTTAGCAACCTGTTCTATGGTATATCTATATTTAGTAACTTCTGAGTTCATGTTATTTTGTCAATATCTGTGGTTTGTTAATCTTATCTTTTTTCTCTCAAGTGGTTAATAGGTCTCATATATTCAGATAAGGGTTCATTAGGTCTTATCGATTGTGGAGTCTTCTTACTGGGTCAATTTTTACTTGTCAACGTTAGCAGGTCAGCTATAGCTCAGTCCCGATCCAAATAGAAACAAGAATAATCGTAATAGCTTATAAATATCTACATAACCTTTCTATTTGAATTTAGCCTTAGAATGCTTAGAGGGACTTTAGTTTCCAGCACATTATTGCACAATAAAAACAATTACAGTCATTCCCTCCCTAATGATCCAACTGCATAAAGGAAACGAGTATTGATGACAGAACCGTTTACAGCACTAGAGCAGATCACAGAACCTCACTGTAATTTATGCTTTCCTCTTTTCTTGTTGAGCAAAAAAGGGTAGGAGAGGACAACTGAACTAAAAGAAATCTCTACTTAAAACATAATTACGCACACCTAACCTGTTGGGGAGCCAAAATTAGTAGCAATCAATACTTAGACAATGAGATTGTCTGTTTTAACTTTTCTTCTCTTATTTCTTAAGCATCAAGTACATGGCTTATAAGCAATAATCTGGTACATGGCTGCTTTTTTGGATGATTTCAAAATTGCCCTTTTATTTATTGGTAATACTATTTTCAAAGCTGCTTGTTTTACCCCATCAAATTACAGTACTACAAGGAGTAACACCAAATAATGATACTACCAGATTTGAAGTATTTTTAAACTCAAGAATATTTATTAAGATTTATTTCAATGTCATTTCACCAATTATATTCAGCTAATACAAACAGGCTCCCTTGCTTATTTCAGTTTTAGCTTATCAGCAATTATAGCTTTAGCAAAAGTATCTTTCACCAAATAGTTTCAGCTGAAACAACAAGCACATTACCATAGTAGCACCTAAGCTTAAGGTGTAAAAATTCTATCAGGCAGAAGATAAAATCATTAGAGCACAGATCAAATACTCCACTGACATAATTGATATGGATTACCTCAAAGCAGAATATAGGTTTCTCTACCTAAAGAATGGAAAAATATGACATGATAACATATTAATGTCAAAATAGTAATACTCACCGCAGAGTATTCCCAAGCCAAGGCAGAACATCAGTGTATATCCAAAGTAGAAGCTGGTTTGGAAGAACCCTGACATCTTAGTCTTCACATAAAAATAATATACTGAATAAAAGTACACGTAAACAGCTGTTGAGGCAGCAGAGAAGAAAGAAGTCCACTGCCAGTGATAATTCTCAGCATTTAACAAGAAATATGTTCCCACGATTGTCACACATACGGTAACAATAATGAGAATCAGAAAAACCAGCAGCATAAAACCATAGACATAATACACCTGTCATAACAAAAGGGAAAAGGGATTGTTTAAACCTGAGGGGAAAAATTGTATTTTGCAGAAAGAACATTGATGATTGTTATGCATGAAATTTTAATTTATCAGCACTAGGCATGGGCATGAAAATGCTAGGAGATGTGTAAACTATAAAAAGTAATCAAAATTATGATTCTTAGTAGTTTACTTTCCTTCTAACAATTTTTAAAATTTAATTGGCCAGGAAAAGAAAATGATTTTATGAAGTCAAGTCCAATCTTAGGTTTTACAAAGAAAGAAAGACCAGTGTTCTAAAAATCCCAGCCTAGGCGCTAGGCCCTCCCTTGGCGCCCAGCCTAGGCGCTAGACCCCCCCTTGGCGCCTCGCCATGGCACTAGGCCCCCCTGACGCCTCACTTAGGCCTAAGGTGGCAAAAAAATTCTCCACAAAATTAGGCGAGGCCTAAGTGGGGTCTAGGCAAAGAGGTTTTTTTTTAATAACTACTTAAACCAGATTTTAATATATTTATTTTCTAATGATTTACAATATTTATAATACATGTTGTAGCATATCAAATCATAACAAAAAGTGAACAATATCAAAGTCAAAATGGATATTTTTATTATAGTTGTAATTTTTTAAACTTGTACCAACTTCAAATTATATAAATGATGATACATTTGTAATATTTAGTTTAATTCAATATAATTCTTAAATTTATGTTTAGTTTCTTAAGTTTAAATATTGAATTAAATTCTTGAAATTTTAAATTTTATTATTTAATAGCAATCTTGTTTATGAATAAAACTAATACGTTAAAAATATGTTTGAACTTTGAACAATTGCATGCTTGTGTTTGAACTTTGACATTAGCAATATGGATATGTATTTGAACTTTAAGCAAAGGCCTTTATTATCTTTGTTATAGATTGTTTTGCTTTATATTATTGTTTTATTTGGATAATGTAAGATAAAATATTAAAATTGGCTTGAAATAAAAAATCCCGCCTAGGCCCCCTAGGCGCTAGGCCCCCTCATCCGCCCGCCTTCCGCCTAGCGCCTTTTAGAACATTGAGAAAGACCAAAAAAAGATGGGAGGGAGAAGTGAATGGGCAAAAATTAAATGGAAGTCAAGATGAAGACAAGTGCACAAAAAGGCTCCAATTCCAACAAATTAATTAGCATCCGCACTTACAAGCTAAGATGCATCTCTTAATAGTACTAAAGAAGAGACGCCTCAGAAAGTGGGTCACATGAATTAATGGTATAATTTTCCTTTCATTAATTTAACTATTTACCTCACCATTTTCATTTTTCATTTTTTTTATAATTAGCTTTTCATTTATTTATTAAGAAGTAACATACACACACACATGCATTTGTGTGTAGAGTATTGAGTATCCTCCATTGTTCAATTTTTATGAACACTTCTATCGAAACTAAAATTAAATAATTATGTAGTAGACTAATAGTCATGTTATAGTAGTCCAGTTGGACTACTAAATAAATGTGTTAGACAACTGTGTCCTACAAGTCTCTGCTTAATACATTGTGTAAATTTTGAATCTTCTGAAGTGCATCCATGCATATGCCAGAAACATGACCAATGTTAATACCGAATTAAAATTCATCCATCAGCCATGGAGCAGTCCCAGCCCAGGAAAGCTTAAAAGGATCATTTTGAACCAAGAGTTTTCTAGGACTGGCCAAAACTAACTACATCCAGGCTCAAACAAAATCCAATTGCACATTATGCCCCACCAGTATCAAGTTATTTTCTCACATCAACGATAGAACTTATGAAGTCTTCACATTGATGCAAGGATATGTTACTAGCAGATTCTTTCTTCCACATCTAACAAACTTTTAATGCATGTCAAAGAGGAACCCACATCCACACCATGGCTCATTTTATTTCCATCAACTGTTCAGTAAAATATGTTTCCCGGTACCCCTTTATATTCAGAATGGTCCATTTTAGTGTACTCAATAATCACGTGCTAGATAACGGAAACAAAATAAGCTTAAATAGAAATTTATCAAACTACAAAAACGAGACTCTAGCATCATTTTACCAAACTATAAGAACCGGTAATTAGTACTTACCTTGTAATTCCAGAAAGAAGTGAAGACAAAATACATCTCAATGAATATGCTGCCAAAGGGTAGCAGTCCTCCCATTATTGACACTACAGATGGCGTAAGGTACCACTTCTTCTCAGGAATTGGGCGAGGAATGGTCTTTACGCGACAAGGATTGTTAGGAGCACCACTCCAGTTCCTTCCAACAACTGTACCAAGAAGAGCCAGAGGGAAAGAGATAAAACCCCAAATGACAAAAACAACCACCATTGTGCCGAAGGGAATAGCTGCTAGAGACCCATAAAATATAGCAATTGTGTTCAGAACAAAACCAATTCCAAAGCACAAAAAAGGAAACAGTGATGCAGTGAGGATCATTGACTTTATCCAGTTCTTCCCTGTGAAGAAGATAGAGATGTCACAATATGTATTAATGATAGCAGTAAAACACAACACAAATAAAACAAGAGAGTGCATACCGCCCATGCGTGAATACATCCCCGCGCTTACATAACCCGAAATAAATGACGTGAAAGCATAACATAGAATAAAAGTTGTGACAATTGCTCCTCTCCTGGACCACATAAAAACTATGCAAGTAAATTTGGAGCCAATAAAATAAAGTAAACAGGAAAACCATGGAGAAATGAAATGTCAGCCAAGAAATACTGTATTCCTGCAATACTAAAAGACAGACCAATAGAAACATGAATGGAAAATATACAAGACTATGATTAGTGGGTATATAACTTATACAGAGTTAATACGACCCTTTTAGCGTTGTTTAGAAAAATCTATAGTGGCCGGTTAATAGCAATAAAAATTAAAAAAAAATTGAGCCACCAGAAACGTACTTATTCTACATGATTATAATAAGGGCATTCCACAACCTCAAATCAAATAAATTTATATAATCTCATATTTTTCCACGTTCTTTCCACCCGTAGGTTGGATATTCCTAAAAAAATAGATAATTTTTTTTAAGAGACTAGGGTATATAAGTTATATACCTAAAGATATATCCAGTGTTCTAAAAATCTCCGCCTAAATCTCCCTTGGCGCCCCGCCTAGGCGCTGGCCCCCTGGCCTAAGGCGTCAAAAAAATCCTTCCAAAATATTAGGCGGATCCTAAGCAGGGTCTAAGCAGAGAAGTTTTTTTTTATTTTAATAATTACCCAAACCAGATCTTAATAATCTTAATAGATTTATTTTTCTAATTATTTACCATATTCATAATAGAGGTTGTAGCATATCAAATCACAACAAGAAGTGAACAATATCAAGTTAAAATGGATAATTTTATTATAGTTGCAATTTTTTGAACTTGTACCAACTTCAAATTATATAAATGATGATACATTTGTAATATTTAGTTTAATTCAATATAATTCTTAAATTTATGTTTAGTTTCTTAAGTTTTAATATTGAATTAAATTCTTGAAATTTTAAATTTTATTATTTAATAGTAATCTTGTTTATGAATAAAACTAATACATTAAAAATATGTTTGAACTTTGAATAATTGCATGTTTGTGTTTGAACTTTGACATTAGCAATATGGATGTGTTTGAACTTTAAGCAAATGCCTTTATTATTTATATACATTGTTTTGCTTTATATTATTGTTTTGTTTGGATAAATATAAGATAAAATATAAAAATTGGCTTAAAATATAAAAAATCCCGCCTAGGCCCCCGACCGCCTCTTGCCTTGTAGAACATTGGGTATATCCCACGGACCCTAGAGAGGAAGGAAGTGATGTTAGAGAACCACCTAAATCTTCACAATCCATGAACACTAATGTGATTTTATTTTTGTTTGACAAGTGTACTATACAGTATTATGTGACAGCAATTAACAAAAAATAAATAAATTACATTCTTAGCAAATAAACATTGTGATAAACTGATTGGAGAAAAATCCAGAATATTATTTAACTACTTGTCTAACATACCCGATGTACAATGTTCCAACTATTGCAACTAAGATAACAAGAAGAATTAACAAAGCAAGCTGGGCCCCAGTACCAACAACAGCTGAAAGTACTACCAGACTGCGAGGGGGTCTAAAAACATCTCCATGAACAAGTTTCCAACCAGACTCTTCACTTACATCTCTTTCCTGGAATGTAGTGTAAATCAATATATGGCAAAACGAGAGGGGGAAATTAAACTAGTAAATTCTACTAAAGGCATGTATTTACCAGAGTTTCCAAATCATCATCTTCCCGAGCATATTTAGCATAGTCATTTCTAAGAGTTCGCATTAATATCATTGATACCAGACCAGTGAGGAAGATAACCATCATAAATGAATTGAAAATAGAGAACCAATGAATCTGCAAAAACAACAAGGCATTCCCTTAAACTAACTGCATTGAATTGCATTGCGGTTTGGTATTAAGAAGATCCCATATGTTATAAAAGTAGATTTCCTAAACAATCAGAGCTTTTACAGAAACGTAGAAGTTCAACAAGCAACCCAGCAACTGTAATTCTAGCATCAACCCAAAAGAAGTTGCAGTTTAAAATGATAAATTCTAGTACCCTCAAGATTCACCTGATGCTCAAAGAATGGGTAGTCCAGGTAAACATCAAAACGATGAGCAAAAGTGATGTTAGTTGGATCCCATTTAACAGAATATGTCATTTCCAATGTTCTCCCTGCTTCCAAAGGTTTGGGGCTCTCTTGAGTGAGGTTAACATGAATAATCTGCAAGAAAGGAACTTACAGTATAGCTGGGAAATATAAAGGATATGTTGCAAAGGCATTTTGGTGTTTAAAGCTACAAACCTGATCTTTGTTGTGTTGTACAATGATATTCTTATGCGTGTAAACCACATGCTTATGGTTATCACTGTTTTTATCAGGATGCAGCTCACCAACAAAACCTATAGAAGTGGAAGGATGCTCATTACAGGATCAAATTCCAAGACAATGCTCTTAAGAACTAAATAACAAAGAGTTACAGGAAGGCATACCCCATAATGGCAGATCATCTGAGCTTGTATTCACCATGTCAGAGATCAAACAAATTGATATCAGAAAAAGGTTAAGTAGAATGGGAATAACTCTTCAAGGAAGCACGCAAGCAAATTTAAACCTTTAAACCAACCAAAAAGCATACAGATAATAAAAGCAGTTATCACGTTACTAATTATGTATATTACTGAACCACTATAGTCCAAAAACGAAGACAGCCACCACATAACAACATAAAACAACTCCAAAAGAAAAGCTACAGAAAAGCTGGCAGAAATTTGGAAATCAAGGCAAGGGCTATACAATATTTTCAGCAACTCCGATATGATAAAGTGAATGAGTAAAATAATGACTCATACAACTGCATGCTTGTTAGACATCACTGAAACTACTGGGAGCTAACAATACAGAATCAAATCCTCAACTTTAACACTTGAAATCTCACCTATATTTACAACAGAATATGGAAATGGAAGAAGGTTTCTTCGTCTAGACATGTTTTCAGTTGAAACATCAGATTCTACTGATAGTTAATACTATTTTTAGCCCCCCTACAACAATCTTCCTTACAATTTTCATAGAGCGTGCCTTACTTTGAGCTCATAACAAAATAGATAGTAGGTTTCTCATTAAGAAATATGTTCAATCTCTATTCTCCTTTACACATGTAGCCTGAAATTTCAGCACTATAAATGTGTGCATAATGTCATGTTGTCGGTCGTACAAAAATATGATAGAACATGACCAACCCTTGAAAAATTCAAACCAAAAGTTATTCTCAATAGCATTCTTAAACGGTTTGACCTTACTTTGTTCTCAAACTACAATCATACTGCAATACTGCAATATTATTCTCATTAAATAATATGCTCAATCTACTATTTTCCTTTATAAATGTTTGAGCGTAAATTTAAATGAGTGCATGGTATTGTCAAGTAGGACTCTCAATATAATAAGCTCAATCAAATATTTTTCCTTTCTAAATGTAGCCTGAAATCTTAGCACAATTTAAATGAATGCATAATATTGACATGGCGGCAATCATAAAATATAGAAAACATAACATACCCATGAAAAATTCAAACCAATAGCTATTTTCAATAGCATCCTTGAACTGTTTGACCTTTGATTCATCAAGTTCAAGTTCGCAGATGGTACTCTTTTCCACATGTTCTGCAATAAACAATATAAGAGGCATCTTTATGTAACCTTACCACATTAACTGTAGGTAAGATATACTGATATACTTACTTTTGAACTTTATGTCAATCTGGCTATCAATAAGTTCATTTCCACCCAAGACCTCACCAAGACCACCCCACTTGTGACCAGGGTTACCAGATGGATGACAAAATGGAAGGCTGTAATAGTTGTATGTTTCTTGTGGATTATTATAAGGCCCAACTTTGTTTACCCAAAGTGTTACAGGGTCATCTGTTTGATACTGCATAGGAAAAGAAATGTGGTATCAAGAAAAGTATAAAGAGCTATCAATAAACGTCAACAAAAACTGGTATATTAGTCAAGTAAACAGTTAAAAAGAAAGGAAACAATTATGCAGGCATAGGGTGAAAACTACACACCTATACATGTTCAAAAGCTATTTTGTATAGGTAACTGTACATGCACAAAAGCTTTGCATGCTGTTATCATAAAAACCAAACTTAGCTACTGAATAACACAATTGACATTTAACACTAAGATAAATTAACAGCCAAATAAAAATATAGAAAAAATTTAACTATGTCATTTCTATGCGATAAAGGTGAAAATTCTACCAAATTCAAATTTAAGATTCTAGTTCACATGAACAAGTGGACAGAGGGAAGACTCAAGTATTGGGAAACAAAACATTCGCCCCAATTTTACCAAAAATAAATTTCTCAGGTGTAGTACTTCAGTAGAAACCTAAAACTGAAACCACAATCGTGCAACCAATAGAAAATAGACTCGGGAATATATATCAACTACCAATATAGTCTTGGAATATCTAACAGAGATACCCTTGGAAAAGACACAGCAACTGTACACGCATTAAATATCCTTTCTTATAATTCCTTTCCAAGTTATTTTGAGATCAAATAATCATTCATTATGTGAACTATAAGATAGGTGAAGTCAAAAAGATCCATGCTCCCTTGTTTTGTAAGCGGATATGTATTAAAAATAAAAAGATTTATGAGTTAATTTAAGTTACAACAACAATAAATTGTAGACATCACCTTTCAGGAATGCTCGCACTAAGACAAAATGGAGGATTGTATTTATAGAAAGAAAAAGAAAATGCTGCTCTTGAAAAAATATCTTTCTGAGCCTTCCAAGGAGAATCCTTAAACATGAATTAAGAGTTCTACTGTTACAGATTGCTAGATTGTGGTCATGAAAATATAATAATGAAAGAAATTTATTAGAAAAGACGGGTATACAAAGTAAAAAGAAGACAAAAAATCCTCCAAAAAGAAATAAAACCAAGTGGAAAATACGGTAATCATAAGACAACTATACCAAAATGTGCAACCACCACACCATATTAGTGCCATCATTATTTCCCTTTCCCATTTGATCTACCAACTCCAATACAACAATTTCAAGTCTTATACATTCATAATCCTTTAGGTATATGGTGTTTTCTTCTTCTAGTATCTGTTGGATGACTACTATCAATGCAGAATTTATGGCTGGTCTTGCCGGTATCAACTATCAACAACGAGAAAGAAATTTGTTGGGGAGGGTTACATTAATTACAATAAAATAATTTCTTCCTCCATCACAGAGATAGAGAAAGAAGGGAAAAGAGGAAGAAGAACCATACCCAGGCCATAGATTGTATTAAGCCTTTACTCAAATCAATAATAAACTCTAAATTCAACAATGGATATTACAACACTTTCAATAGGAAATATAAAACCCCAATTCTAGTATAATTAAGGATCTTGTTTCAAAAAAGAGAAAAACTACTAATTACTAACTACTATAATTAAAAGATCTAAAAGTTCTATTTTTATTACCATCCAAAAAATACATAGACCCCCGGTAGTTTCCTAACCTAATTTAGATCAATTTATCCATAAATAACAAAACAAACTTACTAATTAACACATGAAAATTTAATTAGTCTACTTTTTTTGTACAATCAATACAAATAAATTTGAAAAATAATAATTCTTTCTGTTTGAATGGTACATGTTTCATATCTTTATACACAAAACATTATCACACATCTTTTCATACAGGCTACAGCTTTTTCTATTTACATGCCAAAAGTTGAACTGCTACATTCTGCACAATAAAATGACTGAAATAGCACAATCACACTCCATTTTACTGAATTGGGTACCTCATACACTAACACAAAGGTTCCGTTTATAGGGACAAAACTTAAGTTTAAGTTTGTTACTCTATAATAAATTTAGTATCATGTAAGCCTTACTTCAATTTCCAAAATTAAAAATGAATCTTTAAAGTTTGCACAAGTAGTTTGTGCCACTAGTTACTGGTTGAACCTGTCTTCTTTGCTATATAATAATATAATACAAATTCTACTAAATGAATTTATATACTGTATCCTGAATGCACATGTGTGCTGGGGCCTCAATAATTTGGTCATAAATTCCAATGGTCCATAGTTAGAAACTAAGAATAAAGTTGGATTTTGAGAGGGGAAAGAGTTCGAGCCCTATTTGTAATGAAAGACTCTTGAATGACAACACTAATTCCCCCAACCGCATGGAGCTCATTGAAGAAAGACTTCTCTTTCGGCCTTTCCTTTATATAAGCAATTCCAGGAAAAAAGAAAACAAAATTTATTTGAGTAAGTCAACTCTACAACCTATGTTCACATTGGTATGATGAAAGAGAAGGGAATAATGAAAACAAGAAGAGGGTATAATTCCATATTTTGATAAGAAAGGGAAGGGAAGTAAAGCAGGTTCCATCTGCTCTCGGTGGGCTTCTCCAACAGAAACTAAGTGATTTGACAAAACATAAAGTAACAAGCTTTTAATGATCCACTGCTGAATCATATGACACCATTTGCCTTCCTTCATCCAGTCCAGTCTTTCCTGGTCAACTGAATAAATAAGTGATGCATCTTTCTATCCTTGTGAAAACAAATTCTATTCTCCTGCATTTCATTCCTCCAATTTTCCAAGACTCCCTTCAAATTAATAACTAAAATTCAACATACTTCAGAACATTAACCTTCCATACTTTCCACCATCCCTTAATTCTAAATGCCATATCATTATGCCAGCCTAACAGTGCAACTCTCATCACACTACTAAACCGTAAGCACAATAGTAGAGCTATAGATTGGGATCTAACCCAGCACATCAATCGTACCTAACACAAAATTCATAGTCTTTACATTCTTCAAACAACAAATCGAACCTCAACCCACAAACCAATCACGAATGCATACAAATTCTCACATATTGACCACATTACACAGATCTGAATAAAATTTCGAAATTTAACAAACGAAATGAAAGATCTAATACAGACCTGAACGTTGAATTTGGACAATAAAGTTATCTAAAACTAGGGTTGAGACTGAAGTTAACCTTATGATCCGACTCCGAAGCGAACACCGGCGAAACGACGAGGAGTACGGCGAAGAGGACGATGAGTGAGAGTGATCGGACGGTGGGCCGCATCGGAATCGCCGGCTATTAACTGGATCTAACTGTGAATGTACGGAGAGGGAAATGGGTCAGCTTCTATAAATTTTTCGATTTGCTAGCTTTCTAGCAAATAAAGTTTTATATTATGTTACTTTGTGAACGAAATAGTAATTACATAAATTAATTACTTTATTTAATCAGCAAAAAAAATTAATAAACAATTAGTATTACTTTAGTTTATTGTTATTTAATTACCTTTAAATTTATAACAAAGGACGTAAGTCGTAAGAAATAAAATTGTTAAATTCACAATATTTTTTATTATTTTCATAATAAAAATGTCTGTATAGCGACGATGAAAACCGTCGTTATAGAATTTATAACGACACTTTTATTGTGAAAATAACATTTTCAGTTATGAATTTAACAATTTTTGTGAGAAAATATGATCATGTGTAATTTTGATAATTTGATATCAAAATTTTTAACTTTTAAATCAGAATTTAGTTGTTGACAAATTTGAAAATGAATAAAATAATGCACTAATATAAAACAATTACTTTTTTTATTTTTACGCATTCTATACATTATGTTAATTGTTATTTGGTGTTTTTATAAGGTATATGTGACGCCCCAAAATAGGTATACATTACCTATTTTGAGTTGTCAATAACATGGTACAGAAACAACTACAACTTTATTAAAAAAACATGAAAACTGTGAGTTTAAATACAAATATTGTCATCTAGACAATATTCACACTCAAATAAATTTTCATTACAATTATTGGTACATCTATATAATAAAACAGAGTGGCTCAAATCCTAAGACTTCAACATCCAACGGCCTCAAATCAATCCCAAGGCTTCAACATCAAACGGTCTCAAATCATTTGGGGCTTCAAGATCCGACGGCCAATAATTTATCTTTCAAAAATTCAAACACACATCCACTCTCTCACTTTCTCACTCTTTCATTTCCCAAAAAACACCATTATTTGAACACACACACTTAAAATGAATTAGTTTTATAAAAAAAAATTAATTAACATTGAAAAAAGTGATACTTTAAAGTTAAAAGTAAATTTTTGTGAAACTTTGAAAGGGAGAGTTTTAACCCTTAATAGAAAATTTAAAGTAAACAAGACAAGAGTGTATAATAAACTCTAAAATGACTGAAAATAAATTCACGAAAGTAGCGTAAATTTTTTTATTATTCTTAAAAATATGCAATTATATTTAAATATAAGGAATTATGAAATTAGTGTAAAGTAACAATTTTCATAACTTAACTTACTATAATGTATGATGTATTCCAATGATGTACGTCTATCACGGTGAATCCAATCTTCCATTATTTCATATTTCGTATTCCATATTCCATATTCTATAGCCTTCCTAAGTTAGACGGACGGATAGATAGAACAAGTCACTCGAATTTTAAATTTGATTATAATTTTTTATTTTAATATTACAACGTAGGGTAAAATTCTTAACCTTTTTAGTGTATCGCATTATCATTATTAAATTTTTAACTAAAAAATATTATTTAAATTTTATCTTTAATTTTAAAATTAAAATTAAAAATGAAGAAAATTTTTTGCCAAACTACAACCAACTTTACACTACACAATTTATTAAATTTCAATGTTAATATAAAAAATTTGTGTGTTTATTTTCTACACTAATTTATTTCTAACAAGTAATAATTAATTATTATTATTATAATAATAATTCAAATATCTTTGATATAATTATACCAATTGCCTGAATGCACTTTATTATATGTATTTAATCAGAAATACCAATTGAAACTTTGGACATGTTTGGTAGCTGAGAAAGTAGAATAAACTAGCAGAAATTTGATTGAAAAGTTTTGAGTCCTTTCTTTTCCCCTTTTTAGTGGTTATTGTTTTTTGTTCAATTTTCTTATTTTGATAAATGGATTTATGGGTGTTCTTTATTTTTAAAACAATAAATAGAACTATATTGATTGTTGGGTGTAGTCATTATGTTGATTCTGACTTCCCAATAAAGAATGAAAGAAACAAAATCATAGTTTAGAGTCAAAAGGCTATGTTATGCCTCATTGGGTGAATGTTTGTCTTCTCTGGTGTCTCAAGGCATGAAACAAATTTAAGCATTTCTATATTGTTATTACTTTTATTGCTCATATTCTTAAGCTAACAAAATTTATGTTTGATTGATGGTTCTTATTTTACGGCTACTTCAATTATATCAAGTAATCGACCCAGCTGGAATTTACCCATTTTTTAAAATTTGTTTGAATACATGTGATTTGAAATTGTAAATTCTTGTTGTTTTCCATCTTCTGTATTTTTTGATCTGGGTTGGAGGAGAACAATTGTTTTTAAAAAAATTTGGCTTGAGATTATATGCTTTTATTGACATGTCCCTGTTGGAGCCCTTGTCATTTTGCCTAGATGGTCAAAGTAAGACTATAAATAAGTTTATGTTCCCCCATCTTATTTCCTATTTCCTATTTCCCATTTCCCTTATTTGGAAAAGTTTTTTTGTGGGTGACCTCATCTATTGACCTCACTGTGTGCTCTTGTGCCTTCCTTTTTGGCATGGATAGATGTGTTTTTTCTTTGGCTGTTTTAAAAAGTTTTGTTTTTGCATGTCCTTTTATAATTGTTTACCATTATTTGATTGATCTAATGAAGGAAGCTACATGGGTCATCCATATATCTATGGATAAAAATTCATAAAGATTTGATCCTGCAAGCAAGTTGTAAAATTGACCATATAACTTAACCATTAGTCATTCGTCACCTTATTTGTTTGACCTCTCCCTCTCTCTTATTTGTCTTGGTTCTTCATTTTTAAACTTCGTTGCTGAGATAATTTTAAATTTATATAATGACCTGCAATCAGTTTTTGTATCAAGTTACGGCTCTGCAAAACTGTATACCAATCTATGTGCGACAACAAAAAATATTGTTATAACAAGCAAACAATAATTTTTAATTGTCAAGTTACTATTTAAAAAGTTACAATCAATCAAAAAGGCTTATAAATAATAAAAAATAAATCTTGAAATATAGTTAAACTTAGTTTAAATTTATGAGAATTTGAATATTAAAGTTCGATATTATTTATTTATTCATTGAAATTTGTCTTCATAAGAATTTTCATTTAAATATTTTGTAGAGTATGTATGAAAAGTGCGGGTGTGTTAAGAATTAATTTAGGCTTTTAATTTAGTGTGTGTCCATATTCAATGCTTCATTTTTTTGTGTTCATGATTTTTTTTTGAATTATACAGTGCCTTCAGGCACGGGTTATCGCTAGTTATTTTATAAAAATGGTGAGTACTACTAAAATAACTTTCTAGAATCATCATTTCACACCCCGACTAGAACTCGCTACATTCTCGTCTCCTGATAATAAAAATGAAACAAAAAGAAAAATGGTGAGTTCAACTAGTCCAGTAAAGAATATTATAACTAATATAATATAGAACAACAATAGACAACAAGTTTTAGATCTACTTTTATCAATGAATTTAAAAGTTAATCATCAATATTTTATCCCTGTAACATCAATCAATATTCATCTTGAATCAAATATTCATCTTTGCACTACAGGCCAAAGATATTCATCAGTGTGTCATGTTCATCTCAAAACATGTACATCTTTGCACTACAGGCCAAAGATATTTATCAAAAATTCATTCATCTTTGCACTACATGTCAAAGATATTTACTAATACCATCATTTAAGACTGAGGATGATGAAAAATAATTTAAAGAAAACGAATCCACTGAAACAAAAAAATAAATATTAAGGATTCGTACTTTAAACAGTCCAAGTTCAAAAATACATCATTAATAAGCATAGTGAAGTAAAATTCAAGAATGATCAAAACATGGATACAATCAAAGCTAGTATCCATAATAGATATTTTGAATAAAAAACAAAAATTTAATTTTTCTGTGAATAGTGCTGTATTCGTGAATTGTACCGTATACGTGAATAGTGTCGTATACGTGAATAGTAACCCCGACACTAAAAGACAAGAATTTCACAAGAAAAATACTATCAATATTTCGACATAATGATATTGGAAGAAATAATATCATTTAAAAAAAAGATAATATCACTTACCTTGAAAAGACTATACTTCTAGCTGGAATACCGGATATAGTGTTGAAGGGAACTTGCACCGTATAGCAACACTCAAAGTATCAAAATACTCACAAGAATACGCTCGATAATATAGAGAGAGAGAGGGGGAGAGGAAATTTCAGTTTCTGGTGTGATTTTTAATTCAAACCTAAGCACCCTATTTATAGAAAAATGCTTATAACACCAAAGCAAAAAATTTAATAAAATAATAATATATTTATAAAATTTTCCTTAGCCTACCTTGGCCATCTGAATTAAGCCACCAAATAATGACAAAAACAAAAAAAACATTTTTGTTATTAAAAATATTTAAAATTTTCAAAAATCAATTATTTCAAAACTACGGAACTTTAATAATTCATAATAAATAGTCTTTTTATCAAAAAAATTTGAACCACATGTCTTTTTTATAGGAAATTCCATTCTCTACAACTTTGTAAATTTAAGTTTTTCCAAATTCCAAACAGAAGTTGGCCGAAATCCACAAACGGACAATTTTACGGGCTATAAACCAATTTCAGTCAAGAAATGGGGTCCACCGACATGTTTAACATGTTTTAAGCATTAATTGTAACAAAAATACTTCTCTTCCTCATATACTCATATATCCAACATTCATTATAAAAATATCACCATTATTATATTATTAAAATATAATAATATATTTAAATGAATTATTTATCAGAAAAGATAAAATAACAATTTTTCAACAATTGTCACATTAAAAATTTTCTCCGTCTATATCCACATAAAATGAATATTTTTCTTATCATATAAATTAATAATTAATTATTTATAAATAATTTACAGAATCACAATACTGACAACCAGACAGTTCTCAGAAAAGAGAGGGTTTTCCAATAAGAATTTCTCCTTATTGGCGCGCAATTAGGTGACCAAACATCTCCTTAGACAGAACTTTATAGACATTGCCAATAATGTTATCTAATAATATTATTCAAATAATATGAATTATTGATCTGATAATAAAAATATTGTGTAGTGACAATTATTGAAACAACAATAATATAAAATATCAATATAGGAATTATTGAATCAATAAAATAAAATATTAAATAGTAACTACTGTAACAATTATTGAGTAATGCCTTCCTGCGTAAGAATCAATAATTGGTGCAATACTGTGTGCTACTGTGTTTTAACCACCGGGTATTTCAACAGTATTAACGGTAACAACTACGCCGTTATTTATAAACAACTTATACTTGTCGTTTTTTTATCCAATCGCTTTCAGTTATGGGGTCCACACAAGGCTGCGTCCGTCGTACGAATATTCTCCGACAGTAAGAATATCCCACGACCAAACGAATATTCTCCGATAAAAATGAATATTTTTTAACAACTTACATATTTAAAATATTTACGCATTTTACCCATAACTAACCACATTGATCAAATCAACCCTTACTATTTTAAAATAATAAATAGAGGAAATTTGATTTTATTTATAATAAGTTGGGGTCTTACAACTTCATCTCCTTATAAAATTTCGTCCTCGAATACGTACCTGATGTTTCAAAAAGGTGAGGATACCTCACTTTCATTTCCATTTCCAACTCCCAGGTTATTTCCTCCATAGCATGATTTCTCCACAAAACTTTAACTTATGGTATGACCTTTGTACGTAAGACATGTTCCTTCCTATCCAAGATCTTGACAAGTACATCCTCGTACGTTAAGTCTTCGGCTATCTCATCCGGTTCCAACTCAATAACGTGGTTCGGGTCTTTCACATATTTACGAAGCACAGATATATGAAAAACATTATGAACACGAGACATACTTGAAGGTAACGCAAGTTTATAGGCTACATTTCCTACACGGTTAATAATCTGAAATGGACCAACAAATCGTGGATTGAGCTTTCCTCTCTTCCCGAATCTTGTAACTCCCTTCCATGGGGCAACACGCAACAATACATGATCCCCAATACTAAATTCTACGTCCTTTCGATGAAGATCCGCATAACTCTTTTGTTGATCTTGAGCGGTTTGTATACGTTGTCGAATCTTTTGTATCTTTTCCGTAGTCATACGTACCAACTCGGGTCCCAACAATGTTGCTTCACCCACCTCATCCCAATATATTGGAGAGCGACACTTTCGTCCATACAATACTTCGAATGGAGCCACACCTAAACTTGCCTTATAACTGTTGTTGTAGGAGAATTCCACCAATGGTAAATACTTATCACAACTCCCTTTGAAATCTAGGACACAGAGTCTTAATAGATCTTCAAGAGTTTAAATAGTCCTCTCTGATTGTCCGTCCGTTTGAGGATGGTATGCTGAACTGAATCGTAAATTCGTGCCCATAGCTTTTTGCAAGCTAACCCAAAATCGTGAAGTGAATCTTGGGTCACGATCCGAAACTATGGATACCGGCATACCATGCAATCTTACAATCTCATTTACATACATATGAGCAAGACGTTCAAAGGAATAAGTGTGACGCCCCCAAAATAGGTCCATTCCATCCAACCCATTTTCAGTCGTCAACAACATGGTACAGAAACAACTACAACTTTATTAATACAACCATAAAACTGTGAGTTTAAATACAAATATTATCTTCTAGATAATATCTATACCCAAATAAATCCTCATCACATTTATTGATACATTATTTTACAAAAATAGTGAGGACTAATAAACAACTCTCTCTAGAACCTTCATTCCATACCCCGATTCGTACTCGCTACATTCTCGCCTCCTGAGAAGAAAAATGGAACAAAAAGGAAAAGGGTGAGCTCAACTAGCCCAGTAAAGAATATTATGACTAAGATAATATAAAACAAATTATCGTTAGTCTTCAACGGGGAAAAATCTAATAGAATACAATAGACAACAAGTTTTAAATCAATATTCACAGCGGAAATAATAATTCATTATAAGAGTTAAGTAGATAATGCAAACTACTATCTTCTATATATGAATTTAAAAATTCACCGTCTATCTTTTATCCCTGTAATATCAATCAATATATATATGGAATCAAATATTCATCTTCACACTACAGGCCAAAGATATTCACCAGTTGGTCATGTTCATCTAAACACCTGTTCAATTTTGCACTACTGGCCAAAGATATTCATCAGTTGGTCATGTTCATCTAAACACCTGTTCATCTTTGCACTACGAGCTAAAGATATTCAACAAAAATCATTCATCTTTGCACTACAGACCAAAGATATTCAGTTATATCATCATTTAGGACTGAGGATGACGAAAAATATTTTAAAGAAAATGAATCCAGTGAAACAAAAGAACAAATATTAAGGATTTATACTTTACACAATCCAAGTTCAAAAATAATTCATAAATAATCAGAGTGGAGTAAAATTCAAGAATAAAGACTAAAACATAGATCCAATCAAAGATAGAAAATATAACAGACAATCTTAGACATTGAAAAGAAAATTTAATTTTTTTGTGAATAGTGTCGTATTCGTGAATAGTGCCGTATACGTGAATAGTAACTCCGACACCAAACGATAGAAATTTCATAAAAAATATCATCATGCTTCGTGAATAGTACTCGTGAATAGTAACTCATAAATAGTAACTCGTGAATAGTAACTCATAAATAGTAACTCCGACATGAAAAAAGTTCCAAATTTGATAAAAAGTTCCAACCAATATTCCGGATAATGAAATTGAAGAAATAATATCATTTGAGAAGAAAATAGCATCCCTTACCTCGAAAGACAGTACTTTTAGTTGAAACATCAGATATAGGCTATGACTTGAACTTGCACCGTATAGCAATACTCAAAGTATACTCAAAATACTCACAAGAATACGCTCGATATTATAGAGAGAAAAAACTTCAGTTTCTCGTGTGATTTTTAATTCTAACCTAAGCACCTTATTTATAGAAAAATGCTTAGAACTCCAAAGTAGAAAATTTAATAAATTAATATTATTTATTTTTTCTACATCTTCCTACACATCAAGCATCTGAATTCAGCAACTTGACATGTGTTAAAGATGCCCACCAAACACAAAAAACGTTTTTCTTATTTAAATTATTTTAAACTTCCAAAAATTAATTATTTCGGAGTTTCAGAACTTTAATAATTAATAATAAATAACCCTTTTATCAGAAAAATTCGAAACTCACGACTTTCCATAGAAAATTCCATTATCTACAACTCTACAGAAGGAAGTTTTTTCAAATTCCAAACATAAATCGACCAAAATCCATAAACGGTCGATTTTATATGCTATAATCAAATTTCAGTCAAAAAATGGGGTCCACCGACACACAAAACATGTGTTAAACAATTTTTGCAACAAAAATACTCTTCCTCCTCATATATTCATATATCACATATTCATTGTAAAATATATCATCATTATTATATTATAATAATATAATAAAATATTATTTTATCAGAAAAGATAAAATATCGATTTTCAACAATTGTCGATTTTAGAAATGAGTTTTGTACCGGGTTCAAAGTCGATACAAAATTTAATATCAGGCTTTGGGAGTAAGCCAAGAAATTCTTCAGAAAATACGTCAGGAAAAATCAATAACAACAAGAATATTATTCAAATCTGACGTGTCTTTATTCAAATCTATAACATGGACTAAGAAAACTTGACATCCGTAATAAACGAATGACCTCATGGCTTGATATGAAAATGTTTGACTACAATGGTTTGATTGCTTGAATTCGAATAACAGGTTGTTTAGGAATATGAAAACTAACAACGTTACGAAAGTAATCAATTTTGGCATGATGAGTAGTTAACCTTAAAATCACATCAAAAGCAAATATCTCTATAGAAATAAGGTTAACAAATAATGTGATAGTGTCAACCTGAATCAAGCAAGATTTCTAAACAACGGATGTAATGAAAGTTTCTCCTAACGGAGTCTCCATAAATAGGTCAAAGTCTAATTTCTCCGTAGTCAAGTTCAAACGTTGAGCGCAAGCAAGAGAGATAAAAGAATGGGTAGAACCGGTATCTAGTAAGGTATAAACTTCGCAAGAATTTATAATTAACTAACCCGTGCTAACTTCGTTCGGGTTCCTCACATTTTGACCGGTCACGACAAACGCTCTTCCAGGAACCATTGACTTTGACTTTTCTGGGACATCCTTTTGAGTCACCATTCCCGCTGGACTGGGTTTCGATACCGTACAATCTCGAGCGATATGTCCTTCTTTTCCACAATTATAGCATACCTTAAACTGTTGTGGGCAGTTTGGGCTGATATGTCCCTCTTTCCCGCATTTGTAACATACGACCGGTGGTCTTTCTCCTCCCTTGAAACCAGTTGCTACTGGCGCTGACGTCTTCACATGGTCGTTGTTGAATCTCCTTTTTTTAAAATCTCCTCCCGACTCGCTTCTTCTATTTTCATGGCCACGATTACCACCAGAGTGGTTACCGCCTTTGTCCGTATTCTTCTTTCTCTGATGGTTATCGTTATTCTGATGACTGCTATCTTCGGTATGATCCTGGTTATGGTCCCTCGGTTGAACGTACTCGTTATTTTGCTCTAACAACTGAGCCCTGTTGACAACATCTGAATAGAGAGAAAATTTATGAGAAATGAGATACTGACGTATGCCGGGTTTCAAACCTCTCAGAAACATCCGCGTCATACGTTCCTCATTCTCCACCAAATGAGGTGCAAACCTGGATAACTCAGCGA
Organism: Panax japonicus; assembly: GCA_020205505.1. Taxonomy (NCBI): domain Eukaryota; kingdom Viridiplantae; phylum Streptophyta; class Magnoliopsida; order Apiales; family Araliaceae; genus Panax; species Panax japonicus. The sequence continues at coordinate 52,494,311 of CM035106.1, forward strand.
ACTTCGTCTCGTACTAAGACACCGTCATGTTATTCTGCTCCAGTCTAATAAACTCCACTTCTTTCATATGACGAATACTTTCAGGGAAGTACTTGTCATTGAACTATTTCTGAAACGTCTCCCATGACATGCTGAGTGCAGCTGGATGGGTACGCTTCACAGATTTCCACCAGTAATCTGCCTCGCCACGGAACATAAAAGTAGCGAATGGAACTTTCTGTTCATCCGTGCATCCCAAGACATCAAATATCTTGGTAATTTGTTTGACCCACGTCTCCGCCTTAATCGGATCCGGCTTTCCCCAGAATTCTGGTGGTCCCAACTCTTTGAACTGCTTGGCTGCGACAAGCCGCGCGTTGCTATCATTTCTACCTGTATTCTGTACACGAGTCTCCCTCGTCTGGTTTTGCATGAACTGCAAAAAGCTCCTAAACATCCCATCGTTCATCGTCTGCTCATTGGTGTTGTTTACAGGAGGTACATTGCCAGCCTATTGCATGTTCTCCTCGTTGGTGAGTACAGGCGTCTCCATGGTCTCATTTCCACTGTTAATATTCTCAGTCGACATTCTCAAATACTGTCATAAAATAAGGGTTAATTAAATAAATCAATATATCACCTAATATCCCTATATACTGACCAACTAACAAATAAGCTTAGGTAGGACACACTAGCGAAGGTTTTACTCGTCTCTCCCCTCCTAGTTTTATTCCCCGGTCTCCGCCAGAGATCATATCCCTAAGCTCTGATACCAACTGTGACGCCCCCAAAATAGGTCCATTCCATCCAACTCATTCTGAGTCGCCAAATACATGGTACAGAAACAACTACAACTTTATGAATACAACATAAAAACTGTGAATTTAAATACAAATATTGTCATCTAGACAATATCCACACGTAAATAAATCTCCATCATAATTATTGATACATTATTTTACAAAAATGGTGAGGACTACTAAACAACTCTCTCTAGAACCTTCATTCCATACCCCGACTAGTACTCGCTACATTCTCGCCTCCTGAGAAAAAAAATGGAACAAAAAGGAAAAAGGGTGAGCACAACTAGACCAGTAAAGAATATTATGACTAAGATAATATATAACAAATTATCGTTAGTCTTCAACAGGGAAAAATCTAATAGAATACAATAGACCACTAGTTTTAAATCAACAACTGCAGCGGAAACAACAATTCATTAGAAGAGTTAAATAGAGAATGCAAACTACTATCTTCTATATATGAATTTAAAAGTTTATCGTCGATATTTTATCCCTGTAACATCAATCAACATATATCTGGAATCAAATATTCATCTTTGCACTACAGGCCAAAGATATTTATTAGTTGATCATGTTCATCTAAACACCTGTTCATCTTTGCACTACGGGCCAAAGATATTAATCAGTCGGTCATGTTCATCTCAACACCTGTTCATCTTTGCACTACGGGTCAAAGATATTCATCAAGAAATCATTCATCTTTGCACTACAGGCCAAAGATATTCAGTTATATCATCATTTAGGACTGAAGATGATGAAAAATATTTTAAAAAAAAGAATCCAGTGAAGCAAAAGAACAAATATTAAGGATTCGTACTTTAAACAATTCTCATTCAAAAATACTTCATAAATAACCAGAGTGGAGTAAAATTCAAGAATGATCAAAACATGGATACAATCAAAACTAGTATTCAAAATAGATATATTGGACGAAAAGACGAAATTTTATTTTTCGGTGAATAGTACCGTATTCGTGAATAGTGTCGTATACGTAAATAGTAACTCCGACACTAAAAGATAAAAATTTCACAAAAAACATCATAATGCTTCATGAATATTACTCGTGAATAGTAACTCGTGAATATTAACTCATGAATAGTAACTCATGAATAGTAACTCCGACATAAAAAAGTTTTAAATTTGATAAAAATTTCCAACCAATAATTCGGCATAATGATATTAAAGAAATAATATCATTTTCGAATAAAATAACATCCCTTACCTCGAAAGACAGTACTTCTAGTTGAAACACCGGATATAGGCTATGACTTGAACTTGCACCGTATAGTAATACTCAAAGTATACTCAAAATACTCACAAAAATATGCTCGATAATATAGAGAGAGAAAACTTCAGTTTCTGGTGTGATTTTCAATTCTAACCTAAGCACCCTATTTATAGGAAAATGTTTAAAGCACCAAAACAGAAAATTTAATACAATAATATATTTATAAAATTTGTCTACGCCAACCATTGAGAATTTGAAATCAGCAACCTAACACATGTAAAATGAGGCTCACACATCTAAAAATGTTTTTATTTTATAAAATAATTAAAACTTCCAAAAATCAATTATTTCGGAGCTTCGGAACTTCAGTAATTCACAACAAATAGCCTTTTTGACCGAAAATTCGAATCTCGCGTGTTTTTATAGGAAATTCAATTCTCTACAACTTTGCAGAAGAAAGTTTTTCCAAATTCCAAATGGAAATTGACCGAAATCCATAAGCGGGCGATTTTAGAGGCTATAATCAAATTTCGGTCAATAATTGTGTCCACCAACACACAAAGTATGTGTTAAACATTTAATACCACAAAAATACTCTTCCTCCTCATATACTCACATATTCCACATTCATTATAAAAATATCACCGTTAATATATTATTAAAATAATATATTTAAATGAATTATTTTATCAGAAAAATATAAAATATTAATTTTCAACAATTGTCACATTAAAAATTTTCTCCATCTATATCCACATAAAATCAATATTTTCCTCATCGTATAAATCAATAATTAATTATTCACAAATAATATTACAGAATCACAATATTGACAACCAGGCAGTTCCTAGGAAAGAGGGGGCTTTCCAATAAGAATTTCTCCTTACTGGCGCACAATTAGGTGACCAAACCTCTCCTTAGACAGAACTTTCTAGACATTGCCAATAATATTATCTAATAATATTATTCAGATAATATGAATTATTGCTTCGATAATGAAAAATACTGTGTAATAACAATTATTGAACAACGGTAATAATAAATATCAACACAGCAATTATTGAATCAATAAAATAAAATACTGAACAATAATTACTGTAACAATTATTGAGTAGTGCCTTCTTACGTAAGAATCAATAATTGGCGCAATACCATGTGCTACTATGCAACAACGCGTATTACTGTATTTTAACCACCGGGTATTCCAACAGTGTTAACGGTAACAACTACGCCGTTATTTTTAAACAACTTATATTTGTCGTTTTTTACATCCAATCGCTTTCCGTTATGGGGCCCACAAAAGACTGCACCGTCGTACGAATATTCCCCGACAGCAAGAATATTCCACGACCAAACGAATATTCCCCGACAACAATGAATATTTTATAACCATTTGCTTATTTTGAAATATTTGCGTATTTTACCCATAACTATCCACATTAATCAAATCAACCCTTACTATTTCAAAATAATAAATAGAGAAAATTAAATTTCATTAATAATAAGTTGGGGTCTTACAGGTAGACCGGTAAGTTTTTCAGGAAACACGTCAGGAAATTTACTAACAACATGAATATTATTCAATTCTGACGTGTCTTTATTCAAATCCATAACATGGGCTAAGAAAGCTTGACATCTGTTTTTCAATAAACGAATAACTTTATGACTAGATATGACAGTGATTGATTTTAATGGTTTAGTTGCTTGAATTCGTACAACAGGTTGGTTAGGAATATGAAAACTAACAACCTTACGAAAACAATCAATTTTGGCATGATGAGTAGTTAACCAATCAATCCCTAAAATCACATCAAAAGCAAGTATCTTTAAAGAGATAAGGTCAACAGGTAATGTGATGGCGCCAACTTGGATCAAACAAGATTTATAAATAGTGGATGTGATGAAAGTTTCTCCTAACGGAGTCTCCACAGATAAATCAAAGTCTAATTTCTCCGGAGTTAAGTTTAAACGTTGAGCACAAGCAGGAGAGATAAGTGAATAGGTAGCACCGGTATCAAGTAAGGTATAAACTTCGCAAGAATTTATGATTAGCTTACTCGTGATCACCTCGTTTGGGTTCCTCGCATTTTGACTAGTCACGACAAACGCTCTTCTAGGAACCGTTGACTTTGACTTTTCTGGGACAGCCTTTTGAGTCACCGTCCCCGCTGGACTTGGTTTCGCTACCGTACAATCTCGAGCGATATGTCCTTCCTTTCCACAATTATAACATACATTGAACTGTTGTGGGCAGCTTAGGCTGATATGTCCCTCTTTTCCACATTTATAGCATACGACCGGTGGTCGTTCTCCTCTTTTAGAACCAGCTGCTGGTGTTGATGTCTTCACATGGTCATTTTTGAATCTCCTATTTTTAAAATCTCCTCCCGACTCACTTCTTCTATTCTCATGGCCATGATTACCACCAGAGTGGTTACCGCCTTTGTCCATATTCTTCTTTCTCTACTGGTTATCGTTGTTCTAATGACTGCTGTCACCAGTATGATCCTGGTTATGGTCCCTCGGTTGAATGTACTCGTTATCTCGCTCTAACAATTGAGCCATTTTGACAACATCTGAATAGAGAAAAAATTTATGAGAAATGAGATACTGACGTATATCGGGTTTCAAACCTCTCAGAAACATCCGCATCATACATTTCTCATTCTCCACCAAATGAGGTGCAAACCTGGATAACTCTACAAACTTTGTCTCGTACTGGGACACCGTCATGTTATTTTATTCAAGTCTAATGAACTCCACTTCCTTCATATGACAAATACTTTCAGGAAAGTACTTGTCATTGAAAAGTTTCTGAAACGTCTCCCAAGACATGCTGACTGCGGCTGGATGGGTACGCTTCACAGATTCCCACCAGTAATCTGTCTCATTACGAAACATAAAGGTGGCGAATGGAACCTTCTGTTCTTCAGTGCATCCCAAGACATCGAATATCTTGGTGATTTGTTTGATCCACATTTCTGCCTTAATCGGATCCGGCTTTCCCCAGAATTCTGTTGGTCCCAACTCTTTGAACTGCTTGGCTGTGACAAACCGTGTGTTGTTATCATTTCCACCTGTATTTTGTACACGAGTCTCCCTCGTCTGATTTTGCATGAACTACAAAAAGTTTCTAAACATCCCGTCGTTCATCATCTGCTCAGTGATGTTGTTCACAGGAGGAACATTGTCAGCCTGTTGCACGTTCTCCTCATTGGTGAGTAAAGGTGTCTCCACGGTCTCATTTACTCCAATGTTAACATTCTCAGTCGACATTCTCAAATACTGCCATAAAACAAGGGTTAATTAAGAAATTAAACATATCACATAATATTCCTATATACTGACCAACTAACAAATAAGCTTAGGTAGGACACACTAGCGAAGGATTTAATCGTCTCTTCCTCCTAGTTCTATTCCCCAATCTCCGCCAGAAATCATATTCCTAAGCTCTGATACCAACTGTGATGCCCCCAAAATAGGTATACATCACCCATTTTGAGTCGTCAATAACATGGTACAGAAACAACTACAACTTTATTAATACAACATGAAAACTGTGAGTTTAAATATAAATATTGTCGTCTAGACAATATTCACACCCAAATAAGTCCTCATTATAATTATTGGTACATTATTTTACAAAAATGGTGAGAACTACTAAAACAACTTTCTAGAATCATCATTCCACAGCCCGACTAGAACTCGCAACATTCTCGCCTCCTGAGAAGAAAAATGGAACAAAAAGGAAAAGGGTGAGCTCAACTAGCCTAGTAAAGAATATTATGACTAAGATAATGTAGAACAAATTATCGTTAGTCTTCAACAGGGAAAAATATGATAAAATACAATACACAATAAGTTTCAGATCAATATTCGCAGCGAAAATAATAATTCATAGAAGAGTTACGTAGAGAATGAAATCTACTTTTATCTATGAATTTAAAAGTTCATCATCAATATTTTATTCCTGTAACATCAATCAATATTCATCTTGAATTAAATATTTATCTTTGCACTACAAGCCAAAGATATTCATCAGTCGATCATGTTCATCTCAACACCTGTACAACTTTGCACTACATGCCAAAGATATTCAGTAATACCATCATTTAGGACTGAGGATGATGAAAAATATTTTAAAGAAAATGAATCCATTGAAACAAAAGAGCAAATATTAAGGATTCGTACTTTAAACAGTCCAAGTTCAAAATTACTTCATTAATAATCATAGTAAAGTAAAATTCAAGAATGATCAAAACATGGATACAATCAAAACTAGTATCCATAATAGATATTTTGAACAAAAAACGAAAATTTAATTTTTCTGTGAATAGTGCCGTATTCGTGAATAGTACTGTATACGTGAATAGTACCGTATATGTGAATAGTACCCTCGACACTAAAAGGCAAGAATTTCACAAGAAAAATAATATCAATATTTCGGCATAATGATATTAGAAAAAATAATATCATTTAAAAAAAAAATTAATATCCCTTACCTTGAAAAGCCTGTACTTCTAGCTGGAATACCGGATATAGTGCTGAAGGGAACTTGCACCGTATAAAAATACTCAAAGTATCAAAATACTTACAAGAATACGCTCGATAATATAGAGAGAGAAAGGGAAAGAAAACTTCAGTTTCTGGTGTGATTTTTAATTCTAACATAAGCACCCTATTTATAGAAAAATGCTTAGAATACCAAAGCAGAAAATTTAATAAAATATTAATATATTTATAAAATTTTCCTTAGCCTACCTTGACCATCTGAATTCATCCACCAAATAATGACAAAAATAAAAAAATATTTTTGTTATTAAAAATAATTAAAACTTTCAAAAATCAATTATTTCGGAACTACGGAACTTCAATAATTCATAATAAATAGCCCTTTTATCAGAAAAATTCGAACAACATGTCCTTTTCATAGGAAATTCCATTCTCTACAACTTTGTATGTTTAAATTTTTCCAAATTCCAAGCTGAAGTTGACTGAAATCCACAAACGGACGATTTTACGGGCTATAAACCAATTTCAGTCAAGAAATGGGATCCACCGACATGTTTAACATGTTTTAAACATTAATTGTAATAAAAATACCCTTCCTCCTCATATACTCACATATCTCACATTCATTGTAAAAATATCACCATTATTATATTATTAAAATATAATAATATATTTAAATGAATTATTTATCAAAAAAGATAAAATAACAATTTTTTAACAATTGTCACATTAAAAATTTTCTCCATCTATATTCACATAAAATGAATATTTTTCTTATCATATAAATCAATAATTAATTATTCACAAATAATATTATAGAATCACAATACTGACAACCAGGCAGTTCACAGGAAAGAGGGGGCTTTCCAATAAGAATTTCTTCTTACTAGCGCACAATTAGGTGACTAAACCTCTTATTAGACAGAACTTTTTACACATTGCCAATAATGTTATCTAATAATATTATTCAAATAATATAAATTATTGATCTGATAATGAAAATACTGTGTAGTGACAATTATTGAAACAACAATAATATAAAATATCAATGTAGCAATTATTGAATCAATAAAATAAAATATTGAACAGTAACTATTATAACAATTATTGAGTAATATCTTCCTACGTAAGAATTAATAATTGGTGCAATATCTTGTGCTACTGTGTTTTAACCTCCGGATATTCCAAGAGTTGTAACGGTAACAACTACGCCGTTATTTATAAACAACTTATACTTGTTGTTTTCTTCATCCAATCGATTTCCGTTATGAGGTCCACACAAGGCTGCGCCGTCGTACGAATATTCTCCGACGGTAAGAATATTCAACGACCAAACGAATATTCTCCGATTTTATAACCACTTGCATATTTGAAATATTTGCGTATTTTACCCATAACTAACCACATTAATCAAATCAACCTTTACTATTTCAAAATAATAAATAGAGGAAATTTGATTTTATTTATAATACGTTGGGGTCTTACAGTATATGTGATTCTTCTCTATTTGTAATACGATATATATTGCGTATTGTCAACGATTTCTACATAAGATGGTGAGATGATATCTTGAGCAGCTACGTATCGAGGACCTTTAATACAAATAAACGCGTCGCAAGTTCCATATAGATTATTTCTCAATATAGTTCATTTCAAATTCATTAAAATTTTGTTTCGGAAGTTGTTACTATTAAATGTTTAGTATCAGATTCACAATAATTAAGGAATAATAGAGTGACAACACAATAATTTCCACAATTATTAGAAAAATATTTTATCAAAGATTCAATTAAAAGATAAATATAAATATAATATTTTATCGTATGCAATTGTTCACAAATCACTTCTAGATACCTACAAGGTATATTTATAATTCGAATATCAAAATTAGTATTATTGTTAAAATTCAAAATTTGTTTGGAGGTTAGTGAATAAATTACTAAATTTATTTACCCCACAATATATTTCTTATGTTATGTTTGGATTAAAAGAATAAAATAAAATAAAAAATATAATAATTTATTCTATTTTTGAATTAATTATTACTCCCTCTGTCCCAAATTAACTGCTCAATTTTGACTTTTTAAGTCAAATTGACTATTTTTAGAATTAATAATTAAGCATATATAATTATATTTTTAAAATTATAAAAATTAGGATTAGTAATAAATTGTATATACTTTCTTTTGGTTATAATCTCTTCACCTATATTTTAGCAAAAATAGTAAAAAAAATTAGTTTTAAAAATGGTCAATTTAACTTTAAAAAGTCAAAACTGAGCAATTAATTTAGGACGGAGGGAGTATATTTTAATCGCAATCAAACATAATTCCTCGGATCCAAACGTACATCCACTCACGCCAACTATTGGTCGAAATTTGGTCAAATTAAACCCTTTGAACTCAATCTGAAATCCTATTTCATAATTTATAGTCATAAGTTAGTGAGCAGTCAATATCACCTATCACATTTTATACATATAAGAACACCCTCCATGCATATCCACTTTCAACACTTTTGCAACAAATTATCGATGTAACATCCTAATTCTATATCAAAATTATTAAAAAAATGAACTTTGTAAGTATGCGGTGGACTAAAATAACTTAAAAAATATTATTGTGCTAATGATTTAAGATTTGACCTGGATAAATTTTTATAATTTTATACAATTATTTATATTTTTAAAACCACTATCAAATAGCTTAAGTGCTTAACGCTTTGTTTATGAGTTTTAAAATGTACAGAAAAGAAATGAAATGAACATAAAATTTAAATTTTCTTTCCAATTCTTATGTTTCTGAATTTTTTAATAAACGAAAAAGAAAAAAAATGAATAAAAAATTTGGCCACTTTTCCAACCAAAGTTTTCCGCCAAAATTGGCCAGATTTAAATAATATATATATGTATGTTATTTTTAATTTATTAAACTAAGAAAACTAATAATCAAATTTAGATTAAAATTATTAAAATAGACCTCATCAGAATTTAATAATGTTTATTGCGGTTGTTGATCGCCTTCTCCGGATATTGAAATAATGCACGACACATAGTGGCCACAAAAAAATTATTTACCCATTTGACAAGTTGCACTACAAATATCATTTCTTATAGAAAAATTATATATATATATATAAAATGTTTACGTTGATTTTTTTAATTAAGTATTAATGATAATTTTTTTAAGAGATATATAATAAATGAGATTTTTTTATAATTTATACTACTAATTATATATATTAATAAATTTCGTAATTATAATTCGACATAAAATTATCGCAATACATTACCGGACGTTTTCCCATAATTTTATCACGACTTTAACATTTGAGCTAATTTTATAGGAAATTAATATTTTTATAATTGAAATTGTTAATTCTACAAAATATTTTGAGGATGAATTTTATTTATTATTTATGGGAGGAAGAATTTAAGAAACTATCAAATTTATTCGAAGAAATAAGGAGTTCTTGCCAATCCTGAGCTAGCACAGTAGGTGATACTCTTTCGGTTCCTAATTATTTGACGTTTTAGAGTTTTTTATTTGTCCTTAATTATTTGATATTTGTTCAAATTTAAAAGAATTAATGATAATTTTTTCAAAAGTATCCCTCATTAAACTCTTTCTCCCTTCTTATCCTAACAAAATTCTACTTATCTCAATAAAAGATTTAAGGATATTATAGATAATTGAGTACTATATTTAATGCTTTTTAATTATTATTTTAATTTTTATATTTATTTTTAAAACGATAAATAATTAGGGAGAAAATAGTATGCTATAATAGTGTTGGTCTTGGTTGGACTTTGCCAAACTTCCATTTTACCATAATTGGGCCATTAAAAATCTTATCCATAATTATTGCAGCAGCAGTACGATACTACTAGTATTTCCCTTTTTCTCTCCCTTTCCGTGTCTCTGCATATTCTAGTATATTTCTCTATCTAAAAGCATGTATCTATAGCTCATCTGAGTCTTCGGGAATATTTTCATTCTCTTACACTCCTTTTAGCTGTCTGTCATTATTCTTCACTTTCTTTCCAAATCACACACCATCTTTCTCGACTAATTGGATCATTTGCCCTTTTTGATTTTTATATTTTTAAACCCTAATTACCAAAACACCTAAGATCCAATATTTGAGCTCTGATTTTCAGTTTTGGGCCTGATTGGGTGAGACCCAGTTCTGATTTTGCTCAAAGGATATGAACTGTAGCTGAATTGTTGAAGATTTGAAGTTTAATAAGTTAGGGAAAGGGAGAGGGGAAATGGAGAAGTACGAGCTAGTGAAGGATATTGGGTCTGGGAATTTCGGTGTGGCTAGGCTTATGAGGAATAAGGCTACTAAAGAGCTAGTTGCTATGAAGTATATTGAAAGAGGACTCAAGGTTTGTACAGCTTTTTCACATTTGAATTTCGATTATTATAGTAGATAATTTTTGCGGTCTGTATTTTATTTTTATTTTATTACTTGGGTTTTTAGTTTATATGTTGAGCACTAGGTGGTTATTTTACGTGTTTGAATTTGTCAAACCATTTAATCAATTTACTTCGGTTTTAATGATTATAATAATATATGTTGTTTACATGGAGGTATATAATTGAAAGATGACACAAAGATTGATGATTTTCACATTTAAATTTGTTTGATCACTTGAATTAATTCAATTATCACTACATATTATTGACATTTCCTTTTATTTTGTATTTTATACGAATAGGTATGTATGTATCATGTACATATGCATGCATGTTTATCAACTTCTATCAAAAGATTCAATTGTCATGCTTTTTTTTTGCTTAGCTTCAATCTTGAATTTGGCCTCAATTTCGTGTTCTTCAATTTCAGATTGATGAGAATGTTGCACGAGAGATCATAAATCATAGATCTCTCAGGCACCCGAACATAATAAGATTCAAGGAGGTAAGTATCTTTCATTTTCCTGCCTTTTTGTTGATATTATTATCTCATGATTTCATTTTTGTAATGATAAATGGATTTAACTTTCTTTTCTCATTTTAAGCTTGGGTTTTGAATTTACAGTTGGTACTCACTCCCACCCATCTTGCTATTGTCATGGAGTATGCAGCAGGAGGAGAACTCTTTGAGCGCATCTGCAATGCAGGGAGATTCAGTGAGGATGAGGTATCTTAAGTTTTATTGAACATTATGGCGAATTAATTTTCAAAGTTAGAACAGCTAACATGTGGTTTGTAGTTTTAGAATTCTGATTGGCTATTTTCTCCCCCTTAAATTTTCAGGCTAGATACTTCTTTCAGCAGTTAATCTCAGGAGTCAACTACTGTCATTCCATGGTAAAGAGAATACGTAGAGAACTCGTTTATGTGTTTGTGCCTGCTTGTGTACACAAGTGATTGTCATCACATGCATGTATGGGATTGTACAATACAACCTCTATAAATTAATACTCGATAAATTAATAATCTCTCTAAAATAATATTTTTTCCCAACTTGGGCTAATGGGATAAATTAATAATTTTGATAAAATAATAATTTTTAAAAAACCCTTATATAAATATATGGTCCCATCAAAATCATAAATTAATAATTATTTTGAATTACAAATATACGTAGGGTGTAAAATATGATTCATCAAGCCACTGTTCTAAATCTTTATTAGTACATGTAGGGTGATCTCTCTTATACTCGCATAATTCCTTGCGTATTTGATCTGTCATGGTGGATTTATGGACACCTTTTAGATGAGAAACCATTGTTAAGTATGATTTGAAGAATTTTTGTTGGTGTTTATATAGTAGTTCTCTTTATCATCATACATGGAATGTATTAAATTCTAGTACAATGAACTTATATATACAAATTAATTAAACTTAATGTGAATATAATTTTTTTTTTGAAATAAAATGTGAATGTAATTTGAAAAGTGGATACAATTAACATTATTTAATTATTAAAAATAATTAATATCACTTACAATGAATTCTATTATTACATTAATTTAATAAGTATGATACATTGCATCAAAAAAAGTATGATATAAACATCAATAAAATGCAATAATTTTAATGTAATTAAATTTATGTTCACCGAATAGAAAAACACTCTTTAAATTAATAAATTATTAATTTATCGATTAAATAATAACTCTCTAAATTAATAAAAAATTTCATTTCCTAACAATATTAATTTATAGAGGTTCTACTGTACATTGTATAATTTACATAATGGGTAGACACAACAAGTACAAGTTCCAGAGCTTAAATTTTGTTGTGTTATGAATGATTAGTTAGTTATATGGAAGTATGATTCCTTGTATGGGAAATACATTTTACTGATTACTTATCATGTTTGGCAGCAAATATGCCATAGAGACTTGAAGCTGGAGAATACTCTCTTGGATGGAAGCCCTGCACCACGCCTGAAAATATGTGATTTTGGATACTCAAAGGTTAAACTAATTTTTGAAATTTTACACATAATAAAAGGTGAAACTATTGTTTGAAATTTTACATTTAATTTTATTTTGAAAGTCTCTACTTATTGTCACCATTTCTTTCTGTAGTCATCTCTGCTCCATTCGAGACCCAAATCGACTGTTGGCACTCCTGCGTACATTGCTCCAGAGGTTCTTTCTCGCAGAGAATATGATGGCAAGGTAAATTATGTTTCCATGCACTGGATTAATCTTACAAAAGTAAAAAGAAATGTAAATATAAAGATTTCTTGCCATTTGCTCGACCTTTGGTATACTAGAATGATGTCGCACAACTAAGTGGATTATCTAATATTTGTGTTCCTAGTTAGGTGCATTCTTAGGAAGAGCAGGGATTAATTATATAGATTTATCTAACAAAGTGAACCTTTTCTGTTATTTGTGGCGAATTTATTGTATTATACCTGCTCTTTGCAATCATTTGGTTACTTTATGAGTTTCTCGACTATGCGGGTTGCAGCCTGACAAAATATGATTATGGGTTGGTTTTAGTTTTCAAAATATGGTTATGATTCCATTTAAGAACTAAAACCATATTAACCATTTTTAATACGGGTTGTGTGGGTTTGAACTATATGGTTATGGTTCAAAACTATATTAACCATTTTAAGATGTTTTGACTTTTAAACAAAATTTTTGAAAAATAAAATTGTGATCGTCACAATTAAATTAATTAAGTAATAATATGATATAAAAATTATTAATATAAATAATAAAATTCTAAAAACCTATTCTAATAAAATTTTAAATTGAAATTATTAAATCCCTTCCATATTTAAATAATTTTTCAAAATTATTATTAACCCGCTAATAGAAAGGAGTGTGATTGAATAAAATACTTAATAATGATATAACAAAATTAATACCGATAGAATTAAAATATAAAAATAATATTTAATACTTTAAGCGGTATTTATTACTTTAGTAAATATTGTTATTATTATGACAATATTAATCACCTAATATAAGTGTTAAAATACTCACTCTATTATATAATAATAGAATTTTTAAGAATTTTTTTTTTTCCAATTCACTTGTTTGTACTACTTTTCAAGAACAATAAATTATTTACTTTCATATATTATCCCAAAAATCTCTTATTTTCAAGAAACTCTCTTTCTTATATTGATAGATTCCAACTTCCCATGAAAGGACAGTAATAAAATTTTAATTATTAAAAGATAATATTAAATTATTTTCATAATTTGTGTGTGAAAATATCTTTATGAAAGGAGTAGAAAGGAGTAATATGTATTTTTTCTATCAATTATTTAATTGATTAGACGATTAAAAAAATGCTTAAAAAATTATAAGTAATTATAAAAATTGTTATTGTATCGGGTTGGTTGAAGTATGATTGTTGGTTGAAAATATTAATGGTATAATTTGAATTTAGTATGGTAGTAGTAGTAGTTAGGGCAGCCCGGAGGAGTGTGATTGAATGGAATATGGGTTGAAAAATGGTTAACCAGTTCAGAACTATATTTGTTTTAAAAAATATGGGCCCAAACTTTAACCAACCTGAATAAATAAAAATGGTTAACCAACCCATTTGGTTTCAGTTAATATGGTTTGACCCAACAGTTAACTAACTATATTGCCAGGTCTAGTTGCAGAAGAATAGTGACCAAAGTCATGTGTTGTGTTTATTCTAACATGGAAATTCTAATTTTAAACTGTTACATTGAGTTAAACTACTTGTAGCCAGTTTTTGGTACATATTGGTATGAGTTTTTGTGCTTACTGAATCCTTCCAAGTTGAGCTGGTCTTATTGCAAAAGTTTCTTGGCTTCAATTCCCTTATATCTATAATGTTCACTGGGTGTACTACTGTTGCCTAAGAGACTGGCATGTAAGCAAACTTTCACCTATGGCCCTTCCACATGTGATATACTGTTTCAGAATTCTTCTATGGTATATTTTAAGCATATATGATATTTCAGCTATGGGCATAGGTTGTCTGGGAAATAATGAAACCTCACTTTTGAAATAGGAATGTAGACTGTAGACACTTTGAAACTTTGTTGTCCATCCATGTTTCTCTGTTTCTATCTCTGTCTCTCTGACTCTCTTCCTGAAGTGGAGATGATGACTGTCTATTCTTTGGAGGTTATTGTGTAATTTTGGGCCGCCTTTCTTCAGTTGGCAGATGTATGGTCATGTGGAGTGACACTATATGTTATGTTAGTTGGAGCATACCCTTTTGAAGACCAAGAGGATCCAAAAAATTTCAGGAAGACTATTCAGGTAAATTATCCTTACTTTTTGTTCTTCCAATTGCTATTTTATTGTCTTTTACCGTCTTTAATCTTGTGCTTTCTCATTATTCTCCAGCGGATAATGGCTGTTCAATACAAGATCCCTGACTATGTTCACATATCTCAAGATTGTAGGCATCTTCTTTCTCGCATATTTGTTGCCAGTGCCACCAGTGTATGTTTTATTTTGAAGCCAATTTTTTTGAAAACTAGTTTGGATAATATATTTCATTTTGTGCCCTGGTGATGTTCATGGTTGATTGTGTATCAACTGTATGTTTCTTTTTAATCCTTTGTACACTTCTTGTGTTAGACACTAGTTCTCAGCCTGACATTGTTTGCCGCTAGTTGCTTGCCACGGAGGTGCCTTATTGGGTTCTCAAAAATATTTTAATTGTTGTTTGTACATTCATCACTATCATTATTAATTTTTATTAATGTAGAATGTAGTGTATAAATTGCACTACAATCAATATGCTCTCATAAAGGATTTGTCTTAACATGTAGTTCCTTTATTGAAGCTTTAAAAAGAATAGGATATGAAATTCTTAGCAAAGATCAGAATCCTGATTACCTATGTTGGAAAGAGTTCGACTCTTGAGGGACCTTTTTTAAAAAAAAAATTAATTTTATTATCTATGCTATTTTACTTGTTGCTGTTCCAGTAGGACCAATACTACCAGCCAGTAACAAGAGAGAGAAAAAAAGAAAAAGATTGAAATATTGCAATTCTAACTCTGTTGTTCCTGCAGAGGATAACCATTAAAGATATCAAGAACCACCCATGGTTCTTGAAGAACTTGCCGAGGGAGTTAACAGAAGCATCTCAAGTCATGTACTACAGGAAGGAAAACCCAGCATTTTCTCTCCAAAGTGTGGAGGACATCATGAAAATTGTGGAAGAAGCCAGGAGCCCTCCTCCAGTTTCCCGTTCGATCGGAGGATTTGGATGGGGAGAGGAAGAAGATGAGAAAGAAGAAGAAGAAGATGGAGAAGTTGAGAACGAGGAAGAGGAAGAGGACGAGTATGAGTATGATAAGCGAGTGAAGGAGGCACATCAAAGTGGCGAAATCGTACTTACCTAAGAGACTATTTGTCCCTTTCTGCTTAAAATAATAATGGATTTATACTTTTGGAATTTATTAGATTCAAGATGGTTCCATGGTTTGTATAAAACACATTTACTTCTTAGAATGTGAAGTGTCTGAGAATACGAGGTGTGCTGCTGTTGTGAATTTGAAATTGTTATTAGTATTTGAATTACAGGTTTGAGTTTAAAATCAGTTTTCGGGCTTGGGATAGTATAGGGGATTCTTAACAATGGTATTTGTGTAGGTGTTGCCCTGTCGACTTATTTACTTGTTTGATCGTTAATATGTTCTTTCATTGTATTGAATGAGCAGTTTTGTTTACAGTAAATAGTGGCTAGTTATAACTCTTTTATTATTACCAGTGTCGGTTTATATTTCTTTACACTGATATTGCCAAAACACACACGTGTGTGTTTATAAAAAAAATAAAATTTATAAACCATGACACAGAAACTATGGAAGGTAAGCAAAAGATAAGTTTTATGCCACCTTGCATTCAACAAGTAATAAGCAAACCACATTGAGAGGGACATGAAGATGCACCAACCAAGTATCTCAAAAAGAGCATTCTTCTGTCGATTAGAAAAGGCAACACGCATCCGTTTTCTTTCTACATCTTGGGCTCGAATGGAAAGCAAAAGGTAACAGTAAATAGCTCGAAAGCTCAAAATTTACACAGATATTGGAATGGAACATTTTCTGAACAGAACACTGATTTCATTTATGTGAAGTTCATAATTTATTAGGATGGATTTTTAACAGGAAAAATATTGGGTTCAAATGTGTAAATTAAGTGGTGTCCCTCTCTTTCCCTAACAGGGAGGTGCATGCAGGGGTTCAAGCCCAAGGGCCTTCTTTCATAACCCCTAAGGGGTCTAGTTGGGTTGAGGTTTGTCTCTATGCATCCCTTCATTAGAATTCACAACTTACAGGTTTTGTTAGAAAGTTACAGAGGAGCTGACTCTTTATTGATAGTACCATGAGAAGCCAAAGCTAAATGTTGCAAGCCTAGATCACATCAAAACTGAAAAACACAGAGATTACTCTGATATTAATAAACATGTGGCACATATAATTAAATGAACAGTATGAACTGAAGGCATGTACCATATTTCATCCCAAATTGCAGACATTAAAAGCAGCTATATGAAATTGATTCCACAACAGAATTCCAGACGCTAAACTATTTGCCAATTCACACAATAATAGCACTTACATATCTCCACAATATTCAGCGCTGAATCGCATACTGCCCCAGTGCATTAAAGGCCAATAAAACTAATCAAGCAGCATTTCATCTACCTCCTGTCTGAGAAGAAAGACAAGAAACTAACAGTCATACAGTAAAGAGAAGAATACTTCATCTTCGCTTAAAATCAGTATCTTTAAGGTACAAATGTAAAGGGGTCTCAAAATATTGCTCCTGTATTACCTCCTTCATTGGCCACAAACACCATGTAAGGCTTCAATACTCCGTTGAGAGAACTGTTCTAAATTGTTTATGCTGGCTATAAATTTTATTACGGGCCAAGAAGTTGTATTGCCTGATGCAACTGACTCACTTATTTGTAACATATTCGCTAGAATACTAAAGAAATAGCTTAGTTTATAGGTAATACAACAGATATGAATCAATTCCTTGGTAACCAACAAGATGGGGGCTAATCAGAGGTTAAAATGTAGATTCTGCTATTAAAGCTAGCCCCCCTGCAATACTTATTCTGGTCACTTCCTCAACATCCATCTTAGGATTTTCAAACCACTAATACATCAAAATAAACAAGATTAACCTTCTGAACCATAGAGAGAGATAGAGAATACGTATTCCTTGCTGATACAGTGCCGCAGAACACAAGACAAACATGTGACCAACTACACAGTTCGACCATGAGACAAGTAATCAAATATATGTAATAGGTGAGAACCACCAACCTCAATGGAACATCAAGCTTTCATGTTTTTACATGATGAACAGTTGAGCTGATAGATGCCCTCAGTCCTATCAGGAGTGATTATCACAACGTTCACAGGCATACCAAAATCAAATATGTTTCATCCGATCTTCTCCAATACCAATATTACAGATGTTTCACACAGTTTAGTAAAACAAAAAAGCCTATGAAATTCAGCAGATGCATCTGAGTCAACCTACGTATGTTGAGTATATACTCCACAATAACCATTAGATATTCTTTGTAATCACTTTGTTGCAGATTTTTATAGCACCATCAAACTAGATTTTCACATTTTAATGCTATAAAACCATGAAACATACTCCCCACCTGAGCAAAGTTCTACAACTTAAAATTGATAGCAAGTTCTGAGCTTAATTGGAGTTCAGGTCATGCCTATTCCACCTCCTTGTTCTGTCCCACCTGCCTAGGCTGTCTGATTCTTTTAAAGATTTTTTTTCTAGCTGATGTGTAAATGAATAACTGAAGTACCCATACAATTTTCTACCTACCCAACAAGAATCGTGTCTCATATGATCAGCATTGGAGCCCTATAAGTATTTTCATTTTTTTCGACTTTTCTTTATTTCGGAGCATTGGAGGTAAATTTGACTAATTTGACTTCATAAAATGATTAACTTGTTTATGTGATTGTTATGATGCTTGAAATGGATTTTTGCGTTGACACTTAATATTGTTTTCTTGGTAATTTTTAATGTACAAATTAAAATCTTTAAATCTAATTATATGCTTTACTTATATACAAATATAATAAATAAATACTATGTAGTCAGGGAAATCAGTGCCCACTCCGGCCCTAACGTTTTTCTGGTCAAAAGCTAGATAACTTTAGTAACTTATTACAAAATCATAATTGCCATCTGCGAATGACAATGCCCTAACTATAAAGTCATAGAGATCACATTTGGACACAAGCCAGGATGGAATACCTTTTCCTGCCAAGTACAC
The DNA here is from genome assembly GCA_020205505.1 of Panax japonicus. Classification (NCBI taxonomy): domain Eukaryota; kingdom Viridiplantae; phylum Streptophyta; class Magnoliopsida; order Apiales; family Araliaceae; genus Panax; species Panax japonicus. The sequence goes on from CM035106.1 coordinate 52,513,581, forward strand.
AGACCAGAATGCAATTATACATTTCTAAAATAAAATGGAAACATAAATGCTAATTTAATTTGCATCAACCTCAAACACAGGGCATTGAAAGGTATAAGCTGCATCCATTAATCTAACCATATCATACCTCTACATGTTCAAAAACAAAAAGGAAATGGAGATCTTTTTTGCATCCAACCACCACACACATTTATATACCCAGCAAACTTAAATTGGAGAAGGCGCATAAACTATCATTCAATTATATAACTTAAAGACCAATAACATATAAAGATTGCAAGAAATTAAGAAAACATTAACCCCAAGCTAAGATAACATTAAGATGCAAAATGAATGTATCACAAGTCAAAGGTGCACAAGTGAAGTTGTAAGGGGGTAAAGGCTTATCAATCTTAATCTCAAGTTGATCCCTTCCAGTTATATCTTCAAGTAGATGAGACCTTGACAGCTTTAAATTCAGGGTGAAGCAACCCAAGCTCATCCTTTACCTCAAGAGGATTGCTAGTTTCATTTCGCGTTCTCTTAACTCTCCGACTAGCAAGTGATTTATGTGTAAAACCATACATCTGCAAAATCTGATTATCCCCGAAGTTGAATGCCCTATCCATCTGCTTTAAGCACCTCTCAACGGGATAATCCCCAAACTTCCCACAAGGCTTGCAACCCACAAAGTGAGTCACAAGAGGCCACCTATGATCACCAAGACCCGGATTGTAATTTTCAATCATCTCCTCATACCGATCAACCAAAATTCCCCAATACCCATGCAAATAGTAATGATTCTCAAGATACACCTTCTCACCCCACTTATCCCTCTGGGACGCCAACAAATACACCATTGCAGACTGATCATCAGCTTCAAAAACTGGCCTATCCTTAAGCTCCCTAGTTAAAATCTTCCCCGCCTCATCCCTTATTTTCCCTTTTGGTCCCATTGGAGCCCAAGCATCCAAAATATCCAAAGACCACTGACAATTCCTCAGCAAAAAACTCCCAGTATTCAATCCAATCCAATTCTTGTCATCATACACCATTTCATTCCACCCGTGCAACACTAAATTCCGATCCTCATACCGCTTCCACGGTATCTCAAACGCCATATCTGTAAACATTGCATCACTATCCATCCACCATAAAAACTCAACTTCAGGATGCGACAACAAAAGTTTTCGAATCAACGGCAGTTTAGCCCAAAACCCAGCCATTTCTGCATCCAATAAAGCCATATTGTAGAAAACTTCAATCCCATGAAGCCTGCAATAATCAATCTTGTTCTTTATAGCTTTCAACAAGTAATGATCCCCGACTGGGTTTTCACAGGGTTTTGGTGCAGACCCAGTTACCAACAAAACCCTGGGCTTATGGGGTCGAATAAAATTAGGGAAATCAGGGTGGTTGTTCAACCATTCAGCTCGTTGCTCATCCCAATCAGAGACCTTTGGCCCAAGAGTGTAAGGCTTGTTTGGATCCCTCTTTTCTTCAGCTTCTTCATCCACGAATAATTTATTAATATCAAATTCGGCATAATTATTACTCCCCGATGCCGCCGAATTGTCGGTGACGACTTCCTCCAGAACGCGGCGCGGCTCGGCGCGCTTCCGGTAATGAGAGAACGTTTCCCGGATCTCCTTCAAATCCTGCTCCGGCGTACCGAACTTTCCGGCGCCGAGATTGCCACGTAGGACGACGACGGTCAAGACCAGACAGAGCAACGTGAGCTTGCCGTTTCGGAGTATCCGCTGGAACTGCCGGCTCCGGCGTTGTCCGAAACACCGTTCCAGCATTTTCGATGAGAGAGAGAAAAAAATAAAAGCTTTTGATCCAGGCAAATTAGGAATGTACAAAATTAAATGGGGTTTTAGAATAAGGAAAGTTGGGAATTGGATTCGATCAAAAACAAAGCTTCATCTTTTGTGGGTCGAATCGATTGGAGATCGAGGATTAACAAGCAAATGAGGATCGTGAAATCATTAGGGTTTGATTTGGAATCTTTATAGCCGTCGGTGGATAGGGTTGATTACAGCTTTATTACAGTAGAAAAGGGTAGATTTAGAGAGAGAATTTGTAATTTGTAATATTCCGACACAAATTTGTAATATTTTCGAAACTAATAACAACCCGGATTTTAGTTTCGAAAGTGACTCCATTGTTTTGTTTTGCCTGGAGGAAAGTTCTCAAGTGGGACCCACTAATTTTTTTTTTACGGTAAATAATTGGTCAAAAAAATTATTACCATGACTTGGGTGGGTGGGTGAGATTATCAAAACTTATCTGGAAATTTATTTTATTTTCAATTTTTTGGGCTTCAAACATTTTAGATTTTCCCCCCAAATATTAAAAATAGGTTTATTATAAACTAATTAGCCAAAAATAAATAAATCTAAGTACTCTATATCTAGTGCATCCTAATTTTATGTGGTTAAAATTTAATCATCGAAAGTATGTTTATATTTATCTTTATAAATGATTAAATTTGACTTATATTTAGACTATTTTAGTATTTTATAATAATTATATTTTTTAAAATTAATTTACAAAACCTTAAAACGTAAATTAAAAATAAATAGGAGTAATATCTATGCAAAATAATTTAGAGGTGCCTCATATGAGACAGATGGTTTAACAAACCATTAATGCTTTGATAAATCATAGTAATATTTAATACATAAAATTTGGTACCAACAAATATAAATTTCAGTCCTGTGACATTAATTAGGTCACATGGATTGTTAACGCAATTATGATTCGTGATATGACAATGTCTTGTTTATGTATTGGTCATTGAATCGTATGTTTTTAATATTTTTATATTATTTTTTCTCACGTAAAAGTGGGACCCACTGTATATTAATGTAAGAAAAGATCGTGTAAAAATATCAGTTTCCTTCCCTTCAAATAAATTATAATAATAAATTGATATTTCTAAATGTTAAAATGATATTTTCAAATGAATTTCTCTCATACGGTGGTGGGACACGCTCACTATTCATGTGACAGACATCGTGTGCAAATATCAATTTTTTATGTGAACATAAAAGTTCTCATTACAATATTGTCAAGCATTATTTTTTCATGTGTTTTTAATATTTTCACATAGTTGCTTCTCATATGAAGTTACTGTATGCTTGTGTAAAAGATAATCACGTGTAGATATCAAAAAAATATATTAAAATATCAGTATTGAATATTACTACTATCATTAGAAAAAGATTGATTTCATAAAGAGTATAAAATTATTAATTATGATCTATATTAAGAATGTTATTAATTACAAAATTATTAAAACAATAAATTTCAAGTCAATTTTAAATTATAAGATTCCAAAAATTAATTTTAAAAAGTCAATATGAGATTTGGTTTTGAATTTATTTGTAACGAGTTAATGGTGTTTATAAGAAATTAATTATTTTTTTTTCATTGAAAATGGATTACTGATTTTAATTAGAGTCAACTTAGCCATCAAATTTTATCGGTCATGTTTGTTTGAAAAAAAAGTTGACTCTAATTAAAACAGATACTATTAATATCATAATAAACTAAAAGAAATTATACAATTTTTAATATTAATATTAATATTAATATTAAAAATTGTATAATTTCTTTTAGTTTATTATGGTATTGCTAGAGGGTGATTTCAGTGGGTTGAATCAAGGCATGGACCGTCAAGCACGTAATAGCAACATGTGGAGCACTTTGCGTTCTTCTTCCTATTTACTATTATATTCCTCCACTCCTTTAATATGTCGTTTTTGATAATTTTATTTTTTTAATTATTTATTGTTTTATGTAATATAGGATAATTAATTATAATATTTTTAAAATTAATCCTCAAAGAAAAACATTACAGATAAGAAAAATATGAGATAATTATGGTAATTATGAGAATTGAAGAGTATTATAGACAATTAATATTATATTTAATGTTATACAATCATTTTTTTAATTCTTGTACACAATTCTAAAATGTGATATTTAAGAGGGAGTATCATATTTTATTTTTTGCATCCTCGAATCATATTAAATACATATATAGAGAGAAATTATCGACTGCTATTAATGGCAATTACGTGTTATAGATTATAAATGGGGTTTGTATATTTTTTAATTTATGACAAATAGTTGTTATGGATCATTATATATGGGGCGAATTCATAGCCAACGTAATAAAAATAAGATTATCCTTGGAACAAATCCAGCTCGTTTGATTTTTGATCAAACGGTAAAAGAAATACTCTCGTCCGTAGCTTAGTTTTGCGAGCGATTCCAAACTAAACTACGAACGATAAGTTCACTTGTAATATACCAAATTTACCCTTCTAAAAATCAACCCATGTGCAATTTAAATATGCGGACCGAGATTAATATATAGCAAAAGGTATATTGGTCAAATAAGAAGGGCATTTGAATTATTAATGAAGACCTATCTCATATAATGATATTTTCATATAAATAATTGATATTTTTATATGATTTTTTTTATAATAAGTGGGTCCATCTCTGTATGAGAGACCAGTGGCTATGCCAGGATTATAATTCAGTGGGGTCAAAATATTATGATGCTATAAATAATTTGGCGGGGGTTCAGGCGCCCTCGAGTCAATTTTTTTAGATAATTTTATGTTTTTTCACCGATTGCATATGTATAACATGTATTTGGTTATAATATTATTAATATAACAAGTAATAACATTATATATATATATGTATATATATATATGTATATATACAAACACACCCATAAATATTTAAATTTTTTATGTTATAAAAATAATACAAATTAGATTATTGTTTATTTTAAAAATATTAGAGGAAGATGCATACATCAAGGAGTAGAAGTAATATATAATTGAAAAAGTTATAAAAAATTCAATTTGACCCCGCATATTAAAAAAATTATAAAATTTTAGTGGGTCAATTTATTCATTACACTTAATTTTTTTTCTAAATTTATCATATATTATAAAATAATTTTTTTCCCACTAGGGGTAATATGTGGTCTCGCCGATATGAAAGACTCATGTCTATAAAAATTAGGAGCAACCATGCATACACATCAAAAATCAGCCGGAGGAGAACTAGAAATTCCTTCTCTATATTGGTGGTAAGATGAATTCTTGATTTTTTTTTCCCCTATCCTTCTGTGTATTTATTTGTCTATATTGAAGTGGAAAAAATTCAAAACTAGTAAAATCCTTGGTCCACACTTTAGTTGGAATAACAACAAAAATGCCTTTGCTTTTTAATATTAAAATATAATACATTAGACACTTTTAGCCTAGAACACATTTTGGTCAACTTTTGAATCCACACAAGTGCAGGCTCCCTATGCATTTAAAAAAAAATAAAGAAAAGAGGCTAATATTTTCCCACCAATAATAACTCCTTTGAAAAATGGACTTTTAGCTACAAATGATTGCAACATCCATGCCAAGTCTGCCGAAAAAATTTAGTCCGGCCGGGTGTTCGTTATCGTCTCCATAAGCAATGCGTGCAACTTTTGTGTCTCAGTCAAAACACATTCCCTATCAAACAATGCAGACACAACTGCAACACCTTTCAAATTCTCTACGCCTAATTCCATCACGGCACGTGCATTTGAGACGCCAATGCCTCCGATAGCAACCACAGGTAACTTGGATGTCAAACATACAGTTTTAAGGCCATTCAAGCCAAGTGTTGGATTGTTTGCTTTTGTATTGGTTGGATACACGCCACCACAACCTATGTAATCAGCACCATCAGCCCAAGCCTGGTGTGCTTGCTCTGGCGTCTTGCATGATACACCAATGATCTTTTCAGGGCCAAGAAGAGAACGAGCAACATGAACAGGCATGTCAGATTGGCCCACGTGCACGCCATCTGCATCGCAAGCAAGGGCAATATCAATTCGGTCATTTATCAACAGAGGTACACCATGGTAACGGCAAATTTCCAGGCATCCTTTGGCTGCTTCCAGAAAGTTTCTTGTTTCCAAATCCTTTTCCCTGTAAACATGACAGGACAATTGTGTAAATAGCAAAAGCATTCTCAAACCCAAAAGATTACAGAGGCAGCCATCTCAAGAATAGGTCAACTTCGGCTTTCAGTTTTCAACTCTGGCAAGAATTTAGGAGTGCTAACTGTAAGAAATGTTGAGAAGGAGAATTATTTCTCCTTTTTGATGTAAATTACAATAGTATTAAAAAGCGTCCTCAATAGGGAGACGAAATATCACTTATCAAAAAAGAATATGGGGACAAGGAATGCCAATGAAAAGCTACTATACCTGAGCTGAACTATGGTGGCACCTCCCTCTATGGCAACTTTCACAGCATCTGTGATTGAACGGCCCCACTTACTATTCATCCCCGAGTCTGTCACAGCATATAAGAAGAGGTCACTGGGATCAAATACCTGTTGTCTAATTGAATTGTGGACATTCCTCTTGAGCTTAAACAGGTGGTCAAATGGACCTTGAAGCCCGTTTCCAATAAGCATGTCTTTGCTATAATCCAATGCAGTCTCAACATAGCGTTTTGCGACCTGTCAAGATTGGATTGAAGAAAAATGATCTTCCAACGTATGAGAGAAAATAAAAGGCAGGGCAGCAGACGAGTAAGGCACAAGCCTAAAACAAAAGAAGAATCACTGAACGCCAATGCACTGGTGTTAAATGAATACACTGTTATTATATGTATCTGTAAATTAAAATTAGATCTACATGTTTGTTTCTTTTATCTAATTTTTACTGTAGATATGATTTTACGGTTTGGGAGGAATTCCAACTCAAGTCAAAGCATTATCTACAATGTTGGTTCTGCTGTGCTGTCCATCTTAACTTTTTACAAAGAAAGGATCTGTTTTCTTGCAACCATATTTAAAAATATAACTAATTTTAGCTTTGATAACTAGTAACTATAAATTTTCAGAACTCTCAACATGAACCAACTCAGTTATCAAGTGTGGTGTCACCGGTCTTCATTTGAAAAAGCCAAAACATCTAAGTGCTAACAGTACTATCTCTCAGAATGTTTTCACAATGATGTTTTCCTCTTGAGGTAAATACGTTTATCTATTTCTGTTCTCGTTTATCTTGTCACTCGTTCATCTGAGAAGCATCACTATGGATAGCATTTATTCACTGAATTAATCACAGTAGGACCTCCTAAATCTTTATAAATTACCCCTAATCTTTGTGCCATATGTTAGTAACAGCGAAAAATGAGATCCAAAGAAGGAAACGTAAAGGGAAGAGACTACAGAGAAAGACTGTGTTGGGTTGGGGGGTGATTGTTTGGTCTTTCCTGTCTCCTGTTTGATCGACAGCTCAACCAACAAAATATGTTGATTGTTTCAAGCCTATATATAGCAAGACATAACTTAAAGCTGCCCTAGTAATATTTAAGTACACATTCAAACCCCAAAATACTAAAAAAACTCTGTTAGGATCGGAAGAACAGAATAAATTACCTTAACAGCTGACAGCATCTGAGAACCTTTTGCTAGCTCAGCTGCTATACATGATGCCAAGGTGCAACCAGTTCCATGAGTATTTCGAGTGTGTATCCGTGGTGATTGCAGCTCGAAAAACTCCTCACCTTCAAGGCCGAATCAGAGTAGAAGGTAAGCAATTAACAAGAAACACAAAGAAGCAAGAATACTGTACAAGTCGAAGATTGGAAAGAATATATGAGCATACCATCAAAGAAAATATCTACAGCATCTGATGAAGCAGGAAGGTCACCACCTTTAACAAGCACATTCCTAAAGGTAAAACAACAATTTGAATAAAGTCCACCTTCTTCCAGTTGCTCCAAAAGATATATGAGGTATGTATATGCAGGGTTTATATTGACAAGAAGGAAAACACAGTACAATACGAAAATTTATATACAGCTTCACGAAGACCAAATAACAAATCATAATGATGTATGCAAACTACAGCGTGATCATAAGAAAACTACATATCTAGTCCAGTTGGCATAAACTAACCGTGGACCCATATCATGTATAGATTTCGCTGCAAAACGCATGTCAGACACTGTTTGCAGTTTCATACCACCAATTAAAGCAGATGCCTCTTTTAGATTAGGAGTTACTATGTCAGCCATGGGAAAAAGCTGCTCCCTGTATCAGAAACCAAACAACCATGATTATCTATGGTTGCTCACAAATAATAATGAAATATACAAATGCGATAATAAGAAATGCAATGCAGAGAGGTACCCTTCCAACAACCCCATTCCTAAAAACCCGAAACAACAAAAAAAAATGCAAATGCAACACAAAAAAAAGAGAGATTTCTCAACTATTTGGCCATAGAAGGAATGACCGTGTCTCAGCTATAGTCCCTTCAAACAACACAGATTTTGGCTATAAGCTTAGGAGAAAAAAGTGCATTCACAGTTAAGAAATTGAAAATTTTCCTTCATAGTTGTCACAACAGATGCAAGTAGGCAAACACCAAGGCAAGGATATAAACTTCTATTCTTTTCTTTGATTAGTAAATAATTTTGTAAAATTGCCAAAAAGGGGGCAAGAAAGCTCAGGAGAACTGGAAGGAGTGTCAAGCTCACAAATCTTCCTTGCATCAGTCCTCAACATTATTTAATGGACCAGTAATGCAGCAATAAAATGAAGTGTTGATTGCTAACAAGGGATTAGAATAAATCAACAACCTTGAAGACTAATTAAACTAACAATCAAAGCACCATATAAAGAAATAGGATATTACATGTGACCTCGTTTCACTCGTTCTTTCTTTCTTCATCATTTTTTGTGGTTAGGGGGGTTTTTTCGCCTTTCTTTTTTTGGGGTGGGGGACCTAAAGTGCTATTCCACACGCAAGGATAACAAGTATAACCACCATCTATTCATGATGAGGAACATGACAATACACCTTATAGCCTGTTATTATGAATGTGTGTTTGTTACCATCAGCCAATGCTACTATTATTTCAAAAGAGTGAAAATGGCCAAGCACACTCACCTAATTATACAAGTCCACTAATGAACAGAACAACTATGTTCCAGCATTGGTTCTGCATATGGCAACAACTCTCAAACAAAAACCATTTTTCTAGAGCACGTCTCACAACATTAAAAACAACAAACAAACTAGCAGTATACTATATACATGAGAAGGCATAGGCAAACAATGAGCTGGTGAGTCTGCATAAAGGTAAACAAATCAAATTGATGGAGCTATGACATAATATGGAATAACAAATATTTCATTGGTGTTCATAGAAAACTCGTAATTTGGTCAGAGCTCTCTTACCGAAATGTATCAAGAACTGAAGGACCAGCCAGTACATCTCCACTAGTAGATACCATCACAGGATCAACCACTAAAGCTGCCTTCATATATTCAGCTAAGTCAACTCCAAATCACAACAATTTTAACCAGAAAAACAGTAAGAATACAAACCTTGAACTGGGAATTCCTTAAGAATGTGATAAAGAACCTTGACTATGCCAATAGAGGGAAGCATTCCTGTTTTCACCTAATATCATATCAATATTACATCATGATCAACAGTCAGCAATAAGATTCAGAAGATTGCTTAACAAGCAATAAGAATATCAAAAACATTTCAAATGGAAAACAAAAAGGTAAACAAAGTGATCACTATATTGGCAATAAACAAAACCTCTTATACATCACTCCTATACATTTTCAATATTGCAACCAGAGAATAAAGAAACTGTAATCAGAAATAAAATGATAACTGGACAACATGGTCCCCATGTTGTCCTAGTAAACCCAAGTCCACTTTTGGAAGATAAATTTAACTATCTAAGACCACTAACTAATAATCTCGAGACCAACTAGGAACTCACATCACCAATGCTCATAAGAGAAGACCTAAGACACAAGATTGAAACCCAATCTTTAGGCCTTGGGCCCATCCATGTGAATTACTATACCCTTCTTACATCATTTTTTCGATGCTGAACTTAACATCACATATCTTAATAAGCACTGTTTGGGCGACCTTAGCATTCCTTTGTGCATTATGTGACAAACTATTACATTCTATAATATTTGATAAATGCACCTCTTCATCTGTAGATTCAAATGCTCACTGGTGCACACTTCATGTCATGGATTCGATTCTTAACAGAAAGAGAATCTAATTTATTAGTAGTAAAGAAACTGACTCAAATGGTAGTACTTTCATAGACTCTACGCCTTAACAGATCAAATATGGTTAATAGCATTGCAACCCACCGAACCCCACTGCATTAATAAAACATTCTTAATGATGATTAAGAATGTAAGTATTATGATAGACTTACAACATCAACATGCATATCTGACATCACAGACTTCAACTGCTCTGAAACAAACCCCTCCGGTAAAATGTTCACATCCTGGTAACAAACGTAAAAATTCAAAATAAAATTATTCACTAATACACAACCCTAAAGCTAAAAACAAAATTTCAAAATAAGCAACTAGACAATCAGACCTGAACCCCCACAGTGTTCTGTGCAGTGACAGCAGTGATCACACTAGAACAATACACTCCACGAGCAGCACAAGTCTTGATGTCAGCTTGAATTCCGGCACCAGCTCCTGAATCAGAGCCAGCGACAGTCAAAACATGAGGGATTCTTTGCTTAGAGCATTCACTTATCATTGTGGAAGCCTTAGTCTCATGCATTGCCTTGAGAGTCAAAACCCTCAATTGATGAAATCCTTGTGTAAAAGCTTGGGTTGGTCTCAATTCTGCGCAATTCTGAGAATAATTCAAACCAAATTGTATTCACACTTATACATGTTTCAGAGAGAAATAAAGCTTACAGTATCACCTACTTGTAGTGAGAAATAAAGACCAAGTATGAGACTAAAGCTTCCAGTCGTCACTGTACTTATCATTTGGTATTATCAAAATCATAACATAAATTTCTGATAATATCAATTGATTGTCCACCACTTAAAAATCATAAATTCAAGGCTTTATTTGAGAAGGGATACTGCTAGGAATAAAGTAAATAAAAATTAAACCCAACTACCCAAGTCTGATAAAAAATTCAATGCTAAAAAGAAGTGGAATGGACTGTTGATCAAGCTCTCATCTTCCTTTCCTTACCCTATATCTTTCCAATTCCAAACATAGCCTTCACTTTCAGCACCATTTTAGCTCAGTACTTGAGTAATTTCAACTGATCAATTTTCAATAAAAATTAAATTGAACTGACAAACACAAGATAAGAAGGTATTATATGTATGGTTTCTACCAAAATTAAGGAGCATAAAAAATTAAAAAATAAATAAGTAGAAATTAGAGATTGTACCTTGTTGCGTCTGATGATAGGGACGGGAGTGAAGAGGACAGAGGATAATGAAGGATAATAGTATCCCATTCAAACGCCAGCGAAATGAGGGTAGAGGTTCGGAGTTCCACAGTTCCGATGATGGAACACCCAGGATGAATTAAAATTTAAAATTAATTATATTTTATTATATATATATATATATATGGGTCTCCATCCATAGCAACCGGTTGTTGGGGAGCAACCCTTTTATCCAGCCGGTACAAGCTGTACCGGCCTTAAATTTTTTTTTTTAATAAGCCGGTACAGCTTGTACCGACTGGATAAAAGGGGTTGCTCCCCAACAACCGGTTGCTGTGGATGGAGACCCATATATATATATATATATTAGTTGTGTCCCGTGCTTTCGGCATTACATGAACATTTATCCTAAATTTTGGACGGTCCAAATAATTTATTATGGTGAGCGGGTAATTCAAAATCAATTATATTTTGTTATATATATATATATATATATATATATATATATATATATATATATATATATATATATATATATAACACGGATCAGGTCCGGACTTCCGGACCTGATCCAAAATCCGAACCCTATTTTATTTTATTTTTTGGTAGAACAACTAAAAAAAAAATTATGGAACTAAAATTTTTCCATAATACAGTGTTTTGGGTGTGTTTTTAATACCTACACCAACCAATGTATGTATAGTCTGCCCAGACTGTACAGATATATTTTGTTATACGTATCCAAATCACACCCAAAACACTGTACTATGTAAAAATTCAAGTTCCATAATTTTTATTTTTATTTTAGTTGTTTTAAAAAAAAGCAAAAAAAAAAAGGTCCGAATTTTGTTAAAATCTGAGAGTCCGAACCTGATCCGGACTCTATATATATATACGGTCCGGATCAAGTGCATACCCCTTATCTTACTCACCCGTGTTCACCCCCCTTTAGGCGACGGTTTCGGTCATACAACCGTCGTCTATACTTTTAGCGACGCTATATGTTGTTCGTCGTTAAAAGTATAGACGACGGTTGTATGACCGAAACCGTCACCTAAAGGGGGTAAGCACGAGTGAGTAAGATAAGGGGTATGCACTTGATCCTTGTTATATATATATATATATATATACACTTAAAAAATATTTTTTCAGTTCCGAAATTAGAGATACATTTTAATTTGTTATAATGAATTCACGAATTCTTAAAACTCAAAATTGATATTCCCTCGATTTTATAATAACTGTTTTTTTCAAATAAAAAATTTACTCTAATTTATTTGTCGTTTACAACTTTCTAGGAAAATAAATTATTAATTTTTTATATTACTCATAACTTCTCTCATTCTCCCAATAAATAACTCGTGAATAGTAACTCATGAATAGTAACTCGTGAATAGTAACTCATGAATAGTAACCCCGGCATGAAAAAGTTCCAAATTTGATAAAAAGTTCCAACCAATATTTCAGCATAATGATATTGAAAAAGTAATATCATTTGAGAAGAAAATAACATCCCTTACCTCGAAAGACAGTACTTCTAGTTGAAACACCGAATATAGGCTATGACTTGAACTTGCACCGTATAGCAATACTCAAAGTATACTCAAAATACTCACAAGAATACGCTCGATAATATAGAGAGAGAAAACTTTAGTTTCTGGTGTGATTTTCAATTATAACCTAAGCACCTATTTATAGGAAATTGCTTAGAACACCAAAGCAGAAAATTTAATAAAATAATACTCCCTCTGTCCCAAATTAACTGCTCAATTTTGACCTTTTTAAGTCAAATTGACTTTTTTTAGAATTAATAATTAAGCATATATAAATATATTTCTAATATTATAAAAATTGGAATTAGTAATAAATTGTATATACTTTCTTTTGGTTATAATCTCTTCACCTATATTTTAACAAAAATAGTAAAAAGATTATTTTTAAAAATGGTCAATTTGACTTTAAAAAGTCAAAACTGAGCAATTAATTTGGGACGGAGGGAGTAATAATTATTATAAATTCTCTACGTACACTTCTTGAATCTGAAAATCTGCATTCAACACATTCAAATCACATGCTCCCTTCTAGAAGAAGTAAAAAAAATGTTTTTTTATAAAATAAATAATTAAAACTTCCAAAAATCAATTATTTCGGAACTTCGGAACTTCAATAATTCATAATAAATAGCCCTTTTTACCAGAAAATTCGAATCTCGCAAGTTTTTATAGGAAATTCAATTCTCTACAACTTTGCAGAAGAAAGTTTTTCCAAATTCCAAACAGAAATTGACCGAAATCCATAAATAGGCGATTTTACAGGCTATAATCAAATTTCAGTCAATAAATAGGGTCCACCGACACATAAAACATGCTTTAAATATTTTTGGTAACAAAAATACTCCTCCTCCACATATACTCATATACCCCACATTCATCGTAAAAATATCATCATTATTATATTATTAAAATATAATAATATATTTAAATGAATTATTTTATCAGAAAAAGATAAGATTTTAATTTTCAACAATTGTCACTATAAAAATTTTCTCCATCTATATCCACATAAAATCAATATTTTCCTCATCATATGAATCAATAATTAATTATTCACAAATAATATTACAGAATCACAATATTGACAACCAGACAGTTCCCAGGAAAGAGGGGGCTTTCCAATAAAGATTTCTCCTTACTGGCGCGCAATTAGGTGACCAAACCTCTCCTTAGACAGAACTTTCTAGACATTGCCAATAATGTTATCAAATAATATTATTCAGATAATATGAATTATTGCTTCGATAATGGAAAATACTGTGTAATGACAATTATTGAAACAACAGTAATATAAAATATCAATGCAGCAATTATTGAATCAATAACATAAAATACTGAACAGTAATTACTGTAACAATTATTGAGTAGTGCCTTCTTACGTAAGAATCAATAATTGGTGCAATACCGCGTGCTGCTGTGCAACAACGCGTATTACTGTGTTTTAACCACCGGGTATTCCAACAGTGTAAACGGTAACAACTACGCCGTTATTTTTAAACAACTTATATTTGTCATTTTCTTCATCCAATCGCTTTCCGTTATGGGGCCCACAAAAGACTGCGCTGTCGTACGAATATTCCCCGACAGCAAGAATATTCCACGACCAAACGAATATTCCCCGACAACAATGAATATTTATAACCACCTGCTTATTTAAAATATTTGCGCATTTTACCCATAACTAACCACATTAATCAAATCAACCCTTACTATTTGAAAATAATAAATAAAGGAAATTCCTTTTTATTCAAAAATTTTCGGGGTCTTACATCAAGAATAATAAAATAATGAGAATAACTAATGTATAAGACTATATAATAAAAGTAAGTTGAATTTTATAACTTATTATGTTGTATAAAGGAGCTTGTGACATTATGTTACATGATGAGTTAATTAAATGTGATGTTAAGAATAATATTATAATATGCAGATAGTTGTTACGTGAGATTTTATGGTAAAAATAAGCCTACGTTATGTGAATTACTAAGTTGTATAATAAGCCTTGTGTGATATAATAATTATTGAAAAGTCAATAAAGTGGATATTTTAAAATTTTGGGAGAAAATAAGTTTTAAGTGAATAAATGTTTGATGTTAAATAATTATTTTGGTATTTATGTGTATTTTTGAGTAATAAGTTTTATGGAAAATAATGGGTTATTGGTGTCCCACTAAATTATATTCTAACCCAATATACATGAATTATATGATTATGGGTATATGTATCCCTAACTTATCATATAGTAATAACATTAAGTCATCAAATGTAAGCTTGTAAATCAAACAGGGAATAAACCTAAGTATGCTAGTATCATTTTTTGCAAATGTTGAGTTTTAAAGCGGTTGTCCCATTTTGTGAGTCCCTTTTCATTATCAGACGTAATAGGCCAATGGCCTAGCCTACCTTCCATATCTCAAACTCAAAGAAATCAAATGATGATGATAATGATGATGGAGAAGGGAGTGGTCTCAATAGTGTTCCACCAATTTCTTATTGCCCAATGACTTCTTCTTCTTCCTCTTAGTTTAATTCATAGAGCAAAAACCAGAATTTGGTCCATAGTTTCCCTATAAATGGAGGCCGCCTTTGTAAGACCCCAACTTTTATGAATAAAGAATAATTTTCTCAAAATATATTTTTGAATATTATGGTGTGGATGTGATATAATGTTATAGTTGTGGGTAATATTTACAAATTTTGCAAAGTAAGCAAGTGGTTATATAATATTCGATTGGTCGGGGAATATTCGCTTTAACAGGGAATATTCATACGACGGCACAATCATTAGTGGACCCCACAACGGAAGTATTGTCGTAGTTAGAAAATGACAAAATTATCATTTTATAAAAATAACAGCGAAAGTGTTATCGTTAAGACTGTTGAACTACCCGATAGTAAAAATACAGTAATACGCGTGGTTGCATAGTAGCACACGGTATTGATTATTGATGCTTATGTGAGAAGTCACTCAGTTATACTCAATTATTGCTACAGTAATTGTTGTATCATATCTCCAATATTATTGATTCAATTATTGTCATAGTATTATCCGCATAATATGTTATATTATTAAATTAATAATTGAGACGACGAAGTTATTCATATTATTAAATAGAGATATTTATAATGTTTAGAAGTTCTGTCAATGAGAGGTTTGGTCATATAATTGCGTGCCAATAAGGATAAATCCTTATCGGAAAGCCCCTTATTTCCTGAGAACGACCTGATTGTTAAATATTGTGAGTTATAATATTAATGATGAATAAGTTCGTGTTGATTAAAGATGAAATTGATAGTTTTATTGTGTTGGAATTATTAGTGTTAGTGAAAATCGACATTTATTTCGATATTAATTGATGTCTGAAAGTTATACTGACCAGACGGATAATTAATTGAATAAATGAGCAATTAATTGCTATTAATTCACATGATTATAACTATTTGTTCGCATGTGTGTACTATTGATTCACATTCTTGTACTATTAGGGGAGTTGGTGCAAGATTGATAATACTTGCATGACTAAGTTAAAAATGGAGTTATAGATAGAGGTACTATACTGTAATTCGTATTTTCACATAATTATAACTATTGATTCACATGATTGACCTATTGATTCACATTATTTACTATTAGGGGAGGTGGTGCAAATTTGATAATACTTACAGGACTAAATTAAAAATGAAGAAAAAAGGAAGGTATTATATTGTAATATTTCTAGCCCTAAAACGTGCAATTATCGAAACTATATTTTCTTATAAATAGAAGCTCATTCTTCCTTCATTTCTCACCAATTCACAAAAGCTATAGAGCAATTATTATAGAGAGAAAGAAGAAGAGAAGTCTGCTACCTCACTATTCTAGTATCCAGTTTTTTCTAAGGTAAGGGGTATTATTCTTTCGTATTCATGAAGAGAGTTATTTTCTTTCAATACTCATAAGGGTTGTTATTCTATTCTTTATTATTATGTTGGAATAATCTGTCTATGCGAAGTATCGCATATATGGTGACATTCTTCTATTATTTATTCTTTATTATTCTGTTGGAATAACCTGTCTGTGCGGTCTATCGCATGCCTGGTGAATTTTGTTGTTATTCCATTCTTTATTATTCTATTAGAATATTCTGTTTGTGCGGATTACGCATGACCTGGTTCCATTCTTTATTATTCTGTTGGAATAACCTGTCTGTGCGGATTATGCACGCCTGGTGAATTCTTCTGTTATTCCATTATTTATTATTCTGTTGGAATAACCTGTCTATGTGGATTACCGCATGCATGGTGAATGATCCTTCGTATTCATTCCTTATTAAATTATGGAAATGACCTGTCTACGTGGATTACCGCATGGCAGACAAAAATCTATTTGCGGTTTCATATATTCTATTATACTCAGTTGGTTGAAGTTTTGGCTTCTATACTCTATAAAATTAGTGGAATATCCTTGATATTTGCGCTTCATCCAGTATCTTTTCATGAAAATATTCTTCTGAGCATTCTTGAATTTTATTCCACAAAGAAGTATCATGTTGACAATTTGGACGTTATTGATTCTGTATAAATTAAAATTATAAATCTTTAAAATTTATCCTTGAACTTGTTTTATTGAATTATTATGTCATTGTCATCATCCTCATGCTTATATTATGTTGAAAGTCATCTTTGGCTTACGTGCATAGATTGACTTGGTATGATTATGACCAGAAATTATTTGGTATAATTATGATCGTAATGTGACGAATGATGTGATAAAAGTTCTCATTGACCTGTATTTCATTGATGGACAGTTGTTGATGTGATTATGACCAGGAATTATTCGGTATAGTCATGACCATTGATGATTACATGAATATCCTTGGTCGTGATGCAGGGATGATTCGATTTTATTTATTAAACTGAGTCTCAGCGATAAAGTTGATGAAAAACTTTTTAAATGATAGAAGATAGTAGATTTTATGCTCTACTAGACTCTTCGAATGGATTGTTTGTTCCGCTGCAGTTAAAGTTGTTGTCTATTATATTCTATCAGTTTAACATTGTTGAAGGCTAATGATACTTTATTCTGCATTATCTTAGTAATAATATTTCTTACTGGACTAGTTGAGCTCACCCTTTCTTTTACTGTTCTCTTCAGGAAATGAGAACGTAGTCGGGACTAGTCGGGGAACGGAGTGACGGTCCAGATGATAGCATTTGTAGTCCTCACTATTCTGTTAAATAGTGTGACAATAAATGTAATGAGGACTCCATTGAGTGTGGATATTGTTTAGATGACAATATTCTTATTAAAACTCTTAGATTATGTTTTGTCGTATTTTACACGACTATTGTATAATTAAGTTGTATTTGAATTTTGTACCATGTATTTGACGACTTAAGATGGGTGATGTATACCTGTTTTGGGGGCGTCACAACCTTATTCATTTTTAACACTTTAATTGTTGAGATCTTAGTCCATATAGAGAGAATGAGTTGCTAAAATTGGAGAACAATCAGAAGTTAGGAAAAAGAATTAATGCTCCAATTTTAAAGAGGTAATAACCTAAAACATGTTCTTGATTTCAAGTTTTACAAGTTTTTAGAAGTTGCATGAATACTTGATAAATAAATCGAAAAATGATGGTTAAAGCTTGTTGCAATCTATAAATTGTTGCTAGATAATATGGTTGAATACTAAAATAGCGAAAGTTAAACGGATTAATTTGGTTAAGAAATGAATTTATAGTGAAGGAAATCGCTAAACATGTTAAACTATGAAAAAATGGCATAAACTTTGAATTTGAGTCTTGGATTTGGTTGTTTAATTGGTTTAAGTTGTTAGAATCATACTATATATGTTTGGTAGTAAGTTTGTGGAGTTTTTATAAAGTGAGTATACTTAAATTGATGTTGTATGTGGTTTTGGGAGTATTGAGTTGTAATTGTTATGAAGAAACAGAAATCGAATCTGGACAATTGCGCCCCAACGGAGTTTCCAACTCAAATACCCTCTCCACGGCGGGCTTCCTGCAGTACAAATTTCCGCCCTGGCGGAAATGGGGAGAATGGCCTGAAATCTTGTTTTTGATTGTTCAGTACAGGGAAAAGCTAACCTAACCTAACCGACCTAATAAACTTAAAGGAGCTTTAAACATGTATAAATATGTATCATAAGTTATAATCATAAATTAAAATACAAGTTGTGATTTGATATGTTATAAAAAACTTAAACTTATGTTAATAAAGATTCTAGTTTTATGTTATATGGTTAGTGTAATCAAACCCAAAGCCAGATGTTGTAAAGTTAACTAAAACGGAAACTTAAACCATTAAAGTACAATGTTTCTAAATAAGACTTTCAAAGAAAAATGCAAGGTTGATTAAGTAACTATATGATTCAACTATATGTTGAATACATGAATGAATGATATGAATTATTAAAGTATTGTTTAAAACGAGTTTTCAAGAGTAAAGTTATGTTAACTTGGAATACGTGAGTTAGATAATTTAAAGCATATGTATATGAATGACTTAAGCTATTATGCGTGATTTAAGTGATGTTTTAAGTATACAAGTATAGGACCAAGAATCTAAAAGTTTTTACAAGTCTTATTAAATAAGTTTTCAAAAACAAAGTCAATTTTAGTTACGTAGCTACGTGGTTTGATAGTGTGCTAATGTGTGGTCCAATTGTGTAACTAAGATAGAACTTGATATATGTCTTTAGCTTACATGATTGAACATGTACGAGATTGTTGATTTATGTATAGATATATTTTAACTCATTTTGAGTTGCCAAAAATAACACTACTGACGCGAACCTTCCTATTTATAATTATTGAACTGTCGTGTAAATTACAATGACACATATATTGTGAATTTTAATACAAATATTTTAACGTATATAATACGATAATATTCATACTCAAATTATTACAATACCATATAAAATACAACAACAAATATTTCAAGTCCTCAAAGCAACATGAGAATATTTTTTTTGTCCTCCTCATTCTAATGGGGTGCATTTTTTACGTTTCCAAATTCGGGTTCACATCACCCTATTTGGTTCACCAAAATCAACTATTAAATGACGTATAAAATACGACACACAAATTTTAAGTTCTTAGTACAATTATTATGCCATACTGTTCTATAACTTGATGAGTATTGCGACTAATTCGAAATATACTCATGTTCTCTCTGCTAGTCCCAGCTACACTTTTATTTCTTGAAAGGAATTGTGAAATAAAAAGGGTGAGCACAAATAGCCCAGTAAAAATATCATGACTAAGATAATTAAATTATCAATAACCTTCATCAGCAATAAATTAGATATTTAGAACATATGGTGTAATGACCTTGAAATTTAAACTCCTTATTAATTAAATATGTGATTTAATTTTTAATGAGTTAGTTTTGTGAGTTTATTTAAACCTTATGTGGTTATGAATTGATTAAAGGGAGTAACTAATAGTTATTTAAATTAGTGGACTAACCCTAACACTTTGATATCAAAGAATTGATAGGATTCTTAATGATTATATATTCAACTTATTTGAATATGGTGGCAAGAGTTGAACATATTTATTTATGTCAATTGTGGGTATATCACCATTGTAGAAGTTAAATTATCTCATATAAGACTTATGTTGTTTAGAAATTGGAAATGGCTTGAAGCTAACCCATTTTGGCACTGCCAGGGACCGGCGCAGCTGCGCCCTCCTAGCAGTAAAAAATGGCACAGCTGCACCAGTGTCCAGTCTGAGATAATTAGTTCTGCTATAGAAAATGAATTGGAACATTAGTGTAATGTGTGACATTCATAAAATCATATAATAAGAATACTTTCTATTGATATGAAGTATCATGTAATGTAGAAAAATCATATGTGATTTTTTAAACAGCAATAATAAAATAACCATGTTATTTTAATTGCGTGTTTTTAATATACATGGATTTTATTATGTGAGTATATAAATAATACCTAATTTTCCTAATATGGTAATAATTATACATTAAGTTTACATGTAGGAAATTATACTACTTGTCCCAAAATGAATGTCACCATAGTACATGAATAATAGCCTACATTTGAGTTACGTAACGTCCATATGGCTAAAACTTAGGCAATGTTTTCAAGGCCAATGGCCTGATGGGGAGTTGTTGAACCATTCTTTAGCAACCAATGTGTTCTTTCTTTGCACCATGAGCTCCAATATTAGGGTAATGGCAATATCTAGTCCAAGTTCCCTCTATAAATATAAGCTTCAAATTCAATTTTGTTGTTTGTTAAAGTCTGAGATTGAGAGTCCTAGGTTGCTGAGAAATTTTGGAAGCATACTCAGCGTGTGAGGGGTCTAATTCAAGCCAAGGAGGTATAAATTTTAACTTTCGTTCTTAGTTGGGTTTTTGTTAATGTCTTGAAATTACTTGAAATTCTTTGTTAGTCAAAGTGAATTGGTATACCATGATGTGTTTATGAAGTAGACTTACATGTTTGAACTCTTAAATGATGGTATGAAGCATGTTTAAATCAAAGTGAAGTGTTGATGTTTGATGCTCTGCAGAACAGAGCAGGTCACTGCCTCTGGTGCAGGCATGGCGCAGTTGCGCCCTATTTGTACTAGGGTGCAGCGCAGCTGCGCCGTAGCCCAAAATTAATTGCTGATTTTTGTTGTGCTATGTGTTGCTTACTTAGTATCATAACTTAAATACATACCTAAAAAGTTGTATAACATGAGATATAAAGTTTTCTTGTGTAGTATGAAGTGATCAACACATTTAGTAAGAAATTTGTAATGAAAACTTAAGTTTAGAAAACAAACTTTGATGAAATGTATGTTTTACGAGTTCTGAACTTAGTGGCTCATATGCATGACTGATTTCGAAACTAAATGAGCATGATATATGTTGTATAGTGTCTTTATCATGATTAAACTTGATAAGCTTGGTGTTAGAAAAAAAATCTTAGTATAATAAGCTAAGGGCCATGAATGCTACATGTTATAGTTTCTAATTTTGTAAAGAGATTATCATAACTTATTTACTTATGATAAAGGTTTTAGATTCGTCTTATGTGTGTTGGATTGCACTATTCATGCTAATATGATTTTAAAGATAACCTTGAACATGTTTTCAAATATAAGTTGCATATTATATGAGTACTTAGATACTAAAATAGTAAGATGTCATGTTATGGCTATAATAATCCTAAACATTATTCATATGTTTAGAGCATGATTTGAAGTGTTAAACAATGTTAGTTGTGAATAAACAATACGAACATCACGAACATGTGTAGTAAAAGATTAAGTAATCTCTATGTGGACATATGACAAGAATTGTAAAACATGATGATTACACGACCCTTTTTATGTTCTAATGACATATAAATTGTAAGTTAAACTTGAATGAATTCAAGTATGATCATGTGTTATATGTGAAACTCTAGCATATATGTATGTTAAAGTATAAGTTATTGGTATGATTGAGAGTTAGACTGAAAGTAGGATGCAAAGCTCAACCTTGGTCTAGCCAAGGGACAGCGCAGCTGCGCCGTCCCTAAGCCTAGACCAGGCGTAGCTGCGCTATCTTGCAGTCACAAATAGATTCTGTTTTTGGTTTGAAGTTTCGACGCATGCTTATATGATTACTTTACCTCGTAATGTATGTCTAATATGTTTTGTAATGTGTTAAGAAACATGCTATATGAAGACTTGATTATTGTAAGTGTAAACGCATATTAGATTCACATATGCATATCATACTTATCTTTAATCAACACCTTTTTTCCATCTTTGAACCATTATTCACAATTATTAACATAAACTCTCAATACTGCCAACTGGTTTAATTATATCATATCAAATAATATGAGTTACTGTGCAATAACTACTGTGACAATTATTAAATGAAATACTGAGTGACTTCTTAAATAAAAATCAATTATATGAATTATTGTGGAATACAGTGTGTTACTATGGAATCACACGTATTACTGTACTTTTATCACATGTATTTCAACAGTTAACGATAAAAGTTTTGCTGTCAATTTTTAAAAAGGTTATTTCTGTCGCTTTCCCTATCCGACAGTTATTCTGTTATAGGGCCCACCAATGATTGGTTAGTTCGGCGCCATCGTACGAATATTCTCCGACTAAACGAATATTCGTAATAAATAATTACATGCAATAAGTGTATAATAACCAAAAGTTTTGGAGGCCTCAGTGGTGTCTTCATCGGCACAACTCAACTTTCCCCCGAATAAATCCAGGGCTCGACTTACCGTTGAATAAATTCAAGATGTGAGACCACATGAGCATAGAGGAGTTTACCAAGACTCGAACCCACGTTAATTGAGACTTATGTCCGGCTTCCCACCACTAAGCCACCACCTCAAGCGATGATAAACTACAATCATCTAAATATATAAATATTTATTAAATCAACACCTTACTGTAAACAATTTAAATTCTATTAAAAGTCGGGGTCAACACCAAAATATATTTACCTCGAATAACATATAAACCAACTAATAATTCATTATTCATTCAAGTTGTATTTATGTATCGCATTATATTCCAAAACTTATAAATGAATAACAAAACTAAAGAAACCCAAATATGACAATTTATTTTAAAAACATCAGTCCACTGTTATGGTCTTATCACCATTAACCAAAACTTAACTATACATTTAATTAATTTTAACATAAACTAGACTTCAAATAATCCAATTTAGCATCAAAAATCACCCAAACCGGATTTAAAATCATTAAGTTATACCTTTTTAAAACTTAAAGTTTGTTGCTAAAAATTCTGCTTGAAAAATTTCAAACCAACCACCTCACGAAATTCATAACAAATCATACGTTAGTCTTTAACATGAGTCTGGATCCAGTCAGGACTCCGGCATTTTCTTAAAATACGGATTTTTTTGCTTTTTTTTTAAAAAAAACAACTATTTTTTTAATATTTTATGGAACTGGAATTTTTACATAATACAGTGTTTTGGGCGTGATTTGGATACGTATAACAAAATAGGTATGTATAGTCTGTGCAGAATGTACATTTTTTTGTATAGGTATCCAAATCACGCCCAAAACATTGTATTATGGAAAAATTTTAATTCCATAAAATATTAATTTTTTTTAGTTGTTTTAAAAAAAAATTATATATATATATAGGGTCCGGATTTTCTCCCATCTGGTAGTCCGGACCTGATCTATTTTCTATATAACATATCCAAAAATTATAACAATCCAACGATCGGATTAAGAATTATAACTCACACAATAGAGCTTAAGAAAACTAATTTTTTGGCCTATGAGTTACTATTCACGAGTTACTATTCATAAGTTACTATTCACAAGTTACTATTCACGAGTTGCTATTCACGAGTACTATTCACGAAGAATGATGATTTTTCTTGTGGAATTTCTACCTTTTAGTGTCAGAGTTACTATTCACATATACGACACTATTCATGAATACGACACTATTCACAAAAAAATTAAATTCTCATTTTTTGTCCAAAATATCTATATGGATACTAGCTTTGATTGTATCCATGTTTTGATCATTCTTAAATTTTACTTCACTACGGTTATTTATGAAGTATTTTTAAACTTGGATTGTTTGAAATACGAATCATTAATATTTATTCTTTTGTTTCACTGGATTCATTTTTTTTAAATATTTTTCATTATCCTCAGTCCTAAATGATGATATTACTGAATATCTTTGGCCTGTAGTGCAAAGATTAATGATTTCATGATGAATATCTTTGGCCCGCAGTGCAAAGATGAACATGTGTTGAGATGAACATGATCGATTGATTAATATCTTTGGCCTATAGTGCAAAGATGACTATTTGATTAAAGATATATATTAATTGATGTTACAGGGATAAAATATCGATGATAGACTTTTAAATTCATAGATGATAGTAGATTTCATTCTCTACTTAATTCTTCTAATGAATTATTGTTTCCGCAACAGTTGTTGATCTAAAACTTGTTGTCTATTGTATTCTATCAGATTTTTTTCCCTGTTGAAGACTAAAGATAATTTGTTGTACATTATCTTAGTCATAATATCCTTTACTGGGCTAGTTGAGCTTACCTTTTTCTTTTTTGTTCCATTTTTCTTCTCAAGAGGCGAGAATATAGTGGGAACTAGTTGGGGTGTGGAGTGATGGTTCAAGATAGTTGTTTTAGTAGTCCTCACCATTTTGTAAAATAGTGTATCAATAATTGTATGATGACTTATTTAAGTGTGGATATTGTCTAGATGACAATATTTGTATTTAAACTCACAGTATATGTGTTGTCGTATTTTGTACGACAATTATAATAATGAAGTTGTAGTTGTTTCTGTACCATGTATTTGGCGACTTAGAATGGGTTGGATAGAATGAACCTATTTTGGGGGCGTCATAGTTGGTATCAGAGTTTAGGGATATGATATCTGGCGGAGATAGGGGAATAGAACTAGGAGGGGAGAGACGAGTAAATCCTTCGCTAGTATGTCCTACCTAAGCTTATTGTTGTTTGGTTAGAGTATATGGTTATTATGTTGCATGTTAATTTCTTTAATTAACCCTTGTTTTATGGCAGTATTTAAGAATGACAACTAGGAATGTTAACATTGGAGTAAATGAGACCGTGGAGACACCTTTACTCACTAATCAAGAGAACGTGCAACAAGATGACAATGTTCCTCCTGTAAATAACACCACTGATCAGACGATGAACGACGGGATGTTTAGAAACTTTTTGTAGTTCATGCAAAATCAGATGAGGGAGACCCGTGTACAAAATACAGGTGGAAATGATAGCAACGCACGGTTTATCACAGCCAAACAGTTCAAAGAGTTGGGACCACCAGAATTATGGGGAAAACCAAATTCGATTAAGGCAGAGACGTGGGTCAGGCAAATTACCAAGATATTCGATGTCTTGGGATGCACAGAGGAACAGAAGATTCCATTCACCACTTTTATGTTCCGTAATGAGGCAGATTACTGGTGGAAATTTGTGAAGCGTACTCAGCCTGCCGCACTCAATATGTCTTGGGAAACATTTCAGAAACTATTTAATGACAAGTACTTTCCTGAAAGTATTCGTCATATGAAAGAGGTAGAGTTTATTAGACTAGAACAGAACAACATGACGGTGTCCCAGTACGAGGCGAAGTTCGCGGAGTTATCCAGGTTTGCACCTCATTTGGTGGAGAATGAGGAACATATGACGCGAATGTTTTTGAGAAGTTTGAAACCTGACATACGTCAATATCTCATTTCTCATAAATTTTCTCTATATTCAGATGTTGTGAATAGGGCTCAATTATTGGAACGCGATAATGAGTCAGCTCAATCGAAGAATAACGACCTACAACTCTATGATAATCGTACCGATGGCAATGGTCATCAGAACAAGGATAACCATCGTGGAGGAAATTATCGTGCCAGAAATGGTAACCATTTCGGTGGTAATCATGGCCAAGATAATAGAAGAAATAATTCAAGTGGAAATTTCAAGAAGAGAAGATTTAACGATGACATGAAGATGTCGGCAACAGCACCAACAACAAATTCTAGGGGAGGAGAACGACCGCCAGTTAGATGCTACAAATGTGGAGAGGAGGGACATATAAGTCTAAAATGTTCACAACCTTCCAAGGTATGTTATAATTCTGGAAAAGAAGGTCATATCGCTCGAGATTGTACGGTAGTGAAACCCAGTCCAGCAGGGATGGTGACTCAAAAGGCTGTCCCAGAAAAGTCAAAGTCAACGGTTTCTAGAAGAGCGTTTGTCATGATTGGTCAGAATGTGAGGAACCTGAACGAAGTTAGCATGGGTTAATTAATTATAAATTCTTGCGAAGTTTATACCTTAGTAGATACCGGTTCTACCCATTCATTTATCTCTCCTGCTTGTGCTCAACGTTTAAACTTGACTCCGGAGAAATTAGACTTTGTCTTATCTGTGGAGACTCCGTTAGGAGAAACTTTCATTACATCCACTGGTTATAAATCTTGTTTGATCCAAGTTGGTATCATCACATTACCTGTTGACCTTATTTCTTTAAAGATACTTGCTTTTAATGTGATTTTAGGGATTGATTGGTTAACTACTCATCATGCCAAAATTGATTGCTTTCGTAAGGTTGTTAGTTTTTATATTCCTAAGCAACCTTTATTCGAATTCAAGCAACCAAACCATTGAAGTCAAACTCTTTCATATCAAGCCATAAAGCCATTCGTTTATTGAAAAACGGATGTTAAGCTTTCTTAGCCCATGTCATGGACTTGAATAAAAATATGTCAGATTTGAATGATATTTCTGTTGTTAGTAAATTTCCTGACGTATTTCCTGAAAAATTTCTTGGCTTACTCCCAGAGCATGATATTGAATTTTGTATCGACTTTGAACCCGGTACAAAACCCATTTCTAAAATCTCATATCGAATAGCTCCTATTGAACTTCAGGAGTTAAAAATCCAACTATAGAATGTGATACCCGAGCCTCTATCTGATGACTTCCTTTGTGGAATGCACCGAAGCCAGACTCTCAATAGGGGACGCCATATTCGTGCGGTAGTAAATTGATAGGTGTCATTGTGACGTGTTATCCAAGATTGGGATATGAGTCACAGTTGAGAGAAACCTAAGTCAGTAATCGAAATACGTAGCTTTTTAGGCTTAGTTGGTTATTATCAGAGATCCGTGAAAAGATTTTCTCAAATCGCTACTCCATTAACTCAGCTGACTCGTAGAGATACAAAATTCGAATGGAGCAAAGAATGTGGGAATAACTTCGAAGAACTCAAGATGAGACTCATTTCGGCACATGTTCTGACCATACAATCCTAGAAAAGCGAACGTGTTAGCTGACGTGTTGAGTAGAAGATCGTATATGAGTACGAATACGATATTGTCAAAGACCCATTTCGTATAACTTACAAATGATAGAGACAGAGTTAAAAACTTTAGGGACCCACGTGATGATATACGAGTAGAATCGACTTTAATCGATAGTTAAAACCGCTCAAGCTACACACCAGAGCTGATGAATATGAAGAAGGAGGTGCAAGAAGTTGTTATTCCAAAAGCGAGAATCGGCGATGTGAGGAAAGCTCAAACCTTCGATTTATTAGTCCATTTGAAGTCCTCGATTGAGTAGGAACTGTGGCCTGTAGACTCGCTTTACTACCAAGTATGTCCCGTGTTTATAACGTTTTTCAAGTACCGATGTTACGTAAATATGTGGACGACCCGAACCACGTTATTGAGTTAGAATCAGGCAAAATATCCGTAGATTTTACGTACGAGGAGGTACCTGTCAAGATCTTGGATAGGAAGGAGCATGTCCTACGCACAAAGGTCATACCACAAGTTAAAATTTTGTGGAGAAACCATGTTATTAAATGAACTGGGAGTTGGAATCAGAAATGAAAGCGAGGTATCCTCACCTTTTCGAAACACCAGGTACGTACGTCAATTTCGAGGATGAAATTTCATAAGGAGATGAGGTTGTAAGACCCCGAATTTTTTTTTAAATAAAATGGAATTTCTTTTATTTATTATTTTGAAATAGTAAGAGTTTATTTGATTAATATGGTTAGTTATAGGTAAAATACGCAAATATTTTAAATAAGCAAGTGGTTATAAACTATTCATTGTTATCGGGGAATATTCATTTGGTTGTGAAATATTCTTGATGTCGGGGAATATTCGTACGACGACGCAGTCTTGTGTGGGCCCCATAACAGAAAGTGATTGGATGAAGAAAACGACAAGTATAAGTTATTTATAAATAACGGCGTATTTGTTACCGTTAATACTATTGGAATACCCGGTGGTTAAAACACAGTAGCACACGGTATTGTACCAATTATTGATTCTTACGTAAGAAGGCACTATTCAATAATTGTTACAGTAATTAATGTTCAATATTTTATTTTATTAATTTAATAATTGCTACGTTGATATTTTATATTATTGTTGTTTCAATAATTGTCACTGCACAGTATTTTTCATTATCAGATCAATAATTCATATTATTGGAATAATATTATTAGATAACATTATTAGCAATGTCTAGAATGTTCTGTCTAAGGAGAGGTTTTATCACCTAATTGCGCGCCAGTAAGGAGAAATCCTTATTGAAAACCTCCCTCTTTATTGGGAACGGCCTGGTTGTCAGTTTTGTGATTCTGTAATATTATTTGTGAATAATTAATTATTTATTTATACGATAAAGAAAATATTTATTTTATGTGGATATAGATGGAGAAATTTTTTAATGTGATAATTGTTGAAAATTGATATTTTATCTTTTCTGATAAAATAATTCATTTAAATATATTATTATATTTTAATAATATAATAATGATGATATTTTTACAATGAATGTGTAATATATGAATAAATGAGTAAGAGTATTTTTGTTACAAAAAAAATATTTAACACATGTTTTGTGTGTTGATGGACCCCATTTTTGACTCAAATTTGATTATAACCTGTAAAATCATCCGTATGTGGATTTCGG
This sequence comes from Panax japonicus, assembly GCA_020205505.1. NCBI lineage: Eukaryota > Viridiplantae > Streptophyta > Magnoliopsida > Apiales > Araliaceae > Panax > Panax japonicus. The sequence continues at coordinate 52,542,951 of CM035106.1, forward strand.
TCAATTTCTGTTTGGAATTTGGAAAAAATTCTTTTGTAAAGTTGTAGAGAATTAAATTTCCTATGGAATAGACATAAGAATTGAATTTTTCAGATAAAAGGGCTATTTAGTATGAATTATTAAAGTTCCAGAATATTGAGTCTAAATTGATTTTGTTACAAAAATGGTTTTAAACATGTTTTTCATTTTTTGTGTGGAAAATATGTTTTTGATGTGGTGGGCTAAGAAAAATTTGATTATAAATATATTATTTTATTAAATTTTATGCTTTGGTGTTCTAAGCATTTTCCTATAAATAGGCTGCTTAGGTTATAATTAAAAATCACACCAGAAACTGAAGTTTTCTCTCTCTATATTATCGAGCGTATTCTTATGAGTATTTTGATATCTTGAGTGTTGCTATACGGTGCAAGTTTCCTTCAACGTTATATCTGATATTCCAGCCAGAAGTACTATTCTTTTGAGGTAAGGGATGTTATTTTTTTTTAAAATGATATTATTTCTTTCAATCTCATTATGCCGGAATATTGGTAAGATTTTTCTTGTGAAATTCTTATCTTTTCATGTCGGAGTTACTATTAACGAGTTACTATTTATGAGTTAATATTAACGAGTACTATTCACGAAGCATGATGATTTTTCTTGTGGAATTTCTACCTTTTAGTGTCGGAGTTACTATTTACGTATACGACACTATTCACGTATACGACACTAATCACAAATACGACACTATTCACGGAAAAATTAAATTCTCGTTTTTTATCCAAAATATCTATTATGGATACTAGCTTTGATTGTATCCATGTTTTGATAATTCTTGAATTTTACTTCACTACGGTTATTTATGAAGTATTTTTGAACTTGGATTGTTTGAAATACGAATCCTTAATATTTATTCTTTTGATTCACTTAATTCGTTTTCTTTAAAATATTTTTCATCATCCTCAGTCCTAAATGATGATATTACTGAATATATTTGGCCTGTAGTGCAAAGATGAATGATTTCTTGATCTTTGGCCCGCAGTGAAAAGATGAACAGGTGTTGAGAAGAACATGACCGACTGATTGATATCTTTGGCCTGTAGTGCAAAGATGACTATTTAATTAAAGATGCATATTGATTGATGTTACGGGGATAAAATATCGATGATAGACTTTTAAATTCATAAAGGATAGTAGATTTCATTATCTACTTAATTCTTCTAATGAATTGTTGTTTCCGCTGCAGTTGTTGATCTAAAACTTGTTGTCTATTGTATTCTATCAGATTTTTTTTCCTGTTGAAGATTAAGGATAGTTTGTTGTACATTATCTTAGTCATAATATCCTTTACTGGGCTAGTTGAGCTCTCCCTTTTCCTTTTTGTTCTATTTTTCTACTCAGGAGACGAGAATATAGCGGGAACTAGTTGGGGTGTGGGGTGATGGTTCAAGACACTTGTTTGAGTAGTTCTCACCATTTTTTAAAAATAGTGTATCAATAATTGTATGATGACTTATTTAAATGTGGATATTGTCTAGATGACAATATTTGTATTTAAACTCACAGTATATGTGTTGTCGTATTTTGCACGACAATTATAATAATGAAGTTGTAGTTGTTTCTGTACCATGTATTTGGCGACTCATAATGAGTTGGATGGAATTGACCTATTTTGGGGGCATCACATGGGCTGCTCTTCTAAAAAAAATATTATCTGCTTTCCTCTTTTTTTAACTCATTTATTCAATTAATTGTCCGTTTAACAATTTATCAATTTAACATTTGTAATTTTTAAAATAATAATTATAAATTCACCTATTGTACCTATTGGATTAGCAGGGTAATTCTGTTAATTCTAGCAGGAGTTCATGGTTTACATCGACTACTCACTATTCAATATTTATTTTGAAATTTGATGAAATCTTTTGATTCTGCAAATCGTGGTCCACATTGACACTCAGTGACATTTATTCATTCACTTGAAATTGTTGAAACCTTTGAATGCTTTTAAAATATTCCGGTCCGTAAGGACTCTGTATTGACTTCAAATGATAGGTTTGGAACCATTAATATTTACTTTGTTCACAACATTCTTATTTAAATTCTTTAGCTATTAATTACTGTTTTACCCTTGAGATTAAGAACCGTATATACAGTTGTTCATATTTATATAACAATGTAAATAATTTTATTATTCCGTTGTTTGAGATTTTAGTTGTTATTATAGTTAGATCGTAAAACACCGAATTCGACATATAATATCTGAATTTGGGGGCGTCACTGGGAGTAATTGTGAAACCTAATAATATCTGAGATTGGATAAAATTTTAAGGGACCCACTTATTACACGCTTCTCATATTTATGACAATCAAAAAGTTGACCTAAATATTCATAATACATAACATTTTATTTTTTATTTATATACTAGCACCAAGTGACACACAAATTGCATATATAAATTATACAAGTAAAATTAAAATTTTATAAAATTTAGAAGACTAAATAAAAAGATTAAAAATGTAAAAAAATAACAAAATAGTAATATATTTAAAATTGTATGAACAACAAAGAAAATCGTCAAACGTGACCCAACTTTATAATATGTATACTAAATAATATAGAATGTTTTTGATTGCTTATAATCAATCTTAAAAATAGTAGTTTATATTTGATAAATAAAAACATTTAAACTGTAAAAAAAGTGTTTAGCATAAAAAAATAATTATTTATTTCAAATATAAATTATATAATGTTTTAAAAAGTAAAATGGCTGATAAAATGAATTACTAAAATATTTATGAATAGATTAATAATATACTTGTTCAAACATGATTATTAGGCCTAACAAATGATCATAAATTTTAAATCAGAAATTATTTTCATAAAAATTAATTCTATGTTGTTTTAAAATTAGACTAGCAAATTCTGTTTACTTTTTAAAATTGATTATTTACAGATTTGACTGATCCGGTTAGCATGAAGTTATTTTTTTAGTAAGTTGGTCAATTGGCCAATAGAATACTGACACATATAAAACCTCACATGCCTGTCAATATTCTATTGAACAATTAATTAATTTATCCCAAAAATAAATTTTATACTAACCAATTCCAGATTTGACAATTTATAAGCTATACAAAGTACCGAATAAAGCTTTTGATAAAAGTTCTGTTATAAAGAAAATAGAAATAATGTTTGGTTAGGTAATTCTATACTTTAAAAGCTATTTCAAAAAATTACCAAAGTAAAAAAAATATATATATTTAATTTTAAAATACTTTTAATCCACTCAAAAAACTCTCAAACTTTTACCTGTACTACAACTTATAAGTTGGTAAAACAGCTTATAAGTAATTTTTTTTTATTATTTAGACGTTTGTGGGTGACTTATTTTATAACTTATAAAATGACTTATAAATTATTTTGAGAGGTAATTTAATAGTACTTATCAGTTTTATAAGTCATTTTAAAATAAATAAATTTGATTAAATGTAATAATTATTTTATTCTTATTTTAGTTATATTTACAATTCATTTTAACTTGCAAGTTCGTTTAGTCATCACAACTTATTTTAACCGATTTATAAGTAAAAATAACTTTTATTTATAAATCATAATTAAAATAACTTATAAGTTATTTAAAAATAAGTCATCCCGAACAGGCTGGCCCATGGCTATGACATATGAAAAGACCGCCCCAATATTGTGCAGAATTAATAGTTCCGCCACGGCGCCACTCCACACACGTTGATTTGTTGAAGCTTCTATCTCTTCAGTAGACAGTAGAAAGTAGAAACATACACTTACTCTCTCTCCGGAATCTGCCAAGTCCCTCCTTCAGTGGTTAGGGGAGTGGTTAGCTTATTTTCTGCACATTAATCAATCAACTAATATTTCTCATTTTCGAAAATTTGCTTTCTGGTTTTTGTAGTGCTTATATACCCTAATTGTTTTTTTGTTTACAAATGCTTAGAGGGTTCTCTGCATTTTATACAGAATTTGTAATTTTGGGATATGCATTTCTTAGTTATCAGTTGCTAATTTGAGAATATTGTTCAAAGGAAGCATTTTTTTAAGGTTTTTAGTGCAGTGGTTGAGTATTAGTAGTTCTTATATGCTTGTTTTATATGATTTATCTTGAAAACTGTTTAATATACTTTAATATGGGTAATACTTTAGCATTCAATGCCATGTTGAAGCACCCCATCTCTATTTATTTGAAAAAATTTCCAGCATAATATGCTGAATGGGTATTGCAATGTGGATACAAATGTATTCAACTATATTAAATAAATTGTAAATAAAATGCACCAAGGTTGATGTGTACCAAAGAAATTTCTCATAAGTTTCTGATTTCTCGCAAACATTTGTTCTATAGACCACTGAATGCAAGCTACACATAGATGTCAAGCAAGATATTCATATTCTGGAAAAAAATAACATAATAATTATTCCCTCCGTCCCTTTTTAATTGACGTTTTAAGGTTATGCACGTAGATTAAGAAATGCAATTAAGATTGACTAAATTGAGTATAAAATTTCAATATTAACCTTTTAAAATTTATTCGAAAGATGAGAGAGAAACAAATTAGTCTTTAATCATAAAGGATAATATGGGAAATAAAAATGAACAAAAATCTCTCTCTAAAAAGACAAGTAAAAAGGGACAGAGGGAGTATTATGTTTTATGGGTAAATTACATAGTAGGATCAAACCGTTGTTTTGTGTGAAGAACGGCTAGCATTGTCTTATGAAATATATAAGACGTCCTATAAGTATAATCATAATCATATTTATAGAGGCCAACAAATATTTCATTTTTTATGTTTGATTGAATTTATATCTTGTACATTGTGTTTATGATGGGGAATTTAATTGCTTGGCTTTGTTTGTATATGGGAACATTATTCTTAAGCAATAACATTACCATATTCCTATTTTATTCTTGTCATTTTTATATTCTGAATGACTTCATTGTGGTTTTATTATCTTTGTTACTTTAGATGCTCCTTAATTTGTTGTCATTTCTACGTTTTCAGCTCCCATGGTCGGTGGGGTATCAGCATGGGAGTATACAGCCCTGAGTTTTGTTTAACCCCTTTATTAACTTGGCACACTCGACAACAGTTGACAATAGTGTGAACATCATGACGCATCCTTGGCCAAAAAAAAAACGTTCGGCAACTACTGCAAAGGTTTTGTCATAGCCAAAATGTCTTGCTAGACCACCACCATGGAGTTCACGGATTATGAACTCTCTCAAGGACCCTTCAGGCACACAAACTCGAGTGTTTGGTGAGGAACCCATCCTTGATAGAGTAACCAGATACTACGGTAGACGGATCGTGCTGGAGGTCCGCCCAAACAACCATGAAGTCTGGATCTGTAGCGTATTGATCCTTCATTGCTTCAAAACCCGTAGTATTTACACAAAAAATGGGCAACAGGTGTGCTCGTCTACTAAGAGCGTCGGCAGCCTTGTTTTCCTTCCCAGCTTTATGTTTAATTACGAACTTAAATTGTTGGAGGTAATCAAACCAACGAGCATGTTTTGGATTCAACCTATTTTGAGAATGGAGGTGTTTCAAGGAGTCATGGTCTGTGAAAAGAATAAACTCACGATGGAGGAGATAGGTTCGCCAGTGTTTTAACGTTTGGACCAACGCATAAAACTCCATATCATAGGCGGAGTATTTTTGTGGTGATTCATTAAGCTTTTTGCTAAAAAAAGCGATGGGATGCCCTTCTTGACTCAAAACACCACCGATGCCGACGTGAGAGGCGTCACAGGCGACCTCAAAAACTTTAGAGAAATAAGGTAATTTGAGCACAGGGGTGGTGGACATCTTCTTTTTAATTTCAAAAAATGCATTAGCTGCCGCAGCTGTCCATTGAAACACCTTCGCCTTCAAGCATTCAGTAATTAAAGACATTATAGTGCTGAATCCTTGTATGAAACATCTATAAAAAGTTGCCAGCCCATGGAAGCTTCGAACATCAAAGAAAGAACAAGGGGTTGGCCAGTCAAGGATGGCTTGAACTTTTGAAGGATCAGCTTCCACTCCCCTATGTGACACTATGAATCCCAAGAATTTAGCCTGTGGTTTAAGAAAAGAGCACTTGTTGCGATTGAGAAAAAGTTGCTCCTTTCGCAAGGTATCTAATACTTGACGAAGATGACCAAAATGGTCTAATACCGAATGACTAAAGATGAGGATGTCATCGAAATACACTACCACAAACTTTCCCAAAAATGGCTTAAGTGCTTGGGTCATTACTCGCATGAACGTACTAGGCACATTGGTCAATCCAAAGGGCATCACAAGCCATTCATAGAGTCCCTCCTTTGTTTTAAAAGCCGTCTTCCATTCGTCTCCAGGCCTAAAACGAATCTGGTGGTACCCGCTACGCAAATCAAGTTTAGTAAAAATGACCGAACCTCCCAATAGATCCAACATGTCGTCGAGCCGAGGAATGGGGAATCGATATTTCACGGTTATCTTGTTTATGGCTCTGCTGTCGATACACATGCGCCAACTTCCATCTTTCTTTGGCGTAAGTAATGCGGGTAGAGCGCATGGACTTAGACTTTCGCGTACAAACCCATGGTCCAGCCACTCTTGGACTTGGCGTTGAAGCTCGGTGTGCTCGGTTGGGCTCATCCGGTAATGGGGCAGGTTGGGCAACGTGGACCCAGGCACCAAGTCGATGCCATGTTGAATATCTCGTAGGGGTGGCAGGTGGTGTGGTAGCTGATCAGGCATTAAATCTTGATATTCATGAAACATCTCAACAAGCTCGGTTGGTATCATACCATCTGTCTCTTTGGCATCCCTACCGACTAAGAAAAAGATCATTTGTTCTCTTTGTATCGCCTTGGTAAACTGTCGAAGGGTAAGGACTGAGGTTGGTTGCTTAACGGCGTCGAATTCATTGATTGGGAGTGGTTCGAGCACAATTTTCTTATTCCGAAAGATAAAGGAATAAGTGTTCTCAAAACCGTCATAAGTGACACGTCGATCGTACAACCAAGGTCTCCTCAAGTGTAAGTCACATACTGTCATGGGGATGATATCACACCATACTTCACAAGTATATTTTTTTCCCAATGATTGGGAGTGGTGTTATTTATCCAGCTAATACGATAGGGGGTAGGGTGTGCTTCTTGTTTCAACCCCAATCGCTCAACCACTTCTCCAGAAATGACATTCATGCCGCTGCCATTATCGATGATTACATTCAGCGCCTTGTTGCCATGTTCGACTCGTGTGTGGAAAATGTTATTTCGTTTCCACCCATGGTCGCCTTGCTCGAACTTGCTATTGTGCCCAACCAAGACTCTTTGAATGACACAGCTAGGGAGCGTAGTAGCTTCCAATCGCTCTTCTTCAGGATCGACTTTTTCCATTACGACATCATCGTCTATCTTCTGCATATCTTCGGCGAGCAGCAGGTCATTCTCGCAAACATAAGCTATTCGTTGGTCTCGAGTGGGACATACCACGGCGAAATGGCCAAATCTCTTTGCATTTGTAGCATTGAGGTCCCTCGCCAAACGCTTTAGCTTTTCCCTTCCAATCACTTGCAGGTCCTCCTTTGGGCATATCTGTCGGTGGTGTCGGTTTTGAATTTGGAGTTGTTGCTTGTCTGTTGGTCCTAGCTTCGGCAAATGGGAACCTCCACAGCCCGGCTGAATTCATCTGCTTTTCTACTTGGAGGGCTACTTGGTAAACTTCGTCGATGCCATAGACTCACGTTGTCAACATTTCTCTTCTTATTTCACTCTTCAACCCATTTAAGTAATGGGTTAAGGTCTGAGTTTCGGTCTCCACCACTTTGCTTCTCACCATTAGTTCATGAAACCGTTCAGTATACTGATCGACAGTTGCCCTTAGTCCTTGTTTTAGTTGAAGCATGTCCTCATAAACAACTTGTTCGTAGTTGATCAGTAAATATTTCCCCTGTAGTCGTTCTTTCATTTCTCCCCACTCAGAAACAGGAGGTTGACGGGTTCGGCGCAGCTGTTCTTCGACGTTGCCCCACCACGCACGAGCAGGACCCTTTAGTTTCATTCTTACAAATCTTACTCGGCGGTCTTCTGAAACGGCAAACCATTCAAAATAATCTTCGAGAGCAGTAAGCCAGTCAAGGAAAACATCAGGATCGAGCTTTCCAAAAAAATCGAGGACATCGACCTTCATTCTCTTGGTTACTTCATCCAGGGGCACCCTTCGAACATATTGGTTGGCCTCAAGTTGACCCCGCTGGCGATTTCCTTGTTCATGAAAGACTCTCCGTCCTCTTATTCCGCCCATTTGCACCTCTTCTTCTTCTTCCCGATCACTTTCCTCACCCCATTCTTCTCTCCGTGGATCCCTGCGATCTCTTCTTGGTTCCCTAAATTCCTCACGGTGTCGTCGCACATCCATGACATCCAACCTTCGTGCTACCATGTCCACCATTTGGGAGAGCTGGTCCAGTTGTTGTTGAAAGCTTGCTTGTGCTGGGTTGGGATCGACGTTGGAATTTTGATCCATGGGATTGTAAGCTTGACCACTTCTGGTTCGGGGCATATAGTGAGGTGCTCAGATCGAACAACGCTTTGATACCAATTTGGTGTAACCTCTAGGCTAATTAGAAACTCTCATATCACAACCTCACGTTGAAATTGAAAGTACTGGAACTCTCTTCCAGGAGAAATGGAATCTCTCCAAATCAAGTGTTTGAATTTTCAAATCTCTCTGCTTTCTTTATTGAAATGCCTGGCTTAATATAGCCATCCAACAGTAACAGAATAGCAAAAATAATGCAACAACTAACAACTAAGAGTAACAAATAAGAAAAGAAAACAGAACAGCTTCAGCTAACTAATGCTCCTTAAAAAACTGACTGTGACGCAAGAGACTTGGTCAAGTCCCCTCACGTGCTCTGTTTGCATCAGAGTGCTAGTTGTTCTGCTTGTCTTTCAAATATAACTTGAACCCATATATTATTTAATGCTCTTACTCATGTCATATATGCACTTTAGAACTATTTTGGAATGTCTAATGGTTGCTTTCAGACTCAGTTAATAATATTCTTGACTGCTTTATTTTAAAGTATTTATTTTTCTGTTACTTGGCAATTCCACATACGCTCAAAGAGGTATTTTACTAATTGTCCCAAGCTTGGTCATATGCATATATTTTTTAGCAGATATAGAATCCTGGTTTATTCATATGAATAGTTTGAGCTTAACTAGCCATTTGTTCTAATTTTGTTGATTTTTAGAATTTTAAAAGAGTGCACAGTACAGAAGTAGAAAAGGTAACATAAATATTGGACATAAGTCACAGTGATGAATTTTAACGTCAACCGGTTCTGAGGACTTACCTGTCTTATCATTTCAATTGTTTTACATTTTTTTTAATTTACTCATTATTATTTTCCATTAATAATATAGATTAGTGATTGAGATAGTCTGATTTACAGCTTCTCCTTTTTTTGTCCAGAAAAGGGAATCTCTTACCCTTTGTTTATTGTCCTTAATTGTTCTCTCCTTTGTTCTTTTAATTAGTTAATACAAGTTTGATAGCCCGTGTGAGTTATGGACTAGTTTGATATAATAGTTTTAATTTTTTGTTATTTATTTTATTTTTTTAAATTTATAAAGTTATTATTTTAATGGATAATAGTGTTATTTTTGGGCATTTTTTATGTGACATGGATATCATTTTTAAGGTCATATGCTTTAATGTTCATGACTTAAACAATTAGTGAGCTTTTTCATCGTTTATTTAAACTGAGTTGCAAGTTCATGAATCTATCTCTGCATCAATCTCTTAATTTTAGGATATTATTTTACCTTTTTTAATTTAGTACACCCTCCGTTCTCAAAAGGATGAGCAAAGAACAAATTTCATACATATCAAGGAAAACAAAAGTAGAGGAAAGAGAGTAAATAAAGTTTCAAATTTATCCTTAGTAGTCCCACAAGATTCATAAGGTAATTAGTAATTTTAGTTACTATTAAATGACATAATTACCATTCACCTTTTGTATTTTTTCTCATCCTTTTGGGGCCAAAAATAATTATACCTTTAGTCATCCTTTTGAGTTTTGAGGACGGAGGGAGTTTTAAACACTGGCTCCTAATCCAGAATGCAATAAATGGTATGAGACTAATGTACTAACATTTAGTCATGGTTCAAAGTATAGGTCGTTACCACAACATTGATATTTGATACGAATCACAAAATTACTTAATTTTCATGTAAAGGGGTACTTTTTGGCGAAATTTCGGCAACTCAGCGTAACGTAATGGTTTCGGCAACTCGGTGTAATGTAACAGTTTTAGACTAAGTAAAGGAAAAATCACGGCATAGAGGAGAGGAATGCCACACAAAAAATTCTAATATGCTAAAAGCTATAAAATGGAGACGACAAAAGAGAACGAACCTTTTTCTATAAGTTATACTTAAATTGTAGTACCTAGTTAAGTATAAGTTGAAAAACTTAAAAACTATTGTACTTCAAAAATACTTAATATACTTAAATATAACTTAAAATAAAAAAAATGTACTTAATATATATAATTAGTTAAGTTAAATTGTACCTATATAGTACCTAGCTAAATATGACTTGAAATATTTAAATTGTACTTAAATTTTACAGAACATGTATACTCAACCATTTGAGTTAAGAGTACATCAATATCAACTTTACTCAAATGTAAAATTGATTAAACATATATGCGAGATGTGTGTTTTATCATTTGGACAATGCTATATGCACTAGATAGTGTTTTTTGTAAACTTAATTGATCCATCTTGTTGTTCTTAGTTAGATTTTTTCATAATTTTTTACTTTATATGAAGCTCCTAACTAGTTAGTATCACTCGAAACCGTTACCGAAACTAATACCGAGTCAAAAAATGACCTTCCAAAACATAGGCCGCTACCGCGACTTTGAACCTGTACGATTATCTTTTAATTAAAAAAGACAAATAAAATATCAGATTATCTTTTCATGTATAAAACTGCACAAAAATTATCGTCAACTTTCTTCAATAATCATGCATAGCCATGCAGTAAACTAAAGCAGGAGATTGTGACTTTGTGAGAGGAGAAAATACAGAGAAACTTACTTATTCACGCACCTCAAGAATTTAGAAATTAGTGATTATAGTTGTCGAATAGAATGTGTGCTAGGAAACAAGCGGAAATTGATGACTTTGTAATGAAAATTGAGATGGCCTAGAGGCAGTGTGCTCTCCTTCCCGTCGGTCGTTCCTCACGCCTCTTCGGATTTGTTCTTCCTTTTCTTTTTCTTTTTGTCTTTTCTTTGCATTTGGGTGGGACACATAAAGATGAGGGTATATACATATTTATTTACACCAATTAATTTGGGAGAAGAAGGGCCCATAAGGAAGAAGGAGAGTGACATTAAGATTTTAGAGGTGGAAGAAATGAAGAGGTGATATGTGATTTGGGAAAATGAAGAGGCGTGATACAAAAAACGAAGAGGTGAAGCATCCACAAAATGAACCTCCATAAATCATTGTTAACTCACCTCAAACTCAGTCTAATGAGTCATGACCAACTGTCAACTAATTTGAGTCACCTTGACCAACCAAATTAACTCACTCAAATAAATGTCACTTGAATGTCGTGCTTTTAGATACAGGGATTGATAGTTTGTAGTATATCAAGACAAAGGGAATATTTTGCTGAGTCTCAGTATCATTCATTTTTATTTATAAAGCTAAATAATCTTTCATAAATGTTTTTACTTGCTTTCCAGTCAACATAAATTCATTTTGAATTTTTTTAATTAATAAATCTTTTTGGCAGGTTTGTCAAGCTCTTTCCAGCATAAAGTTGTCTTCGAGGAATTATATAAAATCTGGGAGAAGTTCACCACTAGTTAAAGATGTTAATACTTTATCACTTGAGGATTCGAGAAGAAAAAGTCGTCGAACTTCATCTGATGTGAATAAAAGCTTCCATACAAGTGATCTGGGGATTGGTAAATCCAAATGCATTGGTAGTGCCTTTCCATCAGGTACTTTTGATGTGGTTGATAGTGGGAATGCTGCCAGCAGGCAAAGTGAGGGTTACACTTCAATGCATAGTTATTCTCATTCAAGCATAATCAGTGGATTATCCAGCAATCAAACTGCTCATGCAGGTCCAGTGGACGGGATACAGAACACGTTTTCTGATGGCATTGCTGATGATGACATAGTTGAGGTAATGCATAATGTTGGCTCAAAAGATGGAGTCACGACACTTGTTGACTTGTAATGTAAAAGGTGAAGTTCATTTATAAAAGAAGTCATCGAGTTGAAACCTCTAACTGTATAAATGTTTCTAGACTCAGTTGACCTACTTAGAAGTACGTAATATAGTCATAAACAAGGTAAATACTTTTTGTCCTATTTTTTAGCATGTCAACGCCTTCATGATCTTTGAATAAAGGCATTAAATGTGCTATTGTATAATGTACTAATATTGCTTTGTCTTTCATGTAAGAAATGAGTTGATTTTAGTAGCCCATGATTTCTTTGCACATATTTGTGCATCTCATCAATTGACTGTTTTTCAGAATCTTGATGTGGACCAAATAATTATGGAACACTACCAATGGGCTGGCACACCACAACCGTCAATATCGAAGCTTCTTCCATTTACTCCAACTGTTGTTAAGGATAATGATGCAAGACCTGAATCGACGTGTTTCCCACCAGAGTTGTGTGTGAACTGCAGTCATGGTTTAAAGGTATACATTTAATTTCTTCTCTGTGTTTTGTAGTGCCGTTGGTAGCAGGTACTTGTTCCTAATTTCTTATGCCTGATATTGTCACAGTTAGGACTTTGCTCCGAAGCCGCAAATCATTTACAGGATATGAAAGGCATGCTAATTTCCATATCAAATGATCTTCTTGACAATGTTAGTGACCTGAATCCAGATCAGATAGAGAAGCTTTGTCAAGATAGGTTTACTTGTTTCCCACTCCCCCTTTTGTTTTTCCATGTGGAAAGAAATGCTAGTTTGATTTAGAGGCTAGGAAATATGAAAAGACGTAAACCCCTACAAATGATATGAAAGGAAAATTTTTCTTCATCTCTCCGCATCTCATTTTTCGTATGAAAGTACTGCACGCGTCTTGTTCTCTTCACTAAGATACAGAAATTTATTGATTACTGTCCTTATGTTAATTTGCACCAACTCTGTCAGGTTGCAGCTGAATAAGCAAATTAAACAACTCCAGAAACATCTTTGTGTTACATCACTTGATGAAGAGAGGCAAAATTCACATTTTTCTGCATCTACAGCTGCTCCTAGGACATTTAATTATGACAACCCTCCAACAGCTGCATTTAGGATTGATCCAAAGAGACTTGAATCCCAGTTTCACATACACAATGAGCCTGATGGGTTTGATAGATTGAACTCATCATTCGGTGTACCACCAACTCCTATAGAGAGAGAATCCTACATCCGAAAATATGTTGATGTCAAATATACTGATGGTTCAAATGACAAAATGTGGAGTAGTTGGGATTTCCCATGGACAAAGAAGCTGGAGGTCTGTATGTACATTAGTGTAAAAGTCTTTGATTTGCACTAATTGTTGTCCATTTGTTTCACCTAAAGGCCAATAACAAGAAAGTATTTGGAAATCACTCCTTTCGTCCCAACCAAAGAGAGGTGATAAATGCCACAATGAGTATACATGATGTATTTGTTTTGATGCCTTCTGGAGGAGGGAAAAGCCTGACTTATCAGGTAATAGTGACACTCAGATCCACATCACATACAAAGCTTTGGTTATGATGGTATGAATCAAGAATATGATAATAATGTAAAATTGTATCAAATCTTATAGACAAATTAGACTGTACTATTTAATAAGCTCTTTTCTTCTAAATCTCCATCACACCATCTGCATCATATTTTTTTATACATCTGTTTGGGTTCCTTTCCAGTTTGAATTTGTTGAAGCAAAGTTTCTTTATCTAAAAGTTGCAGGAATTTCTTAGTCAATTTTATATTCTAATTGATTGGTGTTTCATGTATATTTTTCAGAGTTCTGGTACTGGTGCATTGGAAAAGTAATTTTTTTGAGATAATTTGTGGAAGTAGGAGTGAACATGTTTTGCATACTGTTTTTTGTGTGAAGCTCCCTTCATATATTTGCCGAGGGATTACATTGGTAATTTCACCTCTTGTTTCTCTTATCCAAGATCAAATAATGCATCTGTTGCAGGTATTTTTCTCTGCATTAGAGCTTTCATATCTGTCTGGATAGTTTTATATGTTATATCTAACAGCATCCTTCTCTTGGCGGTGGGGTGGGTGGATTGTACCGCAGGCAAACATACCTGCTGCTTATTTAAGTGCCAATATGGAGTGGACTGAACAACAGGAGATTCTTAGGGAGCTCTGTTTTAAAGATTGTAAATACAAGCTGTTATATGTTACCCCAGAGAAAGTAGCTAAGTAAGTGCCCTTAGTTTATTCATTTGACCTCAAAGGTAGAATCACTAGTTCAATCATTCCTAAGATTGTGAAAAAATATGAGGGATGCATGTTATAAAAAATTGACATCGGAGTGACATTTAAATTACTGTTTTATGATTTGAATGATTGAATTTGAAACCAGATATTTCTGAACATATTTTGGCAGCGTCTTGAGTAGCAGGTACTTTTTTTGGTATGTCCCGAGTATGCTTCGGAATGAACATTATACTACAGATAGTTTTACAATCTGTATGGTGTAGCTAGATGATAACTTGAACTGAATATGAGATAAAAAAAGATTTGATGTCGTGTTGTATAATAGTATTTCTTCTTTAGGAATCCTTTTTAAAGATGAAAACCACGTTCCACAATATGAAGTAATATTGCGATATGTTATGTGTTAATGCGAATCTCATTTACAACACTTTAACTTTATTCTGCTATTAAACTGATATTTGAGTGCAGGAGTGATGTTTTACTGCGACACTTGGAAAGCCTTTATGCTTGTGAGTCACTTGATAGGATTGTAATTGATGAAGCTCATTGCGTGAGCCAATGGGGACATGATTTTAGACCAGATTATCAGGTTGTGGCTTTTTGAAGCTTTCAAATTTGTGCAATTGGCTTTTAATTTCTTTCAGTCAATGTTATCCACTTCAGGGAAACATGTACAGGGTCTGGGTATCTTGAAACAGATGTTTCCACGTACACCAGTGTTGGCTTTGACTGCTACAGCCACAGCAAGTGTCAAAGAGGATGTTGTGCAGGCTCTTGGTCTTATTGATTGCTTTATTTTCCATCAAAGTCTCAATCGCCCAAATTTACAGTAAGTATTAACTATTAAATCTAATACAAGCTATTGCTGAAAGTATCAGGGACTTAACCTTTGCAATATTCCAGGTATTCTGTACTTCCTAAGACGAAAAAATGTGTGGATGATATTGACAGTATCATTAAACAAAATCATGGTGATGAGTGCGGAATAATTTATTGTCTTTCAAGAATAGACTGTGAAAAAGTTGCTGAAATGTTACAGGTTTGTCTTTTGTTTATGTTTACTTCATTTTTTTTTGTTTTTCCCACAGGGACAATGTCTGACATAATATGAAGATATGCCAACTGAATAAGCTAAAATTTCCTAATAATTCAGTGGCCAATTATAAGAACTATCAATACGTGACTTATAAAAGAATAAAAACTATCAAACTGTGTAACTATCTTCTTGAAAGCGTGTAAACTTTCAGTACATAATTGAAAGTGGTTGATCATTTGACTCTGTATTGTATTTTTTGTAATACTGGATGTTAAGTTTCTCCAATACTCCTGCCTTTTAGGTCTGCATTTTTCACATTAAAATTGTGATTTGGTAGCTTAAATGGGAGAAGCACGTTAGTCACTTCATTAAGTGGAAAGTATTGGCCTCATCTTTGTGAGTGTGATAAAAATCACTGCTATTACTGAGAGCCTTTACTGTCTTTCAGAGCTTATAGCGCATCTCACTGTACATTAAGGTTACATTAACTATATGATCAACTTAAATAAATTCTTTCAAAGGAGGTAGAAAGATTTTTGATTTCTTTGTCAACTAATTACCTGTGGGGACTCCTTGATCTCTGATACGAAGGTTTCTGGAATGCGTTTGGTACAACAATTTAGGAGTCAACATCAGATACACAAACTCACAATTTCATTGACATTGTTGATTTATTGGTATAGTTTCATTAAATTCTGGCGTACAACCTTCTGTTTTCTTGCATTATGTCTTGAACTTTTGCACTTCCTAATTGGATACAATTCAATATCTTTGGTCGAAAAATACCTGTTTACTTTCTTGAGAATAAAATGACTTGAAGATTTACAATATGGTTTTAAATTGCTTATAACAGCATATACATTGTTCAGGAGTGTGGACACAAAGCAGCCTTTTACCACGGAAATATGGATCCTGCTCAACGGGCATATGTTCAGAAACAGTGGAGCAAAGATGAGATCAAGATAATATGTTCAACAGTGGCATTTGGAATGGGTATCATCAATATCGGTTGGTCTAGCATTTTAAATGGGGCTTATAAGCTGATGACCTCAATATGTTGATATGACTATTTCAGGTATTAATAAGCCAGATGTTCGTTTTGTAATTCATCATTCTCTCCCTCAATCCATTGAAGGCTATCATCAGGTGATCTGTGAAAATCCATCGTTACTTCTTTTCTCTTAAATAAGATGTACTTTGACATGATGCACCCAATTGAAATAGTTGGGAGTTCCTAATTTGGATGGTCTTGCTTTCTATCTATGTTGAAGGAGTGCGGTCGCGCTGGTAGAGATGGTCAGCGTTCATCTTGTCTGTTGTATTACAGTTATTGTGATTATGTAAGAAGTTTTATTGCTATAAGTAATCCTTTTGCAGATTCTTGTTTTCTTTTGAAACCAATAATTGACATTACGGTATTAACCATGTGACCATTGCAATATAATCCCTTAATTTGTCTTCCCTATTTCTCTGTTATGTTTTTTCTTTTACATTTGCACATGCTTCTTCGGTTCCTCTGCAGATACGAGTCAAACATATGATTAGTCAGGGAGTTGTTGAGCAAAGTTCCTTTTTATCCGGCTATAATCGTGCAAGTATAAAAAATCCAGGGGGGATACTCGAAACAAACACTGAAAATCTTTTACGAATGGTACTATGCATAAGCTTTTCTGTTGATGTTAACATTATTGGTATGATACTTAATATTTGTTCTCTTTTGTAACTTTTCTCAGGTGGGTTACTGTGAAAATGATGTTGATTGTCGACGTTTCTTACAACTTAATCATTTTGGGGAGAAGTTTGACTATGTCAACTGTAATAAAACATGCGACAATTGCTCCAAGATTCAAGCTTTTGTTGAGAAGGATGTCACTGAGATAGCAAAACAATTGGTTAGGAAGCCCATAGTCATTTCAATCATTATCTTAACTTTTCTGTTTTATACAACATGTTCCATATAAGATATTAGATATATCTCCATTTGAGCCCATTTTCTAGTTTCACCTGAACTATGATTTTTATACCATTTTTTGTCCAGGTTGAGCTAGTCAAGTCAGCAAGACATCAGTTTTCAGCATCTCATATCTTGGAAGTCTACAGGGGTTCCTTAAACCAATTTGTATGGCTAACAGTGACTTGTGTACCTCACTTTCTTTTCTTGTGTTATTCATCAACCTTACTAATAACTTTGTTGATGTCAAATCTAGGTAAAAAAACACAGGCATGATTCCTTGAGTCTGTATGGAGCTGGAAAACATTTAGGTAAGAGTGAAGCATCACGTGTGTTGCGTCATCTTGTTACTGAGAATTTTCTTGAAGAGGATGTAAAGAAAAGTGAGGTCTATGGATCTGTGTCATCAGTGCTAAAGGTAAGATTTAACAACATTAGGAATCGTTTGACAATGTTTTTTTATAATAAATTATTGATTTTTTTATTTTTATTTTATTTTTTTGCTGTTTTGCTTTCTTGCTTTCTTGCTAAATGAAGCAAACAAGTAAAAACTGTATTAGAGAAGTTTTGCGAAACAATACTTTGTCCTTCTATACTGGATTTTTGTTCTTGAAAGGAGCAAATATTTGTTTGTTTTTATTCTTTATGATCAATTAACATGTATGAGACTGAACCGCAGTTTCATTCAAACTGTCAATTTCAGGTGAATGAAACCAAGGCCTACGGTCTCTGTACTGGTGATCAGACAATTAAATTAAGGTTCACCTTTTCTATAACCCTGACATATTTCTAGTTCTGTCTTGTTTGGCTTGTTCTGTCCTGACATATTTCTATCACTTTTATTTTTTTTGTGTGTTTGAACATTTATTGAATTCTGTCAACTGACTTTACACGGCTGCTATTGTGAGATTGAACTTTGTTGTAAGCTGCAGATTCCCCTCCTCTGTTAAAGCATCTAATTCAGGTAGATATGAAGCAACTCCAGCCAAAGGTTCACTAACATCTGGAAAGCAAAGTTCTCCACTAGGGGACACTTCTCTCCAACCTCGAGCAGAAATAGACTTGGTTTGTCGATGAGGATTTATTGATTTTTCTTATATACTCGTTCACTTGAGTCTAATTTCCCTAAAGTATTGAATTATGTTCTACAGGACCTCTCAGCCAAACTATACTCTTCTCTGCGAATGCTTCGAACTGTTCTCCTTAAGGAAGCAGGGAAAGGGGTACTGCCATACCACATCTTTGCGTAAGCTTTCGTTTTTCATAGTCTATATACTTTTCCAATACATATTATCAAAAAAATGCCCCCTTCTCATAAATGCCACATAGGTAAAAATTGGAGAAGTGAAGATTTTGAAAATTTTATCATTTTGAAGTTATATTTCTTTTTGTCATCAATGAGTAAAAGCCTATTGGATTTCTTATACAAGTCCGCGTGATAAGTTGCTGTATTTTTTATGATTAGAAACGCTACGCTGCAGCTGATCAGCGAGAAAATACCCAGAAGTAAAAACTAAAAAGGAGCTTCTTGAGATTAATGGGATTGGCAAGTAAGTATTAAATGTAGGCTAAACTTATGAATCAGCAATTTCCAGCAGGCGGTTTAATGAATATGTTGAATTAAAATTCAGTGTAAAGTTGAACAAATATGGAGATCGGGTGCTGGAAACAATTGAGGCCACTGTTAAGGAATACCACAAGAAAGACAAAAACAGCAGCAGTAGCAACGCGGGTGCTGATTCTACAAAATGAAGAGACATGGTCAAAAACAGCAAGCAGTAGCGTTATTTTGTGTTTTAAGGCACAGGAAGTTTTCAACCCCACTTTGATTTTGTTTGTTTCATAATGGTGTAGAAACTTTGTGTTTATGATTTTCTCCAGGCTTGTTGGTTAATTTAAATATCATGTGCAGTTTGTGTATCAAATTGACAAATTCATTGATGGGAAGAAAGTTTCACAATGTTTTCGTTTTGGATTTGATTATCATATATATATATTAATCATACAATCATATCTCTTTAATATATATATATATAGCCTGTCTTTCTCAAGCGAATTTGGATGGAGCGAATTGGTTATAGCGACGTTTTTTTCCGTCGCTCTCGCAATAAAAAATCGGCTTTTTATTGTTTAGCGACGAAAAGAAAAAAACTGTCGATCTAACTTAGTTCGTCTTAATTCGCTTCTTCAGTTCGCTGGAGAAGCGATTGAATAATATATGAGGAAAAATGGCGTTTGTACCTAGTTTTGTAAATTTTTGGTTTACACAGTATATCAAAATGACGTCGTTTGGCCCATTTGTTTTAAAAAGAAAAACACGACTCCTTTCTACTCTTCTCCCAAAATACAGATCGAAACTCTCCCCTCCCAAATCGATCACGTATAAGGGCTCTACTATTCTCTCCTCCCAAACACGGTTCCATTTACTCCGATTCTCTATTCTCTCTCTTCCATATCCTCTAATTCTCACTCTCCTAGGGTTTAGGTCCTTTCTTTTTCTTTGCCCAAGCTTTTGCTTCAATTCATCCAAACTTTGCTTCAATTCCAAACTGCAAAGAGCGAGAGGTTGTCCCCGTCTTACCGACATTCAGCTTTTTGTATTTTTTTTGGGGTCACAAATACACGTTAACCAATATTATTATTTAGAAAAATAATAAATTCATAACAAAAAATGATATTTTCAAATGAAAACAGCCACTATAGATCCTAACGATAATTTTCACGGTTATTATATATCTATGACGACACTTTTCGTATAAAAAAAATATTAATTTCCATTTATTTACTTACCTCCCCTTTCCCTATGTTTCCTCCATGTTTTAATTTCCACTCTCTTTTTTCTCTCACCACTTTCCTCTCTTTTCCTATTTTTTTCTCCATCATCCTATATTTTAATCGCACAATATAATTTAAGGTTTCTTTTTCTCCTCTTTCTCATTCTAAAGCGTTTGTGTAGTTTTTTTTTTGTTGCATTTTTTCTCTCTTTTTCAATTTTATTTGTCACATAATTTTATTTTCAATTTGTTTTCTCTTGTAATTTTTTTTTAAGTGCGTAACGCGTATACGTGGACCCTAGTGTAAAAAATAACACCCCTCCAAAATTTTAATATTTGTTCAAAATATAATTTTTGATCAAATAAGTCAAACTAAACATCTCAAATTTAATTTATCTTTTATCTAATCCTAAAAGTTTTATTCCATTGAAACTAAAACAAA
This sequence comes from Panax japonicus, assembly GCA_020205505.1. Classification (NCBI taxonomy): domain Eukaryota; kingdom Viridiplantae; phylum Streptophyta; class Magnoliopsida; order Apiales; family Araliaceae; genus Panax; species Panax japonicus. The sequence continues at coordinate 52,563,640 of CM035106.1, forward strand.
CAAGTAAAGAATGTTTGAAACTCAATCCTCTAATAAAAAGTGGTTAATATTGTCTTTCTTAAATAATTTTTTAATTTATAATATCTAAAATTAAATAATCTTATTATAAATATTTTAGAGAATTAATATTTTTATAAATAAATTTGATATTTTACAAGTTTATCCTTACATAAATAGTATTAAGGTCCACCTCATATTAGAGAGAGTCGTATCAAATTTATTTATAAAAATATAAATTATTACTCCCTCCGTCCCAAATTAACTGCTCAATTTTGACCTTTTTTAGTCAAATTGACTATTTTTAGAATTAATAATTAAACATATATAAATATATTTCTGAAATTATAAAAAATAGGATTAGTAATAAATTGTATATACTTTCTTTTGGTTATAATCTCTTCACCTATATTTTAGCAAAAATAGTAAAAAGATTAATTTTAAAAATGGTCAATTTGACTTTAAAAAGTCAAAACTGAGCAATTAATTTGGGACGGAGGGAATATTTTTTAAAATCTATAATAATAAATAATAATAAGATAGAATTTATTTTCAATTTGGACGGAAAAGACAAAGATTCAAATTAATGAGCGGGTCCCACAAGGGAAAAGAATGCAGAACGAGTGATCGGAGAGTTACGTGTCGGACTCTGAAGGGAAGAAGGAGTGACTAAAATAACTGTTGTGTAATTATATCATCATCACCTAACTCTAATTTTGCCGCCTTCATTTCATCACATAAAGAAAATCAGCTCTAAAGCCGACGAATTCATACAAATTCCGTACACATTTCTCTCTCTCTATATATTCATTTCGTTATATATATAAACCCTAGAGAGAGAAAGAAACAAATATAGATAATTTTCATGTGATATGTAACTATACGTATATGTCTATGTCAACGATTATACTATATACTTTGAGAGATGAAAAATCCTCGAATTTGGGCTTAGATACTGAGCAATAAGGAAGAAAGGGATGATTAGATGTACGGATTCCTTGATTAGGAACAGAAATCGAGGTGTTTGGAGTGCAGAATCTGCAATCGGGGAGGAATGTATTGGGAATTCTAGTAATGGTGGAGAGAGAAGGGACGAAATTGAAAACCCTGATGTTCCTCCTGTTGTTGTTGGTCGTGGAGGAGAGAGAAATGAAGAACAGTTAGGAAACTCTGGTTCGGATTCTGTTGGAGGAGGCATGGAAATGGTTGTGGTAGGAGAGAGGAAGAATGATAGTCCTCCTGCTGATGATGTATGCCCTATCTGCTTTGGGAATTTCACTGTTCCCTTCAAAACTAACTGTGGACACTGGTTTTGTGGTAATCCTCCTTTATTTGGTTTCTTTTAGCTTTTGCCTTTTGATTAAGATTAGTATTTCTTGCAGTTTTTTGAATGAAAAAAGTAGAGGCACAAATATATTTTAATGTGATGAACACATCAATAAAATTTGCTTCAATAAAATCTCTCCCTTTTAAGTTTAATTATGTTTTTTATTTTCTTGGCAAGTACAAGGGTGCATAGAGATTTTTTATTTTTTGAAAAGAACAAAAAGGATCTTATTTTAAACTTCATGAACCCTTACTCTTGAAGATTTATCATGTCTTAGGATTTGAAATTATTAGCTAGTGTTATTGACAACATGCCCCCCCAAAGGAACATAATTGGGTATAATGTTGGTTTGATTACTTGAATTTCTGCCGTAGTTGTTGTTTCAACTTGGTTTTCACTTCTCAGCTTTTCTTTGGACACCAAAATTTGCCAAAACTTTCAAGAATTACTTGTCAGTGAGAATACTTTCGGTTGGTAGAATTTAATGGCGAAGAAGTAACTCTAAATTTAATAATTACATGTCTGGAAATTTTTATGTGGAGTTTTTTCCCCTACTCGAACTAATACATAAGTGCTGTGCAGGCAGTTGCATATTGCAGTTCTGGAATTATAAGGCATCTCTGCAGAAATGCAAGTGTCCCATTTGCTCTTGCCTCATTAGCAAGTTGACACCAGAGGCGTGCTTATTGAGTCGGCAGGAAAAGGAAGTGACTGAGGTCTTGGAAAATGTTCATAGGTATAATCGCCTTTTTGAAGGTGGTGTGCGTGGTCTCGTGCAGGTAGGTTTGCATATCTTTACTTCGTAGTTTTGCTGAGTGCGTTTTGAGCTGATTTGCAGGACCTCTTTTCTCTGTTTCATTCTCAGCCTTTAAGTTGTTGAATATTTCTATGCTTATCATAACGCTACGTTATTGACTTGCACTGCTTAAATAATAGAGATTTTGTTATTCAATTTCTAAATAGGAAAAAATCACGGATTTCTACTATTTTATGCAAAATTTATGCTCTTAGCCTCTTACAAGGACATGCACACCAATATACACATATAAATATAATGTGTTGCACATTATTTTTTCCGTCTCATAAGGAGATCTGTTCTCTTAATTTTATGGACAATCTTTAGATTAATACCTTATAGCTCACTATGATATTGCTTTTTTGCCACAAAACAATAAATTTCAAACATTTTCTGAATCATTTAAGTTTGTTCACCTATCCTTCTGTCAGTTTTTTTTTCCTTTTCTTAATAATACAATTTAGCACTCAGATTAGATAGTGTTACATATCACTGATAATAAAACCCACTAATTTTTGGTTCCCAATATCTGTTAAACTGAGGCATATTGGAGATTATGTAAGCAACTTTTGATTCCTTATGATATGCAAACAAGGAAATATATAGAGAAATTCTTAAAGTAACTTGGAAAACTGCTTCACCGCTTATGAAACCTAGAATTACCATCAGGTGGTTGAGAAGACAAGGAAAAATAGGAGAAAAATATGGAGATCTTAAGTTTTAATACTTGCTTTCAACTTGTTTGGCAGAATTTGGTAACGGACTCCAAGCAGATAATGAACACAGCTATTTTGAACTTTCAAACCTTGTTTCTGTCATAATGCCACAACTAATAAGTATATCTTATGATCTTAACCAAAAAAAATAAGAAAGAAAAAAGACAAGCATATGTTACAAGTAAAACAGGTACCTTTTTTTACAAGTATGAAATAAAGGAAACTCTCTATATTTCATAATCACAAGAGTTTGAATGGTTCTTTTATTCCCCAGTCAGTCTTATCATTGGTGATGGTGGTGGCTTCCACTGACTTGTTTAACAAGGATAGTTTATAAACTAACGGGACCATTTTGGATTCCATATATTTCACAAGGGTTTAAATGGTTGTTCTTGCAGTTAGTCTAGCATTGGTGAGGGTGACAATGGAGCGAAAATAACATGAAGTCTGTAGAGTTTAGATATACTGCAACCACTTAGCAAGTATATGGTACATTATATGACATGCAGCTCAGGGAAAATGTCTTGGCGCCTGTATTTGTTCAAAGTTAGTGTAGCACGACAATTATAGGTTTTGTGATATGAAGATTATTATGCGTATGTCATTGCTTTGAGCTTTATTTTAATGTTTCAAGCACTCCATTAGAACAAATTGTACAATTTACCTGAGATCTAATATGGTCTTTCCACTTCTCCTTGGCAGAATGTACTTGCATCGCCACTTCTCATCAAAAGGATGTTCCAAGGACTGACGGATCCTGATAGATTTGCAGATAACTATCATATTGCGCGCTTTGTTGGTGTAAGTTCATTGAAAAATTACTCAAGCAGCGCAGTGAAGTGGTTTTTATATTTGTTTTTACTGTAGTTCTTTTTTTCATGTTTCTTACAAGAGAATAAATTATATAAGGATGTCCTGTAAAGCTAGTGTTTTACACCATCCAATAATAACGTGCCACATAGGGAATTCTGGAGGAAATCAAGGGATTTAAAATATAATATGATTAATTAAACAATTTTACCATGGTAAATAATAGTTACACAATCTGTTAATTCATTTCAAATCCCTTGATTTTCTCCTAAATTTTCTACGGGACATGTTGTAATTGGATGGTGTAAAACACTAATTTTATAGACCAGCCTTATATAATTTATTCTCTTTCTTACAATCCTGCATGTTTCCTGTGAGTACTGTGAAGTGTGAGCTAGTTATTATTTTTTCTTTCTCCAGACATTACATTATAAATGTCTTCTGGTTTACTTGTTATGACTAAATTTATGGTTAATGTTTTGTTGGGGATTATGCAGTGTAAGCAAATGGTAGTTGTTTAGAGTTTTGGAGCATTATACATGAGTTCAGGTTTTATAGTTAAATCAGGTAATCTAAGGATACGTTATTTATTTTGATGGATAATGTGCTGAAGGGGGGAGATTTGTGGTGAATAGGTGCTTTATGTAGAAAGGATTGGTAGTCAGTGATCCATTTGCTTTTACATTGTGAGTTTGCCAAGGAGATGTGGGGGATATTTATTAGTTGTATGGGTTGTTGGTTATTCCATATCGGTCACAGAGTTTCTTCATTCTTGGAGGTTTTTACGATGTTGCAGAGTTTGAGGGCAAAGTGGAATATGATTTCTAATGCATTGTAGTGGATGTTATGGCGCGAGAGAAATAAATGGGACTTTGAGACTGTTGAGTGGTCTTCTCTCCATGTCAGGACCTTCTTACTAACCTACTTTTGTGGTGTCCATCATTGACATTTAGGGAAAGTTTTGCTTTCTATGAGGTTTTTGTAAAGTTGGAGCGGTCTTGTTTGTTTTAGGGGTTGTGAGTTTATTGATTCTTTTAAGCTGTGTTTTTTAAGGATTCACATGTTATTTTTATCCTCCATGGTTAATGGGTCGGAGTCCTCTTTCGACTTTGGTGTGTTTATAATATATCTTCATTTATCCAAAAAAAAAACTATTTGGTAGTATCATTCCAATTAGATATGGTTTTCAAAATTCATTTATAATGTAATGCATTTTGGTTTATCTTCATTTTGTTTTGTATGAGGTCTTTGAGTACCTATGGTGTCTTTGACATTCATCACTTCCTGGTCGCCTGATGATATAACTATCCAATTATTGTAAGTTGTGGTTGTAACTCTGATAAATCATCAACAACAATGGGTGCAGTGCTAATTTTCTTCTATGAGGAATAAGATAGTTAACTGCAATGAGAGTTTGAAACAAATATTAGCAAGAGTTTCTATTTTGGTTCTAGACCGAGATAAAAAAGAAAAAAAAATCACTGCAAATAACTCATCTATACAAATAAAATGTGTAGACTACAGATGACTATACGAGTCAAATACAGGTGCCCATGTATATGAGTCTTGTTAAAGCAAGATCACTGTTAGCTTATTCATTGGTAGTGTGATCGTGGGTGCTCAGATTGAGGCCGATTAAGACTTCTATATAAATGTGAATGTTGAATTGTTGATAGGGCTCGCCAAATTTGGGTTTGCTTGATTTGTACTATTTCTTGCTTTGCTTTAGTTACAGAGCTAATATGCCATGACTGATTGCGGACCCATGCAAAATTTTAGATAGACTGAATGTTACTCCCTCCATTCCTTTTATTTGACTTTCTAGAGAGAAAATGTTACTCATTTTTATCTGTCATTTGTAGATTCCAAGGAAGAATTGATGACTTAGTTTCCTATATTGTCCCTAAACATTAAATACAAATTTGTTTGTCTTTCATCTTTCCAATGAATTTTAGAAGGGTACTATTGAGATTTTATACTCAATTTAATCAATTAGACAAAGCATTAATTAATTTCTTAATCTAAGTTTTCCTAAAATGTCAATTAAAAAAGGAACGGTTTGGTGTAAGAAATAAGTTGTTAACTGTGTAAAATATGGATAACATACATTTATTTGCACATTTTATGTCCTAAATTTTGTATGTGTTCATATCTATTTCTTTGAAGTGGCTTCTGATTTTCTTTCTTATAACAGTTACTGGTGGGTGTAATGTATCGGTTCAGCCCCTTTGACTTCATCCCAATCGGTACAATTTCTTCTCAAATTCTATTTAAAAAAAATCTGAACCTGAATGTTACTAGCATCAAATAACATACTTATTTGTACATGTACATACTAGGGTGTTAAACTAGAGTAAAATCACAATCCCACCACATCAACTGAAAGAGGGAAAAAAAGAGAGGAAGAATGAATCAATACCACCGCAGTAAGTTTAGGATAGTATGGTCATTTTTGTCATGCTATTTGAGTGGATAATCTGAGATGACATTATATAAGTGTTGTATTATCTTGTTAAATGTGTAATTGTGAATCTGTTAGTCTGAGTTCTTTTATGAACTCCTATCCGGGTTAATCTGTTAATCTTTTGTCTAAATTATAAATTTTGTAGGGCGTTATGCGGCTCATAGTTTCTTTGAACTTTGTGGGATAAGTCTGGTGGTTATCTGCTGTTTGATAGGCCTCTGTCGCAGAGCAATTATCCGCTGGCGCATGAGGCGCATTGCTGCTGCCCATATTGAGATGAGTCTGTAAATTGGGGTTGATCGTCTCTTCTCATTTTTACACGTCAGAAGCTGTATTAGCTCTTGGAACTTTTATGATAATATGGTCTAGGGTACTTTTATCTTTTGCCCTTGAATTTCTTGATGAGATGGAAGTATAGTTTATATTTCACCTCTGTTGCTCCTGTACATTTGGCAATTTGTGAAACATACTTAAAGTCGGACCTAAAATGTTTGGATGACCCACAGTGGTGATATATGATGTAGTAGCTTCATGCCATCTTATGATGGAATGTAATAGATCTGGTTCTCTGTTTTTTAATGGTACTGTAAATATTAGATTGTTGTATTTTAATTCCTCTTCTTCTCACAACTTGTCAAACCAGAATTCGAAATACCTTTTCCCCATGAGATGAGTTTCAGTTCTTCCGACATGCTTAATATTGTCGTTAGGATTCAACTTTTGCAACTTTTGTGAAAATGGTTAGAATGAAATTAATTTTGGTCAATTGACCGATACGGTGTCTACACGCAGAGTAATCTCTCGTGTCAACACTTGACGGTGTCGACACACAGAGTAATCTCTCGTGTCAGCACTTAACGTTCATGAAAACAGAATCCGAAAAATGAATATGATCCATTATTCCACTACTGCAGAGTAATAATTCTGCATATGTTGTTTGGGACATTAAACATAATGGAAAATACATCGACGCAGGACAACTATAAGAAACATTGTTTCAAGTTGAATCACAAGTGAAGAGTAGCCTTTATTAACTATTTACATTTCTTTCTTTAAAAACATATCCACAAATCTTTACAATTTTTTTTTTAAAAGAATAGAAGAGGATGTATTTATTTCCTTCGCATATTTACATTTATTTCTTCCTCCATTAGTGGTCGAAATACACTGTTATGGACATCTGCCTCTAGACTTTATATACACATTATAGTACCAGTTGTAACCAGCTTATATATGAACTTTCTTCATATATTCTCTATAATCTGTGCATACCATGGCCCATGAACAGTACCAGACAGAGTAGCGACTACGACCAATACTTTTGCCGATTCCGCAACTCTATCAGTTAGAACACTTGCACCTACCTGCCGGAGTGCCATTTCAGTCAGTAATCTACCGTGTCCCTCGATATCCCCGAGTACCACTCCCCTTGCAGCCAAATAAACAGCACGAGACACTCGAACAAACACAGCATCCCCAGCTTGTAGACTCTTGGTTAACATTCTGGCCATTAAACTCTTCCTTGACTGAATTTTCACAGTTTCAGTAGATTTGTCGCAATATTCTACCAACTTGATGAGAATTTCAATGATTTCTTCAATACCTGCATTATCAACAGTATCCACAAGAACAGATACATGGTTGAAACAACCTGATACCATATTTTCCATGTCCTCGGCGTTCCCAGCAATTTTGTCACTGACAAGAGTCTGTCGCAGAACTAGAATGCTGCATAAATTACATCAGTAGGAAAAAGATGCATCAGAAACCCAACATCGGAGACATACATAAACAAAAATTATCACTGAAGAAAAGAAATAGCTATTGTGCTATTTGCTATTGCACTTGACCCAAAAAATATTCTAAACTCAACAACGGCTTGTCCCAAACTAGTTAAGGTAGGCTCAAGCCAAGATATGTTGTATAAGTAGTTTCAAAGGATTCAAAAAGTCAAACAAGTTATGTAGATACCTACCTGGTTGCAATTACAATGATCTTCTGAAGTTGAGCTTGTACAACTCTTAACCTAGAGAAGTTAAGCTTCAAAGTTTCAGGTAAGGCTTCCTGTGTCAGACCAGATATCTCGCTTACCAACTTTAACAAACCAAGCCTCACCAACAAATCAATCCTCTCCCCCTTGCACTCAAGATGTTGGTTGCCTGCACCTATGACAGAAAACAAAAAACATTAAAAAAAAGTGTGTCACGGTGAGATACAAGTTGAAACTTTTGAAAGAGACTCGATGCGTCGACATGAATATGAAATTAACCTGGAGCATTGGGGGTTACATTTGAATGAGATGATGTCACTTGGCTTCCATTTGTTCTGACAGAGATGCTTCCACCAGTTGGTCCAGTTCTAAGAGTAGTGGAAGGAAGAAGCCTCTGAGACATATCCTCATGCCTACTTCTCAACTCTGACAGAGTATTTGTGTGATCATCCCATTCCTGATCTCTGTTAACTGACACAGATGAAAGCCACTGAACTGTTAAAGGCAGAGCACTCGATGCATCAGAGGGAGATCCATAACGCTTCGTAAACGCGTTTCCCAGATAATCCAGACCAGCAGGTCCCTTCAGTAATGGCTGCATAATTCTTATGCGTGCTTCGCTAATTTCTTGCTTAAGTGCCTACCAAAAGATGTGTTAGAACCTCGAGAAGTGTAAAGATGTGGAGTGTTGAGATTACTACACATCATTTACTAGGTGCTGAAATTTTAGGCACACATTATAAACTATCTTGCAGTTCCAAGTCTCAGTATCAGATATCTACAACCAATTCTTTGCAGAAGAAGTGATAAATCTATCTTGCAGGTTCTAGTCTCATCATCAGATAACTACAACCAATTCTTTGCTGAGTGATGTCCTAATATTTCTACTACTAATTCACAAGTGATTTTCCTAAAAAATTATTATTATTTATTTCACTCCCCAGGAATGGGGAGGAGCCAAGGAGGCATGATTGATAATACAGTTACAATATGCAATAGACATAAGAAAGAAATAAAGATCAATAAAATACCTGTATTTGTTCAAGGACAAAGCGCAAGCCCTTGACCAACACAATGACATGGGAATCATTTGGCCCATATCCTGCATGACATAACTCAGCTAATTCTTTCAATAAATTCTGGTGATGTTCTTTCAGTTCATTTTCGTGAGCCGCAGCAGAGAGCTTTTGCAACGTGACCAACGCAAACTCTAGTATCTTCCCAAGATAATCCATGTCTAGCTTACCTGAGTTCAGCACCTGAGGGAGTTGAAACAATTTTTTTTAAGAAACACTCATCTAAAAGTAAAGAATAACCCTTGGCTAAAGTAACATATAGTAGTTGGAGCATGGTACCTGTAAGAGAATGTCTAGATCAATAACATCAGTTATCTCTTGCTTCCAGCTCTGAGGGGCAATATCGCAGAGCTCATCCCTCACCTCCCTCATTAGTTCAACAACTTGGTCATATTTAGGTTCATCCTGTTTCAGAGATTCCGTGACACCATCCCAGAAAGCCTTCTCCATTGCCTCTCGTAACTTTGCCTGCACAAAACAAATCAGTAATAAAAATTTCAACATATTTCAGTGAATAAAGAAAGCACAATAGAGCTCTTTCGTAACTCGGTCGAGCCAAACAAAAATTTATTTAATACATCAAAAGACAGAAAAGGCATGTCACACCTCAGAATATACACCTCTACTAAAGAATTGACTATCAGTAGAGGAGAAAAAAAGAGCACAAAACCATACAGCTGACCTTCTCATTCTCTTTCAGAGTAATAAATATCCAATTTACGGCATGTCATAATTTACTACTATCGAAAAAATTATGCACTAACCTTAATACCGTTCTGGCAGTCTTCAGTGGCATTGGAACTGTCAGCAAATATGTTGTGTGGCTCATGAACAGCTTCATTCACAATTAACTCATTCTCGACATCCAATCCCTCACTAGGAGCAGATAAAGCAACTTCTTTGAGTGATATAGGATCATCAGCTTTAAATAAGAACCGAACTACACGGCTAGGTTTCTCAGTCCTCTCCATCACAAAATCTCTTTCAACTGAACCAGTAACAGAAGAAGGGTGAGCTGAAAAGCTTGGACTTGGCATGCTTGGAGATAAAATATGTGTAATTGGCGACGCTACAGGGCTTCCATTCTCACTTGCTTTGAAATATTTCGTTCGTGTGTTAGCAAGAGCATTTTCCATACGCTGTATCCCTACACCTCCACTCAGGTGCAGCACTTTCTCCCTCAAAAGTTTCTGATCTGCTGTAACCTGCATCAATAAGAGCATCATTATCGACCATTAGGTGTATCCAAGGGAGAAGAAAGATTACTACAACAGGGTTGCATATAAGAGAGAATAGGGAAAGGACTATTACAACAAGGTTACATGTATCCGAGGTCCCGATGACATCAAAAAGATTACAACAAGGTAGAACATCAGATAATATTGTTCTCTTCCTCTTCATAACCAAACTAATCTATATATCAAATTACAAACTTCTCTTGATAATTTTATGTACCAAGAGTACAGAAAAAAATAAGGAAAAAATGTATAATATTGCACGAATGGTTTTGCATGGTAATTGGTCTATATTATTCACCCTCTTAGTGCCCAAATTATAATTCATTTCCAAGATTACGAAGTAAGATTGTCAATTTCCTTAAAAAGAATAAAGCCCAAGAGTAAAACCTGTTTCTGGATAGCCTTCAAATCATGAGTAAGAGTAGCACTATCTCCTTCTGGAGTTAACTTGCACTTTTGAATCATGGAGAGCTCAAGTTGGCAAGCAGCTCTCACTAAATCTTCCTCCAATGATTCAGCATCCTTAACCTTCCACTCCACAAAGCTATTCAAGTAGGAGCACCATGCTGCATCAAAAGCTGTGAGCTGGAACCTGAAGGTCCAACGTCGTGTCAATGCAGGGTCAGATTCTTCATCAGAGCCGTGTACCGGCCCATCTAATATTATCTTAATCAGTAACTCAAAGTCTTCAACAAACTTCTTAGCAGAGTTGGTCAGAGCAGATTCTCGCTCACCTCGACCACTGAAAACCGCATCAGGATGACCCAGTATCATGTATGCGCAGAGGATAACTCTCACTTGGTACCTTGATAATTGAACAGGAGTTTTGGCTGCTTCGCTGACCGACCCTGGTTTCTTTGTCCTTGGGGTAGCCCTCCTATTTGGAGAAACAACTCTCTTGAGAAGATGACTGATGTCATCCAAACCACTAGAACTAGTAGTCGAAGCAATACCCCGTGACACTTTATAACGGCTCTCAAGCCGATCGAGTAGAGCTTTAGCAGCCTGAAGGGTGGAGGCTGATTCAATCAGGAGTGCAAGCTGCTCAAACGGCATTGTCTTAACACAAGACACATTAATGCTTAGAGAATCGTAAGACTTGGTCAAGTCTAAGGTAGTTCGCCTCATCTTAAGGAACTTCTTCCAGCACCTACAAATAACAATAATTGAAGAAAACAACCAAGTTCATTAACATTTACGGCGAACAAAATGCCTAATGTGTTGAATAATACAGGTAAAAAAGGAAAATGGTAAAAACAAGTTCAAATGAATCGGGAAATAAAATTTCCAATGATAAAGACGGTGGTTTTTACTTGCCTTGCTAATATTCTTGACAGGTGCTCAGCCTGAGTCTGTCTCCTAGTCCGATGAACAGGAATGGAATTATGCAACCTTGCTCTCTTCAACAGATATTCAGCTCTGTGTCTCTTTGCCTATTTTACATTAGGTTCCACAAGTAAGAAAGATACAATCCCCAAGAAATTCAAGAATGATTATAACATAAAGTTTAAAACTTTTTTAACTTTGCATACCCGCTGTAGTCTGTCTTCCAACTTGTCTCTCAATGTCCTCTTTTCTAACTCTCGCCGTTGAGAAACAAACTTGGCAACCTTTCTCACTTGCAGCAACCTCGCATGTGCCCTCTTCTTGTCTGCTTCCAGCAGTACCAGTCGCTTCCTCTCAGCAGCTGCACGCTTTTGGCAGATGGCAGCATACATACGCTGCTTATACTTGCTTTCTCGAGCAATTCTTCTTAATAGTGACTGAGATGTCCTTTCCTTTAGTACTGCTCTCTGTTGGAAGTAACTCCGTCGAATAAGCATTCTGTTAGCCTCTGCCTGTTGAGCCCGTGACTCCACTTTTGTACCTAGCTCTGCACGTTCCTTCTCATACTGCATTTCTGCCCCAGTTTTAGCTGCTTGCCTCAACTCGTCCAACTTGGCAAGGCGTATCTTAGCCTTTTCCAGAATGCTGAGCCTGCTAGGTCGGACATCAAAGGCATAAAGAACAAACAAATGAGGGACTCCTCCAAGATTATTGGAAGTTGCTTTACGGTAACGAAAAGTAACTCCTAGTTAAATTTTTATATTCTCATAAATGAGTAACAATACAACATAAAGTGTATTCGATATTTGTTTAAAATATTGCAAATGATTATTTTAAATAAGCAGAAATTCTCATGAGGAGGATCAAACACTAGTTTATTTTATCAATTCTCAGAAACTTTCAGAAAAGGTATGATGAAAGTGGTGAGAATATTCTTAAGCGCAAAAGCTCAACAAATGATATGATTATTACTGCTCTTAACAACTAGAATGACCAAACATAACCAGCCTACCTAACATTCAATATCCTCCAATAGAGGGTTAAACAATAATGAGGAGGGTTGTCACATGGAGACCTTCTCCAACCTACCTCCATGAGAGTATTTTTCCGAAATGGCTTTGTTATCGTTTTAGTTTCCAAGTTACCTCCAATTTGTTTAACTTTACCTACTTACATCCTAATCGCCAATTGAAATGGTGTTGAAAACAATTTTGTAATCCAACGCCAATTGAATTGGCATAGAGGGGTTAGGATTAACTTAATTAACTATTTTAATTAGTTGCTTAACTTTCTTTACCCATCCGCCGCATCCTTCTCTTTCTCCTCTCATTTTCTTCCTTCTTTCCTTCCTTCAATCCTTCTTTATCCTATCTCGTCTCATTCTTTCCTTCCATTTTTTCTGTTGCGCTTCTTTCTGCTTCCATCTAACTCCATTTTTCTCCATTAATTTTGTTCAGAATACCAGTAAGGGTATGTACATTAGTATTTTTTGTAATCAATTTAATTTTATTGTAAAATCAAGTAATGATATTAAAATGTTACTCTATTTTTATTTTGTTGTCCATATTATTGGCGTTAAATTTGTTATATTATGACATTTCAATTTGTTTTTTTTGTTAGTTTGAGTTTTTGTTGTGATATTAAGTTTTTTGGTGGAACAAAAAATTTTCATTAGATAAAAATAAAATTTGTACTATTAAGTGTTTTTTACATTAAAGTAATGTAAAATACAAAATGTTTAAAAAAACTGATAATTAAATTTTATTATTTTTACCCTTCTCACTAAGAATGTACATATGATTAATGTACATATATTTAACCACTAAGAATGTTTCATAAAGGACTTTAATTTCTGAAACATACTCCTCCCCAAAATTAATAATTATGATATTTATTATACTTTGTTTAAAATTAAATATTTGTCCACTTTTAAAATCAATAATCTATATCTTCCTTAAATATATATTTTTTAATAGTACTATTTTATATTTTAAAACATTAACAAAATGACTACACTTGATAAATAAAATTTCTATAGAAAATTAAAAATATTGAAAAGTAGGGCATATTTTTGTGCTAATAAAAACCTAATCCCACATTTGGGTAAATTTTACCCTTGCACATTATATGAAAAAAAAAGTAAATGCATTTTTAAAATTAATGTTAAATATATTAATAAATATCTATTAATAATTACTTCTATTTTTAGACTATAAAGTGATCATTGTTTTTAAAATGTATATCTAATTTTGGAACGGATGGATTATTAATGAATCCACAAAATGCAGATATAATGCTGGAACATATCCTATTAACTGGAGAAGAAATGAAAGAATGAGAGTAGGGTTAGGGTTGTGAGAAAAAAACTCAAACGCCAATCATACTGGCGTTGAGGAGAGCTGTTACCTAATAGTCAAACTGGCGTTGGATTTGATTTTTACTTTTTTTTTAAAAAAAAATTGTATTTAAAAAAAATGGTTATAGTTAATTAACTTAGGGGGTTTATCCACCAACGCAGATGCAATTGGCGTAAAATTACAAAAAACTCTCCAACGCCAATTCAATTAGCGTTTAGGCTATGGAAGAGAAAGATCGAATAAATTGGAGGTGGCTAAGAAAATTGAATGACAGTGTATCCATTTTAAGAAAAATACTCCATGAACTAACTACACGTATCTCGTCCACAGCCTAACCAAGACAGGGATACCATAGAAGTTTATGTTTGAATGATTTCTAGCATAACATGATTTCTCTAACAACAGCTACATATGATCCATGAAGACGTTATATTTTAACAAATAATTACCTTTTCTGCTCTGCAGCTTGAAGCTTTGCCTCAAGGCGCTGACCAAGATCTTCTCCATGAGATGAATATTGTAATGGGCTCCTTGGCTTTGCCCGGGCCTTACTTGACAAATTCTCATAGAATTTCTACATTGAATCAAAAGGGAAAAATCAATACGGTAATAATAATGTCATGTCCATGCTAGTGTAGCAGACTTCCGTTCATAAACAAAAAGCCTGAAGAACTGAATACACAAATAATGACATAGGATTTACTTTATTAAAATATTTGAACTAAATTCCCAAAGAAGTAACAGTCAAAGAAAGCTATGTGAAGACTTCTCCAAAAAAAGGGAATAGCCAAAAAAAATAAAAAAATAAATCTACAAGAGATTTCTGAACTGCAAATATATAAACAGTCCCTTCAGAAAAGAGAGAGCCCCATCTCTACCTAACACCAGAAACAACCTCTGGCATTTGGCTTACACCAATTATAATATTTCTTTAGCACTAAAAAACAAATTAACAAAATTTTCCTTCATTTTTTTCCCTTTCATTTCCTCTCAATTTGGGCAAGTTTCTCAACAAGCAAACTGAGAGTCCGGCAAATTCCAAACAAAAATAGAGAAGAAAAATCCCAATTGAAAACAAAACGAATTGCCTCGCTTAATTGAGTTGTGACTTGTAATTTTTTCATATTTTGTTACCTTTTTTCACTACAATATAAGTACCAAAAACTACGAGTTTTAGTCTTTATTACATTCCAACCAAACAAAATGTTTCTAACAAAATTCAAGAATAAAAAGGCGCAAAAAGAATCAAGAAACTCTAAAATTAACCTTTCTCCGAAGACCAGCATCTCGAAGCTTCGCCTCAATTTCCTCAACACTCGACGGAGAAGACGCCTTAAACTCCGAAAGCCTCCGCCTTAAACTCGGCGGAACAATAGGTGGCGAACACGACGCCGCTCTGTCGTCAGTCACCGGCAAATCCGTTGCGATTCCTGCCGGACTACAACCTTTCTCCGGCGACTCCACTCCGACTTCCATTAATTAACAACAAATTATTCTTCAATTACACGAAACTAATTATACTGACAGCACTAATTACAATTAAATCAATCCCCTCAATTCCCTTCACCCAAAAAATCAATTTTAGTGCTAATGTATGAGTGTACATAAACATATACATATATATGTGTGTGTGTGTGTGTGTGTGTGTGTGAATAGAGAGGATAAAGGAGATTGAATTTGTGAAATGATTCGGTAGTGTAGTGTGTGAAGAAGAGAGGAGAGAGAGAGATTCTGTTTTTTATGCGGGTTTTTTGTGTGTGTAACGTAGGGCTGAGCAAGTAATCAAATTGGAACCGAAACCGTACCAAAAATCGCACGAACCGCACCAATTAAAACCGCACCAATGATTCCGGCGTATGTGGCGGTTTTAGGTGGATTGAATAACCAAATTTACGGTTCCGGTTTGGTTACTAGCCAAAACCAAACCGCATAAAACCGAAACCGCACCATGTGTGTGTATGTATGTATTATCTCTAGTAAATTCTAAAGTTACTTTTCACTTGAACACGCTCAGAGAAAATCTCAGTCTTGCATTGTCATTTTTTCACTAATTGAAAGAAGATGTTAGAGGTTATAGAGTCAAAAATTAAGCAATTGAGTTTTGGAATTTTGAATTTGTTTGATGCGTTATTGGAGGGGCTTATAGTTGAGGGGCTCGACCACTTGATGCATTGGTTAATATCAATGCTATAATTGTAATAGTCTAATAGATTATTTTTAGTCCTCCCTACAATATATTTTATTCTATCTTCAGTATATACTTTTAATTTTTGGGGAACTAGATAAACATTCTTGCTTGTTATCGAATAGTCTCCGTTGTTTTATATAGCGCACATTTTAGTTTTAAAGCATGCTTGATATAAATCTCATTGTCGACTTTGTCACTAAGTTAATTGTAAGACCCCGAATTTTATGAAATAAAAGTATTCAATTTTTCTTATATTTACAATTCAGTAAATGGTTAAATTGATAAAAGGTTAAAGTTAAGGGTGATATATGAATTTTTTTTAAAAATAAGCAACTGGTTATAAAATACTCATTGTTGTCGGGAAATATTCGTTTGGTCGTGGAATATTCTTTCTGTCGGGGAATATTCGTACGACGGCGCAGCCTTTTGTGGGCCCCGTAACAGAATAACTGTCGGATGAAGAAAACGACAAATTAAAGTTTTTTTATAAATAACGGCGTAGTTGTTACTGTTAACACTGTTGGAATACCCGGTGGGTAAAGTAAAGTAATACGCGTTGTTGCACAGTAGCACACGGTATTGCACCAATTATTGATTCTTACGTAAGAAGGCACTACTCAATAATGGTTACAGTAATTATTGTTCAGTATTTTATTTTATTGGTTCAATAATTGTTGCGTTGATATTTTATATTATTGTTGTTGTTGTCATTACACAGTATTTTTCATTATCGAAGCAATAATTCATATTATCTGAATAATATTATTAGATAACATTATTGGCAATGTCTAGAAAGTTCTGTCTAAGGAGAGGTTTGGTCACCTAATTGCGCGCCAGTAAGGAGAAATTCTTATTGGAAAGCCCCCTCTTTCCTGGGAACTGCCTGGTTGTCAATATTGTGATTCTGTAATATTATTTGTGAATAATTAAATTATTGATTCATATGATGAGGAAAATATTGATTTTATGTGGATATAGATGGAGAAAATTTTTAATGTGACAATTGTTGAAAATTAATATTTTATCTTTTTATGATAAAATAATTCATTTAAATATATTATTATATTTTAATAATATAATAATGATGATATTTTTACGATGAATGTGGGATATATGAGTATATGTGGAAGAGAGTATTTTTGTGGCATTAAATGTTTAACACATATTTTGTGTGTCGGTAGACCTATTTATTGACTGAAAATGTGATTATAGCCTGTAAAATCGCCCGTTTGTGGATTTCGGTCAATTTCTGTTTGGAATTTGGAAAAACTTTCTTCTGCAAAGTTGTAGAGAATTGAATTTCCTATAAAAACTCGCAAGATTTGAATTTTCTGGCAAAAAGGACTATTTATTATGAATTATTGAAGTTCCGAAGCTCCAAAATAATTGATTTTTGGGAGTTTAAAATATTTAAAATGTGAAAAACGTTTTTTTCATTGTTGGGACTCATTTAACATGTGTGAGGATGACTGAATTCAGATTTCTAGTATACGTAGGAAGATGTGGAAAATTAATATTATTATTAAATTAAATTTTCTGCTTTGGTGTTCTAAGCAATTTCCTATAAATAGGTGCTTAAGTTAGAATTGAAAATCACACCAGAAACTGAAGTTTTCTCTCTCTATATTATCGAGCGTATTCTTGTGAGTATTTTGAGTATACTTTGAGTATTGCTATACGGTGCAAGTTCGTTCAGCGTTATTCCAGTCAGAGGTACTGCTCTTTTGAGGTAAGGGATAATAAGGGATTTTAAGGGTTATTATTTCGAAATTCTTCTGAACCTTCAAAAATTCTGGAAAAATTTGAAATGATATTTTGATGAGTTTTGTAGATTGTGTCCAAAAATGGCGGTTGTTGGATGTATAGATTAAGAGTTATGGATTTTATGAGAAAAGACTATTTTTAAAAGTAATCGCTTATAACTCTTTGTGGTTAACTCCAAAATTGATGAAATTTTTATTGGGAGTACATCTATATGATATCAGTATACCCTGTGAATTTTGGAATTTTTGGATAAAAGTGCAATTTATGATAAATGTTTAAATATTCGGTGGTTTTGGCCATGTGAAAAATAGTAAATGACTTTTAAAAATTCTGAGAAAAATATATGTTCAATATAGGACTATATTCTGCTAAATCCCAGAAAAGAAATATTTTTGGAACTGATTTAGTATTTTTCATGAAAATATTCTAGTTATGAGTAAATGAATTAAATATGTTATGTGAAGTAAGAAAATTGGAAAATATAATTTTATGGCTTGAGAATCATGTATGAGGTATATGCAGATTTTTGATGAGGGTTTTGGTTATTGGTGATGAAATTTTATGAGTTTGGCATTTTAGAATGATTAAATGCATTATTTAGTAAAGTGTAAACAATTAAAATAAATTGTTTATAAGCTTAAATAAATATTATTCTTTCATTATCATTATACCGAAATATTGGTATAGATTTTATTGTGGAATTTCTACCTTTTTGAGTGGGGTTTACTATTTATGAGTTACTATTCACGAGTTACTATTCATGAGTTACTATTCACGAAGTTACTATTCATGAGTTACTATTCATGACAAAATTGGTTTCTTTTTCTAACCAAATTATAGTTGATTATATTGATTTTATTATCATATATAACATTTTTATAACCCTGATGTTGAAATTCTCTTTCACTTGAGTGTAAAGATGGGTAGATTATTGGTATGATCATGACTAGGGTTCTCTTTGGCCAGTAGTGAAAAGTTGAATTGTGACTGGTATGATCATGACCATTGAATTTATAATTGAATATCTTTAGCTTAAGTGCAAAGGTGAATTGATCAACATATATGGTTATAATTATGGTTTATATAAATTCTGAAATGATTATGTATTTCTTTGAGATATGAATATCTTTGGCCTGTAGTGCAAAGATGACTTGTTGATGAATATCTTTGGCCTGTAGTGCAAAGATGACTTATTGATGTATATCTTTGGCCGTAGTGCAAAGATGACTTATTGATGTATATCTTTGTCCGTAGTGCAAAGATGAATTTATTAGTATGATTATGAACATGAACTGTGATTTGGTATAACCATGATCTTTGATGTTTCAGGTGAAAAAAATTATCTTTGTCCTGGATGAGAAAAGGAATTTAGAACAACAATTACGATTATGAGTTATACATGTGATTGTGGACAGGAATTGTTGATTGATGTTATAGGGGTAAAACATTGTTGATGGACTTTTAACATGGAGAAGATAATAAGACTTTATAGTCTATTTGACTCTTCTAATGGATTGCTTGTTCCGCTGCAACTATGGTTGAAATTTTTATCATCTACCATATGTTCTAAATCTCTGATTTATTATTGATGAAGGCTATTGATAATTTAATTATCTTTAGTTATGACATTCTTTACTGAGCTAGTTGTGCTCACCCTTTTGCTTCACAATTCCTTTCAGGTAATACGAGTGTAGCTGGGTCGAGCGGGGGAATAACAAGGGAATAGAACGATGGTCTATAGATGTTGAGGGTGAGGTGAATTTAACTTGGAAGGGTGTTTTGCCACTGTCATACAAGATGTCTAATGACATACCACCTCGTGTCATCATAAAACATGGATGTGCTCATCCACTTGCTGAGTATATCTACCAGCACTATCTATATAATCTTGGAGTCTATTTGGAATATAACTCTCAATTAGAGACAGTGGAGATAATGATATATCAAGAGAAGACTCGCCATTGGGAAGAATATGATAGTAATCTTCTCGTTTTTCTTTGGGGTCTATTGGGTCAACCAAGGATAATTCTGTGGCCATATGATATCTATAATAACCTAGTCACATGGCCTCCCATGTACGAAGGTTTCCTTGAGCACTTCCCAAAGATTTTAATTTCTAAAACAGTTTTCGACTATACCTTTATGTAAGGTGTCATTATGAGGTGCTGTCCACGGTTGGGACATGAGTCACAGTTGATATATATTTGTATCCAAACTCACAGTATATGTGTTGTTGTATTTTGCACGACAATTGTTGTAATAAAGTTGTAGTTGTTTTCTGTACCATGTATTTGGCGACTCAAAATGGGTTGGATGGAATGGACCTATTTTGGGGTTGTCACATTAATTGCTCGAGTAAGTTTTATGTTAAATTTTATGGCTTAAACTTTTTTGTTGTTTCAATTGATTTTGGAACCGAAATCGCACCAATTAAAACCGCACCGCACACTTTAAAACCGAACCGCACCAATCACAAACGATTTCGGGTGTGGTTTTGAATTTTTTAAACCGCACCTAAGCGATTTTGGGTGCGATTTGGACTTCAAACCGCACCAAACCGCACCATGCTCACCCCTAGTGTAATGTATATAGGACGGGGATAGTATGACCTAAAAGAGAAGAAGGGCCTGTTTGGAATGTTAATGTATTTACCTACCCACAAAACTCACGTCATTACCCTACCCCAAACACGGCCCCAATTGACCGTTTTACATAGAGTTATACCCCTCCTAATTTACCCACAAAATAATTCTAAGATAAATTTGATTTTTTTTAATTTTTTTTTGTAAATTTACTGAGTTGGGAATGATTATTTATATTAATTTATTATCACTTTAAATTATTTTATTCCATAATTAATCTATTATTAAATTCTTAAACAATCTATGATAATTTTTAATGTAATTTGATATCTTAAATGGGTATTGAGTAATACTATCTTTTTTTAAAATAACAATACTTTGTCCATGAAATTAAATAACAGATTAATTATAAAATACATTAATATATATATATATATATATAGGGTCAGGATCAGGTGAGGGCTCCCTTACTTTGTTAAAATGCGGACTTTTTTTTTTGGTTTTTTTTTAAACAACTAAAAAAAATATTTAATATTTTATGGAACTGAAATTTTTTCATAATACAGTGTTTTGGATGTGATTTGGGTACGTATAACAAAATATGTATGTACAGTCTGGGCAGACTGTACCACCACTTTTTGGTATAGGTATTCAAAACACGCCCAAAACATTATATTATGAAAAAATTTCAGTTCCATAAAATATTAAATATTTTTTTTAGTTGTTTAAAAAAAAACCAAAAAAAAACAAAAAAAAAGTCCGCATTTTAACAAAGTAAGGGAGCTCTTACCTGATCCGTTCTGTATATATATATATATATATAACATAGACTAGATTGCCTATCAATATTAGTTTCTGAAGAATAAATAATGTCTAAATGCGTTTCTTAAAATATTAATATAAATAAATTTTAATTTTCTTATTTTTAATAAATTCTCGTCTCAAGATTAAGGTGATAAAAATAATATAAAAATGAATTATTAAATTAGTAGTGGATATTGGATAAGATAGGCTCAATCCACAATCATAAACTATGCCTCTTAAGTCAAAAAAAAAGTAACATGATTCCATAACCTACCATGATGATTAACATTATTGGACATACAAATTTTTATATTACCTCACATAGAAAATAAAATAAAAATTAACTTGCATGATGTCATTAAAAAATAAAACACGTCGCATAATTTTATTCGTCTAACAAAATTTTATTTCAAATTCAATTACTTATTTGATTTATAAACACAATATTTAGAGTTTAAACGTAACATTAAAAACGACGTGATACTTGTAGACCTTCAAACACTCAGCGTTGTTGGTCTAGACTAATCAAATCTAGTAACTTAACAAAATCTAAATGATTTAGTAATAAATTATGAAGTTAGGTTATTAATAGAATTTAAAGTTTTTGAGATCTATAAAAAGATGTGATAAAAATAGTATTTTTTGATATTTTAACATGTAGGGCCCACTCTCTAACCATTTATTAATACTCCCTCCGTCCCAAATTAATTGCTCAATTTTGATTTTTTTAAGTCAAATTGACTATTTTTAGAATTAATAATTAAGCATATATAAATATATTTCTAAAATTATAAAAATTAGGATTAGCAATATATTGTATATACTTTCTTTTGGTTATAATCTCTTCACCTATATTTTAGCAAAAATAGTAAAAAAATTAATTTTAAAAATAGTCAATTTGACTTTAAAAAGTCAAAACTGAGCAATTAATTTGGGACGAAGGGAGTATTAATTAAGCTGAAAAGTGGGTCCCACGTGTGACAATATCAACTCTAATATGGAATTGATATTTTGATATTTTTCACACGTGGGGCTCACTTTTCTACTAAATATTAATATCGATTTGTTAAAAAAGAGAGCCCTACGTATGAAAATACAAAAAAGTGATGTGAATTTATCGGTTCCCAAATAGGAAACTGATAATATTGTTCATATCGACTAGGCTTTTAGCCCACCAAAAGATTTACCAGATTTTCAAACCCTTCACTTGATGAATCTTTTAGGAACAATTACATATTATAGTACATTTATAAAAGTAATTACAAAAATCATACATTCATAAAATAATTACAAAAATATGACATTTCATCATATATATTTACAATACTAATATAATTAGGAGTCCTTAATTTAAGGGATTAATATTAATGGGCTGATATGGCAAAAGGAAGTTTTTTTTTTGAAATGCGTGATAACCGCCATCTATACAACAATTAGTTTTCATATTCCTGAAAAACTCCCTTTTCGTTCAGTCTCTCTCCGCCCAAACTACTTCTCTCTCTCCTTGCCTTTACTACTTCTCTCTCTCATCTCGAAGCCAATCGTCGTCTTCCTTCTCCGCTGCCACCGCAACACCACTGTCTCTCAACTCTAACAGAAAATTGACGTTAATCCTTTCAAAGGAACTAGAGATTTCCTTCCAGACGATATGCGCCTCCGCGGTTGGCTTTTTCACAACTTCAGAGAATTTTCATGACGATTTGTACCAGATTTTGATTAGTTCTGGTTGTTGTTGTACTGTCCTTTTGAATTGTGTTTCATACTTTAGTTTTTATTGAATATCCATAACCATTTGACATTGTTTGTTAGTTTGGGTGAGTCTGTAATGTTTATTGGAACTTTTGTAAATGAGATTACATATTTGATTATATTACCAGTGATTTGACATTATTTGTTGGTCCGTATTTGCTACTTCTAAGTTGTGTCTGATACATTGTTTGAAAGGTACAGTTGGTAACCAAACATGCATAGAATGGTAACCATTGTATTTATTGGTAGTAACCAGATAGTTACAAGTTTATATCAGGACATAATTCAAGTGTTAAATGTACATGTAAGAGTATACATGTGTTGCCTAAACTGGGTTGGATATACAGGTTGTTTCTGTTTTGGTTATCATTATTAAAACATGTTATGGTTACTTTCATATAACTATTTGGTTACTTCTTTATTATATTTTGGTTACTGTTATCTTATGGTTTGGCTACTATTATTGTGCCCTCAATGTGGGATTTTGGTTACTTTTATTTTTTATTCTAGTTAATATGTAATTGTTTAGTATACATGGATTGCCTAAACTGGGTTTCATTATATGATGTTTCTGTTTTGGTTACCATTTAAAACTGTCCTGGTTACTATCATATAATTATCTGGTTACTGTTTTATTATGTTACATTATGGTTACTGTTATTAGTAACCAGATAGTTACAAGGTTGTATCAGGACAAACATCAAGTGTTAAATATACATGTGAGAGTGTCTTATTTATCTAGTTGATGTATACTTATAAATTACATACTCATAAAAATTATTAAAAAATTGTACAGTTGGTATTTAAATCTGCATATAGAGGTAACCATTTTTTTTTGTGAGTAACCAAATTTACATAAAATTGTTTCAGAACAATATCCATCAGTTATTTCAGTTGAAATGTTAAGTTGGTATCCAAACCTACATATATAGTAACCATTTTTTGTTTTTGTTAATAACCAGATAATTATAAATTTGTATCAGGACTATTATAAAATATTAAATGTATATGTTTTATTTATACCCTTTCATCATGATAGAATAAGAAACTCCAATTAAGAGTTCTTATTTATATATATGATGGTCACTTATAGATTTTATATTAAAATAAAAATAGTTTGAGAGGTGTAGTTGGTATCCAAACCAGCATATAAGGGTAACCATTTTAGTGGTTGTTAGTAACCAAATAATTAAAAACTTATATTAGAACAGTTATCAAGTGCTTAATGTACATGTGAGGGTTCCCATTTATCTATCTCATGGATACTTTTAAATTATATAATTATTAAAGTTATTTGGAAATGGTCCAGTTGGTGGTTCAGTTGGTAACTAAATATGAATATAGAGGTAACCATTTTATTTTATATGGGTAACCAAATTTACATAAAAATATTTCAGACCAGTTACCAATTGTTTAATGTATATGTTTACTTTATATTGACAACTCATGATGGAATCAAAAATCAAAATATTAATCAATAACAATTTTGGTTACTGTACACCATCAAAAATGTTACCAACCATGTGGTTAATGGTTACTAACAGTAAATAATTATATATTTACACACTTTTTATTTATGTTCCGTTGAAATAAAGCACAACTGGAATCATTTCCATTGTCTGACAACTGAATAAACATTGTAAAGTAACTAAATCAATATTACACAGTAACCAAACTACATAATCTTAGTAACCAGAACATAAACCAAATTTTTACATGCAATTTTGAAGGCCTAAATGATGGAATTTGACAAAAAATCATTTAGGCCTTCAAAATTGAATGTATATGTTTACTTTATATTGATAACTCATGATGGAATCAAAAATTAAAATATTAATCAACATCAATTTTGGTTACTGTTCACTATCAAAAAAGTTACCAACCATGTGGTTAATAGTTACTAGCAGTAAAAAAATTATATATTCCTGTAAGTAATTAAATTTGTTGTATTGGTTACTGTCAATAGCCATTGTCTAACAACTGAATAAACATTGTAAAGTAACCAAATCAATATTAGACAGTATCCAAATTACATAATCTTAGTAACCAGAAAATAAACCAAATTTTTACATGCAATTTTGAAGGCCTAAATGATGGAATTCGACCAAAAAACCCTGCAGTTCACCAGCGAAGCTAGTGACTTTTGATCGTTGACCCGTTTCCAATGAAATTAGGATCTGAAAATGCCAAAATCTGTCACTCCAAACTTGACAGAAATTATCAAATTGTTACTGCAACCAAATAAACATTATACTGTAACCAATTAAATAGTATACAACAACCAATATATATAATCAGATTAGCAGTTGTATGAAGGTAATCAATGTATTCAATGAGTAACCACCAATATAAAAGAAACAATTATAAAACTGAATAACAGTATAGAGTAACCAAATAAACACCTTACAGTATCTAAATACATATTATACAGTAACCAAGCTATATGTAATTAGTAGCCAATATTAAAAAAAATATTTTTACATTCATTTTACAACCAAAATAATCAGTAATGACTTTGTTACAAATTAAAGACTAACAAATGTATGAAGGTACCTATCAATGTAGTTAATCAGTAACCATATAATCACTATAAAACACAGTAATATAATGCAGTAACCATGATAATATTACACAGTAACCAAGTCAGTATTACATACTAACCAAATCCAAATTAGACAGTAACCAACATATATTTACTTAGTATACACAAGATAAATACATTCTGCATTGCATTTTTATAGTAAAAATAACTAGTATAATTTGTTTGTTACCAATTAAAGGCAAATTTTTGTAAGAATGTAACCAATGTAGCTAACAAGTAACCATTAATATAAACAATATAAGTAGAAGTGTGCATTAATATGCTTCAGCAACCAAAATTACAGTAACCAATTAATCATTAATGCAGTAACCAGTTCAGCATTAATGAGTATCCATTATATTTTTACATAGTATCCAAATCAGTATTATTCAGTAACCAAAATAATGTTAAACAGTAACCAACTCAGCATTAGTCAGTAAACATATACATATAATTGTTCATACATAGGTAACTATATACATTTAATTGTTCAGTAACCATATATAACCAACTCAATGTTAGACAGTAACCAAACTACATAATGTTAGTAACCATAACATAAACTCGGGTAATATTTTGCAGTAACCATTGTAATTTTACAAAGTAACCAAGTCAGCATTATATACAAACCAATCCAGATTAGACAGTAACCAACAGTTGCAGGAAGCTAGGTAACCAATGTATTTAATAAGTAATCATTAATATAAAAAACACAAGTAGAATAAACTTTAAAATTATAAAACAAGCAAATAAACATTATGCATCAACCAAATCAATAAAAAACAGTAACCAATTTATATGTATTTAGTAACCAGAATATAAAATATATTTTCAAATGCATTTAACATTGTCAATCATTCAACTGTATAATACACAACAACATTGTCAATCAAATTTCAAATTATAAGCGATATTCCACCGACCGGTATATCAGATGAAGCAACCTTTTAGTATGTTTTTTGTTACTGTTAGCTTATGGTATGTAAAGTAACCAACTTAATGTTAGACGGTAACCAAACTACATAATATTAGTAACCAGAACATGAATTGGGGTAATATTATACAGTAACAATTGCAATTTTACACAGTAACCAAGTCAACATTATATACTAACCAAATCCAGATTAGACAGTAACCAACAGTGCAAGAAGGTAACCAATGTATTTAATAAGTAATCATTAATATAAAAAACATCAGTAGAATAAACTTTAAAATTATAAAGCAAGCAAATAAACATTATATAGTAACCAAATCAATAATAAACAGTAACCAATTTATATGTACTTAGTAACCAGAATATAAAACATATTTTCAAATGCAGTTTGCTTTCAAAACATTCATTATTCTGACTTTGTGACCATTTAATGAGCGAAAAAATTTGAGAAAGGTAACGAATAGATGAATACGTAGTAAACACGAGGTAACACTATGCATATAAATTGGAAACTCAAATACCTCGGTCATGGTGATTTGTAACGAATCAACAATTAGTGTAGTATGATCAACAATCAGTGCAGTAAGTTTCTAGTTACAGATCTTGAAGTTGCTGTCGATCTTTTATGTTCTTCTCCGATCTCAGAGTTTCGTCGCGACAAGAGATTTCGTCTTCTCCGGTAGATACGTCGTTGATCTGTTTTTCTGATATCAAAGTTGAATGTTTTGTTCAGTTGCTCGAATTTAGGTGCGGTTAGTTGGAATTATGAAAGTTGATAACTGATGTGTAGGGAGATAATGATAGTGATCCTTAATTGTAGGGAGATAATGATCCCTAATTTTAGCAACGTAATATTGTGTATGTTTTATTTTTGTAATTATGTTGTGTATGTTTTATTTTTGTAAATACTTTCTAATTGTTGTATATTATTGTAAAGGACCCAATCTTTTACCATTAGTCCACTTCGAAAAGCTCATTTTAGGTGGGCTGTTTTTAGATCATACTTTCTACAATTAAAGCCCATAATTAAAATAAAGAGTCCAACGGCCCAACCCATACGACAATTTGAACCTCTCTCCACGTCATATCGTTCAGTACAGAAGATCACTAGATATTATGCATCAATGGTCTTCATCAGAGCACATCATTATAGATGAATGGCTAAGATCTCGTCTTATATGGGACCCACATCTCTACAATTAGTTACTAAAACGACAGCCCGTCACCGAAATAAAACAGCTGAAAGGCCGAAACCTGTCCAGGTGCAACTCCCCGTCGTCGAATCTAACCGTCCCTGCACATTTCCATCTATAATGTATCTGTATCATATATAAATATGAAGAATGTATCTGAAGGTTCGATTGGTCAGAGCTAGGGTTTTACAAAACTTTCATGGAAGTTGCTGCTTCTTCAACCACAGACAGATCAAATTCTCCCCAATTAATAAAATACTGTTACTGTAACTGCTTTAAACGATTTTGTCGTTGTTATTGTTGTTGCTGCTATTGTTGAAGTATAACTAATTCTAATTCTCTCCTAGGGGTTGTGTTTGGGTTTGTTTTGTGATAGTGTTGATATTTTTTAATGGATTTGACGCACTCGCAATCGAATCTCAGTCTAGCTTTTCCTTCTCATCGAACCGATGATTCGATCTCGTTTCAGATCGATTCCAAGCCCCGTGATCGGTCGAGTTCGGTTCCTTCGATTCCGCTTCAATTGATGGAGGAGCGACAGACGGAGGAGAAGGTGGAGGGGGGAGAAAGTGATGGTGAGGAGCGAGAAGTCCAGGAGTTTAAGATTTTAGGGCATTCTATGTGTTTGAAGAGGCGAAGGGACAATGAATCCTGCTCATCTTCATCGCCGTCTTCTAAACGTTGTGCCTCGATTGATCGACAGCCAGTGCTAGAAGCTCGGCGGAACGCTGTGAGAGCTTGGGGGAATCAGTCACTCCGCGTGGCGGATCCGGATGTTTTCGAGATTATGGAGAAGGAGAAGCAGAGGCAGTACAAAGGGATTGAGCTGATTGCTTCTGAGAATTTTGTGTGCCAGGCTGTTATGGAAGCTTTAGGGAGCCATTTGACTAATAAATATTCTGAAGGAATGCCTGGTGCTAGGTATTATGGTGGTAACGAGTTCATTGATGAGATTGAAATTCTTTGTCGTGAACGGGCTTTAGCTGCTTTTTCTCTTGATTTGGAGAATTGGGGTGTAAATGTTCAGCCATATTCATGTACATCAGCTAATTTTGCTGTTTATACTGGGTTATTATTGCCGGGTGATCGTATAATGGGACTGGATACACCTTCTGGAGGGAATACTAGTCATGGGTATTACACTCCCAATGGTAGGAAAGTATCAGGGGCTTCCATTTTCTTTGAAAGTCTCTCTTATAAGGTGAACCCACAAACCGGGTATATAGATTATGATAAGCTTGAAGAGAGGGCACTTGATTTTCGCCCTAAGATACTAATTTGTGGTGGGAGTTCGTATCCTAGGGAGTGGGACTATGTGAGGTTTAGACAAATTGCCGACAAGTGTGGTGCAATCTTGATGTGTGATATGGCCCAAATAAGTGGTCTTATTGCAGCTAAGGTGAAATATTCATGTTTAATATCTAATCATCTTTGTTTTCTAGCTTGTTGTCCTTTGGTTTTAAATTCTTGATTGATCCTATTATCTGTTGTTGACGCTATCAAATAATCAATTACTTTTGTGTTAGTTATGGTATGCGAATGATCTTGACTTAACATTCTGGTAGTCAATATAATGTTTGGACTTGCAAGTTCAAGAACTTGACAGAAAGCATGGTTGAAAGAATTTTCTTCTCTGGTTGGCTTTTGAATTGTCTTGAATGCAATACTTGTCTCAAACTTTTTCTCTAATATTTCATTCATTGTTACAGGGACAACTATCCTTTTAATACATAGCGAAATATTAATCAACAGAACACTTAAAATGTATCTCGGCAATTGTTGCAACTTCATTATAATTTTACCAATTTTTAAGTTAATGCTGATTATTTTTATATTTTTAGGAAGTGAGAATAGTTTAAGGTAGAGGAATTATCTGAAGATATCATGTCGGGTGAATGTTGGATTTGTTGCTATTTAGTGGGAAATGTTCACTTGTGCAAATATTGGGGTTTTGGCAGTGGGATGGATATGGAAACTCTTTTGAGATGTGCTTGTTTGGCTATTTTTTTGGGGAGTTTGGATTGAGAAGAATGCTAGGATTTTTTTATATATTTTTTTGGGGTTGTATGATCGGGTAATGATTATAGGTTTGCTTTGGGATCAATCGTCTTTCTTTGCTTCTCTTTGCTCATGCATTGGGAGTTTTTTGAGGAATCTCTTTGTTCATTCTTCATAGGGATGGGTGGGCATTGCTTCACTAATGCCTATATTTTCCCATTTATTTCCTTTGATTTATATTTGTTTTCTTTTGGTCTTTGGAGAACTTCTTGTTCACCACATTAGTCTTAATTTCTTCTATATTCATTAATAAAATATTCTTTTTATCTGAAAAAAACATCTGAAAGTTCATATGTACATGAAAATTTCCAAGCCTATATATTTTCATATAGAAATTTCTTGGTCAGAACTGTTAAAATCTGTTTGTGTTTAGGGGGTAATCTCTCTTTGTTCTTTACTTTGTGGAGTTAGAAATTTCTGCTTTCTACTTTCTGAATGCAATATGTCTTCCTTATGTTCTCCGTGGATCTATCAAACCAAAGGATGTTTTTGCTATAATTATTGGTGATCTAGTTTCTTGTCCCAAAGTTTCCCCCTCTCTGCTCTTGTTTCACCTGCTTCTACATCCACTTCCTATTGGTTTAATTTGCTTTCATCTTCTATTGCTTTATCCATGAATTATATTTGTATTTTCGCTTCAAGTTTTCCTAAAATGGGCATGTCTTATTTTCACAGGAGTGTGTGAACCCCTTTGAATTTTGTGACATTGTTACCTCAACAACTCACAAAAGTCTCCGAGGTCCTAGGGGTGGTATAATATTTTACAGAAAGGGTTCCAAGCCAAAGAAAAGAGGGATGCTTTTGAATCAAGGTGAAAGTGACAAATATGACTTCGAGGAAAAGATAAACTTTGCTGTATTTCCATCACTGCAAGGTGGACCCCACAACAATCACATTGCTGCCCTTGCAATAGCCTTGAAACAAGTGGCTACTCCAGAGTACAAGGTATATATGCAACAAGTTAAGAAAAATGCACAGGCTTTAGCATCTGCTTTACTGAGAAGAAGTTGCAGGTTGGTGACTGGAGGCACTGACAATCATTTGTTACTTTGGGATCTTAGGAATCTTGGGCTGACAGGTATTATCTCTTTCCATTACTTGGCTTGCCACCTTTCTTTTTTGTTGAATTCAATTTTAGTAAATACTGATTGATATTATATAATGCTTTAGCCGTACACTCTGTAAGTCTGTATGGTTTTGAAAGAATTAATCATCATCACTTCAATGTTTGTTTCGGACGATAAAAGATTAAAGTCATTGATTTGTGTCAACAGTAAAGTTTATAAAATTATCCAAATCCGGAGCATCACTTTCCTAAGATGATTACTTGGAGGAATCAGAGGATATATTTCTTGTTTTTGTTTGTCTGGAAAATGTTCTAATTTCATTATCATAAATAAGGCCTATTGCTGCTGTAATTTAGTAATTATTGTTTAAATAAGTTAAATTTCATATTGGACTGGATGTACTACAGTTTTTCTTTTTGTTAATGCTTTTGTAATGCCAATAATGTTTGTGAGCATGGCTAAATTGTCTACATGCAAACCTGTCTATATGTACTGTGCCCTTTTTCTGGCATCCCTGTAAACCCCACCCTGGCCCTATTAATCGTAGTTCACGCACAGTGACCCTCTTGTAATTTTTATTTGTTTACTTTTGGAGACTAAGGAGTTATTGTAGTTGAATATGCAATAGCAATCTCTGTAACGGACTCTTAATAATGGATTTTGTCCTTACCTTCACTTTTTTTATTCCATGTTTTTGTAGGCAAGAGTTTTGAGAAAATCTGTGAGATATGTCACATAACTCTCAATAAAATTGCCATATTTGATGATAATGGCACCATAACACCCGGAGGTGTAAGGATTGGTGAGTTGTGATCTTGTGTCTTCAACCAATTGGCTGGCCATCAAGTTCCACTAGTTTGTCCGTACTTCCTTTTCTAATATCTTTTCATGTTAATGTTCTCAGGTACTCCTGCTATGACATCAAGAGGTTGTCTAGAGGCTGACTTTGAGACAATGGCAGAACTTCTGTTCAGAGCTGCTCAGATTGGAAATTTGGTTCAGAGGCAGAAGGCTTCCTTGAAGGGGCTTCAGAACAACAAAGATATTGTTGAACTTCGGGCCAGAGTTGAAAATTTTGCAACTCAATTTGCATTGCCAGGGCTTGACGTATAACATCGTTTCTGCATGCAACTGCCCCCTGCTACATCACAGCAAACACCAAGTTGCATCTGGTTTTGTTCTCGGAACATGGCTTGGCTTCTCTATGGTTGCTGGTCCTCATGGTCTGCTAACAGATAACAGTTTGTGGCAAGATGTAGATTGTTGCAAGTATATTGGTAATGGACCCACATTGGATACTTGGGGTGACAATTTACTTGAGCTTTTGTTCAGGTGTTATGCTGCTGGGATTTGCAGGAGTGATGATTTACATATTTGTGAATACAATTCTAGCCACACATCTTTGTGATTTTTGGAGACCTTGGCAAGTTTATTTAACTGGATACAGGGAGGTTTGTATCCTTATATCCTCTAATATTTGTTCTCTCCGGAGAAGGAAAGATTGGGTCAATACTCATTAGTCTTATTGTTTCAGTGGTAGTACTATTTCAACCCCCACCCCCCCCCCCCTGGTACTGTAGTTTTCTATAGTATACTATAATATACAGCAGATGCCATTTGTTCAGTATTCGTTTGTGTGATGGAATATATATATATATATATATAATTACAGAAATAAATAAGCATACAGACTCGTTGGTCCTTGAGGGATATGCCCTTGAGTGTATATCCCATATGCGTGTCTTAATCTTTACCATCAGGCTACAGACTCGTTGGTCCTTGAGTCTGTATTTGGTTAGCTAGCTAGTCATTTCTAATTCATGATTAGATTTGGGAAGGTGGATAGTCCTAGTTAACTAGGTTTTGGAGTTGGTTAAACAAAATATGGGATATATATATATATATATATATATATATATATATATATATATATATATTAATAAAACACAACCAAATTCAAATTTTTACATTTGAGAAACCATAACAACGGCTCAGATTTGATCTCATTTAATCTAATGGCTCATGTTCCATGTTAGGCTTAAAAACCCCCCGCCCAAACTGACCTTACATCACACGCTACCGGCTACCTCTCCATATTCTTTTCTTCTGGCCCAAATCTTTTCTCCTCTCTCTGAAATTTGGTAAAATTTCTCAAATCTTTCCTTCTCTCTCTTCTAGCCCTGGAATTGGCGAAATTTGGGGAAAAATTTCTCAAATCTTTCCTTCTCTCTCTTCTAGCTCTGGAATTGGCGAAATTTGGGGAAATGAATAGCGAGATCACTTCCTTCGAAGGAGGGAGAGTTCGGTCATGGCCGTCGACAACTTCAGTTTCGTCAACTCCCGATTCCTCTGCTGCCCCCTCAGGTTTGTGTATTCCATTTTACACTTGAGCAATTTGCAGAAATTTGCAGAATTAGCTTTCTTTTTGGGGGTTTTTTTTTGCTCATTTTGCTGGTTGCTATGATTAATAATCCTTTGTTGGTTGCTATGGTCTTCATTTCCTTTGTTGGTTGCTATGGTCTTCATTAATAATCCTTTTGTTTTAATTGAAACACTTGGTAACCTCATTCACTTATGCAGCAGAAGAGCAGCATTCAGGATAATCTTTGTCACTTTAAATTATTCTGTGGTCATTGATATACATTTATATGTAGAATAATTAATATGATACAATATTAAGTTATAACTAGAACCAGAAGCCCAATAAAGTCTCACCTTCTCTACAAATGGAATATCCAAGTAATCAGGACCACCTATGCTCAAATTCAGCACATCCATATTGGTTGCAATTGCATAGTTAAATGCATCAAGGAACCATGATGTATATGACACCTGCAATAAGCTGAATACAAACTTCTCATAGTCTTGCCATAACTTTAATGTCTTAATCAGAAAATAGGAAAGAAAAGAGAACCTTCAAATGCATGTTAGCCACAGCTTTTAGGTGATGATGTTAAAGCATGGTATGCATTGGTACGTCCGTTATCTACCAACTTAAATTTTAAAGTAATTGGTGATCTATCATGATATTACAGCTCTAATTCCACAAAGTTCCGGTTCAAGATAAATGGCAGTTGATGTTTATAAAATAAAATATGCATTTGATACAGTAAAAAGAATCATTCTCTTTTAAACTTTGATCATAAATAGTTTGTCGTGTCTTATGCCCACAGAAACATGTAGCAAACAGTCAAATAAACCAGTGGAGGCTAATTGGATAGGGATTGCAGTCAAAGATAATACACTATCACCTAATAACATATTGGAATAATTTATCTTCATTACACACATATTGGAATAATCCAATTTTTGTGTCATGAAGATTTCTTTACTGCTAAATAGTTTATCTTCATTACACACGTTCACATATCCCTGAAGATTTCTTTACCGCAACATGTTTTTCCATTTCACCCATTCTCAAAAACATATCATTTTCTGCATTTTAACTTTAGAATTCTTAAATTCCTTTGTCCTACTTTTCTTAGTCTTGAAAACAGTGTAATCACTAAATATCTTGAGATGTGTGGACAACACGTTTAAGAAAAAATAGTTATTATTGTAGCAGCTTTTTTTCTCAGCATCTAAAGTGCAATTTTAGAAACTAATGTTAAAGTAACATATTGTTGTTAGCATGTCTTAAATCTGTTCTTAAATTCCTTAGAAAAAACATGACACAAAAATTGGATAGGGATTGCAGTTAAAGATAATACACTATCACCTAATTGTCATCAAGACCCACCAATTCTAACCACTCCATTATTGCAAAATAATATTAAGATTGAACTTTGTATCCCCTTAAGAATGACATAGTGTAAGAATCCTCGGAAAACATATCTATCAGACGGCGAGATCGAAGTTTTCTCTGCTCAAAAAGTATTTTTAAGCAAGAAAGACCATTACAAGAAAAACCATTACAAAAAAGCATACAACACCTAATAAAGAATTCATCACCTCTTTGACAATGATTGCTTTACAAATATTTATTTGACAGTGATTGCTGCTTGGTAAAAAAGACGGTAAATTTTGTATAACCATATAAAGAATTCATCACCTCTTTGCATGTTTATGGCAACGATTTTAAAACAGCTAGATTGTACTCACTCGGTAAATTATAGTAGTTATTGCTTTACAAATATTTATTTGACAGTGATTCCATATAAAGAATCTGCCGCTATCGAGGCTATATAAGCATTTATATGGCTATAAAATGCATATACATACACTTGAAGTATGATAGTATGAAGTATATAATATATAATATTTATCAAACTTATTGAAACAAAACTACTTGGTAGATATATCTTATTAATCAATCGATGCTGAGATGCTTTCGTATGTGCAGCCCAATCAAAATGGTAAATTATATTAAACTCCGCCTCGAACATCTTTTCCCTACTGGGAAGACTGATTCGATAGCATGGAGTTTGGACACCCCGGTTTTAATCCAAGCATTGGCTTCATTGGCTCCAAGTAGCTTGGCTACCCTACTGTAAAATCTAATAAAACTCATTTCTTGAATGGTGAAATTATACTAATAACTCAAACGGTCCAGCTTCTGCCTCCAATATTGAAGGTTAGCTAAAAAATTCAACTTTAAAACTGTCACACGTCAAACTGCCTCCAAAAACTTATTTCTTGAATGGTGAAATGATACTAATAAAATATAACAATGATCAGATACGCAAGAAGTTTTTATTCCAAGAAGGCATGATTACATTCCAAGTAGTTTGGAAGACATGATTACATTCCAAGAAGTTTTTATTCCAAGATGTTTGTTGTAAATTTAACTTCCCTAAGTAAAAATCTAATTACATCAAATTTTGTTGTAGGAACGCCTTATCAAGGCGGGATATTTTTCCTTGACACAACGTTTCCGAGCGATGATCCTTTCAAACCTCCTAAGGTATGTTAAACAACATCTTGAAGCTTGATCTGACATATACTGAGAAACATAGTTTTCTTATTTGTCCTTGAAAATTAAATTGTAGGTTCAATTGTTGGTTTTTACAGCTCACTTTTTGATTGATCTGTTTCACTTCATTCTTATATGTGTGGATTTGTATGTCAAAAATAGCTCTTATTTACTTTTTTTCCATTGGGGGGGGGGGGGGGAAATTGTGGGTTTTGTTTTAAATTTTTTTTTGTTCCGAGCAGTACTTGCTTTGTTACAAAGAATATTTAAAGTTGACAACAACTTCAGTTTTTGAATGTTTGTGTTTAATTTGTGTGTTTTAAAACACACAAATTTGGGTGTTTTAAATTTGTTATAGATTTTTGTTCTCAATCTATCTCTCTCTCTCTTTCACACCAATTCAAACAAACATACACAACAACACACATTTACGTGTCTTTTAATTTGGCTGTTTTTATTTTTATGATGGAATGGATGTTGAGTTGGTTATTATTGAGTGTTCATTTTGTGAAATTTGTAGGTTAATTTAGGTTGTCCTTTTCCTTAATTTTGGTTCTGGGAATTGGATGTGTATGTATCATGTTTGATTAAATGCATGTTAATTATATGAAATTTCATTATAATTGATGTTAATTATATATGGCTTATGAAATTTATCGTGTAGCTACAACCGTTTCAACTGCACAATCATCAACCAATAGATGATGTTGTTATATTTGGAAGTGTAAGTTTTTCATCTGATTAACTCTCTCTAAATATATCTTATTGATTTTTTAATAACTTATTTGTTTTAATTTATTTTCATTAATGCCGTGACAGATGGACGATGACTTAGAAAATATCGTGTTATTCTGTGATTACTCCTGAATTATTGAGGAACTATGATTTTTATATTTTTTTACCAATTTCTTAATCGTAATGTTGATTTGTAGCCTTTATGCTTTTGTTATAACATATAATTTGAATCTTTTGTTGGGTCCCATTTTTTTAAACTCAATAGTGAAACCTCAACTTTTCTCAGTAGTTTAAAGCCTATTTTGATCTTATCTTTCAAGTTGTTCAATTCAATATGCTATTGATCTTAAACATTAGTAAACAATATGTTTGATGCAATTGTGGCTATGTTGTGTTGATGCAACACTTTATTTATAATTATAATGTTAATAGATGGTTAGATAGATAGTTTTGTTGATGCAACACTTTATTGTCATGTTACCTCATATACAAAATCAACCAAATGTCAATTAGGACACCTTACACGTTAAATCAGCAAAATAATAATTATTTTTTATGAGTTTGTGGTTTAGGCACCAAACTATAATGTTATATCAAAATCAACATTGCCGCAATGTGCAAGGCTTACTGCACAAATGCGTAATGCTGGGAAAGAAAATGAGTGCTCCAAACGTCAATTGGGACAACTTGCACGTCACGAAAGAAAGAGATCAAAACATTGTGCCCCCGTTCAGCCTAGATTTTTTCCTTCTTTACCACCGAGTCGTCGTCGCCGAGCATGCCTAGAACGAGAATCAAATAAAAGGTCCCGCCTTCAACCAATGACTTTGTATACCAAAATTTCCCATCCTGTAACAGACAGTATAGTGACAACAAATATTTTAGAGTCATCGTCAACCACCTTGCTTCAAAATCTTAATGAAGACACTACAACAGATGTTTCACGGTGGTTGTCTGTGGCCATCATGAATCTAGAAAATCCTCCTCAAAATCTTGAAGAAGGCACACGAACAAATATCTCAAGGGTGTTGCCTGTGACTACCATGCTCCAAGACTTACCTCCTCAAAACATATACAAAAGCACAACAACAATCTTGGAACCATTCTCCCCAAATGAAGGCACCAGGTGTTTGCTATAAGTTTTAAGTTGGTATTCAATTTATATATAATCAAATTGTATGACATCTATAATTTTATCTGTAGTGCCTACAGAGTAGAAGTTGTAACTATGAATGCTGCACTTAATTCTCGAAATCATGAAATTCCAAATCGTCATTTCCTCGGCTTGATGAATCGAACATGTCCTCATTGTTCTGCCTTACACTGGCTTGCTGAAAAATTAACAAAATCATCTGTATCAAATCCTCTCTTTGGTAAATGTTGTTTACAAGGAAAAATTAGACTACCTCCACTTATTGCACCTCCTTTAATGCATGCTTAAAGCATTGTATGACGGCAATGATGAACAATCAAAATCGTTTCGTCAGCACACACGAGAGTATAATGCAGCTAATGCGTTTACGAGACTTGGTGCTACTTTGGATGACAGATTAATTCCCGGGAGGGGGCCTAGAACATTCACCATCCATGGAGAATTACGTCATCGAACAGGATCGCTTATGCCACAGCCAGGGTGTGAACCAATTTACTCTCAACTGTACATTTATGATCCTAATTCAGCTTTAGATGTTCGCAGCAACAAAAATCCTAACTTGAGAAGAGATGTTTTGAAAATCATACAAGATTATTTATTGCAAGTAAATCCATTTCCCATAAAATTTCGGCAGGCTCATATAATTTTAAGTGAATTGGAATTGACGGGGGTGAATTTACCGGCCTATCTTCACTACAGTTCTGTAACAGACCGACGTCGATATAATCTCCCAACAACAGATGAGATTGCGGTAATATTGCCAGGAGATGGAGCTGAATCAAGTGGAATGAGAGATATTATGTTACATTTGAGAGGGGATAATGGTTTGATGAAAATTAATGAGTGTCATCCGGCCTATTTGCCATTGCATTATGTGGTATTGTTCCCTTATGGTGAGCTCGGATGGAATCCAGATTTGAAACAGTGGAATGCTTCCCAAGGTGGACCTTCATCTACTCGATTGACACAATTGCAATATTACAGTTATCGTATGTTCCAACGTGACACTGAGTATTCAACAATTTTGAGGGCCGGAAAACTATTTCAAGAATTTGTAGTAGATGCTTGGGCCGCTACTGAACAAAATCGGTTGACATACTACAAGTTGAATCAATCGAAGCTTCGTGCAGAACTTTACCAAGGTCTTACAGATGTTTGTGCAGATGAGCTTGGTCCTGAACAAGTTGGTCAACGAATGATTTTGCCATCTTAGTTCACTGGTAGTGCAAGACATATGTTTGAAATTTTTCAAGATTCAATGGCTATCACGCGGTATAATCAACACCCAGATATTTTTTTAACTATGACTGCAAATCCCAAATGGCCTGAAATTACTAAATCACTATTGCCAAATCAGATCCCTACTGACCGTCCTGATTTAGTGGCCCGTGTTTTTGAGTTGAAGCGAAATTTTTTGATGAAGGAGATAGAAACAAACAACGTTTTTGGTAGAAAAGTGGCGCATGTTTTTACAATTGAATTCCAAAAAAGGGGGTTACCTCACATGCATGCACTTTTGTTCCTTCATGGTTCAGATAAAATTCAAACATGTGCTCAAGTGGACAGAGTAGTGTGTGCTGAATTTTTGAATTGTGAAACTGACCCGTTACTTTTTGAAACAATTATAGGTTGCATGGTACACGGACCATGTGGTGCTCGAAATCCACAAGCACCATGTATGGAAAATGGGGTGTGTACCAAGCGGTACCCTCGACCATTTGTTGAATCAACAAGTATGGACTCTAGTGGATATCCTGTCTATCGTCGTCGTAATACTGGTCAGAAGTACACTGTGAGGGGGCAAGAAATTGATAATAGAAACGTTGTGCCACATAATCCGTATTTATCAAGAATGTTCAATTGTCATATCAATGTTGAAGTTTGTGCAGGAGTTCAGATGTGTAAAATACATTCACAAGTATATTTATAAAGGACATGATCGCGCAACAATGGTACTTGGAGGAATTAATGAGATCCAACAATATCTTGATGCTAGGTATATTGGACCTCCAGAAGCCGCGTGGCGATTGTTTGGTAATCCTTTACATGAAGAGATTCCTTCAGTTGTAGGATTGGCACTTCATTTACCTGGGATGCATCGTGTGGTCTTTAACCCGACTGAATCTTTTGATATGATCATTTCAAAAGGTTCACATCAAAAAATAACTCTAACTGGTTTTTTTGATTGTTGCGCTACAAATGAATCTGCCCGTGTATTAACTTATCAGGAATTTCCAGAAAAATTTATTTGGAACAAGTCTATCAATAAATGGACTCCAAGACAAAGGGGTTATGCAATTGGTAGAATGTACTTTGCTAGCCCTAATTCAGGTGAGCGGTTTTATTTGCGTTTACTTCTAACTGTTGTTAGAGGGCCTACTTCATTTGACTGGCTACGCACAGTAAATAATGTTATGCATGATACATTCAAGTCAGCATGTGTTGCAAGAGGACTTCTTGAAGATGATGAAGAATGGATACAATGTCTTTAAGAGGCTGTAATTATGAGAACGGGATACCAATTAAGGAGACTTTTTGTAGTAATTCTAACGGAATGCTTTCCATTGCATCCATTTGAATTGTGGAAGCAATTCTCAGCACATATATGTGATGATTTAGCACACAGAATTCGTACCATGTTTGGTATTTTGAATCCAACTGATGATCATATTGAAGATTATGGCTTATATTTGATAAATCAATTGCTCCACGAGTCGGGGAAGAGTTTAGTTGACTTTCCATCCATGACACAACCAACTGGAAATTGGAATGCAATAGTTGGAAATAGATTACTGTTTGAGCACCAACAACTTGAGAATGAAGCACAACTGTCTGATGCACAAATTAATGTTGACAGACTTAATGATGCACAACTTGCTGCTTATACTACTGTCACAACGTCAGTCTATGAAAACATAGCAACTACTTTCTTTTTGAGTGGAGGTGTTGGGACTGGAAAAACATTTTTGTACAATACCATTGCAACCAAATTGAGTAGCTATGGACATGTTGTTGTTACTGTGGCTTCATCTGGTATTGCATCGTTGTTATTGGTCGGGGGGCGTACTGCACATTCTACATTTTGTATCCCTTTGGAAACCCTAGAGAATTCAATATGTGGGTTCACTAAACAATCAATGCATGCTGAATTGTTTAGAAAAACAAAGTTGATAATATGGGATGAAGTTCCTATGCAACATCGATACTGTGTTGAGGCAGTCGATCGCACCCTTCAAGATATCAAAGACGATAACAGACCTTTTGGGGGTATCACTGTTGTCCTAGGTGGATACTTTCGACAAATATTACCTGTTATTCCTAAAGGCGTTCGTGAGCAAATTGTGGGTGCATCATTGAGACAGTCTTCGCTATGGAAAGATATATGTGTTTTGACTCTGGGTTTAAACATGCAATTAACTCACACAGACGTTCGAAATATTAATTTTGCTCAATTCTTGATGGAGGTAATATTTCATTCAACCTTGAATTAAATTTTTATAACATGATACTTTGAATTAAATCTAATTTTGTGAATAATCATACTTTCATTTTCTAGATTGGGACCAATCCACAAGAAATTGTGCAACTTCCATCTACAATAAACCGATGTCATAATCTAAATGAATTGATATTTAGAATCTATCCACAATTGGATGTGGTTGGTATAGTGACTCAAACATTTCTCACTGAACGGACAATTCTATCTGCTCGCAATGACGACGTCAGTGATATAAATGTTGCAGCACTGAATATTACTCTGGGAGAAACAATTACTTTTTTAGCTGCAGATAAAATGTGTGAAGATGGTGAGCTCGATCATACCATTAGGAATCGATATCCTAACGAGTACTTAAACTCGCTGAATCCTTCAGGGTTGCCACCGTTTAAATTGGAGTTGAAAGTTGGATGCCCAATAATGTTGTTACGAAATATTGCACCGAAAGATGGACTTTGTAATGGCACGCGATTGATGGCTGTTAGATGTGCCTCAAGGGTAATCGAAGCTCGGATATTAAATGGAGATAAAATTAGCAATTTAGTCTTTATTCTGAGAATATCATTGACACCAACATCTTTGGACTTGCCTTTTTGAATGACACGACGTTAGTTTCCTATCCGATTAACTTATGCTATGACAATCAATAAAGCCCAAGGACAATCTGTCAAGTTCGTTGGGATTGATTTGCGAACACCTGTTTTTAGTCATGGACACCTTTATGTGGCACTATCTAGATGCACATCTGCAGATCGTATTACTGTCCTTCTTCCAGAAGATGGGTCGAATGAAACCACAAATATTGTTTACCTAGAAGTTTTATTATGATATTCTTACGACAAGTAAATGGTATAGTTTAAACAAGTTTATTTCTACTAAATTATGTAATCTTTTCAACATTTGAACTTTTAATTTTATAATGACGTTCATTATTTGTAGGATTGGAGTGAATTTGTCAAAGAGAACAATAAAATAACAACAATGGATCCTTTGTGGATGGGGCCGACGTAATCAGGTAAATTTACTTTTATGTCACTGCATCAAAAGTACTTTACTATTCCTATAATGTTACTTTTATTGTTTATGTAAATAATATAGGTGGTTGTGCATTCTCCTCATTGGGCAAAGTACGTTCGTATTGATACGAGGACATTAAGGATATTGATGAAGAGGAGATTTAAAGGGATGAAAAAGACATTTAAGAGAGTTAAATGATATGCAATCCAATACTGACATGTCCACCTTTGACGATTACTAACCTACCACTAACCAAACAATTGTCTAGGTGTGAAAGTCTCTCTTAGTAAGACTATATTTCTCTACTTTTTATACAAACACACAACACACATAATACATGCACAAACACACACACATAATTGTAACCAATCAAACACTCGCAAATCAAACTCACACACCATTATACTGCCACCGATACAAATTTATGATTTAAATCATTAAGCAAATGAACTGTTCATTGAGATAGTACTAAGAAAACTTTATTTGATTGTAAGTCCATATTTTTCCTTTAAAAATTGATTATTTGTTACAATCTCTCTAAATTCTTACTGCAATCAATCTAAATCATTCCCCCTACATACAAATATGTGTGCTCATTTGTTTCGAATTTATAATTGTTTTATTTTGACTCACATATTTTGATAATTTTTAAATTTCAATTATTTTCAGGTATATATTGAAGGATACATGATGTAAGCTGTAAAGAATATATTTGGTGTAAGCTGTAAAATAAAGGGTCTTAGTTTCTCTATTTTCTGTATGTATATATTTTTTGTATCCTGCCTTTTGTAAAGTTAGCTAATTATACTTGGTTATGATAATTTTGGGTATGGAATGATGATTTTTTTGTAAAGTTTTGTAAACAGGTTTAGA
Organism: Panax japonicus; assembly: GCA_020205505.1. NCBI lineage: Eukaryota > Viridiplantae > Streptophyta > Magnoliopsida > Apiales > Araliaceae > Panax > Panax japonicus. The sequence goes on from CM035106.1 coordinate 52,606,843, forward strand.
TTTTTCTGTATATCTATTTTTAAAGGAAACTCTGCCGAAATTTCTTGAAATTAGTAGCGACTAGGTTGATGTTTTGGTGGTTATATATGTTGATGATTGAGTATGTATTAATTTCTTCATGTATGCATTTTTTTTGTTCCGTATTTTATAAAGTTAACTAATTATACATGGTTATGATGATTTTGGGTATGAAATGATTGTTTTTTTGGTGGTTTGGATATGTATGGATGATTGTAAATTTTATACACAGGTTTATATTTGTCTGGATGTCTAATTTTAAAGAAAATTCTGTCGAATTTTTTTAAAATTAGCAGTGACTAGCTTGATATTTTGGTGGTTAGATATGTGTTGATGATTGTAAGTTTTGTAGACAGGTTTAGAATTTTTTAAAGGAAAATTTACCCATTTTTGAAAATTAGTACCAATTAGCTTGATATTTTGGTAGTTAGACATGTGTTAATTGTTGTGGTGGTATGTGATAATGTAATATTTTTAATTGATGATTGTAAGTTAATTGTAAATTTTAAGTATTTTTACGCCGTGCCTGGCATATACTAGTATATATATATAGTACTTGTTAGCTAATTGAAACTCATGATTTTAGGTGTTGAAAATAGCAGCACTTGTTTCTATTGCAACGATATGATAAGAGGATGTGAAATCATTGTGAACAGAAGATATGGCAGGGCTAGTGCCTTGTAGTGTTGAGACACATGCATAATACATATATGACATTACATTCTCTGGACTTTTTTTTCCTCTGGTGCCATTGATTTTTCTGTACCGTAATAGATGAGGGTGAGGGTGGTTGTAGATCTCCCGTTTTGTGTTTTTTGCATAAAAAGCAGCCAGTCGGTGTATATATATATATATATATTTGAAATCCGGTGCATTTCTTAGGACTGTGCTTTTCAATTGAATCAGCATCAATAGGACCGTGCCCATCATAAGATTCTTCTTCTGCATCTAATTCCTTTTCTAATCTTTCAGTTTCTACCCCCATAACTGATACAGGTGAGCGGCGTACCTAGTCTGTCACACTACGAACCTCTCGTTCTTGCCCGGTGAACCCCAATCTTCATATCCAAAGGCTAAACTAGTGGGTTATCTAGGTAGTTAATGTATACGCCTGTCACACTACGGACCTGTCGTTCTTGCCTGGTGAACCCCAATCTTCATCTCCTCTTCCCCTTCTGACAGAGTACTCTGTATCCAAAGAAAATTAGTGGGTTATCTAGGTGGTTAATGTAGCGAGGCCCCGGCGATTGAAGGCATCGATCATTTTGGTAGCTTTTCCATCATCAGCAACAACAATAATAAGAACACAAAACACCAATGCTTTCTTTCTCTTTCACTTCCAACCCAACCCAACCCAACCAATATCAGACAAAAGCTTAAGAAAAGGAAAACTACTTTTTCATTTTTGAGCTTTTGTTTTGAAAAAGCAAGCCCAGGAATCTCATCTTCATATAATCCTCATATCCTACTATGCTTACTTTTCCATGATTGTTTTTTTTTCCGCAGTCAAATGATTAATCATTTACTGTTATGTTACAACTGGACATGAAAACGCATAAGTAATAGTTTAAAGATCCTCCCCTACTATTAGCATATGAAAAGTAAGGTGGTTTTTGATTGAATCTTAACAGTTAACCTCTTAATACATTTTAACAGTTCACATCTTTGTATTAAGAGGTCATTTGAATCTGAATAGTTAAGATACAAATATTGAGATGAATTAAGAGGTGGCTACCTAACTCCCTTTCTAGTATTTTTGTATTCCCTCGAGCATGGACCAGGCTCTCCTACAGGACACCATCCACCCCTGTATTATCTGTGTTGCCAATTGTGTATTACAAAAGAATGGGTGAAAAGTGTAAACACATAATCCCCAAAAGTAAAAAAGATTTTTCTTTTCTGTTCTTAAATTTTAAAAATTGCTAAAATATGAAAAAAGGTTGTAGTCTTTAAGTTCATGTGAACCCAATAACAATTAAACAGGTTTCTTCAATTTTTTGCTGTTCAGCAATAATCTTCAGTTATCATCTCTTGTCTAGTCTAGTTTGGTATAAACAGTTACTAATTTCTTTCTATGTAACAAAACATGTAAGTTAGAACCATAAGCTAAAATACTACAATATGAACTTTGTCATTAGTTAATCTATCATGCATGCATGACACATGTCTGTATCTTCTGCTCTTGTAGCTAAATGCATATCTGCTATGGCAAATTAAATTTTTATTGACATTATCAACCCTAAGAAAAAATGTTATTTTTCTGGAAAGAAAAGAATTACATTCCTGTTTTCTTTCAGAATTACTTAATTTGGCAGAGAAAAAAAACTAAACCCTAAAGTTTAACAGCCAAACAGAATGTTTTCTAGATAAAAATACAAACACTATGCAAGCACAAATAAAAAAGAAGAAATGACAAATTATCAAACTTCAAAACTACCCCATCTATTGATTTCTTACACTATCCTCTGTTTCTCTATCTGTGGCTGCACATCACTAATCTCTCTTTGTTTCTCTCTCTATCTATCTATGACTGCACATGTCCAAAAGCTTCTTTCTCCCTTCAACAATTTCTTCAAAGAAATCATCAAGCTGCACAATAGTGTTCTCAGCCCCACATTGCAAGACCTCAAAGCAGTTCTTCAACTTTTTAACCTTTTCATTGATTTCAACTCCTGATTCAAACTCCACATTTCTCCCCAACTCAACTTTCAGCTCCTCCATGGCGGTTTTGGCCCTTATAAACTCGTAAAGAAGAATCCCATGTTGCGGCCCTCGTCGATCATTCATCGTAGACTTGACTCTTTGCTGCAATCTTGCTGCTGAAACCATGAAAGTTGAACCAAAAACCATCTGCCCTTCATATTCTCCTTGTGGGAAAAAGCTAGTTTCAGGGCAAAAGTACACTAGGCCACTTAGTAAAATCATTAGAAGCAATGAGCTAATATTTCTAAATGCATATAAAACCCCTTGAAAACCATTGAACCCATTGAACTTTGATTCAATCAAAACATTCTCCTCGAATTTCAATGATAATGGTTGGATTCTTGTCTCCATTAGTCTCCTGTTCTCCTCTTCCAACCCCACTATTTCCCTTTGGCAGCCTGAAATTGCTCTAAGAACCTGTACTTACAAAATAAAACAAAATTATTGATAGAAAAACATTTTTTTTTTGGGTTGTGGGATTGGACTATTTGTACATATTTATTTACCTGGCGGGAAAGTTGAGGATTTAAAAGGTGGCGATTATCGATAGAGGAAGTGATATTGAGACCGGCTGAGTAGTAGTTTTCCATACCAGAGACTGTGGATTTTAGGACATGGCAGACTTCCCAGAGCCTTGAGGTTTCATCCATGTATTCATCTAGCCATTTTTCTCCAAGGGGCAAGTGAAGTTTTTGAACCAAAATGCATAATTGGGAATGGAAGGATTGGAGTGAGGAAATAACATTTTGGAGGAATTGTATAGACATGAAGTTATGAGATGAGAATGAGTGATTAAGATTGTCCAGGCCTTGTGTGAGGAAATTGTAGAAGCCATTGACAGAAGTTGTGGAAGAGGAAGAATGATTCATCATGGGAGAAATATGGGAAAAAAGAGATCAAATTTGTTATGGTTTGGTGTAGGAAAAAAAAGGTGATGGAGATTGATGGATATTTAAATTGAAAGAAGAAGTGAAAGAAAATGGAGTAGAACTAGTTAGGAGAAGTGAATTTAGGTGAAGAGTTCATGTTTCTATATGGTGAAAAGATTAGGTGGTTGGGTGCAATTATGGATGTTTCTCATAGAGTGGAAGAGATGATTGGGAATCTTCCATTATCATTGTTTATTGGGCAGAATTGTACATAAAGGCAAGAAAAAAGGTTCTGGTTGTGTGACTTTGTTAAGAGATGTTAGATGATAACAACCTTAGGGAAAAAATGGTAAAAAGTCGAAATAAAAATAATCACAAGACATTTTTTAACCCCAAAGATTCGATTTACTGTACGATTAGCTCCAAATCAATTTCACTATTTAAAAAAATCGTAGATACAGTGTAAGATCCCTCTTTATATGATGCAATAAAAGAACATTCATTCACCCCAAAAGTACAAGACTACCAAAAACTTTGAGTCGACGGTAGGTTTTGAGTGGAAGAAACATGCCCAAATCATATTTTGAGTAGATTTATAATCACATTTCAATTAAACTCGGATTAGACTTCACCACTAATGAGAGATAGATAGATAGAGAGAGCCCAATCAAAAGAATTGATTCAAAGAATGTTGTTTCAAGAAAAACATTCTTAAAGATGGTTTATGAAAAAAGATTAACTTGAGTTTCTACTTCTTTTTTGTGTCACAATGTGAAATGGGTATCCAAAACTATATCCTTAAATGTAGATTTGGTAATATTAATATGGCAATTAGAGAGAAAAGCTTCAACCTTTTGCAGCTCTTTATTTTATGCAGGATTATGTTTCTTGGGCTGTAAAAATTTGACTATTTGACTAAGATTCTTCTTCACATTCTTCCACTTTGATTTTGTTCTGTTTGGAATTGGCTTCATCACCTTTTTCTCTCTCTTGTTTGTTTTCATTTCATACTTTTTGGTATGTTATTCCTTTAAATAAATGTCCTTAATCTATTGTTTGGTTATATCAAGCAAGTGAATGATGAGGTTCCTTGTGTTCAAATTATTACACCTGTCTTTGTGAGTGCAGATTCTCCTCCATCCTATTTAGGGTCAATATTGATATCAACTTTTATTTATGTATATATTGGTTCCTTTCATAATAGAATTTATTCAACTTTGACAATATACTGAACCCTGCTCGTGTTTTGTATGGGATTGAATTGTCCCTTCAAATTATGCCAAGGTTTTCAATTCATAGCTGCTTTAATTATTGTCTGATTCCTGTTTGTTCAGAAGGAAATAGATTTGGTTACTCTACAAAATTTCATTTATAGTTTGTGATGATGCTATATCCCTACACCTTCGATGTGGGGCCCAACTTCTTCAGAGTTGCACGAACGTCCTCACGGTGGGTGACAGCGTTGGCTCGCCGTGGGACGCGTCTATGACATCATGAAACAGAGAGAACATTTTAAAACTAAACCATGAAATGAAATCTCTCTTTATTTGAAATGGAGAGGATCCTAGTCCGTAATTGCTTGCATCTACTGTCACATTTTGTATCTTTGCCACACTAAATTACAATTGCACAAGTTCTATTCCCACCCCCAAATATTCAGCACATGAAAAGAACTTGGAAGCATGTCCTACAACAACATAATAACAGTTTTGTTACCACAAAAAAAAAGAAGCATAATAACAACTCTGTTTGGACATCAACATTTTCAGATGCTACATAGCGGCAGTGTTCTAAATGTTAGACGGCAAAAATTGATATTACATGCGGGCAAGTCTTGGAATAATCGTATAGTAAATAGCTCTTCGATCAATCCCACTTCCAGAATTTGTTGAGCCCCATCAACCAATGCAGCTCGGAATGATTCAGTTTCTGGGAATCTCAAATTCCCTGAGCGTAAAGCTGTTGGGCAACGTCTTTCCCATGTATAGAGAAGTTAAAAAATGGCGACTATTATGTCTCATAAAAGTACAAAAATGGAACAATAAGCCAGCCCGAGTAAGAGAAAAGGTTGAGTTGTTTCAGGCATCCGCTGAACGCCTATGTTATATTCACAACTCTGCCTTTGATTCCTCGTCTTCTGATGGAAGATCACTGAATGGTTTTTTTGTTTGCTCAGGAGATGTAACCTTTTCAACTGGATTGATATCTTCACCTAAGATTCTTGAAGTGAAGCTTCTTGCTTCAAAATCAAGATCTGGCCACTCTGAAACTATTCTTCTGGCACCCTGGCAGAATGTTTAAAGAAATAGGGAATTAAATCAAACAAATAAAAAGAAAAGGGAATGATGAATGGCAGAGGCAATGGGTAGAGGGGATAGGGAGAAATTAGGTGATTCCAACCTGAAGCTTTGGTTCCTTTGTCATGGGATTATTGCATAGATCAATGGTTTTGGCCTTTGATTTTGTGGAATTACCACACCATGACTCGCACCATAGCCATTCTTGGGGAAGTGAAAAGATGGGTACTTGGTGCTGAGCGTAGTTTGGAAGATCCTGGAATATGAAAAGTAGGCTTTAGAGAAGTGGAAACTAAATAAATGAGTTTAAATGCATTTAGATGTCTATTTAAAAGACTATTTTGAAATTTACTGGGTGCTGAAATGAAACATGCATAAGCTGACTTTTTATGCTACAGTAACAAATACTCGTATCAATTCTGAAATGTCACCTATGAATAATTTTGAAGAAATATAATATAAGGCAAACAAGTCGGCACAATTTTTTTTTTGACAAGTACAATTCAGCACCTAATTAAGTTTTTTTTTCCTCCCTAAAACTCATTTTCGTATTCGTCTATAATTAATATTATAAAATACCACTTGATTTAATCTATCAATATTCAGTGATAGTTTTCTTAATATGCTTCCTTTGCACTACCATTACGAAATGTTCTGTGTTTGCATATTTCACATTTTCCAGGGAACAATATTTATATACTTCTCAATGGCCTTCCTATTCACCTTATGGAAAATTGTGCATGTTAGCCTCTGTGTGGATCACTAGGCTTCATCACCTATCTTTACTGATATAAAAGACTTATTGTAGTTAACTGATATCTATATGACCTCGATATGTAAACGTAGAACTATTAATTGACTGTAAAAAGATAAAGTAGGAAAACTAGGTGTAAAGGGCATAAGTAAGGAATGGTTATAAAATTTAAGCCACAAAGAGAATATCTACTTGCCTGATCCAGATTAGAAAGACTGTTCGGATCTTTGCTTAAGGTTTCATAAATTACTCTTAGATTGTCTCCTGCTGCAGTTCCTCGGAATTTGATCAAGTCAACAACATATAAAGCACTGCAAGTCCAATACCATATGTAAGGCTAGCAATCATACAAGAAAAAAACAACAATAATGTGAGTGATAATGCTGGTTTTACCTAATGTGATATGGTCTTCCCCGTAAATGTTCCTTCCAGAAACCCTGATGAAAAGAAGTGAAGAATTTAGGGAAAAAATGGCAATAAATTACTCGGTGTATAAGCAAATTTGATCTGCGAGTGAACACTCGTGCAAAATGAAAAGGAGTCTAAGCAGATATACTTGTCTCCAAAATCGGTAGCCATCCATATCCCTATTGTTGTCACAAAAAGGGGTATATGCTAGAGCTCGTCCTCTCAAATTCATGTCATACAGTTCTCCCATGTCTGCCCTGACAATTTGGTCTGCATCAACAAATATAACCTGCAGACGTATAGCAGATTATTCAAACTAAACCTCGAAAAAATACAGCAGCACAATCTCATATGCAGAAGAAATGAAAGGGTACCTTCTCCAAAGAAAGAGGGAAAATAACATCAAGAAACAGAATTTTATATGCCCAGATAATTCTCTGCTTTTCTTTCTGTTTGTGCAACCAACTAGGCCATTTGTAGGTAATTAATTCATACTCAAAACCATACTCTTGTGCCATATGAGGTATTACATCCTGCATGATTAGCCATGAATAGATGATTTGCATGTAAGAAAATCAAAACATACCTGCATATAAAATTTGAATTGACAAATAAGGAGCTCAAAACATGAGGAGAATTCTGACAAGTGAGGAAATAAGAACCTTGAACTGTGGAGAAAGATAGTTTTTTATAAACCAGAACTTCACTGGTCGCTGTGTGTTTTTCAGAACGCTTAGTATCATGATTTTCAGAAAGCGCTCGTATCTGCAGAGACCAAGCAATGAATATCTTAACAATATGTAATTTACAGGTTTTCTATACGTGGAAAGACAAGCTTAAAAATACAAGATTTACAAGAATATCATCATGTCAGAGAGTAGATTGTGAATTTCTGCATGTTTGGCCGTAATATATTTAACGGACAAATAGAAAATGGAAAATATCAATCAATGCATGAAATTCTACAGCCATTACTCTCTATATAGCACATTAAACCTAGATAATAAGTAAAACATGGAGAAGCCATCTCTCAGATGCCAAATATTTATACATGTAGGCTATAATTAGCTAAGAAGTATGAAGGAAAGGACCGAGAAACTGGGAAAGGGAAGGAAAACTTACAAGTGTCCAGAAGCAATAGAGAATATATTAATTGTTTTTCCTCGCCGGCCCCCTTTTACGTGCTCCTAAAGAAAATGTTCCTTAGGCTTGTTAAATAATAAAAGAACTGGATCTGGAATTATATATGTGGATGTGGGTGTGGGTGTGGGTGTGGGTGTGGGTGCATATATGATGTGTAAAGATAATTACCACGGAAGCGCTTTGACTCTTCTTTGACTGCTCACTGCCACCGATGATTTCCGAAGCCCATTTCAAAATATTAGAATTCCAACTGTTCTGCTTTTCCTGCTAAAATATTACACAAATGCTCAATCCAAACTTCATAAATCAATGGGAAGTTGAAACATAATAAAAGAACAAAGATACATAAATGTACCTTTTCCTGTGAGTGGTCATCATCATTAGTAGAAATCAGCAATTTCTCATGCTCTTTTCCCTTTCTCTTCCTCACTTCCATATGAACTGGTTTACCCCGTAAATCACTTATAGTGATACATTTCGTGGAAGGCTTTCCTTGACTTGCATCATCATGTTCTTTCAGAACATAAAGCTCAGAACTCCTACCTGGGGCAATTTGCAGGTACCAAATCCCAGGAGAAACTTTCATTTGCCAATAACCCAAATTGGCCATGACAAGAGTATCAACTAAATGAGGTGCAGTCTTAGTTCCAAGGATTAGCTGAAGACCTTGAGGAGGTTCATGATCCTTCTCTGAACAATGACCTGATTATGAATGTTCATCAGTTAGAGCGACAATTTCTTAAGTCAACTAAAAAGACAAGCAGAAAGACAAGGGCGCGAGGGGGGAGAAGAATGGTAACATGAGTTCTGATTAAAGTTACAGTAGGAGTCATATCTATACCAGTTAGAACAAGAGCTTCAAGTTCAAACACTGCTTGCAATGTTCTCGTGTCACCAAGGTTCTCTAGTAATATATTGTCCAGATCATGGCTGGAAATCCAGAAAAAGTATGAATTATGATTTTGTGAATTAAACTAAACTTAGTTGCCAGTATCTGTACAAAAAAAGTTATGTACATCAGGAAGAATCATACACTGCAACAACAGGTTCAACAAGCCATGGCTCAGGAACATCAAGATTCATGGTGAGGGTTTTGGATAGAGGCATATTTGCGAAAAATGCTTTAGGGCCACGTACCGTAAGATCGGTACTGCTGAAATCATCCTGAAAATTCATGGCAAAGCTCAAATACCGAATCAATGAATTTTAAACAAACTGACTTTCCAGAATCAGATGAAGCCACTATACCGTTGTTGGTACAACATATCTGTAGTAATTTTTCAGAGGAAGATCGACAAGGGAACTCTGTCCAGAAAGGGATAATAAAGACATTAGTTACCTCAAAATACCAAAAAAAAAACCCAGTGAAATAGAATGAAATATAGACACATTTGCTAAAGAAAATAATCACAAAAAGAAAAGAAAAGAAAATCAGAGAAAATTGTATACAGCTGAGATTGAGTATGCAAGACACCTTAACTACCGTATCAACTCATACTAAACAACATAATGAAAAATCAATAATTACATGTTACTGGGAAATTAAGGAAAATTAATCAAGTCATACAAATGTGTCGAACATCATTTCCTTAACTAAATATTACTCTGAACCACAAAATGCAACTATTTACATCATTAACAAAGCAAGTAATTTAAGGATTAGTGGAGATTAACTCCAAAACCTGAAAACATGCTTTAAAGATTATAATTGTAAGTATACAATAAAATGAACTCACAATTGGATTCAGTACAAGCCTCATGCTTGGCTGAATGCTTTTCCAGAGAATCCGAAGAAGTGTAGACAGCTTTTGACCAGAAGGACTCAAGGGGTCAACAACAGCATCAATATGAATACTAGAATTTTCGTTATTTAAAATAACAGCACTGTCCACCCAAAAAAAAAAAGAACAGGAAAAGAAATTGGTTTAGGAGCATTGAAAATTATGTGTAATAAAATTAGAAAGCCCAATTCACTTGAACAATTATAACCAACAAAGGAACAATAGAAGGCCACATAACAAGGGAGTAATGGGGGAACAATATGAAACGTGACAGAAATATAATGGAATTCATTCGAGGATCCTAGAGGCAGTGGAATGCGGAGCTCCAGCTAGTTGCATTTTCTGTTAAATTCCAGCACTTATTCATCTCCAAAAATTGTCCCACATCACTTTTTCAAAACAAATTCTTCCAAGACATAATATATAGTTATAATGATGCATGTGCCATGCAGAAGAGTGAGAGGGAGGGATGATACCTATTCACAACCGAGGCCTAAGTTTTTAAGGGAAACAAAGGGAAAACCTTGAGGGCACTGAGAAGCAAAACCCTAGAAGTTCTAAGATGTCAAACGGCAAAGGCTATCATCAAAAGTCCCTTACAGAACTGTCAAAACTAATATTTATAAGAAAGAAAGAAAAATTCAACATTACAGTTGATGTTAATGTTTTCTAACCATATTTTAGTGTGTTGGTATAAATATTGGGATGAACATAGACAATTATCAGAACTTGTATTTTTGTTTCCTAGCAACATGTCCCCTAAAGAGAGAATGAAAAGACGAGGGAATCATCCATGTCTATGCAATTGTTCTGGAGCCAATTTTATAATAAGAGTGATCTGAACCTGTATGTTGCGCCCAAAATTTCAAAGCGAGCACCTTCAGAATTTCGATCTCGTGTAGCAATGGAAGATGAGACGGACATGATAATATCACTGATAAACTTGCTGCAAAAAGCACACAATGATTTTTTATATGCTTTTCAATATATGATTACAAATATATGAAAAGAACTAAAAAAGGAGGAGATAAGAACAAGTAACAAAGAACATAAAGAAGAAACAAACCTCGTAAGCATGTCGGGATCAATGTCCTCCCACTTAACTTCTTCGATAATTTCCACAATGTGCTTTATTCTCTGTTTAAATTCCAGAGACTCTAGAAGATGCAAATCGTGGCTTAATAGTGTACCTCCATCAACAGCACGAATCACCTATTGAATTACAAATATGACACAAATACTTAGAAGAGTAAAATGTTTATGGAAGGAGTTGTTTGGTGTGGCAGGATTAAATTATAACAGCTGAGAAGACGACAATTTATCTTCTTTACCTTTTGTTGTATAATCCATGAGAAACAATCCAACTTATGTAGAGTTTATATTTAAGAATCAAAGTTAATAGAATATGAATGTGATTCTAACAATGAAGCAGGAACTCCTTAAATGAAACTCACCCTTCCATTAGTGATGATTGCATTAACACCATATTCAAGCCCAAGTTGGCTGAATAAGAATTGGCCCACCTGCACACCGCATCAAAAGTAAGTGTAAGTAGCATAAGTAGTATACAATCAAAGATCTTAAAGTTTGAATGGTGTGTTGTGTATAGAGGGTGATAATTAAAGTAACACCTCATGAAAGCGAGAAGAAAAGATAGTCGGGAATAATCTAATTAATGATATTACTAAGCATTTTATTTATTATAAAAAGAAGCATTCCAAGAAAGAGGACGTCAGGGACTCATGACCATTGATATAATTAACTTTGAAAAAACAAAAAAGAGCCACACGAAAAATATACTATTATTGGTGGGGAAAAAGGTCCTTTTGAAGACCCATGGCATGAGAAAGAATGTCCATGTGAACATGCATGTAAAAAATCAAGCAGCCTAAGGCCATTGATTAAATTATATACCTTATTCAAATGACTTCTGTACTTGTCAAAGGAAAATTCAGAGAGCGCAGATGTATAGCCCTTAGATGGTAAACCATTTGCCTCAGCCAGCTCAGAGACCTTCTCAAGAAGTGCTTCATTACCTTGAGCATTAACAGAAGATCCCAGCATGTAGTAATGCTCATAAAATGAGATAAATTGGTCCAAGAAATTTAACACCTTTTTCTTATGACTGCAAGATGGACAAAAAAAAGACATTTCAATGACGAACTGCAGAGCCATAAGGCAATACAAACATAGAATAACAGTACGACACAAAATACTTTACAGACCTATACGAGGAAGCAGTGATTTCAAAAACCTTCACAAATAGAAGACCAGGTGATTCAGCATCCAGATTAGCATTAAATAACACACCCAAACGAGCATTTCTGGAACCTGCCATCTGCAACGCAATGCAAGCATTTTAACATGATAAGTTCAAAATAACAATATAAACAAGAAAAAGACAAATAGCATGCCCAAGCAAGCACTTCTATACCTACATTTGTATATCATGAATCTTCTAACATCATAATAACAACAATAACAAAAAACAAGAAAGGATGATGAAAACAAAAGCAATCCAAAATGACAGTAGCAACTGAGAGATCCAGTATTTTACTCGCAAAGTATTACCAGATAGCAGATTCCTTCATGAAGTAACCTTATCCCTTTCTTCGATGCAACTTCAACAGCAAGAAAATGAGTCACAGGCTTCAAATCATCAATTGCTGGAACACAAATTTGATCAAGTAACAATATTTCAATATCTAATGATTCAAAAGATATCAAGCTAACATTATGGTCTTAGCTTGATTTGGACTTACTGTCAGGAGAGTGCAAGAAGCCAATGTCATTTAGAACAGATTCCTTTCCAAGAACTGATGCAGATAGAGATTTAAATATTGGTTTCACCTTACTATTTGTCATAATCTGCATGAAAGATAGATAGGAAGATTAAACAGTGAGATAGATATAATACTGAAATAAGTTGTCACATAAACAAAAAACTAAAGCAGAACTAATATTGCTATTCATAAAATAATGCTGTACCTGTGGATTGTAGCGCTGAATGCCACTTTCTGACAGAAACTTTTCCAGGACATCAGTGTGAGAATTTATATGCCCATAGTAAACTTGTTCCTGTATTCTGGGAAGCTCATCGTTCATGGCATTTATTACAGCCTCCTGATAAAAGTAATAAAAACAAAAACAGAAATATTGTCTTGCCACTGAAGCATAAATGTAACAGAATTACATTTAATTGCTCTGTATTTGCACAGCCAAACATAAAGTAGATTCTAGCAAGTAGAGATTGAGAAACTGTAAATTTTAAAATAGATTCAAAACTTCAAATAATATGAGGTTGACTAGATAGAAGGAATTCCTAGGACAAGAGCAAAGAGAAGTAGCTTGTCCCAGGTGAACCTTACTGGAAAAAGCAATAGAATGTACAAACTATCACATCATTACTGGTTTTTGAAGACTTTGATATGTCATCACTGATCACTGTGCAACTTATCATAGAGAGATTTATAAGCAGGAAAAATATAAGTTCCATTCATATATGTGTACACACACATATTTATATATATTATCAGGGAATGAAATCAAACCGCCGAAAATTTTAGTCAAATTAAACAGGCTTAAAATAAGATGCCCCATAGTCTAAACAAAACTGAATATTGAAGGTGCAATAAGTTATTTGAGCAATACCTCAGTAGGATCATGAACAAGCCCATTCATCAATAGACTACATTGCAGTTTATCCAAACCGAGCTTAAAGACAAACATGGAACTCTCTTGAGAAAGTTCATCGAAAGTTCTCTCCTTTTCTAGTTTTAGTAAAGTATCTTGAGGTGGAGCTTTTGCCTTTGGTCTACAGATCCAGTAAACTTGTGAGTACAAAATATGAAAAATGACATGCCAATAAACTATGTCACAATCACAATCTCACTTGGACATAACAAGAAAAATTTCAAAATATGAAAGTACAGAAGCAAAGGATTAAGGAACAGTATTTCCACATAAATAGGAGCTCTATTACAGTCATAGTAAACTTACAACACTGTTTCTATAAATGCTGCTTCAATATGGTGCATTTCAGGAGCATCTTCAAAATCTCCCGAATCAATCCGCAATCTATTAACCTGCAAAAATGCATGAAACAAACTAATTAGATATATATAAGAGATAAATAAAAAGAATTTGTTTATACAGTCTTTGTATGATAAGGCTAAATTTAAGTATATAATAGGTTTGAAAATGGTCAACAGATTAATATCAAATGTGTGAAGAGAATATAATATCAAACATTGTTCAAGTTGAAACTTGCACATTATATATACTAGTATACTGGACACACTTGTGTGTGTGTTAATTATTTTTAGGTATTAATAATTAAAAGTAATAAATTTAAAAGTAAGTAATAAGATAAACTTGAGGTAATGAAGAGAGAGAGAGAGAGATAATGGTGAAACATGAGTGGGTGAGTGGGAGTAAAGGAGAGAAAAATGTATATCATAACCATATGTTTAATATTTTTTATCTCTAAAGTGTGAATATATGACACCGCTTCTAACCGCTGAAAACTGCTCCCCCTTCTTAAAGTAGATATACTCATTGCTGTATTGGTTTTGGATTTTATACTTTATATGGTATTAGAGCATACAAGCCAATGTCATTTTTATGTTTGCCCCCAATATCACAATATATGCTTGACGGCACATAATATAACCTTCCCAAGTCTTTGGTCCAGTTACTCCACATGAAGGGATGTGTAGATAATTTTTGATGTCCCACATCAAGACAAGTTAATCCTTACGCTTCAGTATATAACCCCATGGGCTATTCCACCCAATGCCAATTTTCTGATTCGAACACATATTTGAAATCATTGCATCATACCCTTTTTACAAATGACATTTTAATATTAGTGCATAACAATCAACACAGAGAAACGAAAGAAGTAAGAGAGCACCAAAATGGTCTAACACTGTGTTCAACATTAGATCTAATATTCCAGGAATAATGACATATACCAAAAAAAGATACCAAACTCATACATTGCCCAGAAACTGGAAAGCCATATGAATCCCGTGATTTTCCTTTATATACATAAAAAGACGAATAGTCTGCAAAACAGAATTGTCACCGATCCCAGTTAGCTTCACAAGATTAATTGAACAAAATAATACAATTAAGGAATGGAAACGGTAGTATTAGTTTGCCAGTCAGGTGATGAAGCGAAATCTGAGGAGAAAAAGGTGATGAAGTGGATAAAATATCAATTTGTGCCAAGTATGTAAAGATTAAACTAATCTAAAAGGCCAACCCAGCAATTTAAATTATATACATCAGATTCTCATTAGGGTTAAACAAAAGCATAAAGTATATTTCAATTGCTCAAACTCCACTTCTTTTTTAGAAACCTCTAAACTGAAGCTTGGCCTCTCAAGTAATTATGTTTTTATAGTCTTCAGGATGCTAACTCAGACATGTTTTCACACTGAAAATAAATTAAAATTTTATTTGAAGTATCTATCTGGTCCTAAATGACAATTCGCTAGTCAATTGAAATCTGATAAACGAATAGATTTTTCCTTTATCTATCTGGTCCTAAATGACAATTCGCTAGTCCCTTTCCCTTTTTAGTCATGAAGGCTGAATAAAACACAAGCAGGAAAACAGATCAACGCTAAAATCTCTAACTACATATACATAATATCCTGAATATTGAAAAGATCATATCAATCGTCCAGAGTTAAGTATTCTAAAATCCCTGCCTAAGTCCGCCTAGGCGCTAGGCCCCCTAGAGCCTCACCTAGCTCAAGGCGGTAAAAAAATCTCTTCAGGAAATTAGGCAGGCCTAGGCGGATTGGTGTTTTTTTATTTTAATAACTACTCAAACCAGATTATGATATATTTATTTTTCTAATGATTTACCATATTCATAATACATGTTGTAATATATCAAATCACAACAAGAAGTGAAAAATATCAAGTCAAAATGGATAATTTTATTATAGTTGTAATTTTTTGAACTTGTACCAACTTCAAATTATATAAATGATGATACATTTGTATTATTTAATTTTAATTCAATATAATTCTTAAATTTATGTTTAGTTTCTTAAGTTTTAATATTGAATTAAATTCTTGAAATTTTAAATTTTATTATTTTATAGCAATCTTGTTTATGAATAAAATTAATACGTTAAAAATATGTTTGAACTTTGAACAATTGCATGTGTTTGAACTTTGACATTAACAATATGGATACGTGTTTGAACTTTAAGCAAATGCCTTTATTATATTTATTATAGATTGTTTTGCTTTAAATTATTGTTTTGTTTTGATAAAAGTAAAATAAAATATTAAAATTGACTTAAAATAAAAATTCCCGCCTAGGTCTCGCCCAGGCCCCCTAGGCGCTAGTCCCCCATCAGCCCGCCTAGTGCCTTTTAGAACATTGCCAGAATTTGGCAAAAGAATATATTTTATTTTCCCTTTAAACCTAGATAATATATAACTTCTTTTTTCAAAAATTTTGGTCCTTCTAGAAGTCAAAACTGAAACTCTAGGACGTGTAAGTTGTTTTAGTATTGAAAAAATTGAATATAGACACAAAAGAATGGGAAGAAAGCAATTACCAAACTGGACAAATCTTCTACTATTTGACTTCCATTTTCCACAAGAGATGGGAATTCACCGCCACTCATTTCTAACTTCTGGATAAACTTTGTAGAGTACAATATCACCCCAAACCTCAAAGGAAGATTGTTCTCAAACATAGATGTAATCAGATCAATGGCCTGAAAATTTTGCAAGGATTATGTTAGTAAATCACTAAATATAACACAAAAATAGAAAACTCAGATCATTTGGATGCATATGAAACAACCTACCTCAAACCCACAAACAGATGCAGGATCCAACACAAAAACTGCATGGAACAGGTTCTTACGAATATAACGTTGTTGCCCAGGAAAGACCGGCATCAAAATCTACATCAGCAAAGTAAAAAATGGCAACTCCAATTTATGCATGGATCGCTTATAATCTAGAAGTAGAACTAAACACATTTGGAGAAACAATGACTCATACCTCGTTTAAATTGCTACGCCATCTCTTGTACATGGCATCTACCTCTAAGTTATTGAGGTAATGAACATGGGTAGAGCGAAAATCTACACGGAACATGTTGGACTCTGGAGGAGGTAGAGTTGATAAAAGTTTCCTCACAGTACTTGAAGGAATCTAAAGTATAGGCAATATTATTATCAGCAAATAGCCTTGAAGATTAGTGCATAAGGTTGCATTAGTAAATTATAAGTTTATAACCCACACTATTATTTTAGTTCATTTGCTCAAAGAGTGCATGTCACTTTAATATGGTATTTAACAGACTGCTATTAAGGAAAATATGCATACAAAAAATTCGTGAAAAAATGGTCCAGGAATACTGATCCAGAAGTCTGACCTCCTGAGGATGCATGTTCCTATAATATGTTAAAAAACTTAAACGACTCCTAAGGCTCTCTATGCACTGCTGTTTTGATGTATACTCTTTGAATACTGAGATTCTAGCTTTTTTGGTTTTTAGTACAATCTTCACTTGCCAAAAGTGTTGTTACCTTCAACTTCGAATATTGGTCTGCCAAAGATAACTCCTGATGGACCATGTCAACCAACCTATGAATCACAAAAATATGAACCAACAAAAGTCAATGAAATAGTCCACTGAAAGTAGTGAAGACATCCAAATAATCAATGTAATAAAGTAATAATCAACGCTGGCTATTAAGCTTCACAAAATCATGTATGAAATATCCTGTATTCATACAACTTTACCAGGTAAATCTTACCTACACACAAAAAATAAAGGGGGAAAAGGTTTACAAGCTAAATGTTAAATGCCATTGAACCAATGCAACATGATAAAATTTAATAAGGCTTCAATATTTACACCCTTGATAAAATATGCTACATATGTACATAAAGTATAAACAATTATTATGTTACTAAATAGTATTGTGTCAATTACAGCTCTGCAACGCTTTTTATCCAAAACTACTTGGTATAAAGTGAATGGATATTGTGTATATAGATATAATTATTTCGACTATTTCTAATGAAATGCTATCATTATTAAAGGACTTGGCCAGTTACTAAACTTGTAAAATAGTCTGTTGTTAACCCTTGTCTCTTCTCTCCTTTTCTTTTGATACTTACATAAAGGTTGCCTACTGCCTAGTGCTTCAGCTACATTACCATCTCATTCCCCATTTTGAAAAAAGAAAGTAGAAAAGTAATAACATCTTATGTTTAAGTTTAACATGGAACATAAACCCTTAAATTAAACACAGAGAGAGAAGTCGAAAAAGTGGAGGCATTACAGATACAGATCAATATCTTCAATATCGATTAAAGCTCCATTCAGAGCCATTAAGGATTTGCCGGGCGGGATCATTCGCTGGTTTGCAATGATTTCATCTTTGATGGAATCATTGAGCTGCGAGGACATCCACACAGATTCATTAGCTACAGATGACAATGTATATTCTTTTGTGATGTAATTCCGCACATCTACAATCTTCCTTTTAAATCACACCAAATATATTATTTGCAACAGGTTAGTTTACCTTCATTCGAGACAAGGAAGAAACAACACTACGGAAATTTTGACTGATTTCTTGCATTGATTGCAGAGGATCAGAGGCATGAACTATTTTCTGAGCAGTTTGGTGTCCTAGATCTGTAGTAAGAAAAAAGGAATAACACAATAGAAGGAAGGTGAGTTCATGTGACTAACTACTTCCATTTTATGATACATATAATAAATTTTGTACAAACTAAGTATCATAATCACCCTTCAATTCCCAAACATTAAGTGTATCAGATACTGTTGATGATAGAAGAGAATCTCTGAAATCCATTATCTCAGATGTTAGCTCAGGCTTTCGTTCCTGCAAGAGGATAACAGACAAACTTAACATCGTCTGGGTGGGTAATTCATACTTAAATAAAGTTATTAAGAAGATACTGCTTTCAAGACCAATCAAAATTCTAAAGATAGATTATAAAGGATCACATCTAGCTGAGGCAATTAAAATGCTTGAAGGCATATTATATTCAACTGGGGCTATAGTGTGTCACTATTTGTGCCTTAAGCAGAGTAGTTTACACCTGACTAAACAGTCATTATTCTCTTTCCAAATTGTTCTCCATAAGCTAATTGGCATTATTCAAGTACATGATTATAAACAATAATGTTTATAGAGATCGGTGAGTTGTTCTCATTCTGTTAGCCTTTGCCTTTTATGTTCCACTATGAACGTAGTAAGATTCCTTTTCTTCTTTTTTTGTTTAATACTTTACTTACTCCCCCCCCCCCCCCCCCCCGCGTTAATTCTTCTTTTCTTAGATGAAATTCTATATTTTTATGAGTTTATCTATACAAAAATATATTAATTAAATTAAAAACCTACCCAAGGGTTTTGATAAGTAGAGAAAGCCCAACATTAACGACTTAAGGTTTATGAACCTTGTAAGGTAAAATAAATGCTTCATGTTTGCCTATATATACATGTGCGTGAATATGCTTATGTTATATCAGAAGAAAAGAAGAATCTTGTCGAGAGAACATTTATTTAATCTACAAGTGATAAAGCACCTTCAATATCATCCACACATTTTTGAAAATTTTCTTTTGTTAATTTTTGTATTAGCAACAAAATTGATGTAGGACGGAAATTGATGAACAAATAATTAATTGAAAGTGGTAAATCAATAAGGAAAATTAAAAGGAATAGGGTGATCCAACCGCAAGAGATCCACTACCCCTAGGGTTTCCCAACCGTGGTAAGGAGGAAAAGTATTAATCACAACCAATAATTAGGATAATTTCAATATCAAAGTGTGTCCAATAATCTGTCATGACTTACATATTTATACTAAAAAGACACTCTAATAATCCTAAGCCCATTTACAATTGGGCATCTAAATAAATAACGCAATACTAAAATAAACCAATAAATAATAAGTCCACAAACTAAATAAATAAATAGACACAGGTAAATAAATAGCTAAATAGTGAATCATTCACGACGGCGACGTCTCATGGATCGATCCTTATCAAAAATATTATATTGAAGGTTATTATTTTGTTATTTTAACTCTTATCAAGTCCTCTCTAACTTAAAAACGTATCCTTATGGTACCACAAATTTTAAGGCATACTGCATAGAATGAGTGAGCAACTCTTCTACTAAAAAAGGAGAGGTTATTATATTGCGTTTTAACTCTCATCATGTCCGTCTAACTTGAAAACGTATCATTAACGTATTGCACATCATATAGTATAGTAAGATACAGTGTGATAATGTGTTACTTTATAATAATTAATATACTAGTGATACTACATCAAATTGCTCCTGTATTGTACTGTAAGAAAGGAATCGTGTTTCATTAGACACCAACAACTATGCTAGGGCCAAAGAGCTCAAAGTTAATTGAGTGTCTGACAAACGCCTTAAGAGCTTAATCTAGGCATTAACAAAATGAGTCGAATAGGATTTCCTTTTGTAAATGATATCTTTTTAAGATATCTTTGGGATCCTCCTTTCCCCCAGCAACCGGGGGGAGATGGAAAAAAAAGGGACCAAGGATACAGAGAGGGGGCAAAGAGAGCGATAGTATTCAACAAATAAAACAACAGAAGACAGGTACTTTAGCTCATAATTCAGATCAATATATTTAAGTATTCCATAAATTGTCAGAAAGTGGTCGAAAATGAAACTCGTTAAACATGATGGTATATAACCAGGAAAAAATTCCACTGTAATACTTTAAAGCAAAGACTTTTCTCCCGCTCAAAGGAAAACAAAATGGTCATAGTCATGCAATACTAATATGTATTACAGAGCTTCAGAAAATATATGTGCAATCTGCTTTGTACTTTTACACGTTTAGCACAAGACAATATAATCAAAATGTGTTAAGAAAAAAAAAACACTTTATTATTTACTGAAAGAAAATAGATGTATTCTATATGTAAAGCAGTTAAATAATTATAAAATGCCATTAAAAGCTATAGTGACATTGTCCAACAATTTGAGAAAGTTAATGAGTATAAGAAAAAACAAACCAGAATCCTAGAGAATATAAACCCTCTAACTTCCTGGCCGAGATCTTCAGTGTGAGGATCTTCTAGAGTTACACCTGCACCTCAGAGATCGAAATATTGAGAGATTTACTCAATGAAAAGAAAGTAAGACATGGTAGTCTATATTGGATAAGCAAGATAGTACCACAGACACGGTTGGACATAATAGACTCGCCCTGAATAATGACAATATTTACACCCTTCATAAAGTATATAGCACAGAAAATACACCAAAGCCTCCAAATAGATGGAAAATCAAATGACAGTCAATTTCGCAGGAAACTCATGTCATGCCATAACTTAACTCAAACATAACGCTAAAGGAGTTGGTGATAGTTTCAGCTTAGAGTAAGAGGTTTTCAAGCCACCATTAAATCTTATCATACCAGTAGAGAATACTGTTTTGCATAGCTTTTTGAAGCTAGCACATTAACAAAATACACTATTTTCAAATACTAACCTTCCTTTATTGCACTGTCATCCATAGCCTTGTACTCCATGTTCTTCAAAGCAAGTTCTACACCATAACCACCCAAATTCAAGGGATCTCTTGTGCCAATGGAGCCACAATGGCCACTTTTTGATTCACAACCAGAAGGCAATACAGGTCGAAAAACATACTTAACTTTACCCTGCAAGTTATTTTGACAAATTTTCTTAGCAATAACTCCAAAATCTAATACAAACAAGAGCCGTTCAACACAGGCCACTTACTAATTTCATTGAAGAAAAAAGAAAGAAATACACAAGAGACTAAGTTCTGTTATTGAAATGATATATTACAGAAAATTTGCTCCAGCAAGTGCACATACAAAATTAGTTGGATCAAAATTAAGAATCATATTATGGGGGAGTACCCCAGCATGTTCAGAAAAGAAAATTCTGAAAACATGCATTCCTAACTTCTTTAATTAGATAAAAGAATATTTAATCAAAAAGATAACAGATAAAAGAAGATACAACAAAATGATAGAACAAGACATTTACTCAACAAACCAAACTAAGTGGAACAAAAATACTTGTGACTTATCCCCTCCCCATCAAACATTGTTGGACGAACCTCATACTCCTTGCAAGGTCCTATAACTACTCATTACACTCACTTGAAAAAGGTCATTGATCCACCCTGAGCACAGGTCGATCCACACAATTCTATAGCATCACTATAAGACCATTATTACTAACCACTTAATCACTTATGTACTCGACCTCAATGTCTTTGATAAATCAAGGTCACCTTCTATTAACATATCGGTATCAGCAACACTTTTTTTTTGTAAGAAACGGCATCATGTGGTTAAAGTGTTCACCCTACTTTTTGTTCAATTTTGAAGCAACTAATACAGTTACACAGGTATGCTTGTTGAAAGTCAACGAAGCAAAATAATTGAGAAGCAGTCGGTTAGATTCAGAGTGCTGATGTTAATCTAATTCGATAATTTTTTTATTTTTATTTTTCTTATTCATAGCAGTAATTTATACCTTTATGTTTTCATATGGGATTCATATTTAGCCTACCCAAACTAGTTTGGATAAAAGGCATTGAGTTGATATAAAAGTAAGAATAATTCTCAACTTATTATAGAATAATATATTAAAAAATATTTTAGTGTGTAGTAGGGGACCTCTTTGGTTGCTTCCACCAAGGTGACATGAAATTCCCTAAAGCAGTCTGTCCCAAGAGCTCCATATAAAATGGCGACTGGACCCCCAAAACTTGAATCATAATGGATATGATCAAATTCAAAAAGTTCAGGCTCCTGAAATGCATCTCCAGACCTGGTAACAAAGAAGAGCTACCAATTAAAGTATGGCCTGATATATGAATAGCTAGATGCAGATATAAAAACCTTCTTCTATATAAAAATATCTGGAACAGAACTTACAATTTACTAGGTTTACGTAGCCACAGTTGTAACTCTGCTACATCAAAAAACAATTCCCCACCAGTGTCCACCCAGCAACATTTTCCACCAGGACTTCTAGGATTCACAACTGAAAGCAAGGGATTAACCTTTTTGCTTTCCCTGTTTTCATTTGGTTCAATAATCCCTCCATCAAAAATGTTAGAGCTAATATCATCAGCCAGTGGAAAAGAAGAAAGAGATTCCTCAGCCAAACGCTGGTAAACCACTAATTTTGGGGATGCTGATCGAAGTGTGAGCGTAAATTCGAAAATCGATGCCAGATGTTCACTTAAAAGTGGTTTCCCATATTTTACAATTTTCTTTAAGCAATCTTTGGCAGTATGAGAATCTGAATCTTTATTCTCGTTACGAAGCCACACTTCAATGAACTCCCAAAAATGGTCTTTCCATTCTTTGGATAGCAATTCCCTGAGAAAATAACAATCAATAATTCCATGAACAGAGGGTGATCAGTGTAATAAACTAATTGCAATGAGCTAATACGTTTCTTATTTCTAACCAGATTGCTCTCAAAACAATCTGGTCAACTACTCGCAAAAAATATAAAAGATACATTATAAAAAAAATAAACATAGACTGCTAGTAAGACATCAGAAAACCATAATTCCACTGTTAAGGGTAATGTTTCTCACCAATTAAGAAACTAAGATTAATTGATAGCCATTTGGATAAAACTAATATAATTCCTAATAGCTTTACTGTCTACATGATCATTCATTACCATTAAAAAGATTTAAGTTCTATTACTAATTCTAATAGAGCTTTGTAAAATGTTCAGTAAAAAAACCCACAAAAAAAGGTGGAAAGGAAAGCAGTATACAAGACTGAAAATAAAGAAAACTAATTCCTTCGGCGTGTTTAGAAAGTGTGCCAAATTTTCCTTGCTTGATCACTCGTGTTTTCCAGAATTAAATAACCGACTTTCTATAAAATAAGACCAAGCTCTCCACCAGAGCTTTCCTCCTTGCTCGTCAAACATTTTTAATATCACTCTCATTGAGACCTTAGGACTTTCTCAAAGATTTTGTGCTCATAGTTCAAGTTAAAGCTTTTACTTTGAGCACTTTTAATATGAAGCCGGTTTGTACGCGTTTGGGTGTTAGATCTAGATTAATTATGTCTTAAGGTCGTTTATTATATTCCCCTCAGAAACTTGGGAGTCTTTTCACTTTTCTTAATACAACTACTGAAAGTAAAGGAAATTGTTAATTCTATCAATCACAAAAAAAATCCCATATAAACGAAAGTAAAAGGCATTGCTATCATTAAGTTTTATAAAGAAAACCCAGACCATAAACAACAAAGACAACTACAATTACCCCCAAAACCATGCTCAATTCAACCATACTCCTAGATTATATAACTGTAGAGATCAATCCAGCAAACTAGCATAATCCAATATAAATATGACCAAGAACAAAACCCATACAAATTCAACACAACAACTAACGCAACTATTAGTATCAGAAAAATTCATTATTTTAGTAAGTAACAATTCGTATCAGAAAAATAAACCAAACCAATCAAAACCCACACAGTAACTAAAAAACCCCATGTCCAATGGCACAATCTGATATAGCACAATCTGATATAGCACAAATTACAGGTGCCCAGATACTCCTTTGGTATGTCACGCATAAGAGGTCCCTACTATTTTGATCTGGGGTATGCCCCTCTGCTATTGAATATATTCTTTCTTTTCTATTCAGTCTTAAATTTAGCACAAAAAAAAAAATCAAAATCATACCCAGCTTCCAAAAGTAGTGGAGCACCAGGCCATTTTGCCCGAAGAGCAACCTGTACGTTCTTGGGCCGACGAGTTTCTGCAGAAACTGAAAACCCAGAAAGGCTAATACAAAAAAGAACAGCAATCAGTACCCAAAACCCAGATCTGAAACGGTTC
The DNA here is from genome assembly GCA_020205505.1 of Panax japonicus. Taxonomy (NCBI): domain Eukaryota; kingdom Viridiplantae; phylum Streptophyta; class Magnoliopsida; order Apiales; family Araliaceae; genus Panax; species Panax japonicus. The sequence continues at coordinate 52,631,748 of CM035106.1, forward strand.
TCCATTGCTAAAACTTGGTCGAATTTAAGCGTTTCAGGCCGATCACAGCGTGTTCATTGAGCCTTAAACAAATAAAAATTCAATCTTTTCTTCTGGGTATTGCTTTTGTTAGTATTTAGCAGTCTTTGCAGTAAAATCGGTGGTATGACGGACTGAAGGAGACAGAAGACTCTGTTGGGTTTTTGATTTTGAGGATGAATGAATAGTAAGGTTCTATTTTCTTTACATCTGATTGTGTTTTAATGAACTGCCTCTTATTCGTATTTATTTTTTTAACTTCTAAATGCCACTTAATCGTTAAGATAAAAAATAAAATCTTAATAATTAAGAGGTACCTCTTAATAAATTTTTTTATAGTTTTTTTATATATAAATATATTCAACAATTTTATACACTCATTTTTATTAAATTGAATATTTAAAATTATTAAATAAAATTCAGACCTCATAACCCTTCAGATAATCTAATTTATTAAGACATCATAATCATTCAGATCTTAATTCACAAATTTATCAAACACAACCTAAGCAGTTGATTGGGTAATGCTAGGGTTCAACTTGGTATATTCCTTTTAAAATGAACAACTAATCATATTATGCCACGTTTTGTGTAATTGTGGTTTATGAGGACTTTATAATAAGAGGGGGTATTTTAGTATTTTTACTTGTTTGACAATGACTTGTATTAAAACGAAAGCTTAAAATGAATTATAAGTAATTTTTAGTTGTGACTTATAAAAAAAATATTAAACGCTTGTTCATTTATAAATTAAAAATTAAAGTATAATAAATTTTGGAGTTGTTTGGATAATATTTGTTTTTAAGTTCAAATAAATTATAAAAATTATTATAAATGATATTACTGCAAAATATGTCGATTCAATACTTCATCATAAGAATCACCATTCCAACATTATTAAAATATTAAAAAGATTATTTAGCAAAAAAAACATTAAAAAGAATCATAACTTCAATTAATTTTTCTTGTTTCTTTTGTTGACATAACATCCTTGAGTTAATTAATCAATATAATTTTACTGTTATTTTAGATATTTTAATATAGTATTATTATTATTTTTTCTATATTTAAAACTTGGGAAACTCAAAATAATTGAAAGAAAGCAGGAAAGTTCAAGAAGTATTATATGGTGACGGGTAAACAGTCGTTATACCTAAAAAAACGTCGTCATAATCTTATTGCGTAATACACATATGTGTATATACATATAGCCTTAAATATAAATCTAATTTTTAATTTATAAAATTTAAATAGTATAATGTAACTTTGTCAACCTATAAATTATTTCCCTCAAAAAGTTCAAAAATGATGTTCAAATATATTGAAAGGAGTGGGATTTTTTAGAAAACCATTTCTACGCATTTCAATTTCAAAGAGAAGGGGAGAGAGAGCTTTTCAAAGAAAGGGTGTTGTGAAATGGGAAGAAGGGGATATTGTGGTTTGAGATCATCCATTTTACAAATCAAACTCTCACCAGGTACTATATCTCCTCTTAATTCTCACTACTTTAATCTTCCTTTCCGTCATCTTCCACTTCATACATCCCCAATCTTAACAAACCCTAACCCCCTTCCTCGTAGACAACTACAACAATTACTCCTACAGAAATGCAAATCTGGGTTTGATAAGCTCCAAGATGCTCTTCTTCTCTTCGATTCAATGCTCCAAATGCGACCCCTTCCTTCTATCATCGATTTCACTCGATTACTAGCTGCTATGGTCAAAATGAAACTTTACTCAACTGTTGTCTCTCTGTTTAAAGATATGTGCGCTTTAAGCATTCTAGTTAATGTATATACTATTAACACGGTGATAAACTGTTGTTGTTTCTTGAATCGTGTCGATTATGGGTTTTCTATGTTGGGTGGGATCTTTAAGCGTGGTTTTGTTCCTGATGTCGTTACCTACGCTACTCTGATAAGAGGGCTCGTTTCAGAAAACAAAGTCCCGGAGGCAGAGGAATTGTTCAATAAGTTGTTAAGGGAAAAAGAGATTGAACCTTCTGTAGTTATGTACGGGGGACCATTATCAATGGGCTTTGCAAAATAGGTAACACTTCCATGGCCATTAGGTTGCTCAGGATAATGGGAAAAGGTGGTTGTGAACCTAATAATATACCTTATAACACCATCATTGACAGTGTACAAGGATAAACTAGTAGATGATGCTTTGGATCTTTTTTCTGAAATGATTAAGAAAGGCATACCACCGTGTGTTATAACTTACAGTTCATTACTTAAGGGTCTATGTAACTTGGGTCGATGGGGAGAGACAAAGCAAATATTAAGTGGGATGGACACTATGAAGGTTTCTCCAGATGTGATTACCTTTACTATATTGGTTGATTCGTATTGCAAGGGAGGGATGGTAAAAGATGCAAAAAATGTGTTCGAAAAAATGATTCAAAGAGGAGTGAATCCTGATGTTGTCACCTACAATGTGCTCATGAATGGGTACTGTTTGCGAGGAGAAATGGATGGAGCATTGACAGTGTTAAGTACCATGATTAATAAGGGAATTGTGCCGGACAGTTGTAGCTATACCACTTTGATAAATGGATATTGCAAGAAGCTGGAAGTTGACAAAGCTATAGATCTCTTCCGGAAAATGCACAGTGAAGGTTTGAAACCCACAATTGTAACTTACAGCACTATTTTGCAAGGGCTATTTAAGAAAGGCAGATGTGTTGCAGCACAAATTTTTTTTGATGAGATGCAAGCTCAAGGCTATAGACCAGATATTTTGACATTCAATATTTTGTTAGAAGGCCTTCGCAGTAACCAATATATGGATGAAGCGCTGTCCTTGTTTCATGAAATGGAATGTAACGGTTTAATTCCTGATATTTATAGTTACAGTATCCTCATTGATGGACTGTGCAAAGATGGAAAGCTAGATATGGCAAGAAATCTTTTTGATAGCCTTCATTCAAAAGGGTGCAGCCAAGTGTTAGGACTTACAAAATGATGATCCGAGCACTTTGTCAAGAAGGATTATTGGAGAAAGCAAACAAGCTACTTGTGGAAATGGAAGGTAATGATTGTTTCATTGTTTGCCAAATGATGTCACTTACAACACTATTATTATGTCAAATGTCGAGACACTATTTGAAACCCTAGATTTACCCTAAATCATACTTCACTTCAAAACATAGAGCTACCTTTATCTATGGGCATATTGTATTTAATATTAGACTCTAAATAGTCTCATTGTGCTTGAGGGTTTAATCAGAGGTTGAGCTTCATATGCCCAGTATACAATTTTTTATTTTATTTTTATAATTGGAAGAAGTAAATATTGAGCCTTCTTTTCTTTTGGTTTAAACAATTTCGTTTGTCACTTTTGTGAAACTTTTGATCGTTGTTTTTTGTGTTGATATATTTAAGTTTTCTGGGAGATCATTTAAGTCTTTCTATGTTATGTGTGTACATGATGTGTGTCCATTATGGCCCTTATTACACTACAATTATCTGAACAAAAACAAAACAAATGCATACATTTAGAGACAACTGTAGTAATATGGTTATTTCTTTAAAGTTTTGACTTAGAAATGTTGCCCAACTAGGAGAATAATTTAGACAAACAACAAAGAAAAGATATATTTACTACCCCGTATTTGCTTTGGAGTGATTCATCTTAAAAGGTTGAATTACCAGCATAGCATATATTAGAGTGTGATCAACTTGGTTTATCATATTGAAAATTCTGTTTCTAAATTTCATAGCTAAAAGCGGTACGAAGCGTTTTTCTCCGAACGAAGCGAGGCGTAAGTCTCGATTTGAAAACATATGTTATTGATAAATATTGATTATATACAAATTTTGTGGTGATGAATAATTTAGAGAAAAAGATTCAGTCATCAACACTCGACTTATCAACACAAGAAATGTTTTTTTTTCTAGGGACTTAAGTGCAAGAAATATAAATAAATAGGGGCTGAAATGAAACTTCTAAAACTGCAGGGGCTGAAATGAAAGAAAATAAAACTATAGGGGCTGATATGTAAAATTTTAGGTGTTGTTTTGAAATTTAAGAAAACTGTTGGTACTAAACTAAAGATTTATAAAGACTATGGGGTAACTGTAGTTATCCCTAAGATATTTATTCTAACTAGATGGGTATTAGTATATATACAGTAATGTTATTAGTACTGTAGTCTCTATATATACACTAATATACATATGATATATTATATATATAATTGTAATAGAAAAACAGATCAGAAAACGAAAAAGACTAATTGTCGGCTGTCGAGAAGAAGAAAAAGAAGAGAAGAAGCACAAGAAGAGAGCGTACCTGACGGAAGAGAGTGATAATTTTCGGTTTGTCAAGTCTCACAATTGTCATTTCATTTTGGCAATTGGAGCAAATGTTTAAAAGAAATCCAATCCTTAAGTCTACGTAAAGCCTTTGGCAACAAGCCTAACTTATCAATCAACAGTACCATCAGGATTATATTTTACTTTATATATCTATTTTCAGCCCACAACTTTCTTGTCTTTAGGCAGCTCAGTGACAAGCCATGTATGATTGGCTTCCAAGGCTAAAATTTCTTTGATCGTGGCTTAACACCATTGAGGATCAACAACAACTTGATCATAAGTGGAAGGCTCAACAATAGAAGCAGTGTTGGCAAGATAGGTGGTGTAAGTAGGAGTAAATGTATCATAAGAAATAAAATGAGATATATGATATGTAGATACATGATTAGAAGTGGAAACTGCGGTAGAAGGAAGTGTATGAGGAAGATTCTTGGGTAATCCTACAAAATCTTTGAATTTAGAAGAAAGTGTTCTAGTTCGAGTTGGGCTAGAAAAAGGAAGTGTAATAGGCAACTCAGATGGCACATAAGGATTTGAAGACTCATTAGAAGAACTAGAAATATGACCAGAAGAAGACATAGGTGAAAGAGGCTGTAAAACATTTTCTGAAGAAATCTCAGAAGAAGAAGTAGGAGAAACTATAGCAATATACAAAGGATCATCAGTAGGTTACAAAAAAGAATTGTAAGAAGGAAATAGAGAACTAGAATCACTTAGCAATAGATATAAGAGATGCAAAAGGAAAAACATTCTCAACAAAAGAAACATCTCTGCTAACAAAACATTTTTTGGTTTCCAAGTCACAGACTTTGTATCCTTTTTAAGCATAAAGATATCTTAGAAAAAACACATCTGATTGCTCTGGGAGATAACTTATCTGTGTTATGTGCTAAGTTAAAGCATAACACAAGCAACCAAAGACCTTAAGATAATCATAAGGTGCAAAACCAAGAAGCATTTCATATGGAGTTTTATTGTTTAGAACTTTAGTAGGCAATCGATAGATCAAATATGTTGGAATTAAGAGACAATCTCCCCAGAAATGAATAGGTAAGTGAGCATTAAATCGAAGAGCTCTAGCAATGTCCAAAAGATGACGATGTTTCCTTTCCACAACACCATTTTGTTGTGGAGAGTAAACACAAGAAGTTTGATAAATAATACTAAGATGAAGAAAAATAGGAGCCACTTGATGTTTACTATGAAAAATATAGGTCTAAGTATGTCTTGTGAAATCAACCACAATCATAAGAAAATAAGAACAATTGGTATGAGTTTTATGCTTATAGGGACCCCATACATCACAATGGAATAGATCAAACATAGATAAACTCACATAATGACTAGTAGGAAAGGGATTGTTTGTTTGGACAAATGACAAACATCACAGTGAGAATGAGAAGAAGAAGTACAATTCAAATGCAATGACTGTAAAATAGCTAGAGGGACATACCCCCAATCTATCATACCACAAATCTATATTATATACAACAAATTGAAGAAACAACAGTAGATGTAGGAGAGGCAACAAAGGCAGTATTTAAAGATACCAGGCTCATAGAGTGTGGAGAAAGAGGCAAGGAAGTCAAGTTTGATTTGTACAAGATGAACAAACCATTCTCTTGTCTACCAATCCCTTTCTCCATCTTCAAAGCCAGGTCCTACAACATACATTGATTATAACATTACATACGCTTCCATATTAATTATAATTTAACTTGATCATAAATCTGTGAACATATAAATCATTTCCTTTAAAAAGGTCACAAATAATGGACTAGATTGCTAAACTGTTCCCTAAACTTTTTTTTAGCACAACTGTTCCTCATAGATGCGTTAGTTATGCAAAAATGTTCCTCTAATTTTTTCACAGATTAAAAATTGATTTCTGTAGTCAACTTAAATGAATTCCGTTAGTTAACTATTTTCTTTTCAAAAGTAAGGTTAATATAGTCTTTTTAGTTATTAACTATTTGAGACTCATTTGAGAACCACCATCATAATCGATGTTGGAGAATAGACATAGGATAGGAGCTTGAAGGTTTTAATAGGGGATTAAATTCATCTTAATCAGATGTTTTGGTGAGATTTAAACTTCTAATTAATGCTACAAATGGAGTGGATGATTCGATTTTCATGAGAAGATGATGGCACACCCCAATATTGTATGTATATATGTATGTGTGTATATATGTGTGTGTATGCGTGTGTGTATATATATATATATATATGTATGTATTTAACAATAACATGCCTTGACACAACTTATGTAACTTGAAAAAAAAAGAGAAGATAATTTGCTTTTCAGATGATTTTATTTTTTTTAGAACAAAGTGACTATTAGTTTTTGTGTTTGAATTAGTTTCATGCACTTTAAGATAAGAAATAATTGTATTTTAAAATTGTACTCTGCTCCATAAAAAAGTATTTTTTTGTTACTAAAAAATTCAAAAAGCTGTTTCCTTTATGCCAACTCCCTGTAGAGTTTCATGTACATTAATTGTATCCGACAAGTTTACCCAATCTGATCATAGATTTTGTTTTATGCACATGTATAACAACTTCAGAACTGCATGCCATAGGGGATTGTCACTTAGAGAGAAGTTATGGGATTGTGCCAAAACAACCACCGAAGGTACTTTTCAGCTAGCAATCAAAGCATTGAAGACAATGGATGCCAAAGCATGTTCCTGACTTGATGACAAGGAAGCACTGGCGTAGACCTATTTCAGTAGTTTTCCCAAATGTGATATGATATGCAACACTTTATGTGAAGTTTTTAACAACAAAATTGGAGGGCTAAGAGGTAAACCAATACTAGGGCTACTGGAAGGACTTAGAGACTACTGTATGAAAAGGATGCAGGAAGCAAGGGATAGACCAGACAAGTGGAATTCTAGAAGGATTTGTCCATCTATAGTTGAGAAGTTAGAATACTTGAAGGTTGATTCTAGAGCTTGCATTTTAATTTATGCTGGATATGGTAAATATCAAGTGACTGAAATATTTGGTTCTCAGTTTTCTTTTAACTTATATACAAAAGAGTGCACATGTAGCAAATGGCAGTCGAATGGCATACCTTGCTTCCATGGGATTAGAACCATATTTTACAATGATTAGGATCCACTAGATTATGTGATTGAGTGGTATGACATTGAGACTTATAGAAACTTATGTTACCCCCTACGTACACTATCAAACTTGGCAGGCCACAAAGTGTTAGGATGAAGAGCCAATGAGAGGTTAAATGAGGTGCAAATCCAACTAAACTTAAAAGAAGGCCTTACAAGGTGCGGTGCAAAAGGTGTGGTGAATATGGCCACAATAAAAAAGGGTGCAAGATACTAATAAGACTTGACGGTAAAGGAAATGAACATTATGGAAATACCAGGGAACCAGCTCAAGGCATTAGCGAACAAAAACTGCCAGTAAGTATATTTATTTTATAATTTTATAATGACATTATAGTTTGTTTTTATATTTATATATATATATATATATGGGAAAAATGTATGTACACAATTGTGTATTACACAGTAGACTATGGCGACGGTTTTTTGGGCTATAGCGACGGTTTCACCCGTCGTCATAGTTATTCTGGGCTATGGCGACAGTTTATCGTCGCTATAGCCCAAAAAATCTGTCGCCATAGCCCTACTGTGTAATACTGTGTAATACACAGCTGTGTATATACATATAGCCCTATATATATATATTATGATTTTACAATGTATTTTTTTTAACTGAATATCATCTCTAATTTATATTCATATAACTTGATGTGTAGTTTGCGGGAGTGGAGAACCCAAAAGCAATAATTGAAGGGTTGTAAGGAAGTAGTGATTAAGGGTTGCAAGAAAATAATAAAAAAAGTAGTTTATTATGTTTTTGGTGTTCGTTAAGAAATACTGTTTTTTTGGAATTAATTGACAATATTTTTCGTCATGAAATTATTGTTGGTATCAATAGTTTAAGTTATTTAAATTGATAATTAACACTTCCGGGCCCGTTTTGTTTATGAAACAATGTGTCCTATGTCAAAAGTTTGATTAGTTGATGCCTTGAGGTTTATATTTTATAATTCAAAACATATCATTCTTCAATTTCACAATTGATGTGGTAAATGGTCGAAACATCCTGTTTACAGGTGCAAGATTATATAGCCATACATTTTACTTGAGATATGCAAGGTTCCTATAACAAATATATCTTAATATATCAATTCTTATATATAAAAACAGCAAAAGAAATCCTTTGCAATTGGAAAACTCACTGAGTTAACTCTTGATTAATTAAGAGTTAACTCGGTCAATTGGAAAACTATCGACTCCATCCTTCAATCGAAAAAACTTTCAGATTTTCCATCTTCCTCTTCATCTTCATCTTCATCTTCTTCTTTTTCCTCCGTCTTCTCAATTAACCCATTCCTTTTCTTTTTCTCTTTCTTGAGCAGGCTAACAATCACTCATCTTATATATTATTTTTTCTAATTTCATATCCTCCTTAATTATATTCAATTTATCTTCCTGTCGATCGCGTCTTTCTCTTCCTAATTGTTTACGAAATTTCTCCGTTTTGGGAATGTAGTAGATGCTTGTTGTGATAATCTTCTCTCTGGAGAATCTGGGATTAGACCCATCAATCGATTTGATGCCTCCAAGTTCCTAACTTGATTTGGTGTCCAGATTCGTGGGTATTCGTCGGAATATATGAAAACACATCTTCTTGGAGGTCTCTCAATTTTAGCGATCCCATCTCAATCTCATCGTCAGACCGATGGATTACCCACTCTTTCTGCAGTTATTGAGGTATGTTATTATGCAGTAACTATCATTCCTTTTTGTTATTTATTGTTGTTACATCTTGACTTAGTTTTTTTGGCAAACTTGGGAAATCTAATATGGGATATAGTAGCAACAGAACTTCTATCTCCGGTCAAGATTCTCATGGGCTTTATAGTAGTCGTCAGGGTATGGGTTACAGTGGAGGTATGTTTTATGAGTCTTCTTATTGGATATATGCACGATGAGTCAAAATCGATATTTTATTGATTCAAATAGGAAGTGAAATGTGAGTGTGGTTTTTCCTAAATCGTTTATGTTTATCTTATTATGGATTGCAGGCTCTTACAGTGGTAGTGATGTTTGTGGAATGTACTCTTCTAGCTTTAGTTGTGATTACATGTCTCGCGGTGGTGATGTATGATTTCATTCTGATTTCTGAAAATTTTATTTTTTGAGACTTTTAACATCCAATATTTATTTGTTATCATGTGTGCCTTTATTCTACTGTTACTGAAGGTTGGTGATAGCTCTTACTCATATCGATGTATTCCAGTCGTGGCTTGGGTGGAAGTAGTTACATGGGAAGTGGTGGTAGTTCTGGATCATACTATTGAGGTACACCCTACATCTTGGTCTCAGTAAGTCAAGGGAACATAGGTTAAGGTTTTGGCCTCTTAGATATCAATTACTGAGAAGTTGAAGCTTACCAAGCAAAAGGTGAGATTTTATTTGATTTTAAGGTTGGATTCAATTTTTCTCCCTGAACTAAACTTACAAATTACCTGTTTGATGAAATGACATAGAGAGGTCATACATAGTCATTTTAGCCTTCAATTAGACAAATTAGCTCAAGGAAGAGTGCATCATTTTGAGGAGACTTTTATGCCTGCAAAGAAGCTTTTCATATTAGCAATTTTCAATTCTTTCTTGATCAAGTATAACATAAAACTATTTGTATAATAATGATTTCATTGGTTTGAATGAATAATTTATTGGACTTGTACGAGCATTGAAATTTCATTATTATCTTTAATGATGGTGCTTAGTAGATGATATGAAGTTTAAGAGGTAAAAGGATTGGTAAGTGGTACCTCACCCGATCGCCTCTACACCTATATAAAAACACTCCTCTTCACTGACTTCTATTCCTCAAATTGCTGCAAAGCAACATTGACAATAAGTTGGCTGTCATGGGCACGCTTGAGGCAGTTACCGAGCGCAGCGCAGAAATCTAGTGTTTTGAGGCAGTTTTTTAATTAATCGTCAACTAAATTGAACAATTGCTAATTCTTTCAAATGTCTTTTTTGCAATCCAAAATGACTTGGACTACATCTTGATCCATTTCGAGTAAACGTTCGGTTGGAAAACCAATGACCGGACTGGAAAACCATCTTTTTCATCTCCTCATACCCATTGCCCACTCTCTATATCTATATTATATTGATGGATTTTTGTGTTTTTGTTTTTTTGAAATTGAAGCTTGAGGGAGTTTTGATATTCTCAGCGATTCCATTCAGTGTGGTAAAAGCCATAGCCAACAGTCCCCTTGGAGAAACGCTACAAAGGCGAATGGAGGAGAAGAAAAAGATTAAAGTGGATAATTCTTCAAAGTTCAAGGCACTTGCTCAAAAGTCAAGAAATGATAGGTCATATTATGCTACGTAAGGGGATTTTGGGAATTCATTCACCCCATTTCTTTTTTTTTCCTTCTTTTATAACCAAACAACTTTAGATTTGGGTTTTGGATATAGTGATCAATAATTGGAATTAAATGCATTTTTGTATTGTCAATTAATGATGAATATTCAATTTTAATTACAAATGGGTTGTAGTGAGAGGATTTTAACAAGGTAAACTTGGATTTTTTCCTCAGCTGAATGGCCTCATTAACTTTCAAATGGAATACTTGGCTAGAATTTTATAATTTTGAACCAGCAAGATATTTGGAAGATTGGTAGGTACTCATTACAAGCTTTCGTTCTCATATCATCCGATCACTATGGGCGTTTGATGGTTTGCACTTTGTGCAAGAGATGATAATGAGAAGTTAAGTTTTGGTATGTACCTAATGAATGAAAAATATTACTCAGATAACTATGTCATTTCCTACATTTTTGAATGAAGTGCTTCTCTACATGTTATCATCATTTACACCACATAAATGGGATATATCTGAAATGAGAAAGAGCTATGGTATTATTTATTGGTATACTTTTAATGTATACTTTTTAGTATTTCTCTTGAAAATAAATTCAGCGATCTAAGTAACTGAAGCTCATTTAAGGGGTGTATATCGAAAGAAAAGTGAATCTTTATGCTACGGTAATTCAAGTAATTTATATTAATTGTGTGTACTTCGAGCTTTTTCTTTACATAAATATCGGATAAATTATTAAATTTATTATTCAAACTATGCACGGGCTACCAACTAGTATGTATAAATAAATAGAGGGTAGATATTAGACTAAGCTGATAGTTATGCCTTAATCTTTCCTTAATATTGCTCATAATAACAAGATTTTCCTTAATTTCTTGAGTTACCTGCAGTTGGGAAATTGTTTTCGAAAACAATATTAAGGGCACTTAAGACTTCAACTTTAAATAAATCAAAAATGCTTCTGAAACAACTAACTTCAATATCCACGATGTTAATGGTAAACTTTTCATGGTTATTAGTGTTGGTGGAACTTGCAAGGTATTTGTTTATTGCATTAAGGAAAATGAAGCTCTAGAGTCTTACTACTCGAGTTTTGATGTTAATTGCATCCCAAAATTTCTATACCATCACATGGAGCAAATGCATGTGGAGGAGCAATTTGAATACTATGCCAGAGATGTGAATCATGCCTTTACCAGAACCGGGTATAGTGTGGAAGGTGGTGTTCTAAATTGGCTCATTAACAACCCCTTTTGGGAAGCATACTTGGGCACTCTTATTTACTATAAAATGGAGAAGGGAAAGAAGTTGTGTCCAGTTTTGATAGACAAAATGAGGGTATATTTTTCTATGATAAGATTGTTAGGGAAAATGAATGAAAACTATATATATATATATATATATATTAACTTATCTGTTGTACACTAATGTAGAAAATCAGTATGTCAAGGCTAGTACTTTGTATTATGTCCTTATGATAATTATGCCCTCCGTACGGTGCTTAGATTTTTGTAGCACTTGTATCCCAGGATACAATGACAACGTATACTTTAGTAGCACAACAAAAAGTATACTCAACGAACCAAAGAAATGCTCAGAACTCTCTTTCAAAAAATAAACTCTAACTGACTTATGAAATGAAGAAGACTAGAAGACTAGAATGCTTGAATGATTTTGAATGGCAGCACCCCCTATCTATTTATGGGAGGGTAAGTGATCCATCAGAAGGGACACAACCCATTGGAAAGGTATGATTAAGCCAAAAACGACGTAGTTTTGGCTTTAAACAGAAAAAACGCGTCCGTTCAGACCATAAACGACGTAGTTTTAGGCTTAGTAGAACAAAAACGACATAGTTTAAAGCTTAATAGAAAAGGCATGTCCGTTCAATCAAAAACGACGTAGTTTTGCATTGTCTATTCATGCAGGTAGTCTTTTCCAAAACGTCGCAGTTTAGACGCGTTTGTTCGACAGGTAACGCTTCCCGAAATGACATAGTATTGATAATAAATAAAATTTATCAAAACGGCACAGTTTTGATAATAGAGCTAAATAAAATAAATTTTATCCAAAAAATTATACAAAGACCCACGAGCCAGGCCGGTCGACGGCGATGACGCGCTTGTGTGGGTTTGAACCAAGCCTTGGCTAGGTCCTCTCCCTTCCACAAAAGTGGGGTGCCCCTTGGGGCTCAAACCCAATAACAATTTTCTTGTATATAAACATATTAAACTTTTAGTTCTTAACCGATGTGGTACTTAGCTTCTCACAATTTATTTATTATCATTTTCAAGGGTGATCTTTGGGAGTTAACTTCTCATTCATTACTCCATGGATTTGAGCTTTCAAATACTTAATTTAATCTACTCATGGATTGGAACACATTAATGTGTGAAATCATTACAAATAATTAATGACACCCACATTAATTTAGGCTCAAATTCTAACAATCCTCCATATGAATGAAATTGACTGTCAGCCTTATGCAAATGTTATACAGACTCTAAGAGAGACGGAATTGGAAATCATTTGTATAGAGAAAGGTTGTTTTTGGCTTTGAACCTTCCCTTGTGAAAGACTATCGAGTTTATTGGTTGTCCAATGAACGTGATGTTTTGAACTGTCCAACTGTTTGTGTAAAACGAGACAATAATCATTTACACAGAATCTTTCCAGACATTACTTGGTTCTCATAATTTTGTTCATTTCGGCCCCGAACAATCCCGGATTTATGAGTGCTTTAGAGAAATATAGCTTTATCCTTCTCATAGAATTAACTCAGTTCACACTCACATGAGTGATTCTTAATAAGAGTATCATGCTATACTCCACTTGTTTTTCAAGATTTAAAAATCATTAAAAGCATAGCTTATCCTGTAACCGCTGCAGGTATCATTATCTCGTATCATAGGAATGAGCAGAAGAAATTAATTTTTTCATAATGATTTGGTTGAATCGTTCACAATTTAGTTGTCCCTTTGAACCTAGATGTGAGATCCCGAATTTTATTAAATAAAATTATTCAATTTTTCTATTTTGGTAAATAGTTAAATTGATAAAAGTTTAAAGTTAAGGGTGATATTTGAAAATTTTGCAAAGTAAGCAAGTTGTTATAAAATATTCATTGTGTCGGAAAATATTCGTTAGGTCGGGAAATATTCTTTTTGTCAGAGAATATTCGTACGACGACACAATCATTGGTGGACCCCGCAACGGAATAACTGTCGGATATAGAAAACGACATAAATATCTTTTTATAAAAATAACGGCAAAAGTTTTACCGTTAGACTGTTGAAATACCCGGTAGTAAAAGTACAGTAATACGCGTTGTTGCATAGTAGCACACGGTATTGATTATTGATGCTTACGTGAAAAGTCACTCAGTTATACTCAATTATTGCTACAATAATTGTTGCATAATATTTTTCATATTATTGATTCAATTATTGTCACAGTATTATCTGCATAATATTTATTATTATTAAATAAATAATTGAGACGGCAAAATTATTCATATTATTATTTGCAATATTGACGATATCTAGAAAGTTTTATCGAGGAGAGGTTTGGTCACATAATTGCGCGCCAATAGGGAGAAATTCTTATTAGAAAACCCTCTCTTTTCTGGGAACAATCTGGTTGTTAATATTGTGAGTTATAATATTAATGATGAATGTTATTAAAAAAATTGAGCTCGGAGTTGAATTTGGAGGCGCGGACGTGATATTTAAGTCCGGAACGATGAAATTTGTAAAAATAGACTATAAACACAAAATTTATCGGGGTTGACTTTTTGGTCAAAAAGTCAACAATTGACTTTTTCAAAAAAAGTCAAACTTCAAACATTCAAAAATGAAATTGCTGATAAAAATATTTTCATTGTGTTGGGATTATTAGTGTTGGTGAAAATCGATAATTATTTCGATAATAATTGATTTCAGGAGGTTAAATTGAACAATTGGGTAATTAATCGGATAAATAAGCAATTAATTGCTATTAATTCACATGTTTATAACTATTTGTTCACATGTGTGTACTATTGATTCACATTCATGTACTATTAGGGGAGGTGGTGCAAGATTGATAATACTTGCATAACTAAATTAAAAATGAAGGTATTGATGAATGCACTATACTGTAATTATTTTTTTCACATGTATAGAACTATTTAGTTGCATGATTATACTATTGATTCACATGATGTACTATTAGAGGAGGTGGTGCAAGTTTGATAATACTTGCAGGACTAAATTAAAAATGAAAGAAAAGATGAAGGTATTATACTGTAATATTTCGAGCCCCAAAATGTGCAATTATCGAAACTATATTTTCCTATAAAAAGATGCTCATTCTTCCTTCATTCTCACCAATTCACTAAGACTCACAAGAGCAATTATAGAGAGAGAAGCTATAGAGAGAAAGAAGAAGAGAAGTCTGCTACTTCACTACTCCAGTATCCAGTTTTCTTTTGAGAAGATAAGGGGTATTATTTATTTCATATTCTGAAGAGATGCTATTTTTCGTATTTGTATGAATATTATATGCGTTCAATATTCGTAAGGAATATCATCTTCGTTCAATATTCGTAGGAATATTATTTTCGTTCTACAGTCGTAAGGGGTATTATTTATTTCATATTCTGAAGAGATGTTATTTTTCGTATTCGTATGAATATTATATTCGTTCAATATTCGTAAGGAATATCATCTTCGTTCAATATTCGTAGGAGTATTATTTTCGTTCAACAGTCGTAAGGGTGTTATTTATTTCATATTCTGAAGAGATGTTATTTTTCGAATTCGTATGAATATTATATTCGTTCAATATTCGTAAGGAATATCATCTTCGTTTAATATTCGTAGGAATATTATTTTCATTCAAAAGTCGTAAGAGGTACTATTTCTTCGTAAATGATATTATTTCTTTCAATATCAATATGCCGAAATATTGGTATGAATTTTATTGTGAAATTTCTACCTTTTTGTGTCGGAGTTACTATTCATTCTAGTATTATTCACTCGGGTATTCGGAGCACTTTTCGTGCCGGAGTACTATTCACGGGTTACTATTCACCCAATTACTATTCACTCTAGTATTATTCACTCGGGTATTCGGGGCACTTTTCGTGCTGGAGTACTATTCACCCGGTTACTATTCACTCTATTATTATTCACTCGAGTATGCGGGGCACTTTTCATGTCGGGGTACTATTCACGAGGTACTATTCCCGAAGTACTATTCACAGGGTACTATTCACGGGGTACTATTCACCCGAAAAATATATTTCTTTTATGTCCAAATTATTTTTGGTACAAGAATATTATTTTTAAATTTTACTCCACAAAGCATTATCATGTTGATAATTTGGATATGATATTTATAAACTGGATAAATTTAAAGTCTTTAATATTTATCCTTAATTTCGTTTGATTAATGTTGTAAGACCCTGATTTTTTTTTAATAAAGATGATTTTTCTATAAATATCATTTTTGAATATTATGGAATGAATTTGATATAATGTTATAGTTGTGGGTAATATTTATAAATTTTGCTATGTATGCAAGTTGTTATAAAATATTCGATTGGTCGGAGAATATTCTTTTAATCGGGAATATTCGTACAACGGTATAATCATTGGTGGACCCCACAATGGAATTATTGTCGGATTGAGAAAACGATAAAAATATTTTATAAATAACGGCGGAGGTGTTATTGTTAAAACTGTTGAACTACCCGGTAGTAAAAGTACAACAATACGCGTGGTTGCATAATAGCACACAGTATTGATTATTGATGCTCACGTGAGAAGTCACTTATTTATACTCAATTATTGCTACATTAATTGCTTTCGTAACCAAAACCTTGCTTTCGTAAGGTTGTTAGCTTTCATGTTCCTAACCAACCTATTATGCGAATTCAAACAACCAAACCATTAAAATCAATCACTGTCATCTCAAGCCATAAAGCTATTCGTTTAATGAAAAATGGATGTCAAGCTTTCTTAGCTCATGTCACGGATCTAAACAAAAATACGTCAGTTTTGAATGATATTTCTATTGTTAATGAATTTCCTGACGTATTCCCTGAAGAACTTCTTGGCATACCCCCAGAGCATGAATTTGAATTTTGTATCGACGTTGAACCCGGTACAAAACCTATTTCCAAAGCCCCATATCGAATGACTCCTATTGAACTTCAGGAGTTAAAGACCCAACTGCAGAAATTGTTAGACATTGGCTTTATTAGTCCTAGTATTTCTCCTTGGGGCGCTCTTGTTCTATTCGTGAAAAAGAAAGATGGGAGTATGCGACTTTGTATTGATTATCGGGAGTTGAACCAAGTCACCATCAAAAATAGGTACCCATTGCCACGTATTGATGACCTGTTTGACCAGTTGCAAGGCGCCAAATTTTTTTCAAAGATTGATCTTCATTCCGGATATCACAAATTGACCTGTTTAACTATTTGTTCACATTTCAAAAACGGCTTTCAGAACTCGGTACAGGCATTATGAATTCCTAGTCATGTCTTTTGGATTGACTAATGCTCCTGCTGCCTTTATGGATATGATGAACCGAGTATTTAAGGATTATTTGGATAACTTTGTGGTCGTCTTCATTGATGACATCCTTATTTATTCCAAAATCCGTGAAGATCATGAACAACACTTGAGGCTAATACTCCAAAAGCTTCGTGAATATAAGCTTTATGCCAAGTTGAAGAAATGCGAGTTCTGGCTTGAGGAAGTGGCATTCCTTGGGCACGTAGTATCAAGTCATGGAATATCTGTTGACCCAACAAAGATTGAAGATATTCAAAGCTGGGAGCAACCTAAACCAGTGACCGAAGTACGTAGCTTTCTCGGCTTAGCTGGTTATTATCTGAGATTCGTAGAAGGGTTTTCTCGAATCGCTACTCCACTAACTCAGCTGACTCGAAAAGATACAAAAATTCGGTTGGAACGAGGAATGTGAGAAGAGTTTTCAAGAACTCAAGAGGAAACTCATTTCAGCACATGTTCTAACAATACCATCTGGCTCGGAGGGGTTTGTCATCTACAGTGATGCTTTGGGCAAAGGTTTAGGATGTGTTCTCATGCAACATGGGAAAGTCATAGCCTATGCCTCTCGACAATTCAAAGAATATGAGAGGAATTATCCTACTCATGATTTAGAGTTGGCAGCAGTCGTTTTTGCACTAAAGATTTGGAGGCATTACTTGTATGGGGAGAAAGTAGAGATCTTTACGGATCATGAAAGCCTCAAATATTTCTTTACTCAAAAGGAACTCAACATGCGACAACGACGTTGGCTTGAACTATTGAAAGATTATGATCATATCATCCAATACCATCCTGGAAAAGCAAACGTGGTAGCTAACGCATTGAGTAGAAGATCATATGCGGGTACGAGTGCGATATTGACAACGCAAAGGCCCATTTTGTTTGACTTACAAAGGATGGAGATAGAGTTAAAGACTCCAGGGACCCATGTGATGATAGCGAATATACGAGTAGAACCGACTTTAATTGATAAAGTTAAAGCTGCTCAAGCTACAGACCTGGAGCTGATGCGTATGAGGAAAAAAGTGCAAGAATGTGTTATGCCGGAAGCAAGAATCGATGATGAAGGAATACTTCGAGTCAACTCCAGACTTTGTGTTCCTAACAACCCTGATTTAAAGTATAGAATCATAATGGAGGCGCACAACACACTGTTTGCAATCCATCCTGGGAGTACCAAAATGTATCGTAATCTTCGTCATACATTTTGGTGGAGCAATATGAAGAGAGAGATAGCGTTGTTTATCTCAAGGTGTCTAACTTGTCAACGAGTCAAGGTGGAGCATCAAGTGCCAAAAGGTCCATTGCAACCACTTGAAATTCTAGAATGGAAGTGGGAGCACATTACCATGGATTTCGTTACTGGTCTTCCCAAGGTTTCTTAAGGCATAAATTCGATTTGGGTCATTGTTGATAGATTGACTAAGTCTGCTCATTTCTTACCGATACGAGAAATTTATACACTTGAACGTCTTGCTAGTATGTATATAAATGAGATTGTAAGATTGCATGCTATGCCAGTATCCATAGTTTCTGATCGAGACCCAAGATTCACTTCAAGATTTTGGGTTAGTTTGCAAAAAGCTATGGGCATGGATTTACGATTTAGTTCGGCATATCATCCTCAGACGGACGGACAATCAGAGAGGACAATTCAAACTCTTGAAGATTTATTAAGACTATGTGTCCTTGACTTCAAGGGAAGTTGGGACAAGTTCTTACCGTTGGTGGAGTTTTCATACAACAACAGTTATCATGCAAGTATTGGCATGGCTCCATTCGAAGCGTTGTATGGAAGAAAGTGTCGTTCTCCAGTATACTGGGATGAGGTGGGTGAAGCAACGTTGTTGGGACCGGAGTTTATATGTATGACTACGAAAAAGATTCAAATGATCCGACAACGTATAAAAATCTCACAAGATCGACAAAAGAGTTATGTTGATCTTCATCGAAAGGACGTGGAATTCGATATTGGAGATCATGTGTTGTTACGTGTTGCTCCATGGAAAGGAGTTACGAGATTCAGAAATAGAGGAAAACTCAATCCTCGATTCATTGGCCCATTTTTAATCCTCGAATGAGTAGGAACTGTAGCATATAGACTCGCTTTACTGCTAAGTATGTCTCGTGTTCATAATGTTTTTAACATATCTATGTTACGTAAATATGTGAAAGACCTGAACCACATTATTGAGTTAGAACCGGACGAAATAGCGAAAGATTTAACATATGAGGAGGTTCCTGTTAAAATCTTGGATAAAAAGGAGCATATTCTACGCTCCAAGGTTATACCTCAAGTCAAAGTTTTGTGGAGGAACCACGATGTTGAGGAAATGACCTGAGAATTAGAATCTGAAATGAAATTAAGATATCCTTACCTCTTTGACATACCAGGTACGTACCCTAATTTCGAGGACTAAATTTCATAAGAAGGGGAGGTTGTAAGACCCCAATTTTTTTTAATAAAATGATTTTTCTATAAATATCATTTTTGAATATTATGGAATGAATTTGATATAATGTTATAGTTGTGGGTAATATTTATAAATTTTACTAAGTATGCAAGTTGTTATAAAATATTCGATTGGTCGGGAAATATTCTTTTTGTCGGGAATATTCGTACAACGGCACAATCATTGGTGGACCCCACAATAGAATTATTATCGGATTGAGAAAATGACAAAAATATTTTATAAATAACGGCGGAGGTGTTATTGTTAAAACTGTTGAACTACCCGGTAGTAAAAGTACAGCAATACGCGTGGTTGCATAGTAGCATACGGTATTGATTATTGATGCTTACGTGAGAAGTCACTCATTTATACTCAATTATTGCTACAGTAATTGTTGCATCATATCTCTCATATTATTGATTCAATTATTGTCACAGTATCATCTGCATTATATGTTATATTATTAAATCAATAATTGAGACGACAAAGTTATTCATATTATTAAGTTGCAATATTTACAATGTCTAAAAGTTCTGTTAAGGAGAGGTTTGGTCACCTAATTGCCCGCCAATAGGGAGAAATTCTTATTAGAAAGCCCCCTCTTTCTTGGGAACAACCTGATTACTAAATATTGTGAGTTATAATATTAATGATGAATAAGTTCGTGTTGATTAAAGATGAATTTAATAGTTTTATTGTGTTGGGATTATTTGTGTTAGTAGAAATCGACATCTATTCCGATGATAATTGATGTCTGGAGGTTATATTGTTCAATCTGGTATTCGGGGAACTTTTCGTGTCGGAATACTATTCACGAGTTACTATTCACGAGTTACTATTCACCCAGTTACTATTCACTCTAGTATTGTGCATTCGGGTATTTGGATACAATATTATTCCATGAGGAGATGTGCTAATTTTTCAGACCGTTGGTTGAAGTTATATAAGTGAATCAATATGGACCGCTGGTGGAAAGTTATAATAGTGAATCAATATGGATCGCTGGTTTAAAGTTTTAATTGTAAATCAGTATGGACCGTTGCTTTAGGTTTTAATAGTAAATCAATCTGAACCGTCCGTTTAAAAGTAAATCAATCTGGACCGTTCAGGAATTAGTTACTATTCAATCCATTCTTCTATAAATAGAAGCTCATTCCTTCATTATTTCTTACGAATTCACTGAAACTCTAGAGAGAGAAATTATAGAGAGAGAGAGAAGAAGAGTATTCTGCTACTTCACTACTTTGATATCCAGTGTCTTTTACGGTAAGGGGTGTTATTCTTTCTTATTCATGAAGAGAACTTCTGTTATTCCATTCTTTATTATTCTGTTGGAATAACCAGTATACGCGGCATACCCTATACTTGGTGAAATCCTTATGTTATTCCATTCTTTATTATTCTGTTGGAATAACCTGTATACGCGGACTCCCTTATACATGGTAAAATCCTTATGTTATTCCATTCTTTATTATTCTGTTGGAATATCCTGTCTGTGCATTTTATGCCGGACCTGGTTCCGTATTTATTATTCTGTCAGAATATCCTGTCTGTTCGTTTACGCCGGACTTGGTTCCATATTTATTATTCTGTTGGAATAACCTGTCTGTACTATCTATCACATGTCTGGTGATTTCTTTTGTTATTCCATTCCTTATTATACTCAGTTAGTTAAAGTTTTAACTTCTATACTCCATGAAATTAATGGAATATCATTGATATTTATGCTTCATCCAGTATTTTTTTATAGAAATATTCTTTTGAGCAATCTTGAATTTTACTCTGCAAAGAAGTATCATGTTGATAATTTGGAGGTTATTAGTTCCTGGATAAACTAATTCTTGAACTTGTTTTATTGAAATCTTATATCATTGTCATTATCCTCATGTTTATATTTTTTAAAGTCATCTGTGGCCGTGACCCTAATGAATATCCTTGACCGTAGTGCAAGGATGATGTGGATTATTTATTAAGCTGAGTCTCAGCAATAAAAGTGATGAAAAACTTTTTAAATCATAAAAGATAGTAGATTTTATTCTCTACTTGACTCTTTTAATGGATTGTTTATTCCGCTGCATTTAAACTTGTTGTCTATTGTATTTTATCAGTTTAACATTGTTGAAGGCTAATGATAATTTATCCTGCATTATCTTAGTCATAATATTTTTTACTGGGCTAGTTGAGCTCACCCTTTCTTTCACTGTTCTCTTCAGGAAATGAGAACGTAGCAGGGAATAGTCGGGGAACGGAGTGATGGTCCAGATGATAGTAGTAGTAGTCCTCACTATTCTGTTAAATAGTGTGATAATAAATGTAATGAGAACTTATTCTGAGAGTGGATATTGTCTAGAAGACAATATTTGTATTAAAACTCACAGCTTTCTTGTTGTATAATAAAGATTGTATTTGTATTCTGCACCATGTATCTGGCGACCCAAGATGGGTGATGTATAACTATTTTGGGGGCGTCACAAATGCTTATATCATTGTCATCATCCTCATGCTTATATTGTGATGAAAGTCATCTTTGGCTTACGTGCATAGATGGACTGTTCATTAATGGTTTTACGATTGTATATCTTTGGCTTACGTGCAAAGATGGACTGTTGATTATTGATTTTACAATTGTATATCTTTGGCTTACGTGCAAAGACGAACTGTTGATTGAAAGCTTTGGCCCGTAGTGCAAAGATGGACAGGTGTATGAAATGATCATGATCACTGGTGATACTAACGAATATCCTTGGCCCGTAGTGCGTGGATAATTCAATGATTTAATTGGCAGGATCATGACCATTAGTTAACAGTTGTATGTCTTTGGCCGTAGTGTACTGACAGACAATTGATTGGTATGATCATGACCATTAGTTTTATAGTTGAATATCTTTGGCCCGTAGTGCAAAGATAGACAATTAATTGGTATGATCATTGTTATTACATTTGAATATCTTTAGCCTTTGGGGTAAGGATATTGAGTAAACATTCTATTAAGCCTTTGTGGCAAGGAGGAACTGTTGATTCACATTATTATAAACATGAATTGTGAATTTAACTAAAATCTTTGGTGGTTCAGGTGAAGACAGGTGATGAAAGTTCTCTTTATATTGGGTATAATAAAGAACTGTTGATGAGTATTACAAGAATGAAATATTAACGATGGACTTTTAATCTAGAGGAGATAGTAGACATTATGTTCTACTTGACTCTTTTAATTAGGGGTGTAAATGAGTCGAATCTTAGCGAACACCTTCATGCTCAGATTTGGCTCGACTCGAAAAAATTGAGCTCGAATTCGACTCGGATTCAATAATGGATTTATATTTTTGCGCCAGATTCGACTCGGATCATTACTTGGACCTACTCGGCTCGTAAGTACTCGTCTCGTTTACAAAGCGAGTTACTCATGAGCCTTCAAATCGAGTTTCGAATATGAATCATTTCACTTAAAATTGAACCACTACATACTAAATTGGTTACTTAACTAATATTTATATATAAAACTTTTTCACTTTTATTTATGTATTGAAATTATACAGAATGTAATATAAATTTACATTCAATTAATTGATTTATTAAAGTACAAGTTTAGATAATTTCATACTACACTTTATAAATTATAAAAATTGATACAAATATCACATATTTAACTTACTAGCATGGATCAGACCAATATTCGAATATGATCCATCGAACAGGTATCGAGTATGGTTCGATAAAAAATTAAATACTCGAACCCTAATATGAGCGAACATTGGTATGCTCGAATTCGACTCGTGTATTGATAGAAACGTATTTCATACATTTAATTATCCCTAATTTTGTCCTTTTAATTATATTAGTTTATTAAATTAATATGTTTTATTTTGTAGGATTTAATATTTATTGCAATAAAGACAAAATCTTGGTGATCAAGCAATATTTAATGCTTTTATTCATATAAGGAATGTCCAAGAAGAATCCTACAAGGAGAATGAAAGAGGTGGAACAATCTTAGTGCAATTCAAATCCAACAAGAGAAAGAAAAGTCTATTTAAAAGATCTTTTTGAGAAGTTGATTGCTACTAGGAAGTTGAATCCTACATGGAAAGGGAATCAAAGTGTCCAAGTACAATGAAACTAAATTAGGGTTCAAAGTTATTTTTCCTATAAATAGGCCTCTTGTTTTAGAGAAAGGCACTACTTGTTAATTTATTTTTCTTAGTTTTTCACTAATGTAGGAGGGAGAAGATATTTAGAGTTTGTTTCTCTTTTTTCCAATCACGTGTGGAACATACTGTTAGGGAGTATTTGTCACTTTCTTTTATTTACATAATAGAAATTCTCTTTTTAATTATTGTTCTTATTTCATGCGAATAGTAGTACTAATATTATTTGTTTTTGTTTTTAATTCCATGGCTAGCTAAATTTCTAATACCTAGGATTATGATGAAACTAAATATTTCATAACTATATTTTCTTTCCGTTCCTAAATTAATGCCTAATTATTTTCACCTTCATATTTTTTTCCGCATAAATTGCATATGATTTTTATATTGATTGCGAGGTTTTGATAAGTTATAGTTAATCTGTGAATTTTTCATAACTTATGCTTGCCCATATTAATTACATGAATCATTATTTTTAAAGGGAAGGGAGAATAATTTGGGAATTAATTTAGGAAATAAGAAATTATTTATTATGTTAATATTTGGTGGATTCTAATTCCTAGGTATCTTTTCTAATTAATTGTTTTCATTATTAATTAATAGTTTGCATAATTTAGTAAAAAAATCTTCTCCACCATTTTTATTTCTAATTTGCCTAAAATATTAATCAATGATATATTAAAGAATTAATCTAGTCTCTGTGGGTTCGACCTGTACTTGCCAGTTCTTCAATTCGACACTGTGCACTTGCAGTACATATTTTTAATACATCAAGTTTTTGGCGCCGTTGCCGGGGACTAGAATTAAATTTTATTTATTCCTTAATTTTTATTTATTCGAATTAGTTTTAACTCATTTTTTTTTCAGGATTATTGAAGCGGATCGAAGAAGCGAAAAGATAAATATTTTGTTGTTGCTCTTTCTTCGGTACTTCGTATCTCCATATTTTTTTTAAATATATATATATATATAGTAGTTTAGTTTTTTTTATATATTTTTTTTGTGCGACTTTCGTGGTTATTTGTCTATTTGTTTTGTTATTTGTGGAAAAATGGATTTTTATTATAGTTGGAATAATAATTTTGCTTGGAATCAAGAATCCTATGAAAATTTTAATCCGCACCAAGTAAATCAATTTTTTTTAACTTATGAAAATCCTTATCCATTTTCATGTTTATATCCATATTCGGATCCAGAACCTCAATATCCACAAGAATTATCAAATGAAGAAGAGGAAAGACTTAGTGCCTTAGAGAAAGCTATGGAAGTTCTAATGGAAAATCAATTTAGCATGGATCAAGTTATATCTCGTCTAGAAATTCAAATGAGTCGATTAGCCACCATAATAAATGAACAAGAGGTGGGTGAATTTTCTAGTAACTCTGAGGTTAATTTTGAAAATCTTGATGGTTGTGGAAATGATGAGGAAAGTAGAAATTTTATATTCAATTCTACACAATTTGAGTCAAGCGTATTTGAGGAGTCTACAAATTATGAGTCTATGCCTAAAATTGATCATGTTGCATTTGATGAGTCGGTTGAAAAAGTTTATAAGCCTAAAGCTCCATACCCTGAAAGACTTATTCCTAAAAAACCACCTAGTGATTTCTTGGACCAACCCATTAAAGTAAACATGATCCAAGAGTTGTCAATGACCCACGAAATAATTGAAAATAGACTCTTGATTAAAAAAGATCCAATTGATTTTTTCTTAAATCACCTTGACCAAAATTGGAATGAATCGGAATATTTAGATAAGGTCAATGAGCTGTTGAGATCCACTACAAATAAGTCAACTAAACTAGAACATGTATTTGAACCAACTCTTCCATCATTTGAACATGTTAATAAAAGTTTTCTTGAGGTAAACTTGAAGCATAACTATGATGAAAATTCTGACTATTTTCAATTTTCTAGACCTCCTGAAAATAATGAAAAGTTCACACTCACTTATCCATTTGTAACATTCATTTTTAGTCACATAATTTTTAGGATTTATAAAATTTGTAGATATGTACATTTGTTTTCTTTCTCACCACATCTTCTTGCAGAACAAATGCCCCGCACACAAGGTACAATTCTTTCATATCTTTGTTCTCTTTTCTTCATTTGCATACATTGAGGACAATGCATGATTTAGGTATGGGGGGAGTTTGTTTTTATTAGATTTTTTTTAGGAAAAAAAAATAAAATAAAAAATTAAAAATTAAAAATTTTGTTTAACTTTTTATGAATTGAATTAATTCTATTAAGTGTTTGTGGAGCAAAGCGCATGAGTGAGATTGAAAGATTTAGAACTCTTGAATTTTTGATAAAATATAAAATCTTAGTTCAAAACACCATCTGGATTTAAAATTGATTTAACAAACATTTGTGCACTTCACATCCGAGTAATTTCAAAAAAAAAAGAAGAAAAGAAAAGAAGAAAGAATGAAAAAAAAAGTTGAGAAAAGTTGAAAAAAAATAAATAACTGCTTCAATGTCCATTAAACAAAATAACTGGGTATCCAAGCCTCGGGAAGCATCGATATTCACGCAGAAAAGTATGATGGATAAAAGCAGCTTGACTAGTCTAATTTTATGGCCTTTGTTACTCGAGTTAGTAAATCCTTAGGGGTGTCTCTACACCTAGTGCCCTAAAGCCATCTGGTTTGGGAGTCATTGGTCCAATGCAAACTTGGCTTCGTACTGTGACACGGTCATGTTGTTTTGCTCCAGCTTGATGAACTCTACCTCTTTCATGTGACGAATACTTTCGGAAAAGTACTTGTCGTTGAACAGTTCTTGAAACTTCTCCTAAGACATCTTTAGTGCGGCATGTAGAGTACGCTTTACAGATTCCCACCAGTAATCTGCCTCTGCCCGCAACATGAAGGTGTCAAAGGGAACCTTTTGCTCCTCGGAGCAACCCAAGACATCAAATATCTTGTTGATCTGTTTTATTCACATCTCCGCCTTAAGTGGTTTTGGCTTTCCAAAAAACTCTGGTGGTCCCAGCTCCTTGAACTGTTTGGCGATGACCGTCCGAGAGTTGTCAGTGTTTCCATCTGCATTTTGGACAGGAGCCGCTCTCAGCTGAAGCCTCAGAACATTCCATCGTTCATCATTTGTTCAGTGTTGTTGTTTGCATGAGGATTGCCGCCTTTCTGTTGCACATTGTCCTGGTTATTGATCTGTGGAGACTCAACAGTCTCATGTGCTCCATTGATGTTCTCAATATTATCGAATGCCATTTTCAAATACTGCCACAAAACAAGGGTTAATTAACATATCACATATTATCTCTATACTCTGACCGACCAATTAAATACCAAATAAACTTAGGTAGGTCATACTAGCGAATGAATTCCCCGTCTCTCCCCTCCTAGTTCTTGTCTCACATCTTACCCAGGGATCATATCCCTAAGCTTTGATACCAACTGTGACGCCCCTAAAACATGTATACATCACCTATTCAGAGTTGCCAAATACATGGTACAGAATACAAATACAATCTTAAATATACAACTGTCGTGTAAAATACGACAAAACATAAACTGAGAGTTTAAAGAAGAATATTGTCTTCTAGACAATATCCACTCTCAATGGAGTCCTCATAGATAGTATACAAACTCAAATTTAGTCCTCATTACATTTATTGTTACACTATTTAACAGAATAGTGAGGACTACTAATGCTATCATCTGGATCGTCACTCCATTCCCCGACTCGTCCCAGCTATATTCTCATTTCTTGAAGAGAACAGTGAAGGAAAGGGTGAGCTCAACTAGCCCAGTAAGAAATATTATGACTAAGATAATGCAGAATAAATTATCATTAGTCTTCAACAATGTTAAACTGATAAAATATAATAGACATCAAGTTTAACTGCAGCGGAACAAACAATCCATTAAAAGAGTCAAGTAGAGAATAAAATCTACTATCTTTTATGATTTAAAAAGTTTTTCATCACTTTTATCGCTGGGACTCAGCTTAATAAGTAATCCACATCATTGAATCACCCTTGTACTACGGCCAAAGATATTCTTTAGTATCACGACCACAAATTATCCATGCACTACGAGCCAAGGACATTCGTGTATTCATCAATGCTCATGATCATGCCAACAACTGTCCATCAATGCATTACAGGCCAACGAGGACTTTTACCACATCATTT
Organism: Panax japonicus; assembly: GCA_020205505.1. Classification (NCBI taxonomy): domain Eukaryota; kingdom Viridiplantae; phylum Streptophyta; class Magnoliopsida; order Apiales; family Araliaceae; genus Panax; species Panax japonicus. Next base: position 52,659,850 of record CM035106.1, read on the forward strand.
GTAACATTACGGTCATGATTACACCGAATAATCCCTGGTCATAATCATACCAAGTCCATCTATGCACTGCAGGCCACAGATGACTTTCAACATAATATAAACATGAGGATGATGACAATGATATAAGAATTCAATAAACCAAGTTCACGAATTAAATTATCCAGGAATTAATAACGTCCAAATTGTCAACATGATACTTCTTTGTAGAGTAAAATTCAAGAATAATATTCATGCACCAAAAATAATTTGGACAGAAAAGAATCAATTTTTCATCGTGAATAGTACCCCGTGAATAGTACTTCGGGAATAGTACCTCGTGAATAGTACTCCGACATGAAAAGTACCCCAAATATCTGAGTGAATAATATTCGGGTGAATAGTAACCCATGAATAGTAACTCGTAAATAGTATTCCGGCATGTAAAGTGCCCCAAATTCCTGAGTGAATAATACTAGAATGAATAGTAATGGGGTGAATAGTAACCCGTGAATAGTAACTCGTAATAAAAAAATACCAAATAAAATGATATTTCATGACGAGTATAGAAGTCAAAACTTTAACCAACTGAGTATAATAAAGAATGGAATAACAAAAGAAATCACCATGCATGCGGTACTTCGCATAGACAGGTTATTCTAACATAATAATAAATAACGGGACCAGGTTAGGCGTAATACGCACCGACAGGATATTCCAACAGAATAATAAAGATGGAACCAGGTCAGGCGTAAAACGCACAGACATGATATTCCAACAGAATAATAAAGACGGAACCAGGTCTGACGTAAAACGCACAGACAGCATATTCCAACAGAATAATAAAGAATGGAATAATAGAAGAATTTTCACCAAGTATACGGTACTTCGTATAGACAAGTTATTCCAACATAATAATAAAGAATGGAATAACAGAAGTTCTCTTCAAGAAGATGAAAGAAATAAATAATACCCCTTACAGGTACAACAAATAATATCTCTTACCTTTGAAAGAAACTGAAAATAGGAGTAGTGAGGTAGCAAGCTTCTCTTCTTCTATAGATTTTCTCTCTATAATTTATCTCTATAATAATTGCTCTATAGCATTAGTGAATTGGTCAGAAATGAAAGAAGAATGAGCTTCTATTTATAAAAAAATATAATTTTAATAATTGCACGTTTTGGAGCTCGAAAAATTACAGTACAATACCTCCAACTTTTCTTTTATTTTTAATTTAGTCATGCAAGTATTATCAAACTTGTACCACCTCCCCTAATAGTAAATAATGTGATTTAATAGTAAATCATTTGAATTAATAGTTCTAGACATGTGAAAATACGAATTACAGTATAGTAACTCCATCTATACCTCTATTTTTAACTTAGTCATGCAAGTATTATCAATCTTGCACCAACTCCCCTAATAGTAACAGTAATGTGAAACAATAATATACACATGTGAATAAATAATTATAATCATGTGAAATAATAGCAATCAATTGCTCATTTATCTGGTTAAATACCCGATTGGTTAATATAACCTCTAGACATCAAATATTATCGAAATAAATGTCGATTTTCACTAACACAAATAATTCCAATATAATGAAACTATTTTTTTATTAAAAATATAAATTTTGAAATTTCGAAGTTTGACTTTTCTCGAAAAAGTCAAGTGTTGACTTTTTGACCAAATAGTGAATCTCGAAAAAATTTGTGTTTATAGACTATTTTTTACTAATTTCGTTGTTCCGGACTCAAATATCACGTCCGCGTCTCCAAATTCAACTCTGAACACAACTTTAATTTTTAATAACATTCATCATTAATATTATAACTCACAATATTTATCAACCAGGTCGTTCACAGGAAAGAGGGGGCTTTCCGATAAGGATTTCTCCCTATTGGCGCGCAATTAGATTATCTAACCTCTCCTTGACAGAACTTCTAGACATTGTAAATATTGCAATTTAAAATATGAATAACTTTGTCGTCTTAATTATTGATTTAATAAAATAACATTTTATGCAGATGATACTGTGACAATAATTGAATCAATAATATGAGAGATATGATACAGTAATTACTGTAGCAATAATTGAGTATAACTGAGTGACTTCTGACGTAAGCATCAATAATCAATACCGTGTGCTACTATGCAACCACGCGTATTACTGTATTTTTACTATTGAGTAGTTCAACAGTATTAACGGTAAAACCTCCGCCGTTATTTTCATAAAATATTTTTGTCATTTTCTTAATCCGACAATAATTTTGCTGCGGGGTCCACCAATGATTGTGCCGTCGTACGGATATTCCCCGACAAAAAGAATATTATATAACAACTTGCATACTTTGCAAAATTTATAAATACTACCCACAACTATAACATTATATCAAATCCACACCATAATATTAAAAAAATTATTTGGAGAAAATTAAATATTTATTCATAAAATCTGGGGTCTCACATTTTATACTATTTTGGGTAGTCCCATGTTAAATGTCTATTTTTCTTTAATAACTAAACTTTTACACATATTTTCTTATTATACCCGTAGCATTAATCATCTCATACTTTTCTTATTTTAATTTTATCTCCATATTTATTGACATTATTTTAGACAATTTGTAATTTTATTCATTTTCTTAATATACTTGAAATGTGACGGAGGGAGTATTATTCTTTCTATATTATATACCCATTTCAGTTAGATAATTTATTAAATGTTATTGCACTTGTCCGTCTCCGGTCTCTATATACGCGCATTTCAATTTGAAAAGAGAAGGGGAGAGAGAGATTTTCAAAGAAAGGGTGTTGTGAAATGGGAAGAAAGGGATATTATATTGGAATTGGTTATAGATCATCCCTTTTACAAATCAAACTCTCACCAGGTATTACATCTCTTCTCAATTCCTACTTACTCCATCATGTTCCACTTCATACTTCTCCAATCTTAACAAACCCCAATCCCAATCCTCGTACAAAACTATAAAAATTACTCCAGCAGAAATTCAAATCTGGGTTTTATAAGCCTGAAGATGCTCTTATTCTGTTCGATTCTATGCTCCAAATGCGACCCCTCCCTTCTGTCATTGATTTCAATCGATTATTAGCTGCTATGGTCAAAATGAAACTTTACTCAACTGTTATCTCTCTGTTTAAAGATATGTGCGCTTTAACAATTCCAGTTAGTATATATACTATTAACACGGTGATAAATTGCTGTTGTCACTTGAATCGTGTCGATTATGGGTTTTCTATGTTGTGTGGGATCTTCAAGAGCGGTTTTGTTCCGGATGTCGTTACTTATAATACTCTGATCAAGGGGTTACTTATAGAAAACAAGTTTCTGGAGGCTGAGGAATTGTTCAAGAAGTTGGTAAGGAAAAAAGAGATTGAACCTTCTGTAGTTATGTGCGGGACCATTATCAATGGGCATTGCAAAACAGGAAACACTTTCATGGCCATTAGGTTGCTCAGGATAATGGAACGAGGTGGTTGTGAACCTAATACTGTTGTTTATAGCACCGTCATTGATGGTTTATGCAAGGATAAACTAGTTGATGATGCTTTGTATCTTTTTTCTGAAATGATTAAGAAAGGCGTACCACCGGGTGTTATAACTTACAATTCATTACTTCAGGGCCTATGCAACTTGGGTCGATGGGGAGAGACTAAGCAAATATTAAGTGGGATGGCCAGTATGAAAGTTTCTCCAGATGCGATTACTGTCGGTATATTGGTTGATTCGTATTGCAAAGAAGGGAAGGTAAAAGATGCAGAAAATGTGCTCGAAAAAATGATTCAAAGAGGAGTGAATCCTGACGTCGTCACCTACAGTGCACTCATGGATGGGTACTGTTTGCAAGGAGATATGGATGGAGCTTTGGTGGTGTTGAATACCATGATGAATAAGGGGATAGTGCCGGACAGCTTTAGCTATTCCATTTTGATAAATGGATATTGCAAGAAACTAGAAGTAGACAAAGCTATAGACCTCTTCCGAAAAATGCACCATGAAGGTTTGAAACCCACAATTGTAACTTACAACACTATTTTGCAAGGGCTATTTAAGAAAGGTAGATGTGTTGCAGCACAAAAATTTTTTTATGAGATGCAAGCTCAAGACTATAGACCAGATATTTTGACATGCAGTATCTTGTTAGAAGGCCTTTGCAAGAACCATTATATTGATGAAGCGCTGTCCTTTTTCATGAATTGGAATGTAATGGTTTAATACCTGATATCTGTATTTACAGTATCCTCATTGATGGACTGTGCAAAGATGGCAAACTAGATATGGCAACAAATCTTTTTGATAACCTTCCTTCAAAAGGGTTGCAGCCAAATGTTAGGACTTACACAATTATGATCCGAGCGTTTTGTCAAGAAGGATTATTGGAGAAAGCAAATGAGCTACTTGTGGAAATGGAAAGTAATGATTGTTTGCCAGATGGTGTCACTTACTACACTATTATCCGCGAATGTTTTCAAAATAAGAAGTATGATGAAGCAAGTGCATTCATAGAAACAATGGTTGGCAGGGGCTTCTTAGCAGATGCATCTATCACCTCCATGTTACTAGATCTACTCTCAACAAAAGAACAGGATCCGACTCTCCTTGCTATGCGTCAGAAGTTCTTGCCATCAGATAGATAATTTACATCATTCAGTCTTGTGAGTACAATGTAAGCTTCAGGGTCCAGACCATAATATACCCAATATCAAATGTTTCCACCCTCTTCACAAAGTAAGATATTCTAGATTTTCTTTTTTTGGTAATTCTCTGTAGATATTTTGAAAGGTATATAATATGTTGTCTTTTTTTAAGTTAATTGCTTTCATATTCTACTAGGAATGAACTGGGTCTTGGCCAGGTTGGGCTGAGGGAGGTAATGAATGCTGATATGTTGGAGACAAATTAATAAAGAAGAAATTCAAATCATCATGTAATCATGGATAATGCTAGTGGTCTCATGCGTTTAAGTGATGTGACATTGAATAAGGCAAATGGTTGTACTTTACGACTTGGCCAAACGTAAGAATTGAACTTAACTAATGTAATGATGACACTATCATTTGAGAGTTGAGACACTATCTGAGACCCTAGCTTTACCTTAAATCATACTTGACTTCAAAACATAGATTTCAAAACATAGAGTTACCTTTATCTATGGGCATGTTGTATTTAATATTAGACTCTAAATAGTCCCATTGGGCTTGAAGTGGTTTGCTATGAGGGTATAATCAGAAGTTGAGCTTCATATGATCGGTATACAATTTTTTATTTCATTTTTATAATTGGAAGAAGTAAGTAAATATTGAACCTTCTTTTCTTTTGGTTTAAACAATATCGCTTGTCACTTTTATACTTGGATTCACCCTTTCCGGTTGATCGTTGCTTTTTTTTTTTTGTGTGTAGATGCATTCAAGTTTTTTGGGAGAACATATTAGTCTTTTTATGTTATGTGTGTACATGATGTGTGTCCCATTATGAACTTTATTACACTATAATTATCAGAACAAAAACAAAACAAATGCATATATTTAGAGGCAACTGTAGTAATATGGTTATTTCTTTAAAGTTTTGACTTATAAATATTGCCCAACCAAGAGAATAATTTTGACAAACAATAAAAAAATGATATATTTACTACCCCGTATTTGCCTAGGAGTGATTCATCTTAAAAGGTCGAATTACGAGCATAGCATATATAAGTGTTATCAACTTGGTTTGTCATATTGAAAATTCTGTTTCTAAATTTCACTTAATATTACTGCCAAGAAAGAAGAATACATATGTGGTTCTTCCCTTTTGAATATTGTCTCTATTTGTTTATCTTATTATTTCTATTTATTGACTTACATGGGAAATATAATCACTGAACAACCACATCTCTGTTTTCTCTCTCAAGCACTTGGAATTCATGTCTGTTGTCGATTACTCCGAGAAAATTGGATAATGTCACATCCAAAGAGCAGGACTATGCATTAGGAAGTTCTTGCCGTTAGGTAAATATGACGACTTGCATCACTAAATCTTTTGATTACAATGCAATTACATGTCAATATATCATATCTAAATTATTTTATTCTCTTCTTTGCAAGTAAACTTTATAGCTTGTCAGTTAAACACTATTTACTCGTGGATGTTTTTAGAATGAATTGTTTTACCAAGCAAGTATTTGATAATAACAATTCGATCTGGAAGACTCAGAGTTCACATCATCTGTCGACATAAAATAGTTATGTATAACAGCAGTTGCGCATTTGAACGAACCAGACTGTACTTGTTGTAATCAAACATTGCACCATTTGTGCATTCGATGTTGTCAAAATTCTTATGACCAATATTACACCGGGATGGGCCTTATTTTAACACGGGGAATGGGAGAAAAGAGAGGTAGAGAAGTGTAATTTACTCTTTTTCTTTTTTGGAATGAAATTTAAACTTAAAACATTATATTATTATTGTATCCGGGTTGCATGTGTAAATTATGTGGGTAAAATAAAATTTATTTTATCATAAAACTTGGAGGTCTAAATAAAACGATAAAAAAAATAATGTAAATGCTAAAAAAAAATATTAACAACACAGTCGGTCCTCCGGTCTTATATATTAGATATTTTTGGTATTTTAATGTGTTGACTAAGTTTTTAACAAATAAGTGATTTTTAATCTTTTACTAAATTTCACTCATTCTCTTTTCTTTTCTCTCATTTTTAAAATTCACAACACAGTTTAACAAAACATGTAGTAGCTTTAAAAAGAAAAGTAAAAAATAAGAAAAATTAGGGAGATAAAATTTCATGTCCCCAAAAGGGGAAAAAAGGAATATGAGAGTGCAAATTTTCTCTCAAAATTTTCTACCCAAATCAAGAAGAAAATGGCGAGATTTATTAAATAACTCTCTTAGTTCCAAATTTTAAAGACGGTTTCCTTGCATCACACTTGTTATTTAACTTTATCTAATTTGCCATGTTTTTATAGTTTTTGATAGTATAATTGAAATCAACACTGATCAATTAATTAATGATATAAGGTTGAGTAGTATAATTCTTCCAAAATTGAAAATAATCCGACACTTTTCACCATTTAATGAACATAAAAAAATTTCATTAAATCTTATTTAATGATTTCAATTTTTGGTAGAATTGATCTTAATATCATCAACTATTTATTAATATATTTTGATCATTAGTAACAAAATTACTAAAATTATATAATTGATATATTAGGTCGAATTGGAGGGAATGTGTAACAGAGGGAGCCAAATCCAAATTTTAAGATATCATTATTGACTTTTGAAAGTCAACTTTTGACATTTTCAAACATAAAAGAGCCAAACTTATTAAAAAAAATTAAACAATAAAATTTGTAGTTAAAAATACTATGTAGATGATTTATAACATTCGTCATTACATTGATCCATTGATATTGCCAGAGTAAAAATTATAATGTCAGAGCAAATACAAATTTAGCAATACTTTTATATTTGTTTTAAGGATACTTAAAACTTTAAATGATAACAACATTTTTACTCTTAGCAATATCAATCGACTTACATTGACTAAAATTATATATATTAATGTTAATTTTATTTTTTTAAAAGAATATTAATTTAAGTTTGAAAATATTTAAAATTGTGTAAAAAATCATGAATGATATTATCAAGAATATTAATTTTAAGTTTGAAAATATTTGTTCGAAGTGTCGTTACCTACACTACTCTGATAATAAAGGAAGATGTGATGACTGCATTAATGAGATCTTCTTTAGAGTCAAACTGATCAATTGTTGGAACATCCGACTCATATGGTGTGTATGAGAGATACTGAGAAGTTCTTGAAAAAGGCCGGTGCCGAGCGGAGCGGAGTGAGGGAAGTGAAGCGACCGACGGAATGGAAATGGTAATGGTAATATCAACTATCAAAAGTCAACTAAATTTCTTATTCAATTAAGGCCCTGCACAGAACTATAAACACTTAACTAACTACTAAAGAAAAGCATATATATAGAACTAATGTCCGCTACAAACAGAGCAAGAACTTTCTACCCGACTACAGTTGTCCATTTGATGCACTGACAACTTTATTGAGAAAATCATCCCCCCTCCTGGGAGAAAATCATTGGGCTCAAACCCTCAAATACCCCTAAATTACCTATATTTAGTTATCCTCCTTGTAAGCATTTCAACAATGACTAATCAGCTTCCATCTAACTTCAGTCATTCCTTGCATTTTTGTAAGAATATGAAGAACAGCTAAAACAGAGACCGCAAGTATTTATTAATCTGAAAATCAGTTACATTCAGTATATACTAACACAACATAACTAGCTAGTCCTTAACTACTTATTACATTAATGCCATTGTGTATAATGACTTTAGTATCCTTAACATCCCCCCTCAAGTTGTGACAAACTCCCAACTTGTATTGTAGAAGCTGAAGTTGCTCACTGGACAGAGCTTTGGTAAACAGATCAGCTAGTTATTCTGTAGACAAAAGATGGTCTGTTGTAATAACTCCCTTTTGAAGCTTCTCACGAACAACGTGACAATCAATCTCGATGTGTTTAGTACGTTCATGAAAAACAAGATTAGATGCTATGTATATAGCAGACTTGTTGTCACAAAAGAGAGGAACAGAGGTGATGCCAAATTTTTTTAATAAAGCAACCAACCAAGTAACCTCACAACACACATTAGCCATAGCATTGTATTCTGCTTCAGCTGAGGACCTAGAGACTATGTGTTGTTTCTTACTCTTCCAAGAAATGAGAGAAGAGCCTAGTGTTACACAGTAGTAGCCTGTAAGGGACTGCCTAGTAGTAGGACAACCACCCCAATCAGCATCACAATAAGCACGTAAAGTAAGGGAACCAGTTGCAGACATGAGTAAACCTTGTCCAGGAGAGGATTTCAAGTGAACCAATTTTAAAGCTGCATCCGTATGACAAACTTTAGGGAGCAGACAAAAATTGACCGAGAACATGAATGGGATATGCAATATCAGGTCTGGTTATGGTCAAGTAAATGAGACGACCAACCAGTCTCTGATAGACATTAATATTCTTCAACACTGTTGGATAATAATATGTGATCTTGCTCCATAGGAACTTTGGAGGGTTTTGCATCGGTGAGACCCACTTCCTTCAAAATATCAAGAGTATATTTTCGTTGATGAAGGTAAATTCCTTTTGGAGACGTAGCAGCTTCAGGACCCAGAAAGTATTTCAAGGCACCAAGGTCCTTTATTTGAAATTGAGTAGCTAAGTAATCCTTGACTTGTTGAATGGCAACACTGTTAGAACCTGTGATAAGTATATCATCGACATATACCAATAATGCTATAAGGCCAGAAAAAAAGTGAGCAAGGAATGTAGAATGATCACAGTTGGATTGCTTAAACCCAAATTATGTTAGTGTTGCAGACAACTTTAAAAACCACTGTCGAGGACTCGAGGTGCTTGCTCGAGTCCATATAATGACTTGAGAAGTTTGCAGACAAGAGGAGCCCCTTTAGAATTATGTGAACTATAGAAACCAAGAGGCATTGTCATATATACTTCCTCATCTAAATCTCCATGAAGGAATGCATTAGTAACATCCATATGATCCACCTTCCAACCTTTAAAAGCAGCTAAGGCAATAAGAAGTCTCACAGTTGTCATTTCATTTTGGCAATTGGAGCAAATGTTTAAAAGAAATCCAATCCCTAAGTCTGCGTAAAGCCTTTGGCAACTAGCCTAGCTTTAAATCAATCAACAGTACCATCAGGATTATATTTTACTTTATATATCCATTTTCTGCCCACAACTTTCTTGTCTTTAGGCAACTCAGTGACAAGCCATGATTGGCTTCCAAGGCTGAAAATTTCTTTGACCATGGCTTCACACCATTGAGGATCAACAACAGCTTGATCATAAGAGGAAGGCTCAACAATAGAAGCAGTGTTGGCAAGATAGGTGGTGTAAGCAGGAGTAAATGTATCATAAGAAATAAAATGAGACATAGAATATCTAGATACATGATTAACAGTGGAAACTGTGGTAGAAGAAGGAAGAGTATGAGGAAGATTCTTGGGTAATCCTGCGAAATCTTTGAATTTAGAAGAAAATGTTCTAGTTCGAGTAGGTCTGGAAGAAGGAAGTGTAATAGGCAACTCAGGTGACAAATAAGGATTTGAAGACTCATTAGAAGAACCAGAAATATGACCAAACATAGGTGAAACAAGCTGTAAAACATTGTCCGAAAAAATCTCAGAAGAAGTAGGAAAAACTATAAGAATATACAAAGGATCATCAATAGGTAACGAAAAAGAATTGTAAGAAGGAAATAGAGAACTAGAATCACTAGCAGAAGATATAAGAGAAGCAAAAGGAAAAACATTCTCAACAAAAGAAACATCTCTGCTAACAAAACATTTTTTGGTTTCCAAGTCACAGACTTTGTTTCCTTTTTTAGCATAAGGATATCCTAGAAAAACACATATGATTGCTCTGGGAGAGAACTTATCTCTGTCATGTGCTATAGTTGAAGCATAACACAAGCAACCAAAGACCTTAAGATGATCATAAGAAGGTGCAGAACCAAAAAAACATTTCATATGGAGTTTTATTGTTTAGAACTTTAGTAGGCAATCGATTGATCAAATATATAGCAGTTAAGAGACAATATGCCCATAAATGAATAGGTAAGTGAGCATTAAATCGAAGAGCTCTAGCAATGTCCAAAAGATGATGATGCTTCCTTTCTACAACACCATTTTGTTGTGGAGAGTAAACACAAGAAGTTTGATGAATAATACTAAGATGAAGAAAAATAGGAGCAAGTTCATTAAATTCAGTGCCATTATCTGATCTAATAGTCTTGACATTGTGATTAAACTGAGCATGAACATGACTAATAAAATTCTTGAGAATAGAAGCCACTTGATGTTTACTATGAAAAAGATAGGTCCAAGTACATCATGTGAAATCAACCACAATCGTAATTACATTACAATTATCTAAACAAAAACAAAAGTGCATACATTTAAAGACAACTAGTAATATCGATATTTCTTTAAAGTTTTTGACTTATAAATGTTGCCCATCCAGGAGAATAATTTAGACAAACAACAAAAAAATGATATGTAATGATATATTTACTACTCCATATTTGCCTAGGAGTGATTCATCTTAAAAGGCCGAATTACCAGTGTAGCATATATACGTGTTTTCAACTTGTTTGTCATATAGAAAATTCTTTTCTAAATTTCACCTAATATAAATGCTAAGAAAGAAGAATACAGATGTGGTTCTTCCCTCTTGAATATTGTCTCTATTTGTTTATCTTATTATTTCTACTTATTGACTTAGAAGGGAAATATCATCACAGAACAGGCTTTCTCAAGCACTTGAAAACATGTTTGTTTCCAATTCAGGACAACTTAAAACACTAATACTAAACATATTCCTCGTGAAGAACTACAACAATTACTCCGAGAAAATTGGATCTACTATCGACCAAAAAGAGCAAGACTATGCATTAGGAAGTTCTTGCCGTTAGGTAGATATGATGACTTGCATCACTAGGTCTTTTAATTACAATGTTTTGGGATTGACTCAATACTTCTGTGGATCCAACCAATAGTCAAGCGTAATGTTTATTTGAACTTGAGGTTTTTTTTAGTAGCCTGGTCTTGGGTTTGACTAATGTATTGGGCCTCATGTGATTGAGTCCATGAACATGAGCTAGGATTTCTAGTGACTATAAAAGCATTGTTTGGTGTGTATCATGTATAATGTGAGAGACAATATATGAAGATAACTTTCTTTCTTTCTTCACTAAAACTCAAAGGTAAGCAAAATAAAGATAACTTCAGACTCCCTTTTCATTTCTCTGATTTTTCCCCATTTTTAAACTCAGAAGTATGCTGTATTAGATACAACTTATCTATGAGTTTGTGTTTGTGTGTGTGTGTGAGAGAGAGAGAGAGAGGAGAGAGAGAGCGTCTTCCATTCTTTTTGCTAAGCAATTTTTTTTTTCCGCTAAATTTTGCTAAGCAGGTTTGAGTTTCATATAGATATAAATTGGAGTAAATTAGTAAAGTATTTCTTGCAAAATTATTGATTTAATGTATTATGTGGAAATTTACTTACGAAATAGGCATAAAAGAGGAACCTTAACGTGATTGAGGTTACTCAATTTGCTATTTAAATCTTTTGGCCTTGCTTAGTTGAAGTTAATGTTCTGTTTAGGTTTATAAGCTTGAGACTCTTTTAGCTTTAGTTCATCAATTTCCCTTTTTATGTCATTGAAACTTTTGCATTTTGAATTGGATCGAATTTGAAAAGCTATTGGAGAAGTTATTGACGCTTAATGTAAGATAACTAAACATGGATAATTAATCGTGCAAATTGTTTCTAAAGTAATTTATTTCAAGAAGTGAAATGTGCAAATCAAGATGTCCCATATAGCCAAAATTTAAATCTACAGCAAGCGAACTTTACTTATATCCCTTTTGATCATCTGCACCCTCAAATGCGTTCCAACCATAAACAACGATTGATTTGAAGATTTTGGATCTGTCTGTATTGCGCTTGAGAAAGAAACTCGTGGGGGACACTTTGGATGTTAGAATTTTACTTTATGGAGATTTTGCTCTTGAGAATCTGGATTTTACATCCGATCAGTTTTAAGAAAAACCTGTGATGTTTCGCTACAAATATTTACGGTGATTATAGAGGTTTGAAGAATCGGGTTCAGGGACCTTTATTTTGTACAATGGCTTTGTAATTCTATGTATGTGCACACCTAGAGGGGGGTGAATAGGTGTTTAAGCTAAAAGTGATAAACAGTGAAATCATCTTGTAACTTTATGCTGCAGGTTTAATTCAGACAGCTACACCTGTCTGCTTTAGCTTATGTTCTTCGTTTAATATTATCAGACAGCTAGACATGTCTGCTTTAGTGTCTGGATAGTATAACTTCAAGTAGCGTGAAGAACAAAAAAGTGCAGAACGTGAATGACAATTAAAGAGATAAACAGAAGTAAAAATTACACCAAGATTTTTACTCGGTTCAGCACTTATCCTCTAATCTAGTGGCCTAATCCACGTCCAATCCCAACTAGGATTGGAGACTCTTTTTATTAAACTTAATATTCAATTAAATACAATAAAAAGAACTCCCTATTACAAAGAAGCTTTCCACTGATGGACACCTCTGCCCCCTTTGCACCTCTGCAACCTTTCTCACCACTGAGACCTTTGCACCTCTACAACCTTGAAAACTCTCTTTGAACAGACCCTATCCACTACTAGATCGATCAAGCCAAACAAGCTTTGAACTTTGAATATAATAGAAGAAATTACAATAGACTTCTTATTTTCCTGCCACAAAGAATTATAGACAGTACAATGAATAGCTGAAAATAAACAATGAAAGCTCTTAATAGGATTCTTCTCTGTATAGCAATGTGAATTAGCTTTTTGTATCCCTGTCCTGCTTAGCCATGAAAATAAGACTATATACAGAGAGACCCAACGGCTATAAAAGATGTTAGCTAAGAAAACTCAAATCCGTTAGAAACCATTCATGATTTCAGCAGCTTTGTATAACCAAAAAGATAATATGTAATCTGCAACAGCTATACGAATTTGAAATAGCTGAAATAAATGAGAGAAACTCTATACCCAGTCAACTGAATTAAATAGGAACAAAGGAGATAAAATAAGATAAGACCCAATAGTTTCTGTAGGACTCCTTTTCAAAATAGAATACCAAAATATCACTAACTATTGTGGGCCCCACCAAGCAATAATATATCCTTAAATAAATTAGCACCCACGAAATACTCTGTAGAATAGATGAACCAAATTTGGGCTAGCTGGAAAAACATTTAATAACATAAACCCATCTAATAATATTTGACAGCATTAAAAATTATAAATACCAACATTCCTTAATAAAATCCAATTCAAATCTTCCTTAAAAAACTCCAAAACAAATCTGAAATGATTTTAAAACATTCCTACTTGCCAACGGAAGAAAATCAGCAACAAGTGTTCATGTAATAACCATAACTCATTCATATTAATTATAATATTATAAACCATTTATAAACCATAATCCATGCATATTTAATAATATAATAACAAACCATGAACTATGCACACGTCTAATGTACTTAAATTAGTCATCATACAAAACATCATAAAATCAAAAACTAACATGCTTAACTTTTCATTAATTGGTTATTTGAATTTAATTTCTTTGTTTTTTTATTCATGGGAAATTGAATACTTCTGCAATTTCACAGACTGTAATCGGTGGAGGTGGTGGCGATATTGGTAAAAGTATTAATTTTGGTGGTGGTGGTGGTAATGAAGGTGACGACAATGGTGATGATGGCGATTACTTTGATGATTTCAACGATGGTGATGATGATGGTGATGATGATGAGGGTGGGCTGTTTAGGAGAAGGATTGTTCTTCAAGAGGTTAGACAAATGCAGTTCTTTAATTAATAAATTGTTTTCTTTCTGCAATCTAATTGTGCACAAGGACGTTGGAATTGGATTGTGATGGATTTACTTATAGGGTTTGGTCATCTCAGCAATCAATGCGAGGCCAACCACTGCTAGGATTATTTCTCGAAAGCTTCCTCAAGGATTGTCTGGGGCATTCATTGGCAAGTAATTTTGAAGATAAATCCCCTATTACGATAGGCTAATCACATAATTTCTTCATATTCCAATTTTCAACCGAAGAGGGGAAAAAAACTTTTGGAACTTTTTGGTGTTGAAATTGTAAACTTAGTTTTTCTAGTTCTTTGGTTCGCCATCTGCTAGCTATTGATACTCATGCTGATTGTTAAATTTTGTAAAATATGTATTTAATTTTGAAATGTATGAATGTGGAAGTCTGAAACATGATTTAGAACCAGATTGTTATTTGTAGCTAACATATGCAACATCATACTTTCTTAGATACAAACTCGAGCATCATGACAATGACGTCCATTTTCCCACCAACTGAAAACCAACCTTGGATTGCTAGGCCACCTTAGTGTGCAGATTCTCCTTTAGATATAGAAATTATTTAATGCAAGCATAACTTCTTTCTCTGGGTAATGTTGATATCTTCTCCTCCACCCCTCTTTCTTTTGGCCAATGTAATTCATTTTAGAGGGTCAATAGCATATTTGTGTCTTCTAAATTGCTCGGCTTCAAGACTGGCTTCTGCTTTAGGAGTGGATATGGCCCTCTATTCCCCTCTACCTTTGAGGTCGAGGAGGACGCTTTATCTGGAATCCTCTTGTCGAAGCCTTGAAAAAGAGGGGTAAGGACACCTACAAGTGAAGGGCAAAGCCAACATCTTGACCAGATTAGGAAGAGCAGTAAAGAAATAAAACACTTTCAGCTGAATTTGACCTGGATTAAGCACTTAGATTGTATAATAATCATTGACCATAGTTGTTACGGCGCCACGACGAGTCATGGCGGTAGCCGATTGCCTGGACGCCTAGGCGACAAGGTGACCGCCATGGCGTTTGTAAGGCGACAAGTCGTTTACAATGTGCAATTTATATATTATTTATTTTACTTAACAAGTATATTAGCAATAAAATTTCATATACATTAAAACTCAAAACATAACACTATGGAATAACATTAAAGGCATAATTATGTAAATACAATAAAAAAATATAAGACAAATTGTATTAATGATTCAATATATATAAGACAAATTTCATCTCCTTTTGAAAATAAAGTAAACAACATTTTTAATAACACAATTTTTGCAGTAATAATGCATTGAATGTACACAAAATTAGATGAAGTTACATTACTTATACATATATACAATATATACTAAACCAGAACAACCATTGCAATCTTTCTATACATTGAAAAAAAAACAACCACCAGTGCACTGCACAATTATGAAACTTAAATAATATCCAATGCATTTTATCTGTATATTGAAAAAAAACATCCAGCATTTTATCTATACATTGAAAAAAAAACATTGCACTGTAAATATATAAAACATATATATATATATATATATAAATTTATATATATATATATTTATAATTGTGTAGGTGTCTGTCTATGTGACAAATTGTGGAGAGTGGACTGTGGAGACTATAGTGTAAAAGAAACAAGATAAGATAAACATATATGAAACGAAAAAAGAGAAGCAGAAAGAGAACCCCCCCCCCCCCAAAAGAAGCTCATCCTCAGTTCACTGTCGCAGACGCAGAGAAGAAGAAAGAGAAAAAAAGATAAGAAAGAAGATAAACCTGAGTAATCTCGCTGAGTCGCCAGTTGGTCGGTACTGGCCATGGTAATCTCTCGATCGATCGATCTTTCTCTCCCCCTTTGCCCCTTCTAATCTTCTACTTCTACTTCTGCTGTCTCCTCTATCGTGATTAGATTTAGGGCATGACAAAACGACGTCGTTTTATTTATTTTTTAACTCAGCAGACCCAACGAAGGAAGGCGCTCGACAGCTCGTCTACGTCGTCGTCCATGGCGACAACTATGTTTCCTAAGCGCTCGCCTTTCAATCATCCCTTAAGTCGTCCTATCGCCTTGCTTGCATCGACCGACTGGACGCCTAGGCATCGCCTAGGCGACGCCGTAACAACTATGTCATTGACACAAGGAAAATGATATATATTGAGGATATTTATGTCGACTTTTTAATTACCAGTTACATGGATAAGTATGTATGGTAACTTTTTTGGAGATATGTAATAGATGGGTCCCTCTTATAATTATATTCAGTCCCATATATTAGTAAGTTTTGCAATTGTAATTCGACACAAAATTGTCGCAATACTTGGTAAGACTCTTGACACAATTTGACAAGATATTTTAAGCTTGTGAAGGTTGTTATAGGTCTAAAGTCTGATCATATAACTTTTGTTTTTGGAGGTAGGTAGTTCAAACTTGGGCTTGTATTTGTGGTTGATAATAGTTGTGATAGAAAACTAGCTAGCTTTTTAGCATTTAAATGATTTCGATGGTTATTGAGAGTAGTGCGTAGATCATTTGGATCTGGCTGGTGAAAGGATATTTATTATGTTTAGAAAATTGATATTTTCACATGGAAAAAATTATGTTTCCAAATGTTTTTTCTCACATGAATAATGAGGCGATCCACATATATATAAGAGAGACCAATGTAGAAATATCGCACTTTATGTGGAAATATCAATTTCCAATTTTCACCCAGGTTGGTATAGCGTATCCTCTAGCTAATTGATTAACATAACCATGATCAGTTTAGTAATGGTCTTGATTTCCCCTAGGCTTAGTGTGTACCTTATTCATTCTCACAACACCTGACATTCGAGGTGTTGTTTGTTTGTGACCTTTACAAAGACTGTATATGTCCTAGGTCTGTGGAGGAGTAGCTTAGTATTGAGTTTCATGGTTTTGGTGGGAGAAATGGCAGAGGCCTTGAGAATATCCTCAAGGTTGTTCGTTCCAACCTCTACACTTGGGCCAAACTTACTTGAGAATAATCTCAAGTTCGTTGGTTTCAACCCCCATACCTTTATATATACATACATATCTGTAGTGTTCTCAAATCACATTTACAGTAATTAAGAGGATTGTCCTCGTTGTATGAACAAATTCCTTCATATCATCATCCAGTCTATGTAATTTATTTATTTTTTCTAATGGTTGAATTCATATGCAGGTTGTTGAATGTTCAATTAGGTGAGACATCTAGTAGGCTGGCTGGCCTGGCTTAGGGTTGAAGTGGATGATCCGGTAGCTCAGTCAGAAAACCTGTTGAAGACTTACTACGGTAGGAGGATCAGCCCTCCCTCTTCATCAAAATCAAAATGGTTTATATCCAAAAACTCCATTGTATCTGGCCTTGGGCTTCTTGGCATCAAACAGGGACCTCCCAGTTAGGCTCGGAGAAAGAAACCCAATTAGCCTTGGGTTTCAAGTTGACTTGTTATTTTGTTCTTAGTTTAGCTGAGTAGTAAAACAAGTACAGTACTAAAAATTAAGACTTGGACATAAGTCTCCAAGATTGTTATAACACCCCAGTCCCGCAATCGAGAGTAACGAGAAAAAAGGAAAAAGGTATTAATCCTTGGGCTTCTTGGCATCCAGAGGGGGAAGTAGCACCTCCCAATTAGGGTCGGAGAAAGAGAGTAGTGAGGAAAAAGGTGTCAACAACTCAAGCATAGATAGTCGATATGGTCTCACTTACCTTTTCAATTTTGCAACTGGATGATTCAATGCCTACTCAGCTCGATAAGCTGGCACTCGGTAAAAGCAGCTGACTGGTTAAGAATCCTATGAATTTGTCTCCATTTTTCTAAATAATCCCAAAGCTAAATTTTAGTGTACTTACTATTACTAACAAATGATTATGATTTGTATATTTACAAGCTTGATAACCCGGATAAAATACGGATAAATATATTTAAGCAACAATAGACAACAATATATGATATATGAAATTTGTTATTGATTTTTAAAAAATTAATTTGAAATATTTTTAAAATTTAAATAAAAAATTTTAAATTTAAAAGTCATTCAAATATTTATAATTTTTAAATTTTCAAAAAACTTTTTAAGTTTAAATTTTATTTCACTCACATATTCTACTTTATTAGATAGATATTACCCATTCAGATTTTAACTATTTTATTTTATCAAACACCACATAACTATACTCTCTTTTTTCCATCTAACTCGAAATCTTTTCCATCCCCATCCCCTTCCCCTTCCTCTTCCTCGTAGACAACTACAACAATTACTCCTACAGAAATGCAAATCTGGGTTTGATAAGGCCCAAGATGCACTTCTTCTCTTCGATTCTATGCTCCTAATGCGACCCCTCCCTTCTGTTATCGATTTCACTCGATTACTTACTGCTATGGTCAAAATGAAACTTTAGTCAACTGTTATCTCTCTGTTTAAAGATATGTCCGCTTTAAGCATTCCAGTTGATGTATATACTATTAACACGGTGATAAACTGTTGTTGTCACTTGAATCGTGTCAATTATGGGTTTTCTATGTTGGGTGGGATCTTCAAGCGTGGTTTTGTTCCAGATGTCATTACTTACAATACTCTGATCAAGGGATTACTTATAGAAAACAAGTTTCTGGAGGCTGAGGAATTGTTCAAGTAGTTGATAAGGGAAAAAGAGGTTGAATCTGATGTAGTTATGTACGGAACCATTATCAATGGGCTTTGCAAAACAGGCAACACTTCCGCGGCCATTAGGTTACTCAGGATAATGGAAAGAGGTGGTTGTGAACCTAATAATGTGGTTTATAACACCGTCATTGATGCTTTATGCAAGGATAAACTAGTAGATGATGCTTTGGATCTTTTCTCTGAAATGATTAAGAAAGGCATACCACCGTGTGTTATAACTTACAGTTCATTACTTCAGGGCTTATGCAACTTGGGTCGATGGGGAGAGACTAAGCAAATATTAAGTGAGATGGACAGTATGAAAGTTTCTCCAAATGTGATTACCTTCAATATATTGGTTGATTCGTATTGCAAGGAAAGGAGGGTAAAAGATGCAGAAAATGTGTTAGAAAAAATGATTCAAAGAGGAGTGAATCCTGATGTTGTCACCTACAATGCGCTCATGGATGAGTATTGTTTGCGAGGAGAAATGGATGGAGCATTGACAGTGTTGAGTACCATGATTAATAAGGGGATAGTGCCTGATGGTTATTGCCATGCCACTTTGATAAATGGATATTGCAAGAACTTGGAAGTGGACAAGGCTATAGATCTCTTTTGGCAAATGCACCGTGAAGGTTTGAAACCCACAATTGAAACTTACAGCACTATTTTGCAAGGGCTATTTAAGAAGGGCAGATATGCTGCAGTATCTTGATATGAGATGCAAGCTCAGGGCCATAGACCTGATATTTTTGACATTCAGTATCTTGTTAGAAGGCCTTTGCAAGAACCATTATATTGATGAAGCGCTGTCCTTGTTTCATGAAATGGAATGTAATGACATAATTCCTGATATTTATAGTTACAGTATCCTCATTGATGGACTGTGCAAAGATGGAAAGCTAGATACATCAAGAAATCTTTTTGATAGCCTTCCTTCAAAAGGGTTGCAACCAAATGTTAGGACTTACACAATAATGATCCGAGCGCTTTGTCAAGAAGGATTATTGGAGAAAGCAAACGAGCTACTTGTGGAAATGGAAGGTAATGATTGTTTGCCAGATGAAAACACTTACAACACTATTATCCGCGGATGTTTTCAAAATAAGAAGTATGATGAAGCAAGTGCATTCATAGAAACAATAGTTGGCAGGGGCTTCTCAGCACATGCATCTACCACCTCCATGTTACTAGAACTACTCTTATCAGAAAAACATGATCCGACTCTCTTTGCTATGCGTCAGAAGTTCTTGCCATCAGTTAGATGATTTACATCATTCAGTCTTGTGCTTACAATGTAAGCTTCAGGGTCAAGACCATAATATACCCAATATCAAATGCTTCCACACTTTTTTGTAAGTAATGTTTTTAGCCTTGGCACTCGCTAAGTAAGATATTCTAGATTTTCTTTTGTAGGTAATTCTCTGTACATATTTTGAAAGCTATATAATATCTTGCCTTATTTTAAGTTAAATGTTTTCTTCTCTACTTAGGAATGAAGTGGGTCTGGACCAGGCTGGCTTGAGGGAGGGAATGAATGCACATCCCTTTAACAGACCCTAGTAATAAGGCTAGGGTTTGGGATGGGCCGGTCCATGTAAAAAATTCACGCCACTTGCACATAACCGAAGCTTTAAGAATAAAACACCGTTTTGGTGGAAAACAAATCAATAAAGAAGAAATTTAAATCATTATAAAATTATGAATGATGTGACATTGAATAAGACAAATGATACTTTACGACTTGACTAAACTTGTACTTAACTAATTTAATGATGACTGATATCATTTGAGAGTTTGAGACACTATTTCTGTTCTTAAATCTAACACAATGCGAGAACTTGACAATATTTCATTCTAAATTGTTTTCATTCTCTTCTTTGCCAGTAAACTTTATAGCTTGTAGTTAAATGTGCATGAAGTTTATAGATTTGTCCCTTGTGATGGAACCTAATGGTTTAATACACTCCCTCTTAATTTTTTAGTGTCCTCATTAATGGATTGTGCAAAGATAGAAAGCTTGGTAATGCAAGGAGCCTGTTTGATGCAAGGGTTACTGCCACAAATGCTAAGACTGTAAATAATAATGATCTGAGATGTTTGCCAAGATGAGTTATTGGAGGAAGCAAATGAGCAGCCAGCTTGTGGAAATGGAAGCTGATTGCTTGCGAGGTGCAATAAGAGACTTTGGACTATTTGGCCACACAAAATATTCTGTACCTCATCAATCATACATCGGGTAAGACTACCAACATGAATTTAGGTACACATTTTAAAATCAACAATAATTGATGTTTGAAAGTAAACTTTTAACATTTACAAACTTAAAATTTATTAAACATTTTGAAAGAGCAATTTTATAATTACAAGTACTTTGTAGATGATTAAATAATATTTATTATATTAAATAAAATTTATATTGATTTTGAATTCGAAAAATAACTTTGAAATCTGACTTCTTTTATGTATTGTAAAAGTTTTCGCTTAAATTTCAATTTAAACAAATGTACATATACGGGTAAGTAACAATTAAGAACGACCACATTAAATTTTATTATATCTTATTGCATACACGTTAATTATAATTTAACGTCGTCACAAATTTGTCAACATATTTATACGTCATTTTTAAATAAGTACCAAATTGTTGCTTATTTATTTTGCTTATAAATTAAAAAATAAGTCATTACTAAATACCTCAACAGTAGTAGTAAATGACTTATAAGTTGGTTCCGTCTTTTCCTTATTTTTTTTTCAAGAAGATCAAAATTCGAGGGAAGAAAATCTTAAAAAGAATGGACTTGTTTGAGGACTTTGATTAACGTAAGAAATACTTGTGGGAGCTTTATTAATTACAAAATAAATTAAAAAAAAAAAGAAATTGCTTGTAGCTGTTTATTTTAGTTGCAGGAAGGAAGCTCAACTGCTATATCAAATGGCACAAACCTCTTCAAGATCGCTGTTTTCAAAGGTGGACTTCAGTTGACATATCCAAAAATGAAGTACTCTTCCCATTTCAAAATATAAGCACATCATTGGTTTTTTGAAGCCAATTTGAGATATTTTTCAAACTCAAAATGACACTGGTTTCCATTACTTTTAGTACAACCTGTAAACTACGACATCATCCTCACCTTCCTTGGGCTTATCATCGGCAGTCTGTTCAGAGGTTTCAAACTCAACGAGACAACTAAACACGAGGGATCGTGCTCGTTACGGGATTATAATTTCATAATTTTTAATGAATCGTCTTAATTTTGAATTTAAAAATATATCAAATTGACTTTTGAAAGTCAACGGAGGAAGTATTACATTAGAATAAATGGAAAGCCAAAAGTAGAAAAAGATAAATAAATGATTTCTCCAGATAAACTGCATATAAGAAAGTCATTAGGAATTATTGGTTATGGATGTTTGAATGAAAGATTTTACTCAGCAAAAATAAATAAATAAATAAATAAATATTCGATTTTACTTTATCATCACAGGCTTGCAGCCATGGCAAACATGCAAGATAAACAAGAACTTTTATGGGTTATCTATTGATTATTAGTAATTAAACCATAAAAAGATCATGAACTGGATGGACTCACAAAAACCAAACCTAAAGCTTTAATATATTGAAGTGCAGAGAATAGACACTTAAAAAACTTAAATACTTACTATCTACATACAATACATAAAAAAATATTGTACATAATCTTTTCCAAAGAGCTAACATTATGTGTAACCAACAAAGTTGGAAAAAAAAAAGAAACAGATTTTGAAAGTGGAATCATCAACATGGTGGAAGCAGTTGTAGAGTTCCAAACCTCCATTCTCTATAATAAACTGAAGCTGAAGCTTCATTCTTCGATTCGATTCGATTCTGCAGAAGCTTGAACATCTAACCGGGGAAATATCCATGGACTCTCGCTACGAGTTAATTACATTCATTAGGTTCATAAAGATCCAAATTCTGACATTAATTCATCAGCATTATCAAACACTTGAAGAACCTACTCTGACGAGGGAGCTTATGAGCATGCCTTTTGTCCTCTTTTAGCTATGAAGAAAATGTATCCATTATAACATTTTTTACTAATCCAAAGGGAAAAAAATGGGCCCTTGATTACCTGAGCATGTCTGCAGAATGTAGTTGCAATCCACTCAATGCTGGGGGTATGCTAAAAGTATTACCATGCCCATAAAATGAAGGATGAACAATAGGCATTGGCCTATCCGGAACTGCAGGAACCTCAATATCTCCTTCCAACATTTTCAGTGCATCCATAATAGTAGGCCTCAAAGCCACCATTACATGAGCACACAAAATCCCAACAAGCACAAATCTTTCCATTATCGCCTTTGGATTTGCATTTTCCAAATTCCCATCTCTCAACAAAGATGCATCCAAAACTGCATCTACCTCTCCCGATTTCACAAGTGACCAAGCCCAATCCGTGATTAAAAATGCATTCGGAGATCCTGAGGAAGACAAATCAAGAGCCTTTCTCCCACACATAATCTCCAGTACAACCACCCCAAAGCTATAAACGTCACTCTTCTCCGTCAACTGCCCATAAAGCGCGTATTCTGGGGCTAAATATCCATGAGTTCCTGCCACTCTAGTGGTAAGATGAGACTGCCCTTCTCTACTTTGTTTTGCTAACCCAAAATCTGCAACTCTAGCCCTCATATCTTTATCTAAAAGTATATTTGTGGCCTTTATGTCTCTATGATATATTGCAGGTTTCACTCCATAGTGAAGATAAGCCAACCCCTTTGCCACATCCAAAATAATGCTTTTCCTCTGAGGCCATGTCAATGGTTGCTTACCAATACCACTATTTTTTTGTGAAGGAAACAAATGGTCATCAAGATTCCCATTAGGCATATAATCATAAATAAGGTACCTATCTTCCCCCATCAAATTATCATCCTTATCATCACCAGTCACACAACACCCTCTAAGTGGCACAAGATTCCGATGCTTCAAATTACTAATGATCTCAACTTCATTACAAAACTCTGCATTCCCTTGAAAATCGGATTCTATAATCTTCTTAACCGCAACAACACTTCCATCCAACAAAGTCCCTTTATAAACCAGTCCAAAACCACCCCTCCCAATAAAATTCTTTGCTGAAAATTTATCAGTGGCAATTTCAAGCTCATGAATTTTATACCATAATGAACCAGTATTAGGCCGAATTCTCGGCCTAGACTCCAATTCCCCAGAATCCATATCAAACCCTCTACTCATTTTTCTCTTCTTTTTCCTTTCAAACCAACAATACCATCCAATCAACAATGACATAACCAAAACTGCAACCCACCCTCCAGTTAGTCCCAAAATTAGAGGTAAATGGCTCTTTCCTTTTGAACCCTTTTTAACGGAAAGTCCAAAAATACAAGAAACAGTGCCTCTACTTTCAGGCCCAAACTTATTGATTATCCCAGCAGCATATAAAACAGTAAAGTAAAAACATTCAGTGGAATGAGATCTATTACCATCAATTGCAATCAAATTGGCCTGAACCCTTAATCCAGCCGCCACGCAGGCATCACAGGCAGTCAGGTCAGTTAGGTCCGACCGGCAAGCCGAGTCAAGTGGAGTTGTTGAGCCAAGCTTGGCTAGCCAATCTTTAGCGGTCTGAATGGAAGCACAAATATCGGGTGTGCTAATAAACTCAAAAGGATCAAAACAGACAGAGGTCAGGTTAGAAGGGAGAGTTAAAGAGTTGAGATTTGATTGAAAATCAGATATGCAAGAAACTGAAATGGGTAAATTTGGGAGCTGAAAAAAGGAGGTTTTTTTAAGGTTTTGAGAAAGGCCTATCCCAAAAAGGCTTAAGAGGGTTTGGCAGCAATGGCTCTTATTGGTGCTTTGAGATGGATTTGGGAAGTTTTGGCAATCAGAAATGGGCCATGGGACTCTTAAGACATAGCCAAAGTCGATGGGACATGATTTATTGGAGGAGTTGTTACTGGTGGGTCGTCCAGGAACAGGGGAGGCTATAGATATAGATATAGAGAGAGAAAATAGGAGAGAAAGAATCAAGAAACTAGAATTCATGATTCTTTCTTCTGAATTGTTTTTCTGGGTTCTGGGTAATGATAAAAAGATGGAAAACAGAGAGGATTAATCTGTGTTATGGAGAGGGATTGGTTTGAGTTCTTGATGGTGGTACCGTTACAGATTACAAGAATTGAACTTTATTTTTGCTTGTGATTCTTGATTAGCTGGTTCTGGTGCTATATGTGGAAGAGATAAAAGAGACGCAGATAATTGGACACAGTTTGTTAATCACTGAGTGGAGTTTTACAAAGATTTTCCAAAATTGTCAGCTAATTTTGGACTTACCAGATGTGACTACCTGGAATGTTTCAGGGAAAAATAATATTTTTATTATTATTGTAGATGATTAAAGTAAAGTGTACTACAATTCTATTGTGTTTTATCTTTTTGCAAAACAACAAAAGAAACAGTTGAGATGTGATAAAATTTTAAAATTAAAATAAAATAAAAAAAGGATAAGAAGAAGAAATGCTATAAAAAAAAATTATATATATATATAAAAATAATGCTATGAACACAAATTATATATATAAAATTGTACACAAACAGTACAAAAAAAAGAGAAAATAAGAACCAGAAACTACCCATTGAATATTTTACACATTTCTATTGGTAAGTAATATATGAATCGTATTATTTATATAAAAATAATATTATTTATAAAAATGTAAAGGAAAAAAAACACAGATTTTATCCAGCCCAAGGTTACAGATTTTGACAATAGACAAATTTGAGAAGCAAAACAAATTTTTATTCATAGCTTTTTGGCCCACGTTTATATGTCATCAAAGTTTTAAAAATAGAAACCGAATATAAGAAGTCACATGCTCCACGTAACATGACTAATTATTTATGGTCAAAAATATTTGATTTAACGTTGACAAATTCTTTGAATTAAATATTCTCTCTTTGTCAGAATATAAGATTTAAAATATAAAAGTAAGAAGAGAACTTATTTTCGTGATAAATGAACATTCAATTGAATATTTTATTTTCAAAAATTATTTTGCTTATAAACAAAAAAAATCATTTTATTCTTTCTTTCTTTTTTTTTGAAATGGAGGGAGTATTGAAGCAATAGTAATATACAGAAAAATAGTTAGGTACCATTCTCTCTGTTAGTGCATGTATATCTATCTAATAAAATACAAATGATTTTGAATTTTCCGCTCACTCAATAAATCATCTGGGCCGTCCAAAGTTTGAGATAAATCCAACCGTCCATACATCTATCTAATAAAATACATCTATCTAATCTATCTAATAATGATTTTGAATTTTTCGCTCACTTAATAAATCATCTGGGCCGTTCCGTTCTAAGTTTGAGATAAATTTCACTGTCCATACAGTGCCGGAGGCACGGGACCCAGCTAGTAGAGAAATATTCGGAGAATAAATATTTTCATAACTAAATTTGATAGTTTCATAATATCTTCTATTATCTAAGGTGGACTCCACCTGCTATCAATTCTCTATTCTAAATAAGAAAGTTTAGCCGTTTCATTTTTAGTTCAAATCATAAATCACGATAGAATAGAGTTAGCATGTACTACTATTAGTAGAGGCGAAATTATTAATGAGTTGCAAATAATTTGGCGGGAGTTCGGGGACAACGCTCCCAAGCCAATTTTTTTTTAATACCTTATACTTTCGAGTATATATATATATATGTATACTATATTATAATAAAAATATAATGAGTAATAATATATGGTATATATATACTATATTGACTCATAATAGACTTTTTTAATCACAATTGTTTATAAGTAAGTAATTCATTATTTATTTTTAAAAATAATATAAATTAGATTATTATTTAGTTTAAAATATTATAGAAATGATGCATATATTAAGAGGATATGAGTCATATGTAGTTAAAATTTGATTGACAAAGTTATAAATTTTTAAATTGACTCCGTATAATAGAAAATTTATAAAATTTTAGTGGGATCATTTTATATATAATACTTAAAATTTACCTTATATTATAAAGCAATTTTTTTTCAGTGAGGTCGATTGACCCCACAAAGGTCTATGTGGCTTTGCCGCTGTGTACTACATTAATTACATCATATATATATACTAGCTGGGTCCCGTGCCTCCGGCACTGTATGGATAATATGATTTATCTCAAATTTTGAACGACCAAAATAATTTATTGAGTGAGCGGGAAATTTAAAGTCATTTGTATTTTATTAAATTATTATTAGATTATTAGATAGATAGATGTATTTTATTAGATAGATGTATGAACGGTGGGATTTATCCCAAACTTTGGACGGCCCAGATGATTTATTAAATGAGCGGGAAATTCAAAATCATTTGTATTTTATTAGATATATAGACAGAGAAAAGACATGATTGCGTCATTTTACACTATAACATATACATTTTGTTAAGGTAGGAGTGAATTTGTCCTAAAATTTAGCTATAAGTAAATGTATTTATGTCAATTCCAACGTTTTATATATAAAAAGAAAAAAGAAAAAAGAAAAAAGAAGAATTAGTTAGAAAAGAAGGTAGAAGAGAGTAGAATCAAGGGAGAGAGCAAAAAGACCTTTTCTTCCCCTACCAAACACGCTATGCCAAAAAAAGACCCCCAACAAATCCCCTACCCTATTAAAACGCTTAATGTTCCTTCTTCCTTCATCCCCTCTGCAACTCAACTCCTCTCTCTCTCTCGCATGGTCATGGGAGATCACCCAAATAATTCCCCAAAATCTAACTTTCACAGCATCCTCGGGATCTCAAAAAGCGCAACGCTTTCCGACATTTGCAAAGCATACAAATCGCTTGTAATGAAATGGCATCCCGATAAGCATCCTTCCAACAAAACCGAAGCCGAGGCACAATTCTCTAAGATCACCGAAGCCTATAGGGTGTGTACATAATTTAATTTTCATGTTTATACCCCATGCCATGCACAAGCATATATATATATATATAGCTACGTCCATAATTAATTTGTAATAATTATATCATTTTTCATCAATGGAGATAAACATACTTGCGTACCATGAATAATTTTCCATGCATGCACAAACCTACATTATATATAGGTATAGGTACGTAAATTATTATTCGTACGACTTTACTCTACTCTTTACATACATACAGGTTCTTAGTAGCAAGAAGAGAGATGAAAGTGCAATACCAATATTTTCCCAGCAGCCAAAAACACCAAAAACACCAAAAGCGCCAAAAGTATCATTCAACAAAGATGAAGAGGTTATCATCTCCAGCCTTACGACGACATTACAAAGTCCGACCAAGGGCCGGAGAAGCACAACGCCGACCAGCAGCACAAGTAGCAGCCCTAACAGCACCCCTCATAGTCATAGTAATGGAGGAGGAGGAGGAGGAGACCAGTCCTACCCTTCTTTATCAAGAGCCGGCATCAGAAGAGGTGCAGGTCCTACCCCTATTATATATTCACAATCGACGGCTAGGAGGTCCAAGCCTAAGCCGATTGAGAAGAAGCTGGAGTGCACACTCGAAGAGTTGTGGCGCGGATGCGTTAAGAAAATCAAGATTACTAGAGATGTCATCTCCGAAACAGGGTAAATGAGTCTTTATTTATTTTTAAGAAAATAAAATTTCTTAAATGCTTCTACAGAACCTAAATACAGAAAACATTCTTGTATTGATATATGGGGACAGACTAATTGTTCAGGAAGAGGAGATTCTGAAAATAGGGGTGAAGCCCGGATGGAAAAAAGGCACAAAAATCACATTCGAAGGAAGGGGTGACGAGAGACCCGGCCATCTTCCGGCTGATATAATCTTCGTGATCGACGAAAAAAATCATCCTGTGTTTATACGTGAAGGGGATGATTTAGAGCTGGGAGTTGAGGTTCCTCTGGTTCAAGCTCTTACTGGCTGCACCATTACCGTCCCAATATTAGGAGGCGAAACCATGAACTTGTCGTTCGACAAAATATTGTACCCGGGTTATGAGAAGATCATTCCAGGACAAGGCATGCCAAAGTCGAAACAAGAAGGGGTGAGAGGTGATCTTCGTCTCGAGTTTCTTGTCGAGTTTCCAACAGAATTGAGCGATGAACAACGATCCGAGGTTTTAAATGTTTTGAATGAATGTTCTTGACTAGTAATTGTCATTAAAGTTTTTGGAATACTAGAGCATTTGTTCGTCAAGATGATTGTTGAAAATAATTGTTCAGACTGAGTGCTCATAATTTACAACTATTGAATGTGATTCTCAACTCCTTTACACAAATAAATAAAGGCACCAAACAAGCTCATAAAATAAAAATAAAAATAAAATTGAATAAATTGGGGAGGAAAATACATCAAAATTGGAAGAAAAAGCCGCATCTGGCAAATAAATTTGGGGACAGCTGCAAAAGGCAAACCAAAACCTGCACATGATGAATGTGGTATCAAAATTAGGAAGGGTAAAGAGGTCGAGAAGAAAAGCCAATTTTCAAAGAGGATAAATAAAAGGTAGGAAAAACAAGGCCTTTGGCAAGATTGAAACTCTTATAATACTAAACTAGATTTTATTTTAACTTAAAACTCAGCAG
Organism: Panax japonicus; assembly: GCA_020205505.1. NCBI lineage: Eukaryota > Viridiplantae > Streptophyta > Magnoliopsida > Apiales > Araliaceae > Panax > Panax japonicus. The sequence goes on from CM035106.1 coordinate 52,689,611, forward strand.
TGGTTATATTTATGTCAATCTACCCCCATGATAGTTGGAGAACGACCAAATAGGATCAAGTGAAAACATGAGACAATGAAATGGAAGAAATGAAAGTTGCACTTGGGATAAGATAAAATGGTAGAGTGGAAATAAATTAGATTCACATTTAATTAGGTTCAGCGCCTGCTTGGGATAGCTGAAACTTTTAGCTAAAACGGAAATGGTAGCTGAAGACAAAACTTACTGTTATTGAGTCCATCCTATCCCATAACATAATTGTGTATATATTACTGTAAATTAGAATAGAATAGCTGTAAATTAGGGATTACTTCATTGTAAACTTGAGTCTATAAATCAATGTAAATGAGAGCAGAAACTATCAATGATTAACCCAAATCAGTTTCATTCTTTCTACATGGTATCAAAGCATCATTCCTTATAAGAAAACTAGCCCACTTATTTTTCACTTTCGCTACCATTCTTATTTTCTTTTAGAAAACTAGTTAAACAACTCTATTAACAATTTGAGATCATAATTGGGTTACCCATTGTCAGCGACCACCACAGAGGTTTCAAACTACTGACCCACCGCACGCACCCCAACGTGCCACTACACTCGTGGATTGCCGACGCCACGCGCCACCTTCAGCCGGCGCATGAGGCTTCTCCAGTTATCTTCTACCAACGCGGCTACTCCCATGGTATTCGCCTCTCTCTCCTCTTACCATCTACAGTAGTCTTGTGATGTTTGGTTCAGGTTTATCCAATTCTTTTTACGTCAGTTAGTTGCTTTTGTGTGACTGCATTTTTTGGCTTAAAATTCTTATTGCTTCTTCTGCGTATATTTTGTTTCTAAGTGTAGTTCAATTATTTGTTATCCTTGGTGAAGTTTATCCTCCTTGGATATATATTGTATCTATCTTTTATATGGCGGAACAAAGTGGTGCTAGCAGTGGGGTTAATAACATAAGTAACATGGGTCAACAAATTGTTAGAAGTCATACTCTTATTTCAGCATTGGTTCTAAGTCCTTTCAAACTGGATGAACTATTTGACTTGGTCTGAAGCGTGCCGCATGTCGATTGAGGCCAATCGTATACAACATTTCATCCATGGAACTACTATGCCTGAAAAAACTGATATGGCCCAAGAAGAGTGGAAATCTGATAATTATATGCTGAAGACATGAATTTTTAATTTGATGGAACCTAGTATGCGGAGTAGTTATATATTCTTAGACATTGTCTATGAGCTTTGAGAGACTATCTCTCAAATTTTCTCTATTTTTGGTTATGTCTAAGGAATATGACATTCGTAAAAGAATCCGTGAGATGGTTGAAGGAGAGAAGTCTGTGACTCAGTATTTTGCAGAGATTAATGCACTTTGGCAAGAGTTTAATCATTACTGGGTTTTTCAACAAAATGTATGAAAGATGCAACAACTTATCAAAAGTTTGTTAGTGAAAATAGAGTTGTGGATTTTTTGGCTTATTTGAACATAAAGTATAATCAAGTTCAAACACAATTGATTGGTCAGATACCATTTTCATCACTGAGAGAAGCTCATTCCCGAGTACAACATGAGGAAAACAGGCGTCGGGTGATGGTTCTAAATCTAAATCTCGTTGATGGTTGCTTCTTATCCTAAGTCAGGCTTCTACATTCAGTCTCCTGTCACACAATCGAACGAGGAGTCCCGCGAATGTGACTAATGTAAGGGAAAGAACCATATCAGGGATCATTATTTTAAGCTTCATGGACGCCCTAAAGGTTGTGGAGGTCGGTATGGTAGTGGTCGTGGACGTGGTTCCCAGACCCATATGTCCACTACAACACCTCATGTTGATGTATCCAGTACTTCAGAAGCTACTACTGCTCTCACACCCAAGAAAATCTCAACTTTTCAAAATTTTTGTTCCAAATATATTTTTTCTCATTATGCACAATCAGGTATACACTCTTATGCTCTTAATGTCTCATCAACTTATTTAGGAGAGAAATTATTATCTTCATCCCAAATAAGTGATCTTTTTTGACCGGCCCGCATTATTCTAAGCAAAATACAAGTGTTTTTTTAACTTTTTATACAACCATTGGTCAAAAAGATCAATTATTTAGGATGGAGATAAAATATTGATGATGAACTTTTAAATTCATAGATAAAAGTAGATTTCATTCTCTACATAACTCTTCTATGAATTATTATTTCTGCTGCGAATATTGATATGAAACTTGTTGTCTATTGTATTTTATCAGATTTTTCCCTGTTGAAGACTAACGATAATTTGTTCTATATTATCTTAGTCATAATGTTCTTTACTGGGCTAGTTGAGCTCACTATTTTCCTTGTTGTTCCATTTTTTCTTCTCAGGAGGCGAGAATGCAGCGAGTACTAATTGGGGTATGGAATGAATGTTCTAGAAAGTCGTTTTAGTAGTCCTCACCATTTTTTGTAAAATAATGTATCAATAATTGTATTGAGGACTTATTTGGGTGTGGATATTGTCTAGATGGCAATATCTGTATTTAAACTCACAGTTTTTATGTTGTATTAATAAAGTTGTAGTTGTTTCTGTACCATATTATTGACGACTCAAAATGGGTGATGTATACATATTTTGGGGACGTCGCAACTGTGGAATAACGTGTATTACTGTACTTGTATCACTGGGTATTTCACACAGTTTAACGATAAAAGTCTTATCGTTATTTCATAAAAAAGTTATTTTTGTCACTTTCTATATCCAACATTTATTCCGTTGTGGGGTCAACCAATAATTGTGCCGTCATACAAATATTCCCCGACAAAACGAATATTTTATGACAACTCGCTTACTTTGTAAAATTTGTCATAACTATAACATTTATTAAATTATCACCTTACTATTTAGAATAATATTTATAAGAAAAATTGAATACTTTTATTTAATAAAATTCGGGATCTTACACTTATTTTTATTAATAATAACATAATAATGTCAAATTTATTATCACAATTTCATAATCATGATATCACTAATTGAAACAAAAATGCATGTATAATACTAGTATTTAATCCTTTAAAACATTTAAAGGATTAAATAAAAATATAAAAACTTTATATAAAAAGGGCAAAAATAAAATGTGTCTTAAAAGTCATTTCATTTTCGAAAAAACCAAAAAAAATCAAAAAATTATTTACACAACTTCTAGTTCTCCGACTTTAGAGTATATATTAGATTTATTTTTTAAATTGGGCAAATAATATTTTTTTTAATGCTTGTTTAGCAGATTGGTGCGATGTGATTGGCATTTTAAGTAGCAAGAAAAATAAATAAATTAAGTAATAGCTTCGTCTCAATCTTAAGGTTCTCGTATTCGGACCGATTATCGAACCCAAAAAGATAGATGGATGAGTCACTAGTCTAACCAATGGTCAAATTGATATTGACCCAATGACGTTATTAATATATAAAAATACATATTATTAGTAATTAATAAAATTTTAAAAATTCTCATTTTTTATAAACTAAAACATAATAAAGTTGAGATACAATATGTGACGCCCCCAAAATAGGTATACATCACCTATTTTGAGTCGCCAAATATACGGTACAGAATACAAATACAATCTTAAATATACAACATAAGCTGTGAGTTTTAATACAAATATTATCTTCTAGACATTATTCAAATTCAAAATAAGTCATCAATAAATTTATTATCACACTATTTCATAGAATAGTGAGGACTACTAATGCTATCATCTAGACCGTCACTTCGTTCCCTGACTAGTCCCTGCTACGTTCTCATTTCCTGAAGAGAACAATGAAAGCAAAAAGGGTGAGCTCAACTAGCTCAGTAAGAAATATTATGACTAAGATAATGCATAATAAATTATCCTTAGCCTTCAATAGTGTTAAACTGATACAATATAACAAACATCAAGTTTAACTATAGCGGAATAAATAATCCATTAAAAGAATCAAGTAGAGAATAAAATCTATTATCTTCTATGATTTAAAAGGTTTTTCATCACTTTTATTGCTGAGACTTAGCTTAATAAATAAATCACATCATCCCTGCACTACGGCCAAGGATATTTATTAGTATCACAACCACAAATTATCCATGCACTACAGGCCAATGATATTCGTGTATTCATCAATGGTCATGATAATGCCAACAACTGTCCATCAATGCACTACGGGCTAATAAGGACTTTTACCACATCATTTGTAATATTACGGTCATGATTATACCGATTAATCTCTTATCATAATCATACCAAATCCATCTATGCACTACAGGCCACAGATGACTTTCAACATAATATAAACATGAGTATGATGACAATTATATAAGAATTCAATAAAACAAGATCAAAAATTAATTTATTCAGGAACCAATAACATTCAAATTGTCAACATGATATTCTTTGTGGAGTAAAATTCAAGAATGCTCAGAAGAATATTTTCATGAAAAGATACTGAATGAAGGACAAATATCAAAGATATTTCACTAATTTCATGGAGTATGAAAGCCAAAACTTTAACCAACTGAGTATAATAACGAATAAAATAACAAAAGAATTCACCAAGCATGCGATAGACCGCACGCTGGATTCAACACATAATAAAATGCATCTTAATTCAAACAGCATGCTGGATTTTTTACTTTTAAAGCTTGTTGGCCCCGTGTCATCTTGTCTGCAAAATAATGAAATTAAGAAAGAAGAGTGAAACAGCCATACATTCTTTTCAACCAAAGAATCTCAATTTCATATCATTTAAATATAAACATGTCTATTACCTAGACTTGAGGTTAAAAAAGTACTAAAAATATCTAAAAACAAATTAGCAACCCACATGACCTGCTGACTACACAAATGGCTCAAATAGCCACCCTGGAGATCAGCCAGCTCTTACATTATGCCGTCCCAAAATTGCTTCAATGCTCTACCACTGCAACTCTATCATCCAGGAACTGAAAATAACACAAACTTGAGGTTGTAAAGTTGCTGAATTTCAGAACTTGATTGGCAGCTGAAGCTCAATTGGATCAGCTCCTTCCAGAAACAACTGCTTGCGACACCTCAATCCTTGGCCAATAAATTCTCAACAAGGCTTGTATACCGGTAAAACTACACCCACAAATATAGACAGCATATAAATTATGTTCCATTCTGAGCTTACAAACATGAACCAGAACCAGTATATATTAATTCAGATACTGATTCAGCAAAATGTCAAAATGAGAAAGGACAACAATGAACAGACTTCATATATGGTAAGACTCGTAGACAAGATTATGAGATTATAAAATATTAGGCCGACCATTCCACCAAAACCAAAAATAGAAGATGGATGGAAATTTAAAAAGTAGTCATAGGACATGAAAGTTAAAGCCACATAACAGTTTAAGTAATTCAATAATAATCAAGTTAAACATGACAGCCATGATTTAATTCCTTATTGAACAGTATAAAGATGCATATGGATGAGATAATAATGGAAAGGCATTAAAGAGTTTTACCTCTTTCTCAATCTCTTCGCATTTGAAGCCTAACTCTTGCTGTTTAGCAGCTGAAGATTCTTTCACTGAAAGAGTCCTCATATTTATAGCATCCACCTACCAAGTCAAAGGAAATAAGAAAATGTACACAGTGAACTGTTGACCTAAACAATTTAACCCAACAGGAAAACTAGAAATACCTATACTTATAAATATAAATAAATATAATTTAAGACATTAATAGTACCTCGGTAACAAGTGCTTCAACATTTCGCTGTCTTGATTCAAGACCATGCCTAGTTGTTTCTATTTCAAACTTCACGTTATTTAATTCTTTAGCAGCCACCTCACAGTTGAGGTCTCTTTCTTTTTCTAAATGCTTTCTTAGTTCATCCAATTGGTCCGCTGATTAACACATGTATCTGACCATAAGTACTGGATGAAATACCAAGGACCTAAAGTGAAGTAGATTGGATAAGTGGCTACCTTTCCCTTGACGTTCAACCAGTTTAGCCTCAAGTGACTTATCTAACACTCTTTCATCATTCAACTTAACTTTTAGAACCTTAACATCCTTTTCAATTGCTTTAGCAGAGTTCACCTGTTAGAAGTGCCAATGTTTCTTTAGATCTCCAATTAAGGAAAAAGTAACCACAATCATTGTCAGACTGAAACATAGTCAGAGATTGTTATTGTGAAATGGTATAACCTTGGCAAAAGTCAATCAGACTATAAGAAGAACCATTACAAGGATCAAAACTTTCCATCCCATCCCATTATCTTGAAGATTATAAAATTAATAACAAACAGAATGATAAAAGGTTGATGTTTTATATACACTGGAAATACTTTTTTAATAAAAATACACTCCACAATCTTATGAAGGTATCGTCACATTAAGAATATTTTTCTTTGACCAATGTATCATGGAAATTAAACTCTCCAACAAAATCCTGGAAATACAGTGCGGAAGAAGATCAACCAGTCTTATCTACAAACCTGTTCTTGTATGTCCTGCATCTGAGTGAAGTGCTTGGACATTCTCTCAAAAGCCTGACAGAGAAAAGTTTCCAAACGTATTGTCAGTTCTTTTATTTTAATTCTGTGATGAATAAAACAATGACACAAACTCTTTGGATTAGACATTTCACATTTGGTAATCTGTGCACTCTGGTAAATTTTTATAAATATAGGTTTGATGTATGTACGAAAGCTTAAATCCATGTTTTCTTTGTGTAGAGTCCAGGAGATTCCTATAAACTGTAACACATTAAAGAAACTTTGATCCACAATACACTAACTTGGAAGAAAAATAATTCTTATTTAAATTAATAGGGCCTATTAATCTAGTGTCAATTGGAGCCAGAAGGCATTTATAGAGAAGCAACACGAACACAAATGTATCAATAAACATGAAGGGGAAACAAGATACTTTTCCTTCCTCAAAACCTTAGTGACATGGCATGGTGTGAGAACCCTCAACAGAACTTTGCAGCATAAGATCAATAAGACAAACTTTTTAATTTTGATGCTTATGCGTCTTAGTTCTTATATAGCATATTAATAAGCCCTGCCAAACCTTCATAGAAAATAAATTTCAAACCCTCCTACATGTACTTATCTCATGCATGACAATGTAGAACCTATCACAAAAAGATTGAGCACCATAAAACAGTACAATTATTTCAGAAAGTTCAACGTCAAACATAACGTAATATTTGGTCTAGATAACATATCCTTTATCCTTTCTTTTTCTTTCCAACTCTGCCGGGATTAGGAGAGGGAAAGGGTGGGATGTATATCCATTGTAGTTTAGATTGCTATTTCTCTGGACATTGAATACAGCCAAATAAGTATTAAAAAAGAGTAATTCTAATTCAAAATGGTCAGATCAGAAGGAAACTGACATTTGGAGGTTTATGGAAGTGTCACTTGTAGATTAGAAAGTTAATGTGTTTGCAAGAATGAACTGCCTAGATTAAACATTGTGGAGTTCAATATGGGAAAGTATAGTTTTAACTGACTGAACTTGTGACTCCATGAGCAATTGAGCACAGATCCTAGTGTTTGACAATACTAATTCAAGGTTCTCTATCTTTCTATTTATTTATGTACTTATTCAAAAATTAGGTTAATTTGAGCTCCTACTTCTCAGTAATCAAATAAACTGCCAACTTCCCCAGCTTTAATGGACATATCATGATTCATGAACCATAATAACATCCAAATGTATGTTCTGAGTATCAGTTACAGGAAAATTAATTGATGAACAAAAACTGTTAAATCTTAGTAGATCAGCTAGCACGAATACTAAGAGCAACGTAGAGTCTTACACAAGGAGTTAATGGCAGAATACCTTTGCATAAACCTCAAGAATGGAAGTCTTCTCCTGAAAAGATTGCATTGCTGCCCGTTCAGCATTCTTTGCATCAACTAGAATTGATTTCCGCTCCTCTAAGGTTCTCTTTAAGATAACAAAAAAGAAATTAGAAAAATAAGGAGAATCAAGAAACAAATGAAAGTTTGTGAATAATATAAACAATATACCTCAGGCAGAAAAAGAGGGGGAGGGAGCAGAACAACAACAAACAAGATAAAATAAAAATGTAGAATGAGTATCACCACATAAAATATGGAGGTAATCTAGCAAAGTAACTAAGAATAAAAAAATTTTGAAGTGTTCAATGAATATATGCTGGCGCACCATCATTTCACTTCAGTATTTAGACTGACTAATGAAAACGAAACTGACCTTAAATTTTTTTAACATAAAGTTTTAGTTTATATAATTCAGTATGTAGAACTTATAGCATTTGATGCTTATATTTATCTAGAATTATATAAGCATCAAATGCTACAAGTTCTTTCAAACACAAAGCAGGTATGATGTATAAATGCCAATCTAACACTGAAGTGAAAGCAGATGGTGTGTCTGCATATATAATTTTCTCTAACATATAAACTTTAGCGTTTCAACACTGCAAAATAATTCTGTATTTTGCCGACATCTCGCCAATGTTACATGGACTCTTCTAAAATCCAGAAGTACCCATGTCCGACACCTGCACCCATACCTGTGTCAAACTTCAGGCTTTTACAACTATATGATTTACTAATATTTGCACTTGGAGCCAAACTTCTATTCTCAATTTTAGAGTGATAATTTATTTTTTCTTATATGCCAAAAATGTTTGTTTACAACTATATGCATTACTAATATTTGCACTTGGAGCCAAACTTCTATTCTCAAATTTAGAGTGATTATTTATTTTTTCTTATATGCCAAAAATGTTTGGCATGAAATGGTACATGAGTCATATTGTGATTGTTAAGACAGCTATTGTAGTAAATTAAATATCTTTGATTTTTAACACACTCTAAACATGCCGTTTCTTCATAGCACCTGCACATTCTAGGTCATCCAGGGACCAAGCTTCAGTGAATAAGATACTTTAAAATATTATCATAACATATACCTGTAATTTATCTGGTGATTGAACAATTTTAGAACGTAGATTGGCATTTTCTTGGATTGTTTGTACCAAGGCAAACTCTGCACTGGAAATCTGGAGGAAACCACAAACAACATTCAACTAAGAATATGGATTCAATACAGAGGAATATGTCTAGTAACTGCATGGCAAACATAACAAATAAATTTATTTACAATTATAACACCTCATCCAAAGAGAAAAGATGGGTGCAAAGCTCTACCAAAATGTTCAGGAAGATATCAGTTTGAGTTTATAAGTTACATCTAGAATGATTAAATATGTATGTTTGACCGTAACTATGTTCACTGAACAATACAAGAACCTAAAAATACAGAATAAACAGACTTGAGCATTATATCTTTCCACTTATTAACCATATTAAGAGGTACTAATATGTCAAAACTCAAAAGTCAGACCTTCTCATCCATTTCCTTTGCCTTCTCCTTCATTTTTTTCATTGAAGCCTTCAAAGACATTTGGTGATTGTTAAGACCAGGAATTTTCTGACGCAGTTCTTTAACTTTGGCATCAATTTCTTGAACAAGCGGGATCTCACTTTCTCTTGATTCATTGCACTCTTCTATCTCTGGATTCAACTATTTGGCAGAAGGATAAGCCATTACATACAAAGATTTCAATCATGATGTTTTTTTCAATCAAAGATAGATTCTTAAAAAACCTGTGATATTCTATCCTCCAACTCTTGTCGTTGCTCATCAATTACAGTTAGATCCTCCACTATTGGTCTCAAAATATTCATTCTGGTTTCTCTGAGAGATAATTGACATAAAATATTGAAATTAAAATAAATATAAATGGGAACGAATTTAGTGGTTAAATCATTCTAATTGTTAGAAACAAAATTGTGGAAGTCGGCATCCGAATTTTCCTTCACATCACTATAATAACATTAAATGTAAATATTCATTGGTATTTCCTGTCTGATTATACAGTTACCATCACTAAATAAATCTCAAAAGTCAAAGCATTCCAAACAGGTTATGTTACATTCTTACATGGACTCTTCTCTTTATCCTAAAGTACACGTGTCTGACACTCAACACTCGACACCAAGACAAGGGTATGGGTATTAAACACTTCATTTTAGTGTAAAAAAAATTAGAAAAATTTAGTGTCAGACCGTGTCCAACATGACACTTCATCCAAGTCCAAGTAACATAGCAGACAAGTGAAGGTAAAATCACTGAACAATGATATTAACAAGTATTAAGGGGTGGAATATAATAATATTCTAGACCTTAAATAACGTAATACTGAAAAATAAACGGAGACGGAGATGTGCATGCCCAAAAATCACATACTAAGTCCATTAGTACCAAAAGAAACAAATAAAGGGGAAAAACTATAGGCAGAAAATTTCAATGTTCTATGCTTAATAGAGCTAAAAAGAGTTTTCTTTGTTAAACCAAAATTGTGCTAAACAAGTCTAATTGAAGCAACAACTATGGCACCAAGTGATTAGGAAAAAAAGGAACTAACCCTATAAATTTAAGTTATATAACCAACAAACATCTCACTCGAATATCTAAGTGCATATCGCACTCTATTTACTTCTGCAAACTAGTAACCAACAATTACCAGGAATTAAAGAAAGAACAAAGAATAAAAATGAAAAGTATTTTATCCCAATTTATGAATCATACTTACTTTTGGGATTTTAAATGTATCAGTCTCTTCAAAAACTAAGCTACAAAAATTATAATATTTCAGATAAACCATCAGGGGAGGATCTAGCTTAAGGGAATTGGGGTCAATTGACCCCACTGAATTTTCAAGGTAAAAAAAAGAGAATAAAATTTTAAGTTGTTTAATAAAAAATTTAAAATTTAGATTAAAAAATACTATCTCCTTTCCAACATTAGAGATACATTTTTAACTTTTTAAAGTCAATTCGAGAAATTCTAAAATTCAAAATTAATATAAAGTTATTTAGTTTTAATACAATAACTATAACAATTGTAAACTAACTATACAATCCTACTAATTATTATCTTTGTTGTTTTCAAAACTTGAATGAACTTATATCAATTTGAGTTTTAGGATTTCGTGAATTTGACTTTAAAAAGTTAAAATATATATATCTCATTTTGGAATTAAGGTAGTATTAAATTATTCAAAACTCATATCATATACTCCCTCCGTTCCTAAAAGATTGTCATTTTAAGAAATAATTTTTGTTCCAAAAAGATTGTCGTTTTGAGTTTATCAATACACATTAGCTATTTTTTCCCTACTTTACCCTTGTTTAAAGTTTTCTTCTATTTATAGCTTTCTTCCCTTCTCAATGATTTTTATTCAATTCAATGCTATAATCTAAGTAGTAATTGGTTGAATAAGAAGTAATTGGTTGAATTGAATAAGAAACATTGGGAAGAGAATAATTGGTTAAGACAATTAATAAGGGTAGTATATTATTTTCGCTAGGTATTAATTATATTCCTTAATTTGTGTGTATTAACCTTAAACGACAATCTTTTAGAAACAGAGGGAGTACTACTTTGGCCACTATAATACTCTTTGTCTCTCCGTTTCTCGTCAAACAACTTGGTCTAATTCTTCTCACTAGTTCGACTTTAGAATGTTGTATTTTTTTATTTATAATTTCACAAATTTAACAATTGTTTTGAGATTTTTTGTAATTGCTAGTTAATTTTTGTAACTAATAAAAATGAGACTATCATACAATAATTTTAAGTAATAAAATCTCAAAAAATGTTACTAAAATAATTTTTGGGCATTATTTTATTTTGTAATTTATTTTACTATATTTTTATTATTTTTTTGCTAAAATTTGTTTATTTCAAATTTGACTCCACTTGACTTAAAAGGCTGGATCTGACCCTGTATACCATTCCAAACTAAACAATTTTAAACATTTACTCAAACTTTGAGTCGGTAAGTCAGTGACTCACTGAATAGTAAATTTATACTATCTTTGTTCATAAAATATTGTCGTTTAAGGTTTTTGCACATGGATTAAGAAAGTATTATTTACCAAATAAAATTTGTTTGAAATTCCATCATTACCCCTTTAAAGAAAGTTGAAAACTATTAATATAAAGGTAAAAATTTCTTGGGAAAACGACGGAAGGTAGGGGTAATATAAGAAAATTAATAATTTATTCTCCTCGAAAGTTATAAATGACAAACTTTTTGAAACAAATTTTACCTTATAAAACGACAATCTTTTAGGAAAGGAATGAGTAATTTTTTTAGGTTAGTCTGAACCAATTGAGAACTCATGTCCACTATGTTACCCTTTGGTTTATTTTAATAAAATGGAGGTTCTTTTCAGGGCGATCAAAACATGGATAGAGGATTCTCATTTTGGGACGTACAACAAATGAAACTGAAGCCAACAAATTATTTTTAAAAAATTAAAAAATCTTTCAACGAACAAAGTACCTGTGAAGACAAAAATTAAGCATGGCACTGAGGAAAAACTCAGTCCGGTCAGATTCAGGCTTAATAAGATCTCTAAGTGTAAATTTCTTAGGGCAATCCACAGCAACAATAAATTCTCTAATCTTCTGGAACAAATTCATGTTCCGAACCGATTCCACATGGAGATCCGGGTTCTCCAGCTGCTCCAATGCCGAGAAATCAATTTGCCCGTGATCTTCCCTGCAAATTACAGAAAACCCAGAATCAGAAAAAACTAAAACTTGATCGAAGAATTAGGGTTTGGCAGGGTTGATGCATAAATGGAAGAGTACTGGAGAAAATCAATGTGGAATAAGATTCGCGTATAGAGGTTTGATATGAAATCGGGATTGGGGTGCATTAGGTCTGATTCGGAGACGGTGGCGATCAGCGATTCGGCGAGTATTGAGACGATTTCGTGGCGAGGGAGTCTCGGGTAATCGAATTTTGACATCTTTGTTCAGTGAAGATCAAATGTAAAGTTTCCGTATGTCTGGGTGCTTGGCGTATAGAGAGGGAAAATATAAAGAGTCATATTTTTCCCGCCAAAAGAGTTTTACTGTTTCTTTCCCTCCCATTTTATTTGGAAAAATGAAATTGTTTGGATAACTGTTTTTACTTTTATATTTCTACTTTCTAATTTTATTTTCATATTTTTTACATTCACTTAAAATATAAATTAGAAAATGTTATTTAATAATTATATTTAAATTTTAACTTTTATCTTATATAATATATAAATATAAATGAAATTCTTTTTTTAAAAAAAAATTTGCTAATTTAAAATTAAATTTAATCTCGAATACATTATTTTACCGTTACAAAAATTTAAACTTCCATCCTTTTTGTACATAAGGGGTGGGATATTCATTAGGCCAAGACCTTAGCTTAAAATTTTAATCGGAAATTTCCTCATTTTTGTCTCTCAGGTCTCACGTAATAAAAAGGTGACCCATCTTCACGCGAGAAGATCACGTGAAAATATTAAAAATTCAAATGAAAATAATATTTTCCATTCTAATTTTGTATTGTTAATGAGATGAGATTTGGACATTTTTAAAGTTTGAATGACTCCATGTGTTACTAAAATTGAAAAACCAAAATTTTTGTATTTTTATTTTTTTTACTGCTAAAAGAAGTTTTGCTTCTACTTTTTTAATGCAAAAGCATAGTAAAAAAAATAAAATTTAAAAGTAAAAACAAATACCAAACGAACCAACAAACTATCCCACATGTTTTGGTCAATGTTGAATTTAAAAATATATTAAATTGACTTTAAAAGTTAATATTTATCTAATATTTCAAATTTGAAGACAAGGGGTACTAAATACAAAATGTATTATTTTTAAAATTTAAATGAACAACATCAATTTTATGTATTTATCTTAGAAATTTACATTAAAAAAGAACTATTAAAAAAAAAGAAGTGTTTTTAGGGATTCAATTAATATTTATCTAATATATTTCAAAACTAAAGACAAGATGTACTAAATACAAATTCAGTATTTTCAAAATTTATATGAATAACATCAATTTTTATGTATGTGTCTTACAAATTTACATAAAAAAGAAGTATTAAAAAAAGTGTTAAGAAGTTCTATAATTTTTTATTGCATAAGCCATAAAAAATATTGCATTCATAAATTTTATAATTTTTTTTTTATCACATTAGTTAATGTCATACAATAAAATTTGGAAATTGATGTTTCATATGAGTTTTTAATATTTTTACATAGTCCTCCTCTCTCAAGTTGATTCTATCTGAGAGAGGATAATGTGAAAATAGTACTCCTTTAAAAATTAGTAAGTTTCACCAACTGGATTCTGCTTTTAGTATGGACTGATGTACAGGGGTGATTTAGAAAATTTTCTCAGAAGTGAAGGATTTTAACTAATATTTAGAATAAAATTTTGAAAATAGAAGAAGATTAAATTTAAATATTCATAATCTAAACTAAAAAAATAAATTTTAAATAAAAATTATTTAGAAGACAGAAACAGACTTGTATTTAAAATATGAATGAATTTTTTTCCCCTCTAAGTTTAACTCTTCTATTAATATACTCCTTGCGTCCCTAATTATTTGACATTTTAGAGTTTTTCATTTGTCCCTAATTATTTGACGTTTGTTCAAATCTAGGAGAATTAATGATAATTTTTTCAAAATTACCCCTCATTAAACACTCTCTCTCTCCTTATCCCAACAAAACTCTCTTTATCCCAACAAAAGATTTAAGCGTATTATACAATTGAATACTATATTTAATGCTTTCAAATCATTTTCTTAATTCTTATGTCTACCTCTAAAACGTCAAATAATTAGGACCGAGGAGTATCCCCTTAAATTTATTCACTTACATATTTACCCCTACCTCTATAACTATAAAAAAAAATTCAGCAGGGCAGCATGGGAAACATAACACATCATGCTCTTTATCCTGTCCGACAATCCGAGAAAAAATAAAAATAATGTTCTTGTTCTAGGAAAACCCGGGGAACCTTGTACAGAATAAAAGTAACATCTGAAAGGAACTAAGAAAATGAACAAGAAACCAACCTTGTTACCTTGTTCATGGCGGCTCAAACTAAGACCAAAAGATTCGTCCAAAAAAACCCACAAAATATTCTCAATTCCAAGGACCCTTTATCACCATCTTCAAAGCCATTAATTAAAACAACATCTTTACCATTTTCCAGAAAAGATCAACAACAGGGAAGGAGGGGGAGGGGAGGGGGGGATGGTGGGATTTCAATCAGAATCAACATGTTCACAATATCCAGAACCAGAAGACAGTGTGATTGTGGTATTGGATGCCAACCGCAATAAAGGAAGTGTAGATGTCCTTTATTGGGCCATCAAACACATAGTTCAACTAAAAGACACTGTAGTTGTTTTGGGACTTTTATCTGAGGTTGCCAAAAGACCTTCCAATTCTTGTTTTCCCATCCAAATGGGCATTGTATTCTCTGGCATTTGTAAGTCCTTTTTCTTGATTTCTGTTTTTCTGCAAGTTTTTCTTAAAAAAGTTTATTTTTTTTATAAAAAAAATTAGATGAAAAATGAGTTATAAATCTTTATTGTTCATTGGAAAGCATAAACCATTGGCAACTTGGATGGCTTTGTATAGATTGGAATGCCCTTTTTTGTACTTATTTTGCAGTGGGGTGGGCATAAAACAGTTCATTTTGAAAAATTGTATTCAAGAGTTTAGCAACACTTTTATGGGAAACTAAAATTTGGTATAGGGAGTTTCCCCCCAAAAAATATTTAAGAATAAGAAATTGGATACAATTAACCATAAAATAACTCTATAAAGTGCTTACAAACAATAATTAAATTCTCCAGTGCTTAGTCACTAGTAGTGGTCCTAGTGGAGTAACTTCCATTTGAAGCAAGTAATGATTTAGGGTGATGCTTGGTCTCAAATACTGCCTCAACTCTCAAATGATAGTGTCCTATTACTAGGGTCTGTGAAAGGGATAGGGCATTCATTCCCTCCCTCAGCCCAGCCCGGCCTGGAACCTGTTCATTTCTACCTAAAGCAATTAACTTTAAAAAGACAACATATTATATAACTTCCAAAATATCTACAGTGAATTACCAACAAAAGAAAATATAGAATATCTTACTTAAATTTAACTGCCAAGGCTAAAACCGTTACTTGCAAAGAAGAGTTTGGAAACATTTGATATTGGGTATATTATGGCCTGGACCCTGACGATTGAATGATGTAAATCATCTAACTGATGACAAGAACTTTTGTCGCATAGCAAGCAGAGTCGGATCTTGTTCTTCTGTTGAGAGTAGATCTAGTAACATGGAGGTGGTAAATGCATCTACGGAGAAGCCCCTGCCAACCATTGTTTCTATGAATGCACTTGCTTCATCATATTTCTTATTTTGAAAACATCAGCGGATAATGGTGTTGTAAGTGAAATCATCTGGCAAACAATCATTAGCTTCCATTACCACAAGTAACTCATTTGCTTCCTCCAATAGCCCTTCTTCACAAAGTCCTCGGATCATAATTGTGTATTACTTAACATCTAACTGCAACCCTTTTGAAGGAAGGCTATCAAAAAGATTTCTTGCCATATCTACCTTTCCAACTTTGCACAGTCCATCAATGAGGATACTGTGACAATAAATATCAGGAATTAAACCGTTACATTCCATTTCGTGAAACAAGGACAGCGCTTCATCAATATAGTGGTTCCTGCAAAGGCCTTCTAACAAGATACTGCATGTAAAAATATCTGGTCTATAGCCTTGAGCTTGCATCTCATCAAAAAAATTTCGAGCTGCAACACATCTACCTTTCTTAAATAGCCCTTGCAAAATAGTGTTGCAAGTTACAATTGTGGGTTTCAAACCTTCAAGGTGCATTTTCCGGAAGAGGTCTATAGCTTTGTCTACTTCCGGCTTCTTGCAATATCCATTTATCAAAATGGCATAGCTAAAACTGTCCGGCACTATCTCCTTATTCATCATGGTATTCAACACCGCCAAAGCTTCATCCATTTCTCCTCGCAAACAGTACCCATCCATGAGTGCACTGTAGGTGACGACGTCAGGATTCACTCCTCTTTGAATCATTTTTTCTAACACATTTTCTGCATCTTTTACCTTCCCTTCCTTGCAATACGAATCAACCAATATATTGAAGGTAATCACATCTGGAGAAACTTTCATACTGTCCATATCACTTAATATTTGCTTAGTCTCTCCCCATCGACCCAAGTTACATAGACCCTGAAGTAATGAATTGTAAGTTATAACACTCGGTGGTACGCCTTTCTTAATCATTTCAGAGAAAAGATCCAAAGCATCATCTACAAGTTTATCCTTGCATAAACCGTCAAAGATGGTATTATAAACCACAGTATTAGGTTCACAACCACCTTTTTCCATTATCTTGAGCAACCTGATGGCCACGGAAGTGTTGCCTGTTTTGCAAAGCCCATTGATAATGGTGGCGTACATAACTACAGAAGGTTCAATCTCTTTTTCCCTTAACAACTTCTTGAATAATTCCTCTGCCTCCAGAAACTTGTTTTCCGAAAGGAGTCCCCTTATGTGAGTAGTGTAGGTAACGACATCTGGAACAAAACCACGCTTGAAGATCCCACCCAACATAGAAAACCCATAATCGACACGATTCAAGTGACAACAACAGTTCATCACCGTGGTAATAGTATATACATCAACTGGAATGCTTAAAGAGCACATATCTTTAAACATAGAGACAACAGTTGAGTAAAGTTTCATTTTGACCATAGCAGCTAATAATTGATTGAAACCGATGACAGAAGGAAGGGGTCGCATTTGGAGCATAGAACCGAACAGAAGAAGAGCATCTTGGGGCTTATCAAACCCAGATTTGCATTTCTGTTGAAGTAATTGCTGTAGTTTTGTACGAGGAAGGGGATTAGAATTAGGGTTAGTTAAGATTGGGGATGTATGAAGTGGGAAATGATGAAGTAAGAAAAAAGGAAGATTAAAGTAGTAGGAATTGAGAGGAGTTGTAGTACCTGGTGAGAGTGTGGTATGTAAAATGGATGATCTCAAAGCAATTCCACCACAATATCCGCTTCTTCCCATTTCTGAAAACCCTTTCTTTGAAAAGCTCTCTATGCTCTTCTCTCTTCTCTTTTAAATGCGTATATAGAGAGACTAGAGACAAAAATGGAAACTTAAATTATACTCCATGATTTATATGTTCACATATTTAGGACAAAGTTAAATTAATACTACATTGATTAATTTATGATAAATTCATAAATTAATCAATGTATAATATATTATACATTAATTAATATATATATATATATATTAATATATAAATAAATTAATTTATATATTTATATAATATATATTATGTTTAATGTTTAATTTTGTACATTGTTTAATATATTTATATATTGTATATTGATTGATTATTATTTTTATGATTTATTTATGTTTTGATTTCTTTCAATGAGTCTTGCAAGTTCCAACATATGGAAAGAATAATAAAAATTAATAATAATAATATATTAAAATGTAACTCATACATGTTATGTCAACAAAGTTTTTTTTTTTTTTTGCATAATACATATTCATCTACAATAGTTTTTCAAATATATAAATCAAATGCATTGTATCTTTTTTTTTCTTTTTTTTTTATTGAGTCAGAAGTCTAAAGATATTTTTTGTTTTTGTGAGTATGAAATTTATTACTTCTCAAATTCATAAACAAAATGTATATTATTTTACATTTTTCTTATTTCAATGAATTTGGTTTCAATTCTTATAGCATGTTTATATATTACCTACCGATCCTTTCACATTCATTTCTCATATATAATCTTGTAATGGATGAATTGTCAGGGGTAAGATTAGAGCTTTCGGGACAAGGGGAACTGATGAGCCCTACAGAGCTGAAAGAAGAGATTGAGAGAAAGCGAGAAGAATATCAGTGCATACTTGAGCCTTTCAATCGGCAGTGCAAGAAGAATGAGGTGAAGTTGGAAGCTAAACTTGCTGTTGGATATGATCCCAGGAAAATAACAGTTGAAGAAGCACACAAATTTAATCCCAGGTGGATAATTTTAGACAGGTACCTACTACAACTTCACATTACTCTTTGGCATGCAGTCACAAGTGAGTTTATCTTGACATGTTGATTAATTTACTTGTTTTTGGCAGTCACTTTAGGAAAGATAAAGTGTATATATATGGCCATGTAGCCTGCAATGTTGCGGTCATGAAGGGGAAAGCTGTAGCAACGTTAATGCCATCAAAAGGTTTTCCAAGTGAGCCATGCCAAACAGACCATTGCCAAGAAAATGATGCTGATCCAACTCCTCATCCTCAAAGTCTTTGTTGGTCATGGAGAACTGGTTTCCCTAGAGCTTTCTCTCTTAGTGAGCTTCGAGTCATGACAAACGGCTTTGCTAACGAGAATGTTGTTCTAGTGAATGAGAATAGGATAATTTACCAAGCCATATATCAAGAAACACCTGTTATCATAGAGTGTTACTCTGGCAACGATGACCAGGCCTGGTCATTATTCAGGATCCTTTCCCGAGTTCGACACCAAGTATCATCAACCTTGTTGGATATTGTTCTACCGGTGATTCTCTGTCCCTGCTATGCGACTACCCTTGCAGCGGTACACTTGAAATCAACTTGAAATGTAAGGCTACTTTAATTCTCTAGCATTTGAATTTTCAAGTATTAACAAGTATCCCCTAATGAATAATATTTATTCCCAACCAAATGAATGCACCAAGATTCTATAAAAACAAACTTTTATCTCTTTTTAATAATTTTATCTAACTAAGAAACATTAGGTAATGTTGTATTTCTAGTGAAATGCTATTTCCTTGAGCCTCGGAAAAGGGATATAGGCCAGTATTTCTTATAGCCAATCAAGCTCATAAGAAGCAAGCAAAATTATAAGATCTTATGCAATCAATCGAGTTTTAAAGGCATGTTAGAGTACTGATTCCCATGCCTTGCAGGTGATGAGTCGGCTAAGAATCTTTCTTGGAAAGCTAGGTGGTATATTGCTCTAGAAATAGGTGCAGGCGTCCGCTATCTTCATGAGGAGTGTGCTGATGGACCTATCGTTGATCTTTCCCTAAGTTCACGTAATATAGTATTATGTCACGGTTCATCTGCCTTGGTAAGTATAGTTTGTTGTCCTTCAGGGGTACTGGAATCAAAAAATTCGGAAGAAGAGTAAATCTGGCTGGCCATTAAACTAAAAATTTAAATTCTCCACTGGCAAGAAGATTTTCTTCACTTCTGCCATTTTTCTGAAAAATGTATATACTCCACAATTCAACACTGTCATGGCTGGCCGAATTTCCTGGTATTCCAAGGTCCCCTCTTTAAAAGCTTGAGCTCAAATACTGAGAGTTTTTTTATTTGATGGAAATTCAAACTTAGCTTACCCCAAACAGCAAAATGGCTGGAGGATGCTACTTTCTGTAATGCAAATTCACCGGCTAAGTAAGAGATCTTCATACTCTTGTCAGATTAAGTATAGTTTCTTATGAGTACTTCTTACTGCTTGCATTTTTACTTTGCTTATTGAAGATGCGCCCATAATATAGAGGAAGACGAACGCCTTTTTGCTGATGTAAGTGCTTATGGGACACTCCTCATAGAGCTCATCTCTGGGAAAATTGCACCTCCTTTTCAAGAGCAGGTGGAGGAGGGTCAGTCCCTAATTGATTGGGTAATATTAATTTTCTGACCATATATCAGTAGGTATCACCAAGAATGTCTTTAGGAACAAGTATTAGGATCATTTGTTACTACTGTTAAAAAAACTTGGATTGAACACTGACACTCTTCTCAATTTCTGAAACTGTCATAAACAAAAAAAATACCATCTTTTTATAAAAACTTTAAACAATTTGTTTGTGTTTCCAATTGTAGAGAAAAATTCAGTTTAATTCTTGAAATTTATGTTTGCCTAATGTTGATGCGCCAAGTAAAATGTCTGCATGGAATATGTGGGCTCTGTTTATTGTACACAACCAACTAGAACCATATATCCTAACACCCAAGTAAACTTCATTGATCATGGGCATTTCCACTTCTGGAAAAAGGATCACTTAGCGAGGTGATGGATCCGAGGTTAATAGGTAGTAGTGATTCTGCGATGGCTGATCACATGGCGCATGCTGCATTACGTTGCCTGAAGAAAGATTTGAGCCACAAGCCTACGATAAGTGAGGTATGCTTATTTATACTTAACGTCTTTCTCTACTGCTTATAGGAAATTTCCCCCCATGCTTTAGGCACAATCTCTCGTCCCAATATAATTCCAAGAGTGATTTTATTCATAATTATTACCAATGGATCACTTAAATATCCTTAAGACAATGTTAATATTTACTTGTTACATTCAGTAATATAATAGTCAGAAAATCAGGTTGGTCAGTTTTTTTTTTTTTTTTTGATACGAGGATGGTCGAATTCAAGACCTCGGGTTTTACGGCTGATTCAAGTTCACCCTTAAACCACTGAGCCAAGTTTACGCCTATTATTTTCTTTTCTTTCTTTTTTTTTTAACAAAATTTGTGAATATATGTAAGTTGTTATGGATCAAAAAAAATTGCTTACAAAATTTTCTTCTTTACTTATAATTTTCCCAGTTGTGGAGTTGAATACTAATTCGTACAATTTTGCTGTTTCAAGAATTAATTTTGATTAATTGTCTAATGCAATGCTGATAATTGTTGCAGGTCTTAGCAGCTGTTCGTGGCGATGAATTTGCAGTAACTGTAAAGACCTGAATTGGTTTCTACTGGAGAATTAATAGATTTCAATACTTTATAATTAATATTTTAAAAATAATGTTGTAGTAATTATTCATCATTGATAATCTACATTAATATTTGTAGTGTTACTTGAATTGAATATTAGAAAGTTAAATGAAACGAGTTGACAATTTTTTTTAGGATGCGGCCCTCATTTTGGGAGCGAGGTGAGTAAATTTTCATGGCTAGGCTTAGACTGAACAATGTTTTGTTTCTTTTGTGGATACACTCACAAATATATAATGAACTGACACGATCTCTAGTAAGTAGGTCTCACCTTCACGTGAGAGACTCATCTGGAAATATCAATTTCCTTTAAAAAAAACCGTCACACAATTAATTAATGAAAAGAATATCATGCACAACTGCATATCCCAGAAACTGCAACATAATACAACAGCAATTAGGAAGCTTTTTCATTCCAAATATATGTTTACATCTCTGACCCAAAAAATTCCAAAAAAAAAAGGTCATAAAAAGATGGCTATGGCCTCTTGAATGATGAAATTGCAGATTTGGTTGAGCCGCAGTTTCTCAATGACAACTGCATATATAGAATTGATCTTTTGCATGCACTCGTTGGTGTGAACGATGGCAGATGCTCGTGCATGCACGTTTTATCATCAAGAAGTTTTTGCTGCGTGCTGCCAATCCAATTCAAGGGTTTGTTTCTTTGACGCAACATGGAATTAAGTTGTTGAGGTTAATGCAACATGTTGTACATGCAACTTTCATGACCAAAACATTTGTGATATAAGTAGCTTAATTCCCCTGTTCTGTCTGTCACGTTGGAGCATCAAGAAACTAGCTAGGAATATTATATATCAAGGAATAAAATGAATAAGAATTCTGTGATCAATCAGTTAATTAACTAGGAGGGCAACTATATATCTACCAGGTTATCATTAATTATATATGCCAGTGCATTCAATTTTAATTTAGCATAATTAAATTAAACTATTATTTAATCCTCTTTAGGTTGCGTCTAAGAATGTCAGCATTCAGTACTAAGCAATTCAAACGGCAAACTGTCACAGTGAGAATTAACAAAATTACAATGCAAATGCAAGTTGTTGCATGCAAGTAATTATAGTTTTAAGGGCACACCAACTCATTCACATGCATATGGTGCACACACATTGACAGAGAGCAATTGCATGCTGAAACATCTCTCTTGCTTGTTAATAAAACTTTAAACATCATTACTTGTTGAAATTATATATATTTATTGCTCATATATACAGGGAAAAAAGAAAACATTGAAGCACGGTACTCCTGATAATCCATTGGAAGTTTGGAAATGGTGGTTTCATTTGAAAATGCCACCACCATTTTCAACTTGTGTATCTTCTTCACAGACAACCCTCCAATCTCCTGCACTACCTGTTTCAATATCTTAGCAGCAACAGCTTTAATTGTAACAACCTACTGGTTTTATATAATTAGAACAAACAACATTTACCTTGTTGACTTCTGTTGTTATCGAGCACCTGACCATTTACGAGTCCCTACATCCCATTACATTGAACACTGTGAATTACTTATTCACGACAGAGAAGCCAACAGTTTCCAAACAAAAGTGGCTGAGAGATCAGGTATCGGGTGTGAGGCGTCTGCTCCCAGTTTTCTGCACCAGCTCCCCCCATATGGCTCGTTGATTCCAACACGAAAAGAAACTGAAGCCGTTATCTTCACTGTTGTGACAGACCTTCTTACGAAAAACAATGTTAATCCCAAAAGCATTGATGTTATAGTATCGAA
The DNA here is from genome assembly GCA_020205505.1 of Panax japonicus. Lineage (NCBI taxonomy): Eukaryota > Viridiplantae > Streptophyta > Magnoliopsida > Apiales > Araliaceae > Panax > Panax japonicus. The sequence continues at coordinate 52,713,103 of CM035106.1, forward strand.
TTGCACCCTATTCTGCCCAACACCATCAATTACAGCTATGATCATAAACAAATTTGGACTCCGAAAAGATGTTAAGAGCATTAACCTCAGTGGAATGGGCTGCAGTGCTGGAGTCTTGTCTCTAAGTTTGGCTAAAGACCTCCTAAAAGTCCATAAGAACTCCATAGCTTTGGTTATTAGCCTGGAAGCTGTTAGTATGAATGCCTATCAAGGCAAACTCAAGTCCATGCTATTAGCCAACGTATTGTTCCGAATGGGGGGAGCAGCAGCCTTACTGTCTAATAAGAAGCATGACAAACAGAGGGCTAAATACAAGCTCCAAAACTTAGTCCGAACCCATATGGGGTCTGATGATCAATCCTATCGTGCAATATTCCAGGAAAATGATGAAACTGGACAAGTAGGTGTGTCACTGTCAAAGGAACTTCTCTATGTGGCAGCCAATGCTCTTAAAACAAACATATTGAAATTAGGACCACTTGTCTTGCCTTATTCTGAGCAATTCTTATTCGGATGGTCTGTACTTTGGAGTAAAATTTGGAAACCAGCAAGTAGCAAAGAAATTTTGGTGCCAAACTTCAAGAAGTCTTTTGAACATTTCTGCATACATGCTGGTGGAAGGTCTGTCATTAATTCAACAGTAAAAAGTCTCAGGCTCAGCAAAGAAGATGGAGAAGCGTCGAGAATGACATTGTATAGATTTGGCAACACTTCGTCTTCTTCTCTTTGGTATGAGCTGAGTTATCATGAAGCTAAAGGGAAAGTAAAGAAAGGAGACAGGATCTGGCAAATTGCATTTGGTGGTGGATTCAAATGTAACAGTGCAGTTTGGAAATGCATATCAGAACCCAACCCCAACTCTAGAAATGTATGGTCTGATGGAATTCACTTGTATCCTGTAGAAATCCCAGATGTTGCTGATCATTGACGATCATTGTCAATGATCAGCTCAAGAAGTACTTTTATGTAATTGATTGTTGGTTGTTCCAATTCAGTAAAAGATATAGCTAAAATATGAGTCGTGATAAATTACCCATATTAGAGATTCCAAGTGTTATATTCAATTTACTTGAGTATAGTAACTGGACCCTAATGCCTTGCAAGTATTAGGAACCACATTGTTGTGATCATTTCATACATCTCGAATCGCATTTACGGTAGTAATTAAGAAGATTGTCTTTGTGTTGTATGAACAAATTCCTTCATATCATCCAGTCTATGTTATTTATTTATTTTTTCTAATGGTTGTGCCAATCATAATTCATATGCAGGTTGTTGAATGTTCAATTAGGTGAGACATCTAGTAGGCTGTCCTCTTTCTTTTGGCCATTTAATTCATTTAAGAGGGTCAATAGCATATTTGCGTCTTCTCTAAACTGTTCGGCTTCAAGATTGGCTTTTGCTTTAGGAGCAGATATTGAGCCTCTATTCCCCTTTGCCTTTGAGGCCGGGGCGGGCGCTTTATCTTGAATCCTCTTGCTGAAGCCTTGAAAACCCTACTAGTAAAGGGCAAGCCAACATCTTGATTGGATTGGAAAGAGTAGTAAAGAAATAAAAGGCTTTCAGTTGAATTTGACCCAAATTAGGCACTTGGATTGTATCATAATCATTGAGACAAGAAAAACGATATATGTTGCGGATGATTATGTCAACTTTTTATTATCAGTTACGAATAAGTATCTTTAAGAACATCGACTTATTAGCAGTTATTCGGCCTTTAGACGCCTTAACATTATTAAAGAACATAGATCTATCAATGTTTTCATGTAGAAAGAAATATATAAATTAAGAACTGTCTGTTAACCAACAAAAATAAATATGTGGAGCATCAATAAATATTATACTTCATGCATTCTAAAATTTAAGATTATTATTGATTTGTGAAAAAAATCTTTGACATATTTTTAAATTTAAAATTCATTCATACATTTTACAATTTTTAGTTTTTAACCCGTTTTTCAAGTTAAGATATTATTTCACCGTAATTTAATTTATTAAAATATATTCACGATTCAAATCTTAATTATTCAGACACCACGTCACTATACTTTTTTATCTCCTAACTCGAATCTTTTCCATTTTGAAGAAAAAATATTGTAAACAACTCCTTTCTTCTCCTTTCCAATTTCTGTGTCTAGTCTCTCGATATACGCTAATACGCATTTCAATTTCAAAGAGAAGGGGAGAGAGAGCTTCTCAAAGAAAGGGTTTTCAGAAATGGGAAGAAGGGGATATTATTGTGGAATTGCTTTGAGATCATCCATTTTACAAATCACACTCTCACCAGGTAATACATTCCCTCTCAATTCCTACTACTTTAATCTTCCTTTTTTCTTACTCCATCATCTCCCACTTCATACTTCTCCAATCATAACAAACCCTAAACCTAATCCCAATCCCAATCCCCTTCCTCGTAGACAACTACAACAATTACTACTACAGAAATGCAAATCTGGGTTTGATAAGCCCCAAGATGCTCTTCTTCTGTTCGATTCAATGCTCCAAATGCGACGTTATTCGTTTTATTAGATTATAAATAGAATATATTATATTTTATTGTAAACCAATCTGGACCGTCCGTTTAAAGTAAATCGATCTGGACCGTTCATGGATTGGTTACTATTCAATCCATTTTTTTCTATAAATAGAAGTTCATTCATTCATTATTTCTTACGAATTCACTGAAACTCTAGAGAGAGAAACTGTAGAGAGAATTATTCTTCTATCTTGAGCGTATTTCTTTAGCGTTTAAGTAAGCTTTGAGCGTAGTGCAAGTTTCTTCAAGTATATCCTCGCCCTACCGTCGGAGTATTCTTCTTTATAAGGTAAGGGGTATTATTTTTTTCATATTCATGAAGAGAACTTCTGTTATTCCATTCTTTATTATTCTGTTGGAATAACCTGTATACGCGGTCTATCCTATATATTTGGTGATTTCTGTTGTTATTCCATTCTTTATTATTCTGTTGGAACATCTTGTCTGTGCGTTTTACGCCGGACCTGGTTCCGTCTTTATTATTCTGTTGGAATATCCTGCATGTGCGTTTTATGCAGGACCTGGCTCCGTCTTTATTATTCTGTTGGAATATCTTGTCTGTGCGTTTTACGCCGGACCTGATTCCGTTATTTATTATTATGTTGGAATAACATGTCTATGCGAAGTGCCGCATGCATGGTGATTTTTGTTGTTATTCCGTTCTTTATTATTATGTTGGAATATCCTGTCGGTGCGTATTACGCCTGACCTGGTTCCATTATTTATTATTCTGTTGGAATAACATGTCTATGCGAAGTACTGCATGCATGGTGATTTCTTTTGATATTACATTCTTTATTATACTCAGTTGGTTAAAGTTTTAACTTCTATACTCCATGAAATTGGTGGAATATCCTTGATATTTGCGCTTCATCCAGTATCTTTTCGTGAAAATATTCTTCTAAGCATTCTTAAATTTTACTCTACAAAGAAGTATCATGTTGACAATTTGGACGTTATTAGTTCCTAGATAAATTAATTCTTGAACTTGTTTTATTGAATTCTTATATCATTGTCATCATCCTCATATTTATATTTTGTTGAAAGTCATCTGTGGTCTGTAGTGCATAGATGGACTTGGTATGATTATGACCAGGGATTAATCGGTATAATCATGACCGTAATGTTACAAATGATGTGGTAAAAGTCCTCATTGACCCGTAGTGCATTGATGGACAGTTGTTGGCATGATCATGACCATTGATGAATACACGAATATCCTTGGCCCGTAGTGCATGGATAATTTATGGTTGTGATACTTATGAATATCCTTGGCCGTAATGCAGGGATGAGGTGGATTATTTATTAAGCCGAGTCTCAACGATAAAAGTGATGAAAAACCTTTTAAATCATAAAAGATAATAAATTTTATTCTCTACTTGACTCTTTTAATGGATTACATGTTCCGCTGCAGTTAAACTTGATGTCTATTGTATTTTATCAGTTTAACACTGTTGAAGACTAATGATAATTTATTATGCAGTATTTTAGTCATAATATTTCTTACTAGGCTAGTTGAGCTCACCCTTTCTTTCACTGTTCTCTTCAGAAAATGAGAACGTAGCCGGGACTAGTCGGGAAACGGAGTGACGGTTCAGATGATAGTATTAGTAGTCCTCACTATTCTGTTAAATAGTGTGACAATAAATGTAATGAGAACTTATTTTGAGAGTGGATATTGTCTAGAAGATAATATTTGTATTAAAACTCACAGCGTTCTTGTTGTATATTAAAGATTGTATTTGTACTCTGTACCATGTATTTGACGACTCAGAATAGGTGTTGTATACCTATTTTGGGGGCGTCACAGTCAGAGTTTGCTAGAGAATCGACATTGATATTCGAGACGGCAACATAGTCTAAAACTTATAATTTTTCTGTTCAACTTATAAGTTTGCCAGGGTAATTCTTCCGTCAAATTACAATTTGGTACCCTCAAGTTTATGAAATTCTCAACTTTGACCCCAAAGTTTTTGAAACTTTTTATTTGACCCTCAACGTTTCAAAAAATTTCAATTCAATCCCTGAAGTTTCTAATGTTTCATTTAAGTCCCCAAACTTTCTGAATTTTCAATTTTTTCCTATTTGTTACCTATTTTTGGGTAGCAAAAAAAAGTTTGTGTTTTTCTTTTTCAATTATAGTGACTTATAATTGGGAGTATTGTCTTATAAGAATAGAAGAATCCATTGCGGACATTTATAGCAAATCAAGAAAATATCTCAAAATTCATCGTCGTAATTCCAACATGTAGTGAAGGAATGAACACAAATGTCAAAGCTATGATGTCAGGTCCTACAAATAAAATAGGAGTTAGTGAGACTCTTCAAGAACAAGAACTTCGACATGTTGAGACTCGTGGGGATCTTAAAGTGGCTGAAGTTAAGGATGTTGTTGAAGATTCAAAGGTGGTTTGTATTAAAAGAAGTGTAATGCAAGAGGTTAATCCTGTTAATCAAGAAGTTAAACACATAAAAAAGACACAATTGAGGTACATGTTGACTTTTTTATGCCAGATTTTGTGTTTGTGTCCAAAGCTGCATCTAGTTTATTGCTTATGACAATGCTATTCCCAAAAATTGTGCTCAAAAAGCATCGGATGCGCATGTTTTGTTGGAATGCATCTCCTAGACTGTGGTTTATTATTCTTCGATATTTCAAAACTCCAGAACGAGTTTTTTTCAAAGGCGAGGAGAATGATGCGATGCAGAAGAGGAAAATTAAGAAATTTATTGTTAAGTTATTATTGTTATTTAGAAAAAAATATTGAATTATTAACGTAAATTATTTTAGTAGGATATTCTAGAAGTTTTAATTATGGTAGTAGTTTATAATTAAAAGATAAATATTGTAGTAGTAGATTTTAATTAGGAGCTTGTTTTATTTTTAAATTAAGGTTTTTACTTATTCCCCATGAATTGGGTTTTCTATTTAAGTATTGTAATATTTCATTATTTTAGAGATTATTGAATGAATTTATTTGAGATTAAAGTTGTGTGCTTTTGTGTTTTTTTTATCGATCCTATGCGGAGATAGGTACTCTTATTTCTTTTTTCTACCCCGTCCTACATCACTTCTCCACTTTCTTTTGGCCAATGTAATTCATTTTAGAGGGTCAATAACATATTTGTGTTTTCTAAATTGTTCGGCTTCAAGACTGACTTCTACTTTAGGAGCGGATATGGTCCTCTATTCCCCTCTACCTTTGAGGTCGAGGCGGGCTCTTTATCTGGAATAAAACACTTTCAGCAGAAACCTTTTGTCGAAACCTTGAAAAGAAGGGGTAAGGACCCCTACAAGTGAAGGGCAAGCCAACATTTGACCGGATTGGGAAGAGTAGTAAAGAAATAAAACACTTTCAGCTGAATTTGACCTGGATTAGGCACTTAGATTGTATCATAGTCATTGACACAAGGAAAATGATATATATTGCGGATATTTATGTCATACCAGTTACGTGGATAAGTATGTATGGTAACTTTTTTGGAGAGATATGTAATAGATGGGCCCCTCTTATAATTATATTCAGTCACATATATTAGTATGTTTTGCAATTGTAATTCGACACAAAATTGTCGCAATAAATAGTAAGACTCTTGATACAGTTTGACAAGATATTTTAAGCTTGTGAAGGTTGTTATAGGTCTAAAGTCTGTGTGATCATATAACTTTTGTTTTTGGAGGTAGGTAGTTCAAGCTTGGGCTTGTATTTGTGGTTAATGATAGTTGTGATAGAAAACTAGCTAGCTTTTTAGCATTTAAATGATTTCGATGGTTATTGAGAGTAGTGCGTAGATCATTTGGATCTGGTTGGTGAAAGGATATTTATTATGTTTAAAAAATTGATATTTTCACATGGAAAGAATAATGTTTTTTCTCACATGAATAATGAGGCGATCCACATATATATAAGAGAGACCAATGTAGTGGAAATATCAATTTCCAATTTTCACCTAGGTTGGTGTAGCGTATCCTCTAACTAATTGATTAATTAACATAACCATGATCAGTTCAGTATTGTCTTGATTTCCCCTAGGCTTAGTGTGTAGTTTGTTTGTTTGTGACCTTTACAAAGACTGTATATGTCCAAGGTATGTGGAGGACTAGCTTAGTATTGAGTTTCATGGCAGAGGCCTTGAGAAAAACCTCAAAGGTTGTTCGTTCCAACCTCTACATTTGGGCCCAAACTTACTTGAGATCGAATAATCTCAAGTTGGTTGGTTTCAACCCCCATACCTTTATATATACATACATATCTGATATCTGTAGTGTTCTGGAATCGCATTTACAGTAGTCATTAAGAAGATAGTGTTTGTGTTGTATGAACATGCAAATTCCTTCATATCATCATCCAGTCTATGTAATTTATTATCATAATTCATATCAACATCTAGTAGGCTGGCCGGCCTTGCTTGGGGTTGAAGTGGAGGATCCGGTAGCTCAGTCAGAAAACCTGTTGAAGGCTTACTACGGTAGGAGGATCAGCCCTCCCTCTTCATCAAAATCAAAATGGTTTATATCCAAAAACTCCATTGTATCTGGAGAATACATGCATACATTTATGATGTGCAGCGAGACGAATATTGGGAAGGAGCTTTCAGCCTTCCCCTCTCTCTAGCTTTTTGTGTTATCAATGTTTTCGGCCTTTAACATTATGAGACTGAAGAATTTATAAAAATTTAACATTATTAACTAACAAATGATTATGATTTGTATATTTACAAGCTTTATAAAATACCCATAAATTTTAAATTAATATATTTAACCAACAATAACAATATAAAATTTTGAATATCAGAAAAAAAGGCTTAAATATTAACTAACTGGGTATACATAAACATTTTATGAAAATATAAATAAACATGATGCTATAAGAATTGAAACTACATTCATATTTTGGCATTTGTATTGTTATATTTTGATATTGTTTAATTTATTTATTTACCGTTATATTTTAAAATAAATAAGAATTATCATACAACAATATATGATATGAAATCAAAAATGATACCGGATATGAGATATTTGTTTTTGTTATATATTTATTTATCACTGTAGTTTAGGTAAGTCGGGGTGTTTGTTACCTGTTAATACATGTTAACAGTTCCCACATCTGATTCGATAAAAAATTAAAGTTATTAACCCAACCCATTAACAATTGCATCTTAAGGAAAAATTTAAATCTATAGATAGAATTTATATATCTATTTAATAGAATTTAGTGATACAAATTAATTTGTCTATAAATTCTATTATGATTTTGTATATATACTAAATTAATTAAAAAATCTTCTTCCCATTTCTTTTCCTTAAAAAGTAGACAAATTAGAAAACCGAAAATAGAAACGGATTTCAATTTCTGTCTCTAGTCTCTCTAGATACTACGCATTTCAATTTCAAAGAAAAGGGGTGAGCTCTCTAAAGGGTGTTGAGAAATGGGAAGAAGGGGATATTGCGGAATTGCTTTGAGATCCATTTCACAAATCAAACTCTCACCAGGTAGATCTCTTCTCAATTCTAATTCTAATCCTAATCCCCTTTCTCGTAGACAACTACAGCAATTACTCCTACAGAAATGCAAATCTGGGTTCGATAAGCCCGAAGATGCTCTTCTTCTGTTCGATTCAATGCTCCAAATGCGACCCCTCCCTTCTGTCATCCGTTTCAATCAATTATTAGCTGCTATGGTCAAAATGAAACTTTACTCAACTGTTGTCTCTCTGTTTAAAGATATGTGCGCTTTAAGCATTCCAGTTGATATATATACTATTACTGCGGTGATAAACTGTTGTTGTCACTTGAATCGTGTCGATTATGGGTTTTCTATGTTGGGTGGGATCTTCAAGCGTGGTTTTGTTCCGGATGTGGTTACCTACAATACTCTGATAAGGGGGCTCCTTTCAGAAAACAAGTTTCTGGAGGCAGTGGAATTTTTCAAGAAGTTGTCAAGGGAAAAAGAGATTCAACCTTTTGTAGTTATGTACGGGACCATTATCGATGGGCTTTGCAAAACAGGCAACACTTCCATGGCCATTAGGTTGCTCAGGATAATGGAAAAAGATGGTTGTGAACCTAATACTGTGGTTTATAGCAGCATCATTGATGGTTTATGCAAGGATAAACTAGCAGACGATTCTTTGGGTCTTTTCTCTGAAATGATTAAGAAAGGCATACCACCGAGTGTTATAACTTACAATTCATTACTTCAGGGTCTTTGTAACTTAGGTCGATGGGGAGAGATTAAGCAAATATTAAGTGGGATGGACAGTATGAAAGTTTCTCCAGATGTGATTACTGTCACTATATTGGTTGATTTATATTGCAAGGAAGGGAAGGTAAAAGATGCAGAAAATGTGCTAGAAAAAATGATTCAAAGAGGAGTGAATCCTGACGTCGTCACCTACAGTGCACTCATGTATGGGTACTGTTTGCGAGGAGAAATGGATGAAGCTTTGGCGGTGTTGAATACCATGATGAATAAGGGGATAGTGCCGGACAACTTTAGCTATTCCATTTTGATAAATGGATATTGCAAGAAGCTGGAAGTAGACAAAGCTATAGACCTCTTCTGGAAAATGCATCGTGAATGTTTGAAACCCACAATGGTAACTTACAACATTATTTTGCAAGGGCTATTTAAAAAGGGCAGATGTGTTGCAGCACAAATTTTTTTTTATAAAATGAAAGCTCAAGGCTATAGACCAGATATTTTCACATGTAGTATCTTGTTAGAAGGCCTTTGCAGGAACCAGTATGTTGATGAAGCGTTGTCCTTGTTTCATGAAATGGAATGCAAAGGTTTAATTCCTCATATTTATATTTACAGTATCCTCATTAATGGACTGTGCAATGTTGGAAAGCTAGATATGGCAAGAAATATTTTTGATAGCCTTCCTTCAAATGGGTTGCAGCCAGATGTTAAGACATACACAATGATGATCCGGGCGCTTTGTGAAGAAGGGCTATTGGAGGAAGCAAAAGAGTTAATTGTGGAAATGGAAGGTAATGATTGTTTGCCAAATGATGTCACTTACAACACTATTATCCGCGGATGTTTTCAAAATAAGAAATATGATGAAGCAAGTGCATTCATAGAAACAATGGTTGACAGGGGCTTCTCCGCAGATGCATCTACCACCTCCATGTTACGAAGCAAAAGAGTTACTTGTGGAAATTGAAGGTAATGATTGTTTGTCAAATGATGTCACTTGCAACACTATTATCTGCGGATGTTTTCAAAATAAGAAATATGATGAAGCAAGTGCATTTATAGAAATAATGGTTGACAGGGGCTTCTCCGCAGATACATCTACCACCTCCATGTTACTCGAACTACTCTAAGAACAGGTTCCGACTCTCCTTGCTATGCATCAGAAGTTCTTGCCATCAGTTAGATGATTTTCATTCAGTCTTGTGATTACAATGTAAGCTTCAGGGTCCATGCCATAATATACTCAATATCAAATCTTTCCACACTCTTCTTTGTAAGTAAAGTTTTTAGCCTTGACAGTCATTAAGTAAGAGATTTTCTTTTGTTTGCAATTCTCGGTAGGTATTTTGAAAGGTAATGATGACACTATCATTTGAGAGTTGAGACACCTTTTTGAGACCCTAGCAGGCTAGCATTACCCTATAATCATTCCTGACTGCAAAACAGAGAGCTACCTTTATCTACGGGCATGTTGTATTTAATATTAGACTCTAAATAGTCCCTTGTGCTTGAAGGTAAGAATCAGAGGTTGAGATCTAATTTGCCCGGTATACAATTTTTTTTTTTGAAGAAGTAATATTATTGTGCCTAATTTTCTTTTGTCACTTTTGTGAAATTTTTTATCAGTCATTTATTGGGAAAAAAATTTGTATTCACCCTTTCGAGTTGATCCTTGTTTTGTTTTGTGGATGCATCGTTTAAGTCTTTCTATGTTATGTGTGTACATGATGTGTGGTCCCATTATGGCCCTTATTACACTACTGGTTTATATAATTAGATCAAACAACATTTACCTTGATGACTTCTGTTGTTATCGACTACCTGATCATTTACGAGTCCCTACATCCCATTACATTGAACACCGTGAATTACTTATTCACAGCAGAGAAGCCATCAGTTTCCAAACAAAAGTGGCTGAAAGATCAGGTATCGGGTGTGGGGCATCTGCTCCCAGTTTTCTGCACCAGCTCCCGCCAGATGGCTCGTTGATTCCAACACGAAAAGAAAATGAAGCCATTATCTTCACAGTTGTGACAGACCTTCTTAGGAAAAACAATGTTAATCCCAAAAGCATCTATGTTATAGTATCGAATTGCACCCTATTCTGCCCAACACCATCAATTACCGCTATGATCATAAACAAGTTTGGACTCCGAAAAGATGTTGAGCATTTACCTCAGTGGAATGGGCTGCAGTGCTGGAGTCTTGTTTCTAAGTTTGGCTAAAGACCTCCTAAAAGTCCTCCCTAGCTTTGGTTATTAGCCTGGAAGCTGTTAGTATGAATGCCTATCAAGGCAAACTCAAGTCCATACTATTAACCAACGTATTGTTCCGAATGGGGGGAGCATAGGCAGCCTTATTGTCTAATAAGAAGCATGACAAATAGAGGGCTAAATATAAGCTCCAAAACTTAGTCCGAACCCACATGGGGTCTGATGATCAATCCTATCGTGCAATATTCCAGGAAAATGATGAAGCTGCACATGTAGGTGTGTCACTGTCTAAGGAACTTCTTCTCTATGTGGCAGCCAATGCTCTTAAAACAAACATATCAAAACTAGACCACTTGTCTTGACTTATTCTGAACAATTCTTATGGACGGTCTGTACTTTGGAGTAAAATTTTAAAACCAGCAAGTAGCAAAGAAATTTTGGTGCCAAACTTAAAGAAGTTTTTTGAACATTTCTGCATTCATGCTGGTGGAAGGTCTGTCATTAATTCGACTGTAAAAAGTCTCAGGCTCAGCAAAGAAGATGGAGAAGCGTCGAAAATGACATTGTATAGATTTTGTAACACTTCATCTTCTTCTCTTTGGTATGAGCTCAGTTATCAGGAAGCCAAAGGGAGAGTAAAGAAAGGAGACAAGATCTGGCAAATTGCATTTGGTGGTGGATTCAAATGTAAAAGTGCAGTTTGGAAATGCATAGCTGAGGTGCAGGCTCCGACTAATAGAATAGTTATCTTGGAAGAAATGTGGACAAATGGAGGAAGTGGAAAAAAGAAAGATCAAGTCCGAAATTTATAGGACCTTAAAGATAACATAAGAAGTAAGGTAAGATCTTATGTGAAGATAGTATGTAGTAATCACAATATCGAAGAAGCTGCGTAGAAACTTGCAGAAGAAAGAAAGTAGAAACATGTCTGAAGAAGTTTGTACTTCTTGAGATATCTGCTAGTTTTTTTAATTCATATTATTATCGTAGGTTTGTGACTACTAGTAGTATGACTGTATGGTAGGTTTTTTGAACCCATAGTCGTATGGTAAGTTCCGGAACTCATGATGTAGGGTAGGTTTTATGAACGAAACAGTATTTTGAGAATTACAACCCAACCCCAACTCTAGAAATGTATGGTCTGATGGAATTCACTTGTATCCTGTAGAAATCCTAGATGCTGCTGATCATTGACGGTTTTATGTAATAGATCGTTGGTTGTTCCAATTCAGCAAAAGATATGGCTAAATTACTAGTCATGATAAATTACCTATATTGTGAACCTCAATGATTTGGATTCACTTGTATCAACGTTGCTTAAATTAGGGGTGTAAACGGTATTAAACGGATACGGATATAGTTATATCCGTATCCGTATCTGGAAAACCAATTCACTATTCGTATCCGTATCCGATATCCGGCAGATTTTAAAAATATTATCCGTATCCGGTATTCGAAAAAATATTCGAATACGGATAATATCCGTTACTGTTTATTTTATCCGAATAGACAAATTATTCGGATATCCGAATATCCGAATTCGTTTATCAGTAACTTAATATAAAATTCATTCAAAATATTTACAAAAAAAAAATTAAAGTTTAAATCATACATATTAATTAAACACAATTTAATATTTAAACCATACATATTAATTAAACATCCTAATCATAAGGGGAGGAAAATGTCAAACACATCATCATAAAAATTACAAGATTAATTTGCATCCTAACTTAACTTAATGCATATACACACACGTATATATTAATAACTTATATAAATGAATATAAGTTATTAATAAATACATATATATATATATATATTATATATATGTATATATTAAATTATTAACAACTTATATAGGTAAATTATTAATTAATAATTTACATTAATTAATAACTTAATTAATGTAAATATTAAGTGTGTGTGTGTGTGTATATATATATATATATATAAGTTATACGGATTTCGGATATCGGATTCTGGATATCCGTATCCGCCGGATATATTTACGGACGGATGTTAATCGAATACAAATACGCCTATATTTGTATCCGTTTATTTATGGATACCTTTAAACCGAATACGGATATATCCGTTTTTTTTCGAATGCGAATAATATTCATTTTGTTTCGAATACGGATGCGGATAAATACGAATTTTTCAATTACCATTTACAGCCCTAGCTTAAATCATGGTTTTAATGCGATACGTGAAAACAAAATCGAAAACGAAAAAAAACGTCACTTTTCATAGTAAGGGTAGATTCTTTTGAATTATTTAATTGGTATGAAATATATTTATTCAGAACGTATTATTCTAAGAATAACTTTCTAAAATATAAATAATTAAATCAAGTTGAGTTGTTTCTAAGCGTTTCACTTACTTTACACCCACAAGACGCTCACTTGTAGATTTGTTCATGTGATTATATTTAATAAATATCATTGATATTTTATAAGATGATTTTAAAGGGTCATTTTCTATTAAGTTTGATTTAGCCATTAATTGTATGGCCCCAAGACTATACAAAAGGATGGAAGTGGTTAGTATGGAGTTTATTTTAGAGTAAATTGATCAATTGACCAATTGACCAATAGAATACTGACACGCAAACAAGATTGTATGTATGTCAGTATTCTATTGGCCAATTAACTAACTTATCAAAAATAATTTCATACTAACCGAATCCCAAAAGGGATGTTCCTCAATTATGTATTATAAGTAAATAGGAAAAATATTTTTGAATTGTTAACCATCTCGTGCCACACGAAAGAGTTTAAAGGTATATACTAGACTAGACTAGACTAGACTAGACTGATAACCTATGTATGGTTCGAGTTAATATCCATAATTAATTGTGGTGTGAGGCACAAGTTAGAATCGAAAAGATCAGAGTTGGAGTTATCTAATTTCAATACTATTTCCACTGCTGAAATTCTGATTTAATTCATTTATTATTATTATTATTATGTGGTAAAAGACTACAACATATTTACTATATTTAAGGGTATAAATGTCTAACCAGCAAAGGATTGAAAAGATCATCACACTAAATTTTATTAAAAAATTGATATTTTTATATATTAAAATTATATTTTAAAATGGATCCACTCACTCGTGTAAAAATATTATTATTTTTTATATGAAAATATTACTTATTTTTTAATTTTTGATATTATAAAATAATTTGAAGTGTGTCGGCTGACCTTTAGCACTCCTATTCAGTCTAAGAAAAATATTATCGTACTATTTCACTTTTTTTTAATGGACTAATTCTGTTCTGAGAATTTTAGATTCACTTTTCTGTTTAACCCCCATAAAGTAAAATTACTTCTCCTATTAGATCTTTGATTTCCCTAACCCTTTCTCTCTATATATCTATACAGCTATATATTAAAATTTCTCGATTAGCTTGATTTTTATTTTTATTTTCTAATGTTCTTAGAGAAACCGCACTGTATTTCTCAATCGGGTTTTGTTAATAACTAATTGTACGTGGAGATAAATAGATGGCCGGAGAATCTGCAGGGAAGGTGCCGGATTCCGGAGCCGGAGATGAGTGGATGAGTTTGATTAGGTGGTTGAAGAGGGAAGAGATTTTGGAGGTTTTGTCTGATGGGTTTTGTGAGCACTGCCAATCTGTTTTGCAGACTCGAATCCATAATCTCCTCCATGGTATGAATTTTCTCACTTAAAATCTTTAATTTCTCTATGTTTGTATATGTAGATTAAATGAAATTGCTTCTGCAGCTGAAACAAATATTAATTTGTAAATTTAATATGTGAAAATGAAAATAAGGGATTTTTTTACTAAGTGCTTCCTAAACAAATCTTGAGATGTTCAAAAAAGCTATTTGGGACTCTCATTTTAAAATAGAGGGGGGTTTATTTTTTTTGGGTGGGAGGATAGGGCACAACAAATTTGAGGCTTCTGCTTCTGCTTCTGCTTCTGCTTCTGCTTCAGCTTTAGCAAGTGTTTCATATGGGTAAAAAAGAGATTTGAGAATCTTGAGTAGTTGGGCGGTGCACTCGGTGATGTATTGCATGAGATAAGAATCATGAATGGTGAACGATGGATCTAATAATAGACTAAACTTTTCTTATATTAGTGAAGAAGGAAGAAGAATAGAAAGAAAGGGCAGAAAAGGAAGGGAAGGTATAAAGCTTGAATTTTTTTCGTTCTTTATGGAAACTTTTGTATATCATATTAATGGTCGCCTTCTTTTCTGACAAGCTATAAATAGTTAAATACCCCCTTTTTTTATGAAAAAATAGTGAACTCTAGCTGTTTAGATATAGCCATTTACTTACAAGGGGTTTGGGGCCTTAGGGTTTTGGAAGAGCTAAGAAGGGAAAGTTCTTGTGGTGGTGTGGATGTTTTGTAAGATTTCTATATTTTGATCTTGTATCAAGAAAAATGACCTTTAGCCTAACTCTGCTTATGCTCTAGGGCCATTTTTGGGGGGTTTTCATAGCATGAATAACTGGATGATATGCATTATATGTTCTATTGTCTGCTCGTGTTTCAAAATGATCGTGCATGTATGCTTACTTTATTTGCTCACCTTTCATCTGCAGAGAAGTGTAACAATATGTCAGATACCGATGATAATAGTACTGAATCTTCCCTTGGGTTTTGTTCTGCCGACTTATCAAATACAAGCTTAGAATTTTCTAAAAGGAAACCTTCTTGGGGCTCAATGCAAACACCAGAATCTGTTTACTTGGGAAGATTGAAAGGAGGTTCTGTTAATTTGTCACCAGCATCAATGAACGACAAAAAGTCACCATCAAATCATTTAGGCTCTGTTTCATCCTTACATGTTAGACCCGCAAAAATCTCCCCAGTGGTTGATAAAGGGTTATCAGAGGAGCATAGAGAGCGTTCTGAGTTTGCACAATTAGAAAGGAAGAAAAATTTTGTACATATTGAGAGGGTCAATGGGAAGGAAAGAAATATTCTTCAAGGGCTCGAGCTACACACTCGGGTTTTTAATGCTGACGAGCAGAAGAAGATTGTTGACTATGTTTATGATTTACAACGTATGGGGCAGAATGGGCAACTTAGAGGTACATATTCTAATGCTTTTTCTTTCACCTTTTGTTATTTTGGTTATAATTTTGAATGGGGTCTCCTGATCTCAAAAGCCAATTTTGCGATCTTGTTTAGAATGTTTTACTATCAATAGTGTCTAGAATTATTAAACTTATGTACATAACAGTGTTACCTAGATCACGGTTCAATATGGTATGAGGAACGAAAATGGGGGGAAACGTCACATGTAGTACAGTAGAGGTAAATTTCTTTGGGTCATTTTGGTAAAAAATACGTTTATTCGAAATATGGTACATTATAATAACTTTATTAAAGATATAGTTAAATCTGGTTTGAGTTAGTACAACAACATGCACATTTTCAAGAGGTTACACGTTACCCTTATTGGCGCCCACGAGGTGTGGTGCACTAGTTGATATTTTTTGAGTTTTCTTTTTAATATTAGGGTTTTTGATAGAACGTTCTAAATTTATCTATATGAGATAACTAAACTTGTAGATATCTTAGGTATTTTGGAGGAATGTTATAGATAGGTTGTTTTATTGTCAATTTTACAATCTTGTTTAGGTTGTTTTATTGTCAATAGTTCTTTTCTAATGGAAGTATGAAAGTTATGTAAATATTAATACATTGGAAAACAGGTAATTCAGGGTGAGAGTTGTTGAAAATGCTTTTTGCATGGTTTTGTTAGAATAAGAAGTCTGACCTCTATAACCAATATAACTTTGTTTCAAAACTTAGATAATTTTGCCTTTAGATACTATAAACTATGAATTAGTCAAGCAACCCCTCCTCCAATGTAAGTATGTCACATAAGATGATACTTGAACCTTTACCCTAAGCTTTTTAGCCTGAGTGGCCTTCACATTCAAGGGTTTAATATATAAAATTTATTTGTTGCAAGGGTCTCAGAATCATTATATTTCTTTGTAAAGAGTGGGGTTTTGGTTTGTTTGACGCATAGTTGTGCCATTTATTTCCCCATGCTTTTGTATGCTACAAGTTACATGGGTTCGCCTACGCCACTTATGACACATTTAGTAGAATTTATGTACTTACAAAAACAAGGTCTTAGAATTATTATATTTCTGTATATTTTACTCAAGTTTAAAGTGAATTCTTGAACTGCCAAACAATGAAAATCCTCTTAATGTATCTCTCTTTTATTTGGGTAATAGAACGAACATATTCGGAACCAGCAAAGTGGATGCGAGGTAAAGGGCTCGTCACAATTCAATTTGGTTGCTGTTACAATTATGCAGTGGTAATATTTCTGTTTGTCGCCCTCTTGCAAGCTTTATTGTCATTGCTGTTCGTATTAGTTTAAGTTACTCATCTTATTTTGTGATTTCAGGATAAATATGGGAATCCCCCAGGTATAATCAGAGATGAAGAAGTGGATCCCTTACCTCCTTTATTCAAACAAATGATCAAAAAGATGGTCAGGTGGCATGTTCTCCCCCCGACATGTATCCCTAACAGTTGCATTGTCAATATTTATGAGGCTGATGATTGCATCCCGCCTCATATTGATCATCATGACTTCCTACGACCATTCTGTACCGTGTCGTTCTTGACAGAGTGCAATATACTCTTTGGTTCGAATCTGAAGATTGTTGGTCCAGGAGAGTTTGCGGGTCACAGCTCTATACCTCTTCCTGTCGGGTATGCTTTCTGATTCTTATCTTTTTCTTTTCTTTTTTAACTTCCAATTCAGTGTTGATCGTGTTGGTGCATTTCTCATATTCCCACAATCACTAACATGTTTTACAAGCGAAGGTTTGTCGTAACCTCAGTCAACTCACAGTCAACACATGCACATCTTACCATTTAAACATTTCATCTAGTCATCTTTGTAAATTACTTTGAGCTCTTACGATATTAGGGAGGAAAATGGTCAGGTTTTGCATAGAAGGGGAGTGTTCTGTTGTTGCACGAATATCACAGCTGGTTTACAGATTTATTTTTCCATTTACCGAAAGAAAAGATTGCACATGTTAAATATCATTTTAGTTTTTAGATTCTCTTCTTTGATATCTTTCCTCAATGAAACTTTAGTATTCTGTGAAGACTTTTCACTTATTAGTTTTCTGCATTAATTTTAAGAGAGAGAGAACACGATAATTGTAGAAATATATAGCAAGGATCTAAGTTTCATTTCAATGTGATTGATCTTGTAACTTGGGCAAAGAAATGTCGGTCATTTCTGTAGGTTTACGGAAAAGTTTTGGTTGCATTTCTGAAACGGAAATATATGAGAGGTTTTATCCATTTGGAATGAAATTTTATTCCTTGGTTTATAGGTCCATACCTTGCTTCCAGTCTCAGATAAAGAATTGCACCGAATAAGGGTTCAACGATTACAAGCAAACAAGATAATTAGTTTTAAAATTTTATTATGCCACGCCTCAGTTGAAATGAAGCTAGTTGGTTTCATTTTAATATGACTTTTTCTCTTTCCTTTTTTTAAAAAGTTTTAATTTCAGCATTGAATTCCCATTAGGTGTTTCCAAATGCCTTGTTCGGTTTTATTATATTTTTCTTTCGTCGATGACGCAATAGTTTTCTTTTTAATTATTATTCAGACAAATTTATACTAGGTAGAAAATGTCTGCCTAAACTGAAGGGCAGAGTTTTATGTTTGCTTGCCCTTGGTATACGGGGAACGAGAATCTAAGCATGCCTTACCCAACCAAGTGCTCTAAAAACGATATTTATTAATGTTTTCTTTCAAACCCAACCATACATTTATATATTATTTTTATAATGGAGGAACCCTCAACCACTACCCAAACTGGACATCCTAAAATATATGTTTTCCCGAATATCCTCTACTTCAAATATACAACTGTGTGTTAGTGTTTCTATCCTACGATTCAAATCCCTGCATACTCCTTTGATTCCTCAGACAAATATCTTGTGATTGAGAATATAGTAAATGAAGAGTTTAAAGTTTTAAACTCTATCAATTGGCAAATTCCAATAATAAATTTGTCTACCTTGCTTTAAACACTCTTCACTCATCTCTGTCCCTTCCATCATTGACTTCTTATGTGTCTCCGTGTATTTCTTGTAGATCGGTGCTCATTCTAAATGGTAATGGAGCGGATGTTGCTAAACATTGTATCCCTGCCGTCCCTGTAAAACGGTATTAATATTATCTTCTTGCATCAGTATTTATGTTTCCATAAAAATACTCATATTCCCTCTTTACTCGGTTCGTTGCAGAATTTCAATCACGTTTAAGAAAATGGACGACAGCAAGCTGCCCTACAAATTCTCAACTGACCCAGAGTTGCAGGGAATAAGGCCTCTCGTCTATAATCCGTTGAATAAATCGCCAGCCCATCAAAACCAGCATGAGAATAAACTTATCACGCCTCGGCTTGCTCCAGAGAAGACCGATGCGAGTTTTCTCGTTGGGAAAGATGATTTTCCGCCACTTGGAGGCTCATCATCATCGAACCGACAACGCAATAAACCGGTAACAAAACTCACCACCCCAAGCCTTAAGATATAATAGTACCGGTTTATACTTTTAAGCCCCTATTGACTTTGACATCCTGTTGCTTGATTTATATATAGCAAGTTTTGCTGGTGTAACATTACATCAATTTATTCATCGATTTATTGTAGTAACTCATTATAATGAAATAAACCTGAGTCTGAGACATAAACTAGTGTTCTTTATTGTCATTTCATTTTCTTTTTTGGTCTTAATATTTTATACTTCATATGGGATGTAATATATGGGAGTAATACAAAAACTTACAATTCATTGAGCTATGTCATATGGTTATTTTGTCTATTCCCTTAAGTCTTGATACAGGAAGGCCGAGATTAGAACCAAAAAATTTCCGTCCATTACTATTATTTTCAGCGGCATTCGCTACTAATCGGACAACATCCGATATTTGTCATCCGTTATTATTAGTAGTGGACGTGAATTTTTTAGTTTTAATATCGGTCGGTCGTTAATTCTTATATTAAACACTAATGATAGTGTTAGCTTGTTTTTCATTAACCATAAGTAAAATACGGATGGGGGTTTGATATTAATGTATTGAGATAAAATATAGAGCAATTATTATTCTTTTTCGATCAAGTTACCCCTTTTTATGAGAATTTACTTTAAAAATACTAATATAAATTGTATACTTAACACGTTGAAATGATATATAAAGTCTATTAATTAATTATCTCATATGATACCCTCTTAAAATGAAATTTAGCCACTTGCTCTCCCTATTCTCTCTTTGGGATGGAGTTACTAATTTTTGGGAATTATTATTTTTACAAGAAAATTTTGATAATTTCATATATAATATCGTACTCACATGATTTCATGTGGTGGGTTTTCATACTATTCATGTGAGGAGACTTTAGTAAAATTATCAAATATTAATTTTCTATTTTTTTACGAGGATAAACTATTTTTTGACATGTTCCACATGATCATTAAATTAAAAGACATTTTATTTATTTCTTCTTGTCATCGAGTTTGACTGAACCTATTTTTTTTCATATTGCACACAATTTTGAATTCTTATTTTCCTTCATTATTCTTTTTTCATATTGCACAAAAATACTTTAAAAAATGAAATCAAAACATTATTACAAGAAACAAAAAATCAATATTCTTTTTTTTAAGTGAATTGATATTTTCACATAAAAATAATAATATTTTTATATAATTTCTCTTACATAAATAATTATTCTGTAAAAATACTATTTTAACACTTGTATGAAAATATGAGTTTACTTTTTTCTAAAGGAAGAACCGTGTCCATAATTTTTTATTGTTTTTAAAATGTGAAGGCGTGAAGAATCAAGATTGTAGAGGAGAGATGGGAAACAATGCCACGTCGAAAAGGCTAATGGGGCCCAGTAAGAGAATCCACTTACCTAATATGAGCTGCCACTGACCGAATCATCCCCTACAACAGACATACATATATATCCCTTCCCTCGCATTTAGTTCACCGCCATTCACGATTCCCTGCGTGCCGGCACACATACTATTTCCCACTGTTGGGTCATGATATTTCTCCTATCTTGGGTCGGATAAATTGGGCTCCTTTATTAATTTAATTTATTGGGCTGTTATAATTAAGTCATGGGGATCGTCGGGCCCAATCACTGTACCAGCTTCATTTAATCCTATAAGACCGGGTCGGATCAATAGATTGACCCATTAGATATTTTAATATCTGTTATCTTTGACTTGTGATGATGAAAAAAAAATGACGGTTGACTAAAGCGCCTGCCATGCATTAATGTGGATGGGATCATAGCCGGCCGACGGTAGAAAACAGTGGCCAAAGGCAGTAGATAAACCACATGCAGTCGACAGAGCCCATCAGATCAGGGGGGTGTCAGGTAGTAGTGGTTGGCACAGTAATCCATGCAGGGACAGTATAACTTAGCAAGGAAGCCTTCTCTAACAGGTACGTTCTCATACCTTCAGATACATTCATATTCTCTCACCCATACACACACGATCAGGGATTTATTATCTCTTGAGACACTAGACGTTACATTCCTCCATTGTTAACCTTGTGAACACATACTAATTCTCACGCCTGAGCTATCCCCCGACGGAACAGCCGTCAAGCTTGTGGTATTTATTGTGTTTACTGTGCAAGATCAGGACGTCTTACGTGATTGGGACGTAGTAGAAGATCTTGGCGTTAACATTGGCGCTAGAAGGAGGGCATTAGTTCTAGTGTCATTGAAATTTTTAATCACAATTATTTAACCTGCTTCGGAAGATGATGAGGAGTAGGGATGGTACACCAGAAGGGCAGGCGATGGCTGTTAGTTCATCACTGCCTCGAGTTTCGGTGAAGGATCGTCTGGGTCCTTCTAAAAGTGCTCATGAGAGCACGGCTTCTAAACATAATTCAGGAGATCTCCGTCCGAAGATCCACGGTGGGGCCAGACGAAGATTAGTTTTCGGTGCGGATAAGGAGCGGGATCATGATCAAAGACAGACAGAACGCTCCCCGACCAGGACGTATCATAGAAGTGGTCAGGAGGATAAAATCGCCAAGTTGGCGAAGATGGCAGACGAAGCGGATAAAGCTTTGGAAGTTCTATTGAAACAAAGAGAGGATATAGCCGAGCAAAAGCTTCGGGTGGCAGAATTGAGGGACGAAGCATCCAGCCAAGTCCGGTCCGAAAGGCGGAATAGGCATAAGGAGGTGCCGCGGTGAGACGGTAAAGAGCCGGAGCATTCCGCGCATGTTTCTAGAGATCGTTCCCGAAGTAGGAGGAAATCGAGGAGTAGAACTCCTGTGGCCTTGAAGAAGGCACTGGTTGTCGTTGGTTCTCAGCATCGAGACAACGATAGACGAAGAAGCAGGTCGAGGGAGATCATGCCCGAGATCGGAGTAAGAGACTATCAACGTGACCATTCTCACAATAAGGACAGAGTTGTACATCGGAATAGATCGAGAAGTCCCACCAGAGCATTAGGATCGACGGGGGTAGGTCGATCCTCTCAAAAACAGAATATTGATCACGAGAAAGGAGTCTCCCTCCAACCTGAAGGCGTTGATTTTTTGGTAAAGGAGTTAAAAGAGCTCCGTAAGCAATTGGCTGAAGTCCAGCAAGTGAAAGACGCTCCGGGAAAGAAGGCGTCCCCTTTTTCCTCAGATATCCTCAAAGAGAAGGCGGATATCACTAAAAAACTACCTCGCATGGAAAGTTACGATGGGACCGGAGATCCTTATGACCATAGCCAGGCGTTCGACCGGCTAATAGACTATTATGACTTTACTGATGCTGCCAAGTGCCACACTTTTGTTACAACGTTGAGGAAAGATGACAGGCAGTGGTTAGGAACTCTACCTTCAGATTCAATATCCTCTTGGACCGAACTTTGTGATAAGTTTCACGCCCATTTTGGAAGTAACCGAAGAAGAGGAAAGCCCACGGGTTCTCTGGCACAGATCCGGCAGTATACCAGTAAATCTTTGGGACAGTACGTTAAGAGGTTCCGAGAAGCAGTCAGACAAGTATCCGACCTTAATGATCTCCAGGCAGTGGGTTTGTCCCAGAATGGGCTGGATCTGGTTAAATCTGAAAAATTGGTGAAAAAATTGATGTTCCATCATCCGAAGAGCTTGGCCGAAGCCTTTGACAAGGCAGAAGGCTATATTGTTGTGGAAGAAGCCATGAATAGCCTGAAACATCCTCCTTCGGATCAATTGAAAGAGACAGTGGCTCCTAAAGTCGAAGTTGATCAGAGGAGAACGGGGGGGTATAATGACCGATCGGAAAGCAGTTCAAAGAAGTATAATAATTCCTGGCGACAAGGAAACAGTCGTCCCCCTGTCGCAGCCCCAATGGTGAATAAGATCTATACCAAGTTGAACACTGATAGATCGGTAATTCTGGACCAGATCCGAAATCAGCCTTTCTTCGAGCCACCCCGCGATAACTATCGAACAGGCCAGGGCAATTCTCGTAAGTATTGTGGCTATCATCAAGCTGCGGGCCATGACACTAACGAGTGTTATAATTTGAAGGATTTTGTGGAAAGGAAGATTAAGGATGGTTTGTTGGTACAGTATGTGGCCGCGAACAATCAGCAAAATGTCGACCGTACTGTCCAAACGGTTCTGACGGCTCCAGTACCACCTCCAAGGCATGTCATCGATGTGATAACCGGTGGGTCTGTGGGGAAGTTGATTGGGAAGAAGAGAAGGGCTTACCTGGATTCGGTCATGACTGTGACAGATGCTCCCCTGAAGATTGACAGGCCATTTCCGGGAACCATCATATCATTTACTGACGCAGACTATCCTTCGGAGCCTATTGATCCTCATGAAGGGGCCTTGGTGATCACGGCACAAGTGGGCTCTGTGGACATGAAGCGTATGATGATAGACAATGGATCTTCAGTAGATATTTTATACACCCATGCCTATTAGAGGATGCATCTCGATGGACAGAAAATGGAAGTCGGGCAGGAAGCTCCGTTATACGGTTTCAGCAACGATCCGGTTAAAGTTGTAGGCACTATTGAGCTCCCGGTTATCTTCGGCACAGCACCCCAGCAGGTAGAAATAATGTGCAAATTCTATATTGTACACGTAGATTCAGCTTACAATGCTATACTGGGAAGACCTACCTTGACTGCTCTCCAAGCGGTGACTTCCATCCCTCATTTTAAAATCAAGTTCCCCACGCCGCATGGAGTAGGAGAGGTGGCTGGGGACTTGGATTTAGCCCGGCGGTGTTATCGGAATGCCGTTATTTCCTCTGGAGTGGGGGTCAGCAAGCAAAAACAGACTATGGCGATTGAGATTGAGCCTTTCACTGAAAGTAGTTCGGAACCGATGATGATTCCTGCAGGGAGTACGGAAGAGGTCGAATTGATCATCGGAAAGTCGGACAAAACCGTAAAGATTGGTTCGGGACTACCAGAGCCTCTTCGGACGAACCTTATAGAGCTCTTGCGCTGTTATGCGGATATTTTTGCATGGGAACCGAAGGATATGCCCGGGGTAAGCCGGAAGATAGCTGAGCACAGTTTGAATGTGGACCCCTTGAAGAAGCCAGTTCGACAAAAAAGGCGGATATTTGCACCCGAGCGACAGAAGATCATTGATGAGAAAATTGCAAAGCTGTTAGCTGCCGACTTCATTTATGAGATTGATTATCCCGAATGGATGGCGAATGTAGTTTTGGTGCAGAAGTAAAATGAAAAATGGTGGGTTTGCATCGACTACACAGACCTCAACAGAGCTTGCCCGAAGGACTTTTATCCTCTGCCCCATATCGATCAACTCATCGATGCTACTTCAGGGTATGCTTTACTAAGCTTTATGGATGCTTTTTCAGGTTATCATCAAATATCCATGCGTAAAGAGGACATCTCGAAGACTGCATTCATTACACACCGTTCGGTGTATGCCTATAAGAAGATGACTTTTGGTCTTATAAATGCCGGAGCTACTTATCAGAGAATGATGAACTTCATCTTCGATAGGCAGCTGAGGAGGAATGTGGAGGTCTACGTCGATGATATGATCGTAAAGAGCATGCAGGTTCATAAACATTTGGACGATCTAGAGGAGTGCTTTCAGACTGTTTGTCATCGTCAACTGAGACTTAATCCGGCCAAGTGCACTTTTGGCCTTGGTGCAGGAAAATTTTTGGGTTTTCTGGTCAGTCAGAGGGGCATCGAGGCAAATCCGGAGAAGATCCAGGCCATTCTTGATATGAAGACTCCTCAGTCGTTCAAAGACGTTCAATGTCTGACTGGCAAGATTGCAGCTTTAAGGAGGTTCGTCGCCAAGTCTGCAGAGAGGTTTCTTCCTTTCTTTAATACGTTGAAGGGGCCGAAGAATGCGAAGACGTTCCAATAGACTTTGGAGTGCGAAGATGCTTTCCAAGGCATAAAAGAGTATCTTTCTTCTGCTCCTTTATTAGTGAAGCCAGTTCCAGCGGAGACCTTATATCTGTACCTTGCAGCAAGTCCGTTAGCGGTTGGAGCAGTACTAGTTCGAGAGATCAGTGGAAAGCAGCATCCGGTCTACTATGTCAGTCATGTTTTGCGAGATGCTGAAACCAGGTATCCGAATATTGAAAAATTTGCCTTTGTTTTAATAGTTGCTAGCAGAAAGCTTCGGCAGTATTTTCAAGGTCGGCTCCTGGTCGTCTACACGGATCAGCCATTGAAGAAGGTAATGGGCAGACCAGAAGTTTTCGGGAGGCTAGCGGCGTGGACTATGGAGTTGTCCCAGTTTTTCATCGAATATCATCCCCGAACAGCTATTAAAGGTCAGGCCTTAGTCGATTTTATTGTTGAATGTACGTTCACCGAAGCTGATGTCGAGTTGCCAGAAGCTGAGTCGTCTGATCGAGCAGTGGCGGTCCTTCAACAAGGTCAGAATGCTTGGACTCTATATGCGGATGGTTCCTCCACCCTGACTGTTAGTGGGGCAGGAATCATCTTGACAAGTCCAGACGGATTCAAAGTTCAGCAGGCCATTAGATTCGGATTTAAAGCAACAAACAACGAAGCTGAATATGAAGCAGTGTTGGCGGGTGTTCGATTGGCCAAGAGTCTAGAGGTCCAGAAGCTCATCATTTACAGTGACTCACAGTTGGTCGTCAAGCAGCTGTCAGGAGATTATGAGGCTCGTGGAACTCGAATGATCAAGTATCTGGCGGAATTAAAGGACCGACTTCAGTATTTCGCTTCGTATGAATTTCAAGGCATAGAGCGAAATGACAATTCCATCGCCGATGCATTGTCGAAATTGGCTACTACGGATGTCGATGTTTTCAATGGATCAGTTTACTTGGAAATTCTGCAGCAGCCGAGTGTTCAGCATGAAGCAGTGATGTGTATCGAGCGATCTAACTGTTGGATGACCCCTTATATCGAATATTTGGCAGATGGCGTCCTACCTTCGGATCAAATGCTGGCAAAAATGATCAAGTACAAAAGTTCCAATTTTGTCCTTATTGATGGAGATTTGTATCGATTGGCCTTTTCCTCACCTTTATTGAAGTGTCTGGTCCCATCCGAGGCGGAATATGCTCTTCGGGAAGTTCACGAGGGTATTTGCGGGGATCATATGGCTGCTAAATCTTTGGCTTACAAAGTACTTCAGCAAGGCTACTATTGGCCTACGATTTTCAGGGAAGCTACAGAGTATGTCAAGAAATGTGCAAAATGCCAACTTAACAGTCCGATCCCATATCAGCCACCGGAAGAGCTATACTCGATTTTATCTCCTATACCCTTCGCTGTCTGGGGGGTAGATATATTGGGTCCGTTGCCTAAAGATAAAGGTCAGGTTAGCTTTGTCATAGTTGTTATTGACTACATGACCAAGTGGGTAGAAGCGAAGCCACTTCGGCTAATAACGGAGCAAGAATGTCTGAAATTCATAAAAGAGTCCGTAGTGTTTCGCTTCGGAATCCCCAGAGTATTGATATCGGACAACGGACGCCAGTTCGTGGGATCAAAGTTTGAAGCATTTTTAAAGGAGCTGGAGATTCAGCATAAGAAGACTTCGGTGGCTCATCCACAGTCAAATGGGCAAGTTAAGGTGACCAACAGGACGCTGCTGAATGGGATCAAGCGCGGGCTAGATGAAGCCAAAGGAAGATGGCCGGAAGAACTGCTCAGTGTGCTATGGGCTTACCGGACTACGCCGAGGACTACTACGAGAGATTCACCTTTTCGACTAGCCTATGGTACTGATGCCTTAGTCCCTGTCGAAATCGGATCTCCAAGTCTTCGGGTGAGCCAATATAAAGAGATCTACAATGATGAAGGACTAAAGGCCAATTTGGATCTGTTGGAAGAAGTCAGAGAGGTTGCCCTACTTAAATTAGCTGCTTATCAACGAAGAGTAGATAAGCACTATAACAAAGGAGTCAAGCTTCGTAGATTCGAAGTTGGAGACTTCATCCTCAGAGAAGCCGAAGCTTCTACACCTCAAAACACTGGAAAGTTAATGCCAAACTGGGAAGGGCCGTATGAGGTGATCGAAGTGTTAAAGCCGGGCACTTATCGGTTGAGGTCATTGGATGGCTCCGAGATCAAAAATACTTGGCATGCTGGCAGACTTCGGAAATACTTTCAGTAGAGATCAAGTCAAGTCATCGGAAGTCTGTATATTATTATTCATTATCAATAAAAAGTCACTTTTTCACTATTGATCCTGGTCCTATTTGTCCTATGGTCACTATGGTGTAAGGAGGTATGGTAGAACTCGCTGGCCATTCGATGGCAGCCTATTTGTTGTTCTACCCCGAGTGGTAGACAAAGGATCCTATATTGATTTTGCCAGGGTGGTAAGTCAATGGTCACTATTGATCCTGGTTCTATTTGTCCTATAGTCACTATGGTGTAAGGAGGTATGGTAGAACTCGCTGGCCATTCGATGGCAGCCTATTTGTTGTTCTACCCCGAGTGGTAGACAAAGGATCCTATATTGATTTTGCCAGGGTGGTAAGTCAATGGTCACAATTGGTCCTTATATCTTGGTCCTTATATCTTGATCTTTATATCTTGGTCCTTATATAAATGTTTCACCCCGAGTGGTAAACAAACGACCGATCTCACACTTCGGAACCGATAAGTATGTATTACTTTATTTTATTTAAGTGTTGAGTTCAGTCCATTCAGTTCAGTTAAGTTAAATTCTGTCCGTGAAATTTAATTCACTTCGTCTCATGCATTAATCATTATATGTTTTAACTGATTCACTGCATGGGTTCATTTTTACTGATACTGAATTATTGAAAAGGAACTAACCGAAAACAAATTAAAGGAATCACAGATCCATCATCAGGAAAACTAAATCATTCGTCCGATCTATTTACTCGTAAACTAAATACACTAATGAAAAACATTAACAATGTCAATACATAAAATTTTATACATATTCCAAAAGACAAACAGTTTAAACATAAACATAAGGTAGAATGAAATCAGGAGGATCGGCTAGGCACCACCTTCGTCTTCGGAGTTGAGCAAAGCTGGGTCCAGTTGAGCAGCAGACAACTTTTCTTTGCCTCTCTCTCGGCAATCTTCATAACCCTCAGAATAGACCTTCATTATCTCGACGTTGATCTCGTCCGAATCTCTATACTCTGCCTGAATCTGCTTTTTCAACTCTTCGGTCAGAAGAGGACCCCTTCCCTCAAGCTCCTTTATTTTGTGGTAAAGTTTGTGGCGTTTATTTTTATGTCTCCGCTCTTCATCCTTGGCCTTCGATTGAGCCTCGCCAAGTTGAATAGCCAGACTTCGGTTGGCTGAAGAAAATTCTTCATTTTTGGCTTTCAGCAGCAGATTTTCTTCAACCAGGCCGGCGTTCATATCAGTCAGAGTTCGTTGACTGGCTTCGGATGCGGCTAAACCATCTCTTGTGGCCCTTAGCTCATCATTAGACGTCTTTAGGTCCATATTGGCTCGATCTAGATCTCGTTGGAGGCCATCGATGGTGTAAAGAGCGTTTTCTTTGTCCTCCCTTTCTCGGGCCAAGGTCGATCTCAGCATATTGATCTCTTATCGCATGAAATCTTCCTCGGCCTCTCCATTTATATGCCTTGGACGTAAACGTCCGAAGACAGCATTGGCCTGCATATGTTCAAAAAGAATTCCAGTCAGTATTCAGATATCCAAACAAGAACAGAGGTAGAACATAAAGGAATAGTTATTTACCTTAGCTAGATAGCTCATCCCTTCGTCAAGCAAATTCCCATCCGTGTGATCACTGAACCGATGATCGCCAGTGTCCCTCACGAAGGCCCCGAATAGGTCGAATAGAAAGTTAGCATTAAATCTGGGCCACAGAGTCGGAGACCCCATGGCCTCGGCATGATAACCCTGACCTGAAGGACCGGGTCTTTCAGGCGAGGGTCTCGACCTATTTGGGGAAGGAGCGGGTTGTTCAGGAGGGGTAGGTTCAGGTTCAGGTTCCGCATACACGGTTTCAGGGGAAGGAGTTTTGTTTTGATGGGGTTCCTGGGAAGGAGCTGCAGATGCAGAGCTCGGATGGCTATCGGGAGTGCGTTTCCTCTTCCTTGACAGAGTTGGGATGGCTTCATCCTGATCACCATCTTCGGTCATCTGTATTTCTACAGGCGGTACGAAGGGAGGGACGATCGAAGACGGGGGCACCCTAAGCTCTTCGGCTGTCAGAGGTGTTACTTTGCTCTTCAATTTTTTGATTCGGAGGATGCTTCTTCGATCAGGACGATCTAATAAGCCTCCTCTTCGAGGTATGGATGTGGTGGATGGCTCAACTTCTGGGGTAGGTGCAGGGGGAGTTGGCAAGGGTGTTGATCTTGGCTTTCTTATTGCCCTCCTCTTCTGACGAGGATGGAGGGTCTCTTCTGGAACTGGAACCTCATTGGCTTCTGGTTCGTCAGCTCCGAACTCGTCTGTATGGATTTTTGGGATTGGTTTGGCTTCGGGAACAGCTTCTGTTGTCACAGTTTCGACAGCTTCCGAAGACCTCCCAGACAAAAAATCTTCAAACTCTCTTATTTCTGAAGAACTTGGTTTGATCAGAGACACTGCATAACCAAGTAATTCTGTTAGAACCCGTATTATAAAAGCATTCTCAAAAAATCCTTATATACATATAAAATAGATTGATACTTACATTTATGGTCATATAACCATGCTTGTTTCGAGAGAAGTCCGTATTTCCACTCCTCCTTAGGAAAGTTATCAAAAAATCCCATCATTTCCACTTCCCTTTCTTCCGAAATGTCCCCGAAGTCAGCAGAAATCTTCTCATCAGTGGCCCAATCAGGTATCGAAGAAATTTCGGGACCTCTGACGAAGAACCACTTCTCGTGCCACCCCCTGTTACTCGAAGGAGTGTTCACTAGCGAGCGTCTCTCGAATTTTTCTCCTGACTTCGGAGAATGTTTGCTAATAGCCTTAAACCCCTTCTCCCTATTGGACTATCTTGTATACAGTGAAGAAGAAGTCCAAGGAGGGCTCCACACCCAACTCATGACAGAAGGCCACGAAAGCTAGGATCTGAATATAGGAGTTCGGAACCAGTTGGGCGAACCCAACCCCCAGAAACCCTAATAAAGTTATTAGAAAGATATATAAGGGGAAGCGAACCCCCTTCTCCAGCAAAGTCACAGGAACGGCCGTCCAACCCTCTGGCCGTTGATACATTTTTTCACCGGATCTAGGAACCCTGACAGCATGGGTGTCCGGGATGTGGTATCGAGTCCGGATCCTCTTCAGTTCCTCCTCTGTGATGATAGAGGGAGTATTGGCATGTGAGAATCGTTCTGTGCTCCTGTAGTACTCAGAGGAAGACTTAGGGTTTTTTGGGGGAGCATTCTTGTCGGATTTCGCCCCCTTTGGGTTCGAGGTCGATGATCCTTCACGGGCATTGACAGAACTTGGTGGAACGACGTTGATTGGAGTCACTAGTATGGGAGAGCCTTGTTCAGAATCTTGGGAAGCCATTGTTGATGAGTTGCAGAGGAAGAGAGAAAGTTCAGAGTAGCAGAGAGTTCAAAAGGCGCTCGAATTTCAAATGGGCAGGTAAAACTATCAAAATTGGTAAAGTTACCTTTTATACTGACGGTTACACGTTGTCCAAAGGCCGGCTCATTAAATGTTAGTAATTATTCAGAATTCGAATGGGAAGGGTCCGATTCCGGGTTCATGTATCTATTAGATTGGGCTTTACTGAGTTGGGCCTCCTTTTTCTTCTCCTTTCATTTCGTGCACTTTAATTATCTCCTACCATTGGCCTTTAGTAAATTATCCTAGACCACTCATAGTTTTACATTAAACATTCTGTTTAACAAAAAACTAGGGGGCAATGTTGGGTCATGATATTTCTCCTATCTTGGGCCGGGTAAATTGGGCTCCTTTATTAATTTAATCTATTGGGCTGTTATAATTAAGTCATGGGGCTCGTTGGGCCCAATCACTGTACCAGCTTCATTTAATCCTATAAGACCGGGCCAGATCAATAGATTGACCCATTAGATATTTTAATATCTGTTATCTTTGACTTGTGATGATGAAAAAAGAATGACGGTTGACTAAAGCGCCTGCCATGCATTAATGTGGATGGGATCATAGCCGGCCGGCGGTAGAAAACAGTGGCCAAAGGCAGTAGATAAACCACATGCAGTCGACAGAGCCCATCAGATCAGGGGGGGTGTCAGGTAGTAGTGGTTGGCACGGTAATCCATGCAGGGACAGTATAACTTAGCAAGGAAGCCTTCTCTAACAGGTACGTTCTCATACCTTCAGATACATTCATATTCTCTCACCCATACACACACGATCAGGGATTTATTATCTCTTGAGACACTAGACGTTACATTCCTCCATTGTTAACCTTATGAACACATACTAATTCTCACGCCTGAGCTATCCCCCGACGGAACAGCCGTCAAGCTTGTGGTATTTATTGTGTTTACTGTGCAGGATCAGGACGTCTTACGTGATTGGGACGTATCAGAAGATCTTGGCGTTAACACCCACCATCATCGCCGGTCAAAGCGGGTCCTACACCTCCCACCACCCTTTATTTAGCACAAGCACACATTAAGGACTAATTAGCAATTTGGTAGGAAATATATACTAAGATAACAATTAAAAAATATTAAATATAGTATTCAATTGTCTATAATATCCTTAAATCTTTTGTTGGAATAAGAAGAGTTTTATTGAGATAAAGGGGGAGAAAGAATTTAAAGTATCAAAAAATAGGTAGAGTGATGAAGGGTAATTTTAAAAAAATTGTCATTAATTCTCTTAGATTTAAATAAATGTCAAATAATTAGAGACAAATAAAAAATTTTAAAACATCAAATAATTAAAATAAAAGAATCTGGTATATATACCTGTGATCTCACCACATCATTTTCTAATGAACATTCTAGATAATGGGTCTTGAGAATGTTTATTGTTAAAACGGAATACTATATATATAATTGATTATTTCAGTAGTCGGCGTCCAATACATAATGCCACACATGTTATACGAGCAATGCACAAAAACATATATAATACAAATAATTTTATTATGTTTTGCGATAAATTTAAGCGGCTCATGTAATAATTTTGTTGTTAAGATTAAAATATATTTAGCGACAATTTTATATTTATTTTAACAACATTGAACTTTCAACGACGCTTGTTGCTTTGACAGTAAAATTATTATTCTGACTCAAATTACAATATCAAAATTTATCAATATTCCCTCCGTCTGGTCCCTTAATATATACTCCTATAAGTTATTTTAGAGAAGCGTTTTTGTCTTTTAATATAAGTCGTTTGAGATTTTTGAGTAAGCATTAATGGCTTAATTTTTAATATTACACCAAGTATTAAATATAATTTAATTCCGTTCTCTCATTATTTTTTGACCAATAAATAACACTCTTTTTTTAATATAAAGACAATATAAACAATTAATATTATACAATTATTTTCCGACTTATATTATTTATATGTTATATTAATTTATAAATTGTGTTATTGCATCATTTTGTAATGAGAATGAACATGAATTTCACAATAAAAGTAGTTGTGTTATAAATTACAATTGGACCATACTACATGAAATGACACTCAAGTCCCTAAGTATATTATTCATATGGAGTAACTTTCCAGCACACGGCAATGTCATGTTCCCGCTCCTTGAACATCAAAATCCCAAGACAAAAAGACGTGGAACCCACACTGATGGTGATGGACGAAGACAATTAGGTCAAAATATTACGACATATTTTTTTATAATTCTACTATTTTTTATATGATTCATCCTAATGTCATCAACCAACATATTACGACATATTTTTTTAAAATTAATTAATTAGTGCACTTAATAAAATTAGAGAAAATACATGTGTAATGGAAGGGGGCTAAATTCATTTTTTTTTAATACACGTGTAATGATTCATAATAAGGCCATACACCAAATTTATTGTTAAAAAATATAAATTAACGGTCGAGATTAATTAACATTCATTACTATTAGTAGCAGATGGTCCGTTAATGATAGTAACAGATGACGAATCATCGTCGTTCGCTACTATTAATAACGGACGACGATTTCCAATTCCTAATAAGGATCCGTAATAAATATATAAAATACGGATCAATATCCTTATATATATATATATATTGTAAGACCCTAATTTTTATGAATAAAGATAAATTTTTTATAAATATTATTTTTAAATTTTAAGGTATGAATTTGAAATAATGTTATAGTTGTGGGTAGTATTTATAAATTCTACAAAGTATGCAAGTTGTTATATTCGATTGGTCGGAGAATATTCGGTTTAGCAGAGAATATTCGTACAACAGCTCAATTATTGGTGAACCCCACAACAGAATTATTGTCGGATTGAGAAAACGATAAAAATATTTTTATGAAAATAACGGCAGAAGTTTTACTGTTGAACTACTAGGTAGTAAAAGTACAGTAATACGTGTGGTTGCATAGTAACACACGGTATTGATTATTGATACTTACGTGAGAAGTCATTCTGTTTTGTTCAATTATTGTTATAGTAATTGTTGCATGGTATCTCACGTTATTTGATTCAATTATTGTTGATATTCTTTTTATTATTAAATCAATAATTGAGACGACAAAGTTATTAATATTATTATTTGCAATATTAACGATGTCTATAAATTCTGTCAAGAAGAGGTTAGATAATCTAATTGCGCGCCAATAGAGAGAAATTCTTATTGGAAAGTCCTCTCTTTCTTGGGAACGACCTGGTCGATTAATATTGTGAATTGTAATAAAGATGATAAATGTTGTTAAAATTATTAAGGTGATTTTTATGGATTCTGCTTATTTTATGAATTCCTATTTACCCATTTTTTAAAATAATCGGTAGAAAATTATTTAAAGGTGGGGCCCATATGTGGGGGCCACATGTGGGGCCCATATGTGTTGGAAAAATAATTTTAAAAATGAAATAGTATAAGTATGGAAGTATATGTATGTATTGAGTATATGGTGGGAGAAAATGATATGTGAAAGTGATAGGTGTGAGATGTGTGTGTAAGTGGAAAATGGTGAAAAAGTGGTAGTGTGATAGTGATGTGTAAGAGTGTAGTGAATTTGATTATTGGGTGGGTGGGGGATTGATGTTGGTTATGGGGGAGAAAAATTAAGTGGTGTATATATAATATTGATATATATAAGCTAAAAACATGTGTTTATATATATGTATTATATTTTAATTTTTTGTTGTAATATTATTGGTTAGTTAATTGACTTTTTGCATTGGTGATATCAAAAACTTGATACGTATAATTAATTCATCCTTATACAGTACCCTTCCATTCTCCTATAAATAGAAGCTCATTCCTTCATTATTTCTTACGAATTCACTGAAACTCTAGAAAGAGAAAGAAGAAAAGTATTCTGCTACTTAATTACTCTTATATTCAGTTCTTTTACGGTAAGAGATGTTATTTTTTTGTATTCATGAAGAGAACTGTTGTTATTCCATTTCTTATTATTCTGTTGGAATAACCTGTATACGCAGTCTACCATATACTTGGTGACATTCTTCTATGATTTCGTCTTTATATTATTCTGTTGGAACATCCTGTTTGTGTTTTACGCCGGACCTGATTCCGTGTTTATTATTCTGTCTTTATTATTCTGTTAGAATATCCTGTCTGTGCTTTACGCCGGACCTGGTTTAGTTATTATTATTATGTTGGAATAACATGTCTATGCGAAGTACCGCATGCATGGTGATTTCTGTTGTTATTCCATTACTTATTATTCTGTTGGAACATCCCGTCGGTGTGAATTTCACCTGACCTGGTTCCGTTATTATTATTCTGTTGGAATAACCTGTCTATGCCAAGTACCGCATGCATGGTGATTTTTTTTGTTATTCCATTCGTTGTTATACTCAGTTGGTTAAAATTTTAACTTCTATACTCCATGAAATTAGTGGAATATCCTTGATATTTGCGCTTCATCCAGTATTTTTTCATGAAAATATTCTTCTGAGCATTCTTAAATTTTACTTTATAAAGAAGTATCATGTTGACAATTTGGACGTTATTAGTTCCTGAATAAATTAATTCTTGAACTTATTTTATTGAATTCTTATATCATTGTCATCATCCTCATGTTTATATTTTTTTAAAGTCATCTGCGGTCTGTAGAGCATGGATGGACTTGATATGATTATGACCAGGGATTATTCGGTGTAATCATAACCGTAATATTACAAATGATGTGGTAAAAGTCCTCATTGGCCCATAGTGCATTGATGAACAGTTGTTAGCATGATCATGACCATTGATGAATACACAAATATCCTTGGCCCGTAGTGCATGGAATTTGTGGTCGTGACCCTAATGAATATCCTTGACCGTAATGCAGGAATGATGTGTATTATTTATTAAGTTGAGTCCCAGCGATAAAAGTGATGAAAAATCTTTTAAAACATAAAAGATAATAAATTTTATTATCTACTTGACTCTTTTAATGAATTATTTGTTCCGCTGCAGTTAAACTTGATGTATATTGTATTTTATCAGTTTAACATTATTGGAGACTAATGATAATTTATTCTGCATTATCTTAGTCATAATATTTCTTGCTGGGCTAGTTGAGCTCACCCTTTCTTTCACTGTTCTCTTCAGGAAATGAAAACGTAGCCGGAACTAGTCGGGGGACGGAGTGATGGTCCGAGATGGTGTCTTAGTAGTTCTCACTATTCTATAAAATAGTGTGATAATAAATGTAATGAAGACTTTTTCTGAGAGTGGATATTGTCTAGAAGACAATATTTGTATTAAAACTCACAACGTGTATTTTGTCGTATTTTACACGAATGTTGTATAATTAAGTTGTATTTAAATTTTGTACCATATATTTGACGATTCAAGATGAGTGATGTATACCTATTTTGGGGGCGTCACATTTATATTTATATTTACATAGACAATATTCTTCACAAATTTATTTATAAATATTTAATTTCTTAATTGTTTTAAAAAATAATATAAATTAGATTGTTACTTATTTTATGAAGATTAAAAAAAAGATGCATATATATATAAATATATATATATATATATATATATATATATATATATATGGTCAGAATCAGGTAAGGACTCCCTTACTTTGTTAAAATACGGACTTTTTTTTGTTTGTTTTTTTTGGTTTTTTTTAAAATAACTAAAAAAAAGTTTAATATTTTATGGAACTGAATTTTTTTCACAATACAATATTTTGGATGTGATTTGGATACGTATAACGAAACAGGTTTGTACAGTCTGTGCAGACTGTACCACTATTTTTTGGTATAGATATTCAAATAACGCCCAAAATATTATATTATGGAAAAATATCAGTTCCATAAAATATTAAATATTTTTTTAGTATTTTAACAAAATAAGAGAGCCCTCACCTGATCGGTTCTGTATATATATATATATATATATAGTCCGGATCAGGTCTGGACTCCCGTATTTTAACAAAATTTGGATTTTTTTTTATTTTTTTTAAAACAACTAAAAAAAATTATGGAACTTGAATTTTTACATAATACAGTATTTTGGGTGTGATTTGGATACGTATAACAAAATATGTCTGTACAGTCTGGGCAGACTGTACATACATTGGTTGGTGTAGGTATTAAAAACACACCCAAAATACTGTATTATGAAAAAATTTCAGTTCCACATTTTTTTTAGTTGTTCTACAAAAAAAAAAAAATTGGATCCAGATTTTGATCAGGTCCGGGAGTCCGGACCTGATCCGCTATATATATATATATATATATGGGTCTCCATCCACAGCAACCGGTTGTTGGGAAGCAACCCATTTTGGCCAGCCGGTAGAGCTTGTATCGGCTTATAAAAAAAAAATTCTTTAAGGCCGGTACAAGCTTTACCGGCTGGCCAAAATGGGTTGCTCTCCAACAACCGGTTGCTGTGGATGGAGACCCTATATATATATATAGAGAGAGAGGAGTAAGAGTGATATGAGATTGATAAAATTATAAAAAATTTAATTTGATATTATATATTAAAAACTTTATAAAATTTAGCAGAATTAATTTATATATTGCCGTTTCTTTTTATTTATAAAATTTATCATATATTATAAAGTATATTTTTTACATCGACACTACGCTACCCCGATGTGGCTTCATCCCTATGAACACTTGCATGACTACCACGTGTCTATTTCCTTAACAAGTAGTAAGGATAATGATATTTCGCCTTTCTTCAGGTTTTTAGACTAAACCAGCAATTATACAGTGAGGTCTCAACAGTCAATCTCACGCTACTATTGGCCGAAACCGATTTGAATTGCTTTGTTTTGTTGTTTATTTTAGGGTTTATGCCAATCTATTATCACAATCGATTCGGTGCTTTTGGTTTCAATCACCGGTGAGTTTTACTGTTTAATCTTATTTTTCTTCTAATTTGCTAATCTTTATTAAGAATTGGCCGAAAATATAATAGGAATTATAATAATAATAATAATTATTATTTTTGGCCGAAAATATAATAGGATTATAATAATAATTATTATTATTATTTCTGTGTGCGATGGGGTTATTACTTAAATTTTGATTTGAAATGATATATATGTTTTACATTAACTGTGATGAGATTTGAATTCATGATTATACATACAGATATTCATATATATATATATATATATATATATATATATATATATATATATATATATATATATATATATATATATATGCTTTTTGCATATTTTTTTAATTGTGATGTACGGTAGTCTATTGTAATCTATTGGCTGTTTATTTCTCTATTTTATAAAATTTTGTGAATTTTAAAGTGGTTATCATGAATGTTTAGGGATTATTGCTTCTGTTTCTAAGTAATAATTATGCAGAAAAAGATTGAATATGCCAAGTTAAATAGAATACAACTAATTTGGATGGGTAAGTGGAAAACCCTCGCTTTCTCATCTCTCTAAGTCAAATCTTCTCTGTTTCCCATCTCTCATATTGATGGACTCAAACCTTTCCCGTTCTAATTAAGCTCCTTTTTAACGGATTTGATGCAATCTCCTAACTACCTTACTCATACAGCCATTAGCACAATCATACTTGCCAAAAAGGCTAGCATGGTACACTCCTGTACTAGAACATCTAATTTGTGATTCAAATTTTTTTCTTCTTATTACTTCTTAAACGTTTATTGCACAAGCATGATTACAATTTATAAATTAGTAATAATGCTCTTATATAACCCCCTTGGGGCATAATGGAAGGTTTAATTAGAAACTCTAATTTATAAGATAACCCCAATTTAGGTTTAATAGTACATCCCAACTGGGGACGACCTTCAATTTATCTCTCTCAACTTGGAAGCCATGAGGCGGGCCTTGGAAAGTTTAACATAAGTAATAGGGATTCGTATATCTTCCATACGTAGAGCCTTTGAACCCAAATACATTCATGTTAGTAACAGAACCTTCTTCAAAAAGGTCTATTGGTACATAAACAATAAATTGAGTTTCTTCTCCAGCAACATGCTCGATTTTGTAGCATCGGTAAGTCTATCGGTCCACACAGTTGTTCATGTACCAATAGATTAGATTTTAGAGAATGCTAAATAATGTAGTTAAATGGGCACGTTGTGGGTGTCAAGTAAGCAATGGCATGATGTAATCTAATATCTTATTAGAAAATTATTCCCAGTGTACCACGTTGTGAGTATTTCATACCAACTAAGAACTTATTCGAAACCTAATCTTACCGTATTGCTTACTATAAAAATGACATCTTCCGTTTTTAATTTTGTTTCACATACCATATTGAACTACGATCTAAGTAACATAGAGCACGCTCTAGGTTAAAAAAGGTAACATTGATCACGATTTAGTCATGAACATGTACATATTAACTCTACAATTTGTTTAGAAACTAGAAGAAATATACTAAATTATAATTGAGTGCAAGAGACGGCTTTGGTTTTGTGTTTACATATTCATACCAATTTCAACTTTGTATTATTTTGAAGTAATATGCAATATTTTTGAAAACTTTTGCCCACGTTAAAAGATTAAAAAGTAGAGGAACTTATTAATTTTAGAAAAACAAGAGGTGTAATTGAGCTGAAAATTGATTTGTATAAGAGATGCCAAAAAGCATGAATTTGTGCCGCACATTTATGGGCAAGTGAACATGTACTATTAGGTTAGAACGTCAAATGATGCATCATCATCTGGCATATGTTGGTTTTCTCTATTTTTTATGTTGGTAATAGTCTTTGCTAGTATACTTGTGCAGATTCACATAATGTACTTTTTAAGACCTAGAGTATCTGAGGCACACGATATAGTACATTTATGAATTATGAATTTGAGTTAGATTTGGAATGTTCTGGTAGTGAGAAAAAAAATTCCTTTCTAACTTTCTATTAAGAAAATTGGAGTTTGGGTTTTATGAAATTTTTAATTATGTGTAGTAAATGGTCTACTTTGTTGAATGAAGCTTTTTTCACTTTTCTGATTTTTTAAATTTGGTACTTGACGTTGTTTGTCTATATGGTCTGAAATTATTCCAGGAAATAATACTCCATCAGTTCCAATATATAAGATTTTGGTTGACTTTTTGAAGTCGATACGAAAATTATAATTGATGTGATCCATTTAACTTTTGAAAACAGTAAATCTTGTAACTAGTAGTAATATTTAGATAGTTTACCATTTTCACAATTTTGTTGACTAAAACTAAATTAATCTATATCAATTTTGAATTTGAAAATATCTTAAATTGACTTTTAAAAGTCAATGTTGATCCTATAATTTGGAACGGAGGAGTGTTTATGAAGTTCTGATTTTGCAAACATTTTAATTTTTTTATGTGTTTCACGATTATGATGATAACTTTTAACATATTTTATAAAAGAATTGTCGAATGTATTTAGCTATTACTAAATTGAACCCTACTAAATCTTACATGGTAACACAGACAAAACTTGTATTTTCCAGATCGATTGTCATTGAGTATTGAAAGTGATATAAT
The DNA here is from genome assembly GCA_020205505.1 of Panax japonicus. NCBI lineage: Eukaryota > Viridiplantae > Streptophyta > Magnoliopsida > Apiales > Araliaceae > Panax > Panax japonicus. The sequence goes on from CM035106.1 coordinate 52,753,666, forward strand.
TAATTCTAAAATAATGATTTTGTGATTGTTCAGATTGTGACACTGGAGTAACTCATCTCTGTTAGCTCATGAAACACAATTGTGTTTGGTCGGCTAGCTTCACATAATCTAGGGTCCTGAAATAAGGTCATTGAATGTCATTCTGGTAGATCATTTGTCATTCAACAATAATGGAGAGCAGCGAAAGGTAGTTCTGCTCTTTAGCATTTACACAATTAAAGACTGAAGTCATGAAGGTTCATTTTAAATGTGCTTTCATGTAGTTGATGTTGTTTTAATTCATGTGAAGTTAATACGTTTCAGGAGTAGAGAGAACATCTTTTCAAATGGAGATGTCTATTTCGGTAATTTTAATGGTATGCTCCCCCATGGCCACGGTAAATATACTTGGTCCGATGGAACAGTTTATGATGGTGACTGGGAAGAAGGAAAAATGACTGGGAAAGGAAAGGTTCTTTGGACATCAGGAGCAACATATGATGGTGATTTCTCTGGGGGTTATCTTGATGGTTTTGGCACTTTTACTGGTTCGAATGGGTCTGTATACAGAGGCTCGTGGAGGCTGAACATTCAGCATGGGACTGGAAAGAAACAGTATGAAAATTCAGATTTTTATGAAGGTTCGTGGAAAGAGGGAGTACATGAAGGCAGCGGCAGGTATGCTTGGAGTAATGGCAACATGTATATTGGAACTTGGAAAGCTGGGAAAATGTGTGGTAGAGGGGTTATGAAATGGTCAAATGGTGATCTTTTTGATGGCTTTTGGGTCAACGGGTTAAGACATGGGTCAGGATTTTACAGGTTTGAAGACGGAGGTTATTATTTTGGGACATGGACCAAAGGCCTGAAGGATGGACAAGGAGCGTTCTATCCTGCAGGGAGCAAACGTCTATCTCTAACAAAGTGGTGTAGCTTTGACTTGCACAAGGACAAAAGGGAGGGGTTCGTGCCTCATAGTTCATCAATGAATTCAGAGAAATGCAGGATTATGAAACCTAGTGTTAAACGCAGTCTTTCTGAGAAAATTTCATTGAATAGTTTTTTTAAAGGTTCAGGTAGTATATCACACAAGAAACTCTTATTGTTGGAAGAAGATTGGAGCCATAGTGATTCTGTTAGAGAGATTGCATCTTGTGACACATCCTGCATGTTATCTCGTACCTCTGATGAAGGTCAAAGTGAGGTGGAGGATAATGGTTCTGTAGTTTATGAAAGGGAATACATGCAAGGGGTTATGATCAAAGAAAAGACTGTGAGTAGTGCTGCACTTTCTAACAAAAGTAAACACCAGTTTAAGGCAAAGGAATCAAAAAAGAAATCATGTGGGAACATATTTGAAGGCCATAAAAGCTATTATTTGATGCTCAATCTACAACTTGGCATTAGGTAAAAAATAATTAAATATGAAAATAGTTTCATACTACTGCTAATATATAGTCTTTACTTTTCTGAGTTGCGTATTTATATATTTTTCCTTAACTTCTTATGCTAGAATATCACATTTTATTATCTCATATGGTGTTCACAGGTACACTGTTGGAAAGATTACACCAGTGCCTATGCGTGAAGTGCGGTCATCTGATTTTGGAGAACAAGCTAGAATAAGAATGTATTTTCCCAGAAAGGGCTCCCAGTTTACCCCACCACACTATTCTTTAGATTTCCACTGGATGGATTACTGCCCTATGGTATTCCGGTATTTATTATTAGAATGCTACATGTGTGTTTAGACATATGTGACTTATATCTTCATGACTTGGCGTCAACATTTTATTGGAGTTGCTGATCATACAAGAGATATATTTTTTATTAGGGGCTTTTAACTTTTTGATACAAGTGATGAATGATTGCAGTTGTCTTCTTTTCTCTATCTCTCTCCATTGTTTTTGTTTTGTAACTTACAACCTTTTACTTTCCAATTTTCAGGAATTTAAGGGAGATGTTCAAGCTAGATGCTGCTGATTACATGATGTCAATCTGTGGTGATGATGGTCTGAGAGAGCTTTCTTCTCCCGGGAAAAGTGGCAGCATTTTCTATCTTTCTCTCGATGATAGATTTGTTATCAAAACTTTAAGAAGATCCGAACTGAAGGTTTGAACATAAAAAACATATCAAAAACATTAGTTTTGAATAGTGTTTTTACTTATGTACACTCTTAAGAGTCGCACTCAGTATCTGATCCCTGTGCCAGGTCCATGCAACTGCTGGCATCTATTTAATATTTCTACTCATAGATTCTTGGCATTAGCTTCACTAAACTTGAACGAGAAGCTTATATCTCTCTGAGATGATGTTTGTTAAAACTTAGAATCTTGTCAATTTGGATTCTCGCAAACCATTTATCCTTTATCACTTTGCCACTGGTAACTATCAGATTAAATGAATGGTTCCTTGAGGACTTGCTCTCTAACCAAATGAGGCTGGTTCTTCATAAGCATTGTTAGATTCAATGAAATAAGGACAATAAGGTTGTAAGACCGAGGGATTAACTTTTCTTGAAGGATAGTTGGAATACTTTTCTCGAAGAATAGGTGTAATCCTTTTTCAATGAACTTGCCTACCAAGAAAAACAAAATCTTTCAAGAGTAATAATTGGTCAGTGGTTAGTCTTTCTGGAAATATAGCTGTAATACTTTTATTCCTGGAAGTCATCTATCAAAAAAAGAAAACACAAATACTTCTTCCAGAAATGGCATCAAGAACTTTATGAGAAGGGGAAAAATATAAAATCCTATACAAAGTGGGTTTGTTTCTATTTTCCAATATTTTAGGTATCAAGTTATTTTTTGTTTTTTGTTTATTTAGGTTTTACTCAAGATGCTTCCTAGCTACTACAATCATGTAAAAGAGCATGAAAACACCCTTATAACAAAGTTTTTTGGAGTCCACCGGATAGCATGGAAAGGTGGAAAAAAGGTATTTGCTTGTTCTATTGCCCTTGTTTTCTTTGGTGCATGAGACATGAGTGTGTTTCTTGTGGTTTGTGTAAGATTATTTAATCATTTTACTTTCAGGAACGCTTTGTTGTTATGGGGAATATGTTCTGCACTGAATTGCGAATACATCGTCGTTATGATCTGAAGGGTTCATATCAAGGAAGAATTACAAATAAAGATGAGATAGCAGAGGGTACCACATTGAAAGACCTTGATTTGTCCTATGAATTCCACATGGACAAATTATTGCGCGAGTCACTTTTTGAGTAAGTTTCTTATTTGTAATCTTATCAGCCATTTCATCCCTCTAAGATGTTATTTGATCTAACAAATAAATAGAAACTCTAACTCAAATTGGAACTTATGGTCTTGAAATACTTTATTTTGTTTTGATATTGTATAGCAAGATTGATTTTTTTACGTTTACAGATAGCTAAGCATTCATCTAGCTACTGGAATGTGGCTAAACAGTATAAACTCTTCAAATGAGTTCTATTAGAATCAAACTATTATACTAATTTTTAAAATGGTACATGCATAATTTTAATATGTAATGTTCAATCTCATACAAAATGGCTGAAGTGCTTGGATACATAGTTTTACTTTGGCTTACTTCCCTGTTTTCATTCCTGAAGTGCGGTAATATTTTAAATATTCATCACAGTGACTTATCTGAAAACACCTTATGAAAATATATGTCTTCATGTTCAAATATAGAACCACGTCCAACAGAAAAGACCTCTGTACAGAGTAGTGAAGTTAAATTTTGAATGTTTAGTCCACTGGCGATGATAATGGTATTTCTTGTGAGCAAGAAAGCATAAATGTTAGCTTTCTTGGATCTAACAGGATTTAACTATCCATTTCCATACGTATTAGTCTTTCCATAAGGCCAAACAGATTCCCGTGGAAGATTAATCAATGATGACAGGGAGCTGGAGGTAGGGGAGAAACTACGATACAGCTAATAGTTATCTGGAAGTCATTTTATTTTGAGGGCAATTATGATGGGTTACCTCGTCTTTCCTCGTAGGCATTATAGTCTCCTTTTATCTCAATGATATGGTGTTCGCTAATCAGAAATTATATGCTGTCATCTCTCTATCCTGGATTCTTAGATTTTTCTGTGTTAATATGTGATGTCATAGTAGCTAGTTTCTCACCTTCTGTTTCTGTGCCAAACATCCGCATAGCTTGCATTGCATGTCTAAACAAAAGACAACTAGTTGAAGAGAGTGATTATGACCTCATTCTAACCTTAACCTTAAATCTGAAGCAAACCCCTTAATGTTTTGAAGCATAATTTAATAACGAAATTTTCACTTTAACTTCTTGATTTGCTGAAGAACTCAAAACATTTCAAGTTAATCTGAATGAAAGGAAGACAGCTATGATATCAAATTTGAGCTTCCAAAGTGACATAAAAACAGAAAATCTGATTCAACTGATGGAACCTACTTGAAAAGTTTCCATCTGACACACTAAAAGTTTTGATGGTAAATTGTGGAAATAAAATTTCTATCACAGACTGCTTAAATAGGCTGAACAGAAAAATATTTAGTTTGCACACTATAAAGGAAATGAAAGAAGCATGTCTCCTCAATGCATTTTTAATTTTTACCTTTCTATATCAATATCATATCAGACTGGTGAAGGCCATATCTCCTTCAGACCCGGCCATCCACAACCAAATAAAGCTGGAAAAAGAGGGAAAACAAGATATTGAATATATATAATATTGAAAACATATAAAACTTGAACTTATATATTAAAACTTAAATAGGCTGAACAGAAAAATATTTAGTTTGCACACTATAAAGGAAATGAAAGAAGCATGTCTCCTCAATGCATTTTTAATTTTTACCTTTCTATATCAATATCATATCAGACTGGTGTAGGCCATATCTCCTTCAGACCCGGCCATCCACAACCAAATAAAGCTGGAAAAAGAGGGAAAACAAGATATTGAATATATATATATATATATATATATAATATTGAAAACATATAAAACTTGAACTTATATATTAAGAGTTGATAAGTTTCCACCGTGCTGGTACTTTTTTGATCCTTTTTTGGATTGCTATATCTTCTTATTTGTAGTTTATTTGTAAATCTTGATGAACAAATTTCTAGTTCATGTCTAATATATGAATATGAATTAAGAATTTCGTTAAGCTTGCCAATCACCATGTACTTAAGTCTATCCACAGTCTAATTTCCAGCAGAATCTTTTTGGTCCTCTGCTCTTGTGCAGACAAATCTCTCTTGATTGCATGTTCCTAGAATCTCAACAAATAATTGATTACAGCCTTCTACTGGGAGTACATTTTCGAGCTCCCGAGCATCTGAAAGTCATCTTAGAACAGCCTGACTCGTCACACAATCCTGAAAGTATATCTTCTGGTGATGGTAAATGACCTTTCAAACATCTTTTACTTGAGCCTTCTACTGTAGTTGTTTCTGCTCTTCCCTGAAGGATTTTGTGACTTTGTTATTTCCATTGTTGGAATGTTTGTGGTGGATCTTCACCTTTATCCATTGATTTCTGTTGCCTAATAGATTTTTTTGTTTGATTATTCCTACTGCTTCATAGCTGGTAAAGGCTGTGCCCTGCCTTCTTGTTATCTTTGTAGAAAAGTGTAGCTTAATTTACTCTTTGTAACTATTAATGATATGTGAATGCGTTTCTGTAGAAACTTTTATTTTTACGAAGGGCAGGGTAAAGTCGGAGGATTGAAAGATTCAGTTTGTATTACCAAATTAATTGAGCCATGCAACCTCACAGGATTATGCGGAACTGTTTAAAATGGATCTTTATCTCATATAGACATGCATTCTATGTATATTAGTTGACTTCATGAATCCTTGTCTATAACTCTATGACAGCAAAAGAACTAAAACAGTTCATGTAGGCAAGATCCTGTTTATTTTATTTTTCTGGTGAATGGGACTTGAGGAAGAGTTTGAATTGTAAAAGTTTCTTTACCGCTTTTATCTTATAGTTTTTCTACACCCATCTATCTTGTTATGCATCTGTGTTATCTTTTGACGATTGGCTTGTAAGGTACTTTTTTTTTTGGGGGGGGGGGAGAAATATGCATGAAGTATATAGAATTTGACATATAGACTACTCATTCAGATGTCCTTGTTAATCATTTCACCTTCATCTCACAACCCAGTATTTTAAAAAATATATATGGCCTACTCTTCGAGTCTCTTTAGTTAAATATGTCATGCTTCCATGCACGTGCTTGATCTTGAAACGAAAAATTTGTTTCCTTCCTCCTATATAATCTAGTTATTTCTTCACAACTTCTTGTAATACTTCTCTTGGTGCAATCTCTCAAGGTGAATTATTGATTCCTCCGAAGGGTCTTCTCCTTGTTACCCATGAACCCAACTTTGTCAGCACTACACCAGGTCCTCACATTAGAGGAAATACTTTGAGAGCATTTTCTTTAGGTCAGAAGGAAGTGGATCTTCTTCTGCCTGGCACTGGAAGGTATTTTTTACTTGTTTTGAATATTTTTATTTATGTATACAGTCAATTTTATTTATTTTTAAATGAAAAGTTATTGTAAAGAATAACTGTCGATATATTTTGGATATTATTTCTCTCCCATTTAAGTATGCAGAATGGCAATCTCAATGCCTTTATAACAAACCCATAAAATTAAATAGCGGTTCCAGCCGCCATTGCGGTGCTTGTAGTGAAGCAGGGCAAGTTAGACTTTGTGCGACAGTTGTGGACACTGGAAACATGATGTTTAAATTCACTTATCTCCTTAAATTCAACTCAACGTACTATTTTAACTCAGGATTGTTTGTGTTTGAGTTTTTAATAAACTTTAGTTGCTATTATTCAATCAAATACGTAGTTTTAGCACCTTTTGTACAATTTTCTTCCTTCCAAGTCTTTTTAAGTCACTAATTTTCATTTAGGAACAATTAGAACTCAAAATGTAATCAGTGACACAAAGATATACCAAGAATTTTTTTAAAAAAAACATATGCTTCACTTGAGACTGCCACCATAACAGTAGCCACAAGCAATATTTTAAATTATGACAGACCTCACAAACCATTACTTGAGAAACATACATCTATGTTTTTGGTGAGATGTGTTCATTCGGGTACTATTGATTTCCATTAACCGAATGCCATGAGAATTTAATATTAGGAGCTTTGGACAGTAGCCTTGCCAAGTTCATGCGTGTTTAGGTTCAGATGGACTTTTGTTTCTAGATGTGGTTAAGGTAAATAAACTTTGAAGTTTAGTTTCATTCATTTTTGCCTTTGTACCTTCTACTCTATTTTAGGGAACTTTGCCTAAATTCTTACGTGTTGAGTATAAAGAATTCTTTTAAAAAAGAGCTGCAGTACTTAGCTTTCCCTTAATTAGTTCGCTGTCTGTCGTAAATGATTATGTTTCTATCCATAATTATTTATTTATCTAGCAAAACATATTCATTTCACATTTAATTTGAGAAAGATTGATAATTTACCTAGTTTGTTGACGAAACAATATCTTGCTTAAATGCTAATTGCTGCAATATCTTCAGGTTACGGGTTCAGTTAGGCGTAAACATGCCAGCTCAGGCTAATCACAAGCTTCTAAAGAATGATATGGATTCAGATGTTGAACTTTTTGAGGTTTACGACGTGGTTCTCTATCTTGGCATGATCGATATATTGCAGGACTACAACCTGAAAAAGAAATTGGAGCATACGTATAAATCATTGCGTTTTGACCCTATGTCGATATCTGCAGTTGAACCACAACTATATTCGAAACGTTTCATAAATTTTCTGGAAAGAGTATTCCCTGTTGAACCCTGATAGTAAGAGCTCTGTTTCTTTATCTCCCTTATATATGTTTTGTAGGGTTTTTTTTTGGGTGCAAAGGAGGCCATTAAGGGGTAAGATTAATAAGAAATAGATTCATTACAATTAACTTCTAGCAATGATATTGCTAGGATTTCAACAGGAGGTCTTTTGTTTGCATTCACAAATGCTGAGGTTTTATTGTAATTCATAATATTATCATAATAATGCACATTTCTTTTGATTGGTATAAAAAATGTTTTTATTTGTATATACTACATGCAGTTGGATGCTTGACTTGCTATATCTCTGTTTTTTATGAACACTGGTACACGTGGGATAAAATAAGAATTTTATAAAATTTGAAGGATTAATTTGAAAGATAAAGTTAATTAATAGAAAAGAACAAAAAGTAATATGACTAAACTTATAGGGTCAAATGAGGGAAAAAAAGTAATATAATTAAACCATATCAATATATGAAGCTAAAACAACTGTTATTATGGAATGAAATTAAAACGACCCTTATTATGGAAGAAGGGGTAATACATTTAATATTAATGTTCACAAAAGAATAGAATAGTCCTTAATTAATTCCCTTCAAAAATGAGCTTTCATTTTGGTTATTCAACATTAATACTTTTGAAATTAATTATCTGTTTTAATGACTTTATGTGGCTGAGATTGTTTTACATCTTTTAACCCGTTTTCTCCAAATAACTCAACACATCCAAGAGAAAACCTAAGGCACGCAAAAGAAAAAAGAGGAAGAGTCACGTGCAAGTCTAAGAGAAGACCGACCATTTCGAGATGAAGAGACGATCCACCATTTTCACAATTTTCAACTCAACTTGCAAGATTTATATTTTTACAAGTTATCCATGTAGTTTTTTTTTTCCTAACAAAATCTAGGTTGTGGGCGTTGTTTTGGAGATGTACGAGGGTTTTTTGAATTAGATTTTTTAAATCTGAGTTGAGATTACATCTCTAAATTTAATATGGATTTGTAAAAATTCGTGTGACTTATTATTGTTGAAAGAAAAAAAAAGTTAAGAGAAACGAAGCAAGAGAATCAAACATCTAATGGGTAATTTTTTATTTCAGTTATAATGATGAATTCTAGATATAGGTTCTAATGTGTAGTTCTTAATTTGGATTTCATTGATAAATTCTTGGTATAAGTTCTAATGGATTATTTTTAATTTGTGTTAAATTCTTGATTTGGGTTCTAATGATGAATTCATGATATAAGTTCTAATGGATATGTTGGGTTATTTGGAGAAAACGAGTTAAAAGATGTAAGATAATCTCAGCCACATAAAATTATTAAAATAGATCCAACGATTGAGCGTCTTATCCCTCAAATAATACTATTTGAGGAATCCCTCAACTAAAGGGGACTATATATATATATATATAATAAGGATCCTGTCCGGACTCCCGGACAGGACTAAAATACGGATCTCAAATTATTTTTTTTTGAAACAACTAAAATAAAAAATAAAAAATTATGAAACTGAAAGTTTTACAAAATACAGTGTTTTGGGTGTGATTTGGATACCTATACCAAAAAATATATGTACAGTCTGCACAAACTGTACAGACGTGTTTTGTTATAGGTATCCAAATCACACCCAAAATACTGTATTATGTAAAAATTCCAGTTCCATAATATTTTTTTTAGTTGTTTCAAAAAAAAAAGGTCTGTATTTTATAAAATTCGAAATCCCGGATTGGATCCAGACTATATATATATATATATATATATATATAAATATACATAAATTATATATATATATATATATATATATATATATATATATATATGAAATGGATCAGGTCCGGACCTCCCGGACGGGAGAAAATCCGGACCCAATTTTTTTTTTTTTTTTGTAGAACAACTAAAAAAAAAAAATTTTATGGAACTGAAATTTTTCAATAATACAGTGTTTTGAGTGTGTTTTTAATACCTACACCAACCAATGTATGTACAGTCTGCCCAGACTGTACAGACATGTTTTGTTATAGGCATCCAAATCACGCCCAAAACACTGTATAATGTAAAAATTCCAATTCCATAAATTTTTTTTTTAGTTGTTTCAAAAAAAAAAGCAAAAAAAAAAATAAAAGGTCCAGATTTTAACAAAATCCGGGAGTCCGGACCTGATCCGGACTATATATATATATATGGGTCAGGATCAGGTAAGGGCTCCCTTACTTTGTTAAAATGCGGACTTTTTTTTTTGATTTTTTTTGGTTTTTTTTAAAACAACTAAAAAAATATTTAATATTTTATGGAACTGAAATTTTTTCATAATACAGTGTTTTGGATGTGATTTGGGTACGTATAACAAAAATATGTATGTACAGTCTGGGCAGACTGTACCACCACTTTTTGGTATAGGTATTCAGTCTCATTTACTCTTGTTAACGCCAAGATCTGCTGCCACGTCCCAATCACGTAAGACGTCTGATCCTGCACAGTAAACACGATAAATACCACAAGCTTGACGGCTTCGACCGTCGGGGGATAGCTCAGGCGTGAGAGTCAGTATACGTGTTCACAAGGTTAACAATGGAGGATGTAATGTCTAGTGTATTGAGAGAGAGATAATAATTCTCGGTTGTGTATATATGTGAATATCAATGTGAGCGTACCTGGTTGTGAAGACTTGGTTGATAGGTTATACTCTCTTACCCAGTTTACCGTGCCACCTACTGCTAACTGACACAACCCCCTGATCTGATGGGTTCTGCTGACTGCATGCAGTCTATTCACTACCTTTGGTCACTGTTTATACCGCCGACCGGCTATAATCTCATCCACATTAATGCATGGCAGGTGTCTTAGTCAACTGTCATGTTTTTTCATCATTACAAGTCAAAGTAATAGGTATTAAAAAGATCTAAGGGTCTAGTCTAATGAACCGACCTGATTTTATAGAGTTCAATAGAAATAATATGGTGACTAGGCCTAATGACTTTTAAGGTTCAATAATGAAGGCCCAATAAACTAGTTAAATAAATGAGCCCAATTCATTCGGTCCAAATAGGAGAAATATCATGACCCAACAATTCTTATTTTCTTTCTCTTTCTCTCTTCCCATAAAACATTTTAATTATCAGATTTTTAAAGAAAAAAGATGAAAGAATTTTGTTGGGAGGAGAGAGGCTTAAGAGTAGAGGAGATCATAAATATGGATCAAAAAATTAGATGGAGTAATAAGGGGCAATTTGAGAAAAATAGTGATCAATTCTCCTAAATATATAATCACAAACGACAAATAATTAGGAATAACAAAAAAAAGTCTAAAATGACCTACATATAGGAATGGAGGGAGTAATAAGCGATGGGAATTAAGTTGGTAAAATTGAGCCTTAAAATTAATTGGATCTAATTTATAATTGTATAATTTTAAAATCCTATTAAAATTAGGAAAATTAATAATATCTATTAATAAATAAATAAATAGTTAGACCTAATTTATTCAAACATTACGTCTAATTAATACATAACTGAGGGGAAAAAAGGGAGAAAAGCGACTATGAACTGTAAACCAAGAAGAAAGTGATCGGGGTTAGGAAATAGAAGGAAATTATCAGGTTTGTCTATACCTTCGAATTTTATTTTATTTAAAAAATCATGATAGTGGTTATGTTAGTTGGTAAAGATAAAAAAGAGAGCCAGGAAGATATATATAATGGATGGGAAAACATTTAACCATTTATATATTATAAATATAATGATTGCATAGTGAATCGGCGGGATTGGGCAATATAATACAATAATAAAAAAATTCTTTGATCTCTCTCCTATAGGGTTTTGTTTGTATTCATAAATTAACTAATGTGGGCATGAGCAAATATAATTTTCAAAATAAATATTTAGAATAATTATGTACTTTAACTATGTACATAAGTATACATAGTTAGGTTATTCTAATTTTAATTTTTTTTGTAGAATGTTATAATAAATATAATCATCATTAAATAAGACTATAAAAAACTGTTTAGCATGAGTACAATATTTTGTAATTGTATTTATAATTTTATTATTTTTTTTAATTAGCTTGAATTGAGGGGGTCTAAGGGGATGTTTGATAAAAACTGAATGAATCTGAATCTGAATCTGAGTCTGAATGAGTTGAATCTGAATCTGAATGATTTTTTTTTTGATAATTGACATATTTAAAACATCTGAATGACAAATGTGACGCCCCCAGAATAGGTATACATTACCTATTCTGAGTCGCCAAATACATGGTACAGAATACAAATACAATCTTAAATATACAACTAGAGAGCTGTGAGTTTTAATACAAATATTGTCTTTTAGACAATATCCACTCTCAGAATAAGTCCTCATTACATTTATTATCACACTATTTAACAGAATAGTGAGGACTACTAATACTATCATCTGGACCGTCACTCCGTTCCCCTAGTAGTCCCGGCTACGTTCTCATTTCCTAAAGAGAACAATGAAAGAAAGGGTGAGCTCAACTAGCCCAGTAAGAAATATTATGACTAAGATGATGCAGAATAAATTATCATTAGTCTTCAACATATGTTAAACTGATAAAATACAATAGATATCAAGTTTGACTGCAGCGGAACATGCAATCCATTAAAAGAGTAGAGTAGAGAATAAAATCTACTATCTTTTATGATTTAAAAGGTTTTCATCACTTTTATCGCTGGGACTCAGCTTAATAAATAATCTACATCATCAATTCATCCCTGCACTACAGGCCAATGATATTATTTAGTATCATAACCACGAATTATCCATGCACTACGGGCCAAAGATAATCGTGTTTTCATCAACGGTCCTGATCATGCCATAAAATAATTCATCTTTGCTCCCTTGGCCGAAGAGAATCCATAGCCATAATCATACCAAAAACTGTCCATCAATGCACTACGAGCCAATGAAGACTTTTTCCATATCATTTGTAAAATTACGGTCATTATTATACCGAATAATCTCTGGTCATAATTATAACAAGTCCATCTATGCACTACAGGACACAGATGACTTTCAACACAATATAAACATGAGGATGATGACAATGATATAAGAATTCAATAAAACAAGTTCAAGAATTAATTTATTCAGGAACTAATAACGTCCAAATTGTCAACATGATACTTCTTTGTAGAGTAAAATTCAAGAATGCTCAGAAAAATATTTCCATAAAAAGATACTGGATGAAGCGCAAATATCAAGGATATTCCACTAATTTCATGGAGTGTAGAAGTCAAAACTTTAACCAATTGAGTATAATAAAAAATAAAATAACAAAAGAAATCACCATGTATGCGGTACTTCAAATAGACAGGTTATTCCAACAGAATAATAAATAACGTAACCAGGTCAGGCTTAACACGCACCGACAGGATATTCCAACAGAATAATAAAGAATGGAATAACAAAAGAAATCACCATGCATGCGGTACTTCACATAGACAAGTTATTCCAACAGAATAATAAAGACGGAACCAGGTCCAGCGTAAAACGCACCGACAGGATATTCCAACAGAATAATAAAGAATGGAATAACAACAGAAATCACTATGCATGCGGTACTTCACATAGACAGGTTATTCCAACAAAATAATAAATAACGAAACCAGGTCCGGTGTAAAATGCACAGACAAGATATTCTAACAGAATAATAAAGACGGAACCAGGTCCGACGTAAAACGCACAGACAGGATATTCCAACAGAATAATAAAGAATAGAATAACAGAAGAATTTTACCAAGTATAGGGTAGACCGCGTATACAAGTTATTCCAACAGATTAATAAAGAATGGAATAACAAAAGTTCTCTTCATGAATACGAAAGAAATAATACCCCTTACCTTATAGAAGAAACTGGATATAGAAGTAGTGAAGTAGTAAAATACTTTTCTTCTTTCTCTCTATAGTTTCTCTCTCTAGAGTTTCAGTGAATTCATAAGAAATAATGAAGGAATGAGCTTCTATTTATAGAAGAATGGACTACATAGTAACCAATTCATGAACGGTCTAGATTGATTTACTTTTAAACGGACGGTCCAGATTGATTTACAATAAAATATAATATATTCTATTTATAATCTAATAAAACGAATAACTTTATAAAAGTATTCTGTTTTATATAAAAAGATTTTACTATGCAAGCACTATACAGGCACTATACAAATACTAAACATAATAAAATATAATATATTCTAATTATGTTCTAATAAAACAGATAACTTTATAAAAGTATTATGTTTTATATAAAAAGATTTTACTATTAGCCTAATAAAACGAATAACTTTATAAAAGTATTCTGTTTTATATAAAAAAAATTCTGTTTTATTATATTAATAATACTAATAAAACAAAACTTATATAATAATATATATATATATATATATATATATATATATAACAATCGACAATAATAGAATCCAATAACGTGATATACTATGCATCAACTACTGTAGCAATAATTGAACAAAATTGAGTACTATGTAAGCATCAATAATCAATACCGTGTACTACTATGTAACTACACGTATTACTGTACTTTTACTACCGAGTAGTTCAACAGTATTAACGGTAAATTTCCGCTGTTATTTTCATAAAAATATTTTTGTCGTTTTCTCAATCCGACAATAATTCCGTTGTGGGGTCCACCAATGATTGTGCCGTTGTACGAATATTCCCTGCTAAAACGAATATTCCTCGATCAATCGAATATAAAATAACAACTTGCATACTTTGCAAAATTTATAAATACTACCCACAACTATAATATTTTCTCAAATTCACACCATAATATAAAAAAAATATTTCGAGAAAATTAAATATTTATTCATAAAATTTGGGATTTTACAACAAAATTTTATTATTTTACCCCTCTGAAAAAAATTCAAAATTATTGTAAATTTATTTAATATTACTTAATATAATAGTTAATATATTTTTTTATTTTTTTAACTTTTTTAAAAAAATTTGCTTCATTCAGCTGCTCATTCAGTTATTCAACTAAAAAAACCATTCAGCTCATCCATCTTACCGATTCGGCTATTCATATCAAAATAAACGCACTAACCGATTCAGCCATTCAGATTCAGCTTTATTCAGCTCTAAACAAACACCCCCTAAATGAGTTATATTTGGAATTATAATTTTTGGTATTACATTGCTTAATTCAGGTACGGATTTCATACTCCACTCCTTTGATTATTATTGTATTCTTTATATCTCGTGATATCTCGTCTTTCGTTTTATTTTCTTATAATTCTATTGACACTCTTAAATAGAAATTTGATCTTTGATATATATACTTTGGCTTTATTCAGTAATTCGAATTCCTATTTTCTATTACAATTTGTACATATTCTATAATTTTCTAGCGATACTCTTGTTAAATTTGATTTGTTCGTTTTGTTCCTTGTTTTGAATTATGTTATTATTTCACATAATTGTTTCTTGTGAAATTCATATAATAGTTTCATTTTAGAGTTGATACATTAGACTTGTATTTGTACTCTTCGAATTAGATTACCATAATATTTGTAAAGCGATATATATATATAAGAGTTGTTACCTTCTTTTTGAGACATTATAATTATGATTTGATCCGGTCCAACATGTATATAAAGAACCCTTTTTGTTGTTATTATGTCGCATGTGTTGTGACATAATATCTTTGTTAGAATATACCGTAGGGTATACCTGAGCTATAACTGTAAGACCCCAACTTTTATGAATAAAGATGAATTTTTCTATAATTATAATTTTTGAATATTATGGAATGAATTTGATATAATGTTATAGTTGTGGGCAATAATTATAAATTTTGTAAAGTACGCAAGTTGTTATATAATATTCGATTGGTCGGGGAATATTCGTATGACGACACAATCATTGGTGGACCCCACAACGGAATTATTGTCGGAATTAGAAAACGATAAAAATATTTTATAAAAATAACGGCGGAAGTTTTATCGTTAACTATTGAAACACCCGGTGTTAAAAGTACAGGTGTGACGCCCCCAAAATAGGTATACATTACCCATTCTGAGTCACCAGATATCACATTATAAAAATTAAATACAAACTTTATTTGTACAACTGTTGAACTGTCGTATAGAATACGACCACAGTTAACTGTGAGTTTTAATACAATATTGTCTCATAGACAGTATCCAAACTCAAATTATTACAATGCCATATAAAATACAGCAGCAAATATTTTAAGACCCCAAAGAAGAACGAGAAGATTACTATCTTGTTTATTATAATGAGGTGCACTTTTGACGCTTCCAAAGTTGGGTTCTCATCACCATATTGTTGTTTGCCAAAACCAATTATTAAGTGACATATAAAATACGACACACACATCTTAGGTCCTCAATACAATTATCTCCATACTATTTAGGAAGAACCTCAATAACTATAGACCACCGTTCGATTCCCCTGTTATCCCCGCTCGACCCAACGACACTCTTATTACCTGAAAGGAATTGTGAAGCAAAAGGGTGAGTACAACTAGCCCAGTAAAGAATATTATGACTAAAGATAACTACATTATCAATAGCTTTCATCAATAGTAAATCAGAGATTTAGAACATATGGTACATGATAAAACTTTTCAACCATAGTTGTTGCGGAACGAACAATCCATTAGAAGAGTCAAATAGACCATCAGATCTATTATCTTCTCTAAGTTAAAAGTCCACCGATAATGTTTTATCCCTGTAACATCAATCAACAATTCATGTCCACAACCATATGAATAACTCATAATCATAATTGTGATTCTAAATTCCCTTTTTGCACCCAGGACGAAGATAATTTTAATCACCTATCTTCACCTGAAACATCAAAATTATGGTTATACCAAATCACAATTCCTGCTCATAATCATACTAATTAAATTCATCTTTGCATTACGGCCAAAGATATACAACTGTAAAACCAATAATGTTGAGACTCATCTTAATAAATAATCCACATCATCAAATCACACTTGCACTACGGCCAAGGATATTCGTTAATATATCACATCCATGAATTATGCATGCACTACGGCCAAGGATATTCATTATTATCACATCTATGAATTAATATTTCATTGCTGAGACTCAGCTTAATAATTAATCCACATTATCGAATTATTCCTGCACTACAGGCCAAGGATATTTTTTAGTATCACGACCACGAATTATCCATGCACTACGTGCCAAAGATAATTGTGTTTTCATCAACGGTTTTGATCATTCCATAAAATAATTCATCTTTGCACCCTTGGCCGAAAAGAATCCATAGCCATAATCATACCAAAAACTGTCCATCTATGCACTACGGGCCAATGAGTACTTTTTTCACATCATTTATAACATTACGGTCATGATTATACCGAATAATCCGTGGTCATAATCATACCAACTACATCTATGAACTACAGGTCACAGATGACTTTCAACATAATATAAGCATGAGGATGATGTCAATGACATAAAGAATCAATCAAATGAGATAAAGGATAAATATTAAACTTTTATAATACAATTTATCCAGCTTTCAATAATAACCAAATGTTATCAATCACTTAATAATCTCATAATCTAATGTCAGTAATAATATTTTAGTCATTTCTTAAACTTATAAACAATTTATTTCAATTATTTACATTTTATCAAATGATGCATTTAATCATTCAAAAATGTCATACTCATAAGATTTCATCACCAATGATCAAATCCCTCATCAAAAATATGCATATACCCTATATAGGATTCTCAAGTCATAAAATCCTATTTTTCAATTTTGTTACTTCACATAACATATTTAATTCATATATTCGTAACTAAATCATATTCATAAAAAATACCAAATCAGTCTCAAAAATATTTCTTTTCTGGGATTTAGCAGAATATAGTCCCATAATGAACATATAATTTTCTTCGAATTTTTAAAATTCATTTACTATTTTTCAAAAAAATATTTCTAATTAATTTCTTAAGAAATTAGCTACCTTAATATTAACTCCAGAAATTCCAAAATCTTGGCAGGATCTTACACATGTTAACGTGAGCTTCCAGTTTAAATTCCATTGTCATCGGAGTTATAGAACTCCAGTTATAGCATTTTTCGTCCAAAAAACCTAAATATTGAAATGGTCATAACTTGCTCATTTTAAGTCGGAATGAGCTTATTTTTGAACATGAGGTACTTTATACTATATAATTTCATGTCCCAAAAGGCCGGAATTTTTCTCACAAATTAAGTGGCCGATACAGCCCTTTTAATTTCTGGACAGTAGCTTTTTTCGGTTTTTGCATCTTTTGACTCCTTTGCTAAAATCAGTCCACACAAAAATTTACAACACCTTTTACAGTGATTCCACTTGGATAAGTTACAAAACTCATAGATCTAACTCTAGAACCTGACCTCACTCAAAAATTCAAAATATAATAGGAGACATGGTCAATTGAATTTTATGTTCCGTTTTCACCAAAATCTGATTTTCAACTCTTTGTGATTTCTAAGAAACTTTCATGTTTTCACATAATAACCAACATAACTCATCATAACACTTACTAATACTCAAAACATATGAGGACTTCATATATACAGATCATTTCTATAATTTAATAAGGAATGAATACAAAGAATCATTCACCATGCATGTGGTAATCCACATAGACAGGTTATTCCAACAGAATAATAAAGAATGGAATAACATGAGAAATCACCATGCACGCGATAGATCGCACCGACAGGTTGTTCTCAACAAAATAATAAATAATAGAACTAGGTCAGGCGTAATACGCACCGACAGGATATTTCGACAGAATAATGAAGAATGGAATAACAATAGAATTTACCAGGTATACGGTAATCCGCGTATACAGGTTTTTCCAACAGAATAATAAAGAATGGAATAACAACATAATTCACCAGGTATACGGTAATATGCGTATACAAGTTATTCTAACAGAGAAATAATTAATGGAATATTAAATAATGGAATAACAACATAATTCACCAGGTATACGTGGTACGCACCGACAGGATATTCCGACAGAATATTAAAGAACGGAATAATAGAATAATTTCACCATGTATGCGGTACTTCGCATAAACATGTAATTCTAACATAATAATAAAGAATGGAATAACAAAAGTTCTCTTCATGAATACGAAAGAAATAATACCCATTACGAGTACAACAAATAATATCCCTTACCTTTGAAAGAAGAGTACTCCGACTGGTAGGGCGAGGATATTCTTGAAGAAAACTTGTACTATGCTCAAAGCTTTCTTAAACTCTAAAGAAATACGCTCAAGATTATAGAAGAAAAATTCTCTCTATAATTTCTCTCTCTAGAGTTTCAGTGAATTCTTAAGAAATAATGAATGAATGACTGCATAGTAACTAATTCATGAACGGTCCAGGTTGATTTACTTTAAACGGACGGTCCAGATTAGTTTACAATAAAATATAATATATATTCTATTTATAATCTAATAAAATGAATAACTTTATAAAAGTATTCTATTTTATATAAAAAGATTTTATTATGCAAAACACTATGCAGGCACTATACAACAATATGCATAATAAAATATAATATATTCTATTAATAGAATAACTTTATAAAAATATTCTGTTTTATATAAAAAGATTTTACTATACAAAATACTATGCATAATAGAATATAATATATTCTATTTATAGAATAACTTTATAAAAGTATTCTGTTTTATATAAAAAAAATTCTATTTTATTACATTAATAATACTAATAAAACAAAACTTCATCATCACTTACTTTGAAAAATTTTCAAATGTCACCCTTAACTTTAAACTATTATCAATTTAACTATTCACCAAAATAGAAAAATTGAACACTTTTATTTCATAAAATTCAGGGTCTCACAACAGGAATACGCGTGGTTGCATAGTAGCACACAATATTGATTATTGATGCTTACGTGAGAAGTCACTCAGTTTTGTTCAATTATTACTTCAGTAATTGTTGCATAGTATCTCACGTTAATTGATTCATGTTATTGTCAATATTTTATATATTATTAAATTAATAATTGAGACGACGAAGTTATTAATATTATTATTTACAATATTAAAGATGTCTAGAAGTTCTGCCAACGAGAGGTTTGGTCACCTAATTGCGCGCCAATAGGGAGAAATCCTTTTTGAAAAGCCCCCTCTTTCCTGGGAACGATCTGGTCGATTAATAGTGTGAATTATAATAATAATGATAAAGTTTTATTTTATTAGTATTATTAATGTAATAAAACAGAAAAGCTTTTTATATAAAACAGAATACTTTTATAAAGTTATTCGTTTTATTAGATTATAAATAGAATATATTATATTTTATTTAAAAGATTTTGTTTTATTAGAATATTTTATAGTAAACCAATTTGGACCGTCCGTTTAAAATTAAATCAATCTGGACCGTTCAGGAATTAGTTACTATTCAGTCCATTCTCCTATAAATAGAAGCTCATTCCTTCATTATTTCTTACGAATTCACTGAAACTCTAGAGAGAGAAACTATAGAGAGAAAGAAGAAAAGTATTCTGCTACTTCACTACTCATATATCCAGTTTGTTCTAAGGTAAGGGCTATTATTTCTTTCTTTCGTCTTAATAAAGAGAACTTCTGTTATTCCATTCTTTGTTATTATGTTGGAATAACTTGTCTATGTGAAGTACCGCATACTTGGTGAAATTATTCTGTTATTCCATTCTATATTATTATGTTGGAATAACCTGTCTATACGAAGTACCGCATACATGGTGAAATTCTTCTGTTATTCCATTCTTTTATATTATGTTGGAATAACCTGTCTATGCGAAGTACCGCATACATGGTGAAATTATTCTATTATTCCATTCTTTATTATTCTGTTGGAACATCTTGTCTGTGCATTTACGCATAACCTGGTTCCGTTGTTTATTATTCTGTTAGAACATCTTGTCTGTGCGTTTACGCATAACCTGGTTCCGTTGTTTATTATTCTGTTGGAATATCTTTTCTGTGCGTTTACGCATGACCTGGTTCCATTATTTATTATTCTGTTGGAATATCCTGTCTGTGCGTTTACGCATGACCTGGTTCCATTATTTATTATTCTGTTGGAATAACATATCTGTGCGGTCTATCGCATGCCTGGTGATTTCTTGTGTTATTCCATTCTTTATTATACTCAGTTGGTTAAAGTTTTGGCTTTTATACTCCATAAAATTAGTGGAATATCCTTGATATTTGCGCTTCATCCAGTGTCTTTTTATGGAAATATTCTTCTAAGTATTCTTGAATTTTACTCTACAAAGAAGTATCGTGTTGACAATTTGGACGTTATTAGTTCCTGTATAAATTAATTCTTGAACTTGTTTTATTGAATTCTTATACCATTGTCATCATCCTCATGTTTATATTATGTTGAAAGTCATCTGTGGCCTGTAGTGCATAAATGGACTTGGTATGATTATGACCAGGGATTAATCGGTATAATCATGACCGTAATGTTATAAATGATGTTGTAAAAGTCCTCATTGGCCCGTAGTGCATTGATGGACAGTTGTTGGCATGATTATGACAATTGATGAATACACAAATATCCTTGGCCCGTAGTGTATGGATAATTTGTGGTTGTGATACTAATGAATATCTTTGGTCGTAGTGCAGGGATGATGTGAATTATTTATTAAGCTGAGTCACAGCGATAAAAGTGATAAAAAACATTTTAAATCATAAAAGATAGTAGATTTTATTCTCTACTTGACTCTTTTAATGGATTGCTTGTTCCGCTGCAGTTAAACTTGATATTTGTTATATTGTATCAGTTTAACACGTTGAAGGCTAACGATAATTTATTCTGTATTATCTTAGTCATAATATTTCTTAGTGGACTAGTTGAGCTCACCTTTTTACTTTCATTGTTCTATTTAGGAAATGAGAACGTAATAGGGACTAGTCGGGGAACGGAGTACAGTCCAGATAATAACATTTGTAGTCCTCACTATTCTGTTAAATAGTGTGATAATAAATATACTGATAACTCAATTGAGTGTGGATATTGTGTGACACCCCCAAAATAGGTATACATTACCTATTCTGAGTCGCCAAATACATGGTACAGAATACAAATACAATCTTAAATATACAACAAGTGTGAGACCCAGAATTTTATGAAATAAAAGTATTCAATTTTTTTATTTTAGTGAATAGTTAAATTGATAAAAGTTTAAAGTTAAGGGAGACATTTGAAAATTTTTCAAAGTAAGTGATGATGAAGTTTTGTTTTATTAGTATTATTAATGTAATAAAAAAGAAAAGCTTTTTGTATAAAATATAATAGTTTTATAAAGTTATTCTATAAATAGAATATATTATATTCTATTATGCATAGTATTTTGTATAGTAAAATATTTTTATATAAAATAGAATACTTTTATAAAATTATTCTATAAATAGAATATATTATATTTTATTATGCATAGTGTTGCATAGTGCATGCATAATGTTTTGCATAGTAAAATCTTTTTTATAAAAAATAGAATACTTTTATAAAGTTATTCGTTCTATTAGATTATAAATAGAATATATTATATTTTATTCAAAAGATTTTGATTTAAATATGGACCGTCCGATTAAAAGTAAATCAATCTGGATCGTTCATGAATTAGTTACTATGCAATCCATTCTTCTATAAATAGAAGCTCATTCATTCATTATTTCTTACGAATTCACTGAAATTCTAGAGAGAGAATTCTCCTTCTATAATCTTGAGCGTATTTATTTAGAGTTTAAGAAAGTTTTGAGCGTAGTACAAGTTTTCTTCAAGTACATTCTCGCCCTACCCGTTGGACTATTCTTCTTATTAAGGTAATGGATATTATTTGTTGTACTCGTAAGGGATATTATTGGTTGTACTCGTAAGGGATATTATTTGTTGTACTCGTAAGGGGTATTATTTCTTTCGTATTCATAAAGAGAACTTCTGTTATTCTATTCTTTATTATTCTGTTGGAATAACCTGTATACGCGGGCTACCCTATACTTGGTGAAATTCTTCTGTTATTCCATTCTTTATTATTATGTTGGAATAACCTGTATATGCGAAGTACCGCATACATGGTGAAATTCTTCTATTATTCAATTCTTTATTATTCTGTTGGAACATCCTGTCGGTGCGAATTTCGTTTGACCTGGTTCAATTCTTTATTATTCTGTCAGAATATCCTGTCTGTACGTTTATGTCGGACCTGGTTCCATCATTTATTATTTTATTGGAATAACCTGTCTATGCGAAGTACCGCATGCATGGTGATTTCTTTTGTTATTCCATTCTTTATTATTCTGTTGGAAAATCCTATCGGTGCGTATTACGCCTGGCCTGGTTCCGTTATTTATTATTCTGTTAGAATAACCTGTCTATGCGAAGTACCACATACATGGTGATTTCTTTTGTTATTCCATTGTTTATTATACTCAGTTGGTTAAAGTTTTGACTTCTATACACTATGAAACTAGTGGAATATCCTTGAAATTATTTGAGCTCATTTTTGAACATGAGGTACTTTATACTATATACTTTCATGTCCCAAAAGGCCAGAATTTTTCTCATAAATTAAGTGGCCAAAACAGCCCTTTTAATTTCTGGACAGTAACTTTTTTCGGTTTTTGCATCTTTTGACTCCTTTACTAAAATCAGTCCACACGAAAATTTACAACACCTTTTACAGTGATTCCACTTGGATAAGTTACAAAACTCATAGATCTAACTCTAGTACTTGACCTCACTCAAAAATTCGAAATATAATAGGAGATATGGTCAATTGAATTTTATGTTCCATTTTCACCAAAATCTGATTTTCAACTACTTGTGATTTCTAAGAAACTTTCATGTTTACACATAATAACCAACATAACTCATCATAACACTTACTAATACTCAAAACATATCAGGACATCATGTATACAGATCATTTCTATAATTTAATAAGGAATGAATACAAAAGATCATTCACCATGCATGTGGTAATCCCCATAGACAGGTTATTCCAACAGAATAATAAAGAATGGAATAACAGGAGAAATCACCATGCACGCGATAGATCGCACCGACAGGTTATTCTCAACAGAATAATAAATAATGGAACCAGGTCAGGCGTAATACGCACCGACAGGAATACGAAAGAAATAATACCCATTACGAGTACAACAAATAATATCCCTTACCTTTGAAAGAAGAGTACTCCGACTGGTAGGGCGAGGATATACTCGAAGAAAACTTGTACTATTCTCAAAGCTTTCTTAAACTCTAAAGAAATATGCTCAAGATTATAGAAGAATAATTATCTCTACAGTTTCTCTCTCTAGAGTTTCAGTGAATTCGTAAGAAATAATGAAGGAATGAGCTTCTATTTATAGAAGAATGGACTGAATAGTAATCAATCCATGAACGGTCCAGATCGATTTACTTTAAACGGACGGTCTAGATTAGTTTACAATAAAATATAATATATATTCTATTTATAATCTAATAAAATGAATAACTTTTAAAAAGATTTTACTATACAAATACTATGCAGGCACTATACAAACACTATGCATGATAAAATATAATATATTCTAATTATTGTCTAATAAAACAGATAACTTTATAAAAGTATTCTGTTTTATATAAAAAGATTTTACTATTAGCCTAATAAAACGAATAACTTTCTAAAACTATTCTTTTTATATAAAAAGCTTTTCTGTTTTATTACATTAATAATACTAACAAAACAAAACTTCATCATCTTTATTATTATTCACACTATTAATCGACCAGGTCATTCCCAAGAAAGAGGAGGCTTTCCAATAAGGATTTCTCCCTATTGGCACGCAATTAGGTGACCAAACCTCTCATTGGAAGAACTTTTAGACATCGTTAATAATGCAAATAATAATATTAATAACTCTGTCATCTCAATTATTGATTTAATAATATATAAAATATCGACAATAATTGAATAAAACTGAATGACTTCTCACGTAAGCATCAATAATCAATATCGTGTGCTACTATGCAACCACGCGTATTCATGTACTTTTAACACTGGGTGTTTCAACAGTTAATGGTAAAACTTCCACCGTTATTTTCATAAAAATATTTTTTGTCATTTTCTCAATCCGACAATAATTCCGTTATGGGGTCCACCAATGATTGTGCCGTCGTACAAATATTCCCTATTAAAATGAATATTCCCCGACCAATCGAATATTATAAACAACTTGCGTACTTTGCAAAATTTATAAATATTACCCACAACTATGACATTATATCAAATTCATTCAAAAATGATAATTATATAAAATTCATCTTTATTCATAAAAGTTGGGGTCTTACAAATTGTCTAGATGATAATATTTGTATTAAAACTCACAATATATGTTTTGTCGTATTTTATACGACTGTTGTATAATTAAGTTGTATTTGAACTTTATACCATGTATTTGGCGACTCAAGATGGGTGATGTATACCTATTTTGGGGGCGTCACAATAACCACCTGTGGGGGTACCACGGGCATGTACCTCGATCGACACTGAGGCATGACACTTTCGTGGCGGTATGATCAATCTATGGCGTCATTATTTTGGGTTCCGAAGAAAGCGGGCCATTTGGTGTTTTAATTCTTGTGGGAGGCGTATGTGTTGAGACTAGTTTTCTGTTCTGCGAATTGTTGATGTTTGTGTCAAACACACCTATCAGATTTATATACATTTTAATTGGCGATCCAATTTGTGATTTGACTGCGTGATATTATTTTTACTTGCCTGTATGGCAATGTGACGCCCCCAAAATAGGTATACATCACCCATTTTGAGTCGCCAGATACATGGTGCAGAATAAAAATACAATCTTTAATATACAACAAGAAAGCTGTGAGTTTTAATACAAATATTGTCTTCTAGACAATATCCACTCTCAGAATAAGTCCTCATTACATTTATTGTCACATTATTTAACGGAATAGTGAGGATTACTAATACTATCATCTGGACCATCACTCCGTTCCCCGACTAGTCCCTGCTACGTTCTCATTTCCTGAAGATAACAAGAAAGAAAGGGTGAGCTCAACTAGCCCAGTAAGAAAATATTATGACTAAGATAATGCAGGATAAATTATCATTAGACTTCAACAATATTAAATTAATAAAATACAATAGACAACAAATTTAACTGCAGCGGAATAAGCAATCAATTAAAAGAGTCAAGTAGAGAATAAAATCTACTATTTTTTATGATTTAAAAAGTTTTTCATCACTTTTATCGCTGAGACTCAGCTTAATAAATAATCCACATCATCCATGCACTACGGCCAATGATATTCATTAGGGTCATTACCACAAATTATCCATGCACTACGAGCCAAGGATATTCGTTTATTCATCAATGGTCATGATCATGCCAACAACTGTCCATCAATGCACTACGGGCCAATGAGAACTTTTACTACATCATTTGTAACATTACGGTCATGATTATACCAAATAATCCCTGGTCATAATCATACCAAGTCCATCTATGCACTACAGGCCACAGATGACTTTAAAAAATATAAAAATGAGGATGATGACAATGATATAAGAATTCAATAAAACAAGTTCAATAATTAGTTTATCCAGGAACTAATAACGTCCAAATTGTCAATATGATACTTCTTTTTAGAGTAAAATTCAAGAATGCTCAGAAGAATATTTTCATAAAAAGATACTAAATAAAGCGCAAATATCAATGATATTCGACTAATTTCATGGAGTATAGAAGTCAAAACTTTAACCAACTGAGTATAATAAGGAATGGAATAACAAAAGAAATCACCAGGCATGTGATAGATAGCACAGGCAGGTTATTCCAACAGAATAATAAATAATCGAATAACATAAGGATTTCACCAAGTATAGGATATGTCGCGTATACAGGTTATTCCAAGAGAATAATAAAGAATGGAATAACAGAAGTTCTCTTCATGAATAAGAAAGAATAACACCCCTTACCGTAAAAGACACTAGATATCGAAGTAGTGAAGTAGCAGAATACTCTTCTTCTTTCTCTCTATAATTTCTCTCTCTAGAGTTTCAGTGAATTCGTAAGAAATAATGAAGGAATGTGCTTCTATTTATAGAAGAATGGATTGAATAGTAAATAATTCCTGAACGGTCCAGATTGATTTACTTTTAAACGGACGGTTCAGATTAATTTACTATTAAAGCTTAAAGCAACGATCCATACTGATTTACTATTAAAAACTTTAAACCAGCGATCCATATTGATTCACTATTATAACTTTCCACCAGTGGTCCATATTGATTCACTAATGTAACTTCAACCAATGGTCTGAAAAATTAGTACATCTCCTCATTGAATAATATTGTACCCAAATACCTGAATGCACAATACTAGAGTGAATAGTAACTCATGAATAGTACTTCGACACGAAAAGTTCTCCGAATACCCGATTTAACAATATAACCTCCAGACATCAATTATCATCGGAATAGATGTCGATTTCTACTAATACAAATAATCCCAACACAATGAAACTATCAAATTCATCTTTAATCAACACGAACTTATTCATCATTAATATTATAACTCACAATATTTAACAACCAGGTTGTTCCCAGGAAAGAAGGGGCTTTCCAATAAGGATTTCTCCCTATTGGCGCACAATTAGGTGACCAAACCTCTCCTTGACAGAACTTCTAGACATTGTAAATATTACAATTTAATAATATGAATAACTTTGTCGTCTCAATTATTGATTTATTAATATAACATATAATGCAGATGATACTGTGACAATAATCGAATCAATAATATGAGAGATATGATGCAGCAATTACTATAGCAATAATTGAGTATAAATGAGTGACTTCTCACGTAAGCATCAATAATCAATACCGTGTGCGACTATGTAACCACGCGTATTACTGTACTTTTACTACCGGGTAGTTCAATAGTTTTAACAATAACACCTCCGCCGTTATTTATAAAATATTTTTGTCTTTTTCTCAATCCGACAATAATTCCATTGTGGGGTCCACTAATGATTGTGCCGTTGTACGAATATTCCCGACAAAATGAATATTCCCCGACCAATCGAATATTTTATAACAACTTGCATACTTAGCAAAATTTATAAATATTACCCACAACTATAACATTATATCAAATTCATTCCATAATATTCAAAAATGATATTTATAGAAAAATCATCTTTATTAAAAAAAAATTGGGGTCTTACAACCTCCCATTCTTATGAAATTTCGCCCTCAAAATTAGGGTACGTACCTGATATGTCGAAGAAGTAAGGATACCTTGATTTCATTTCAGATTCTAACTCCCAGGTCATTTCCTCAACATCGTGGTTCCTCCACAAAACTTTGACTTGAGGTATAACCTTGGAGCGTAGAATATGCTCCTTTTTTATCCAAGATTTTAACAGGAACCTCCTCATATGTTAAATCTTCCGCTATTTCGTCCGATTCTAACTCAATAATGTGATTCGGGTCTTTCACATATTTACGTAACATAGATATGTGAAAAACATTATGAACAAGAGACATACTTGGCGGTAAAGCGAGTTTATAGACCACAGTTCCTACTCGTTCGAGGATTAAAAATGTGCCAATGAATAGAGGATTGAGCTTTCCTCTCTTTTCGAATCTTGTAACTCCTTTCCATAGAGCAACACATAACAACACATGATCTCCAATATCGAATTTCACGTCCTTTCGATGAAGATCAACATAACTCTTTTGTCGATCTTGTGAGATTTTTATTCGTTGTCGGATCGTTTGAATCTTTTCCGTAGTCATACGTACCAACTCCGGTCCCAACAACGTTGCTTCACCCACCTCATCTCAGCATACTGGAGAACGACACTTTCTTCCATACAACGCTTCGAATGGAGCCATGCCAATACTTGTTTGATAACTGTTGTTGTATGAAAACTCCACCAACGGTAAGAACTTGTCCCAACTTCTCTTGAAGTCAAGGACACAGAGTCTTAATAAATCTTCAAGAGTTTGAATTGTCCTCTCTGATTGTCCGTCTGTCTGAGGATGATATGCCGAACTAAATCGTAAATTTGTGCCCATAGCTTTTTGTAAACTAACCCAAAATCTTGAAGTGAATCTTGGGTCTCGATCAGAAACTATGGATACTAGCATACCATGCAATCTTACAATCTCATTTATATACATACTAGCAAGACGTTCAAGTGTATAAGTTTCTCGTATCGGTAAGAAATGAGCAGACTTAGTCAATCTATCAACAATGACCCAAATCGCATCTATGCCTTGAGAAACCTTGGGAAGATCAGTAATGAAATCCATGGTAATATGCTCCCACTTCCATTCTGGAATTTCAAGTGGTTGCAATGGACCTTTTGGCACTTGATGCTCCGCCTTGACTCGTTGACAATTTAGACACCTTGAGATAAACAACGATATCTCTCTCTTCATATTGCTCTACCAAAATGTATGACGAAGATCACGATACATTTTGGTACTCCCAAGATGGATTGCAAACTGTGTGTTGTGCGCCTCCATCATAATTCTATACTTTAAATCAGGGTTGTTAGGAACACAAAGTCTGGAGTTGACTCGAAGTATTCCTTCTTCATCGATTCTTGCTTCCGGCATAGCACCTTCTTGCACTTTCTTCCTCATACGCATCAGCTCCAGGTCTGTAGCTTGAGCAGCTTTAACTTTATCAATTAAAGTCGGTTCTACTCGTATATTCGCTATCATCACATGGGTCCCTGGAGTCTTTAACTCTATCTCCATCCTTTGTAAGTTATACAAAATGGGCTTTTGCGTTGTCAATATCACACTCGTACCAGCATATGATCTTCTACTCAATGTGTCAGCTACCACGTTCGCTTTTCCAAGATGGTATTGAATAGTATGATCATAATCTTTCAACAGTTCAAGCCAACGTCGTTGTCGCATGTTGAGTTCCTTTTGAGTAAAGAAATATTTAAGGCTTTTATGATCCGTAAAGATCTCTACTTTTTCCCCATACAAGTAATGCCTCCAAATCTTTAGTGCAAAAACGACTGCTGCCAACTCTAAATCATGAGTAGGATAATTCCTCTCATATTCTTTGAGTTGTTGAGAGGCATAGGCTATGACTTTCCTATGTTGCATGAGAACACATCCTAAACATTTGCCCGAAGCATCACAGTAGATGACAAACCCCTCCGAGCCATATGGTATTGTCAGAACAGGTGCTGAAATGAGTCTCCTCTTGAGTTCTTGAAAACTCTTCTCACATTCCTCTTTCCAATAGAATTTTGTATCTTTTTGATTCAGCTGAGTTAGTGGAGTAGCGACTCGAGAAAACCCTTCTACGAATCTCCGATAATAACCAGCTAAGCCGAGAAAGCTACGTACATCGGTCACTGATTTAGGTTTCTCCCAGCTTTGAATAGTTTCAATCTTTGCTGGGTCAACAGATATTCCATGACTTGATACTACGTGCCCAAGGAATGCTACTTGCTCAAGCCAGAACTCGCATTTTTTCAACTTGACATAAAGCTTGTATTCACGAAGCTTTTGGAGTATCAGCCTCAAGTGTTGCTCATGATCTTCACGGCTTTTGGAATAAATAAGGATGTCATCAATGAAGATGACCATAAAGTGATCCAAATAATCCTTGAATACTCGGTTTATCATATCCATGAAGGCAGCAGGAGCATTAGTCAATCCAAAAGACATGACTAGGAATTCATAATGCCTGTACCGAGTTCTAAAAGCCGTTTTTGGAATGTCATCGGTTCTAATCTTCAATTGGTGATATCCGGAATGAAGATCAATCTTTGAAAAGAATTTGGCGCCTTGCAACTGGTCAAACAGGTCATCAATACGTGGCAATGGGTACCTGTTTTTGATGGTGACATGGTTCAACTCCCGATAATCAATACAAAGTTGCATACTCCCATCTTTCTTTTTCACGAATAGAACAGGAGCACCCCAAGGAGAAATACTAGGACGAATAAAGCCAATGTCTAACAATTCCTGCAGTTGGGTCTTTAACTCCTGAAGTTCAATATGAGTCATTCGATATGGGCTTTGGAAATAGGTTTTGTACCGGGTTCAAGGTCGATACAAAATTCAATTTCACGCTCTGGGGGTAGGCCAGGAAGTTTTTCAGGGAATACGTCAGGAAATTCATTAACAATAGAAATATCATTCAAAACTGACGTATTTTTGTTTAAATCCGTGACATGAGCTAAGAAAACTTGACATCCGTTTTTCAATAAACGAATAGCTTTATGGCTTGAGATGACAGTGATTGATTTTAATGGTTTGGTTGCTTGAATTCGCATAATAAGTTGGTTAGGAATATGAAAGCTAACAACCATACGAAAATAATCAATTTTTGCATGATGAGTAGTTAACCAATCAATCCCTAGAATTACGTCTAATGCAAGTATTTTCAATGAAATAAGATCGACAGGTAATGTGAGGATATTGATTTGAACCAAACAAGACTTATAAACAGCTAACTCAAAGTCCAATTTCTCCGGAGTCAATTTTAAACGTTGAGCGCAAGTAGGAGAAATAAAAGAATGGGTAGAATCGGTATCAAATAAGGTATATACTTCGCTAGAGTTTATGATAATCTTACCCGTGATGACATCATTCAGGTTCCTTGCTTTCTGGGAGGTCACAACAAACGCTCTCCCTTGCACTACTGGCTTTGACTTTTCTGGGATGACCTTTGGTGCCTCCTTCCCAGCTGGACTTGTCTTCGATGAACGACAAAATTGGGCTAGGTGTCCTTCTCTTCCACAATTCTAACATGCTTTGGATGGCATCTGTAAGACCCCAACTTATTATAAATAAAATTGAATTTTCCTTTATTCATTATTCTAAATTAATAAGGATTAATTTGATATAATACTTTGGTTAAGGGTGAAATGTGAAAATTTTACAAAATAAGTAAGTGGTTACAAAATATTCTTTTTGTCGAGGAATATTCGTTTGGTCGTAGAATTTTCTTATTATCTGGAATCTCCGTACGACGGCGCAGTCAATTGTGGGCCCCATAACGGAAAACGGTTGGATGAAAGAAAATGACAAAGATTGAGTTTTATAAATAACAGCGTAAATTGTTACCGTTAACACTGTTGGGTTACCTGGTGGTTAAAATATATACGCGTGGTTGCACAGTAGCACACAGTATTGCACATTATTGTTGAATTATTGATTCGTACGTAAGAAGGCACTACCCAATAATTATTACAGTAGTTACTGTTCAATATTTTATTGATTCAATAATTGTTGCGTTGTTAGTTTATATTATTATTGTTTCAATAATTATCACTGCACAATATTTTCCATTATCAGATCAATAATTCTTATTATTTGAATAATATTATCAGATAACATTATTGGCAATGTCTAAAAAGTTCTATCTAAGGAGAGGTTTGGTCACCTAATTGCGCGCCAGTAAGGAAAAATCCTTATTGGAAAGCCCCCTCTTTCCTGGGAACGGCCTGGATGTCATAATTGTGATTCTGTAATATTATTTAAAAATAATTAATTATTGATTCATATGATAAGGAAATATTTATTTGATGTGGATATAATTAATGAATATATTATTTTATGTGGATATAATTGAAGGAATTAATGCTGAGGTGTTTTATCAATATTTTGTCGGACTGGAAGAATTAAAAATCATCTGTTTGTGGATTTCGGATATTTTCTGTTGGGAATTTGGAAAAACTTTCTTTTATAAAGTTGTAGAGAATTCGATTTCAGGCAGAATAGACATAAAATTCGTATTTTTCTGATAAACGGTCTATTTTCTATGAATTGTTGAAGTTTCAGAAATTAAAATAATTTTTATTAATTTTTGGGTGGGACCCACTCTTGTTTGAACATGTGGGTTGCTGGAAATTAGGTCAAGGTTGGCTGGTGGCTGAAGTGTTCAAATGGCAAGCGTAGAAAAGAAATGAAAAAAAATTAATATTTTATTAATTTAGTTTACTTTGGCGTTCTAGCATTTTCCTATAAATAGAGGGCTAAGTTAGAATTGAAAATCACACCAGAAACAAGTTTTCTCTCTTCCTCTCTCTAAATTATTGAGCGTATTCTTGTGAGTATACTTTGTGTGTTGCTATACGGTGCGAGTTTCTGTCAGCATTATACCAAAATACAGTCAGAAGTACGGTTATTTTGACGTAAGTGATGTTATTTTCTTCTTAAATGATATTATTTTCTTCAATATCATTATGCCGAATTATTGGTGAACTTTATAATCAAATTTGGAACTTTTTGTGTCGGGGTTACTATTCACGTATACGGCATTATTCACGAATATGGTACTATTCACCGAAAAATGAAAATTCTCCTTTTTGTCCAAAATGTCTATTATGGTTACTAGCTTTGATTGTATCCATGTTTTGATCTTTATTCTTGAAGTTTGGCTCATAATTATTTATTATGGAGTATTTTTGAATTTGGACAAACTAAAGTACGAATCCTTAATCCTTGTCATTTTGTTTCACTGGATTCGTTTCTTTAAAAAATATTTTTCATCATTCTCAGTCCTAAATGATGATACTATTGAATATCTTTGGACTGTAGTGCAAAGATAAATGATTACTGATGAATATCTTTGGCCCGTAGTGCAAAGATGAACAGGTGTTAAGATGAACATAACCAACCGGTGATATAAATGAATATCTTTGGCCTGTAGTGCAAAGATGATTAAAGATGTATATTGATTATTGTTACAGGGATAAAATATTGATGATGGACTCTTAAATATTAGAAGATAGTAGAATTCATCCTCTACGTGACTCTTCTAATGGATTGTTGTTTCCGTTGTATTTGTTGATCTAAAACTTGTTGTAGATTATATTTTATCAGATTTTTTTTCCTGTTGAAGACTAACGATAATTTGTTGTATATTATTTTAGTCATAATGTTCTTTACTAGGCTAGTTGAGCTTACCATTTTCCTTTTTGTTCCATTTTTCTTCTCAGGAGGTGAGAACATAACAGGATCGAGTCGGGGTATGGAGTGAGGTTTCTAGAAAGATGTTTTAGCACTCCTCACTATTTCTGTAAAATAGTGTTTGAATAATTGTAATGAGGACTTATTTGTGTGTGGATATTGTCTAGAAGACAATATTTGTATTTAAACTCACATTATATATTGTCGTATTTCACACGACATTTGTATTATTGAAGTTGTAGTTTGCTTTATGTACCATGTATTTGGCGACTCAGAATGGGTGTTATATACCTATTTTGGGGGCGTCACAGCATCGCTCAGTTTGGACTGATATGTCCATCCCCTCCGCATTTGAAGCATATAATAGGTGGTCGTTCTCCTTCCTAAACAACGGGTAATGGTGCTGACGTCTT
Source organism: Panax japonicus (assembly GCA_020205505.1). Classification (NCBI taxonomy): domain Eukaryota; kingdom Viridiplantae; phylum Streptophyta; class Magnoliopsida; order Apiales; family Araliaceae; genus Panax; species Panax japonicus. Next base: position 52,787,895 of record CM035106.1, read on the forward strand.
TTCATCATTGTTGAATCTCCTCTTCTTGAAATGTCCATTCTTATTGTTTTGGCCATGATTACCACCGAAGTGGTTACCATTTTTGGCATGTTGATTCCCTCCACGCTTATTGTCACCGCTTCGATGACAGCTATCACTGGTAATATCATTTTGTCGGCTGCTCTCTTTTGGTTGGGTTGACTCATTATCGTGTTCCAATAACTGAGCCCTATTAACAACTTCTGAATACAAACACAGTTTATGAGAGATAAGGTATTGATGTATCCTGGTGTTGACGGTGGTGTCTGGTGTTGGTCGTGGTGGTGGTGACGGTGGTGCCTGGTGTTGGTGGCGTCTAGCTACTGGTGGTGGCCGGAACCGATCGATAGTGATGGTGGTTGTGGCAGTACGTGGTGGTGGTGGAATCGAAGGTGGTGGTGGCGGCAGTACGTGGTACGGTGGTGGCAGTATAGTGGTGGTGGACTGTTGGTGGCAGTACGTGGTGGTAGTGGAATCGGTGGTGGTGGTGGTGGCAGTACGTGGTGGTGGTGGCAGTACGTGGTGGTGGTGGCGGCGCTAGTGGTGGTGGAGATGAGAGAAGTGAGACTGATCGAGAGAGAATACGTGTGTGAAAGATATCGCGTAAGAGAGAAATGAGAGATCAGAGAAGAGAAATATTAGATCTGAAAAGTGAGAGAAACGAGGGGGCGGAAGACGTAAGGGTTTTAGGATTATTTTTGACGGACTGTCCGTCCTACTTACGTTCGTCATACTTAATGTATCTTCAACTGACGATTCCGTTGGAATAAACAATATTCAGTCAAAAATAAGTTTTGAGCGGGCGGGAACATTGGCGCCAATGGGATACATGTAAGACCCCTAATTATTATTAATGAAATTTAATTTCCTCTATTTATTATGTTGAAATAGTAAGGGTTGATTTGATTAATGTGGTGAGTTATGGGTAAAATGCGCAATTATTTTAAACAAGCAAGTGGTTTTAAAATATTCATTTTATTGGAGAATATTCGTTTGGTCGTTGAATATTCTTACTATCGGGGAATATTCGTACGATGGCGCAGCTTTGTGTGGGCCCAATAACGGAAAGCGATTGGAGGAAGAAAATGACAAGAATAAGTTATTTATAAATAACGGCGTAGTTGTTACCATTAATACGTACCGTTGGAATACCCGATGGTTAAAACACAGTAGCAGACGGTATTGCACCAATTATTGATTCTTACGTAAGAAGGCACTACTCAATAATTGTTACAGTAATTACTGTTCAGTATTTTATTTTATTGATTCAATAATTGCTGCGTTGATATTTTATATTACTTTTGTTTTAATAATTGTCACTACACAGTATTTTCCATTATCGGAGCAATAATTCATATTATTTGAATAATATTATTAGATAAAATTATTGGCAATGTCTAGAAAGTTCTGTCTAAGGAGAGTCTAATTGCGCGCCAGTAAAGAAAAATTCTTATTGGAAAGCCCCATCTTTCCTGGGAACTGCCTAGTTGTCAGTATTGTGATTCTGTAATATTATTTATGAATAATTAATTATTGATTTATATGATGAAGAAAATATTAATTTTATGTAGATATAGATGGAGAAAATTTTTAATGTGACAATTGTTGAAAATTAATATTTTATCTTTAGAAACATTCGCGTCATTCTCTCCTCATTATCAACCAAATAGGACAGAAATTGGGACAACTCGACAAACTTGGCTTCGTACTGTGACACGATCATGTTGTTTTGCTCCAGCTTGATGAACTCTACCTCTTTCATGTGACGAATACTTTCGAGAAAGTACTTGTCGTTGAACAGTTCTTGAAACTTCTCCCAAGACATCTTTAGTGCGGCAGGTTGAGCACGCTTTAAAGTTTCCCACCAGTAATCTGCCTCTGCCCGCAACATGAAGGTGGCAAAGGGAACCTTTTGCTCCTCGGAGCAACCCAAGACATCAAATATCTTATTGATCTGTTTTATCCACGTCTTCGCTTTAAGTGGTTTTGGCTCACCAAAAAACTCCGGTGGTCCCAGCTCCTTGAACTATTTAGCGGTGACCGTCCGAGAGTTGCCAGTGTTTCCACCTGCATTTTGGACAGGAATCACTCTCGCCTGATATTGCATGAATTGCTTGAAGCCTCGGAACATTCCATCGTTCATCATTTGATCAGTGTTGTTGTTTGCATGAGGATTGTCGCCTTCCTGATGCACATTATCCTGGTTATTGATCTGTGGAGACTCAACGGGCTCCTGTGCTCCATTAATGTTCTCAACATTCTCAGATGCCATTTTCAAATACTTCCACAAAATAAGGGTTAATTAACATATCACATATTAACCCTATACTCTGACCGACCAATTAAATAACAAATAAACTTACGTAGGTCATATTAGTGAAGGAATTCCCCGTCTCTACCCTCCTAGTTCTTATCTCACATCTTAGCCAGGGATCATATCCCTAAGCTTTGATACCAACTGTGACGCTCCTAAAATAGGTATACATCACCCATCTTGGGTCGCCAGATACATGGTGCAGAATACAAATACAATCTTTAATATACAACAAGAAAGCTGTGAGTTTTAATACAAATATTGTCTTCTAGACAATATTCACTCTCAGAATAAGTCCTCATTACATTTATTGTCACACTATTTAACAGAATAGTGAGGACTACTAATACTATCATCTGGACCATCACTCCGTTCTCCGACTAGTCTCTGCTACGTTCTCATTTCCTGAAGAGAACAGTGAAAGAAAGGGTGAGCTCAAATAGCCCAGTAAGAAATATTATGACTAAGATAATGCAGGATAAATTATCATTAGCCTTCAACAATGTTAAACTGATAAAATAAAATAGACAACAAGTTTAACTGCAGCGGAATAAGCAATCCATTAAAAGAGTCAAGTAGAGAATAAAATCTACTATCTTTTATGATTTAAAAAGTTTTTTATCGCTGAGACTCAGCTTAATAAATAATTCACATCATCCCTGCACTACGGCCAATGATATTAATTAGGGTCACTACCACAAATTATCCATGCACTACGGGACAAGGATATTCGTGTATTCATCAATGGTCATGATCATGCCAACAACTGTCCATCAATGAACTACGGGTCAATGAGGACTTTTACCACATCATTTGTAACATTACGATCATGATTATACCGAATAATCCCTGGTCATAATCATACCAAGTCCATCTATGCACTACAGGCCAGAGATGACTTTAAAAAATATAAACATGAGGATGATGACAATGATATATGAATTCAATAAAACAAGTTCAAGAATTAGTTTATCCAGGAACTAATAACGTCCAAATTGTCAACATGATACTTCTTTGTAGAGTAAAATTCAAGAATGCTCAGAAGAATATTTTCATGAAAAGACACTGGATGAAGCGCAAATATAAATGATATTCCACTAATTTCATGGAGTATAGAAGTCAAAACTTTAACCAACTGAGTATAATAAGGAATGGAATAACAAAAGAAATCACCAGGCATGTGATAGATAGCACGGGCAGGTTATTCCAACAAAATAATAAATAATCGAATAACATAAGGATTTCACCAAGTATAGGGTATGTCGAGTATACAGGTTATTCTAACAGAATAATAAAGAATGGAATAACAGAAATTCTCTTCATGAATAAAAAAGAATAACACCCCTTACTGTAAAAGACACTGGATATCGAAGTAGTGAAGTAGCAGAATAATCTTCTTCTTTCTCTCTATAATTTCTCTCTCTAGAGTTTCAGTGAATTCGTAAGAAATAATGAAGGAATGAGCTTCTATTTATAGAAGAATGCATTGAATAGTAACTAATTCCTGAGCGGTCCAGATTGATTTACTTTTAAACGGACGGTTCAGATTGATTTACTATTAAAACTTAAAGCAACGGTCCATACTGATTTACTATTAAAACTTTAAACCAACTATCCATATTGATTCACTATTATAACTTTTCACCAGTTGTACGACCCCAAATTATTAATAAATAAAATTTAATTTCCTCTATTTATCATTTTGAAATAGTAAGGGTTGATTTGATTAATATGGTTAGTTATGGGTAAAATGCGCAAATATTTTAAATAAGCAGGTGGTTATAAAATATTCATTATTGTCGGAGAATATTCGTTTGGTCGTGGAATATTCTTGCTGTCGGGGAATATTCGTACGACGGCGTAGTCTTTTGTGGGCCCATAACGGAAAGAGATTGGATGAAGAAAACGACAAATATAAATTGTTTAAAAATAACGGCGTAGTTGTTACCGTTAATACTGTTAAAATACTCGGTGGTTAAAATACAGTAGCACACGGTATTGCACCAATTATTGATTCTTACGTAAGAAGACACTACTCAATAATGGTTACAGTAATTACTGTTCAGTATTTTATTTTATTGATTTAATAATTATTGCGTTGATATTTTATATTGCTGTTGTTTCAATAATTGTCATTACACAGTATTTTTCATTATCGAAACAATAATTCATATTATCTGAATAATATTATTAGATAACATTATTAGCAATGTCTAGAAAGTTCTGTCTAAGGAGAGGTTTGGTCACCTAATTGCGCGCCAGTAAGGAGAAATTCTTATTGAAAAGCCCCCTCTTTCCTGGGAACTGCCTAGTTGTCAATATTGTGATTCTGTAATATTATTTGTGAATAATTAATTATTGATTCATATGATGAGGAAAATATTCATTTTATGTGGATATAGATGGAGAAAATTTTTTAATGTGACAATTGTTGAAAATTAAAATTTTATCTTTTTCTGATAAAATAATTCATTTAAATATATTATTATATTTTAATAATATAATAATGATGATATTTTTACGATGAACGTGGGATATATGAGTATATGTGGAGGAGTATTTTTGTTACCAAAAATATTTAAAGCATGTTTTATATGTCGGTGGACCCTATTTCTTGACTGAAATTTGATTATAGCCTGTAAAATCGTCCGTTTATGGATTTCAGTTAATTTTTATTTGGAATTTGAAAAAACTTTCTTCTGCAAAGTTTTAAAGAATTGAATTTCCTATAAAAACTCGCGAGATTCGAATTTTCTGACAAAAAAGCTATTTATTGTGAATTATTGAAGTTTTGAAGCTCCGAAATAATTGATTTTTGGAAGTTTTAATTATGTTTTTTAAGAAAAACGTTTTTTACATGCTTGGGACTCATTTAACATGTGTTAGGATGACTGAGTTCAGATTCATGGATGCGTAAGAAGATGTGAAAATAATTAATATTAATTTATTAAATTTTCTACTTTGGTGTTCTAAGCAATTTCCTATAAATAGGGTGCTTAGGTTAGAATTGAAAATCACACCAGAAACTGAAGTTTTCTCTCTCTATATTATCGAGCGTATTCTTGTGAGTATTTTGAGTATACTTTGAGTATTGCTATACGGTACAAGTTCAAGTCATAGTCTTTATCCGGTGTTTCAACTAGAAGTACTGTCTTTCGAGGTAAGGGATGTTATTTTCTTCTCAAATGATATTATTTCTTCAATATCATTATGCCGAAATATTGGTTGAAACTTTTTATCAAATTTAGAACTTTTTCATGTCGGGGTTACTATTCATGAGTTACTATTCACGAGTTACTATTCATGAGTTATTATTCACGAGTTACTATTCACGAATACTATTCACGAAGCATGATGATGTTTTTGTGAAATTTTTATCTTTTGGTGTCGGAGTTACTATTCACATATACGACACTATTCACGTATACGGCATTATTCACGAATACGACACTATTCACAGAAAAATTAAATTTTTATTTTTCGTCCAAAATATCTATTATGGATACTAGCTTTGATTGTATCCATGTTTTGATCATTCTTGAATTTTACTCCACTCTAGTTATTTATGAAGTATTTTTGAACTTGGATTATTTAAAGTACGAATCCTTAATACTTGTTCTTTTGTTTCACTGGATTCGTTTTCTTTAAAATATTTTTCATCATCCTCAGTCCTAAATGATGATATTACTGATTATCTTTGGCCTGTAGTGCTAAGATGAATGATTTCTTGATGAATATATTTGCCCCGTAGTGCAAATATGAACAGGTGTTGAGATGAACATGACCGACTGATTAATATCTTTGTCCCGTAGTGCATAGATGAACAGGTGTTTAGATGAACATGACCAACTGATGAATATCTTTGGCCTGTAGTGCAAAGATGAATATTTGATTCCAGATATATATTGATTGATGTTACATGGATAAAATATCGACGATGAACTTTTAAATTCATATATAGAAGATAGTTGTTTGCATTCTCTACTTAACTCTTATAATGAATTGTTGTTTCCGCTGCGGTTGTTGATTTAAAACTGGTTGTGTATTGTATTCTATTAGATTTTTCCCTGTTGAAGACTAACGATAATTTGTTGTATATTATCTTAGTCATAATATTCTTTACTGGACTAGTTGAACTCACCCTTTTCCTTATTGTTCTATTTTTCTTCTCAGGAGGCGAGAATGTAGCGAGTACTAGTCGGGGTGTGGAATGATGGTTCTAGAAGTTGTTCTAGTAGTCCTCACTATTCTGTAAAATAGTGTATTAATAATTGTAATGAGGACTTATTTGAGTGTGGATATTGTCTAGATGACAATATTTGTATTTAAACTCACAGTTTATGTGTTGTCGTATTTTGCACGACAATTGTATTAATGAAGTTGTAGTTATTTTTGTACCATGTATTTGGCGACTCAGAATGGGTTGGATGGAATGGACCTATTTTGGGGGTGTCACACCAGCGGTCCATATTGATTCACAAATGTAACTTCAACCAACGGTCTGAAAAATTAGCACATCTCCTCATGGAATAATATTGTACCCAAATATTCGAATGCACAATACTAGAGTAAATAGTAACTGGGTGAATAGTAACTCGTAAATAATAATTCATAAATAGTAACTCGTAAATAGTACTCCGACACGAAAAGTTCCCTGAATACCCGATTGAACAATATAACCTCCAGACATCAATTATCATCAGAATAGATGTCGATTTCTACTAACACAAATAATCCCAACACAATGAAACTATCAAATTCATCATTAATCAACACGAACTTATTCATCATTAATATTATAACTCACAATATTTAGTAACCAGGTTGTTCCCAGGAAAGATGAGGCTTTTCAATAAGGATTTCTCCCTATTGGCGCGCAATTAGGTGATCAAACATCTCCTTAACAGAACTTCTAGACATTGTAAATATTATAATTTAATAATATGAATAACTTTGTCATCTCAATTATTGATTTATTAATATAACATATAATACAGATGATACTGTGATAATAATCGAATCAATAATATGAGAGATATGATGCAGCAATTACTGTAGCAATAATTGAGTATAAATGAGTGACTTCTCACGTAAGTATCAATAATCAATACCGTGTGATACTATGCAACCACGCGTATTACTGTACTTTTATTACCGGGTAGTTCAACAGTTTTAACAATAACACCTCCGCCGTTATTTATAAAATATTTTTATCATTTTCTCAATCCGATAATAATTCCATTGTGGGGTCCACCAATGATTGTGCCGTTGTACGAATATTCCCGACAAAAAGAATATTTTCCGACCAATCGAATATTTTATAACAACTTGCATACTTAGCAAAATTTATAAATATTACCCACAACTATAACATTATATCAAATTCATTCCATAATATTCAAAAATGATATTTATAGAAAAATCATCTTTATTAAAAAAAAATTGGGGTCTTACATGAAATTTTTAAACGACTTATATTAAGGAACAAAAATATTTTTCTAAAACGACTTATATTAAGGAACGGAGGGAGTACTTCATTGATGAATATCAGTATTAAATATTTGATTTTACTAGTACTCTGTGTAGTTATTTTGAGGAGCATGTTGTTACAATATACTACCTCCATCCCATAATAAGTGATTTTTTAGCTTAAATCACATATACCAATACATAAGTCAAAATGACAAAAATATCCTTAATATATTTTCTTTAATAATTCTACGGGGATATTGGTTTGGGGACCGAATTTGCGATCGACTGATGATTGTGCCACATGGAAGAGAGGGAAAAAAATTAGCTTACTCATCACCAAACCAAAACTTCTCTCTCTAATAAACTAATACACCGAATAAACTCTCTAGTAATTCTTCTCTCTCTCAAACACCGGAACAAACATTCTCTCTCTCGTAATTCTCTGCTTCGCTGCCGCTGGAGTAAGCTAAAAAAAATTTCTCTATTCCACGTGGCACAACCACATCAGTCGGTCACAAATCCGGTCCCCAAATCAATGTCCCCGTAAAATTATTGTATTTTTTTTTAAGTTGAAGAGTTAATGAGTGTCATTTAATTGTAGTGATTGTAAAACGCAATAAATACTATTGGTTGCATAAGGGCATTTATGAAAAAATATTGTAAAAATTGTATTAAAATTCTAACACATTACTTATTTTGAAAAAAAATATTAAGCCTAAAAAATCACTTATTGTGGGACGGAGATAGTAATTAATTGCTTCGATATTTAAAACAAGATAGATATAAATACACTACGGATCAGGTCCGAACTCTCGGACCTGATCAAAAACGGACTCCAAATTTTTTTATTATTTTTTTTGTAGAACAACTAAAAAAAATTATGGAACTAAAAAAATTATGTATGTACAGTCTGCCAGACTGTACAAAAATATTTTGATATAGGCATCCAAATGACGCCCAAAACACTGTATTATGTAAAAATTCAAATTCCATAATTTTTTTATTTTTTTTAGTTGTTTTAAAAAAAACAAAAAAAAAGGTCCGTATTTTAATAGAGTCCGGGATCCCGGACCGGATCCGGACTCTAGATATAGATATAAATATAAATATAAATATAAATATATATAGATATAGGTATAGATGGTCATACATCACTATTCACTTGAGCTGACATGCACCAATGGCTAACTTGTACGTTGCACAGATGCCCTTTCTAGTTGAATGACAGTGTTTTCCCCGCTGTACTTCATTTCATCATTAATGTATATATATATATCTATATATATTATATATATATGCATTAGGGTTTTAATCTTTTTTCTTTTCATTGTAACAAGATAGTCTCACCTATGAACAAGAGTTAAGTCAAACTGGACCCGTGCATGTACATATAACACCTTAATTTTTTTTATTAAATTAAAATATTAATTACTTATTATTTACAACGATACTTTTTTAGATGAGTATGTAATGGGATAATATATTATTTAATTGCATGTAGTTCTTGAAAGTGCATTATTTTGGACTATAATTAGGTCATGTACAAATGATTTTAGGTATCAAATTAATTACACAGAAATGACCAGCTCACAAAAACACATACATAATAAATACACCTTCCCTCGCAACTAATTTTGTCCAAAAGTGGATATCATTCTTACAAAGATCAAGATGGAAAAAAGCAATATAATCGCTTTAATTATTTAGCAAAAAAATATAGCAATATAATCGCTATAAATAAAGAAAAACTAATTAACATTAAATATTAATTTAATGGGATCCATATATGGTCCCGTATGTCTACCCATTTCAATATTCAAATCAAACATGGTGGATATATATATATATATATATATATATATATATATATATATATATATATATATAGCAATATAATCACTGATTGATTTTCTTTGGGAGGGATGGAAGTAGTATGTACGTATTAATTTGTATACATAATACATATATAAAGCAATTTAATATAGTCATTTAGAAGTTATAGATACATTTATTAGTTATGATATCAATTAATTGGGATATATGGTTTGTCTCACAGAAATGTATCTACTATTTCCGTTCCTTAATATAGGTCGTTTTAGAGAAATGATTTTGTTCCTAAATATAAGTCGTTTGAGAATTTCAAGTAGCATTAATTGCTTAGTTTCCAATATTTCCCCAAGTAATAAATATAACTTTAGTTCTCTCACTATTTTTTGACCAATAAATAATACTCTCTTTTTCCAATACAAGTGCAATATAGACAATTGATAGTATATTTAATGTTTTACAATTATTTCCTTAATACTTGTGCACAACTCTAAAACGACCTATATTAAGGAACGGAAGGAGTATAGTAAGGGAGTTAATTTTTGCTTATTGAAGTGAGCTATATATATATATATATATATATATATATATATATATATATATATATATATATATATATATATATACAGTCCTTCTAGGCGGACATGATTTTGGGACCGGAAAATTGGACCGATCCAATTTTTATTTTCTCTCTCAAAAAATGTATAGTATTTATTCTAACAGAAATTTTTACAAAATATAGTGTTTTGGGTATAATTGGATATATATACAAATACAGGGTTATACAGTCTGTATAACTCTGTATTTGTATATATATCCAAATTACACCCAAAACACTATATTTTATAAAAATTCCAAAATAAATAAATAAATTGGACCGGCCCAATTTTCCGGTCCCAAAATACTATCCGGCTAGACTTATATATATATATATATATATATATATATATATATATATATATATATATATATATATAGGGAGCCCTTCCATAGCAACCGGATGCTGTGAGTACTGTGCAACACCCCCTTTTTGTACCGTTGATAAACTTATTGGAAGGCTGAGATGAAACATAAATATATCCAGCCGGCACAACTTGTACCGGCTTTTATTTTAATATGAGGACCCCACCATAGTCAACATGTTGTCAGTTTATTGAAATAAAATGAATTTTTAATATTAAATAATGCCCGACCGGCACAGCTTGTACCGGCTGTGCCTTTTTTATAAAATACTCACAGCCGCTACAAGCTCTCTTACGGCTGTTAAAAAAAAAAATCCGACCGGGACAACCTCTTCCGGCTTGCACAACTTCTTTATTTGCTATTCTTTATAAAATATTTGTTATTTTTTATAACTCTTTCATTTAATAACAAATAAAGAATTATAATTCAAATAAAAAATAATATCCTATTTTATAAAAATATATTTTTATAATTTTTTATTTGCTATTTTTATAAAAATATTTTTACAATTAATTTAAAACTTATACCAAATTAATTGTAAAAAATGTAATAATTTAGTATAAGTTTTAATAACTTATTTCAAAAGTTTAAACATATTAAATTAATTTTAAAAATTGTAATAATTTTAAAAACTTTTAATTTTTTACAATTAATTTGATATCATTAATTAGTACCTTCTTCAATAATTTACAAAATATTTGATTTAATAAAAAAAATTGTACAGTTTATATCAAAAAACAAAGAAATAAAAGAAAAGAAAAGAAGTGAGCTATGTAGTTAGCTATATAGCTAAATGATTGACAGTTTTTACCAGTTTGAAGAAATATAGGGAGGGAGAGGGGTAAAAACAAAAGGCTGAGGCTACTAGCTATCTAGAACAAGTATATATATATATATATATGGATGTCGTTAATACATATATTCACAAGCCCCAGTTGCCCTGAAATCTAGACTCTGATCAAATTTAAGACTTAAAAGACATTCTTTTGAAATTAATTAAATTGGGTTTACTTCAAGTACCCATTCAAGAAAATCTATATTTACCCAAAAAAAAAAGATGAAACTTAATTTGGAAAGAAATGACCATAAACTTTACTATATAAGCTAAAAGTACAAACTTTAATGTCAACGTATGAAATGATGATGCACCTTTACAGAAAAGATCTAAACTTTAGTAGATCAGAATTCAAAAAAAAAAGAGTCAAATTGGAATTTAGGTTTGTTGTAAAAACATGCATGTGTTTGTGTTTTTTGAATTGTGAAAGACGGATATATATATATATATATATATATATATATATATATATATGTGGGAAAAATGTATGTGTTTGTGTTTTTGAATTGTGAAATTAAGAGGGTTTATATAATATAATACATATACGTGAGATTAACCCTTAACATATTTTTTCAAAGAGCCAGATGATAATATATTTCATCTAGATCTCACACAAATTAAAACACATACACAGAAAAAGAACAAAAAATAACGAAATCAATCGGCATGAACATCATGTATGTGTGTGTGTGTATATATATATATATAGTGCAGGCTTCAGGGAGATATATATGAAACAATTAAATGCATGGTTGGTTTGAGAGGAATGAAGCCTGGTCCGATACCCTCACTTTTTGTTTTAGTTTCCCGGATCCATTCCTTTATTATAAGTGAGGATGGGATCAAAAAGTGTTTGCGTCGAGCCAGCCAACATCCCCCACAAACCATTCTCATTTCAACCTTAATTATTTCTTAATTAGAGAGCGATTTGGCCAAGATATATATAGAAGGGATCGAGAGAATATATATATATATATATATAGAATATTGGGATATATATATATATATAGGGCTTGATGGTGGTGGGGTGCATATATAATATTGGAGGCTAGGCTTATTTATATAGGTGGTGAAAGACACATGAATTGAGGATCAGCTACGTACGTACCTCTAGGGTTTATTAGTTAATTAATTATAACACAAGTTAAAAACCCTCATTCATTTCATTACTTAATTTTTAACATTATTCTCCGGCCCAAAATATAGAGTTTTGTTCTCTTGACGTACGGTAATATCAAGTTTAATATAGTTTACAGTTTTATTATTACGTCATTAGAAGTAAATTACTTTCGCAATAAATTAAAGGATAATATAAACCAACCAATATATATTCTCAAATATATAATCAATCAACATAATTCTGTCACAATTAATATAAGAAAATCTCACACTCTATGACTATGAATGAGAACAAAAGTCTCATGCACAATAAGAATGACAGAATTAACACAAGTGTTGTACACTAGCTAGCTATATATGCTACTCAATTAAGAGTTAATTAATCAAAGTCATTGGTAATTGTTATAATTAGTTAGTTAGTTACTAATTAATGTTAAATATTTTGATTAAATTACTAACAATATAGATTTGCAAATCCAAAATTTAGGAATTAATTTTAGATCAAATGAGAGTTCAAACAATTATTATATTCATCCCTGAAAAACAATATTTTCTTTTCTTTTCTTTTAATCTTAACCTTTCACAGTACTATTTTCATTATGAATTTAAATTTGAAAAATTTTCAATTCATGAGTTATAACCTTGATATATATTGATATATAGCCAAACATTAGATATGCATTTCAAGTTGAATTTGACTAACTTTATATGTGCTCATTCAAATAAAATATTTAATTTGATCCCATGGATTCTATATATTATAAAATCTCAAAAAAGGAATATATATATATACCTGCATTTCTTATTTTTTATATATGCATTATTTATCCTACCCTACTAGCTAAAAGAGTTATAAATGGTATGAATTAATCCAATTCCATAAACCTAGCTAGCTAATAATCATTATATATATGCTTCTAGTTCATTGTGTAATTCACGTCCTTTTATTTATTCTATCCATAAATATTTTATTTTATTTTATTTTATAATTTTCTACTCAATATTCAAAGACAAAGTAACAACATTACCTAAAATCTAAAAATAAAAATAAAAATATAAGTAAAGATTTCAAAATGGCAATAATAATGTATGGTTCCGTTTGGGCATTAGAAGAAGGAATTCTATTCTCATGCAAATAAGATTCCGGGTTGGCCGGGAACCGGTAATGTCGGGTTTTGTCAGCGGGAGCGGTGGACCGGGAAAACACTCAGTTTGGATTTAGCCCGTTTAACGAGGGAGATGAAAAATGAAATAAAAACTCATCGATTTAATCGCGAGGACGTTGACGATTCAATAGCCGGCGGTGGATCCACGCGCGGGAAAACGAACGGCTGAGAATGGTCGCGCCCCAAGCGATCGTACGCCCGTGGTGTAGTGTTGAGCCAGGTGAGGGAATTAAATGCGGGTGGGTCCCAGGTGGAGGAGACAAGACAGCATTGATTTGTGTGAAGGAATGGAAAGATGGGAGGGAGGGAGAAGTTTTTGACCCCTGTGGGGACCACTGTACAGGTAATGATGCCTTAATGATGAGTGACTTTTTTATTTATTTATTATTTATTTATTTATTTATTTATGTTGGGACAGAGAAAGTTGGACAGAATTGATTGAATTTGAATGAATGAATTCAATGTGTTTTTCTTTTCTAGAGAGAGAAAGAGAGGTGAGAGAGTCTGACTTGGTCTCTTTCTTTCCTTTTTATATTCTTTCGTTTTATTATTTTTATTTTTAAAAAAAATTCAGTCTATGAATCCTTTTTTTCAATTTGAGATTTTCCCATTTTATAAAATATTTTTCTAGGTTTATATCTCTTCGTGAATGAAGTTTGATTTATGTTAGTCGTTGAAGACATATATCTAATGTTTTTCATATCCGAATCAGTTATCGAATCAAAAAAGTTATTTGGTCTATGGGTGACTAGTTGATCCAGAAGTTGAACCGTTACTGAACTGTTAACGTTATAAATATATAAAAATATATATTATTAGTAACTAATAAAATTTAAAAAAAACATGCTTTTTATAAACTAGAATATAATAATTAAAGTTGAGTTACAATATGAAAATTGATATTTTTACATGACTTTTTAATTTTTTTCACATGAAAAGTGTCGTTATAGGATTTATAGTGACGATTTTCATGTGAAAATATCAAAACGTCATGTGGAAATATCAATTTCCTTACAATATTATTAGTGGTTAATTTTAACAATAATAAAATTTTGATACAAAAAAAAATATTACTACCTCCATTCCATAATAATAGTTATTTTAGCTTAATGCACATGAATTAAAAAAATCATTTAATACTATCATTTAAAAATTAAAATTTGTATAAAATTTTATCACTACCCCTTTATTGGAACAAATTTTTTCTTCTAAAAAGTCAGTTATTATGAAAATAATTAAAAACTGTTTCACGGGGTTAACTTAACCGGCTTTACCGATTGAACCACCAGTAAAGTCGATTTTGATCAAAACTGAGTAATTAATTGGTCCAATCAGAACCGAAGTGCTGACCAATTCCGATTTTAATTAGTTCAACCGCCGATCCGGTCCAGGTTCACAACCTTGCATATATCTATTCAAGTATTGAATGTGAAGATATTATGACTGGCTTTTTTTATTGCTCGCATTAAAAAACTATTTAAGTTTGTCTATTTTTAAAATATATATATATATGTTTTCGAATTTTAAGTTTTAATTTTAAACCGAAGGGAATATCACCTTGACTCATTATTTTTGTAATTCGATTCATTTATTAATGAAAATCATTACCTCCACGGTTATGTAGAGAGAGAGAGAGAACATTTAAGGATATTGCAACTAGTTTTAGTATTTTGCTTTTGAGGTGAGGGCTCTTAAGCGTTTAATTTTGTTTGTTAATGATTATACTCTGTAAATTGATGTTCACCCAGAGTACTTATTTGAATTAAAGATTATTCTAATAGGTTTTGTCAAATATCTCCATCCTCAAAAACATGTTTATAAAAAAATATATTTTATTAATTGTATATCAAAAGATAATACTCTTTTCGTCCCATAATATGACGTTTTAGATGATTTTATTTTCTTAAAATTATTTGACGTTTTATATAATTTAGGCGAATTAACCACAATCTTTCTAAAATTACCCCTCATGGGAAAATATTACAGAAGAGAGGGAGAGTATGAGATAAGTATGATAAAGGATATTATAGACAATTGTTACTATATTTAATGTTTGTGGGCCCATGTGCAAAATTAGGGTTCACATGACCTAATTGA
Organism: Panax japonicus; assembly: GCA_020205505.1. Taxonomy (NCBI): domain Eukaryota; kingdom Viridiplantae; phylum Streptophyta; class Magnoliopsida; order Apiales; family Araliaceae; genus Panax; species Panax japonicus. Next base: position 52,803,706 of record CM035106.1, read on the forward strand.
ATTAAATGCACAATTAGGGTTCCACGACCTCATTAAATGTGCAAATTGGGGTTCGCATAACCAAATTTAATAAAGACGGAAAAGTCAGAAATAAATGTGCTAGACCCGGGAGAAGCCTCCACGCGTCCCGAGGCAGAAGACTCGTGGAAGCGGCTCATTTTGGGAATTGATTGAGGGACTGGATTGGTGGCTAGAAGGATAGGGCAATATGGGCATTATTCTAATGACTAAAGGGTATTTTCGGAAATTCCCTGAAGGCATGTGCCTTGCACATGACTACTTTCCAGAAAACCCTATAAATACCCCTTCCATTCCATTGAGAAGGGGACTTCTCTTCAGGACTCAAGACTTGGACTCTTGGAAGATCAAGGGACCCTTTTGGTGACTTAAAGGCTTGGAGATTCCACCTAAAAGCACTAAAGGGGTTTGAGCATTCTCTCAATTCGAAGGACTCAAGACTTGGACTCTTGGAAGATCAAGGGACCCTTTTGGTGACTTAAAAGCTTGGAGATTGCACCTAAAAGCACTAAAGGGGTTTGAGCATTCTCTCAACTCGAAGGACTCAAGAAGGCTCTTGGAATCCCTGTTACCCTAACACGGTTCTCGGATTCTAGGGGTTCTGCCACGCGTCGTTGGAGTAATCGCCCACCTGTCGTTCTCCCCTCTACAATCAATCAATCAATTCCGTATTCTTCGTGGATTTCTCTCCTCCTCAGCCAACACGAAACCCTAACCCTAGCAAGGTATGATTTCCTTGCCCATATTCTTTTGGCGACTCTGCTGGGGAGGTGTAGAATTCGTGAAGGGTATTCCCACAACTCGAAGTGGGAGAACAATAGGAAGAGCTTCACCAACAAACAACATTACCTCACCGGGTCCAGTTCCAAGGCAAGAAAGTCAAGCTTTCCAAGGCATGAATCTAAATCTCAATCAACCCATCCTTGAAGACGCATCAGAAGGAAGTTTGACATCACCACATATGGCTAATCAACAACAAACCAACGCAGGAAGGCAAGGCGAGGATGCAGGTGGAGACCAGACGAATGTTGTGCAACTGGAGATGCTCAAGGCATTAAAGGAATCACGGGAAGGACAAGATATTATGATGGCCATGATACTGGAGATGCAGAGGAAGCAAGAGGAGATGGGAAACTTTTGCCAGCAATTGATGCAGATCCCTACCTTCAAGGCCATGTTCCCAGGCAGTTCGCAGGGAGAACAAGCAGGGGTGGAAGACAACAACAACAAAGAGAACCAAATTATACCTCCATCGATGGAAAGTCAGTCCTGTTCCGATCATCAACTTGGAGCCCCAGAACAGTGGTGACGCGCCACAACCCAGATTGGAAGTCATCCAGCCTAAGACAAACATTATTTCGACCACTATCCCCGTATTTTCACAAGTGTAGATACCAACCATCCCATTTCTCGTTCAACGAACCAGCCCACAAGCACAATCGATGCAGAATTTACATAATGTCAGTGTACATCAGCCAATTTATGTACCACAAAAAGTCCATACCACGAGCCAATATGTGACAAAGGATGATATGATCGATGTGATCAATCAACTTCACAGACATACATCCCGACTTTCGGAGTTAGACTTTACTCCACCTTACCCGGCACATATTCGAAGACAACCCTACCCAACAGGGTATATTGAGAATCCCCCGCAATTTCCAAAATACAATGGAAAAAAAGGAAATGCCAGGGAACACATTGCGAGATTCGTGGAGTCAATGTCTCCATGGTTAGGATATGATGAAAGGAACAATCACAATTTTTTGATGAAGGAATTCAACAAGACTTTGACGGATAATGCCTTCAGTTGGTACTACAACTTGGAGAAGGGATCAGTCCATGATTGGGATAATCTAAAATTGCAATTTTTTAAGAAATTTTTCTATGTGCAGAAACAAGTAACCATTGTAGAGCTCATGCGATTCAAGCAGAAGCCAAACGAAGAGCTGTCAGATTACGTGGATAGGTTCAGGGCCCAAGCACAGAAGTGTGTAGAACCAATTGAAGAAAAGAACTTGGTTAACATATGCAACAATGGTGCTTTAGACTCCTTCAAGCCCCACCTTATTACCAGGGCGTGTGATTCATTTACGACCCTCTCATCTTTCGCACAAGACTTGGGGGGAATCATGACATTCCCCACCAGTCATGCGATAGATACATGGAAGAACAAGAGGACAGCAACTGTGGCTTTGGTGGATTCTCAGTCAAAACCACAAGGGGGCAAGAGGGAAGAATGAAAAATTTGAACAAAGCGGAGAAAAGCATGGGGACAAGTATACTATAATGCTAGTTCCAGAGGCTATCACATGCAGCGAGAAGGCGTTCAGGAGCCTGTACGAACAATGGGTCGAGCACGGAGTGGTGAAACCTCCAAGGCCCCGGTCGGTTGTAACGAAAGAAATGAAAAGAAGATCAGACTTCTGTGTATACCACCAATACGCAGGGCATTCCACTATGGATTGTTACAGTCTGCGAAGGATATACCATGAGAAACTGGTGGCTGGGGAGATTGAACTAGGAGAAGAAACGTGCAACACAATCACCCATGGTGCAGCCCCGGAAGTCAAGAACTCAAATACTGGCTTTACGTACCATAAAACAAACTATGAACTACAGATGAATTAAAAATCCACCCAAGATGGTGGTCCACCAAAAATGGTGGTTTAAGTCCTCAAGAATATCCCTTGCCAAGTAAATTGGATGACCAATGGAGGAGGCACAAGAATTGACGACTAAAAAAAAAAACCACCCAAGATGGTGGTCCACTCTAAACGGTGGTCAAGTCCTCGTAGACTGCACTTGCCAAGATATTGGACGACCCAAGTGATGAGGCACCCGATTTCAAGTTCTCGTAGACTGCACTTGCCAAAATATTGGACGACCCAAGTGACGAGGCACCCATTTTTAAGTCCTCGTAGACTGCACTTACCAAGAAATTGGACGACCCAAGTGACGAGGCACCCGAGTGTTACACTTTATCATCAAAAGTGAATGAGGCACCTGAGTATAAGCCCTCAACCCCGAAAAAGTTACACTTTATCTCTAAAAGTGGTGAACGTTATGCTTTCACCGACAAAAGCAAGATTTATTATATGAAACGTTATGTTTTTCGTTAAAAGTAATTTTATTATCAATAAATTGACAAACTTTCACTTATACGTGAATATTTTTCTTAAATTTCTTAAAAAAAGAAAAAAAAGAGAAAAAAAAAGTATAGATTCAAGTGTTAGTTTGTATGAGATAAATGTACATGATTTTCTGATACAGGAAATAAAAAGAACTACGAAAGTTCATGATCCAAAGGACATGACATGTCGAATTGAAGATAGAGGAATACCTAAAGCTTGGTCTTCGAGGCTATCAACAGGTCTTCAAGGCCCTCAGCAGGTCTTCGAGGCTATCAGTAGATATTCAAGGCTATTATCAGGTCTTCGATGCTATCAGCCCGTCGAAGCTATCAGCAGGTCTTCGATGCTATTAGCAGGTCTTCGAGGCTATCAGCAGGTCTTCGAGGCTATCAGGCCTTCAAAGCTATCAGGCTTTCAAGGCTTTCAGGCCTTCAAGAAATGTTTGGTTCTCAATGACTTCTTGATTCCAAACGAAAGAAAAATTTCAAGAGATGAGGTTCCCTCTTCTAGGACTTTCGTTTTCGAGGATTGCAAAACATCAAGCCCCGCGAAGTGTTCAAACACTAGAATCAAGACTTCAACACTTATAATATTTTGCGCGATCATCTCACCAAAGGCGTGACTCACGCGCAGGGGGCAAATACTAACCGATAGATGGCATAGACATCCTCCAGAGTAAAGGTGCATTCACCCCAAGCAGTGATGAATATGTAGATAGAAGAACACCATGGTCCTATTGGATACGAATGTTCCTACATAGCTGGATGCAAGAAGAATGTCAGCTATCCACATAATCAGCATTCCCAAGTAGCTAGTCGATCCAATGTTACTATTCTTGAATATGGGTAGATGAATCAGACAAGAAGTCATCCCAACTTCCACAAGCCGTTGGATATAAAATCAAGCCTTCCTTCTAGGATGGAGAAAAAGTTGTACGTGCATAAGTTTGGACTTGCTTCCAAAAGACGACGAAAAGACCAAAGGAGGGGAGCCCTTTTCCAATCAATGAGAAACGGGGCCTCCTTGGTTGTCCAAGAGTAAAGCTTCAAAACACCTGAAAAGGAGAAGAAACAATGTCAGAAAGATTGGGGAGTCCTGAAAAAGAAAAAAAAATTGTAGGGTTCGGCTCCCTAAGGGTTCGGCCCCCTAGGGTTTGGCCACCTAGGGTTCGGCCATGATGACTCTGTAGGGCTCCTCGCTAGCTTCGTTTTGATATATTATGGGCCCCAAAACTCTAAATGAGTCAAAAGTTATGATCAAAATAGTAGTTGATCCTCCAAAACCCCCCTAGGGTTTGGCCCCCTAAGGGTTCGGCCACCTAGGGTTCGGCCATGATGACTCTGTAGGGCTCCTCGCTAGCTTTGTTTTGATATATTGTGGGCCCCGAAACTCCAAATGAGTGAAAAATTATGATCAAAATAGTAGTTGCTCATCCAAAAAACTTCATTTTTTTCATTTAAACTTTATTTTTCTCTTCGGGTTCGGCCATGTAGCCTTAGGCCACCTAGGGTTCGGCTATGTTGGCTTTGTAGGTCTCCTCGCTAGCTTCATTTTGATATATTATAGGTCCCAAAACTCTAAATGAGTGAAAAGTTATGATCAAAATAGTAGTTGATCCTCCAAAAAACTTCATTTTTTTCATTTAAACTTCATTTTTCCCATAGGGTTCGGCCATGTTGCCTTAGGCCACCTAGGGTTCGGCCATGTTGGCTTGGGAGATGCATACATACGAATACATGTATAGCCCCAAAATATGCTTGCAACGGAAAAGGAAACGATCACTCTTTTTCCATTAAGGGTAGGATTCAAGCTGATTTCCAAAAAGATAAGTATCTTTGAATTTATTTCTAAATGAAAACATATAAAAATATTATTTCCTAAATATAGAATAGATTTGATTTTTGATTGTATTCCCAACAAAGGGAAAATTCAAAATATATGTTTGATTTTCCTTCTTAATGATAATAAGGAAGGGTCTTATCTTCAAAATCAAATATAAAGAAGATTTAATTTTATTCCCAACAAAGGGTAATTTTTGAAAATGGATTATTTATATATATATAGATGATAATATATATATATATATATATATATATATGTGTAAATAAATAAATAAAATCTTTTGCTTTCAAATAAAGAAAGATTTGATCTTATTTCCAAAATAAAATTAAGATTTGATCTTATTTCCAAAATAAAATTAGGATTTGATCTTATTTTCAAAATAAAATTATGATTTGATCATCTTTCCAAAATAAAATTTAGTTTTGATTTTATTTCCAAAATAAAATTATGATTTGATTTCATTTGGTAAAAGGGAAAGATTTGGTTTACGAAAAGAAGGATTTTATTAAATCTTATTTGGTAATATTTGATGATCTTCCTTGTCTTAATTTCCAGGAAAAAAATAAGGAAGCAAATATTGAGCAAACTATGGAAAGATTTTCAGAAGATTTTTCAGTATGGAAGTATTCTTGCGTGAACGTCTATTTTGGGAATGCGACTCTCGCGCAGGGGGCAAATGTGGGCCCATGTGCAAAATTAGGGTTCACATGACCTAATTGAATTAAATGCACAATTAGGGTTCCACGACCTCATTAAATGTGCAAATTGGGGTTCGCATAACCAAATTTAATAAAACGGAAAAGTCAGAAATAAATGTGCTAGACCCGGGAGAAGCCTCCACGCGTCCTGAGGCAGAAGACTCGTTGAGTCGGCTCGTTTTGGGAATTGTTTGAGGGATTGGATTGGTGGCTAGAAGGACAAGGCAATATGGGCATTATTCTAATGACTAAAGGGTATTTCCAGAAATTCCCTGAAGGCATGTGCCTTGCACGTGACTACTTTCCAGAAAACCCTATAAATACCCCTTCCATTCCATTGAGAAGGGGACTTCTCTTCAGGACTCAAGACTTGGACTCTTGGAAGATCAAGGGACCCTTTTGGTGACTTAAAGGCTTGGAGATTCCACCTAAAAGCACTAAAGGGGTTTGAGCATTGTCTCAATTCGAAGGACTCAAGACTTGGACTCTTGGAAGATCAAGGGACCCTTTTGGTGACTTAAAGGCTTGGAGATTCCACCTAAAAACACTAAAGGGTTTGAGCATTCTCTCAACTCGAAGGACTCAAGAAGGCTCTTGGAATCCCTGTTACCCTAACACGGTTCTCGGATTCTAGGGGTTCTGCCACGCGTCGTTGGAGTAATCGTCCACCTGTCGTTCTCCCCTCTACAATCAATCAATCAATTCTGTATTTTTCGTGGATTTCTCTCCTCCTCAGCCAACACGAAACCCTAACCCTAGCAAGGTACGATTTCCTTGCCCACAATGTTATACAATAATTTTCTTAATTTTTATACATAATTCTGAAACGTCATATATTATAATGGGAGGAATGGAGTAAGATCGATATACATGGAATGTTATTTATATGTTTTAGTTTTAAAATACCATTATTCAATCTATCAAAATTAGGTTTTTTTCAACTAGTCTTTCTTAAACAATGCCCTAAAGCCCAATTATCTACTCCTATAATAAAAGAAGACATTTACTTTTGAAAAAGGAGTCCATAATAAATGAAGTTGGGGAAAATGAAAGTGAGCTGCAGAATCCAGCTGGTTCCAAACAAACAAAGAGCCCAGTGGAGAAATTAGAAATGGTAAAAGTGGACCCAAACCCATTCACCTCATTCTGGAAATGGAAAATGATTTGTGTAAATTACCCAACAATTCTAATTTCTTGTGAATTTTGTCTGGAGTTTTCAATACAGGTTTATCCTAGGAAGGTTCAGTTCATGTTACAAAAAAGAATCCATGGAATCAAAACATGATAAGAAGCAAGCCAAACAACTTGTGAATATTATACCACCAAAAACTGGTTTTTGCATCAAACTTGTTAAGATTACAACACCGGGACGATCGGAGATAACCACAATATATTTTATAATGAAAAAAAAAAACCAAAACCAGGGCATCATAGATCTTGGATCATTTCAAACCTAATGCAAACGACAACTTTGGCCGCGATTTGTTTTTGCCCAGCAACTTCATCTGGTTTACCTTTTCCTCCTCCTCTTGTTGTTTTTTCCTTCGCAAAGCCTCTTCTTTTTGTCTTTGAAGCTCTTCCAACTCCCTGTAACGTTCTTCCTCCCTCCGTTGCTGCTCTAACGCTTCCCTTCTCTGAGCTTCTTCAACCCTCCTGCGGTTCTCTTCAATCATCTTTTCCAGCTCTTCTTTTTCTTTCCGAGCTTTTTCCTGTCCATACACAGAAACAAGTTATGGTCCTTGCATGACATGAAAACACATGAATGGCTGCCACCACAATTTTCAAACTCCAAGAATCTAAAGTGATGTAATCGCATCAAAACAGGAACAAATATTTTGCTATTCATAAAAATTGAAGTTTGATGGTAAGGGGCTGCAAAAGTACCAAAATACTTGCCTCTTTCTGTCTAGTCTCAATAACAGCAGCTTCCTTCTCTTTCTCAAGTTGAGCTGCAACCTCATCAAGAAGTTTCTTTCGACCCTCTGCCAATCGCCTTTGTATTTCCATCTTGACCTCCTCAGAGTTTAAGCTTTCTTCAACTTTCTTCCGTATCGCCACCTCAACTCTCGTTGTAGTTTCTTCTTCTAGCAATTTCAACTCTGCCTCCTGTTGACGCCTGATGGAACAAAAGCAAAGTTAAGCAGGAAATAACCACGAAGGCAAGGTGGGAAAACAATACATTCATTGCTTCCAGAGATGTATTTGGCGTAAGAAAACAGTTAAAAACTGAAACCATGTTTAACATAGCATAAATCCGCCTTTTCCTACTCTCCTTAATTTATTTTATAATTAATGGCAAACTAACCTTCATGTCGACAAAGGCACTATATATATGCTTATGCTTTTTAAGGCATACCTCTAACAGATTCCTGATCCAAACAAATGAGTTTCAAAAGTGGTCAACAGTAGTTAAAGGAGGCACCCAATGTGATCATCAAATATAACAAGTTGAACTATAGCAGTATCGTCCTTCAAAATAGCCTGTGGAGAAAATGTCAAGTAACCTGTCGCAATTTTAAAATTGATCACCAAATACTTCATGTTTGCATTACAATAGAGTTTTGCCAAACAAAAGTTAATAAATTCTTCAGAACACGACTACAGCTTTGACCGTCTTAACCTCAGGGCTCAGGCACATGGCAATGAGGCAGTAGTCAGGTAGGTGTGGATTTTTTATAGCAAAATAATTACACATCTCAATGTGGATCACTAGCCCAGTCTTGATGTTAGACCAGAGCCAGTAGCTTGGTGACTGCCAGACAACAGTGAAATCCAAGCTCAGTCAGAAGTCAATTCGTTCAACAATGTGCTTCTCTAGGATAACACCATAACTAATCCCCAGGGCAGTGGCCATTACACTCGTAAATTCTTCTTTTAAATTCTCATTTTCTTTCATTTGAGTTCCATTCATTAAAGTTGGGTACAAAAAGGAATAGAATTATGAGAAATATAAAAAAAAAATTCATTCATTAAAAGAGCTCCATTCATAAATAATCAAATCATTGTATTTTCACTATTTTATCTCCTGAACATGAACCATTATTTTTTAAGGGAAGTAGGTAACATTTAAGCGTGAATTACCAGAAAGGTGGGAACAAAAGCAACCTTCATCAAGGTCGTAGGCCTTATAATTATCTAAGTCCACACTTTGTTGCACATCTCATTATAGATTCACAATAAAAGATGAGGAAAAAAGAATTGAGAAATAGATAAATCTTGTAAGGATATTCAGACAACCATTACACTTGCTCCGAACACAGTTTTAATATTTAAATGATAAATCATTTAGAGAGAAGTCACATATCCAAAGGTAACTTACAGTGGCAGTGTTCCAGCACGTTTGTATTACTTGCATCCTACTGTAAAGGAGTGTAAGCAATATTACTAAACTCAATGTTTTCGAAAATCATCTTAAAGTTTAAACAATAACTAGCAGTCGATGGGAAGCACAGTTCAAAGGGAAAGTTCTCCTTCAAGTTTAATGTCAGGGCTTGTACTCAATATGTTGCTGTTTTGCCAAATTGCATTGTTATATGAATTTTAAGGAGATCAATAACTGCAATTTTCACAGAACAAAATCTGTTAATATGGCATCTAATAAAGAACAAGTGCTTTGATCCCAAGATTCATGAAACTAAAAGTTTCATAAGTTGCCTCCAGAAAATTGCTAAGAACCCTTGCAAGCCCAAACTAATAACCTTGTCATAAGAAATTCATAGTTATTCTTAGAATAATAATAAAAATAAATAAATAAAGTATTCTGAAAAAATTAAATTTAAATCCTATAATTCAGTATCAATTATGTAGGTTTATTGTTTTTTTTTATAAAAAAAAACAAACAAAGTAGATGCAACTTGTATCTTCTCAGAAAATGAAATTAGTATAATCCTTATGGATATTAAAAATAAAAGTAAAAAGTATATATACCTCAAGCAGTAATTATATAATATATAATCCACACATCCAATCTTAAAATTAACTTTATATATGTCTGAGGTGCAAATACACTCACACCCACACAAACCCATAATACAAATTTATAGAAGTAAAAGTAGAAAATCAAGCAAAGAAGGTCAATCAATTGGCAATCTGAAGCCACCAAAAAATCTATACATTACCGCATGGACTACAAATACTTGCCACAAAGCAAGCAGGATCCTATAGATTAACCTAAAGCAAGTTAAAGCCATTGGTATTCATGTTTGTTATCATAGTGTATCCATCATCAACAGCACTCCCAGTTCACAATGTATTCAAAAAGCAAATCCTAATAGTCTCTCTCGTCTCTACACATTAGGAAGAAGGAAAAAAAACTACTTCAGTTTGCTTGGATTACTTCAGAAATGCTTGAAATTTGAATAATTGTGAGGAATATGCATAATAAAAGTTTAAATTAAGGATATAAATTACATAAAGAAAAACAACGGATAAAAAAGTGTGATAATAAGAATATAAAATATACCTTTTCTTCTCTTCCTCATCTATTTTCAACTTTTCACTGGCATTTTTGCGCTCTAATGACCCAATACTGGGTGATTTATTTATAGGAGACAACGAGGTAGACCTACTTCGTTGTCTCTTATGGCGCCTTGGAGTGGGAGTACGACTCTTATGTCGTCTTGGAGTTGGGGAACGACTTTTGCGGCGGCGTGGTGATATTGAACGACTTCTTCGTCTGTACAATAATACAGAGTTAATAGAAACAACTGCAATATAGGACATCAAATAAGAGAGCACACAGCAGCATACCAGTCCACCATCTAGCACAATAAATGTAAAAACATGTACGGTTACCTCTTATATTGTTAACAATAAACTGTGCGCTCCATCTGTTATCACAAGAAACCGCTAATGTCACAATCAAGCAACGAAAGGACACCCATCGGCACCCATCACCTGCTCACTTCCCATATGAAAGGGAAGCAACTGATTTCTTAATTTTCCAGTAATGAAAATGTTTACATATCTTAACTCACTCATATTATATTTGTAACCTTCTGCAAAATCTTTATTTAGCATCTTTCAAAATATTAGGTGGAAAAAAGTAAAAACTCCCACTAGTCACGGAGCCCAAACACTATTGCTGAAAGTTAAGCAGTTGAAATGTTACATTGAGAACATAATAAACTACACTAGAACAAAGCATGTAGTTCGTCAACCGAAAGTATGCAGATTATCAAGATGCTTATGGAAAGTGAAACCCTCAGGCCAGTAACATATCATGAGCAATAACCAAGGTACACAACTTGACTATCAAACCCTTCTGCTAGAACATCTAAATCAAAACGAGGTAAAATCATGAGAATATTACTGCACAAAAATTTTAAACAAGATGATGTTTCATTATAATTCACATGCTAAACTTGACAGTGACAAAAGAATACTAAGAACAGATATTTCTACGACCTTGATGTAATTGTATTGTATCAAATACAAATATTCCCCAGATAATTTGTGCAGATATTCAAGTGTGTATATGAAAATAAAAAATTTCTAGTGTATTCAAGTTTCAACTAACGTTTAGTCGCAAAGATATAACCTTTTTCCTATGTAGACAACTATGATGGTTATAAGAATCAAAATGATTTATATCTAACTTATCAAATCTATGTATTTATCAAAACAAACTCTTAACTAATTAAAAATGCTTCATTGTATCTGAATCAATCATCAACCTTCCATCATTCTGTACAAACCTCCAAATATCTAAAAGGGACAATAAAATTAAAAACTGACAAAAATGAAATTAGTAGGATAATCATACAAATTAATAACCAAGCAATTTGTAACTTGATACAGCAAACATATGTACATATATATGGAGAGAGGGAGAGTTAGAAGGAATAAAGTTAGGGTATCACCTGCTATGAGAGTAAGGAGATCTGCATCTATCTCTCCGGCTTCTGCGGCTACACCTGTGTCCCACCGGCGACGGCGACGGTGACGGTGAATATCTCCGCCTGTACGACGGCGACCTTGACAAATCTCTATCCCTATCCCTACCCATCTCTTCTCCAACTTAACCAAATGATATATCACCTGAAAATTCAAAATCTCACCAAAATGTTCTGATTACATGTTCCGATTACACATGAAATGGTCAACTATTTTACTGAATACAATTTCTCAGGTAATTCACTTTATATTTTGGATTGTATATGTTAATTAGTCCATATTTTCATCGCCTTTCCTAGAAAAAAATTCTAAAAAACTATAGATTACTTTATGCAAAGCAGTATCACCTGTAAGATCAGTACATGGCGATCTTTTCAACAGAGTAAACCCTAACCTGTTCGGCAAACACTTATAAGAATCAACTTATAAAAAAATTTTAAACGAAGTATTTGAAACTTCCTTTTTGACTTGTAAATTATTTTTGATAAGACTTATTAAAAAATGACTTATAAATTATTTTAAAATAAATAAATTTATGTAATATAAAGAATATTTTGTCTTTCTTTTAATAGTGTACATCGTAGCTAAATATTTTCATATTTTATTTTAATTTAATTTTTGATTTATAAATCAAAAAGTACATATAAATTATTATTTAATATAATTTATAAATTTTTAAAATTTTAATTTATAAGCCATTTTAAAATAAATCATCGCCGAACACACCCTAAAATCAGAGAGATTGAAAGGGATAAAGGATTTTTTTAGTTAGGTTTTCTCTTTAATGGAGAGAGAGTCATACAAGAAATCAAATTATGACTTTTAAGTTGGTCAAATTAACTCATAAGTTATTTGTCAGCATTTGATAATAACTTATTTCTTAATTTAAAATTAATTTATAAGTCAAAATAAATAAGCAATAATTTGATATTCATTTAGAAATAACTTATATGTCATTTGTAATTTGTAATAAGTTAGAGCATATTCAGCGATGCTGGCGTGCACAAATCCTAAATTTAGTCTAAGAACAGATCTCGCTCCAGCAGATGGACTAAATATAGTTCATCGAATTTTTCAGCGAGACACAGACTATATTAAGGAACAAGAGTTGGTGGACTATAATTATGACTATAATTTTTAATATATTTAAATGGGAGAGATGGTTGAAGAAGAAGATGAAGGGTCATGGATGCTCCAATGGATATAAAAAAAATCAGAAGGACAAATTTTTTTTGGTTAGAACAATAATAAAATACCAACAGATAGAAATTGAAAATGTAAATTGAAAAATCTATAAATATGTATAATTGTAAGTATTTGATTAATAATAGTTTGTAATTTTATTATATTTAATAATAATTTTTTGAATTCATTAATTATTTTAATCTTTTTATATTATAGTGCACCAGTAAGGCTGTAAACGAGCCAACACAGTTCGGGCTCGATTCAGGCTCGAAAAAATACGAGCAAGATTCGGTTCATTAATAATATGATCCAAATCTGAGCATTAAAAATAATTCGAATAAAAATATGAGTAGAATTTGAACAAGGTTATACTCGACTCGTTTAATATTCAAACTATTCGAATTTTTTATTGTGATTCGATACATACTCGGTTAATACATATTCGATTAGATATTCGATACATTCTTTTATAATATATACAAATTTAAATCTAAATCAAATTAGGATAATTAGTTATTATTTTGTTTTGTTTTTAATTTTAATTGTGATTTTATATTTGTAAATTGTAATAATAAATATATTTTCTCATTTTTAAGTAAAATAATAAATTATATTTATTACAAAATTAGTTATTATGTGGATACTCGAATTCGAGCTTGAATTTGAAGCTCGCGAGTAGTTTGAATAAATATTCGAGTCGAGTCGAATCGAATTCGAGTACTAATAATTTGAATTCGAACCGAATTCAAGTGCAGATTTATCATTTTGAGTCGAATTCGAGTAGCTCTCTGTTCGCTCTGGTTCGACTCGTTTACACTCTTATGCACCAGATATAATTATTATTTGTGGAAATATAAATTTAACACCAATTTATAATTCCCATAGAATATAATTTTATTTGCACGGATTCATCAAGAAATTCAGAACCATATTTCATGGATCTACTTTCTTTCTGGGTCTCCAAAAACAAAAATACAATATTACAAAAACAACCACAAATGATCGAGCAAATTATCAAAACAGTCCATATTTCACACATATATCTAAGAAGGATGAACCTTTTTAGAATTTGAAGTAACTGCCTTAACAGCTGATCTCATTGAAGCCCCAGCAGAATTCAAAGCAGCTTCAATATACTTTTTAGAAGCAAAAGTAGCAGCCTTTTCCATACTATTTCCCATCCGCCTTGCCTTTTCAGCTACCTGAACCAAACCCCTCAGTTGGTCTCTCGATTCGCGCTCCATTTCTTCTTCGAAGCGCCGGAACTCCTCCATCGCGCTCTCCATCACCGAATCGAGGTACTCCCCCGCTTCTCCCATGGCGGATTCAGCTTCCTGCACTTGCGTTTCGTGTTCGAGCTCCATGGCCGCCCAGGCTTTGTAGGACTCGATCTCGAAAAGTCTCATGAGATCTTCAATGGTAGAGGGATCAAAGTTCTTGTCGTTGAGGGATTGATCGGAGAGAAAGGTGAATTGGGCAATTAGGGATTCCATTTTTCCTGTTTGGAAATTTTGGAATTATGGGTTTGGTTGAAGGAAGAAAAGGGGGGAGGCCGGGAGGGAGAGTGGGTGGAGAATAATCAAGTGTGTGGTGTAGTGTGTGTGTGTTCGGATTCCTAGTCTACTAGTGTTGTTATTTTTAGGGGAAGAATATGTAAAAAAGTAATTTTAGGAGGGGAAAAAGATTATTAAAAAGTTCTACATAACGGTCAGAAATAAAATTCACATTTTATTTGTGTTCAATCATTGACACTTGACAGACTCGGTTTTGGATTTTTCAAGGCACAAAGTAAATTTTGTCAAATGTGCCCTTTATACGAATTAAATAATAAATAAATAAATAAATTATCAATTAATTAATTTTATTAAAATTATAATAATTTATAAAAAATAAGGAAGAACACTTTAAAATATCATCGAAATAAAGAATCATCACATGTACTTATAAAAAAATATCAATGAAATCGATAAAACTAATGAAATATCCACTGTAGTTAGCAATTTTTACTGATTACACAATTGAACTTTTAATTTTTCAAATTACCATACTAAACTAATTATTATTTTGAAATTGGGTTATTCCGTTAAAAAATATAAACGAACGTTAATTTTTTATCTACAAAACTAATGAATTACCACTGTGTTGGCACGTTTTACTGATTACACCATTGAACTTTTAATTTTTTAGATTACCCCATTAAACTAATTAAAAGATGATTACTTTAAATATTTTTAAAAAATAATTATTATTTTCAGTAAAAAAAATTAGAAACTTTAATTTTTCCCATAAAATGAGTAAAGTTTCATAAAATATAGATTTAAAAAAAATAAAGTTTTATGAAACCTTACTGATTTAAAAAAAAAACTTTTTTTCTTTTGAAAATAAAGTTTATTTTTTTGAATCTATATTTTATAAAATTTTACTCATTTTTTTAAAATATGAAGAATTTTCCAATTTTTTTCCTTAAAAATAATATTTATTTATAAAAATTATTGATTTTTTTTTGAAAAAATTGAATCAGTTTTTTTATTTATCTTTTACTGTTTTTTTATTTTAATTTATATTTATAGTTTTTTTTTTTAAATTCTAATATTAAGACTGGGTCATTTTGTTAAAAAATTATGTAGAAATTAATTTAATTGAAAATCACTTTAATTTTTTTGAATCTATATTCTATGAAACTCTACTCAAGTTATGAAGAAAAAAAAGTTTCTTATATTTTTTACTTAAAATAATAATAATTTTTCAAAATATTTAAAATAAATTTTTTAAATTAGTTTGATGGGGTAATTTGAAAAATTAAAAGTGCAATGGTGTAATCAGTAAAATGTGTCAACTAAAGTGGGTAATTCATTAGTTTTGTAGATAAAAAATTAACGTCCGTTTATTTTTTTTAACGAAATGACCCAATTTCAAAATAATAATTAGTTTAGTGGTGTAATTTAAAAAATTAAAAGTTCAATGATGTAATCAGTAAAACCTACCAACTATAGTGGGCATTTCTTTAGAGTTGCTCAATGAAATCTAAATCACAAAACATCATTTAAAATGTCTTTTTGTTGCACTTTTAGAAGCAAAATCATCAATTATACTATCATATTTAATGTTTTCTAACCTATTATTTTCAATGTCTAGTATCGCTAATTCTTTTATTATTTTTTATACATATAAATACATAAGCTTATAAAAAATTATTCTGTTGGAATATCATGTCTGTGCGTTTTACGTCGGACCTGGTTCCGTCTTTATTATTCTGTTGGAATATCTTGTCTGTGCATTTTACGCCGGACCTGATTCCGTTATTTATTATTCTGTTGGAATAACATGTCCATGCGAAGTACCGCATGCATGGTAATTTCTGTTGTTATTCCATTCTTTATTATTCTGTTGGAATATCCTGTCGATGCGTATTATGCCTGACCTAGTTCCGTTATTTATTATTCTGTTGGAATAACTTGTCTATGTGAAGTACCGCATGCATGGTGATTTCTTTTGTTATTGCATTCTTTATTATACTCAGTTGGTTAAAGTTTTGACTTCTATACTCCATGAAATTGGTGGAATATCCTTGATATTTGAGCTTCATCCATTATCTTTTCGTGAAAATATTCTTATGAGCGTTCTTAAATTTTATTCTACAAAGAAGTATCTTGTTGACAATTTGGACGTTATTAGTTCCTGAATAAATAAATTCTTGAACTTGTTTTATTAAATTCTTATATCATTGTCATCATCCTCATATTTATATTTTGTTGAAAGTCATCTGTGGCCTGTAGTGCATAGATGGACTTGATATGATTATGACCATGGATTATTCGGTGTAATCATGACCGTAATGTTATAAATGATGTGGTAAAAGCCCTCATTGCCCGTAGTGCATTGATGGACAGTTGTTGGAATGATCATGACCATTGATGAATACACGAATATCTTTGGACCGTAGTGCATGGATAATTTGTGGTTGTGATACTTATGAATATCGTTGGCCGTAGTGCAGGGATGAGGTGGATTATTTATTAAGCTGAGTCTCAGCGATAAAAGTGATGAAAAACCTTCTAAATCATAAAAGATAGTAAATTTTATTCTCTACTTGACTCTTTTAATGGATTGCATGTTCTGCTGCAGTTAAACTTGATGTCTATTGTATTTTATCAGTTTAACACTGTTGAAGACTAATGATAATTTATTCTGCATTATCTTAGTCATAATATTTCTTACTGGGCTAGTTGAGCTCACCCTTTCTTTCACTGTTCTCTTCAGGAAATGAGAACGTAGCCGGGACTATTCGGGGAACAGAGTGACGGTCCAGATGATAGTATTAGTAGTCATCACTATTCTGTTAAATAGTGTGATAATAAATGTAATGAGGACTTATTCTGAGAGTGGATATTGTCTAGAAGACAATAGTTGTATTAAAACTCACAGCTCTTTTATTGTATATTAAAGATTGTATTTGTATTCTGTATCATGTATTTGGCGACTCAGAATAGGTGATATATACTTATTTTGGGGGCATCACAAATTTGAAGTTTTTTTACTCTTTATTCTTTTTTTTTAATATTTATACAAATTATAATTTGCTCATATTTTTTAATTCCAGCCAATATACCATATTTTTATAGTTGTGAATATTATAATTAAAATCGATATCGGTTAATCAATTTATTATATTGAATAGCATAATTGTTTTATAAATGAAAATAATCCGACCATTTTTCACCATTTGATGATCGTGTGAATTTTTCTTCAAAATATTAACGGATGAAAATTCATTGAATTTTAACGGTGGAAATATTTTTTACGATTTTAATTTTTAAGTTTGATCGTAATATTATTAACTATCTATTAATATATTTTGATCATTAATAACAAAATTATAAAGATCAAATAATTGATACTGTTAACGTCAGATTTTATATGCCTGGCGAAATCACCAAAACAGCGCTAACGGTTGATGAAGTAGTTGATTGTATTGTTGTACAATCAAACTCATGAAAACACAGATAAACATACACACATCATTATAAAAGATATAAAATATAGACAAAATAATTATTGTGGAAACCTAATTGGAAAAAACCCACAGAGAAATGAGAAATCCACTAAAATAATATGGAAAATATAAATTGTTTATTTGTCATATGATATTGTAATCCTCTTTGTTTATTGTTGTATTTATAGTTGTCATGTCCACCCGAATCCAATTAGGAGTAGAAGTCTTTTTTAGAATCACCTTATAACTATAATTAATGACTGATCGCTTCCTTCCCAAGTTAGATCTATTTATCCCACTAAATAAAAAAACACAATCTTATTTTAATAAGGACACTCCTACTATTTGACCAAGTTGTTCAAATAAACGTATATGGGCCAACACCAAATCCGATCCATTAAATAGATTGGGCTACATATTGGTTAGACCCAAATAATTACATTCTAACATTGCCCCAGACTCTTATTTATAAGGAACTTAAAATAAGAGAGTATACAAATTTATCCCAACCAAAGATCTGTATATGCCGAAGACGAAGTGTCTCACCCTAACATCATACGACGAATATATATATATATATATATATATATATATATATATATATATATATATATATAATCAGCCTTGTTAGAACCGACAATATAGATGACCAACCTTATCTCAACCGAAAATATAGAGAACCAACCTTATATCAACCGAAGATATAGAGAACCAACCTTATCACAGCCGAAGGATGTTTGTCCGTTTGGGGGAAACAAAGCCACTTCGAAATGACATTTTTTTTTCGTTCGGGGGGAATAAAGTCACTTTCGAATGACGTTTGTCTATTCGGGGGGAATAAAACCACTTCTGAATGACGTTTTGTCCGTTCGAGGGGAACAATGCCACTTTTGAATGATGTTTTGTCCGACCTTATACCCCCTCCAACCTTATGCCACTATAATAATTGTCCCGACCATTGTGCATGGGAGGCTTCAATCAAACTTTATATCCGCCTAAATTAAAGAGCCGAATATGAAATTTTGTCCACTGACCATGCATGGTAAAGACACTTTTTTTTTGGAATGGAACCATGTTTGCCTAAAATGATTTGTCGTAGTGGTGTTCACCTTGTTGAAGTGGTCCGAAAGGATCATAGCCCGTATAGAGTGGTGATTGTTTTCCTCCTCTTATTAAAAGTCATGCATGTTTAATGGTTAGGTTCGTATAATCACGTGAATTGTTTGCTTGTCGTTCATAGCCAATGTTGATAACAACTATAATCACTGAGAACATAACTTAAATAGTAAGAAAATATAGATGACATAATAATATATACATTATTAGTCACATTAGATCAAATAATAAACATGAGAACCCATTCCAAATATGTGGACTACATGGACAACAATCACATGCATGGGCATGGTCTTGTGTTTTGATTGGAAGAACCAACTGATGATTCAAAGACCATAAAAGACAAGAATTTTATAATATTAAGCATATCACTACAAACAAAACCCCAATAAATAAAGAAAGTTGTTTTGTATGAATTTATATTCATAATATGTATATATGTAAAGTAATATTAATGGTAATGAAGCTACAATTTTAATTCTCACAAGCTGATTAATAGCAGAAGGTACATGCACATGTTGTATATATATTTTTAATAAAAGATAGTAACTTAGCTTTATATATGTATAGATTCTCCTACTTGGTGAATCAATGATTTATCGAACAAAATTTTAATTACCACAGACAGCGCCAATGTTAAAGCCTAATTTTGTACGCATGACGAAATCACCAAAACAGCAGGTTAAAACAACGCTAATGGTTGATGAAGTAGTTGATTGTATTGTTGTGCAATCAAACTTCCAAAATATACACAGATAAATATACACACATCATTATAAAAGATATAATATATGGACAGAAGAATTTACGTGAAAATCCAATTGAAAAAAATCACGGAGAGAAATGAGAAATCCACTAAAATAATATAGAGAGTACAAATTGTTTATTTGAGTCATATGATATTGTGTTCGTCCCTGCTTATTGTTATATTTATATCTGTCATGTCCACCCGAATCTAATTAGGAGTAGAAGTCCTTTTTAGAATCACCTTATAACTGTAATTAATAACTGATCGCTTACTTCCCAATTTAGATATATTTATCCCACCGAAACACAATCTTACTTTAATAAGGACTCTTCCACTATTTGAGCAAGCTGTCCAAATAAACGTATATGAGCCAACACCAAATTCGATCCATTAAATAGATTGGACTACACATTGGTTAGACCTAAATAATTACATTCCAACAGATATATTGGATGAAATTTAATTAAATATATAACAGAGAGTAACCAAACCCCCCGTTAAGGAGATCATCAATTTTTACGTGTGAGAATATGCTATATTGTCGAAATATATTATAATTTTAACAAAAATTCTACGTGGACATAAAGATACACGCAAGATCACCTCCTGACATGTGTGTTGACACTATATTAATTAATTGACCAAAATTAACTTCATGACTCCCGAATTTTTGATAGGGTTAATTTCATATTTTAGTACATTTTTAGAAATAATTACAATAATAGTGCATCGATAAAATAATTATAAAAGTAATACATTTTCCCATATTTATTTACAATATTAGTGCAATTAAGATTCTTTTATTTAGGAAATTAGTATGCAATTAGGTTTCCTTAATTTAAGAGACTAGTATTAATTTACTTATTAAATTAAGTAATTAATAAGTAAAGTATATAGTAGACTTTCTCTCTCCTTTTGTTACATAGTACATCTCATCTTCTTCGCATCCACACCCCCAATTTCTCTCTCTTCTCCCAAATAATTGAAAAAGGGAAGGAAAAAATTCAATAAAATCCCATCAACTAACCAATTTTGTCCTCTGATTTTCTTTATTTCTCTCTCTAAAATTTCAGAGAAAGACTTCACCGGGACTACTTTTCTCTCTCTAGACTCTGCCATGGCAGCTTCTTCATCTCTAACTATTTCTCAAGCCATCCTTTCTCGCTCTATTCCTCGCCATGGCGGCTCCAATTCTTTTACCCAAACCCTCTTATTGTCTCTCATCTTTCTCTCACATACCCACTTTCTCCACCTCCCTCAAATCCTCCCCTCTCTGCCGCAACTCCGTGGAGACGCTCAAAAAGACGGAGACTTCACTGGTGGAGAAATCAGTGAACACGATTCGGTTCTTGGCCATTGATGCAATGGAGAAGGCCAATTCGGGTCACCCGGGTATACTCATGGGGTGTGCCCTCATGAGTCACATTTTATATGATGAGGTGATGAGGTACAATCCCAAAAACCCGTATATAACCAAACATTCATACTAAGGTAACCAATTCAGTATTATTAGGTTACCAATTTATTTTGAATGTGATGCAGTTTGTAGCCAAACCTTCATGCAGTGGGTAGCCAAACCTTTATGCCAAAGTAATCAATTCAGTTTTATTAAGTTACCAATTTATTTTGAATGTGATGCAGTTGGTAGCCAAAACTTCATGCAGTTGGTTGCCAAACTTTCAGACCAAGGTAACCAATTCATACTGCAGGTGTGGAGGTAGATTGGTTACCTTAGTATAAAAGTTTGGTTACCTTGGTACGAAGGTTTGGTTATCAACATTACATTATACATCACTCTATTTTCTCTCTCTTACCTATGCAATGTTCTTATTTTCTTTTAGACGTGAAATTGGAATTGGATTTTTCGGACATGAATAAATTGTGAAAAATTAAATATCCACCTCTTTTCTACATCTCATTGACCATTTTGTGGTCGACTCTCGTTCTGTCTCACCGGCGAAGGGGAGGAGGAAGATGACTGGTGAGGGGGAGGAGGAAGATGACCGGTGAAGGGGAGGAGGAAGATGACGTTGCCAAATTTTGGCTAATCCAAGTAGCTTTGGGCCAGACTACATTCTCTGAATTTGAATTATTATTTTAAATTTGAATTTGTTTTTATTGTTAGATCTAAGATATTTGAATTTGAATTATTAATTATGGTAATTTCTCCTTAATTTTAGGTTTTTTTATTATTGTGAATTACGTTATTTTTGTAATTATTTTATGAATGAACTAATAGTCTAATTAGTTACTAAATGTTATATATTATTATAAAGGACCCTTTTGATATGCCTACTAGTCAACATTACTAAGGGGCTGTTTGTTTAGAGCTGAATGGGTCTGAATGGCTGAATCGGTAAGTGGCTGAATCATTAAGTGCGTTTGTTTTGAAAAAAAATCGTCTGAATGGCTGAATCGGTCAGATGCGTTGGCTGAATGGTTAAGGCAAAATTTTTGGTCTGAATGGCTGAATGGTTGGCTGAATGAAGTAAAAAAAATTAAAAATAATAATAAAAATAATAAAAAAATATTAACTATTATATTATGTAATATTAAATAAATTTAAACTTTGAATATTTTCAGAGGGGTAAAATATTAAAAATATGTCATTCAGATCTTTAAGATATGTCAGTTATCAAACAGTTTTTTTCATTCAGATTCAGCTCATTCAGATTCAGATTCAGATTCAGCTCATTCAGATTCAGATTCAGATTCATTCAATTTTTATCAAACACCCCCTAAGCCCATGAACCTTATTTTGCCTGGCCCATTTTATTGTCCTCAAGAAAAACTACTAAAAAAAATAAAAAACCAAACAGATTTGTACTTTCAAGAGGGAGAGAGATCCAATTCCCAAGTTTGTTTTTCTTCAATCGTTGGAGCAGACAAGATTCGGGCAGTATTATACATAGAGATTTATATATACACAGAGAGAGAATGGAGAGTGGTAACGTGTGCAGGGGTTTGTTGTTGCCGCTGTTGATGATGCTGCTACTTAAAGTACAGAAGGGTCAGGCCATTTGGTTGAGCTTACCGGACTCCGGGACCAAGTGCGTGTCGGAGGAAATCCATAACAACGTCGTTGTTTTGGCCGATTATGTCGTCATTTCAGATGATCATGTTCATCCCACCCCCCCCATCTCCGCCAAGGTAAAAACTCTCATCAGCACATATATACTGTTGCATTAGAATTTGAACGGAATGGTTATTTAAATTTTCTATCTGTTTTTGTGTATGTAGATGTGTATGTTTATCTTCCAATTGGCGAATTTGATGTGTTGAAATAATTTGAATTTTGGATGGTGATTTGGGATGGCTCTTATTTGGTGATGATTTGGGATTTTATCATTAGGAATGAATCTAATTCATTAAGCAGATTTAATTTTATCTGGTATGAAAAAATTTCTAATGAAGTAGTTTTTTTTGGTACAAAGCCTGTTTTTAATTCATAGCCATAATTGTGGGGAAAATGATTTTGGTGTGAAAGTCATGTGTAATGCAATTCTACTTTTTCGTCCACTAGATGGAAGTAGCTCAATTTTTTCTAAGCATGAGTAGATGGTAAATGTGAAAGTAACATGAAGGTAGCTTAACTTTTTAAGGACTTATTATGAAACTAGCTCAAAGTGAAAGACAAAAATTTGAGATTTGGTAGGAGAGAGTGAAAGTTTGTGATTAAGAAAAATCAAAATATTTGTGGCATCTTATTTCGCTAACCATAAACTTGGAATCTCATTTTGTCATCTATATTTTTAATTTGTTAAAGATCACTCTGCAAGAGTTGTTGGGCCTCTACTCGCACATAAGTTTTCGTGCTCATTCTCTTTTGGAAAGGAGGTTACATCTTATTATATAGAAAAGGCATTGATTTTCTCTAGTGTAGTACTTCTAAGAGAAATATATTCTGACTAACAAGTAGGTAGTTGACAAATAGCAATCTGTGGGCTTCTATAAGACCAAAGTAAGAGCAAGACGCTAAGGAGTCACTAATCTCTTCTCCAACTTTCGCAACAGTTTATGGACTTGGCCATCGGGAAATTTAAATTGCAACTATTTCCTGGACTTCCCTGATTTGGTGATTCCATGGACCTAATGGGCTGAAACTTATGTCACATTCCCTAGCATATCTCTCTTTCCTCTCCTCTCTCACCCCCTCTCTTGTTTAATTTTTTGTACTTATCACTTTTTGGTCCTCTAATTATTTCTTTTTCTCGTGGTTCATTGTTACCGCTGCCTTCTAGGACAGCCTCAGGATTGTTTAGTTTCATTGTTTTTTCATTTCCCCCCTTTCTTTTGTTATGTAGAGGACTTCTTGTCCTGTTTTCATGTATCTCTCTTCCTCATCTGTTAAAATTTCTTTTTCTTATAACCAAATAATAAAAATAAATCCTGCAATTGTATGTCTCAGGTTCAGTAACAGGAAACATTACGTAGTAAAAGAAAGGCTTAAATATAAATTACTGTCCTAAGCTATTGACCTTTTTCCACTTTGGTGTTTGACCTTTCAATTTTTTCAATCAGGTCATTAAACTATCATTGTTTTCCATTTTGGTTCAATTGAACATGCCATGTCATAAATTGATGACGTGACTTGAACACGTGACAACTGATGTGTTAAAAGAATACTCAAATTAAATATAAATTACTATTCTAAACTATTGACTTTTTTCCACTTTGGTGATTGACCTTTCAATTTTTTCAATCAGGTCATTAAAGTTTTATTTTTTTTCACTTTGGTTCAATTGAACATGCCATAAATTGATAATGTTGCTTGAACACGTGGTATGTAAAAGTTGATGTTTACGTATAATAGCAAAAAAATAGTTTATAAATTGAAAGTTGAAACATTAACACTCCCTTTGTCCCTAATTATTTGACGTTTGTTCAAATCTAGGAGAATTAATGACAATTTTTCCAAAATTACCCCTCATTACTTTGCCTATTTTTTGATACTTTAAACTCTTTCTCCTTATTCCAACAAAACTCTCTTTATCCCAACAAAACTCTCCTTATCCCAACAAAAGATTTAAGAGTATTATAGACAATTGAGTACTATATTTAATGCTTTCCAATCATTATCTTAATTCTTGTGTCCACCTCTAAAACGTCAAATAATTAGGGACGGAGGGAGTATGACCCAAAAATCCTCAAATAAAGCAGAGTTTTACACCAAAAATGAAGATGATACTTCTCTTCAATGCGAAATTTAACCTTTGATCCAGACACAACACCAAATCCCCTTCTCAATGCGGGGAAAAAAATCCTTAACCATCACAGCACCAAGGCAAGCTATCACAAACAAAATTCATAATTAATTTTTTTGTCATCAATTTATGACGTGACAGGTTCAATTGAAAAAAATGATAGTTTAATGACCTGATTAAAAAAATTGAAAGGTCAATCACCAAAGTGAAAGATGTCAATAATTTAGGGTATTAATTTGTATTTAAGCCTAAAAGAAATAGAGGGTTCTTTATTCTTTAGTGAACCTGGTTTTTTAAAGTGCCATGCTTCTTACTTCGTATCTTCTTACTCCTTTTCTTCTTGACTTCTAAAGTTGTTGGTGTTGGACTTTCAACACGAGCACCAAATTTTGAAAACATCTGGGACATGCATCAATAAGGGGATATTCCTCATTCTTCTTGGTCTAATGTTGAGTTGTAGAACAATGGCTTTCTTTTAATTATCTTGGAATATCACTAAGTTTGTGTCTTTAAGGACCCTCACAGGGCTAAACTATATTGACTATTTTAAAAAAATCTAGCTTAGCCTTAAAGATATAGGAGTCACTAATAATGCTGTCTCTTTCTTCCCCGGGAAAATGGTTTATGGAATCCAAAATACTGGCTATTAACTTGGTACTTTACTATTTGAGTTTATATTGATTGTAAAGAGAACAAGGATGTGATTCATTGACATCCAGTACATCTATTATGCATGGATGTTTCTTAATATTTTGGGTATGATTCCTAGGTTGTCATCTTTATAATGTTGCTTTTCAGTTTCAGTCATTTCTCACATTCTTTTTGTTTGTGCTTTCCATTCAAGCAAAAAGTAAATACCATTTATTTCCTTTTTGTAGGTGACATCTCCTTATGGGAACACCCTTCACAACAAGGAGAATGTGACACACAGTCAGTTTGCATTTACTACAAATGAGGCTGGTCAGTACCTGGCATGTTTTTGGGTCGATCACCATGGAAGTGGAGCTGTAAGTATTAACTTGGACTGGAAAACTGGAATTGCAGCGAAGGATTGGGAGTCAGTTGCCAGAAAAGAGAAAATTGAGGTGAGAACACACACACACACGTATATATAATATGTATATTTATATATGGTGCCTGATCCATAAACTTAGTATTAGTTGGTAGCCAACGTCTGACATATTATTTGTCGGACGATTTTATTCACTCTTTCAAGATATTGTATGCCGGATGGCTAGTATAAAATACCATTCGACATACAGGGGGTGGATCCAGGAGTATTTCCTAGCAGGAGCGGATTTTCACTACAAGAAAAAGGGCCGGCAATGAAAGACAAATCCTTCACAAGAAATAGTATATTACTCACAAGAGATTTATTGTGAAGAAAACTTTCCTTCGCACAATTCCTCACATTAGAGCTCATCACTAAAAGTATCATTCGCTAAGTTAGTGATTAAATATTTTTTGTGATGGATATATTGTGAAGAATATGTTCTTCACAAATTATATATTGTAAAAGATTATTTTTGTTTGGCGAGAAGATGATTTCTTCACAATTAACATTTTGAAATAACTAGTAAAAATGTCTTCCTTAATAAAAAACAATTTATGAAGAACATATTTACTTTTAGAAAGGTTAGATTTCCTTCGCTAATTACATATTGTGATTTTTTTTAATTTACTGAGAAGAAATTTCTTCGGCAATGCTACTATTAAATAATCATATCACTGCAAATTAAAAATATTTTTAAAGTTATTTATTAATTTGTAATCAACATCAAATAAAACATTATATTATATAAATAACCAATTGTATAATCCACAACTAAATATGTAATAATCAAGTAACAAAACGTACAAAACTTGTATTCAAAACAAATGTAGGTGCCCCGAAGGTCATATATAGTACCTAAAATATTTAATCATTAATACAAGTAAAGAGGTAAGAAAAACAAGTTATAAAAACTTTGCAGCTTTGTCATGTTAAGTCTTGATCTCTTCATTGTCATAATTTTCTTCAATGCAAGGTTAGTCTTGTAAACATCAGTCTGCCAAAGATAAAAAAACACCAAAACTTAACTTATAATATTTGAATGAAAAGAATATGACAACAAATTAAACTGAAAAAAATAAATTAAGAAGCGATTCCACAAGTAAAAGTTATAGTTCCACAAGATCTCTGTCTCACATGAATAGTAAATGCGCCCCACTTATGTGAGAAAAAATTTGTGAAAATATAAAATTTTGCATTGTGCGTGCAAATATCAATACCCTAATTAAATGAGAAACATTATTAAAATGATAAAAGATGAGAGCTTGATACCTATATATATATATATATATATATATAACTATGTAAACAAATAAATGTGCAACAAAATATATTTATAAATTATCTCTATGCCTTTTAGAAAGTTTGGTACCTATGTATATATATATATATATATTTTTTTTTTACCCCCTTCAAGTTTAACTTTTTCATTAATCTACCCCCTTGAATTCATTAATTTACATATTTGTCTCTACCCTTATACCTATATAAAAAAATTCAGCAGGGGCAGTTGCCCCCTTAATAGATCCCCCCTGCTGACATATAATATATTGGACATTGGCGAACCAACTGTGGTTATAGATCATTATCCTATATATGTGGCATATATGCGTGTGTGTGTGTATATATATATATCTGTCATTCAAGTTCAGGAGCTTCTCAAAATTTTAAATTTTGCAACCTCATGGTAGGATAGAACTGAAATTTTTCTTTCCCCAACAACTGCCTGCTAATTTTCATGCTGCTATACATGCATCTATAATGTGGAAGAAGGATCCTCATCTAGCTTTAGAATGAACATCGGTGGAAAAAGACAGGCCAGAGAACTGCTCTCCAAATCTTTTTTTCGTGTTAGGCACCTGAGTACGAAGTAGAATAGGGAGAGCGAGGGAGACTGTAATCAAAGTCAATCAACTTTTCCCGACTCGAATAGAAAACCTTAATTTATGCAGTTAGTTAGTGCATTAGAATATTGTGAAATACCTAATCTTTATAATTGAAGGGTAGTAAAAATATAAGGTCAGTTGTCTAGGCCTTGTTCCTGAACCATTTTTCAAAATAATGGAATCATGCTTTATTTATATATATGTTATAATATATATATATATATATATATGCAACTATTGTAATTTTGTTTGCATGTTATAGATATGTTGTTATCGTTTATCTCTCATGTGATCATGTATAGCGGCAAATTTTATCATGCAAGTGAAAAGATGAATTACTTGGTAGAAATAGGATAACTAGTTTTTGGAGTCAGCAAGATTTCTTTGGTTGCCTAGAAATGATTGCCAGAAGTCTAATATATGATATCCTTTTCCATCCTTAATGTTAGGGTGTTGAACTTGAACTGAGGAAGCTTGAAGGAGCAGTGGAGGCCATCCATGAAAATCTACTTTATCTGAAGAGCAGGTGATAATTAGTATTGTGATTAAAATGCACCTATGACTATTGAAATCTTTCTTTTGTTCTTACTCTTTTACTTGCAAAATTATTTTTTGACGTCCTGCAGAGAAGCTGATATGAGGATAGTGAGCGAAACTACGAACTCCAGAGTGGTATGGTATAGTATCATGTCCCTGGGTATCTGCATTGTGGTTTCGGTTATGCAGATAATGCACTTGACACGCTTTTTCCAAAAGAAGAAACTAATCTAGACTGACTTAGTTTATCAAGTTTGACAGCTGATCATATTCTATATCCTTTCTTTCTTAATTATGCAGAAGGAAAATTTTGATCCTATCATGGAGTATCTAGCTTCTGTGTTCAGTTTTTTACTGGTTGAGTTAGCGAGAAAGATTTTTTCTTTTCTTTTTTACATATCCTTGATAAGGACGGACTAGATCAATTTTGTGTCCATAATTCCTAATTAATTGCCTTTTCTTTGCTTTGCAGCGGTTTCTTTATCTGC
Organism: Panax japonicus; assembly: GCA_020205505.1. Lineage (NCBI taxonomy): Eukaryota > Viridiplantae > Streptophyta > Magnoliopsida > Apiales > Araliaceae > Panax > Panax japonicus. Next base: position 52,832,504 of record CM035106.1, read on the forward strand.
TTTAACAAATTTTAGAATCTAGGTTGCTAGGAATCGAGCATTTTTCGAGCTCACCCTTATTTTGGCTCAGCTTGTTATAAATGAGTCCATAATTTTCAATCTCGGCTATTTACTCAGTGAAGAGCAGGGGACAAGTTCTCTAAGCTTACGAGCTCAACTCAATATTATAAATATTGTTATAAAAGACATTAGTTTCATAGATAATATATGTGAATGGGTTGAGCCATGAGGTGATAGCCGAATTTAAGTAATTCGTTGTCTAAATTAGTATATTTTATGTTTAATCCTCTGTTTGAAAGATCTAAATTAGTATATTTTCTGTTGTAATCCCCTGAACCGTGTTAGAACAAACAAAATCCTTAAAGATTGTAAGTAGGAATTTAGTCTGATGTATTAAGATAAATTTACGCCACTTATTACACATCTTAGCAAAGCAATGCCTTGGAATCTAAAGTCATCAAACAATGAAATACTCTCTCCGTCCTTTAATATAAGTAGTCGTTTGAGAATTTCAAGTAAGCATTAATTATATAATTTTCAATATTACAAGTATTAAGTAAGTATAACTTTGGTTCTCTCACTATTTTTTTGCTCAATAAATAACACTATCTTTTTTCAATACAAGGACAATATAGACAGACAATTGATATTATATTTAATGTTATATAATCATTTCCTTAATAATTATGCACAATTCTAAAACGACTTATATTAAGGGACGGAGAGAGTAAACAGTTGATTTTTGAAGATTACAACACTAGGCATGACTAACAATTACCATCTTAAAACTAAAACCTAGCAAATCAGCATTTCTGTCCATTTCACTTGGAAGCGCTTGTGTGATGATAATGACAAACATGGAGAATACAGCACAGGGAAAGGCTTCCAATGGGAATTGAGTGAAAAAAAGAAGAAAAAGTTCCCTTGGCTTTATTCTATTGAAATAATCTTGCGGTTCATGTATCTGAGCCTGCAAATCTCCTCAAAAAAGTCATCTGCACTGCTGTGGGTGCTCTTCATCTGAAGAATTTTTATTGTCATCTTCTTTAGATTCTTTCCATACTTGACCAATGACTCCAGAGTGTTCATTTTCTGTTCAGCATTTAACGGTGACCTCACCGTGATCACCACCTCCTCTAGGCAAGGAATCACAAAGCTCGGATCAACCTGAAAATTTGCACATATTTTATTTTATAAAACTCGCAAAATCTGAAACAACATCCTCCGACATAGACTCACTTTTTTCAGGCTGTTCTTCTGGCAAAGGGCAGCAAACAATGCACCGTGAATGTCAAATTTTTGTAGCTTTGGATGGCTATTGAAGAATTCGACAAAGTCAATCTCCGGAAAGGGTAGAAGAGCCTCAAAATCGCCAGTGAACTCCACCTTCATGTAAAGATGTTTCACCTCACTAGTCAGTTGAAGAATTTTGCTTATTGCATCCCAGCACCATTGCACCCCTCTTATGGACAAGGACTCGAGGGCTGTAAGTTTTCCGAAATCAACCATGTAAACTCGCCCTGAAGGCAACATAGGGGAAAATATAACTACAGTAAGATTCAGATAATCAAAAATCAAGTAGAGAAATGATTAAAATAATATCCTACCAGAATTGTTGGCAATAGAAAGAGTCCTCAAACATTTGGTCTCATGAACCCTAATCCAGCTACAACCTTGTAACTCGAGGGATTCGAGCTTGGGAGATGTGACAGATAGCGAACAGTTACCAACACCATAAAAGTCGAGCTTACACTGCTCCAGTTGAGGCAACTCGATTGAAACAGACCTCAGTCCCTCACAACCAAGTAGTGACAGGTTGGTTAGGTTAGGACACACCCGAAGTGCTTCAGATAATGCGGGGTCATCCAATCTTGCTCCAACAATTTCAAGATTCCTAAGTTTCAAAAAAGTATCCCATTTTGGGGAATGAATCATTAAAACACCCCAAAGCCTCAGCGACTCCAAATTCCATGCAGCTCTTATGCACTCCAGCTTTGAGGGGCAATCCATACAGGTTTGTTGGTCAACAAGATTGTCCATTCGAAGCTCTAGATTCCTTAAGGATGACCCTTGGAGCGATAGCCACGAAGCAAGACCCTCACTGGAGAAAGGGCAATAAACAACAAGTTCTTCCAGTCGGAAAACTGACGAGACCATCTGCATTATAATACAGTCAGGAGTGCTCCTGCCGCCTGTGAGGTTATCGAAAATATTTCGAGGGAAGTAAAGACTCCTAAGGTATGGCATTGCGTCCTTCCATCTCTTAGAGACACAATTACAATATGCCACATCCTTGGCATTGCTCACGTGTGACAAAATGTATTGGACAATGGCATCAGGCAGGTCATCCATTTTCTCTGGACAAAAATCAAACAGTTAACAGTCAGTTTTAGGAGACCATCAAAAGATGTTAGCAGAATGCATCCTATAAAATACCACTCCTTTAATCACAGTTGCTCATAAATGTTTCTGATTATCTACCCATATCTTAATGTTTAGTCATACTAAATGCGAAAAATATGAGAGAGAGCACTCATAAAGATCTTAATCAAAATGGAAAAGCTTCCACTTATTGTTCTTGGAAGAGTTACCTGATGCTGCCTTATCCTATCATAATTTTCAATTCTAACTCTTTATGATCTCACTAAGATTATCGGCATCGTAGCTTTTCATTCCAAAAGCCTCCAGATGTTTTAAAAGGTTCTTCACCATAATACAATAACAAAAAAGAGCCCCAACTTCCCCACTTCAGTCAATGTAGTTCAGTCTACAGACACTGATTTTTACTTGTGGTGAATGTTCATTTAACTTCCCTTATAGTAATCAGCTGCATATCACTAAATTCAGTTTTAATAGGATCTTCATCTAATGTGTTAACCAATTTAGCTTAATCAGGTCTATTAATTTAATTGGATGAACAAATTGAGAAACGTGAACAATGACAACTGTTTTATGACATATGGCTATTAGGGATCCGGTAACTACATAGCAATACAGTACTGAGACTATTAGGTATTACCTTCAAGCAATGTATGTATCAAACCTGCGTATAATTCAGATTTGAGACAAACCCAGATGACAAATTGACTGGAATTCAAATACCCAGATGGATGAATCCAGTGTGTGTACACACCTATTCATAATTAAGCAAAACCCATGTTAGCATAGAGAGATTAAATCACCAAAAACAGATTCAAATCTAGATTTTTTGTTTCAAGTGTGAACATTCAATAGGAGAAATGAAGGTCTATCGGGCCGGGTATACAACAATTCAATCAGCCAAACAACATTTGAGCCAGCCTCAGAAATAAACAAAAAAAAAATGCAATTGAATCAAAACCCACAAGCTCTGATACATGTGTGTGGAAATGAAGCGAGACAAAAGAAACTTACTTGCAGTATAGAGATAAAGGTACAATCTTGGGTTGAAAAATGGCAAAGATTTCCAAGCTTCCAGTGAGTTTCATTCACTGTTCAATTCAAAACAAAAAGCTCCCCATCTTTCCTGCAGGTCCATATATATATATACATATAGATTGTTGCGCGTCGATCTTCACTCTGCAGGTCTTTTCAAAATTCAAAAGGAGAGAGAGAGAGAGAATATTTTGCGAGTTGATGGAAGTAGTGAGCTTGGAGTTTTCAAGTTTTTTATTTTTGAAAATATGGACCGTTCAAACAGTCCAATCATATTTTGTTCAAACATTGGATCGTGAGTTTCGATGTGCACCTCAACTTCAGAACTGGGCTGGACCCATGACTCTACAACTTGGGCCTGCTAGAAAGTTATGGGTATTATTAATATAATTCGTTTGAGAATTTTAAATTTAATTTTTAATATTATCCCAAATATAATTTTGATTCTATCATTATTTTTTGTCTAATAAATAACACTATATTTTTAATACAAAGACAATATAGACAATTGATACTATATATTATATACAATCATTTCTTTAATAGTCGTGTATAATTTTAAAACGACAACGGATAGAGTATACCAGTAGTACTTTTTTATTTTATTACCGAGTGTTCAATTGAATAAAAAAAATTAAAAAAAGAAGAATATTTTTAGGATGATTTGAACAGAGAATTTTTGTAATGTTACGGATTTTAGTTCTTAAAAATTCAACGACTGAGATTAAGTATACCATTTAAATTGAGATTAGAAAGATAAAACTTGTTCTTTCTCATAGAAATAGAATGAATAAACTAGACGACAAGCATAGCTCAACAATTCTAACAATATTCCATCAATTTCTTGGTGGTTGGCCACTAATTTCGTGTGGTTTGTGTTGGATAGAAACAAAGTTTTGTTTCATTAATTTCTAGCTCCTACAAAACCTATCTATATAATATTCCATAACCATTATTTTATTTAAGTGATTAAATAATGGTGAAGAAAATAAATAATCCTAATTAAAGTGCTGGCCTGCTGTACGTGGAATTTTAAGAGTAGACACCTTTATAATCAAAACAAACATAATATAATTATTCTCTTCGATACACAAAAGAATTTCATTTATAATATATGCAATATTACCAATGTAATTTTTATTTTATATTTATCATATTTAAAAAAAAATATTTTACTATAATTCATTTCTAGGATTCATTTGATCACAATTAAAAGAGTCCGGCTATATATTGCGAAAGTTTTTAGCCGAATTATGATTAATATATATGCATACATGAGATACGGAGGAATTAAGAAGGATTTCACTTTAATTTATTCTATCTTTTATCGCATACACTTTTATATTGATCGCAATTGAAATTCGTTAAATATTTATCGACATCTATATCATTTTTCCCAATTAAAATATCAATATACATAAACTATTAGATCCCTTTCAGTTTATTATTGCACTAATGAATTTGGTATCAATGTTAATGCGATTAGAACATGGAAAGATTATGTCTTTATAATGAAACTAGTTGATAGCCCGTGCAATGCACGGGCTAGTTTATTTTTCGATTATATAATTTTCTAAAATTAGAATGAGAAAGATTTTTTATAATAATAAAAAAAAAATTTATATAAACTTTTGGATTATTTTTTGCATTGCATAGCAATTACATGTCTAAATATGTTGCTATTGCAATTTTATTACATTCACTTTTATTGCATAACCCATTTTATTTAAGATCGTTCAGTTGTTGCTCAATTTTCTGAATCTTCTCTTCCATAGCTTCAATCTTTGTTTGTAGCGTAGCAATAATTTTTTCGATCATTGCATTCTTGGCATATCCATAAGCATCATCGTCACTACTGCTATCATCGCTTATTTCAATAATTTGGCGTTTGTTCTGTCCTTCGTTGTTTGTTGGTATAGACCTGTAAATAAATGAAAACACACAAAATTTTAAAAATAACATGCAAAATAGGAAGAATATTTTAGTTAAAAAAAACAAACTAATTACTTTACCTGACATCCATTGTTTAGTATTTTGTATACTTTTGTTTGTGTATTGAGTTTTTTGATTATGTGATAGTGATATTTATAGCTATTTTATATTTAATGAGTATTAATTTCTTTTTGTCATCAATGATCCGTCATATGTTACAACTTTTTTATTTCTAATATTTTATGTTTTTTTGTTAGTGACTTTTGGAGTCTTTTATGCGTTTTTTTAATTTTAGGACAACTGAACCGAAGCAATTTTTATACTTCTAGGTAATATTTTATGTTTTTTGTCGGTGACTTTTGGAGTGTTTATGCGTTATTTTTTTTTTTTGATGACAACTGGGCTGCACTGCTTGGTTTCTTTCATAATTATTCAATGAATGTAATAATATTTGAAATCCGTTCGTTTTTCTTTCCTTCCGTTTTTTTGTCTATCCATTTTCCTTTGCCGGCGTTCATATTTTCCGACTAATCCATCATCGTAAAAGATTTGTTGAAGTCATCGGTGCGTGAATTTTAGCGTCGTGTTAGGGATTTGCATATGGGTTGTTGTAATTTATGCGGCTATTCTATTTGGTGGTTTCTCCTTTTTTTCGATTTCAGTCCGTGATTTATCTCCGTTCATCGCCGGCCTTGCATAACTATGGATCCGACCATCAGAGTAGGTTCTCGATCCTTTATTTAACTTAGATCTTTCTTTAATTTGGTTTTTACTTTCTCTGTTTATTTTTCAAACAGAAGTATATTAAGTGTTGTGATCTTAACCTCAGATCTTGTTTCAGAAACAGAACACATTGGTACTGATGCCCAGATCCGTGTTCAGCACTTGAAGTGAGCCTTGTGTTGGACAACGTTTGATCCTTTCAGTTTCGGAAAGAATTTTTGTACTTGCAGAAAGTTTTCTGTTTATGGATCTTTGATGATGCTTTTCTGAACATGCATAGGTGTATGTATATAATGTAAGTGCTCTTAAATATGATAACTGATAACCTCTGTTTAATATTTACTCAGCAATCTACAACACCCAACCACCAGATGTCACCAGTCACGTCAATCCCGAAATGAATCCTCCTTCTTAAACCCCAAAAAAGAAGTATTCCCATCTAACATTTCCCAGAAGCTGTTGATGCCTTAATGTTAGGCCTAGCTCCAACTCTAATCAATCACTCTCTCTTTTAGTTGCAATCAAAGTCAGAGTCATGGTTCCATCTTTTGCCTTTATTTCAACATTATTTAAGCAGGGTTTTGATGCTATGCTTAAAATAATAGAAGGTCGCCCTCCACTCCTTTTGCTAAATTCAACCTCAGGATAAATTGTCAAAGCTTTCTTGATATGCTGTGCTTTTTGTTTCAATGGTGGGTGTAGTGGTGAGTGACCAATGCACTTTTATCGTGGAGAGGCTCTAATTTTTCATAGTGGATGGTGGGCACCTTTAAAAGATATGGCCACGTAAATATTTATAAATGTATTTGTGTTTCAGAATATTGGTTTTCCCCAAAAGCTGGATTTAGTCCAAACAGAAATCAGAACCTTGAGAAAAAAAGATAAAAATAAGGAGTGATTAGATATTGGAAAAGTGTTATTTAGCTTTATTTTCTCAATTCTCCTCAAACTTTATTATAAAGGAATCATTGGAGAGAGAAAAAGGTGATGATTCCTAATTGTTGCAGGGAAAGGACATGAGCGTGTACAAATTTTTTCAGCTGCGCTACTTAGACGTTTCTGATGAAACTTCTTGTGGAGACATGGAGTTTTACATGCTGCAAAGGTTGAAGGACTAACAAAGTTTGTCATTATTCAAAATAGCTACAGCCTGCTCGTTGGATGTAAATTTGAAGGTAAATTAGACATCTCTTTATTTATTTGATAAGTAATATTAGATATATTACTCCTTTGTTTTATCTTAAGTTCATGAAGACTCCAACTTTTCAATTACAAAATAGTCCCATCATTAGCCAAACTTGAAGGAATTCATACAATGCTACTGAAAACAATCAAATAGCCGGGAAACACTTCAAGTTAACTTGGATATCTTATTCCAAATCTTCCCCAAAATCAGCTATCTTTCTTTTCTTTTTCTTTTCCCGGTCTGTTAAATTTTTTGGCTCATCAGTTTTGTCATTGTTTTGATGCTTTATCTCTCCCAAATTTTTTGTGCTGTCATGTTCTGTCCCTCCAGATTTATCTTCTGATTTGATTTTTTGAACCTTTGATACTGTATATTCTTCGTAGCCCAATTCTGTGTTGTACGGTGTAATTTTGATCTGGAACATGCAATTCTTTCCACATATATTTTGAATTTCTTGTGGCAGTTCTTGCATAGTTATACCCTGCACAATATTGAATGGTTAGCAAGTGTCATTGTGTGATTCAACATTATTTTTTAGAATAATGTGTATATACAAAAGACTTACTGTTGGTGAATATTTTTTGTTGATGTCATTTAGTAGTTGTTCGATAGGAACTCCTATAACCTGCGCAGCTTCTCGATTAAACATGACAAATGTTGTTTCTCCTGTGGTATCCTTTACCTTAATTGTCAGCTTGTACCGTTTGGTAGTTTCCATTTTTTCGCTCAGACAATTGTGACATTGTAGTTTTGTGGATACCTCCTTAATTTGTCTGAGGCAGTTATTGCAGGTGACATAGTACCATCCTTGTTCCAGTAGAATTTGAAGTATTGTGACCTCACATGTGCAGTATATGATCTATAGCAGTAATATTCATTTTATAAGCATTATAATATTTATTATTATATTTTATTAATAGAATGTTAAAAAGTTAAAAGTAAAGAAATTTACTTCTGATCCCTCTGGTAGCTTGACAGTAAGAATTTGTTTGATGGATAAACAGTCAGTTGTATCATCTGTTTGTTCATTCTTCTCTCCAGGTGGCTTTTTTGGCAGTTGTTTGAGTACCTGAACCTTAGAGACTGTGTATTCTTCATAGCCTCTTTGAGTGTTATATGGAGTGATTTTGACTTGAAACAAACAACTCTTCTTTCGGATATTATATATAATTGGGGGAATGTCTTGCATTGATATATCCTGTATTTTGTGATTTTATTAGTAGATATGACCCAATCATTATAAAAATATAAGAATATATAATGGTAGATGTTATTAAAAAAAAGGGTTTATAATTAAGTAATGTACCGAATTTGAGGCGAGTTCCTTTCTTTGATTGATGAGATGGTCAATAGGAACACCTATGAGTTGTGCAGCCTCTCGATTGAATAAAACAAATGTTGTTTCGCCTGTGTTATCCTTAACTTTGAGCGTGACTTTGTAGCGCTGTGTAGTCCCAATCTCTTCGCCTATGCAATTTTGACATTGTAATTTGCTTGATGGATCCTTTATCTTACGGAAACATTTTTTGCATGCAAGATAGTACCATCCTTGGTCGAACACTATATCATCAATTGTTGCTTCACACGTGCAATACATAAACTGTTGGCATTTTGAGAGCCTTTAGTATGTGTCAATTTAGAGTTTTAAATAAAAAAACCTTTTCAGTAATGTTAAAAAATCAGTTATAGTAGGTATTACCTCTAAACCCTGTGGTAATTCCGCATTTAACAGCTGGTTTATGCTAAAACATTCAATGTTATAGTTTTCTGGATGTGTGTTCAATTGAATATTTGGAACAGTTTCAATACTTGAGGTGATTCCTTCATTGTTTTGTATAGTACTCCTTAGGGTGGATATTGGTTGGTAAGGGATATTAAAATAAACTCTTGTGGCAGCTGTTGATGATAAATTGATCTCCCCTATAAATAAAATAAGTGCATGTTAGTAATTATTCTTGTAAACAATTAAAAATTCCCAAATCACCTTTAAATTCCTTTGCCAGTGTTCCAGTCACTACTACAACAATCAAGTTGTCATTTTGTCTTGAAAAATCTCGTTGAAAATTTAATGCATGTTCTCCCCACATAGTTATTGTGATTGTGTGGTGGCTGTTTATAATAACATAAAATTGTTATTAGTGGTATGAGAGAAATAATTTGAATTGGAAAAATATCACACTATTTTTGACACATTCCTCTCATTCGTTAACAAAATATCCATTTTTTGAATTCCTTGTCCAACTGTTTGCAATTCAGTTATCGTTGTAAGCTTTCCAATAACATCTGTGAGGAAATGAAATCTAATAAGTATAAGAAGAAAAAATTCAAGTATTTGTTGTGTAATGAAGTTTTGAGTATTTTTTTTACCTATGAGATGTGTTTTATCTCCAGCCTTGTTTCTTGTTTCAGCAAACGTTGATAACTCGAATTTATACCTTGCAATTATATCTGTGTTGTTTACCTGAGTTATCGTTGTCTTGTGAAAAAAGTTAATCACCTTATCACCGTTAATTGCTTTATATCTAGGTGGGGCTGGTACAATCTTAAAATTGGATATGAGGTATACGTTGTCTTCGTTCAATCTTTTGATGTATTGTGCTCGTTGGTTGAATCTCAAAATTAGCATCACGTGATTATCCTGCACATAATATATATAAGATAAATAATCTATTTATAAGATAACAACTTTTAATTCTTTGTAATATTTATTTATGAAGTAATATAAAATTTAGAATACTACCTCTTCATCAAGCAATATAGCTGTGGTGTTGACAATCTGTCCAGTGCTCAAATTGATCCCATCCCACTTTCTTGTTAATCTGACCTTTATTGTATAATCATCTCTATGACTTGTTAATTCTTTCAAAGTTATATAATTTCTTGGCATGGTGAATAAGTGTAGAAACAAATGTAAATGTGGAGTACTTTTGTGTATAGTATGAGGTTTTTATAGGGTGAAGTACTATGATAAGTAGTATTTTTATTAAATGTATTTAAATTTTCATTTGTAACTGTTTAGTGAAAAGTCATATAATTAATGATTTTATTAAAGATTTTTTTAATGTTCACGACTCTTCATTTTCCAGATTTTTAATTATTTTTTAATGATGTTTTAAATGTTCATGATTGTTAATAAATATATTTTAAATGTTAATGTTCATGACTCTTCCTTTTCCAGATTTTTATTTATTTTTTAATGATGTTTTAAATGTTTATGGTTGTTAATAAATATATTTTAATGTTAATGTTAATGACTCTTCCTTTTCTAGATTTTTAATTATGTTTTTAATGATGTTTAAAATGTTCATGAATGTTAATAAATATATTTTAAATGTTCATGAATGTTAATGTTCATCAATATTGTTTTTTCATATTCTTAATGGTTATATAATTTCTTGGCATAGTGAAATTTTTATACTAACATTTTCGTTTTGCAGTCCACAACGGTTCCGGCGCATTCGTTCTAACCTTAGACATGGAGGCTATGATGTTATGTGTTTAGCCCAACTTGCATTTAGTTCAATTTGAGGTTGCTACAATTTTGTAGTGTTTTTTGTTAGTACCTGTATATACATCTATGCAATTCTATAATCAAAACATAAGAAGATAAAGGCCCAAAATAGACGCACAATTATGATTATAAATTCACTTCTAAGTTACTCCTCTTTCCCCATAGGAAACATTAAAAGTACACAATTAATGCTGATAAAGCTAAGAATCAACAAAAAACATCTTGTCTCATAATAGGGGAGAAAGCAGATTCAATCCTAAAAGATCCAAAGCATTTCAAGGTACTTCAATCTTGTTTTATCATATTCTTAATGGTTTTAGTAATGATATTTTATCTGTTTTAGATGAAATTTTGTTATTAAATTTATGCAAATATTTACTAATGATGTTAAGAAGAAATAACATTATATTTCTTTGGTAGAGAACATTGTATTACTTAAAATGATTACAAATTATTGAAAACTTCATGGTAGACAACATTTTTTGTAAAACCTTTTTCAGGATGACTTTCCTCTTCACATAATATTTTTAGGCCCGTAGGTGATGTAACTCTTGATATAGCCACGTAAAGTTGTCCATGACTGAACACTGGTTTGGGAAGATATAAGCCTACATTCCGTAAGGTTTGTCCTTGACTTTTATTTACCGTCATTGCATAGCAAAGTGCAACGGGAAATTGTTTACGCTTTAAAGTGAAGGGCAGCGATGCATCTGTGGGTGTCATGATTATTCTAGGAATAAATACTTTCTCACCAATGTTGTTACCTGTAATGAAAATGGCTTCAATAACCCACTTTGACAACTGTGTCACAATTAATCTTGTACCATTACACAAACCCTTACTTGGGTTTATGTTTCTTAGCAACATAATTGGAGCTGCAATTTTTAGTTTGAGTTCATGGTTTGGAATCCCATTAAACTTCAGGGAGTTTAAAAACTCAACTGGGTACATTGTCTCTTGAGCTTCAAAATTCACAGAACTCTTGCATATTGTGTCAGAGCTATGATACACCATTGATTCAGTTGGTAAATACTTCAAGACATAATTGTTAATTAAGTCTACATCTTCATTCCTTGGGGTTAAAATGGCTCTGTCCCTTATGTATTGTGCTTCATTCACTTCATACTGTATATCTGAATAGATTTCTCGAACAATTGTCTCAACTCCATTATCCCTTGCATGAACCAATATTTCATTTGGAATTTGTATCCAGTTTGGTTCATCTTCAATGTGTGATGTAGAAAGCTCTTTGCCATCCCCGATATTAAGTACCCAATCTCGGAATGCTACAGTTCGATCCCCAATTGTTATAGGTGGCACATTTGTCTCAATTCTCATATTTTCCTCTAATTTGATAACCTTACAACTTTCCCATAAATATGATCTGTTGATTGAGGACATTACAATTTCTTCTCTTCCCTTCTTAGGTATCACAGGTAAAATTTGTCGGAAATCACCTCCTAACAAAATTGTTTTTCCTCCAAATGGTTTGTTCATTGAGTTTGGATCTATCTTTTTAAGCATATCACGAAAGCTCCTGTCAACCGCCTCAAACACAAATTTGTGATTCATAGGAGCTTCGTCCCAAATAACCAAATTTGTAAGACAAATTAGCTCACTTAACATAGTATTGTGTTTTATATCACAGGTGCTGTTTTCATCTATCTTTAACGGAATCCTGAACCGCGAGTGAGCTGTTCTACCGCCCTCTACTAACAATGAAGCAATGCCGGAAGAAGCAACTGGTAACACGATCTTACCTTCTGATCTTAACTTTGCAATGATGTTTTTCCATAAGAAGGTTTTGCCTGTACCTCCATGACCATAGACAAAAAATAGCTCACCTTCTTCTTTTTCAACTGATTGAAGAACAGCCTCAAACACTTCTCGTTGTTTTTCATTAAACATGCTAATATAACTTGCACTTTCAGATGCCAATAAAATTCTGTCATACATTGTTTCCTCATACAACAACCTGTTATTAAATTGTTGCAACAGATCATCATCAAATGCTGGTAAGGCTGGGAAGTCTGATATGGTCTTACCATTTTTACGCAGAAGTAAGTCGATGTCATAAAGAACTAAAGACTGCACACGTTCTTCTGATAGAATCAAGTTTGGCATGTTGTAGATTTTCCTTTGCATGTATTGAACATCATCAGATAAATCCTTCCAATGTTTGAGCCACAATTCTAAAACATTTGTTGGCTCACAGAATAACAAAATTGTGACAAATAATGCCCGTAATTGCTGACCTGATTGATGAACTGCTGCATCACTTAATGCCGCATGCCATTCATTGTCCGAGTCTAACAATCCTCGATGGTAACATGCTTCCTTGAAAGTGTTGTAAAGTATTCCATCAACGGTTCTAATTTGCTCATATGATGTAACACCTCTCACCACATTCAACAACATTCTTAAATAAAATCGTTCTCCGCTGGTTGGATGGGCATAAACCATCCGCCCTACGACTGGTATTGTTTTTTTCCTTTGTATCCATGTTCTTTTTTGTTTGTCCCATCTATAATGTTCGGGAAATTCAACAAATGTTAAATTTTGACCACTGTTGTAGTGTCTATTGCACTCCATCCACTGCATAAATATTGTTTTTGTTGGGTCACTACGGTCAAGTACTGATGGCAACTCTTCGTTCTCATTGAAGCATATTTGTTGTTCATTTTGTAGATGAAAATATAAACGTTGGACTGCAGGCTTGCGATAGTGAATTGGGAAATCAAAGATTCGCCAACATGCTTCAGAACATGATATGTATCGGCAAGATAGGTAATTCTGCACTTCATCATTAGGATTTGAATGTTGTAGCTGAGATGTATCTTCATCATTATTATCTTTAGATTCAAGCATCATTGTAGCCATGTCTGGACCTTTTGACACATATTTGAATAAATACTTTATCAGCCGACCTTTATTGCACCATTCCACATTAATATGGGCCTGATATTTGATAAGTAGACCTCTATTATATGGTACAATAAACCTATTAGAACAGTAATTGTTAGTCAAAGGTATATAATAGTAAAAGCTGAAATATTTTTTAATTTATGAAGATAATCTTACTTGTTGTCAATTTGTATTCCGTTACGTGTGATTTTCCTTCCATCATCACGTCTACGGTATATTGGGAAACCATTTTCATCCATTGTTGTAGCTGACGTAAAACTCTTTGGAAAATGCTTTGAACATTTGTTATTTTTCATACATGGAGAATTTTGGTTGCATGGACCACAGGGGCCATGAATCATGTACTGTGACACTGCTTCATATGCCATAGGATCAGTCTCTCTATCCGGAATTTCAGCTGAAATTATTAAGTCAATATCTTCAGCAGTGTGGCATTTGTCGGCCTCTGCCAACCAAATAATTATGTGAACATGTGGAAGTCCCCGTTTTTGGAATTCTATTGTGTATGCAACTGTTATATGAGACATCAAAAAAAATAACAATAATTATTTCTTTTAAGGTAAAAATTAGTATTTGTAAATTTTGTAAGTATAAGTTTTCTTACTTGCAATCACACGCCCAAAGATATTGTTCTTAGTCAAATCTTCTATTAGTAAGTCTACCTTTATCTTGAAAACTCTAGATATGATGTCAGGCCTTACCGAGGCATCTGAGTTACGAATCTTGTGTACCAAATTTCTAATTTCGGGCCATTTGGGGTTGCACGTAAATGTTATGAATAAATCTGGTTGTCCAAGTTTACGGCACACTGCTAAGCAGTCTTGATAAATTTGTTGCATGAATCGTGGGCTGCCAGTATAAAATGCAGGTAGCACAATACGCTTGCCAACAGTAGATGCATCAGTATCTCCTCTGTTCACACAATCTACAATGTTATTGTAGACTTCAGAGCGTAGTGTTTTTTGATTAGCAAGAACCCAGAGTAGCCGTCCATGTTCAATGGAACACCAAGCATCCACTACAAATTGTAAAAACAAACGACCGCCTCTAATCAATGACTGGCCCTCATTTGATCGATGTAAAATATTTGGTCTGAAACCATCTTCACCAAATGGAAACAACAATGGGTACTGTAAAGCCATGAAACTGGGATGAATGTTTGATATTCGTTTCAGTTTGTTGGTTTTGTACTCCACAATAATATCCCTTGAGTTGGTTAAATCATCGTTGGGAACCAATGCCGCAAACTCATATGCATTTGTCGGGATATTGGTTTCTCGACCATCAGTAGGTCGATCTGCTAGGAGCCTTAGATTTATCGCCATGTAGTCTGTTTCGCAAAATCGCTCTCTTACCTGTTTAAAAATTTTGACCATCTCATTCTCCCGAATTAACATTTCAGTAAGTGACTGTATTATATTTTCATTTACTGTGTCTTCACGGATAGGGAAATTAAGCCTGCCTGAGTAAGCATCTTCCGCATCATACATGTAGAGTTGGGCAAAAACAGCACTTTTTCCCTCCAAAGGCAATAAGGAGCCTATTCGATGATAAGATTGTCCATTCATTCTGAACACATATGGACCTCCTCCATTATTGGAACTTGTGTCTACCTTGCCTCCCAAAGAAGTAAATGCAAACATATTGTTATATAAACGTATATGTCGTCGAAAATCAATACATTGTTCTTCTATCCCATCCAATAAATGGTGTAATTCTATAGGACTTGGTTGTAGTAAAGGTAACTGTACTTTTCCCTGATTGCAACACAATGTAAATGTAGAACCTTGCTCCCGTTGTTGCGTCCCTGATTGTTCATACATCCACATAATAGCTTCACAATTTTCACACTCACGGTTTGGCTCTCCTATATTTAGAATCTCAGAAGTCTGACCTGCAAGCATGAAGACTTTTTATACTATAGATGCACTATGTAGTTAAAAAATTTATAGCACCATTCACAAAAAATTTCTTGGTATTTATGTCATTCTGTGATAATAATTTCAAATACGTACTGAACAATTGTTTTTTTTTGTTAATGAGGATACGCATCCTTGTAGACTCGCACTTGTTACCTAGTACAATACCAAAAAAAATCAAATTACTAAAAAGGCCACCCAAAATCAATTATGAAATATTTGTAGAAATAGTAAACTGTATTCATGTGTTTTTTTATAGGCAATGAGAATTCATTGTTACTCATCAAATATGTATGCACGTTGTGTAAAAATGAATATAAACTCAAGTGGTGAATGTTTTCTTTGATTGGCCTGGAAATTGTTGTTGCAGTTGTGATATTCAAATATGGGATTACACACATTTAGGCCATCATTATCTTTGGTTCCAACTGCAATTGCATAATTAGATTTCATTTGCATACATTTTAATTTATGTATTATTCTACATGAGTAATATATGACTGATTTATTATGTTAATATCACAATATGCTAACCATTATCACATGCTTGGTGAGTTGAAGTATCTGTCGGAACCACATGGAGAATAGTTTGCAGTTCCTTGTGGAACTGTTTCTCTCATTAAATGTAGAATGCAAATTCAAATATATATCATGAGGTGTCAAATCTATTGCATATGAAAAATAGCAATCAGATTTTAGAAACATTATGACAAATTCATAACTTACATTTATGTCTAAAAAATATTGTTACTTTCATAACGTGGCTGTTGTTCTGTTAAACTCTGAGGTGGAGGACTTGTATCTACGGAAATTGGATGCCAAATTCGTTCAATATTAATCAACTCAGGATCAGTTTCTACAGGTATATCGTACGATATGATATCTGTTTTTTAGAGGTCACCAATTAGTTATTAAATCAATTATGTTTTGATGCTTACTAACATGCTAACATGAAAAAAATGATAATTATGACAATCATAACTTACATGTATGACTAACAAATATTCTTACCTTGATAATGTTGTAGTTGTGTTGTTAAACTTTGGGACGGAGCATTCGTATCAACGAAAACTTGATGCCAAGTCCGTTCAGAACTAATCAAGTCAGGATCGGCCTCGAGAGGTACATCATAGAGCATGATATCTGTTTAATTACATGTTACCAATCACTCAATTGATAATTTTAGAAAAACATATTACATCTACATGCATAACCTAATATTTACATGATAGCATACTTATCATTTATACATGTTAGCATGTTATTTAAAATTGATTTAACCATATTAGCATTAGGGCACTTTTGATGCTTACTAACATGCTAACATGAAAAAATGATAATTATGACAAAATCTTAACTTACATGTATAACTAACAAATATTCTTACCTTGACAATGTGGTAGTTGTGCTGTTAAACTTTGGGATGGAGCATTCGTATCAACGAAAACTGGATGCCAAGTACGTTCAGAACTATTCAAGTCAGGATCGGTCTCGATAGCTACATCATAGAGCATGATATCTGTTTAATTACAGGTTACCAATCACTCAATTGATAATTTTACAAAAATATATTACCTATACATACATAACTTAAAAAAGAATTTTTTATACGAACATTTACATAACTTGCATTTACTTCAATTTGGGGTTGCTACAATTTTGCAGTGTTTTTTGTTAGTACCTGTATATACATGCTCTGTTATATAATTAATTGTTGTTTGGAAGAGGCAGTTTTGAAGATGAAAGAAAAAGAAAAACCATAAATTCGTTCTAACCTTAGACATGGAGGCTATGATGTTATATGTTTAGCCCAACTTGTATTTAGTTCAATTTGAGGTGGCCGAAGTTAAGTTGAGCCTGAGCTACTATAGCCTTCCTTACAAATGCAGACAATAATAAGTCTAAGCTCTTAATTTTTAGTTTATTCTCTTCTCCTGTTTTCTATTATTAAATATAAACAGTAGATATGTATTATGTTCCTATCTGTACTTCCTCTAAATTTCTCACGTTTCCTTTCTATGCAGCAAAATAGACCATTGAATTCTCAGACTGTAGCTGATTTTTTGCAAAAGTTCAACCTCAAAAAGACTGCAATACGGTAAGCAGAAAATATACCTTGCTCAGCAAGATTAGTTTGACATTCCAAACAATGAAGAGCTTAATCGGATGAAGGAAAAAAACACCCAATTAGTAGTTCAATTTGAGGTGGCCGAAGTTAAGTTGAGCCTGAGCTACTATAGCCTTCCTTACAAATGCAGACAATAATAAGTCTAAGCTCTTAATTTTTAGTTTATTCTCTTCTGTTTTCTATTATTAAATATAAACAGTAGATATGTATTATGTTCCTATCTGTACTTCCTCTAAATTTCTCATGTTTCCTTTCTATGCAGCAAAAAAGACCATTGAATTCTCAGACTGTAGCTGATTTTTTGCAGAAGTTCAACCTCAAAAAGACTGCAATACGGTAAACAGAAAATATACCTTGCTCAGCAAGATCAGTTTGACATTCCAAACAATGAAGAGCTTAATCGGATGAAGGAAGAAAACACCCAATTAGTTAAAGTTTATTTTGGGCTTATTGCAATTTATTTTTGTTAGTAGATGTTTGTAGATGCTGTTATATAATTAATTGCTATATGGAAGTGGCAGTTTTGAAGATGAAAGAGAAAGACAAACTGATTGGAAGAGACATCTAAATTAATGGATTGCAGTTTCGAAGATGAAAGAAAAAGAAAAACCATTGGATTGCTGAATTAATGGAGTACCTGTGTTGTATTTTGACTGTTACTGCAATTTCAATTGATTAAGGTTTATTTTGGACTGTTACTGTAATTTATTGCCTGTTACTGTAATTTATTGAGCGGTGAAACTGTTACTGCACAATTGTTCAAGGTTGAAATTGATTCATTATCATCATTTATGTGTATTTATATATAAGAATAGAAGAACAAATGAGTTATCAAATTAAGTGAGTTAACTCACTTAATTAATTAAGAGTGAACTCAATGATTTTTTCAATTGATGATGTCATCATTTCAATTGATTTCAAATTAGGGGCTGTGCTGTATTTATATATATATATTGATTTGACCTAATCTTGTTGTATTAGAAAAGACAACATGGTACATGCATTGTTTTTGAATGCTTATAAGTCTAAACCACACTTAGAAGAACATATATATAGCAAGCATAAAAGAACTCATGCAAAACTTGTTCTTTTATTCTTATAAGCATATGCTAATTTTAAAGTATGGAAAGCCACATATTGACTAATTCAACAATATATATATATATATATATATATATATATATATATATATATGGGGAATGATCCATAACATCTATTTGCTATGGATCAAAAAGTGGCATATAGCATCTTAGCCATCCGTGTAATTAGTGAAGGGCTGAGATTTGTTTTGGGTTAACGCTGTCCGCTAGTATTACTAGCGGACGTAGATGTGAAATGTTAAGCCAATTTTGCCCCCCTGTGTGAAACAATGTACATCTATTACACTGCCGTAGATTCTTTCTCCTCTGCTTGATATATTGGGTTTGCTGCTGGGGTCCTTTGTCTTGTAGGAATACCAAACGATAAGTGGGTCTCCCTTCCCTTTCTAGGGTTTGATCTCTCTCTGTTTTTTATTTTGTTTTTTTTTACTATTTTATCATTCCTAAATCTCCATATCATCCATGTCTTTGAAATCTATTAATCCATCATTCACACTGTAATACTATATAGTTTTGAAAACCAGTTAACCAATACAAACAACATATTACTGTGCTGTTCATAATCTGCATCTTTTTCTCATCTTTTCTTTTCTTATTTTGCAATTTTTTTCTTGGTTTTGATCTAATTTTATTGGGTTTCATCTAATTTTATCTTGGTTACGGTCAGAATTTTTCCCCAAATGGCATCGTCGGTTGAAAACCAGAACATGGAATCAGAAGAAGATGAGGTTAATAATAACAATAATACCAATCATCTTCAATCTGATCCGTTGTTGGGGGACCCGCAGTTATACACCATAGCTCCGGTGGATTCGGTGGCTCCGTCGAGTATAGTTTCAATTCTGAAGAAAGAACCAACGGATAATGAAGTTGAAGGTTCAATCCCGGTTTGGGCATGGGTGGTGGGCCAGCAGGGTCAAATGGGCTTCATGGTGGAACCTTCTTTCTGATCCCACCGGCTGGAGCCACCATTGCCGGGACTTCTAACCAGCCTCAATTGTGGGCCATTCCAGCTGGGGCGACCCCTGTTTTCAATGTAACAGGAAGGCCCATATCAAATTTTGTGTCGGCAATGCAACCAGGGGTGTGAGCTTTGGTGGTGGTAGTGGTGAAGTTCAAGCTCGGGCAGGGTCTCTTTCAGATTTTGTGTCGGCAATGCAACCAAGTGTTTTGAGACTAACAGATGTTGCGTAATAATTGTCTTTTTCGATTTGTATGGGCTTGTGGGGGTATAGGTGTCCATAATTTAACATAAGCACGTCCGCTAGTATTACTAGCGGACGTCGTGTACCCAAATTAAATCGTAATCATTTATTTGTTAAATCTACGGTGTAGATGTTATATGTTATTTTTTGATCCATAGCAAATAGATGCTATGGATCATTCCCCTATATATATATATATATATATATATATATATAACAAAATATGTATGTACAATCTGGGCAGACTGTACCACCACTTTTTGGTATAGGTATTCAAAACACGCCCAAAACATTGTATTATGGAAAAATTTCAGTTCCATAAAATATTAAACTTTTTTAGTTGTTTTTAAAAAAAAAGCAAAAAAAAAAATTCACTCATTTTAAGAAAGTAAGGGATCCCTTACTTGATCATTTCTGTATATATATATATATAAAGGATCAAGAATATATCATTTATCCAACATACCTTGTATACTTTCCTTTAGCGATGGACCGGGCGACGATTCGGTCCGTCGCTATATGTTGTCCGTCTCTAAAAGTTAAGACGACGATTTTATATATAGCGACGGATCGAACCGTCGTCTGATCCATCGCTAAAGGGGGTATGCAAGGTATGTTGGATAAAAGGTAAACTTAAGTTCCGGACTATATATATATATATATATATATATATATATATATATATATATATATATATATATATATATATATATATGATCCATATAAAACGTTAGTTCTAGGCATTGTTTCAACTAACTGTTATCCAACCATCCAAAATTAGAGTGAAATAGTGAATGATTGAGATGATAGTCCAGCCGCTACTCCCTCTAGCGGTCAGCCAAATTCTTTTATGTTGGCCGCTACTCCCTCTAGCAGCCAGTCAAAACGACTGTGTTTTGATCGGTCGCTAGAGGGAGTAGAGGCCAACATAAAAGAATTTGGCTTAATTATTGATTATCCTAATTATTAATTATTGTAAGACCCCAACTTATTATAAATACAATTGAATTTTCCTCTATTCATTATTTTAAATTAATAAAGTGTTAATTTGATATAATGCTTTGGTTATGGGTGAAATGTGCAAATTTTATAAAATAAGTAAGTGGTTATAAAATATTCCTTTTGTCGGAAAATATTCGTTTGGTGTGAAATATTCTTTTTGTCGAGAATATCCGTACGACGGTGCAGTCAATTGAGGGCCCCATAACGGAATAACTGTCGGATGAGGAAAACGACAAAGTTGAGTTTTATAAATAACGGCGTAATTGTTACCGTTAATACTGTTGGAATACCCGGTGGTTAAAAATACAGTAATATACGTGGTTGCACAATAGTACACAGTATTGCACAATATTTTTGAATTATTGATCCTTACGTAAGAAGGTACTACTCAATAATTGTTACAGTAATTATTGTTCAATATTTTATTTTATTGATTCAATAATTGCTACGTTTATATTTTATATTATTGTTGTTTCAATAATTATCACTACACAGTATTTCTCTTTATCATATCAATAATTTATATTATTTGAATAATATTATTAGATAACATTATTGACAATGTCTAGAAAGTTCTGTCTAAGGAGAGATTTGGTCACCTAATTGCGCGCTAGTAAGGAAAAATTCTCATTAGAAAGCCCTCTCTTTCTTGGGAACTGTCTGGTTGTCATTATTGTGATTCTGTAATATTATTTATGAATAATTAATTATTAATAAGGAAATATTTACTTGATGCGGATATAAATGATGAATTTATTTATTTTATGTGGTTATAATTGAAGGAATTAATGTTGAGGTGTTTTATCGGTATTTTTATCAGAATGGAGGTTTTAAAAATCAAATCAGTATTTTTACGATATATTGCGTGAGTTATAATTTTTAATCCGACCGTTGGATCGTTGTGATTTTTGAATATGTTATACATATATAAGTTGAGTATATGTTCACAAATTTTGAATCGTTAAAAATGAACATATGATTTGTTATGAATTGTAAGAGGTGTCTAATTCAGAAATTAGGTTTATAAATGATTTTGGTAGAAAATTCTAGAATTGAGTGGGCCCCACTTGTGGTTGGTGAAGAAATGTGCTGAATTTTATTTCAAATGTGGTGGGTGGCAATAGTAACAGGTAAAACCAACAGGTAGCAGGTCAAGTCTGCTTCAGCGTGCTAACATTTTTTTATAAATAGAGGGCTAAGTTAGAATTGAAAATCACACCAGAAACAAAGTTTTCTCTCTTTCTCTCTCTATATTATCGAGCGTATTCTTGTGAGTATTTTGATACTTTGAGTGTTGCTATACGGTGCAAGTTCCTTCAGCACTATATCCAGTATTTCAATTAGAAGTACTCTCTTTTTGAGGTAAGGGATGTTATTTTCTTCTTAAATGATATTATTTTCTTCAATATTATTATGCCGAAATATTAGTGAACTTTTTAATAAAATTTGAAACTTTTTGTGTCGGGGTTACTTTTCACGTATACGGCACTATTCACCGAAAAATAAATTTTTTTTCTTTTTGTCCAAGATGTCTATTAAGGTTACTATTTTTGATTATATCCATGTTTTGATCTTTATTTTTGAATTCTGCTTCACAATTGGTTATTATGAAGTATTATTGTTGATCTTGGATAAACTGTTATACGAATCCCTAATATTTGTCCTTCTGTCTCACTAGATTCATTTTTTAAAAATATTTTTCATCATCCTCAGTCCTAAATGATGATATTATTGAATATCTTTGGCCTGTAGTGCAAAGATGAATGATTAACTGATGAATATCTTTGGCCTGTAGTGCAAAGATAAACAGGTGTTGAGATGAACATGACCAACTGGTGATACAAATGAATATCTTTGGCCTATAGTGCAAAGATGAATATTTGATTAAAGATGTATATTGATTGTTGTTACAGGGATAAAATATTGATGATGAACTTTTAAATTTTAGAAGATAGTAGAATTCATTCTCTACGTGACTCTTCTAATGGATTGTTGTTTCCGCTGCAGAATATTGATCTAAAACTTTTTGTCTATTATATTCTATCATATTTTTTCCTGTTGAGGACTAATGATAATTTGTTGTATATTATCTTAGTCATAATATTCTTTACTGGACTAGTTGAGCTCACCCTTTTCCTTTTTGTTCCATTTTTCTTCTCAGGATATGAGAACATAGCAGGATCAAGTCGGAGTATGGAGTGATGGTTCTAGAAAGATGTTTTAGCAGTCCTCCCTATTTCTGTAAAATAGTGTATGAATAATTGTAATGAGGACTTATTTGAGTGTTGATATTGTCTAGAAGATAATATTTGTATTTAAACTCACAGAATGTGTTGTCGTATTTTGCACGACAATTGTATTATTGAAGTTGTAGTTTGCTTTCTGTACCATGTATTTGGCGACTCAGAATGAGTGTTGTATACCTATTTTGGGGGTGTCACAATTATCCTTATACATACTACTTATTAATCTGTAAAATAAAATAATAAAAAATTATAAGGATAATCAGTAATTATCCTTATACTTATTAATAAAAGAAGTATGTATAAGGATAATTATTGATTATCGTCTTATGATTTTTAATTATAAATGAGAATATTATATTCACTCTAATAAGGATTACTCAAATAACTAGTTTTATAATAAATATCAAATAATTATATTCTTACTCAAATAATTATCCTTAGAGTGAATATAATATAAACTCAATCACTATCTAACAAAATACAACTGATTTTGAATTTTCCGTTCACCCTAATAAATTATCTAGGCTCTCCAAAGTTTGAGATAAATTTCACCGTCCATGTAGTGCCCGGAGACACGAGACACAACTAGTCATCAATAAGATCAAAAGAAAATGCACCATAAAACTTAATTATAATAATTAGAAAGTTCTATATATTATTATCTTACTTATACAAAAAGAATTTTATTTGCTATTTTATTGTGTTTTATAGAAGAAGTCTTTATTATTATTATTATTATTATTATTATTTATTATTAATAATAATAGTATAAAATGCGATAATATTCTTAATTTTGCTATTGTTTTTTCGTGATATTACCACTAAACTAACGACTTATTTATTCCATTCTAAAATATAATATCAATTTTGATATTTTTCAATTTAAAATTAGCATGATTTATTTAATTTTAATTGAATATTATAAACTATTAAAAAGTAATAATAAATTTTATTATTTTTAAAATAATAATAAATAATTAAACTTTAAAAAGTCTCAAATTCACCTTTTAAAATCAAAACAGATATATATTTTGAAACATAAGAAATATTATATTTAGATAAATAAGAAATAAAAATATATTTTAATATTTATAAGTTTTAAAAGTGAGATTATTATTATTTGTAAAAAAGAGGGAGATATAATTTTAGTTACTATTACCATGCACATTTGAATTTTAGAAATGTGAGTGGAGGAATGGTGACAAAACACTTCACTTTTATTCCTTCAACCCCCCACTTTTCTCTTCACCTTTGCTCCTTCTCAACGTTTGGTACCCAAATCAGTGAATCACCATACCCAATATTCATTTACTTCACTGTTGAATTATAAAAGGTTGCTCAAACTCAGTGACAGTTGTGTGGAAGAGTGATGAGAGGAGAGAGAATGTGCACAATTAACACTTGTCTCCCATTCTCATCAGAGTTATTTTGAGTTGCTTGTTCGTATCTACAGCATTTAGAGAGAGAAATAGAGGTGGGATTTGTACAGATGCTCTGCAAATGGGGAAAATGGGTCAGCAACTCCCTCTGCATCAACAACAGATTAATGGGGATTCATATTTGGGAATTTTATGTGAGGGGTGTTCGATGGGTTTTTCTAGAATGTGTAAAGTGTTCAATTTTAAATGTCTTGTTGTTTTGATTCTAAGTGTTTCAGTTTTTCTATCTGCAATCTTTTGGGTTTTGCCTAATCACTCGAGAAAATCTGGTTTTGATGCAAAAGATTTAATCAAGCACAGTGGTATGCCTCTTTCTCTTAAATTAAGTAATTAAAATTTCTTCTTCTATTTTTTATATTGTTTTTTCTTATAAATTTTTTAGGTTTGCTGGGTTGTGAAAATGGATAGGGCTTGAATCACTTTGTTATTGTTATCAGTGATTTTAATTTTGATAATTTGATGATAGTTGAATTGAGTAGGATATGTTTTGGTATTTCAAGTGTTAATTGACAGTTTTGTCTTAAAAACTCTCTAATTTTGATGGCTAATGGATAAGTTTTATATGGAATTCTAGTCGTGCAAATATGGTTTTTAATCCGTTAAGGAGATGGAAATTTGTTGGGGTTTCTAAAATTTGTGTTTACTATTTTTTTTCCTTTCATTTTTCTGGTAATTCACAAATTTTTCTCTGTAATTATTTTTGCTCTTATTTTGTTTAAATATGTGCTATTTTTTTTATTACCTGGAAGGGGAGAGGCTGAATTTTAAAATTTTAAAGAATCTAAAATTACATATTTCCACATTAATAATCAAAGAAGATCTTGAAATTCAAATCTCAGATGTCTTGAAGGGTCATCCATAAGGAAGCTACTTTACTGGTTAAATTTCATTTTATAGCTATCATTGTATTTCTATTGTTGTTCTGTTTCTTCATAATTAAGGTACTTTATTGTTTGAGCAGATGGGATAGTTCTCTGCTTGAACATTTATGAGAAGCCTATTTTCAGATTTGTTTGATTTATTGCGGCTGCTATCATGCTATGCTATGCATGCAAGTTTCAGTCTTTTCCACTTTAATTACTTCAGACTAAAGATTTTTGTTATTTGTGTTTTCTCCTTCTCGCTAGTTCATACTAATCATTTTGGTGGGAAGCTCTACTTTTTCTTTCTTTTCTTTTATTTTAAAAAAAAAAATATTTTCAAAACTAAGTCTTGGTAGATTTTTGGTGAAAGCACCTGGTAGTAAGAACACTTCCACAAGGTCAACATGTCTTTGTTGGATTTGGCACTTCATGTGCCTGACACTTTATTTTACGTGTCCAGCATTTGTGTCGATAATGTCTCTGACATTTTTGATCCCTTGCCTGAACGGGTCCAAGAAATATGTGATATAATTTATTCTAGTATATCAAACAATTGTTAGGAAAAGTATAAAACTATCCTAACAAATGGAATACTAGGAGAAATTAGATAAAGAAATTGAATTAGGAGGGAAAGAATAATTATCATAAACATTTGCATATGTAAACAAAGGCCAATCTATACTCTATACATATAGTCAGAGGATTCCTATGGACAGACTTCGGTTTTGCTCCGACTATTTTCAGTATTATGAATCAAAGTTTAAGATAATTGAACCAAATTGTGGCTTCTCCATTGTTTACTAACTTTATCACAAAAGTTAAAGAACAGAGAGATTACAAATAATACCAAAACTACACAAATTAAATTTATCAAGTTGGTGTCTGGTGATTGGTGAGCCTAACAATATTCATTTTGTCTTTTGTTTCTGAAGTCTGCATTTTTGTTTCTTCATAGCAATTTTGAGAGTGTAAAATACTTTATATCTAATGTGCAGACAAGAGTAGCTTCAGCGGTTCTGTTAGAAATTAATGCATCTCTTTATTAATGATTGTAATTATTTTATTTTATTTTCAGCCTCTGTCCAGGCATTCTTTAGACTACAAAAACCTGTTTCAGTGCTTGTTCATCGCATTGGGAAACTGGAGTATGATATCAACGAGGAAATTGGTGTCCCATATACAAAGGTTTATATTTAGATTGGCTAGTGTTTTATATTTTTATGATATTTCATTCATTTTTATGGGTGAAAATTGTCCTAAACGTTGGCCATTTTCGACAGGTTGCAATCCTATCAATGCACCCTGCACACGTATCTAACTGGACCAATGTTATTTTTGGCTTTCTTTCTGATCCCATGAACATTGGAATAAATGTAGTGTCTTTGAGTGTCCTGAGATCATCTTTGATAGAGTTGTTTCTTGAACAATACAACTTGACTCTGACAACAATGTTTGGGCAGCCGTCTTCTTTTGGGATTTTGAAATTTCCTGGCGGGATCACTGTAATCCCTGAGCCATCTGTTTCTATTTGGCAGATACCACAAATCTTCTTTAACTTTACCCTCCACAATTCAATTTATGAAATAAAAGAAAATTTTGCTGAGCTGAAGGAACAGCTGACAATGGGGTTGCTTCTAACACCAAATGAGGTATAATTTCTTTCTTTCTTTTTTTCCGGCAATTTTAGTAGAAACTTGGTTATATGATATTTCATTCAGAAATATGGACAAATTTTGCAGTCTGGTTTGGGTATAAGAAATAGTTTTTAGTTGTAAATTTGTAATCTGCTTCACCAAACACTGAAATCCTCCCCACATTCGGAGTTGCCATAACATCCATAATTCATTACAACTGATCCCTCAACATTGATGGCATCCAATATGACATGGTAGTGAAAAAATAAAACTTAAAAAGTATTATATCTTTGTGTATGTCTGTGTTGTACACGTGTGTCAAAATAAAAGAAAAGGTATGATATGGAGTACCCGGTGCCTTCTAGTGGGCTACGTGCTGGTTCTATATAATTTTTGTGCCCGTTACTTCCCAATTAATTTTTTTGACTTTGAAAAAGTGGTGAATATCAGACTTTATCTTAATTATGTACTACTCACATATATTCTCTTCCACACATTGGATGCTTATTTATTGTATTACGCATGCAGAATATGTATGTGCAGGTCACAAATGAAAATGGCTCAACCAGAGATCACCCTGTTACAGTTCAAGTTTCGGTCATGTCAGACTTGGGGAGAATTCTACCCCAGAGATTGAAGCAATTGGCTCAAACAATCACAGGTTCTCCAGCAAAAAATCTTGGCCTCGACAACTCTGTCTTTGGTAGAGTTAAGCAAATCAGTCTATCTTCCTACCTTAATAGTACACTTCAAGCATCCTCTCCTTCACCTTCTCCTGCCCCCTCTCCAGTGCAAAATGATTATGCAGAACCCTCTTATTCCCCATCTCCAGCTATTTCTCCATATTTTTCACCAGCTCCCTTACCCCACTTCCGTCATTTACCACCTTGCTTTGCCTGTGATGCTTCTTCACCATCTGATGGTAGCTTCCCAACTTCACCAAGTCCCGTCAATGGTCCTCGCCATTCTTTACCTCCCAAATCAAATTCTCCCGCACATTCAATAGGACATACTCGTTCTCCCCTCCCAAGTCCACATTGTGGTTCTGATATATCAGCTAGCCCCTTGGCTCCATCTCAATCTAACCCACTTTCTCCTAGCGTTTCACCTCATTATTCAACTCCTACTCCACCTACCATGGCTCCCGCATCACAGATGTCCCCTGGTCTTTCTCCTCTACCAGTTGTATCCTATGGCTCTAATCCAAGCCAGGACAAGGAGAACGGGCACCGTTCGGTGTCTCCTCTAACCTCGTCATGTAAGTTACATACTACTACAGGTTTGTAAATTCTCTGTATTTCCTTTCACACCCACCAAAAGAAGTAAACTTTTTATTCCAATATCTTCATTTTGCATTATCTTAATTGTTACTTACCTGCATTGTATTTTAGTTGCTATATTTGCTTATGTTGAGTTGCTTAGTGTTTATCATTTGTTTCGAATTCAAGGCCGGCGATCAAATGTTTTGTTAGAAGAAGTATTATTGTTCTTAGTCTTTTATTTATCCACTTGCATTTTGATTTTGTTTATATATAGCATTGCATTTCTATGGTTCTTCTCTTTGTTAGCATGTGGTCTTCTGATGTTCACTGATGGATAAAATTCTTTAATCAAACACATTTGGTTAATATATTTCCGTAGGTTATCTTGGATGAATTACTGAACAAGCTACTTAAACAGTTAAACCTAAACTAAGGGACATTGGATTTGATAGTTATTGTGACTACGGACTTGCAAATATGACTTTCAGTTTAGGAACCTGGTATTAAAAACACTTTGTCATATGCAAAAAACGACTGTGTGAAAGTCTTTCTATGAAGAAGTCGTTCAGAATTTGGTAGCCACGGGATGTTTACTTAATTCAAATCTCTCGCATATAGTATGGAATCATTAAATTTGATCCATGGACCATTTCTGCAATGCATTTGTGAAGAAAGTTGAAAGAGAATCCAGTTCAGCAGATATAAAGGCTATACATCTTATGTGTTATATTCTTCAAGTAAGATGTCATGAGCTCTGCTGTAAATGTAATGCTAGTTGAATAGTTGAATAGTTTTATATTTTACACCCTCTTTCACGTTGCTTGAGGTTTTTCCAGAGGGCAAGCACCACTTATTGGATCATAGAAGATCCATCAGGTATGATGGCCGAGTATTGAAGATGTGTCATTAGGATGTTCCTTCAAGTTTTCTCTCTAAATCATAAACAATCTCTCAACCGTAATTCATGGGTTCAAATCCACAATTCTTTATAACGGCTTGATCATGCTATTGTATCTTGGATGTGATGAAGCCACCATAGTTGACAGTAAAATATGCTTCTTGCAGAAGTAGAAAGAGGAAACTCTTTTCTATCTTCACGTGCTTATCTGTGGGTGATGGCTATAGTTAATCAATCAAAGCTATGTTAATGTTCTCTTTACTTTTGCAGCTTATGTAACATCTACTCCTTTGAAGACTTGGCTGTTCTTTGTCTTCACGCTCCTGACATTCCATCATTTACGCTAGTCATAGTATCTTCTCGTCATACCATTGGTACAAGGTTTCTCAAGAAGACAAGATTTGGCAGCTCACAGTTTTGGTCGAAGTCAAAAGGTGGCAGGCCATAAAATGGAATATTTTCCCCCAAGGGAATTACGCCTAAAGATGTTGATTGTCGAGAACTGAATGCTCCTGATGCAGTCTTTCAAGAAGACCCCCGTCACTTAATAAAGCAGGTGTAAATTTTGGAGGTTCTTTTTGTGCACCTGCATTGTGGAGCTTAGTAAAGACGTTTACAGAAGAAACGCAAGTTTACTAACTATTTTTTTTGGGGACTCAACTGCTGTTCACAAACTTGTTGAAATATTAGCATATAGTATACAATAACATGGAATTGCTGTACAGTGCTTTTGGATGACAGCTAGTTCCTCTATCAAGATGAACTTCCGTCTAAAGTTAAATTTATAGATAAAAATTTCATGAGATTGTGGTCGCCCTACATGCTCATCTAGCACTTGATTTGGCAAGATTACAGGGAGAGTTTCACAACAAATCCAATCAATCAACTGATCTCTATCAAGGTCTTCTCTTTGTTTTGATGAGGGAGAAAATCGGCGCATTATCAACAAAAGCCCTACGTCGATCATTGAAAGGGGACTCGTATTTCCACGCAGGACCAATAAGCCATGATGTGGCAACTCCTCCTATTAAGCCTCCTAGCTGGAATTCAAAGTGTCAGAAATCATTTGGACGAAAAAATAAATGACATGAATGGAAGCCAAAAAAAATGGAGATAGAACTTGGAATTTCCGTTATCAAACCAAGTGATAATGGGGGGCTGCATTAGTTGTTACCGTTTTATTAGCACAATTTAACAGATTATACAAATGGTGAATTAACATATGATTTGAATCTACTTTTGATAGGATAATATCAAATATTAAATGAATGAAATATTTTGTTGGCAATACTTACATGCCCCCAGTTATCAATTCCCTTTGACATAAGTCCGATACCCTGCAAGATGGAAGCTCATTGCCATCAAGTATTCATAATAAGTGTTGTGAAATATTGAAGGGCAAAAAGAAAAATTGGCGAAATAAGGCTGTCTATGAAGGGGGTGCAGTTTAATCAGAAACCTGATTTCCCTAGAAAGTTGTAGAGGGTTGCGGTGGACGTACCATATTTAGAACGATGACATTTGCTATATGCTGCAAGTCTCCCATGCCATCATTATTTAGGTTCCTATGCCGCAATACAAACATTGCATAAGATCCGACCTGATCACAAGTTGGATATAAAATTTGAAATATACTAAGAATGTTTGAAAAAAAGGATGGAACAGTTGAAAGTTCTGTTTTTTCTTTGAACACATTTTACAGGTTCACCACTATGATATATCACAATTATAAATACAAACCATTCCCTGGTAATCTGTCTAATGAACAGACTGAAGCATGTTTTAAAGTTATTTTCTTATTCACTGGTATGTCACAAGTCTGAAACTTACCATTCTCTTGTCGCATGCATAGACCAAACAGTAAGAATATAATTTGATTGTATGGTTTAAGGTAACTTACTAATCCAAAAATTGCTCCAGATGCACCAACTGCCGGTGCTTTACACAGCCAATAACTCATTGCTGAACCTGATTCCTTGCAACAAACATTTTAGTGACGTTGTAATTTTTCCTTAGAATATAAAGCAAATCAGTATTTCATTGTGAGTACGAGTTTTACTTGCAATTGCAGAGATGATATAAACTGCCATATATCTTTTAGGACCGCTAATTTTCTCCACCGTAGGACCAATAGAGTTCAGAGAATAACAATTAACCTGAAAAGCTCAGAACTCTTTTCAATCAAGACACTATAGATTAGTCAAAAAATAAAAAAATAATAAGCACAAAAATTTAAACCAGACCATAAGGTGTCCAATATTTGCATGCAAAAAGGAAGATGAGACAAGTCTCCACAGCTGTCCTTTATCTATTAGACTATTGATCTGCAAGCATGTTAAAATTAACTAAAGTTAATAAACCTACAAAATCAAGTCAACATTATAAAAGACGATATATGTATGAACTTAATTTTTATTATTTTAGAAAGCATGACCTTAGCACCCCAGAGCATTAGCTTCCCTTGAGTTGCAAGTTGTGCAAAGTAAACCCTGCAGGCATAAACTGTCACCCATGAACAATATAGTGAAAAAAGTTAAAAAACTAGAAAGTAGACCAAGGGGGACAATATAAGTAAGGAAATAAGGTGAAAAATTGAAAAAGAGACAGAGAGAGAGGAGCGTTTAAAAGAACTCCACAATGGCTTTCATTTTTTTGATGGGTATTTTTTCTATAAGCAATACAAATTTGTTCAATTCATATAGCATATCACTACTCAATGATTTTGTAGTAGATTTCAACTAAATCAAGAATGCAACAAGATACTTAATACTCACAAAACATTAATTGCAATGAGTGTATTGGTCAATCCTCTTCGACTAAATGAGTCTTTTCTGGATGTGTCCAATTGTGACTTCCCTCTATCTCCACTGTTGTTTCTACTCCCTTCTCCGCTAAAGAAAAACAATCCAGGCGAGCAACTGGCTTCCCATGCATCATATGGCCATTGAAGAAGCCCTTCAAATTGAAGGGTTCTTCCAGGCCACAATCCCTTTAATACAGGCGCATGACCAAGAAGAAAGATATTCTGTTTACAAGGAAAAAGTACAGGAAAGATCTCTTATAAACATTTGGCATCAATAACTAATCTGATCAGGGATGAACATTGCCGACTTGGTCAGTTCCATTCAACTTTTCTAAAATAAGTAAATAAATAAAATACTAGGAAGTGATTAACTGGTTTGTTTATGACTCAATGCTTGTTTCTTCAGAATATCTATGAAGAAAACAATATGTTACATTCCATCAATTGCAGGTAAAACATGGTATAGAGATATTTGCTTTTGATTCTAAGAACTTTTTACTATACATGCAATCTCAATTTTGAATAATCAAATATTTTCTTGTCTATTACATTGACTGTCTAATTTTGTCACATTGAAACTTGAGTGTTGATACAAAAGTATAGGCTCCCCCCCCCAAAAAAAATCAAATTTGAGTTTTACCATGCCTCTTTCATGCCAACTTTGGATGTCTCTATGAGAAATGAAAAGACACTTTGAATTGAAAATTTCCTTCAATTTTTATTGTTCTTTCTATTTTTTAGATTTGTTATCTTGCTTCAATTCTTCCATTACAAGTCAACTTTTTCTGAGTTGTCAAACTTTGCTCCTCATAAAAATTGCCTTGACCCATGAAGGATATACTAGATAGTTTTACTTTCTTAAATGAGGGAAAGAAAGAAACTGCAACTTCATGATTTTCCTTTGGTTGTTCCAAATAGTTGTTGAGCAGAAGTAATAGTACTAAATAATGTCTCCCCCCAAAAAAAAAAAAATGATACCTTTTGACTTATAAAAAGAAAATTTTGTACAGAGCAAAATAACGCAAAATTATTCATGAAACCAACCAAATAGTTGTAAGTTGGAATTGTTCCATATCAATATGAAATTCAAGATTTTGTCTAAATTAAGCATACACTATAACTGATGCTTGCTTCAGCAAAATGAAATAAAAAAGCCCTTTACTTTCATGTTCTCTATCATATTTCAGTTATGTTAACTAACTTATCTAAGGGTTATGAATGGATAGCTGAACAGCTGAAGCATCAAAATATTGTGTGGATTTATTCAAAATTTATTATACCGACCAATGGCTCAGTAATTTGTCAAATTCTATTGTTCATAAAATAAAGAGGATAGAAGACGGGGGTACCTTACCTTGATAGACGAGTGAAGAACAAGCCCTAGATGGTGGGCGTGCGTGATAAAGCGGTGGTGGAGAACATCGCCGTGGCGGAGAACATCGCCGAGGCGGAGAGCGGCGGAGGTGGTAATGAGGTGAAAAGGCGAGGGACCCACTCTGGACAATTGAAATCCTGATGATGATGGCTGATTAGGAACTGAAAAACCCACCATTTTCTTCGCTCCCTAACAGTGACTGTACCCAATAACCTATATATACATATACACAGAGTCCGGTTCCAGTCCGGAATTTTTTTTTATACAACTTAAAAAAAAATTTATGGAAAAATTTATTTTGATATATATATTCAAATCACGCCCAAATTACTACTGAAAAAATTTCAATCCTATAATTTATTTATTTTTAATTATTCTATAAAAAAAAAATTTAAGTCCGGATTTTGGACATGTCCGGACAGGATCCATCATATACATATACATATAGATATATTAGAGAGAGAGGGTATTTACTGCACAGAAACCAATCTTCAAATATTTATCATTTTATTTTTTTTGGTAATGTTTCAATTTTAATAATCCCTCAATAACTTTTTATTTGTTATTTTTTCAAATAAAAGATATTATAAAACAATAAAATCATACAATATAATTATACTACTACTAAATTAAATATTTAAAAATTAGGAATAAAAAGAGAAACATTTACTCTCCTAAAATTAGAAATTTAATTTGATTTTTGAGATCTAGCATAATAAACTTTAAAATAAAATAGATATGACTCGTAAAAATTTAGAAATGAAATAAATTTTGAGATTAATAACTTTTGTTATATATTATATAATTATAATTATTATACCAATTAAAATTAAATAAATTTCTATCAATTTGAAATTTAATATGACGTTATTTTACCTTAATTTTTTTTTGAAACAATTTCACCTTAAAATTTAAATTGTATCTAATTTTGGAACATAGAGAATATGTGCTTAAAATTCATAAATTTTGTAAATAAGACTGCTTTGTAAAAGGGGGACAAATGAGTGTAGCATTGTAAAACAGGCTTCCATGAAGTTGGTCAAGAGCTCTCTGACAAATGTGCTGCATCTTGCTAAATTAAACTGCATTATAAATTTTTCACTAAAAAAATAATTATTCAAATTAGTAAAATGTTAAATAAATAAAAAACTAAATTTAGAAAATCCTCGGACGGCGCCACCGCCGCCACCACGAGTTACCTGCGTCATTAAAGTAGTAATGTTGTTGTTAGTTTGCAACATTTTATATGAAGATGGGAGTTTTTAATGTATATAAATAACATAGAGTGGTTAACATGCATTTAACTTTGATAATACAGTGTCGACATGTTGGCTGAGAGCTGATATCTTTCTGCGTGTCAGCATTGTATTAGTCAGTTGACCAACTTACCGTGAAATTATCT
Source organism: Panax japonicus (assembly GCA_020205505.1). Classification (NCBI taxonomy): domain Eukaryota; kingdom Viridiplantae; phylum Streptophyta; class Magnoliopsida; order Apiales; family Araliaceae; genus Panax; species Panax japonicus. Next base: position 52,867,471 of record CM035106.1, read on the forward strand.
TATATACCTTGTGTAGAAGTAGTAGTTGAATTGTGATGAGTCCAGTTTGACAGCAAACTAAAAGGCCATATAGAGAACAACATTTGAGTCCAGCTCCAGTTGATGGAGTTCCTCACCTCTTCTTCAAATATATCATCTTCATTATCATCATCATTTTGAGATGCATTGGGTGCAGGCAGCTCATAACGACAGACTGGGCAAGAATTATGAATGTGCAGCCAGGGAACAATGCAATCAGAATGGTAGAAATGTTTGCAAGGCAGTTCTCTAGCTTCCCCACCAATCTCAAATTCATCCTTGCAAATAGGACAATGCAAGTTGTTCATTAAATGGGCTGCTGTAAGCATTAGTATTGGCAATGCTTCAATGACAGAAGCCGCTGCTGGCCCTACCCCTGCACTATCATTTTGTGTTAATTCTTGGATCATTTCTTCAAGAGATGGTTCCCTCGGATTGGCTGCCTCCTCGGGAACCACATTTTGGCGTTGAGGCACGAGCGTTTGAGGCAGAGGAGCCCCTGTCAGTCGTAGGACAATATAGGCACGGCTATTTACATACTCGAGGTTTAGTGGCCTAATTGATGTTGGCTCGAGCATGAGAGTTAAGGAATCTAATAATTCTAGCAGTTCATTGGAGTCTTGGAGAAGTCTATGCCTTGAGATATCAACCTCATACCGGAGATGGCCTAAACAGCGCGGACATAAGATTTGAGAAAAATTAGCTGAGGTGATTCTAATGGTTCTTTGGCATTGTTGGCACCAGAAGTAATGATTTGTTCTCAATCGCTGACCTCCATTGGCAATAACGCGAGGGCGAGGGGGAGGGGGATGGGGAGGGGGTAAAGACATTGTTTAGGGGTTGGTTGAGGTTTATTTCCAAGGAAATTTACAAAGGGAAAGGAATGGAAAAGGTGAAAAAGAAGGGAATGTGATGGAAGGTTTTATATGTTCATTTCTTCAACAGAAAAGAAAGGGATGGCTTAACACTAGTTGCATATGCAGATTCTTCTGTTTGTTCCAAGAATTAACTTGTTTCCTACTTTGCACCAAGTTTTCCATTAATCATTGTCTGTGCCTCTTAACAAAGTAAAGGATGAGTAAGCTATATGATGGTAACTTAAATGTTCTCTTCTTTTGTCTTTGTTTTTTTAAATAATTTTTTTATATTATTATTATATATATATATATATATATATATATATATATATATATATTTCTTTCTAAAGCAATTTGTTTAGCTTTACATGTGTTCTAAGGTATCATTTCTAATAAATCGGTGGAGCAGGCTCGGAAGCATTGAATACATCCTAAATGATATTGTCATAAATTAACAAAGTAATATGCCCATTTTTTTCATCAAAAAGGGCGTCCCTTTTGAAGCGAGAATTGATTTTCCTGAATACCTAACATAATGCATGAAATGATCATTCAACAACAATAGATTGACTTGAAAAGCCTTAACAAAAACTTTTACAATATATTTTATTTTTCTATAGAAATAGATTCGTTTAAAAAGGGTTCCAGAAGATGTTAAGCGTAAATGACCTGAAAATGCCCGATATGAAGCTAAGGAAAAATTAAGTTACCCGAACCTGCCTGTGTCCTTCAAACCTTCCTTCATTCAATGCTTGACAACTTTGAGTTCTAAAGGAAAGAATTACTTTTCTATCGTTGCGGTCGCGATTCCCCTACGGAACCAAGACTCGACTAGGCTGGAATGTTTGTATTCGTATGAAAATCTGTGTCCTCCAAACCTTGGTCCTATCCGACATAGTCACAATTTTTTCACAATACATAGCAGTAATCTATATTGAATGGCATGGCTACAATTACTGCAACATTGTTAACGAAAGTAGTGACCAGCTCTAGTACTTGAGACTTGCTGTGTGTGGAGTTTTGGGCACATATATAATGGTTGCTCACTAATTTCTGTTACTTGCTTCTCGTAAGCACGAATGGATCTAGGATCCGTTCTCAACGGGGGCAAATTTTTTTAAGCCGAAAATTAAAATGAAGGACTAAAATTTAGCGAGCGAGTTTGAATATATTATACATGCGCGTGTTTTGTTTTTTTAGTGTAGTAGTAGTTTAATTTTATTTTACTCTTTAAGTTTAAGTTTATCAAATTTTATTTTTGCCCTTGTCCCTATATTTATAAAAAAAATTAAAAAAATCCCAATATAGGCACTGGTTACTCTTCGCTCTTAATAGATTCGCCACTGGTTTCATTACCACTTTGAATTTAGCTTGGTTTATGTACAAAATAATAAATAGAAATATGAGTTATTGATCTTTACGATAAGATACTTATCACGATATTTATTGTTCTCCCGATTCCTTTTTAATTAACGTTTTAGGAGAAAACATAGAGGTAAAGAAATATAATTAATACTTTGTCAAATTGATTGAAATGAGTATAAAATTTAAATAATTTAGCAAATTAGATGAAAAGTATAGTCATTGGTAAATATAAATTTAAATAATTTTATTTTAATACAAGAGCGTACTATAGATAATGTTATCGAAAATTTTGAGAAATACCATCCCAAATCAAATTCAGTTTTTGAAAAAATTAGTGGGTTAATAATTTTGACCATGTGGAGATAGAGTAACAATATTAGGCAATATTTTCCTTAAACAACAATAATTAGAGTCCAAAGATGGACAAAATTGCAAATCTAGCCCATCTATTTGTTATGTTTTTACAAAACTGTTTCTTAAATTATTTTCTTAGCATAAGTTTCCCTCATAAATATATTAGTTGTGCAAAAGTGTTTCTCCAACCCATTTTGTCAATAAAAAACTGATTTTTGTTCAAATTAAATTTAACAGAAAGTGCTAGCATATTATTCATGCCTAAAGTCATTATAGTCATGATAGTAGTTAAACATATTTGAGATACATTTAAAAGCAACGAAATTTGCATTTTCGATTGAGAAGGAACAAATGTGAGTTAAGAGGTCTCAAATTAGAATTCGAATTCATAATTAGGGCTAAAATTCATCTCAACCAAATTTTATTTTGTGAAATTAAAGATACAAGTAGTTGTTAGAGTTTAAATTAGCGTTGCAAATAGAGCGGATAATTCGATTGTCACATTGGGAACATAATGATGCGTCTGTTAGCACTATAATAACCTTAATTTTTTACAACGAAATAATATGTTATCATTTTTTTTTGTCAAATTCAATTAACAAAAAATGTTTTATTATCAACAGAAAAGGATAGAGAAACAATTTTGCACGACTAATGTATCTATGAGGGAGACTTATACTAAAAAATAGGTTTAGGGAACAATTTTACAAAAACATGACAAATACAAAGGTTAAATTTGCAATTAAAAGAAGGGTAAAGTTCACATGATTTTATGAGGTTTCACCAATTTTTCACATGATCACCTATAGTTTAGAAAGTTACACTTAAGCATCTAAGATTTTACATTTTCTTTTCAAACTAACTGTGGTATAGTTGGTATTGTTGAGAGTAGCCAGTAGGTGTATTTTAATGAATGAATTGATGTTGTTCCTTTGATACTACTATCAACAATACCAATTAGTTTGACAAGAAAATATAACTTTTTCGTTTCATTTTAAAATTTCAGGTGTTTAAATGTAGATTTACAGATTACAGGTGGTCATATGGAAAATTGGTGAAACATATGTGACCCTTAAAAAGAAAGCATAGCCGACTGAGTGACCTCGTCGTAAAAACGAGTCAACTCTCCAGATTAGTAGCATTTCCAGATTGGGTTTATCGCCTAAACTCGGTACATCCTCCGTCCCCATCAAAACCCCAAATCTACACCCCTAATTTCCTTCTCTATCCACTTTCTCTCTCTAAAAGTTCAGAGAGAAAAAGAAAGTGAAAAACCTCCATAACCAGCAGCTGAAACTCCCTTATCCAACAAACACCAGAAAACTGAATAAAGATGTCTCACACAGTTTTCCATGCAGCCCAAATTATGCCAGTTCCAACTACCAAAGCCTTATCGTCGAAATCCTTATTGCATCCTCCGCGCGCCGCTGTTTATCGGTCGCTTCCGGTGGTTCCGTGTAAGCTCCTCCGTAAAGGTCTCGTCGTAAAAGCTTCGTCTTCGGTTGTGGACGGCGACGCTGTGGCGGGATTGGAACGGTGTTTAAGAGCATCGCCGTCGTCTGATTTGCCGGCGGCTTTGTCTTCTTCTAGGGAGGTGTATGGTCCGGTTATGAAGGGAGGGCAGTATGGTGCTTTTGGCGCAACTACTTTGGAGAAATCGAAGCTCGATTTGTCACAGAAGCAAACCAAGTCTAGTCCTGAGGTTTGTTTCCCCCCTCGTATTGTTTATGGATGAAAATTGAAGATAATTAGCTGAATTGTGGGTTAGTTCTATCATTTTGGAAATGACCTGTAGGTACAAACTTTGGGAGTTAAATTTATCTTGTTTAGTTTTTGCTTTCTTTCTGAGTTAAATTATCTTGAAATTTTTGTGCTTTCTTTTGGGATTTTCAGCTATCATATGTGGCTCGCAATAATTCCAGTTCACTTTTATTTGCTTCTTTTATAGTGAAATATGTTTGTTGTTTGATTACTTTTGGTGAATTTAGCTCAACACAGGTTTGATGAATGCTTATGATTCTTGGTGATTATCTGTAACCTAATTTGCTAGTGAGTTTTTCCAAAGAGAAAATAATAGAAATTTTAGGATTAGAGAAGAGAAGGGTAGAGAAGAAAGTTAGCTTCTTTAATGGTTTTTGGAGAGAAAGGGAGGCACTTTTTCCCATTTCTCTTCTTTTTTTCTCTGAAGTTAAACTCTTGACAATACTTTCAACTTTGTTAGTGAGTTTTTTAGATGAAGATTAAAAAGCGTAGCAGATAAGAGAAAGAGAAATTTATTTTCATATCACTTAACTTGGGAGTTCAAGAGAAAAAAGATTGCTTCTTTCTTGGTGCTTGGAAGTTGATAAGACAAGAAAGGAGAGGAAGAATATTAGCAGTATTCTACTATTATAAAAATAATAATATAGAAAAGAAAGAAAAAAGAAGATTAGGGGGTTATTATCTCTCCTTTTTTACGTCATTTCTTTCTTCACTAAAACTCAAAGGTAAGCAAAATGAGGATAACTTCAGACTCCCTTTTCATTTCTCTGATTTTTCTCCATTTTTAAACTCAGAAATAGTGTATTAGATGCAACTTATCTATGAGTTTGTGTGTATATGTGTGTGAGAGAGAGAGAGAGAGAGAGAGAGAGAGAAAGTGCCTTCCATTCTTTTTGCTAAGCAGTTTTGAGTTCCATATAGATATAAATTGCAGTAAATTAGTAAAGTATTTCTTGCAAAATTATTGATTTAGTGTATTCTGCAAAAATTTACTTACGAAATAGGCATAAATGAGGAACTTTAACGGGATTGAGGTTACTCAATTTGCTATTTAAATCTTTTGGCCATTCTTAGTTGAAGTTTATGTTCTGTTTAGGTTTATAAGCTTGAGACTCTTTTAGCTTTAGTTCATCAATTTCACTTTTCATGTCATTGAAACTTTTGCATTTTGAATTGGATCGAGTTTGAGAAACTATGGGAGAAGCTATTGACTCTTAATGTAAGATAACTAAACAAGCATAACTAATCGTGCAAATTATTTCTAAAGTAATTTATTTCAAGAAGTGAAATGTGCAACTCAAGATGTCCCAGATAGCCAAAATTTAAATCTACATCAAGCGAACTTTACTTGTATCCTTTTTGATTACCTGCACCCTCAAATGCGTTCCAACCATAAATAACTATTGATTTGAAGATTTTGGATCAGTCTGTATTGCGCTTGCGAAAGAAGTTCATGTGGGACATTTTAGATGTTAGAATCTTGCTTTATGGAGATGTTGCGCTTGAGAATCTGGATTTTACGTCTGATCAGTTTTAAGAGAAACCTGTGATGTTCTGCTAAAATTATTATGGTGATTATAGAGGTTTGAAGAATCGGGTTTAGGGACCTTTGTTATGTACAATGGCTTAACTTTTCATTAATTGGTTCTTTGAATTTAATTTCTTTGTTTTTTTGATTCATGGGAAATTGAATACTTCTGCAATTTCACAGACTGCAATCGGTGGAGGTGGTGGCGATATTGGTAAAAGTATTAATTTTGGTGGTGGTGATGGAGGTGACGACAATGGTGATGATGATGATTACTTTGATGATTTCGACGAGGGTGATGATGGTGATGAGGGTGGGCTGTTTAGGAGAAGGATTGTTCTTCAAGAGGTTAGACAAATGCAGTTCTTTAATTAATAAAATACGACTTACTTTCTAGTGTGTTTCATATGATGTCATTATCATTGGATAATAATGTATGTGCATCTTTTGTCAGCTATTTGATAGGAAATTTATTGATGCTGTATTGAATGAGTGGCAAAAGACAATGATGGATTTGCCAGCTGGACTTCGCCAGGCCTATGAAATGGTAAATTGTTTTCTTTCTGCAATCTAGTTGTGCATAATGACGTTGGAATTGGATTGTGATGCATTTACCTATAGGGTTTGGTCAGCTCAGCCCAAATGGCAAAATATCTAGCAATCAATGCCAGGCCAACCACTGCTAGGATTATTTCTCGAAAGCTTCCTCAAGGATTGTCTAGGGCATTCATTGGCAGGTAATTTTGAGGATAAAGCCCCTATGTATGATAGGCTAATCAGTTAATTTCTTCATAGTCCAGTTTTCAACCAAAAAGGGGAAAAAACTTTTCAAACTTTTTGTTACTTTTCGGTGTTGAAATTGTAAACTTAGTTTTTCTAGTTCTTTGGTTCGCTATCTATTAGCTATTGATACTCATGCTGATTGTTAAATTTTGAAAAATATGCATTTAATTTTGAAATGTATGTATGTGGAAGTCTGACACATGATTTAGAACCAGATTGTTGATTTCGAATTTTTTATTTGTAGCCAACATATATGCAACGCCATGCTTTCTTAGATACAAACTCGAGCATCATGACAATGACATCCATTTTCCTACCAACTGAGAACCTTGGAATACTAAGCCACCTTAGTATGCAGATTTTCCTTTAGATATAGTAAATATTTAATGCAAGCATAACTTCTTTCTTTGGGTAATGTTGACATCTTCTTCTCCTCCCCTCTTTCTTTTGGCCAATGTAATTCATTTTAGAGGATCAACAACATATTTGTGTCTTCTAAACTAGCCCGACTTCAAGATTGGCTTCTGCTTTAGGAGCAGATATGGTCCTCTATCCCCCTTCACATTTGATGTCGGGGCGGGCGTTTTATCTGGAATCCTCTTGTTGAAGCCTTGAAAAAGAGGGGTAAAGACCCCTACTAGTAAAGGGGAAGCCAACATCTTGACTAGATTGGAAATAGTAAAGAAATAAAACGTTTTCAGCTGAATTTGACCCAGATTAGACACTTAGATTGTATCATAATCATTGACACAAGAAAAATGATATATATTGCGGATGTTTATGTCGACTTTTTAATTACCAGTTACGTGGTTAATTATCAATGTTAACATTTTTGGAGAGATATGTAATACATGGGCTCTTCTTATAATTCTATTCAATCCCATATATTAGTATGTTTCAAAATTGTAGTTCGGCACAAAATTATCGCAATACATAGCAAGACTCTTGACACAATATGACAATATATTTTAAGCTTGTGAAGGTTGTTATAGGTCTAAGGTCTGATCATATAACTTTTGTTTTTGGAGGTAGGTAGTTTAAATATGGGCTTGTATTTGTGGTTAATGATAGTTGTGATAGAAAACGAGCTAGCTTTTTAGCATTTAAATGATTTTGGTGGTGATTGAGAGTAGTGCGTAGATCATTTGGATCTGAATGGTGAAAGGATATTTATTATATTTAGAAAATTGATATTTTTACATGGAAAAATGATGTTTCCAAATGTTTTTTCTCACATGGATAATGAGGCGATCCACATATGTAGAAATATCACACTTCATGTGGAAATATCAATTTCCTATTTTCACCCAGGTTGCTTAGGAAATTACCATTGATTAAGTTTATAGAGTACGGTAAAGTTTGGGCTAAAAACCATGATGTTGTTGGAGTAGTGTATCCTCTCGCTAATTGGTTAACATAACCGTGATCGGTTTAGTAATGGTCTTGATTTCCCCTAGGCTCAGTGTGTACCTTATTCATTCTCCCAACACCTGACATTTGAGGTGTTGTTTGTTTGTGACCTTTACAAAGACTGTATATGTCCTAGGTCTGTGGAGGACTAGCTTAGTAACGAGTTTCATGGTTTTGGTGGGAGAAATGGTAGAGGCCTTGAGAATAACCTCAAGGTTGTTCATTCCAACCTCTACACTTGGGGCAAACTTACTTGAGAATAATCTCAAGTTCATTGGTTTCAATCCTCATACTAGGTATGGGACCAACTTACCTTTTATATATACATACATATGTAAGTCAAACAAGAGTCTTTGGTGGTGTGGCAGTTTGGCAATTTAATAGATATTGTTGACAGAATAGAAGTGCTCGTATTTTCAGTGATCATTTCATGTTTTTCTTTTCATCTTAATCGTCATTTTGGTCAGTTGAAATTGTTCTTCGCAAGTTCCTGAATATTAAGGAAAAAGAAACAATGACGATGGAATAAAGATTTTTTGGCGCATCACCTCCAATTAATGTCAAGTTAAGATTATGACATTGGGGAATATAAATTCCACTGAAGCGATTCTAAATTTCTATAACGTTTGTTGTATCATTTCATGCCTAGTGGTGATCTTAACAATCAGGAATAAAATAGAATTTCACTAGATAGGTCAGGAGCTGAATAAGTGGTGTTGCCTGTTAAATTTCATCGTAGGTATGAGTATCACGACTTGGTTACATAGTTGTCATGACGTTGTCTAGGCGACGACTAGGCGTCCTGGCGTTAGAGAAGGGTAAGACAACGCCTTGGACGCCGAGCCGCCAAGGCTTACGCATTGGTAGCAAACCCAAGTTAAGTGATTAAGTCACTTTTTACCATAACTCCTCGATTTTTCCAATTACCCAAGTGACTCAACCCATAACCTTAACCTAACTCATGACCCTACTCCTTTAAATGAGAGGAATGCTCATAGTTGATGACTTTGTTTGAGCTATGATTAGAAACAAAGTAGAGACTGTGTTAGTTATTATGTTTTGGGTTTTAGAGTATAAAATTTTATTATGTAATATACTTTTGAAATAAAAGAAATAATATATAAATTGCACATTATTAACGACTTGTCGCCATACGGACGCCATGGTGGGCGCCTAGGCGTCCTGGCGGTCAACTACCACCGCGTCCCGCCTTGGCGCCGTGACAACTATGCTTGGTTAAAGTTTAAGCTTTCTCAAAGTGCTGAAGTATCAACTGCTGATGATTCTTATGTTTTGCCTATCCTACAATTAGAGACTGACATAACCAATAGCACATTTGCATCTGCAGCAATTGAATGCTAGATTGTCAGAGTTCATTCAGTGCCTTTCCGGAAATTATTTGAGTCCTCATAATTTCTTTGTTTCTACAGGATGATAGCAGATCCTGCATTTCTATATAAGCTTCTTTTGGAACAGGCATCTACAATTGGTTGCTCTGTTTGGTGGGAGTTGAAAACTCGCAAGGAGAGGTATAACTAACTATGATAGATGAAATAAAACTATATATCATGTGCTTGTTTAATTCATTGACTTATTATAATGTGCTTTTCTGTATGTTAGGATAAAGCAGGAATGGGATCTTGCACTTATTAATGTTCTGACCGTAACAGCTTGCAATGCTATTGTTGTTTGGTCACTTGCTCCTTGTCGTTCGTACGGGAATACATTCCGTTTCGATTTGCAGAATACATTGCAAAAGCTTCCAAACAATATATTTGAAAAGAGCTATCCACTTAGAGAATTTGACTTGCAAAAAAGAATCCACTCTTTTTTCTACAAGGCTGCAGAGTTGTGTATGGTTGGATTAACCGCTGGAGCAGCACAAGGTGCTTTGTCAAATTTCGCTGCCACTAAAAAGGAGGCAAGGTAAACATTGTTTAACCTATTATTCTTCTGTTTCCATACTTATTTGTATTCCATATATCTTTATCTGCATTGAACTGCAATTTCAGGCTTTGACCGACTCTCCAACTAATTTTTGAATTACATTTATTTGACAGGTTATCCATGACAATTCCATCTGTGAGTACTAACGCGCTTGGTTATGGAGCTTTCCTCGGTTTATATGCAAACCTGCGTTATCAGCTTTTATGTGGATTTGATCATGCAATGGTCTACCATTTTGACGTTATTGGAGTAGCATTGTTATTTAGCACAACTTTGAGGTCTGTTTTTCTATCCCTACTTGAATAAAATCTACAGAAACCTCCACTTTTCGCTTTTTTACATGTTTTATATTTCATATCAAGTTTCACTGTTTTACTGTTGATGTGTTTCCATCCTTGCTTTAAGAAAGTATAGTATTCGCTCATTCAGACTGGATATAGTTAATGTATATTGGGAACTTACTTTTCTAATAAATTGTAGTTAGTTCATCTAGGTTGGTCTTGATTTATCCTCCTTGCCTTTTGAAATGCTTATCAATCTTGGTGCTTGCACACTTTAATAGAGATTACTGTAATTTCCAAGTGTTACATTCAATTTACTTGGAGTATAGTAACTGGACCCTAATGCATTCCAAGTATTAGGAACCACATTGTAGTGATCATTTCATAAATCTGTAGTGTTCTCGAATTGCATTTACAGTAATTAAGAAGATTGTCCTCGTTGTATGAACATATTCCTTCATATCATCCAGTCTATGTAATTTATTTTTCTAATGGTTGCGCCAATCATATACAGGTTGTTGAATGTTCAATTAGGCGAGACATCTAGGCTGGCCTGGCTTGGGGTTGAAGTCGATCCGTTAGCTCAGTCAGAAAACCTGTTGAAGGCTTACAGTAGGCCAACTGAGGCTGTTGATCAGCCCTCTTCATCAAAATGGTTTATATCCAAAAACTCCATTGTATCTGGTCTTGGGCTTCTTGGCATCAAACAGGGACAAAGTGATACTTTACCCGAGGGGGAAGTAGCACCTCCCAAGGCTCGGAGAAAGAGAGTAGTGAGGAAAAAGGTGTCAACAACTCAAGCATAGATAGTCGATATGGTCTCACTTACCTTCTCAATTTTGCAACTGGATGATTCAATGCCTACTCAGCTCGATAAGCTGGCACTCGGTAAAAGCAGCTGACTGGTTAATGAGCACTGCTGTCGAATTGGTTTATGTGGAGAATACATTTATGATGTGCAGCGAGACGACTTTCACTCTTTCGATCCTTCCCCTCTAGCGTTTTATTTGGATTCCATTCTTCATGGTCTATAGAAAGTTTTGTCGACCCATCAATGTTTTCTTCAAGAACATCGACTTATTAGCAGTTATTCGTCATCTAGACGCCTTAACATGATTATGAGACTGAAGAATTTATTGAATGTCAATTGGCATTCTTTTTTTTTTCTTTCATTTTTTAACTTGTAGGAGGTTGGAAGCATGTGTTTTCAAGAATCTATTGCATAAAAGAATTGACATTGTTCTAATTCTGTTGTAGGGTTGTGAGTGACTGATTGTGGAACACAGATGGAAAAGAATCCTATGGAGCCTATGAATTTTTCTCCATTTTTCTAAAAATGCTTAAATATTAACTGGGTATACATAAACATTTTATGAAAATGAATGTGAAAGGATTGTTAGGTATATATATATGGCGTATTTACAAAAATGCCACAGCGTCTTATCAAAATTACGTCATTTTGATAAGTTTTATTATTTAAGAGAGTTCTACTACTTAAGAGGTCTACTCTTGATCCTGTCTATATATATATATATATATATATAAGGGAAAAGAAAAAATCTTTAGACTTCTGACTCAATAAAAAATAAGGGGAAAGAAAAAAAGATACAATGCATTTGATTTTTAAAATTGAGAAGCCATTGTAAATGAATATGTATGACGCATAACAAAAAAATAAATAAATAAAAAACTTTTTGCTGTGTTACTGAAAAAAATTATTGAATCATTCGGGATCAACGAAAATGACTCGGCATTTGTATTATTATATTTTGATATTGTTTGATTTATTTATTTACCGTTATATTTTTAAATAGATAAGAACTATTAGACAACAAAATATGATATGAAATCGAAAATGATACCGGACATGAGATATTTGATTTATTCATTTTTGCTATTTTTTTAATCCTCCACAACTGATTCGACAAGAGAGTAAAGTAGTTTGATAAAATTTTATTTGTCTATTTTTGTCTCTTAATCGGTAAGAAAAATATATAAATTCAAACCTTTAAAAACTGTTTCTTAACAAAATATTTAAATCTATGCGGGCTCAATAAATATTGTATTCCCTCAATTTCAAAATTTAAGATCACTATTGATTTTTGAAAAATTAATTTGACATATTTTTAAATTTAAAAATTATTAAGATATTTTATATTTTTTAGTTAACAAATAACTTTTTAAATTTCAATGCTATTTTATTCAAATAATCTAATTTATTAAGTGAATTTATATCAAAAAGTGAATTTATTCCCCATTTTCTCTCTCTACAAAAAAAAATGAATTTTATCGAACAACACCTAAGTATAGTATTTTTTATCTTCTAACTCGAATCTTTTCCATTTTGGAGAACAAAGATTGTTTTGTGGGTATGTGGTGTTAATGCTCAATTGTAAACAGCTCCTTTCTTCTCCCCATTTCTTCCTTTTCCTTTCCATCAGATTCTGAGATGGCAAAGGTATATAATTATGGAGTTTTTTTTATTTCCAGATTACGAATGATATCAGCTGGAGGTATTCACCCAACAGAAGGTACATCTCTCTATTGCTACTGCTTCAATCCTCCATTTTTGTTGTTCCAAAATGTTCCATTTCATACTTCTCCATCCTCAACAAACCCTAACCCTACACCCCTCCCTCATAGACAACTACATCAATTACTCCAACAGAAATGCAAATCTGGGTTTGATAAGCCCGAAGATGCTCTTCTTCTGTTCGATTTAATGCTCCAAATGCGACCCCTCCCTTCTGTCATCGGTTTCAGTCAATTATTAGCTGCTATGGTCAAAATGAAACTTTACTCAACTGTTGTCTCTCTTTTTAAAGATATGTGCGCTTTAAGCATTCCAGTTAATGTATATACTATTACCACGGCGATGAACTGTTGTTGTCACTTGAATCGTGTCGATTATGGGTTTTCTATGTTGGGTGGGATCTTCAAGCGGGGTTTTGTTCCGAGTGTCGTTACCTACACTACTCTCATAAGGGGGCTCCTTTCAGAAAACAAATTTCTGGAGGCGGAGGAATTGTTCAAGAAGTTGTTAAGGGAAAAAGAGATTGAACCTTCTGTAGTTATGTACGGGACCATTATCAATGGGCTTTGCAAAACAGGCAACACTTCCGTGGCCATCAGGTTGCTCAAGATAATGGAAAAAGGTGGTTGTGAACCTAATACTGTGGTTTACAGCACCATCATTGATGGTTTATGCAAGGATAAGCTAGTAGATGATGCTTTGGATCTTTTCTCTGAAATGATTAAGAAAGGCATACCACCGAGTGTTATAACTTACAATTCATTACTTCAGGGTCTATGTAACTTGGGTCGATGGGGAGAGACTAAGCAAATATTAAGTGAGATGGCCAGTATGAAAGTTTCTCCAGATGTTTTTACCTTCAATATATTGCTTGATTCGTATTGCAAAGAAGGGAAGGTAAAAGATGCAGAAAATGTGTTAGAAGAAATGATTCAAAGAGGAGTGAATCCTAACGTCATCACCTATAGTGCGCTCATGGATGGGTACTGTTTGCGAGGAGAAATGGATGGAGCTTTGGCGGTGTTGAGTACAATGATGGATAAGGGGATAGTGCCGAACAGTTGTAGCTATAACACTTTGATAAATGGATATTGCAAGAAGCTGGAAGTAGACAAAGCTATAGACCTCTTCGGAAAATGCACCATCAAGGTTTGAAACCCACAATTGTAAGTTATAGCACTATTTTGCAAGGGCTATTTAAAAAGGGTAGATGTGATGCAGCACAATTTTTTTTTAATGAGATGCAAGCTCAAGGCTATAGACCAGATATTTTGACATGTGGTATCTTGTTAGAAGGCCTTTGCAGGAACCACTATATTGATGAAGCGATGTCCGTGTTTCACGAAATGGAATGTAACGGTTTAATTCCTAATATCTGTATTTACACTATCCTCATTGATGGACTGTGCAAAGATGGAAAGCTAGATATGGCAAGAAATATTTTTGATAGTCTTTCTTCAAAAGGGTTGCAGCCAAATGTTAAGACTTACACAATAATGATCCGAGCGCTTTGTCAGGAAGGATTGTTGGAGAAAGCAAACGAGCTACTTGTGGAAATGGAAGGTAATGATTGTTTGCCAAATGATGTCACCTACAACACTATTATTCGCGGATGTTTTCAAAATAAGAAGTATGATGAAGCAAGTGCATTCATAGAAACAATGGTTGGCAGGGGCTTCTCCGCAGATGCATCCACCACCTCTATGCTACTGGATCTACTCTCAACAGAAGAACAGGATCCGACTCTCTTGGCTATGCGTCAAAAGTTCTTGTCATCAGTTAGATGATTTATATCATTCAATCGTGTGAGTACAAAGTAAGCTTCACGGTCCAGGTCATAATATACCCAATATCAAATGTTTCCAAACTCTTCTTTGTAAGTAATGTTTTTAGCCTAAATAGTCTAAACCGAATATTTACTCCACTTGCATAAAACTTAATATTTAAGAATAAAAACACTGATTTGTTCATTAAAGAAGAAATTCAAATAATCATATAATCGTAGATAATGTTAGGGGTGTCAGATGTCTCTTACGTGATGTGACATTCAATAAGTCAAATGGTACTTTAAGAATTGCATAAGAGTTTTACTTAACTAATGTAGTGATAACTCTTGAGAGTTGAGACACTATTTGAGACCCTAGTATTACCCTAAATCATACTTGACTTCAAAACATCTAGCAACCTTTATCTATGAGCATGTTGTATTTAATATTAGACTCTAAATAGTCTCATTGGGTATGAGCATGTTGTATTTAATATTAGACTCTAAATAGTCTCATTGGGCTTGAAGTGGTTTCCTATGAGGGTAGAACTAGAGGTTGAGCTTCATATGCCCGGTATACAATTTTTACTTTATTTTGTTTTTATAATTGGAAGAAGTAAGTAAATATTGAGCGTTTTTTTCTTTTGGTTTAAACAATATCATTTGTCAATTTTGTGATATTTTTAATCGGTCATTTACTGGAAAGAAAGCATGGATTCACCCTCTCAACTAGTTGATCGTTGTTTTTTTGTGGATGCAATTATAACCAATAATGATCTTAATTTCCTTCACATTTTGACTTATAAAAGTTGCGCAACATGGACAAGAATTGAGACGAACAACAAAGAAATGACATGGATATATGATATCAATCTCATACGTATATTAGACTGTAATACTAGTGCTCTTCCCACCACACAAGGTTTCTCCTTTTCCTGTTCTATTTCTATAGTTTATTTTCGTAGCCTCTCATAGGGTGTCAAATTTTTACAACTTCACTGTACACAAGTATTCAAGAAGAACTTCAAATTTGTATTCCATTTATATAATGTATTACTACTAGTCTTGGAGAAGATAATTGACGGTCTAAAAACTGCATGTCCAGCTACATACGGAACAACTTGAATCCTACCATGAAATCTTGTCTCGTCTATCACAATTGATCCTTTAGATGCTATTGTATACCCCGTCTTCGATGCAAGAGCCTTGAACAAGTTCTTCAACACACCAGGAATAGAATCTAGGTGTCCCAGCTCAAAAAAGCTTAATCAAGAATAGAATCTTCTGCTGGCTCAAGTGCCCAATTAAAAAGCTGAACACACCAGGAAACTCTTGAATACTTATCCTTAAACCAAGGGCGTATTAAATTTTTGGGTTACAAGATTACCTGTCTGGGAGTAGCCCTATTTTCAGGGTTGCGGTCTGGGCTAATCCCAATTCCTTGCGATCCCAAGCTACTGGTAGGGAAAGCACAAACACGAACCTGTGAAGCAACAACCTTTATCATTTATAAACTTCCTCCAGAAGAAACTTTAGATGATCTTGTAGTTTGCACGGTAACATTCTGTTACACTATCCTGCGGGATGTAGAGGTGTATCTACAGTAGGGGAATAACCCGTAGACATTTTGTACAACTTCACTTTTATATAATTACCAAACTTCAATGACATTTATAATTAGAGGAGTTAGCACCCTAATGCAAGGAAGACTAGACAAGTTAATGTATTTACTTCCTAATATCTGTATTTACACTATCCTCGTTGATGGACTGTGCAAAGATGGAAAGCTAGATATGGCAAAAAATATTTTTGATAGTCTTTCTTCAAAAGAGTTGCAGCCAAATGTTAGACTTACACAATGATGATCCGAGAGCTTTGTCAAGAAGGATTATTGGAGAAAGCAAACGAGCTACATGTGGAAATGGAAGGTAATGATTGACACTGCATTATCAGCTTTTATATGGATTTGATCATGCAATGGTCTACCATTTTGACGTTATTGGAGTAGCATTGTTATTTAGCACAACTTTGAGGTCTGTTTTTCTATCCCTACTTGAATAAAATCTACAGAAACCTCCACTTTTCGCTTTTTTACATGTTTTATATTTCATATCAAGTTTCACTGTTTTACTGTTGATGTGTTTCCATCCTTGCTTTAAGAAAGTATAGTATTCGCTCAGCAGACTGGATATAGTTAATGTCTATTGGGAACTTTCTTTTCTAATAAATTGTAGTTAGTTCATCTAGGTTGGTCTTGATTTATCCTCCTCGCCTTTTGAACTGCTTATCAATCTTGGTGCTTGCACACTTTAATCGAGATTACTGTAATTTCCAAGTGTTACATTCAATTTACTGGAGTATGGTAACTGGACCCTAATGCCTTCCAAGTATTAGGAACCACATTGTAGTGATCATTTCGTAAATCTGTAGTGTTCTCGAATTGCATTTACAGTAATTAAGAAGATTGTCCTCGTTGTATGAACAAATTCCTTCATATCATTCAGTCTATGTAATTTATTTTTCTAATGGTTGCACCAATCATATACAGGTTGTTGAATGTTCAATTAGGCGAGACATCTAGGCTGGCCTGGCTTGGGGTTGAAGTCGATCCGTTAGCTCAGTCAGAAAACCTGTTGAAGGCTTACAGTAGGCCAACTGAGGCTGTTGATCAGCCCTCTTCATCAAAATGGTTTATATCCAAAAACTCCATTGTATCTGGTCTTGGGCTTCTTGGCATCAAACAGGGACAAACTGATACTTTACCCGAGGGGGAAGTAGCACCTCCCAAGGCTCAGAGAAAGAGAGTAGTGAGGAAAAAGGTGTCAACAACTCAAGCATAGATAGTCGATATGGTCTCACTTACCTTCTCAATTTTGCAATTGGATGATTCAATGCCTACTCAGCTCGATAAGCTGGCACTCGGTAAAAGCAGCTGACTGGTTAATGAGCACTGCTGTCGAATTGGTTTATGTGGAGAATACATTTATGATGTGCGGCTAGACGACTTTCACTCTTTCGATCCTTCCCCTCTAGCTTTTTATTTGGATTCCATTCTTCATGGTCTATAGAAAGTTTTGTCGACCCATCAATGTTTTCTTCAAGAACATCGACTTATTAGCAGTTATTCGTCGTCTAGACGCCTTAACATGATTATGAGAATGAAGAATTTATTGAATGTCAATTGGCATTCTTTTTCAACAGAATCCATGTTACTGGATCTACTTTCAACAGAAGAACATGATCCAACTCTCCTTGCTATGCGTCAGAAGTTCTTGCCATCAGTTAGATGATTTAAATCCATGTTTGTTATCAATAATGTTTCAATTCGTACGGCAACTCCGAGAAAATTGGATCTACTCTCATCCAAAGATCAGAACTATGCATTAGGAAGTTCTTGGCATTAGGTAATACGTTTGATTACAACGCAAGCACCTGGCAATATATCATTTCTAAATTGTTTTCATTCTCTTCTTTGCAAGTAAACTTTATAGCTTGTACACAAGTATTCAAAAATAACTTCAAATTTGTATTCCATTGATATAACGTACTACTCTTGGTCCTTGGAGAAGATAATTGACAGTCTAAAAACTGCATGTCCAACAACTAAATGGAATTGCTACCATGAGATGCTATTGTATAGCCCTGTCTTGTCTTCGATGCTAACCGATTACAGAGCATGTTAGCAAATCAAGGAAGCAAGCTACATAATGCAATGATGTTTCAACTCAACTCAAGAATCAAACAAACAATCTAACTACGAAAATTCACAATTTCATGGCGATAATGGTATTATTAGGTCGCCATAAATTCTCAAAGCATAAAGTATACCCGAAGCGTGTATAGTCATCTATTATTTGAACCCCAAGACAAAATGCAGTTCCTTTAAGCCAACAATCTTCAGCAGCTTCTAAGGCTTGTTGCATGGATCAGGATCCTCTCCATTTCTCCATTTTAAGGTCTAGATTTAAAATCCTTAGATCTAAGATCTAGAAACTACCACCTCATTTAAAAGTCATTAACCTAACTTTAACAATCTCATTTAAAAGCCACCTTTATGTTACTGGATCTACTCTCAACAAAAGAACATGATCTGACTCTCGTGGTTATGCGTCAAAAGTTCTTGTCATCAGTTAGATGATTTACATTATTCAGTCGTGTAAGTACAATGCAGTTCCTTTAAGCCGACAATCTTCAGCAGCTTCTAAGTCCTGTTGCATGGATCAAGATCCTCTCCATTTCATTATGAAATGAAGAGTCTCCATTTTAAGGTCTAGATTTAAAATCCTTAGATTTAAGTTCTAGAAACTGCCACCTCATTTAAAATCGCTAACCTAACTTTAACCATCTCATTTAAAAGTCACCTCTATGTTACTGGATCTACTCTCAACATAAGAACATGATCTGACTCTCCTGGCTATGCGTCAAAAATTCTTGCCATCAGTTAGATGATTTATATTATTCAGTCGTGTGAGTACAATGTAAGCTTCAGGGTCCATGTCATAATATACCCAATATCAAATGTTTCCAAACTCTTCTTTGTAAGTAAAGTTTTTAGCTTTGTCAAGTACTAAGTAAGATATTCAAGATTTTCTTTCGTTGGTAATTCTTTGTAGATATTTTGAAAATTATATAATATGTCGTCTTTTTGTTAGTTAATTGTTTTCATCTCTATCTAGAAATGAACTGGGTTTAGGCCAGGCTGGTCTGAGGGAGGGAATGAATGTCCATCCCTTTCACATGCCCTAGTTATACTTGACTTCAAAACATAGAGCTACCTTTGTCTATGAGCATGTTGTATTTAATATTAGACTCTAAATAGTCCCGTGTGCTCGAAGTTGTTTACTATGAGGGTTAATTAGAGGTTGAGCTCCATATTGCCCTGTAATATATTTTTTTTGAAGAAGTAAGTAATATTGTGCTTAATTTTCTTTTGGTTTAAACAATAATTTTTATTACTTCTGTGAAATTTTTAATCGGACATTTACTGGAAAGAAAGTCTGTATTCAACCTTTCGAGTTGAACTTCATTTTGTTTTGTGGATGCATCTAGGTTGGATTAGTTGAAAATGAATCTTATATTCCAAATTAGTTTGTTCGGGAGCATTTTACCGACCTTCACTTGGGCCGAAGGCCTGACGTTAGAAGGGCTTTAGGAGACCATTGGGCTGAAGCCCATGGAGAGGTTGGAGCTGTTCGGGTCGGCGTCTGAGTCCTTTTGGGGTCAGAGCCTCATCTTAGTGGATGTCTTCGGGTTCGGTATTCGATCCCCTCGGGTCGGAGCCTTACCCTGTTGTGTGGTGTTCGGGGTCGGGTCTTCGAGTCCTTTGGGCCGAGACCCAAACCTGATGGTGGGATTGTTTAGGCTTGCACAGTGGGCTCTCTTGCGTGCAGAGTTTGAGATCCTAACCCTAATTGAATAAGGTAACTCCAAAGGTAGTGATTGGATTGGATTCTACTTATGCCTTTTAAGGAGATTGTGTTGGACTCAAGTTATGGTAACTACCATGACTAGGAGTCCTAATCCGACTCGGAGAAGGATTCTAAGGTGTAGAGAGTACTATAAATACAAGGCCAATGTTACGATTAACAGGTAATACCTACTTTTGAGCACTAAATACTTAGCCTCTATTGTTAAACCTTGTAACGGCCTGTACTTATTCTCACACCGGAGCTATCCCCCGGCGACATAAGCCGTCAAACTTCTGTGTGATTTGTTATTGTGCAGATTCTAGCGCATGAATTCTGTGATTGGAAGCACCAGCGAAACTTGGCGTTAACACGGTTGAAAATGAATCTTAAATCCAGGCGTAAAAGTAAAAAAGTCAATGAGAAATTTTTTTAAAAAAAACAATAAAAAAAGAAATAAATAAAAAAAGATGGCGAAATAGAAATAAACAAAAAATTATTATTTCTTTAAATGTAGGATTTTTTTGCTCATTATAATGCTCCTTCCATGTTGATATCGCTTTATTAACCGCAATTATCCTTTATCTATCAACACCATTTTTCATTTCCAGTGACAGTAACATTGAAACATACCCCAAGACGAAATGCTCTTCCTTTAATATTAACATACTAGCTGGGTCCCGTGCCTCCGGCACTGTATGGACAATATGATTTATCTCAAATTTTGAACTACCAAAATAATTTATTGAGTGAGCGGAAAATTTAAAGTCATTTGTATTTTATTAAATTATTATTAGATTATTAGATAGATAGATATATTTTATTAGATAGATGTATGAACGGTGAGATTTATCTCAAACTTTGGACGGCCCAGATGATTTATTGAGTGAGCGGGAAATTTAAAATCATTTGTATTTTATTAGATAGATAAGTTCAAATAAATTACAAAGATTACCGTAAAAAACATTAATATAAAATATTATACGATTTTTTTTTTCTTTTGTTGACATAACATCATCAGTTAATTAATTACTATTATTATTCCTTTTCTTTTAGATATTTTAATATAGTTTTACTATTATTTCTTAATTTTTATTATTCTTTCTATATTTTGGAACTTACAATCGAAAGAAATCAAAACATAAATAAACAGTCAGAAAAAAATTATTCTAATAAATTTTTAATAACGACCGACTTCATGTTAATTATAATTTCCTAAAATATAAATCATAATATAATTTAACTTTACATTTTTATCTCCAGTCCCTATATACGCATTTCAGTTTGAAGGATTAGAGGAAATCAAATCTTTCTTCTCCCCATTTCTTTACCTTTTCCTTGTCCCATTTTTGAGGCATTTCAAAGAGAAGAGAAGAGAAGAGAAGAGAAGCATAGAGAGCTTTTCAAAGAAAGGGTGTTGAGAAATGGGAAGAAGGGGATATTATTGTGGAATTGGTTTGAGATCATCCATTTTGCAAATCAAAGTCTCACCAGGTACTACATCTCCTCTCCTACATTCCTACTACTTTAATCCTCCTTTTTTCTTACTCCATCATCTCCCACTCCATACTTCCCCAATCTTAACAAACCCCAATCTCAATCCCTTACCTCGTACAAAACTACAGCAATTACTCCTACAGAAATGCAAATCTGGGTTTGATAAGCCCCAAGATGCTCTTCTTCTGTTCGGTTCTATGCTCCAAATGCGACCCCTCCCTTCTGTCATCGATTTCAATCGATTATTAGCTGTTATCGTCAAAATGAAACTTTACTCAACTGTTGTCTCTCTGTCTAAAGATATGTGCGCTCTAAGCATTCCGGTTGATATAGTTAGTATTAACATGGTGATAAACTGTTGTTGTCACTTGAATCGTGTCGATTATGGGTTTTCTATGTTGAGTGGGATCTTCAAGCGTGGTTTTGTTCCGACTGTCGTTACCTACACTACTCTCATAAGGGGGCTCCTTTCAGAAAACAAATTTCTGGAGGCAGAGGAATTGTTCAAGAAGTTGTTAAGGGAAAAAGAGATTGAACCTTCTGTAGTTATGTATGCCACCTTTATCAATGGGCTTTGCAAAGCAGGCAACACTTCCATAGCCATTAGGTTGCTCAGGAAAATGGAAAGAGGTGATTGTGAACCTAATAATGTGATTTATAACACCATCATTGATAGTTTATGCAAGGATAAACTACTAGATGATGCTTTGGATCTTTTCTCTGAAATGATTAAGAAAGGCATACCACCGAGTGTTATAACTTACAATTCATTACTTCAGGGTCTATGTAACTTGGGTCGATGGGGAGAGACGAAGCAAATATTAAGTGAGATGGCCAGTATGAAAGTTTCTTCAGATGTTATTACCTTCAATATATTGGTTGATTCGTATTGCAAAGAAGGGAAGGTAAAAGATGCAGAAAATGTGTTAGAAGAAATGATTCAAAGAGGAGTGAATCCTAACGTCGTCACCTATAGTGCGCTCATGGATGGGTACTGTTTGCGAGGAGAAATGGATGGAGCTTTGGCGGTGTTGACTACAATGATGAATAAGGGGATAGTGCCGAACAGTTTTAGCTATGACACTTTGATAAATGGATATTGCAAGAAGCTGAAAGTAGACAAAGCTATAGACCTCTTCCTGAAAATGCACCGTGAAGGTTTGAAACCCACAATTGTAACGTACAACACTATTTTGCAAGGGCTATTTAAGAAAGGTAGATCTGTTGCAGCTCGAAATTTTTTTGATGAGATGCAAGCACAAGGCTATAGACCAGATATTTTTACATGCAGTATCTTGTTAGAAGGCCTTTGCAGGAACCACTATATTGATGAAGCGTTGTTTGTGTTTCACGAAATGGAATGTAACGGTTTAATTCCTGATATCTATATTTACACTATCCTCATTGATGGACTGTGCAAAGATGGAAAGCTAGATATGGCAAGAAATATTTTTGATAGTCTTTCTTCAAAAGGGTTGCAGCCAAATGTTAAGACTTACACAATAATGATTCGAGCGCTTTGTCAGGAGGGATTGTTGGAGGAAGCAAACGAGCTACTTGTGAAAATGGAAGGTAATGATTGTTTGCCAGATGATCTCACTTACAATACCATTATCCGCGGATGTTTTCAAAATAAGAAGTATGATGAAGCAACTGCATTCATAAAAACAATGGTTGGCAAGGGCTTCTCCGCAGATGCATCTACCACCTCCATGTTACTGGATCTACTTTCAACAGATGAGCAAGATCCGACTCTCCTGGCTATGCGTAAGAAGTTCTTGCCATCAGTTAGATGATTTACATCATCAGTTAGAACAGGATCCTTTAGATGCTATTGTATAGCCCTGCCTTGTCTTCGATGCTAACCGATTACAGAGCATGTAAGCAAATCAAGGAAGCAAGCTACAGAGTGCAATGTGTATTATGTTTCAACTCAACTCAAGAATCAGACACCGTCTCCACCCCCTCCAGAGCCACAGAGGTAAAACCTCTTAAACACTAGTTCCATCTGTTATTCAAGACAAGATAGCCAAGGGGTTGCCCACTGAACACGGCTTTTTTAACAAATTAAAAGATTGCAAGAAACTCTGCAAGCATAAAATTGACAACCAATCTAACTACGAAAATTCACAATTTCATGGTGACAATGGTATTCTCAGGTCGCCATAAAGTATACCCGAAGCGCGTATAGTCATCTATTATTTGAACAAAAAAATTATTTTTTTTCTTAAAGTTCAGCTATAGGACATTAAAACATACCCCAAGACAAAATGCAGTTCCTTTAAGCCGACAATCTTCAGCAGCTTCTAAGGCCTGTTGCATGGATTAGGATACTCTCCATGTCTCCATTTTAAGGTTTAGATTTAAATTCTTAAATTAAATCTAGAAACTGCTACCTCATTTAAAAGTCAGTAACCTAACTTTAACCATTTCATTTAAAAGACACCTAACTCTAATCACCTCATTTAAAAGACTCTAACATGACTAGTCACTTCATTTAAAAGTTATTATACACATTTTTTATACATTTTAATATTCTCATATTTATTATTTTATTTAACTTATATATTTTATTTTGTTTTGTTGGAAATAACATTTATTTTTTTTGAGGAGCAAATAAAATATTTATATCCAACTTTTGAAGATGGAAAAGGACTTTTGGAGGATTACCATATAGAGATTGAAGTCAAGGAGGAAAGAATAGGAAAAAAAAGAACAAAAGTATCCAAGTTCAAAGAATCTAAATAAGGACACATATTTAATTTTCCTATAAATAGGTCTCTTGTTTTAGAGAGAATGGGGCAAGAGAATGGGGATTCTGTATTAGTTTAGGTTAGGAGTAGGAGTAGATTAAATTACATCTTCATTGTATGTTCGTTGGGTGATCGTGAATTAAATGGAGTTTTCTCATTTATTTTTAATCTTCTTCTCTTCATTATTTTAGTTAGTTTGATTATTTTCAATGTCTAGCTAATTTCTTTAATCTAGGATGAAGATGAAATTAAATAATTATTCATGATAATATTTTTCATCTCTTCTATTATTTAAGCTTTTATGTTTAATTGATTTCGCCTTCATGTTTCGTTATTGAAATACCTTCGTTTTATAGTTCTTATGTGATTTTAAATTAATTAAGAGGTTTTGATAGATTATTGTTAAAATATGAAATTTTCATAATCCATACTTGCTCAAATAAGTTTTGATAGATTATAGTTAATCCTTAAATTTTCATAGTCTATGCTTGATCACGTTAATTGTAAAATTGCTAAATTAAAGGGAAGGGAAATCAAAATCATAATTAAGTTATAAAAATAGAAGAGATTGAATTACTTATTATGTTTATTATTTAATGGATTCAGATTCTTAGATTGCTTTCTCATTATTAGTTTTTATATTCTAGTTAATCAATTTTCAATCTTTATTTTTAATTCGCCAAAATAGATATTAAGGAAACATTAAAATTAATCTAGTCTCTGTGGGTTCGACCTGTACTTACCAGTTCTATAATTTGACACTGTGTACTTGCAGTTACATAATTTTAATACATCAAAAGCCACTAACCTAACTCTAGCCATTAATTTAATATAACACTAATATATCATCATCATCATCATCATGAGCACTTTCACCGGTTGTCGTGAGACGTTTGTTCTCAACAACTTCCAAAACCAGATGCAGAACAGTTTAAACTATTTGGCAATAAACCCATTGGAAGATGGGGCAGGGGAGCTAGGAAACTTAGACTTACATTATTACATGTTTAAAGATAATTTTAATTTTAACTACAGTTTGTCTTCTTAATTTTCCCAATAGTTTAAGAAAGGTTTTATTGTTTAACTTGTACGTACATTAGAAATTAAGTTAAAACAAGGTGTGAATGTGTTTGATTGATAAGCTAAAACAAATTGTGAATGTGTTTGACTTATAAGTTAAAATAAATTATAAAGATTATTATAAAAGAAATTAATAAAAAAACATTAAGAAGAAGCATAACTTCAATATATATGAGTTTTTCTTTTTTCCATTGTTGGCATAACATCCATGAGCAATATTATTGGAGTATTACTTTTTCTTTTAGACATTTTAGTGTAGTATTATTATTAGTTTTTTTTTAATTTTTTTTATTATTCTTTCTATATTTTGGAAGAGTCAAATAATAGAAAGAAATCAAAACTTAAACAAACAGTCAGAAAAGAATTATTCTAATAAATGTAAATTTAATTTTTATTTTATAAAATTTTAATAAAACTCAGATTTACATAAGCTTCCATGTTAATTACTCCATAAATTAACTGTGTCTTAAATCATTTCCCTTAAAAGTTGACAAATCTATTATATATACTAAATCACAGTTTTTGACACAATATATTGACATCTGTCCTATCACATATAGTGCCATCTGTCCTTCTAACCTTAGAACACCTGTACATCATAAATATTACACCTAAATGTCCTTTACCAGAAAATCCTTCACAACAGAGTCCCTTCAAACTAATATCCGAAATCATAGATGGCTTCCATCGGCACATAACATTCGATCGGCGCAATTGACGGAGTCTTTGGCTTATACATACTGTCACCGGTTGATGATAATCTTCGATATAAAAATCCGATCTCGCATCGCTTGCCATGTCGTCGACGGAAATCGGATCAGATCTCTGGTTCAGATCTATGTATTGTCATGGATTGTCATCGCCGGCAACTGGGTTAGACAAATTGTTTTATGCAGATATCCCATCCCCTTGGTTCTGTTGGTTCCCAGATTGGGTTTGCTTACTGATTTGGGTAGTTCTTCCTATTATTTTGTTCTGTTTTCATCTGTCCGGTTGGGTTTATAATAATTAGATTGGGTTTATAATAATCATTTTTCATCTGTTGCTGGAATCCATGGCTGGGGCTGGCAGGGATGATCTCAATTGACTGGGTCTGATTATTTGGTTTCGCCTAATGTTTATGTTTCCAATCCTTTCAATTTTAATTTCCCATAATGTTTCCTTTCGTTATTTGCAAAATTATTATTATGGGATTTTTAAAATAAATTTAATTTTGATGTGTTTTTGTTGGTAATTATTATTATGG
Source organism: Panax japonicus (assembly GCA_020205505.1). Classification (NCBI taxonomy): domain Eukaryota; kingdom Viridiplantae; phylum Streptophyta; class Magnoliopsida; order Apiales; family Araliaceae; genus Panax; species Panax japonicus. The sequence goes on from CM035106.1 coordinate 52,894,054, forward strand.
GATTTTTTTTCTTATCATGGTTAGGATGCTAGGTGCTTTAGGTGGCATCACTATGTAATGCAGACATGCTTTTGGACACTGTAATTGATGTTGTTTGGTTTACTTTCTAGATCACCCCAGTTTTGAGTGGTAGCTGTCAAATGCAAGGGTTAATGATCAGGTGAGATTACAGGGTTTCATATTGCTATTTTAGCTTACTATTAGTATTGGAACTCCCAGACTTAGCCTCTATAATATAATCCAAATTATAAAATCATGTTCATTTTGAGTTTGAAAATGTGTTAAGTTGACTTCTGAAAGTCAATAATGATATTATATTTTGGAACGGAGGGAGTACATGTTAATTCGTTTAACTTTGCAAATAATTTTTCCTGTGCTATAAATTGGACCTCAAGTTTGATTTATATATTTGTTTTCTAGATGTTCAATTCTATTATCTTATGCTTTACAACATTCCTGTGATGATACATTCCTCAATTCGGCATTCTCATTTTTACTATAATTTGGCATAACAACGATCCCCTGCTTTAGTCTTTGCAAGCTACAGAGTTTATGGTTTGATCAAGATTTTTTTTTTTTGAAGTTTTGTCAATGTTATATATGCAGTCATCTTTTCTTGGACGAGTGTCTAATCATTCTCTTCCATCATTGAATAAACATAAATCAAGCATGGTACGATCCTTTATTTTTGGACGAGATGACAATAATAGTCAGAGTTCAGTCTCAATATCAGAGGATTCTTCAGATGCAGTAAGTTATCTTGGACCAAGTACTCTGAATGAAATTTATAGCTAAAATTAATTGTCCACTCATGAATCTTAGATGACAGAGTAGACCATATCAAGAAATTCCTTTTATTGTAGCTGATGTGATTAAGATTAGCCGTATATCTATTTTAGTTGTCAAGGTATTTTAGTTCTTTTTTTAATTCTTTTTTTAAACGCCTTGCACTTTCTTCATGATACATAATTTCTCCACATCTCCATGACTATAAGATCTTGTAGGGATACAAGAGCGATGTTTTATCACTACAACTGGATCAGCTTTATGCGTCTCTTTTTGTTTGGGTCGATTATGCTTTTCATCATTTGGTGCATTCCTCAAACTAAAGAACATTATAAGATTTTCGTTTCTGTAGGGAGAGTGTCCCCCCCCCCCCCCACGCACCCCCCACATAAAGGTTCGGAATTATTTTTTTGTCTTATTGATGTATGTAAATTTTTAATGCTTGAAAAGAAGGCTTTATTAGGGCTGAGCATTCGGTTAATAACCGAACCGAATCACAATTTCGGTTATAACCGATACCCGAACTAACGGTATTTTAGGTATCCGAATAAACAACCGAATTAAGCACTAACCGAATAACCGAATAACCGAATAGGTTATTCGGTTATTCGGTTAATAACCGAATTGAACAGAAACCATAAACAACACAGTTCAGTACTTCAGTTCTTACAAATAAATAACACAGTTCACAGCTACAGACACTCTGACAGGCTACAATCCATAAATAGTTCAGCAAAAACAAAGAGAGAGACTTGAATACTCGATGCAGAACAACAGAAACAAAAGAACCCACTAGTTAATTTTCCATCAAACCCAAGAAGAAAGTTCTCTTTGCCCTATTTGAAGGAAAACTAATATCCACAAATTATCATAAGAGTCTGCAGCAGAGCAATAAGCCATAAATATAGCAGAAAGCAATTTCTACGTTCAATAATTTCTACAGCAGATCCTTAATAATCATAGCAGAAAGTAAAACAAAGCATAGGAAAGTTGAGGCTTGACTCTTGAGAGATCTCGAAGGTCGTCGGCGCTGAGAATTCGCGATGAAGGGTCGCCGGCGCCGAGAAGACGAGAGTTCGAGACTTGAGAGTTGAGGCTTGACTCTTGAGAGATCTCAGATCTGAGACTAGAAGAGAAGATGAGAGAGATCAGAGATCTAATGAGAGAGATCTGCCGATCTGATATAAGACTGAGCCGGCCCTGAGGTCTGAGATTGAGAGAGAGTGCCAGAGTGGAGTCTTCGTTTGATCGTCTCTTCGATGGAAAACAGTCGAGCTCGAGTGGAGTACTCTGGAGTCTTGGTCTCTCTCTTTTACTTGTGATCGTCTCTCTCTTTTACTTGTGAGTTGTGACTGTGACTCTGTGAGTGGAGACGTGGAGTACTGTAGTCTTCGCCTGAGTTGCTTCGCTTTACTAGTTGACACCTTGACTGCGAATTTTTAATTTAGTAATGTGTAGTTCGGTTATTCGGTTTAACCGAATAACCCAAAAATGATACCCGTACAACCTAACCGAAAACCGTAACAAAATTCGGATATAACCGAAATATTGAAAATAACCGAATTATCAGAAAATTTCGGTTATTTTATTTCGGTTCGGTTCGGTTCGGTAATTCGGTTATATCCATTTTTTGCTCAGTCCTAGGCTTTATATCCATGTTCATGCATACATTTGAGAGAACCAATTCTGGAGTTGTATTAAAAAATTTGTGCTTTTGAATTACAAGGTTTTTGATCAAGATAACAATCAAGCTAGGTTAAATTTAAATTTGAAGGGCTGAGTATGTTTCTTATTGCATGTTAGAATGTCAAGCAGGTTCAATTGGAAAGATTTTTTGACTAATAAATTGTACAATTTTGTGCAGCATTATTCCCTCTATAATTTTATACTCCATCTGTTCCACAAAAATAATCCCATTATTGTAGAGTGGAGGGGGTATAAATTTATTATGTTATGTATACCTCCCCTGAAATTTTTTGAAAACATTTATAAGATATTAGGGAATCAAAGAAGTTGTTTATACAGGTTCAGACATAACTTTCATTTATGTTATTTGTTAGTTGCTCATCTGAATGTTCATATAAGTTTTCATTGTTAGTTGATGGATCATTTCTTTATCATGGCTAATCGTTATTCATCAGTTAAGAGTAGAAAAACAACCCCCTTACAAAAAAAAACTTAAGTTATAGTAACTGCAGAATCTTTATGCATTTCTTCTGTGACTGGAACTAGTAAGCTAGCTTTCATAATATCGCAAAATTATAAGTTCTTGTGGGGTTTTGTTGTTATAGTCGGGATTTTAGGACAGCAGCAGAAAATATTTTTTCAAGCTGAACGTTACAAGACAAAATCATAATAAATTGTTGAGTTGCAAAATTAATGGCAAAGTTATTTGGAAAGGGCTGACAAATTCGGAGGTAAAAGTTCTTCATTTTTCTTCATGTTCAAACATGTTTGGAATTAAAAGGTAACAAGTTGCCATGAAAATTCTTGTATTGCAGATAATAGAACTGCAAAGGGCTTTCTATATATTCTTTGCACAAGCAATTTATAAGGTTGGTACCTCTCGCAATCGTGGTCAATTGCACACGATGAGAAGATACTTGTAGCAGTGAGGTAGAGGCCTTTGAATGACAAAGAAGCAGCATGGAATGATGCATCAGAATGGGAATGCATCAACAACAATACAATCATGCATAAAAATGGCTTACAGGAAAGATCTATGTTTCCAACTGCCTATACTTTTGGTAAGCAATGTTTTAGTTCTTCATTTTGCAAATTTCTAAATTTATCCTTCAAGTCTATGCTGTCATACGCAGATCTGACTGTGCCACCCAAATAAAACAAGTAAAAAACATATAACATTCTCGTGTTTTTGTGTAATATTGATTACAGAACTCGTGCCTTGTGTTTAAGCTACTCTGGTCAACATTTTGAATAAACTTGCTTCGAGATATTACCTGTGACAACAGGGGAAATATTACTGATGAAGGAGATGAAGCTGAAATCATTAGTAATGGTTTGTATAACCAGTGGCTTTGCAATGGAAAATGTTCTTCTGCAGATGGGTTTAAGCCTGTTAGTGCCTGGAGGAATGCAAATCCGCGAGTTGCACAGGTATATAAATCTTTTGCCTTACTTTAACATGGTGCGTGCTAATGGGCACTTTGTGTTTCTTGTGCACTCGATTCACATCATAAATTTGTTTGTGCTATATGTGTGCCAGCAACACTATTAGTTGGAGTATTATGTAAGTTAGTATTGAATTTATGAGAAATTAGTTTCCTTGAGTGGTTATAATTCTTCTTTAGCATTACTAGGGGTATCTTACATATATTTAGTGGATGAGTATATGCAGTTATGTCTTAATCATTTTCATATTTTTCAGATTGATTCTAAAATGCCATGCATGCTACAAGGTGACTACAGAAATTGGTAAAATCTTCTGTCCAAAATGTGGGAATGGAGGTACTTTACGCAAGGTAGCTGTTACAGTTGGTGAAAATGGCATAGTCCTTGCAGCCCGTCGGCCACGTATTTCCTTGCGCGGCACAAAAGTAAGTTAATTTAAAAGTTTTCTATAGGAACTAATTTTTTTAATTAAGCAATATATAATTATTGAAAGAACAATGGTTCAGATCTTAGTACAAACGCATTAGAATTTCTTTTGTGATTGCAAAGACGTGAAACTGGTTACTACCTGTGTTTCATTCTTTGGTGCTTCTTAATCAACACTGCACTGTGTCCCTATGCAGTTTTCACTGCCTATGCCGCATGGTGGAAGAGATGCTATTACCAAGAATCCTGTTTTACATGAAGATCAACTCCCACAAAAGTTCCTGTACCCAAAGACAAAAAAGAGTAATCAGGTCAGTGATCCTCCTTCCTTTTGTTTTTCTTTCTAAAGTTTGTGCTCTCCTTTTGTATCTATGGTTTTGTTGCATGTAATGTAATTCAAATATATTCCATTAATTTAAACTAAGCTTGGGGTATCTATGTATATAATTTGGTAGGAAGATGACGTCTTTGCTACAAATCACATCTTTCTCCACCATACTGATAAGAGAGCTCCGCTGCAGCCTCTTGTAAGGAAAGCATTGGCAGTTTTCAGTGGGTAGAGGAATCCGAACGACAATCATTTCTCTTGATCTAATAAGCAGTAGATTATATTCTAAGCTAAAATTTTGTCATTCATGTATAACATGTGTCCTAGGCTAATGAAAATTCTAACACTTGAAAGTGTTCATACTTTAATTTAGTTAAATACACATGTCACCATTGTATTGGTATATATTGAATGTTAAGGACCCACAATGCTGAATTACCGATGCAATGATAATATATTTGAGACACATTTGACATGCAAAAATTTTAAAGCCATAGGTATTATCCTTCCTGTTTGATAATATATTGAATGTTTGTAATGATAAAAATAGTTTTGTTACCCTCTTGAACCGATCCCTCTGTAATATAACCCAACAAAAACATCACATGTGCTCCACCATAAATCTACTGTTCCTGTCTCATGTTTGAATATTCTTCCAATAATACAACAACGATTTGATATATTAATGACTAATCATTAATCAGTGCCTTAGCCTACCCCAAGACCAGTTCTATATTTCATTTCATTTTAAATTATAGTATGAGAACTCGGGCAGTCTTTCATTTTTCCTCTTTTTTTTTATGTTTCTTTCTCTTACAAGTTTTAGTTTATAGTTTTATATATTTTGTATGCTTCTTTAAATTAAATTAACAAGTGAAACACTGTTGTGAATCCTGAGCTTGAGCTGTAGTTTTAAATTTAAAGGCCATACATAATGTTTCTCAGTGATCTTTGTCAAAAAAAAAACCTGTTCTTTAACAGATGAAAATTATATAGAAAGCTTTTTGGACATCGAATTACAAGAACATTTTATTGGCCAAGTGCACCATACTTCAACTACCAAGATTCTGTTGGATTTAAGGATTTGATTATTAATTTCCTTTTTCCTGAGATCAGGATAAGAAGGAATTTCCTTTCCTCACTCTGGTTTAAATATATGAAGACCTTTTGTAATTCAAATTTAGCAGAAATATTATACTACTAAACTTACAGAAGACCATATGGTAATTTATTATTGTTGACTGTTTGCAGATTTATCATAATCGTGTGTAATTTCTTTTATGGCTTGCTGAGTACATGTTAATTAATCTGGATAACAATTTACCATATTTTTAATTATTATATTTTAATTTATTAATTGTATGTATACATTTATTATTAAAAAAATGAATAATTCCGCCACAACGCGCGGGTATATATCTAGGGATGTAACTATATATCAAAAGGAGAAGGAAAGAAACGGACCAAGCAAAAAAAGGAATGGAATCTTTTATAAAACCGAAATTAGAAACGGACCCAATTCTGTCTTTGGCTTCTCGTCTCTCTCTATACGCGCATTTCAATTTCAAATAGTAAGAAGGAGAGATAGCTTTTCAAAGAAACGGTGTTGTGAAATGGGAAGAAGGGGATGTTTATTGTGGAATTGGTTTGAGATCATCCATACTACAAATCAAACTCTCACTAGATACTACATCTCCTCTCCTACATTCCTACTACTTCAATATTCCACTTCATACATCTCCAATCTTAACAAACCCTAACCCTAATCCCCATCCCCTTCCTCTTCCTCGTAGACAACTACAGCAATTACTCTTACTGAAATGCAAATCTGGGTTTGATAAGCCCCAAGATGCTCTTCTTCTTTTCGATTCAATGCTCCAAATGCGACCCCTCCCTTCTGTCATCGATTTCACTCGATTACTAGCTGCTATGGTCAAAATGAAACTTTACTCAACTGTTGTCTCTCTGTTTAAAGATATGTGCGCTTTAAGCATTCCAGTTGATATATATACTATTACCACGGTGATGAACTGTTGTTGTCACTTGAATAGTGTCGATTATGGATTTTCTATGTTGGGTGGGATCTTCAAGCGTGGTTTTGTTCCGGATGTGGTTACCTACAATACTCTGATAAGGGGGCTCCTTTCAGAAAACAAGTTTCTGGAGGCAGAGGAATTGTTCAAGAAGTTGTTAAGGGAAAAACAGATTGAACCATCTGTAGTTATGTACGCCACCATTATCAATGGGCTTTGCAAAACAAGCAACACTTCCATGGCCATTAGGTTGCTCAGGATAATGGAAAGAGGTGGTTGTGAACCTGATACTGTAGTTTACAACACCATCATTGACGGTTTATGCAAGGATAAACTAGTAGACGATGCTTTGGATCTTTTCTCTGAAATGATTAAGAAAGGCATACCACCGTGTGTTATAACTCACAATTCATTAGTTCAAGGTCTATGTAACTTGGGTCGATGGGGAGAGACTAAGCAAATATTAAGTGAGATGGCCAGTATGAAAGTTTCTCCAAATGTTATTACCTTTAATATATTGGTTGATTCGTATTGCAAGGAAGGGAAGGTAAAAGATGCAGAAAATGTGTTGGAAAAAATGATTCAAATAGGAGTGAATCCTGACGTCGTCACCTACAATGCGCTCATGGATGGGTACTGTTTGCGAGGAGAAATGGATGGAGCTTTGGCGGTGTTGAGTACAATGATGAATAAGGGGATAGTGCCGGACAGTTTTAGCTATGACATTTTGATAAATGGATATTGCAAGAAGCTGGAAGTAGACAAAGCTATAGACCTCTTTCGGAAAATGCACCATCAAGGTTTGAAACCCACAATTGTAAGTTATAGCACTATTTTGCAAGGGCTATTTAAAAAGGGTAGATGTGCTGCAGCACAAATTTTTTTTAATGAGATGCAAGCTCAAGGCTATAGACCAAATATTTTGACATGTGGTATCTTGTTAGAAGGCCTTTGCAGGAACCACTATATTGATGAAGCGTTGTCCGTGTTTCGCGAAATGGAATGTAACGGTTTAATTCCTGATATCTGTATTTACACTATCCTCATTGATGGACTGTGCAAAGATGGAAAGCTAGATATGGCAAGAAATATTTTTGATAGTCTTTCTTCAAAATGGTTGCAGCAAAATGTTAAGACTTGCACAATAATGATCCGAGCGCTTTGTCAGGAAGGATTGTTGGAGGAAGCAAACGAGCTACTTGTGGAAATGGAAGGTAATGATTGTTCGCCAGATGATCGCACCTACAACACTATTATTCGCGGATGTTTTCAAAATAAGAAGTATGATGAAGCAAGTGCATTCATAGAAACAATGGTTGGCAAGGGCTTCTCCGCTGATGCATCTACCACCTCCATGTTACTGGATCTACTCTCAACAGAAGAACATGATCCGACTCTCCTTGCTATGCGTCAGAAGTTCTTGCCATCAGTTAGATGATTTACATCATTCAGTCTTGTGATTACAATGTAAGCTTCAGGGTCCAGGCCATAGAATTCCCAATATCAAATGTTTCCACACTCTTCTTTATAAGTAATGTTTTTAGCCTTGACAGTCACTAAGAAAGATATTCTAGATTTTCTTTTGCTGGTAATTCTCCATAGATATTTTGAAAGGTATATGATTTGTTGTCTTTTTTTTAAGTTAATTGCTTTCATCTCTACGAATGAACTGGGTCTAGACTAGGATGGGCGGGAGGGAATGAATGCCCATCCCTTTAACAGGCCCTAGTAATAGGACTAAGTTCTGGGCTGGGCGGGGCCGGGCCTTGTAAAAGATTTATGACATTTGCATAAAGCCGAAGATTTAAGAATAAAACACTTATTTATTGGAAGACAAATCATTAAAGAAAAAATTCAAATCATCATATAATCATGGATAATGCTAGAGTTCTCAAATGTGTCTCAAGTGACGTGACATTAAATAAGGCAAATGGTATTTAACGACTTGGCCAAACATAAGAGTTGTATTTAACTAATGTAATGATGACACTATCATTTGAGAGTTGAGACACTATTTGAGAACTCTAGCATTACCCTAAATCATATGAGGGTTTGAAAAATGCACTAGCTTCGGGTGCTGATAAGGATGAAGAAGATTCAGAGGGTAGGACAGCTTTGCATTTTGCATGTGGATATGGTGAGGTATGATTGATAGTACCTTGAGACCTTTTTGGCCCCTGTACACTTTTGTATGTGTTTATCTTCTCAAGGAATTACCCGTACTCAGTCAATTATCTGAACTTGCTGATTTGAGATTTTGAAAAGCTACAGCTTGCTAGTTTATATGTTGAAAACCAAGGGATCATTTAGTTTCTTTGTTGTTAGTTTCCCCAATATGTGAATTTAAATCTATAAGGTTGTTATGTGTGCTTTTTCTACACTAGTGCCATATATTCTCTCTTATTTCACTTCTCCCACCTCCCCCTCGCCCCTGAATCTTAACATGCCAAGTGGTTCTGTCCTCTGTGTGCCAAAATGTTAACTGATTTTTTTTTAATCCTTTGGGCTAGTTGGACTAAACTTATTTTGTATCTGATTTCTACTTTTTCTATTTATAATAATCAAGTCTCGCCTTGAGCTCTAATTATTCTTAAGGGGGATTATTTAATTGGAAATTTCCTTTAGTTTTGTGGCTAACCCTAAAGTGCATCCTAATTTAATTGAATAAATATAGCAAATGAGCATTTTAATTTAAGAGATATACCATTGTTCATCATATTAACTTTAGGTTTATATACCGTGGGCCACTTGGATTAAACTTTATTTGTAGGATGTTGCCAACTTCTACTTTTTACAAAAGAATTAGAATACCTTATTGACCTCAATTTATCGTTTTCATTGACCTTGGTGATTTTCTAGCTGGAAAACAACCACCTTGTGGTGTATTTCACCTGCAATGTGTTTGCTAAATTTTTTGAAGTTGAGAGGACAAGTAGTTAAGTCCAGAAGTCTTATCTCTATGACACTTGGTGTATTTCACCTGCAATGTGTTTGCTAAATTTTTTGAAGTTGAGAGGACAAGTAGTTAAGTCCAGAAGTCTTATCTCTATGACACCAAATATCTTTGGTTGCATTTAGGATGAGAAAGAAAGACTGGAAGATAAATAATTTTTTAAGAATGAAGACAAAAAAGAAGAGAAGGGTGGGGGTGGGGGTGGGGGGTGGGGTGGGGGGGGGGGGAATGTCCCAAGTTAATGCTTTGAGGAATATGGTTGTCCTAACTCCTGACCAGCTGCCAAAAAGCTATTTTTGGCGTGCATTTTTTGATATTTGGTCATTAATTGTTGTTCAAGAACTACACACTTCATTTTTTTTTGTTTTTTGGAAATGAGGCTAAGCAACAGCTCCATGGTAGTGTGGCGAGCGCCTCTGTCTCTGTATCTGTCTCTCCCTCTAGTTTAATTGAGCTAAGCAAACGTGCGTTGGTGCAATTCCAGTTGAAATGCGCTCAGGTCCTTCTCGAGGCTGGAGCAAAGGTGGATGCCCTGGATAAGAATAAGAATACTGCTCTTCATTATGCAGCTGGTTACGGAAGGAAGGTGTGTAGCACTTCTGCTGGAGAATGGTGCCGCCGTGTAAGATATTTTCTATGGCAAACATTTGGTTGCTGCTTATTGTTTTATTTAGTTATTTAATTCTTATTTTTTTCTTTGTTGCAGCACCCTTCAAAACTTGGATGGTAAGTCACCAATTGATGTTGCCAAATTGAACAACAAACCGGAAGTGCTCGAGCTGCCCGAGAAGGATGCATTTCTGTAATCTTTTGCCCTATTGTGATCGTGTTTAAACCAATTTTTTTACTGGGGTTTGAGAATGTTAAATTTCGCTGTTGGTTAAATTTGAGAGTTGGTGTTTCAGATATGCTTATGTTGGTTGCTATCTGATTACTTTTTCGAGGAATTTGTTTGTAGTCAAATTACAGAAACAATATCTTCCACACTACTTACTGTATGTGTGGATTGTAGCTATTGAGTGATATTACTGCCAAGTTATATGCCATGCTTTTAGTGGATTAATGGATAGTGTTTTTGCCTTTGGGGAGTCGAGTTTTAAAAATATATATATAAGAAAAATATAAAAAAGATTATGTTAAAAGAAGACTTGCGAGTTGCCAGACATTGTACATAAATGACTAGCAATAGTATTTTGTTAACAAAATAATGTTATAAAAAGTTGCTTACAAAATGGTTGGTTGGTGGATCATTCATTAATTACACTCTCTTTCACCATTTGATAAGTTAGTTTTTGTAAGTTTTTTTTTGTTTTTTACATATCAAAATATTAGTTTTCTACTTTTTACCCATTTATGTCTTTCGCTTCTCTTCTCTTCTCTTATCTGTAAGAAGGGGAGAGGAATCTTTTCAAAGAAAGGGGTTGAGAAATGGGAAGAAGGGGATATTGTGGAATTGGTTTGAGATCATCCATTTTACATATCAAACTCTCACCGGGTAATACATCTCCTCTCCTACATTCCTTCTACTTTAATCCTCCTTTTTTCTTACTCCATCATCTCCCACTCCATACTTTCCCAATCTTAACAAACCCCAATCTCAATCCCTTCCTCGTACAAAACTACAGCAATTACTCCTACAGAAATGCAAATCTGGGTTTGATAAGCCCCAAGATGCTCTTCTTCTGTTCGGTTCTATGCTCCAAATGCGACCCCTACCTTCTGTAATCGATTTCAATCGATTATTAGCTGTAATCGATTTTGTTCCGGATGTCTTTACCTACACTACTCTCATAAGGGGGCTCCTTTCAGAAAACAATTTTCTGGAGGCAGAGGAATTGTTCAAGAAGTTGATAAGGGAAAAAGAGATTGAATCTGATGTAGTTATGTACGCCACCATTATCAATGGGCTTTGCAAAACAGGCAACACTTCCATGGCCATTAGGTTGCTCAAGATAATGGAAAAAGGTGGTTGTGAACCTAATACTGTGGTTTACAACACCATCATTGATTGTTTATGCAAGGATAAGCTAGTAGATGATGCTTTGGATCTTTTCTCTGAAATGATTAAGAAAGGCATACCACCGAGTGTTATAACTTACAATTCATTAGTTCAGGGTCTATGTAACTTGGGTCGATGGGGAGAGTCTAAGCAAATATTAAGTGAGATGGACAGTACGAAAGTTTCTCCAAATGTGATTACCTTCAATATATTGGTTGATTCGTATTGCAAGGAAGGGAAGGTAAAAGATGCAGAAAATGTGTTAGAAAAAATGATTCAAATAGGAGTGAATCCTAATGTCATCACTTATAGTGCGCTCATGGATGGGTACTATTTGCGAGGAGAAATGGATGGAGCTTTGGCGGTGTTGAGTACAATGATGAATAAGGGGATAGTGCCGAACAGTTTTAGCTATGTCATTTTGATAAATGGGTATTGTAAGAAACTTGAAGTTGATAAAGCTATAGACCTCTTCCGGAAAATGCACCATCAAGGTTTGAAACCCACAATTGTAAGTTATAACACTATTTTGCAAGGGCTATTTAAAAAGGGTAGATGTGCTGCAGCACAATTTTTTTTAATGAGATGTAAGCTCAAGGCTATAGACCAAATATTTTGACATGTGGTATCTTGTTAGAAGGCCTTTGCAGGAACAACTATATTGATGAAGTGTTGTCTGTGTTTCACGAAATGGAATGTAACGCTTTAATTCCTAATATCTGTATTTACAATATCCTCATTGATGGACTGTGCGAAGATGGAAAGCTAGATATGGCAAGAAATATTTTTGATAGTCTTTCTTCAAAAGGGTTGCAGCCAAATGTTAAGACTTACACAATAATGATCCGAGCGCTTTGTCAGGAAGGATTGTTGGAGAAAGCAAACGAGCTACTTGTGGAAATGGAAGGTAATGATTGTTTGCCAAATGATGTCACCTACAACACTATTATTCGCGGATGTTTTCAAAATAAGAAGTATGATGAAGCAAGTGCATTCATAGAAACAATGGTTGGCAGGGGCTTCTTTGCAGATGCATCTACCACCTCCATGTTTACTGGATCTACTCTCAACAGAAGAACAGGATCCGACTCTCTTAGCTATGCGTCAAAAGTTCTTGTCATCAGTTAGATGATTTATATCATTCAGTCGTGTGAGTACAATGTAAGCTTCACGGTCCAGGCAATAATATACCCAATATCAAATGTTTCCAAACTCTTCTTTGTAAGTAATGTTTTTAGCCTTGGCAGTCAAATTTAAGTAAGATATTCTAGATTTTCTTTGTCAGTAGTAATTCTCTGGAGATTTTTTGAAAGGTATATAATATGTTGTCTTTTTTAAAGTTAATTGCTTTCATCCCTACCTAGGAATGAACTGGGTCTAGGCTAGGTCGGGCTGAGGGATAAAACCAAATATTTACTCCAATTGCATAAAACTGAATATTTAAGAATAAAAACACTGATTTGTTCATTAAAGAAGAAATTCAAATAATCATATAATTGTAAATAATGTTAGGGGTGTCAATGTGTCTTAAGTGATGTTGAATAAGCCAAACTGGTACTTTAAGAATTGCATATGAGTTTTACTTAACTAATGTAGTGATAACACTTGAGAGTTGAGACACTATTTGAGACTCTAGTATTACCCAAAATCATACTCGACTTCAAAACATATAGCAACCTTTATCTATGAGCATGTTGTATTTAATATTAGACTTTAAATAGTTTCATTGGGCTTGAAGTGGTTTCCTATGAGGGTAGAACTAGAGGTTGAGCTTCATATGCCCGGTATACAAATTTTATTTTATTTTGTTTTTATAATTGGAAGAAGTAAGTAAATATCGAGTGTTCTTTTCTTTTGGTTTAAACAATATCATTTGTCAATTTTGTGATACTTTCAATCGGTCATTTACTGGAAAGAAAGCATGGATTCACCCTCTCAACTAGTTGATCATTGTTTTTTTGTGGATGCAATTATAACCAATAATGATCATTGCACGGCGTAACAAAAAATTAAATTAAAATTCAAAAAATATTTCATTATTTAAAGACACATACCACCACAATAATTAATACATACTCAATCATCAATACATATTCCAACCACCAAAACATCGAGTTAGTCGGTACTAATTTCAAGAAATTTCGGCAGAGTTTGATTTAAAAATAGATATCCAGAAAATTCTTAACCTGTCTAATAAACTTACAATTATCAATACATATCCAAACCACCAAAAAAACCATCATTCCATACCTAAAAATCATCATAATCATGTATATACAAACATGCAGAAAATAGAGAAACACCATGTTGCATAATACCCATTACTTTACAGCTTACACCAAGTATCCTTCAATGTATACTTGAAAATATTTGAAATATAAAAATTATCGAAAGAAGTGAGTCAAAATAAAACAACTGTAAATTTGAAACATAAGAACCCTTATTTTACCCTGAATTATCTAAAAAATAAATGAGCACACACATTTGTATGTAGTGGGAGGAATGATTTAGATTGATATAAGTAAGAATTTAGATTGTAACAAATTATCAATTTATTTAAGAAAAGATATGGATGAATGTAGACTTACAATCAAATAAAGTATTCTTAGTATCATTTCAACAAACGGTTCATTTGCTTGATGATTTAACTCATAAATCTGTGTTGGTGGCAGTATAATGGTGTGCGAGTTTGATTTGCGAGTGTTTGATTGGTTACAATTATGTGTGTGTGTTTTTGAATGTATTGTGTGTGTTGTGTGTCTGTATGAGAAGTAGAGAAATATAGTCTTAGTCAGAGAGACTTTTATACCTAGACAATTGTTTGGTCAGTGATGGGTTAGTCATCGTCAAAGGTGGACAGGACGGTATTAGATTGCATATCATTTAACTCTATTAAATGTCTTCTCCATCCCTTTAAACCTTCTCTTCATCACTTTCCTTAATGTCTTCGTATCAATATGAACGCACTTTGCCCAATGAGGAGAATGCACAACCACCTAAATTATTCACATAAATAATATATATAACACTATTTATATTATAGGAATAGTAAAGTTATTTTGATGCAGTGACATAAAAAGTAGATTTACTTGATTACATCGGCCCCATCCACAAAGGTCCATTGTATATAATCGTTATCATTCTCGTTGACAAATTCACTCCAATCCTATAAAGAATGAACCTCATTGTAAAATTAAAAGTTGAAATATTACAAATACCACCGAAGAACAATGTCAACGTCTATCACTAAAATGTCCTCCTCTATCCATGTTACAAAGTTTGTCTTCATCTATTTTAACAAGGTCTTGATATAACAACTCTTTTTATTAAAAGAATCACTTTTATCCTGAATCAATTTAAATCACTTTTATCCTGAATCACTTTAAATAATTTTGAATCATTTTAAATCACTTATTGCATGTTCAAAGTAAAGTTTAATTCATAAAAGTAAAGTTTGAAATTTAAAATCATCTTATGGTGACCAAACGCACTAAACATTACTGTAGCAAAAACTATAAACACTATAACTAAACATACCATAAAACGCTTCCTTAACTGCAATGTAGATTACAGATACAAAATCTAGTGAGGCCAATTGGAAATAAGCCAATCATTTCCCCTTCAAGATCTAATTTTGTTTTGTGAAATATTTTTTGCTTTGATGCCTCTTTTTCTTTTACCGAAATTCTCGAGTAGGATTGAAAGGTGTGCATATAGACCAACACAACTCAAATTTCTTTAAACTAAATTAATATAAATATTAAAACTTCATTTTAATTTTTTAGGTGAACCACGTAAATCTTGTGCCTTGTGCGATTGTTTTCTTTTAATTTTTTCTTTGCTATTGTTTTTCGCTGTGTTGTTATTCTCTAACACGTTTCTCGATTAGTTTTTGAATTTTTTCTTTTGTGCAAAATTTGACCATAACCAAAAATATTTAAGCCAATAATAATAGCAGAATATAATCTAGAATTAGCAATTCATGACAAATTCGTCATTTAAGCTAAATCCCCTATAATCATTCCATTACAAAATGAAACTTCATCCAATTACTTATCATAAATTTTGTAAACTTAATCTTGTTTCACCCCTAAATCACGTGTTTGCCTAATTTTATTTTTTTTAGTTATATTGCTTCAATCTGATCCGATTTTATTGTCTACTTTTCTCTATAGGAGTCCAAATCAATTTTGATAATTTGTCTGCTGATGAAAAGAACAAATTTCAAAGAGTACGTAGTGGATTCTGGAGAGCAAAGCAGTTTGATTGAGCCATGGGAACCTTACCTTGGTTGCTAAAGCCTTCCGCTAGAACAATATATATCTCTGAGCCAAGAAGGAATCCAACTTGTTCAACCACTTGTGAAACATGAAATGATAGCATCAGTGCAAAAAGAATATGTTATGGGGACTGGCAATAGGATCAGTCGTGCTTACCTTGAGTATGTATATCTTTTGTTTGGGGTCAAGGTAGGCATCCAAGAACCATCTCTGAAGCTCTGCCTCACTGTTTGGAGGAAACATGCATGCTCTCCAGCTTTCAGACACATTGGTGTCTTGCAATTTGGATTGGGAACCTACTTTCCCTTGGGGAAAACGCTTTTAGTTTTCCTACTTTGTGATATCCAGAGGCTGGTTCAGGCTGCAGTAAGGGAGTTAAAAATATTACCAATATGGGAATTCATTTACTAAGTTTTAAAAACTCAAAATCAAGGTGTAAGGAAAAGGGTAAAAAAGGACAAATGTGACTCTCATAGTATTAGTAATTTTGGATTCCCTTGTGTCAATATATTATTACTATCAATGGTGACTATAAATTTGTCAACTTGTGCAGTTTAGTTTCTTCTGCTCACCCTGATGCAATTTTCATAGACTCTTTCTCAATTTATCAACATTTTAGCTATTTTTGTTTCCTTGTTACAATTTTCATTTATTATTTTCATGTTTTGATAGGTAAGTTTGGCCCCAAGTGCAGCGATAGTTTTTATTATTAATTTTTTTACTATGATCAGACTCTGTTGATTGTAATTCCCAGAACGCTCTCTTTCTCGACGTGCGCATTGTGCCATCTTACGCCGCGAAGCACGTACTACTATCATTGCGATTTCGTTCACGTCTAGCGCTTTAGGCCTTAATTTTAGAGGAAGCGAAATTTGATGCAGGAGCCTAAGATAGGAAGTGATGTGTGAAACAAGTTAAATAATTAGCAAACTAATATAATTTCAAATCCCTAATAGAAATTGCATTAATCTACTGCAAGTAAACACAACGTAGCAATTTACGAAGGGGAAACAAAAAATTAAGAAAATTAACTAAGAATCTATAATATGTAAGAATGACTAAGGAAACCAATTCATAATTTGGACAATATGTTAGCATGGTCCAAAATCAAAATCATGTAGAGCTGCGAAATTCATATAAGAATAGAGTCGTGTGTGTGTGTGTGAGAGAGATGTGTATGAGTGAGAGTGAGGGGTGAGGAAATCAAAAATATCACTGACAATATAGTGTATATCGCTCTAACTGAAATACCAATACGTTAGATAGCTATTAGATATGATGTGCTAAATAATTGTTATCAATACTTAAAGAACGATCAGTACAACATACCGACTGAGTAAACCAAATTTCTTTTCTAGTTGAGCTGCCAATTTTTTGTTTCCCCTTCGTCGAAGATGGAGCGATACTTAGGTTGTTCAAGTGATTCACATTTGAATTCGCCTAAGAAGTACAAAATAAGGCATTAGGTTAGCATGTCCAAAAAGCATAACTTTTTAAAATCAAATTCATAATAAATATCGCTTTCATAATAATACCACAACACAACAATTCTACTCGATGGTATGGAGTCGTGTGTGCGTGAGATGGAAGTGTAAGAGTGAGAGTGAGACTAAGGGGTGAGGAACTCAAAAATTTCACCGACAATTTAGTGTATAATGCTCTAACCGATATGTTGTGTTAATTGATTTTAATCAACAAATAAACAATTATTAGTACAACAAACCGGCTGATTAAACCAATTTTCTTTCCCCTTCGTTGAAGATGGAATAACACGTAGATTGTTCAAGTGATTCACATGTGAATTCTCCTAGGAAGTACAAAATAAGACATTAGTCAAAAAATGCAAACTAATATCAAAAATGAAATTTTTTAACAATACCAGTAGCATTATCTTATCCATATGTAATTGATTAAGCGCACATTCAGACAAAACATTGATAGGTATGTTGTTACTATCACTTAGATCAACCTGTAAGAGCAAACATAATAAATTAAACTTGAGTTAAACATGAGCAAATGAAGCTGCAAAGACAGATTTCGTATCATGAATATCATCACAAAAAATTAACATTTGATTAAAACTATGCTTAGTTTCAATAATACATTCAATACTATTGTTCCAAATCTTCCAAGCCTAGCTCTATTTTTTTAATTTTTTATTTTGTTTTACTATACATTTATACTATTTATTGTTCTATAAGAGAGGAATTTCCTCAATTTTGTAGATAGTTGAAGGTTTCAAACTGTTGAAAGTTGAATCAGAATAAAAGATTGAGTTTTATCAAAATAATAGATTTAAAAGAGAAAAGGGAATGAGGATGGGAGTATTAATAGAAAACCGTAAGCTTTTCAGGATAAGAAAATGCATTTCACTACAGAATTTGTATTTGCCCAATATTTGCAATCAGATACAAGATAATTCCAATTTCATCAACTAAAAGCTAACCACAAATAAGATTGATTTTAAAGCGAAATCTTTTATTTTTTATACATATATTATTGGATAGAAAGCTCAATAAAACCTAAAGAAAGATAAGATCAATCTACACTAATAAAAAAACCATGCAGCAGACACGATTGACAAAACTTGCAAGAACCTGTCACAACACTTTCAATTTAGTATAGTCTTTCACAACACTTTATTCAAAAGCTTCACATTTTTCATGTGAGCAACTGTACATTGAAAGAAACTTATGACAAACCTCCATTTTGTGCTTCCCATTAAGGGCCTCTATGGCTGCAATAGCTTGTTCTTTTGTCTCATATTTTAGAAAAGCAAAGCATGTGCATTAAGAAAATTAGAAATGCAATTAAAGATCTTACGATAAATACAGGCTCTAAATTAATTTGGCAAAAGTAAACCAAAAATAAATTCAAGGCTGTAAGATATGTACGATTGCTCATTCTTATATTTGAAGTTACTTATGAAAAAACATGTACCTTTGCTCGTTAACTAAGAACCTCTTAAAATTTGCAAATCTTTTAAATCTCTGTATTGAGAGAATAAGTCAGATAGTTCAACTTCAGTAACATTTTTTGGAAGCATACCAACAAAGAGTTTGTGTTCTGGATAAGAAAAAATCATAAATTATTAACCAAACCAAAGAAAACAACAAGAATAAGATTATTAGATAAGTAAATGAGTATATCAGTCCTATTAATATAGTTTATAGAGCATGATGCTTGCACAAACATGATATACAGGAATCATTTTATGGTTGAGATATCTAACACAAGAATGGAAACAATATTCCACCTAGCCTTTCCAACTCTCCATCCGCGTACTTCACTTGCAACGGGCTAGATGCCTCAACTATGTTATGTTTAACTTCTTTAATTGGTGTCATTTTTCATTAAGAATAATGTCCATGAAAAGGATTTCAACGAATCTGATTTTCTGGAAGAAAACAAAAAGTACGACCAAATATATTAGAAAATATGTGATAAGGTTTAAGTATTTGGAGCCAATCAACCTAACATAACATAACCATGCATCAAATTAACATAAATTTAAAATCCAAGAACGGATAATGTGATTCCCAATATAATAAGCCAAGCCAATCAATTATAGTTATTACTCATTAGGAGCCACATGAAAGTGAGAGGAATTCAGTATTATACATCAGAAATGAAAGAACCAATAAAAATAAATTTAAAAGGTTCTCCACATAAATAGTTGTCTAGTAAATAGACTTAATTGTTTTTCGGCAAGTTAATATTCTTTCCATACATTGGATACTTGATATTGGATCTAAATTATTATTATCAACTCTGCTTACTTGGTGCTGCTGACTTATGTCAATTTTTTGCTCTGTTAGGACAGTGTTTGACAAACAGGGCAACTGTGGAGCAATCTGATAATTTGAAAACCAGGGAAAAACATTAAAAGTATGTTCATGATGTATATTTTTTTTGATGAATGAATATAACAGTACAATTATGCAGTAAAGAAAATAACTTCTTGACTTTTTAGTTAAAATCTAAAAGAACTGTTACGATGTTATTGAAGCTAACACCCTATTCACATTTACTCTGCATTGATTTGATATTGTGTTTAGTAATTACAACAAAGTACATAACAGTGGTTCTTAGGAGATGAGATAAGTATTTGGTATGGATATATGTTAGAACTTATACATAGTGCCTAGGTTATACTATTTGATTTTTTTTAATACATATGCAGTCTCCTATGATCTTGTTTTATCTTGAGTTGTTTGGTTTTTGTTAGGAAGTTATTTTTCTGGGGAAAAATGTTAAAACAATTAGCTTACAAGATTACTTAAGTGATTTACCCCTGAAATTGTACCTACTTACCACCCTAACATGAATTTTGAAGTTTAATGAATGCTCCCATTAGCTGGATGATTTTGAAGTCAAGTAAGCAAAGTAAGAACTCTAAAAATATAACATGTTCCTTCCATATATCCTTTAACCGCCACCATCATATTAAGAGCTCTAAGTCAAATAGCAATTTAAAAAATTTCATATGTATGCCCTGCCACAAAGAATAATACTCTTTTTGCAAATATATCTTTAATATTCATGAAGGGAATTGATATTTCCACAAGTAAAAATATATTTCCACAAGACTCCTCTCACATGAATAATCATGTTAGAGAGATCTTGTGAAAATATCAAATTTTACTTGTGAAAATATCAATTCTTTTTTTTTTTTTGCAAATAGTACTCTTTTTGTGGAACAAATAGAGTACTATTTTATTATATCAATTTATGGGTTGGCAGTGTCATAGCCCTTATCTACTAAAAAGGTATTGTTATTTAAAAATAAAACCCACAAATGATATATGCATACCACACACAAACAACAAACCAGTGTTATTACTACAATGGTAACTTTCAATAACCAAATCAATGGAATCCAGAGCAGTGATTCCGTTAGCTTATTATGGTTGCATTTCTCTTATTTTTGAACTTGGTATGCCTATTTTACCTATTACGGAAAGAGGGTATATTATGAATTTATGAGTGAAATAACAATATATACTAATAATGTCTATTTAGTTGGAATAATGGGTGCAGAGATATAGATATAGATATAGATATAGATACCTTGATATTCTTCTCGATCGTGTCAATTAGACCATCTACAATGGCATTAGACCATCTATAGTCTCATTTAAATTGTCATCCCATACCTGTTTGTTTTGCCATCATCAAAACAATATTATTTTTTGCCAAGAACACGGAGTAAACATCTAGTTAAAGATCTGGAATGAAAACTATACCAATATTTTCAAAAATATATATTTCCCCCAACCAGACAATTAACAACAAACCCCTTAGAATTTTACAAGGGAAAACATAAAATAACACCAAGGTTACTCTCTCCTATAGAAGTATGACAAGAAATGAACGGAATTGAGTTGTTTTCTAAAAGGTCACGACTATACATACTCAACCAGATAAACAATTCATCAAAATCAAAGAAATTAGGCAAATCATTTAAAAAATTAAAAGCAAGAAGGCATGAAAGAACTTTCTCTCTCTATATATATATTCTATATATCTATCGCACTCAACTCACATATTCCACTCTCTCTATATATTCTATATATATATATATATATATATATATTCCTTTTTATTAAAAACTAAAATTGTAAATTTATAAAATTCAAATGAAAATGTTGAGTACACGGGAAGACTGCGTTCATCTTCTATCTAAATTTTAAATCCCATTTCCCTAATTAATTGCCATATTTCCTTCAGCAGCTCATCAATTGAAGACTGTAAATTGATTGAAGCCGCTTTGTTTTATATGTCTCCTCAAGACGGTGTAAATGGAAGCTTAATACATAAAGGAGTTTTAGTAGCCTAATAGTGGATCAATATTTCATTGACCACTATTTGAAATTGCTGACTACGCTGAGTAATGTTTGACTAATGCAAAATTAAAACAAAATTTTGTAAAATGAAGTTTGATAGACTTCGCTGATTGAACCCTACTAATAGTTCTACTAAGAGATTTTAAACAGGGTTTAGAGCTACTTAGCTAATTGAATGCAATTTCATTGAAGAAAATCAAACAAAAAAGAAAAGAAAAGAGAAAAGAAGTCAACAGTGGACTTTTTTTTTGCTAAATTGAGATTAAAATTCAATTGGAATGGCTTTAAATTTAAACTGAGACTGGAACTGGTAGCCTGTGAATGACATAAGCAGCATGGAAGTGATTAAACCTCAAAATGGTGGCTGAATTGTGAAGAGTACTTCATTTGCAGCTGTCTTGTTGAAACAGAATATAGAGATTTTGTTGTGATTGGAGCTATCTGAAGAGATTTTGGCAGGTTTAAGATGGAATTTGCTTATGCTTTGATTGCTATTAGATGATAATTCTCCGTCTATGGTGCTCAAAATTGTAAATGTAGCAAATCCAAGTGATTTTCAGCTCGAATGGATGCGATTGGAATGGTTTAAACTTGCATTCTATAGCTAATTTCCTGGCATTGCGAACAAAGCATGAACCGGTGAGTTTCCTGAGATATTTATGGTTGATATGGGGCTAATTATTATTCAAAGTTGATGGATGATAGTTACCCAGGAGATCCCCAAGGGCTTGGCCGAGTTTTAAGTGAGTTTTGGCCGCCGAGGGATGATGAATAGTGACCTTCAAAGGAGATTTTCACAATTTAGGCCGTTGGATGTTGAAGCCGCTCTATTTAAGAGTTTCTAACCTTAGAGGTGTACTTATCAGTAAATTTAGTCCTCAAATAGCCTCATAGCAGAGCCATAATCCTAAAGAGAACAGAAAAGCAGTACATGTCTTTATATAGAACATACAGACTTAATTAGATGTCTAAAACAGATGCAAATAAATGGCATCTCCCAAATAAACTTGCCAAAGAGAAGAGAAAGGCAGCCATCAGCGGATGTAAAAGACTCTGCAAATCCAGCAAGTGATAGAAAAGCATGTATTTTGCAAATTTTATTTAGATAAAAGAAAAAAAAATCCTTGAAAATTGTGGTTCTTATATTAAAACTTACTTGAACTCTTAGAGACATTTTTGTTAAACATCTTTAAGCCATTGTTAATTGAAACCAGTAACTCAAAACACACGCACCAAATTTAACCAAGAAACGTAATTGTAAACATAAAACCAATCAAAAAGAACCCAGAAAAAGGAAAATTTCAAAAAATTCAGATTCAACCAAATTAAGAACCCCATAAACCCAATAAAGCTAAGCCCTCAGAAAATGGGTTCTTATTTCTTCTATAATTTCATACATTTTGTAATAAACCAAACTGAAATTGAAGAAATACCAAGATAAGCAAGAGTGGGCTGGTGGGTATCGAAATCTCGTCCGTAGGGAAGTCGATCAGCACGACCTAAGGTGCCGAGGAAGAGGAGAGCCAAGAGGAGAAGGTCTTAGATCTTCGTTCTCTCTCTTCAGCTTCTTCTTCTAATTCGCGTTTCTCTATGCTCTGGCTCGTACATTAGGGGCTGGGTATGAGATTTAGGATTGAGTATGAGAGATAAAGAGATTTAGGGGAGTTTTGAGGGATCGAGTTGTTTGGGGAATAAAGAGGGAATGAGAGAGACCTGTGTGTGGTAGAACAAAGAGATAGAGCGTTTGAAATTTGACTAAAGGGGAATGAAAGAGAGAGAGCTGCTGACGTAAATTTGAATAGGCACTGTATCATTAAGAAATTTACCACGTGAGTTTATATACCACTTGTTTACTTAAATTTTATCATTACAACTCAGTATTTTAACGGACTTGCACTGCTCTTTCTTAATAAATACATGCTACTAAGAGGAGAATTATCTCCTAGTGACACAAAATATAGACGCATCATATATATATAACAACCATCTTGAAATTAGATTAGATTAATACCAGTGCATGATGTACATATAACAACATAAAGGCACGTCGTAATGAATAATATTACATTATCTAAAGACATATATCACCACAACAATTAATACATACTCAATCATTAACACATCCAACCATCAAAACATCAAGCTAAACCTGTATACAAAACTTACAATCATCAATACATATCCAAATCACCAAAACAACCACCATTCCATACCAAAAAAATATACACATGCAGCCTATAGAGAAACAACTTCGTATTATTTACAAATTACACCAAGTATCCTTCAATGTATACTTGAAAGTATTTGAAATATAAAAATTATTAAAATATGTGAGTCAAAATAAAATAATTGTAAATCTGAAACATAAGACCCCTTACTTTAGACTAATTAGCAAATTTGACCATCCTATTTGTCATGTTTTTGCTAAAGTGTTCCTTATATTATTATTTTTTGGCACAACTGTTCCTCAAATATGCATTATCGTTAATCAAATGTTTTTCTAAACTTTTATCATTTTCATTTATATATCCACTAAATATAAATATGTATATTATCATTTTCATTTAACTTGATCTAATTAATTAAATTATGAACTTGTGCGATAAATAACATAAATGTTAAAAAATAAATTTATACATTATGAACTTGTGGTTGAATGTGTTGATGATTGAGTATGTATTAATTGTTGTGGTGGTATATGTCTTTAGATAATGTAATATTTTTCATTACGACGTGCCTTTATGTTGTTATATGTACATCATACACTGGTATTAATCTAATCTAATTTCAAGATGATTGTTATATATACATGATGCTTCTAGATTTTGTGTCACTAGGAGATAATTCTCCTCTTAGTAGGGGTGTAAACGGTATTAAATGGATACGGATACAGGTATATCCGTATCCGTATCCGGAAAAACTAATTCGCTATCCGTATCCGTATCCGGTATCCGGCGGATTTTAAAAATATTATCCGTATCCGGTATTCGGAAAAATATTCGAATACGGATAATATCCGTTACCGTTTATTTTATCCGAATAGACAAATTATTTGGATATCCGAATATCCGAATTCGTTTATCAGTAACCTAATATAAAATTCATTCAAAATATTTATAAAAAAAATTAAAGTTTAAATCTTACATATTAATTAAACACAATTTAATATTTAAACCATACATATTAATTAAACATCCTAATCATAAAGGGAGGAACATGCTAATTGACGTTTTGGGTGAAAATAAAAAGATTCAATAATGTAACCGATACTTTGTTTGATGGATCAAATTGAAATTAAAATCTCAATATTATTCTTTCAAATTTTATTAAATAATAAAAAAGAGAAATAAATTAATATTTAATAAATGAATAGTAATATTTATGGGAGATTTATTTATTATTTATCCTCAATAAATAAATTACATGGTTATAAGAAATTATTTAATTTCATTATATTTATGGAGAGTGCGAGTTATAATGTATGTGTGACAACTAGTTAATCTAACTTGATTCAAAATTGACATTGAACTTATTTTAAATATTTGGACTTCTAGTTTCTAAATAATTAGGCAAATGAAAGTGATAAATACTCTCTCCACCCAAAAACTCATAAACGTGAATTAATTTATTTAACTTTTCATTCTAGATTAATTTTAAATTAATTCAGACCTAACACATTTTAATAATAAAATTATATTAGTCCATTGCTCCCGCCTCTCGACCGTTGTCCTTAAACGTGTGTGTATATATATATAAATATATATTAATAGCTTATATAAATGAATGTAAATGATTAATTAATGAATGTAAGTTATTAATATATATGTGTGTGTATATTGTATATATATATGTAAGTTATTAATTAATTAATGCAAGTTATTAATATATATGTGTGTATATATATAATAACTTATATATATATATGTATATGTAAGTTATTAATTAATGAATATAAGTTAAAGTGATTAATTAATGAATCTAAGTTATGATTTATTAATATATATATATATATATATATATATATATATATATATATATATACACACACACGTATATATTAATAACTTATATAAATAAATGTAAGTGATTAATCAATGAATGTATGTTATTAATAAATACATATTATATATATATATATATATATTAAATTATTAACAACTTATATAGGTAAATTATTAATTAATAATTTACATTAATTAATAACTTAATTAATGTAAATATTAAGTGTGTGTGTGTGTGTGTATATATATATATATATATATATATATATATATATATATATATATATATATATAAGTTATTAGGATACGGATTCCAGATATCGGAATCCGGATATCCGTATCCGCCGGATATATTTACGGACGGATGTTAATCGAATACGAATACGCCTATATCCGTATTCGTATTCGTTTATTTACGGATACCTTTAAACCGAATACGGATATATCCGTTTTTTTCCGAATACGAATAATATCCGCTTTTTTCGAATACGGATGCGAACGAATACGAATTTTTCGGTTACCATTTACAGTCCTACCTCTTAGTAGCATGTGTTTGTTAAGAAAGAGCACTGCAAGTCCTAGATATCCGTTAAAATACTGAGTTGTAATGACAAAATTTAAGTAAACAAGTGGTATATAAATTCACGTGGTAAATTTCTTAATGATACAGTGCCTTCAGGCACGGGTTATCGCTAGTATACATTAAAACATAATTTTTTCTAATGTAAAAATAAAATTGTAATACTCATAAAAATATGTACATTAAAACATAATTGGTTGGTTGTTATTATTAATTAACCTTTGTGCGTGTGGGATTTGTCTATAGTCTGAAAGTGTTGATTGTTGTACTTTGCTAATCCAATTGATTGGTTTTTTTGATGGAAAAGATGATGATGAGGA
This sequence comes from Panax japonicus, assembly GCA_020205505.1. Classification (NCBI taxonomy): domain Eukaryota; kingdom Viridiplantae; phylum Streptophyta; class Magnoliopsida; order Apiales; family Araliaceae; genus Panax; species Panax japonicus. The sequence goes on from CM035106.1 coordinate 52,920,738, forward strand.
AGGGAAGTCTGCCTAATGTTCTGCATTCCAAGAAGGGTTAAAATGTAAAAGAAAGTGAAGCAGTAGTGTGACGCCCCCAAAATTAGGTATACATCACCCATCTTGGGTCGCCAGATACATGGTACAGAATTCAAATAAAACTTACTAATACAACTATCGTGTATAATACGACAAAACATAAACTGTGAGTTTGAATACAAATATTGTCTACTAGAGATTATACAAACTCAAAAGGAGTTCTCATTACAATTATTATCAAACTATTTCACAGAATAGTGAGGACTGCTAATGCTATCCTTTGGACCTTTACTCCGTTCCTCGACTCGTCCCAAGCTATATTCTCATTTCCTGAAGAGAACAGTGAAAGAAAGGGTGAGCTCAACCAGCCCAGTAAGAAATATTATGTACTAAGATAATGCAGAATAAATTATCATTAGCCTTCAACAGTGTTAAACTGATAAAATATAATAAACATCAAGTTTAACTGCAGCGGAACCAGCAATCCATTAAAAGAGTCAAGTAGAAAATAAAATCTACTATCTTTTATGATTTAAAAGGTTTTTCATAACTGTTATAGCTGAGACTCAGCTTAATAAATATTCCACATCATCGAATCACCCCTGCACTACGGCCAAGGATATTCTTTAGTATCACGACCACAATTATTCATGCACTACGGGCCAAGAATATTTGTGTATTCATTAATGGTCATGATCATGCCAACAACTGTCCATCAATGCACTACGGACCAATGATGACTTTTAATTTTTACATCATTTGTAACATTACGGTCATGATTACACCTAATAATCCATGGTCATAATCATACTAAGTCCATCTATGTATTACAGGCCACAGATAACTTTCAACAAAATATAAACATGAGGATGATGACAATGATATAAGAATTCAATAAAACAAGCTCAAGAATTATTTTATCCAAGAATTATTAACGTCCAAATTATCAACATGATACTGCTTTGTAGAGTAAAATTCAAGAATACTTAGAAGAATATTTCCATGAAAGGATACTGGATGAAGCGCAAATATCAAGGATATTCCACTAATTTCATGGAGTATAGAAGTCAAAGTTTTAACCAATTGAGTATAACAAAGAATGGAATAACAAAAGAAATCACCATGCATGCGATAGACCGCACATACAGGTTATTCCAACAGAATAATAAATAACGAAACCAGGTCCGGCGTAAAACGCACAGACAAGATATTCCAATAGAATAATAAAGAATGGAACCAGGTCCGGCGTAAAACACACAGACATGATGTTCCATCAGAATAATAATAAAGACGGAACCAGGTCCGGTGTAAAACACACAGACAGGATGTTCCAACAGAATAATAATAAAGACGGAACCAGGTCCGGTGTAAAATACACAAACAGGATGTTCCAACAGAATAATAATAAAGACGGAACCAGGTCCGGTGTAAAATACACAGACAGGATGTTCCAACAGAATAATAGAAGAATGTCACCAAGTATAGGGTAAACCGCGTATACAGGTTATTCCAACAGAATAATAAGCAATGGAATAACAACAGTTCTCTTCATGAATAAGAAAGAATAACACCCCTTACGGGTACTACAAATAATATTCTATACCTTAGAAGAACTGGATATAAGTGAAGTAGCAGAATACTCTTCTTCTTTCTCTCTTATTCTCTATACTTTCTCTCTCTATAGCTTGAACGAATTCGTGAAAAATAATGAAGCCCTAGGCCTCTATTTATAGAAGATTTATTACTATTTACGAAAGTATTTACTATTTACGAAGATAATTACTATTTACGAAGGAAACTCTTAGATGATGACATATGGCCCCCCATAAATAATTAAACTTACAACAAACGTCTAATAATAGACTCTTTATATACATCAAGGATTGAATAAAAATTACCAGAAATCATTTTATTTTTTAATCAACACATATTTAATCTTTCAACAATTATTAATCATTTATAACTTGTCGTCTCAATTATTGTTTAAATAATATAACATATTATACAGATGATACTGTGACAATAATTGAATCAATAATATAAGAGATATGATGCAGCAATTACTGTAGCAATAATTGACTATAGCTAAGTGACTTCTCACGTAAGTATCAATAATCAATACCGTGTGCTACTATGCAACCACGCGTATTACTGTACTTTTACTACCGAGTAGTTCAACAGTTTTAACGGTAACACCTCCGCCGTTATTTTCATAAAGTATTTTTGTCGTTTTCTCAATCCGACAATAATTCCGTTGTGGGGTCCACCAATGATTGTGCCGTCGTACGAATATTCCCCGACAAAAAGAATATTCCCCGACCAAACGAATATTTTATAACAACTTACGTACTTTGCAAAATTTATAAATATTACCCACAACTATAATATTATATCAAATCCACACCATAATTTTAAAAAAAATATTTCGAGAAAAATTAAATCTTTATTCATAAAATCTGGGGTCTCACAACCTCTCATTCTTATGAAATTTCGCCCTCGAAATTAGGTTACGTACCTGGTATGTCGAAGAGGTAAGGATATCTTGATTTCATTTCATATTCTAACTCCCAAGTCATTTCCTCAACATCGTGGTTTCTCCACAAAACCTTGACTTGAGGTATAACTTTTGAGCGTAGAATATGTTCCTTCTTATCCAAGATTTGAACAGGAACCTCTTCATACGTCAAATCTTCCGCTATTTCGTCCGGTTCTAACTCAATAATGTGGTTCGGGTCTTTCACATATTTACGTAACATGGATATGTGAAAAACGTTATGAACACGAGACATACTTGACGGTAAAGCGAGTCTATAGGCCACAGTTCCTACTCGATCGAGGATTAAAAATGGACCGATGAATCGAGGATTCAGTTTTCCTCTCTTTCCAAATCTTGTAACTCCTTTCCATGGAGTAACACGTAACAACACATGATCTCCTATATCGAATTCCACGTCCTTTCGATGAAGATCAGTATAACTCTTTTGTCGATTTTGTGAGGTTTTTATACGTTGTCGGATCGTTTGAATCTTTTCCGTAGTCATACGTACCAACTCCGGTCCCAATAACGTTGCTTCACCCACCTCATCCCAGCATACTGGAGAACGACACTTTCTTCCATACAACGCTTCGAATGGAGCCATGCCAATACTTGCTTGATAACTGTTGCTGTAGGAAAACTCCACCAATGGTAAGAACTTGTCCCAACTTCCCTTGAAATCAAGGACACAGAGTCTTAATAGATCTTCAAGAGTTTGAATAGTCCTCTCCGACTGTCCGTCCGTCTGAGGATGATATGCCGAAGCTAAATCGTAAGTCTGTGCCCATAGCTTTTTGCAAACTAACCCAAAATCGTGAAGTGAATCTTGGGTCTCGATCAAAAACTATGGATACCGGCATACCATGCAGTCTTAAAATCTCATTTATGTACATATGAGCAAGACGTTCAAGTGTATAAATTTCTCATATCGGTAAGAAATGAGCAGACTTGGTCAATCTATCAACAATGACCCAAATCGCATCTATGCCTTGAGAAACCTTAGGAAGACCGGTAACGAAATCCATGGTAATGTGCTCCCACTTCCATTCTGGAATTTCAAGTGGTTGCAATGGACCTTTTGGTACTTGATGCTCCGCTTTAACTCGTTGACAAGTTAGACACCTTGAGATAAACAGCGCTATCTCTCTCTTCATATTGCTCCACCAAAATGTATGACGAATATCATGATACATTTTGGTACTCCCAGGATGGATTGCAAACGGTGTGTTGTGTGCCTCCATCATGATTTAATACTTTAAATCAGGGTCGTTAGGAACACAAAGTCTGGAGTTGACTCGAAGTATTCCTTCTTCATCGATTATTGCTTCCGGCATAGCACCTTCTTGCACTTTCTTCCTCATACGCATCAGCTCCATGTCTGTAGCTTGAGCATCTTTAACTTTATCGATTAAAGTCGGTTCTACTCGTATATTCTCCATCGTCACATGCGTCCCTGGAGTCTTTAACTCTATCTCCATCCTTTGCAAGTCACACAAAATGGGCCCTTGCGTTGACAATATCGCACTCTTACTTGCATATGATCTTCTACTCAATGCGTCAGCTACCACGTTTGCTTTTCCAGGATGGTATTGGATGGTATGATCATAATCTTTCAACAGTTCAAGCCAACATCGTTGTCGCATGTTGAGTTCCTTTTGAGTGAAGAAGTATTTGAGGCTTTTATGATCTGTAAAGATCTCCACTTTCTCCACATACAAGTAATGCCTCCAAATTTTAAGTGCAAAGATAACAGCTGCCAACTCTAGATCATGAGTAGGATAATTCCTCTCATATTCTTTGAGTTGTCGCGAGGCATAGGCTATAACTTTCCCATGTTGCATGAGAACACATCCCAACCCTTTGCTCGAAGCATCACTATAGATGACAAAACCCTCCGAGCCAGATGGTATTGTCAGAACAGGTGCTGAAATGAGTCTCCTCTTGAGTTCTTGAAAACTCTTCTCACATTCTTCGCTCCAACCGAACTTTGTATCTTTCCGAGTCAGCTGAGTCAATGGAGTAGCAATTCGAGAAAATCCTTCTATGAATCTCCGATAATAACCTAGCTAAACCGAGAAAGCTACGTACTTCGGTCATTGATTTAGGTTGCTCCCAGCTTTGAATAGCTTCAATCTTTACTGGGTCAACAGATATTCCATGACTTGATACCACGTGCCCAAGGAATGCTACTTCCTCAAGCCAGAACTCGCATTTCTTCAACTTGGCATAAAGCTTATATTCACGAAGCTTTTGGAGTGTCAGCCTCAAGTGTTGCTCATGATCTTCACGGCTTTTAGAATAAATAAGGATGTCATCAATAAAGACGACCACAAAGTGATCCAAATATTCCTTGAATACTCGGTTCATCATATCCATGAAAGCAGCAGGAGCATTAGTCAATCCAAAGGACATGACCAGGAATTCATAATGCCCGTACCGAGTTCTGAAATCCGTCTTTGAAATGTCATCGGTTCTAATCTTCAACTGGTGATATCCGGAACGAAGATCAATCTTTGAAAAGAATTTGGCTCCTTGCAACTGGTCAAACAGGTCATCAATACGTGGCAATGGATACCTATTTTTGATGGTGACATGATTCAACTCCCGATAATCAATACAAAGTCATATACTCCTATCTTTCTTCTTCACGAATAGAACAGGAGCACCCCAAGGAGAAGTACTAGGGAGAATAAAGCCAATGTCTAACAATTCCTGCAGTTGGGTTTTTAACTCATGAAGTTCAATAGGAGCCATTCGATATGGGGCTTTGGAAATGGGTTTTGTACCAGTTTCAAGGTCGATACAAAATTCAATTTCACGCTCAGGGGGTAGGCCAGGAAGTTCTTCGGGGAATACGTCAGGAAATTTATTAACAATAGAAATATCGTTCAAAACTGACGTATTTTGTTTAAATCTGTGACATGAGCTAAGAAAGCTTGACATCCGTTTTTCAATAAACGAATAACTTTATGGCTTGAGATGATCGTGATTTATTTTAATGGTTTGGTCGCTTGAATTCGCATAATAGGTTGATTAGGAATATGAAAGCTAACAACCTTACGAAAACAATCAATTTTTACATGATGAGTAGTTAACCAATCAATCCCTAGAATCACGTCAAATGCAAGTATTTTCAATGAAATAAGATTGACAGGTAATGTGAGGGTACCGATTTGAACCAAACAAGACTTACAAACAGTGGATGTAATGAAGGTTTCTCCCAATGGAGTTTCCACAGATAAGTCAATGTCTAATTTCTCCGGAGTCAAATTTAATCGATGAGCGCAAGTAGGAGAAATAAAAGAATGGGTAGAACCGGTATCAAATAAAGTATAGACTTCGTTAGAGTTTATGATAAGCTTACCCGTGATGACCTCATTCGGGTTCCTTGCTTTCTGGGAGGTCACAACAAATGCTCTCCCTTGCACTACCGGCTTTGACCTTTCTGGGACGGCCTTTGATGCCTCCATTCTAGCTGAATTAGTCTTCGGTGAACGACAAAATCGGGCTAAGTGACCTTCTCTTCCACAATTATAACATGCTTTGGACGGCATCGCGCAATTTGGACTGATGTGTCCCTCCCCTCCGCATTTGAAGCATATGATAGGTGGTCTTTCTCCTTCCTTAACAACGAGTGCTGGTGCTGACGTCTTTCCATCATTGTTGAATCTCCTTTTCTTGAAATGTCCATTCTTATTGTTTTGGCCCTGATTACCACCGAAGTGGTTATCATTTCTGGCCTGTTGATTCCCTCTACGCTTGTTGTCACCGCTTCGATGACTACTCTCGCTGGTATTATAATTTTGTCGACTGCATCTCTTTTAGTTGCGTTGACTCGTTATCGCGCTCCACTAACTGAGCCCTATTTACAACATCTAAATACAAACACAATTTATGAGAAATAAGATGTTGACGTATCTCCGGCTTCAAACCTCTTAAAAATATTCGCGCCATTCTCTCTTCATTATCCACCAAGTGGGACGCAAACCGGGATAACTCCGCAAATTTTGCCTCGTATTGCGACACGGTCATATTGTTTTGTTGCAACTTGATAAATTCCACCTCCTTCATGTGGCGAATACTTTCGGGAAAATATTTGTCATTGAACTCTTGGAACTTCTCCCAAGACATCTTTAGTACGGCAGGTTGAGTACGCTTTATCGATTCCCACCAATAATCCGCCTCTCCTCGCAACATAAAGGTGGCAAAGGGAACCCTTTTGCTCCTCAGAGCATCCCAAGACATCAAATATCTTGGTGATCTGCTTTATCCATGTTTCAGCTATAAGTGGTTTGGGCTCTCCCTTAAACTCCGGTGGTCCCAGCTCCTTGAACTGTTTAGCGGTGACCGCCTGAGAGTTTCCAGTATTTCCACCAACGTTCTGGACAGGAGCCGCTCTCGCCTGCTGTTTCATGAATTGCATAAAGCCTCTGAACATTTGATCATTCATCATTTGATCAGTGTTGTTGTTTGCATGAGGATTGTCGCCTTCCTGATGCACATTATCCTGGTTATTGATATGTGGTGAATCAACGGTCACCTGTGCTCCATTGCTATTCTCAACATTCTCAGATGTCATTTTCAGATACTGCCACAAAATAAAAGGTTAATTGACATGTAACATATTATCCCTATATTCTGACCGACCAATAAAATAGCACATAAACTTAGGTATGTCATACTAGCGAAGGAATTTCCCGTCTCTCACCTCCTAGTACTATTCTCACATCTTAGCCAGGGATCATATCCCTAAGCTCTGATACCAACTGTGACGCCCCCAAAATTAGGTATACATCACCCATCTTGGGTCGCCAGATACATGGTACAGAATTCAAATACAACTGTCGTGTATAATACGACAAAACATAAACTGTGAGTTTGAATACAAATATTGTCTACTAGAGATTATACAAACTCAAAAGGAGTCCTCATTACAATTATTATCACACTATTTCACAGAATAGTGAGGACTACTAATGCTATCCTTTGGACCTTTACTCCGTTCCCCGACTCGTCCCAGCTATATTCTCATTTCCTGAAGAGAACAGTGAAAGAAAGGGTGAGCTCAACTAGCCCAGTAAGAAATATTATGACTAAGATAATGCAGAATAAATTATCATTAGCCTTCAACAGTGTTAAACTGATAAAATATAATAAACATCAAGTTTAACTGCAGCGGAACCAACAATCCATTAAAAGAGTCAAGTAGAAAATAAAATCTACTATCTTTTATGATTTAAAAGGTTTTTCATAACTGTTATAGCTGAGACTCAACTTAATAAATATTCCACATCATCGAATCACCCCTGCACTACGGCCAAGGATATTCTTTAGTATCACGACCACAATTATTCATGCACTACGGGCCAAGAATATTTGTGTATTCATTAATGGTCATGATCATGCCAACAACTGTCCATCAATGCACTACAGGGCCAATGATGACTTTTAATTTTTACATCATTTGTAACATTACGGTCATGATTACACCAATAATCCCTGGTCATAATCATACCAAGTCCATCTATGTATTACAGGCCACTAGATAACTTTCAGTAAAATATAAACATGAGGATGATGACAATGATATAAGAATTCAATAAAACAAGTTCAAGAATTATTTTATCCAAGAATTATTAACGTCCAAATTGTCAACATGATACTGCTTTGTAGAGTAAAATTCAAGAATACTTAGAAGAATATTTCCATGAAAGGATACTAGATGAAGCGCAAATATCAAGGATATTCCACTAATTTCATGGAGTATAGAAGTTAAAGTTTTAACCAATTGAGTATAACAAAGAATGGAATAACAAAAGAAATCACCATACATGCGATAGACCGCACAGACAGGTTATTCCAACAGAATAATAAATAACGGAACCAGGTCCGGCGTAAAACGCACAGACAGGATATTCCAACAGAATAATAAAAAATGGAACCAGGTCCGGAAGTAAAACACACAGACAGGATGTTCCATCAGAATAATAATAAAGACGGAACCAGGTCCGGTGTAAAACACACAGACAGGATGTTCCAACAGAATAATAATAAAGACGGAACCAGGTCCGGTGTAAAATACACAAACAGGATGTTCCAACAGAATAATAATAAAGACTGAACCAGGTCCGGTGTAAAATACACAGACAGGATGTTCCAACAGAATAATAGAAGAATGTCACCAAGTATAGGGTAAACCGCGTATACAGGTTATTCCAACAGAATAATAAGCAATAGAATAACAACAGTTCTCTTCATGAATAAGAAAGAATAACACCCCTTACGGGTACAACAAATAATATTTCATACCTTAGAAGAACTGGATATAAGTGAAGTAGCAGAATACTCTTCTTTCTCTCTTATTCTCTATACTTTCTCTCTCTATAGCTTGAACGAATTCGTGAAAAATAATGAAGCCCTAGGCCTCTATTTATAGAAGATTTATTACTATTTACGAAAGTATTTACTATTTACGAAGGTAATTACTATTTACGAAGGTAATTACTATTTACGAAGGTAATTACTATTGACGAAGGTAATTACTATTTACGAAGGAAATTACTATTTATGAAGGAGACTCTTAGATGATGACATATGGCCACCCATAAATAATTAAACTTACCACAAACGTCTAATAATAGACTCTTTATATACATCAAGGATTGAATAAAAATTACCAGAAATCATTTTATTTTTTAATCAACACATATTTAATCTTTCAACAATTACTAATCATTATAACTTGTCGTCTCGATTATTGTTTAAATAATATAACATATTATACAGATGATACTGTGACAATAATTGAATCAATAATATAAGAGATATGATGCAGCAATTACTGTAGCAATAATTGAGTATAGTTGAGTGACTTCTCACGTAAGCATCAATAAACTAGTAGACGATGCTTTGGATCTTTTCTCTGAAATGATTAAGAAAGGCATACAACCGTGTGTTATAACTCACTAATTCATTAGTTCAAGGTCTATGTAACTTGGGTCGATGGGGAGAGACTAAGCAAATATTAAGTGAGATGGCCAGTATAAAAGTTTCTCCAAATGTTATTACTTTTAATATATTGGTTGATTCGTATTGCAAGGAAGGGAAGGTAAAAGATGCAGAAAATGTGTTGGGAAAAATGATTCAAATAGGAGTGAAGCCTGACGTCGTCACCTACAATGCGCTCATGGATGGGTACTGTTTGCGAGGAGAAATGGACGGAGAATCGACGACGTTGAGTTCCATGATGAATGAGGGAATTGTGCCGAACAGTTGTAGCTATAACACTTTGATAAATGGATATTGCAAGAAGCTGGAAGTAGACAAAGCTATAGACCTCTTCCGGAAAATGCACCATCAAGGTTTGAAACCCAGAATTGTAAGTTATAGAACTATTTTGCAAGGGCTAGTTTAAAAAGGGTAGATGTGCTGCAGCACAAATTTTTTTTAATGAGATGCAAGCTCAAAGCTATAGACCAAATATTTTGACATGTGGTATCTTGTTAGAAGGCCTTTGCAGGAACCACTATATTGATGAAGCGTTGTCCGTGTTTCACGAAATGGCAATGTAACGGTTTAATTCCTGACATCTGTATTTACGCTATCCTCATTGATGAACTGTGCAAAGATGGAAAGCTAGATATGGCAAGAAATATTTTTGATAGTCTTTCTTCAAAAGGGTTGCAGCCAAATGTTAAGACTTACACAATAATGATCCGAGCGCTTTGTGATTGTTGGAGGAAGCAAACGAGCTACTTGTGGAAATAGAAGGTAATGATTGTTCGCCAGATGATCACACCTACAACACTATTATTCGCGGATGTTTTCAAAATAAGAAGTATGATGAAGCAAATGCATTCATAGAAATAATGGTTGGCAAGGGCTTCTCCGCAGATGCATCTACCACTTCCAATTTACTGGATCTACTCTCAATAGAAGAACAGGATCTGACTCTCCTTGCTATGCGTCAGAAGTTCTTGCCATCAGTTAGATGATTTACATCATTCAGTCTTGTGATTACAATGTAAGCTTCATGGTCCAGGCCATAGAATTCCCAATATCAAATGTTTCCACTCTTCTTTGTAAGTAAAGTTTTTAGCCTTGGCAGTCACTAAGTAAGATATTCTAGATTTTCTTTTGTTGGTAATTCTCTATAGATATTTTGAAAGGTATATGATTTGTTGTCTTTTTTTTAAGTTAATTGCTTTCATATCTACGAATGAACTGGGTCTAGGCCAGGCTGGGCTGAGGGAGGGAATGAATGCCCATCCCTTTCACAGGCCCTAGTAATAGGACTAGGTTCTGGATTGCATAGTAACTAACTCATGAACGGTCCAGATTGATTTACTTTAATCTGACGGTCCATATTTAAAGCAAATTCTTTTAAATAAAATATAATATATTCTATTTATAATCTAATAAAACGAATAACTTTATAAAGATTTTACTATGCAAACACTATGCAGGCACTATGCAAATACTATGCATAATAAAATATAATATATTCTAATTATTGTCTAATAAAACAGATAACTTTATAAAAGTATTCTGTTTTATATAAAAAGATTTTACTATTAGCCTAATAAAATGAATAATTTTATAAAAGTATTCTGTTTTATATAAAAAGCTTTTCTGTTTTATTACAATAATAATACCAATAAAACAAAACTGTGTGACTTATCACATAAGCATCAATAATCAATATCGTGTACTACTATGCAACCACGCGTATTACTGTACTTTTACTGTCGAGTAGTTCAACAGTATTAATGGTAAAACTTCCGCCGTTATTTTCAATAAAATATTTTTGTCGTTTTCTCAATCCGACAATAATTCTGTTGTGGGGTCCACCAATGATTGTGTCGTCGTACGAATATTCCCTGTTGAAACGAATATTCCTCGACCAATCGAATATTATATAACAACTTGCGTAATTTGCAAAATTTATAAATATTACCCTACAACTATAACATTATATCAATTTCACTCCATAATATTCAAAAATAATATTTATAGAAAATTCATCTTTATTCAAAAAGTTGGACTCTTACATTTACACTATCCTCATTGATGGACTGTGCAAAGATGGAAAGCTAGGAAACTTAGCACATGTGGTGGGGTAGTTAGGAAAAAAATAGACTTACATTATTACATGCTTAAAAATAAATTTTATTTTAACTACAGTTTGTCTTCTTAATTTTCCCAATAGTTTAAGAAAGGTTTTATTGTTTAACTTATACGTACATTAGAAATTAAGTTAAAACAAGTTGTGAATATATTTGATTAATATTAACTTATAAGTTAAAATAAATTATAAAAATTACTATAAAAGAAATTAATAAAAAAAAATGTCAATTCAACATTTTATCATAAGAATCATCATTCCAACGTTATTAAAACATTAAGAAGAAGCATAACTTCAATATATATGAGTTTTTCTTTTTTCCATTGTTGGCATAACAACATCCATGAGCAATATTATTATTACTTTTCCTTTTAGACATTTTAGTGTAGTATTATTATTAGTTTTTTTTTTAAAATTTCTATTATTCTTTCTATATTTTGGAAGAGTCAAATAATTGAAAGAAATCAAAACTTAAGCAAACAGTCAGAAAAGAATTATTCTAATAAATGTAAATTTAATTTTTATTTTATAAAATTTTAATAAAACCCAGATTACATAAGCTTCCAAGTTAATTATAATTTAAGTGTGTCTTAAATCATTTCCCTTAAAAGTTACAAATGATGTCACTATATATCATTTCATTTGTGTGTCAAAAAATAGGAAAAAAGGAATGGAAACGGACTCATTTCTGTCTTTCGCTTCTCTATACACGCCCATTTCAATTTCAAAGAGAAGAGAAGAGGAGAGAGAGGTTTTCAAAGAAAGGCAATGGGAAGAAGGGGATATTATTGTGGAATTGGTTTGAGATCATCCATTTTACAAATCAAACTCTCACCAGCTACTACATCTCCTCTCCTACATTCCTACTACTTTAATCTTCCACTTCATACATCCCCAATCTTAACAAACCCTAACCCTAATCCCCATCCCCTTCCTCGTAGACAACTACAGCAATTACTCCTACAGAAATGCAAATCTGGGTTTGATAAGCCCCAAGATGCTCTTCTTCTCTTCGATTCAATGCTCCAAATGCGACCCCTCCCTTCTGTCATCGATTTCACTCGATTACTAGCTGCTATGGTCAAAATGAAACTTTACTCAACTGTTGTCTCTCTTTTTAAAGATATGTGCGCTTTAAGCATTCCAGTTGATATAGTTACTATTACTGCGGTGATAAACTGTTGTTGTCACTTGAATCGTGTCGATTATGGGTTTTCTATGTTGGGTGGGATCTTCAAGCGTGGTTTTGTTCCGGATGTCTTTACCTACACTACTCTCATAAGGGGGCTCCTTTCAGAAAACAAGTTTCTGGAGGCAGAGGAATTGTTCAAGAAGTTGATAAGGGAAAAAGAGATTCAATCTGATGTAGTTATGTACGCCACCATTATCAATGGGCTTTGCAAAACAGGCAACACTTCCATGGCCATTAGGTTGCTCAGGATAATGGAAAGAGGTGGTTGTGAACCTGATACTGTGGTTTACAACACCATCATTGACGGTTTATGCAAGGAGGATAAACTAGTAGACGATGCTTTGGATCTTTTCTCTGAAATGATTAAGAAAGGCATACCACCGTGTGTTATAACTCACAATTCATTAGTTCAAGGTCTATGTAACTTGGGTCGATGGGGAGAGACTAAGCAAATATTAAGTGAGATGGCAAGTATGAAAGTTTCTCCAGATGTTATTACCTTTAATATATTGGTTGATTCGTATTGCAAGGAAGGGAAGGTAAAAGATGCAGAAAATGTGTTGGAAAAAATGATTCAAATAGGAGTGAATCCTGACGTCGTCACCTACAATGCGCTCATGGATGGGTACTGTTTGCGAGGGGAAATGGACGGAGCATCGACGGTGTTGAGTTCCATGATGAATGAGGGAATTGTGCCGAACAGTTGTAGCTATAACTCTTTGATAAATGGATATTGCAAGAAGCTGGAAGTAGACAAAGCTATAGACCTCTTCCGGAAAATGCACCATCAAGGTTTGAAACCCACAATTGTAAGTTATAGCACTATTTTGCAAGGGCTATTTAAAAACGGTAGATGTGCTGCAGCACAATTTTTTTTTAATGAGATGCAAGCTCAAGGCTATAGACCAGATATTATAACATGTGGTATCTTGTTAGAAGGCCTTTGCAGGAACCACTATATTGATGAAGCGTTGTCCGTGTTTCACGAAATGGAATGTAACGGTTTAATTCCTGATATCTGTATTTACACTATCCTCATTGATGGACTGTGCAAAGATGGAAAGCTAGATATGGCAAGAAATATTTTTGATAGTCTTTCTTCAAAAGGGTTGCAGCCAAATGTTAAGACTTACACAATAATGATCTGAGCGCTTTGTCAGGAAGGATTGTTGGAGGAAGCAAATGAGCTACTTGTGGAAATGGAAGGTAATGATTGTTCGCCAGATGATCTCACCTACAACACTATTATTCGCGGATTTTTTCAAAATAGAAGTATGATGAAGCAAGTGCATTCATAGAAACAATGGTTGGCAAGGGTTTCTCCGCAGATGCATCTACCACCTCCATGCTACTGGATCTACTCTCAACAGAAGAACATGATCCGACTCTCCTTGCTATGCGTCAGAAGTTCTTGCCATCAGTTAGATGATTTACATCATTCAGTCTTGTGATTACAATGTAAGCTTCAAGGTCCAGGCCATAGAATTCCCAATATCAAATGTTTCCACACTCTTCTTTGTAAGTAAAGTTTTTAGCCTTGACAGTCACTAAGTAAGATATTCTAGATTTTCTTTTGCTGGTAATTCTCCATAGATATTTTGAAAGGTATATGATTTTTTGGTCTTTTTTTCAAGTTAATTGCTTTCATCTCTACGAATGAACTGGGTCTAGACCAGGCTGGGCGGGAGGGAATGAATGCCCATCCCTCTCACAGGCCCTAGTAATAGGACTAGGTTCTGGGCTGGGCTGGGCTGGGCTGGGCGGGGCCGGGCCTTGTAAAAGATTTATGACATTTGCATAAAGTCGAAGATTTAAGAATAAAACACTGATTTATTGAGAGACAAATCATTAAAGAAAAAATTCAAATCATCATATAATCATGGATAATGCTAGAGTTCTCAAATGTGTCTCAAGTGATGTGACATTAAATAAGGCAAATGGTATTTAACGACTTGGCCAAACATAAGAGTTGTATTTAACTAATGTAATGATGACACTATCATTTGAGAGTTGAGACACTATTTGAGAACTCTTGCATTACCCTAAATCATATTTGACTTCAAAACATAGAGCTATTTTTATCTATGGGCATGTTGTATTTTTTACTATTAGATTTTAAATAGTACCATTTGGCTTGAAGTGATTTTCTATGAGGGTAGAATAAGAGGTTGATCTTCACATGTCCGGTATACAATTTTTATTTTTATTTTTTTTTAATTGGAAGAAGTAAATATTGAGCCTTTTCTTTTGGTTTAAACAATATCGTTTGTCACTTTTGTAAAATTTTTAATTGGTTATTTACAGGAAAGAAAGCCTAAATTTACCCTTTCCAGTTGATCCTTGTTTTTTTTGGATGCATTTATGTTTTCTGGGAGATCATTCAAGTCTTTCTATGTTATGTGTGTACATGATGTTTGTCCCATTATGACCCTTATTACACTACAATTATCCGAAAAAAACAAAACAAATTCATATATTTAGAGATAGATGTAGTAACATGGTTATTAAGTATAAATGAACCTTCTGTAGTCATGTACGGGACCATTATCAATGGGTTTGCAAAACAGGCAACACTTCCATGGAAATTAGGTTGCTCAGAATAATGGAACGAGGTGAACCTAATAATGTGGTTTATAACACTGTCATTGATAGTTTAAGCAAGGATAAACTAGCTAGTAGATGATGCTTTGGATCTTTTTTGTTAAATGATTAAGAAATGCATACCACCGAGTGCTATAACTTAATGTTCACTATGCAACTTGGGTCGATGGGGAGAGACTAAGAAAATATCGAGTGAGATGGCCAGTATGAAAATTTCTCCGGATGTGATTTCCTTCAATATATTGGTTGATTCATATTGCAAGGAAGGGAAAATAAAAGATGCAGTGCATGTGTTCGAAAAAATGATTCAAAGAGGTGAATCCTGATGTAGTATCCTGCAGGACGCTCATAGATGGGTATTGTTTGGTAGGCCAAATGCATGGATCATTGGCAGTGTTTAAAACCATGATGAATAAGGGAATTGTGCCGGACAGTTGTAGGTACTTCCGACAAATGCTTCGTGAAAGTTTGAAACCCCCAATTGCAACTTACAACACTATTTTACGTGGTCTATTTAAGGAGGGCAGATATGTTGCAAGCACGAGATTTTTTTGAGAGATGCAAGCTCAAGGCTGTAGACCAGATATTTGGACATGCTATATCTTGTTCGATGGCCTTTCCAAGAACCAATATATTTATGAAGCATTGTCCTTTTTCCGTATGATGGAATGTAATGGTAATGGAAGCTAATGAATGCTTGCCTAATGATTTCATTTGCCTAATGGTAATGGAAGCTAATGAATGCTTGCCTAATGATATATTTACTAACCCCTATTTATCTAGTAGTGATTCATCTTAAAATGCGGAATTACCAGCGTAGCATATATAAGAGTGTTATCAACTTGTTTTGTCATATTGAAAATTCTGTTACTAAATTTCACCTAATATAACTGCTAAGAAAGAAGAATAAAGATGTGGTTCTTCCCTTTTGAATATTGTCCCTATTTGTTTATCTTATTATTTCTACTTATTGACTTACAGGGAAATAACAGGCACATCTGTGCTCTCTCTCAAGCACTTAAATCCATGTTTGTTATCGATAATGTTTCAATTCATACGGCAACTCCTGAGAAAATTGGATCTACTCTCATCCAAAGATCAGGACTATACGTTAGGAAGTTCTTGCCGATCTTTTGATTACAATGCAAGCACCCTGGGTAATATATCATTTCTAAATTGTTTTCATTCTCTTCTTTGCAAGTAAACTTTATAGCTTATACACAAGTATTCAAAAATAACTTCAAATTTGTATTCCATTGATATAACGTACTAGTCTTGGTCCTTGGAGAAGATAATTGACAGTCTAAAAACTGCATGTCCAACAACTAAATGGAACAACTTGAATCCTACCATGATATCTTGTATCCTCAATCACAATTGATCCTTTAGATGCTATTGTATAGCCCTTTCTTGTCTTCAATGCTAACTGATTACAGAGCATGTTAGCAAATCAAGGAAGCAAGCTACAGAGTGCAATGTATATTATGTTTCGACTCAACTCAAGAATTAGACACCGTCTCCACCCCCTCCAGAGCCACATCATGTAGAGTCGTAGAGAGGTAAAACCTCTCAAACACTAGTTCCATCTGTTATTCAAGACAAGATAGTCAAGCGGTTGGCCACATGAACACGGCATTTTTAACAAATTAAAAGATTGCAAGCATAAAATTGACAAACAATCTAACTACGAAAATTCACAATTTCATGGCGACAATGGTATTATCAGGTCGCCATAATGTATACCCGAAGCGCGTATAGTCATCTATTATTTGAACAAAAAAAATTATGTTTTTCTTAAAGTTCAGCTATAGGACATTAAAACATACCCCAAGACAAAATGCAGTTCTTTTAGGCCGACAATCTTCAGCAGCTTCTAAGGCCTGTTGCTGGATCTACACTCACAGAAGAACATGATCTGACTCTCTTGGCTATGTGTCAAAAGTTATTGCCATTAGTTAGATGATTTACATTATTCAGTCGTGTGAGTACAATGTAAGCTTCAGGGTCCATGTCATAATATACCCAATATCAAATGTTTCCAAACTCTTCTTTGTAAGTAAAGTTTTTAGCCTTGTCAGGTACCAAGTAAGATATTAAAGATTTTCTTTCGTTGATAATTCTTTGTAGATATTTTGAAAAGTATATAATATGTCGTGTTTTTGTTAGTTAATTGTTTTCATCTCTACCTAGGAATGAACTGGGTTTAGGCCAGGCTGGTTCACATGCCCTAGTTATAGGACTAGGGTTCTGTAAAAAATTCATGCCACTTGTACATAATCGAAACTTTAAGAACAAAACACCGTTTTGGTGGAAGACAAATTATTATAAAATTATGGATAATGCTAGGGAACTCAAATATGTCTTAAATGATGTGACATTGAATAAGACAAATTGTACTTCACGATTTGGCTAAACATAAGAGTTGTATTTAACCAATGTAATGGTGACACTATCATTTGAGAGTTGAGACACTATTTGAGACCTTAGCATTACCCTATAATCATACTTGACTTCAAAACATAGAGCTACCTTTGTCTATGGGCATGTTGTATTTAATATTAGACTCTAAATAGTCCCGTGTGCTTTAAGTTGTTTACTATGAGGGTAGAATTAGAGGTTGAGCTCCATATTGCTCGGTATACATTTTTTTGGAGAAGTAATATTGTGCTTAATTTTCTTTTGGTTTAAACAATAACCGTTATTACTTCTGTGAAATTTTTAATCGGACATTTACTGGAAAGAAAGTATGTATTCAACCTTTCGAGTTGAATGTCGTTTTGTTTTGTTTTGTGGATGCAACTAGGTTGGATTAGTTGAAAATGAATCTTATATCCCAAATTAATTGGATTAGGTTGAAAATGAATCTTATATCCAGGCGTAAAAGTAGAAGTCAATGAGAAAATTTAAAAAATACAATAAAAAAAGAAATAAATAAAAATAGATGGGGAAATGGGTAATTAAGTTAATGTTAAGTACACAAACACTAGTAAAATTATAAAGGTTAAAACAAGTTTTGAATGTGTTCGACTAATATTGATATATAAGTTCAAATAAATTATAAAGATTACCGTAAAAAACATTATTATAAAATATTATATGAGTTTTTTTTTCTTTTGTTGACATAAACATCATGAGTTAATTAATCAATATTATTATTACTCTTCTTTTAGATATTTTAATATAATTTTATTATTATTTTTTAATTTTTATTATGCTTTCTATATTTTGGAACTTGCAATTGAAAGAAATCAAAACATAAATAAACTGTCAGAAAAAAAATTATTCTAATAAATTTTTATTTATAAATTTTTAATAACGACTTCATGTTAATTATAATTTCCTAAAATATAAATCATATAATTTAACTTTGCATCTCTATATACGCATTTCAGTTTGAAAGATTAGAGGAAATCAAATCTTTCTTCTCCCCATTTCTTTACCTTTTCCCTGTACCATTTTTGAGAAAACTGAAATTTGAAACGAACTTTAAAGAAAGGGTGTTGTGAAATGGGAAGAAGGGGATATGATTGTGGAATTGGTTTGAGATCATCCATTTTACAAATCAAAACACCACCAGGTACTACATCTCCTCTCAATTCTCACTACTTTAATCTTCCTTTTTTCTTACTCCATCATTTTCCGCTTCATACATCCCCAATCTTAACAAATCCCAATCCCCTTCCTTGTACAAAACTACAGCAATTACTCTTACAGAAAGCCAAATCTGGGTTTGATAAGCCCCAAGATGCTCTTCTTCTATTCGGTTCTATGCTCCAAATGCGACCCCTCCCTTCTATCATCGATTTCAATCGATTATTAGCTGTTATGGTCAAAATGAAACTTTACTCAACTGTTGTCTCTGTGTCTAAAGATATGTGCACTCTAAGCATTCCGGTTGATATAGTTAGTACTAACACGGTGATAAACTGTTGTTGTCACTTGAATCGTGTCGATTATGGGTTTTCTATGTTGGGTGGGATCTTCAAGCGTGGTTTTGTTCCGACTGTCGTTACCTACACTACTCTCATAAGGGGGCTCCTTTCGGAAAACAAGTTTCTGGAGGCAGAGGAATTGTTCAAGAAGTTGTTAAGGGAAAAACAGATTGAACCTTCTGTAGTTATGTATGCCACCTTTATCAATGGGCTTTGCAAAGCAGGCAACACTTCCATAGCCATTAGGTTGCTCAGGAAAATGGAAAGAGGTGATTGTGAACCTAATAATGTGATTTATAACACCATCATTGATAGTTTATGCAAGGATAAACTAGTAGATGGTGCTTTGGATCTTTTCTCTGAAATGATTAAGAAAGGCATACCACCGAGTGTTATAACTTACAATTCATTACTTCAAGGTCTATGTAACTTGGGTCGATGGGGAGAGACTAAGCAAATATTAAGTGAGATGGCCAGTATGAAAGTTTCTCCAGATGTTATTACCTTCAATATATTGGTTGATTCGTATTGCAAAGAAGGGAAGGTAAAAGATGCAGAAAATGTGTTAGAAGTAATGATTCAAAGAGGAGTGAATCCTAACGTCGTCACCTATAGTGCGCTCATGGATGGGTACTGTTTGCGAGGAGAAATGGATGGAGCTTTGGCGGTGTTGACTACAATGATGAATAAGGGGATAGTGCCGAACAGTTTTAGCTATGACACTTTGATAAATGGATATTGCAAGAAGCTGGAAGTAGACAAAGCTATAGATCTCTTCCTGAAAATGCACCGTGAAGGTTTGAAACCCACAATTGTAACTTACAACACTATTTTGCAAGGGCTATTTAAGAAAGGTAGATCTGTTGCAGCTCGAATTTTTTTTGGTGAGATGCAAGCACAAGGCTATAGACCAGATATTTTTACATGCAGTATCTTGTTAGAAGGCCTTTGCAGGAACCACTATATCGATGAAGCATTGTTTGTGTTTCACGAAATGGAATGTAACGGTTTAATTCCTGATATCTATATTTACACTATCCTCATTGATGGACTGTGCAAAGATGGAAAGCTAGATATGGCAAGAAATATTTTTGATAGTCTTTCTTCAAAAGGGTTGCAGCCAAATGTTAAGACTTACACAATAATGATCCGAGCACTTTGTCAGGAAGGATTGTTGGAGGAAGCAAACGAGCTACTTGTGAAAATGGAAGGTAATGATTGTTTACCAGATGATCTCACTTACAATACCATTATCCGCGGATGTTTTCAAAATAAGAAGTATGATGAAGCAACTGCATTCATAAAAACAATGGTTGGCAAGGGCTTCTCCGCAGATGCATCTACCACCTCCATGTTACTGGATCTACTTTCAACAGATGAGCAAGATCCAACTCTCCTTGCTATGCGTAAGAAGTTCTTGCCATCAGTTAGATGATTTACATCATCAGTTAGAACAGGATCCTTTAGATGCTATTGTATAGCCCTGTCGTGGCTTCGATGCTAACCGATTACAGAGCATGTAAGCAAATCAAGGAAGCAAGCTACAGAGTGCAATATGTATTATGTTTCAACTCAACTCAATAATCAGACACCGTCTCCACCCCCTCCAGAGCCACAGAGGTAAAACCTCTTAAAAACTAGTTCCATCTGTTATTCAAGACAAGATAGCCAAGGGGTTACCCACTGAACACGGCTTTTTTAACAAATTAAAAGATTGCAAGAAACTCTGCAAGCATAAAATTGACAAACAATCTAACTACGAAAATTCACAATTTCATGGTGACAATGGTATTCTCAGGTCGCCATAAAGTATACCCGAAGCGCGTATAGTCATCTATTATTTGAACAAAAAAAATTATTTTTTTTCTTAAAGTTCAGCTATAGGACATTAAAACATACCCCAAGACAAAATGCAGTTCCTTTAAACCGACAATCTTCAGCAGCTTCTAAGGCCTGTTGCATGGATTAGGATACTCTCCATGTCTCCATTTTAAGGTTTAAATTTAAATTCTTAAATTAAATCTAGAAACTGCTACCTCATTTAAAAGTCAATAACCTAACTTTAACCATCTCATTTAAAAGACACCTAACTCTAATCACCTCATTTAAAAGACTCTAACATGACTAGTCACTTCATTTAAAAAGTTATTATACACATTTTTTATACATTTTAATATTCTCATATTTATTATTTTATTTAACTTATATATTTTAGTTTGTTTTGTTGGAAATAACATTTATTTTTTTTGAGGAGCAAATAAAATATTTATATCCAACTTTTGAAGATGGAAAAGGACTTTTGGAGGATTACCATATAGAGATTGAAGTCAAGGAGGAAAGAATAGGAAAAAAAAAGGGAACAAAAGTATCCAAGTTCAAAGAATCTAAATAAGGACACATATTTACTTTTTCTATAAATAGGTCTCTTGTTTCAAAGAGAATGGGGCAAGAGAATGGGGATTCTGTATTAGTTTAGGTTAGGAGTAGGAGTAGATTAAATTACATCTTCATTGTATGTTCGTTGGGTGATCGTGAATTAAATGGAGTTTTCTTATTTATTTTTAATCTTCTTCTCTTCATTATTTTAGTTAGTTTGATTATTTTCAATGTCTAGCTAATTTCTTTAATCTAGGATGAAAATGAAATTAAATAATTATTCATGATAATATTTTTCATCTCTTCTATTATTTAAGCTTTTATGTTTAATTGATTTCGCCTTCATGTTTCGTTATTGAAATACCTTCGTTTTATAGTTCTTATGTGATTTTAAATTAATTTAGAGGTTTTGATAGATTATTGTTAAAATATGAAATTTTCATAATCCATACTCGCTCAAATAAGTTTTGATGGATTATAGTTAATCCTTAAATTTTCATAGTCTATGCTTGACCACGTTAATTGTAAAATTGCTAAATTAAAGGGAAGGGAAATCAAAATCATAATTAAGTTATAAAAATAGAAGAGATTGAATTACTTATTATGTTTATTATTTAATGGATTCAGATTCTTAGATTGCTTTATCATTATTAGTTTTTATATTCTAGTTAATCAATTTTCAATCTTTATTTCTAATTCGCCAAAATAGATATTAAGGAAACATTAAAATTAATCTAGTCTCTGTGGGTTCGACCTGTACTTACCAGTTCTATAATTTGACACTGTGTACTTGCAGTTACATAATTTTAATACATCAAAAGCCACTAACCTAACTCTAGCCATTAATTTAATATAACACTAATATATCATCATCATCATCATCATCATGAGCACTTTCACCGGTTGTCGTGAGACGTTTGTTCTCAACAACTTCCAAAACCAGATGCAGAACAGTTTAAACTATTTGGCAATAAACCCATTGGAAGATGGGGCAGGGGAGCTAGGAAACTTAGACTTACATTATTACATGTTTAAAGATAATTTCAATTTTAACTACAGTTTGTCTTCTTAATTTTCCCAATAGTTTAAGAAAGGTTTTATTGTTTAACTTGTACGTACATTAGAAATTAAGTTAAAACAAGGTGTGAATGTGTTTGATTGATAAGCTAAAACAAATTGTGAATGTGTTTTGACTTATAAGTTAAATAAATTATAAAGATTACTATAAAAGAAATTAATAAAAAAAACATTAAGAAGAAGCATAACTTCAATATATATGAGTTTTTCTTTTTTCCATTGTTGGCATAACATCCATGAGCAATATTATTGGAGTATTACTTTTTCTTTTAGACATTTTAGTGTAGTATTATTATTAGTTTTTTTTTTAATTTTTTTTATTATTCTTTCTATATTTTGGAAGAGTCAAATAATAGAAAGAAATCAAAACTTAAACAATTAGTCAGAAAAGAATTATTCTAATAAATGTAAATTTAATTTTTATTTTATAAAATTTTAATAAAACTCAGATTTACATAGGCTTCCATGTTAATTACTCCATAATTTAACTGTGTCTTAAATCATTTCCCTTAAAAGTTGACAAATGATGTAACTATATATCAAAAGGAAAAGGAAAGAAACGGACCCAACCCACGTTAACCATTTGTGTGTCAAATTAGCAAGCAAAAAAAGGAATGGAATCTTTTATAAAACCGAAATTAGAAACGGACCCAATTCTGTCTTTGGCTTCTCGTCTCTCTCTCTCTATACGCGCATTTCAATTTCAAATAGTAAGGAGAGATAGCTTTTCAAAGAAACGGTGTTGTGAAATGGGAAGAAGGGGATGTTATTGTGGAATTGGTTTGAGATCATCCATACTACAAATCAAACTCTCACTAGGTACTACATCTCCTCTCCTACATTCCTACTACTTCAATATTCCACTTCATACATCTCCAATCTTAACAAACCCTAACCCTAATCCCCATCACCTTCCTCTTCCTCGTAGACAACTACAGCAATTACTCTTACTGAAATGCAAATCTGGGTTTGATAAGCCCCAAGATGATCTTCTTCTTTTCGATTCAATGCTCCAAATGCGACCCCTTCCTTCTGTCATCGATTTCACTCGATTGCTAGCTGATATGGTCAAAATAAAACTTTACTCAACTGTTGTCTCTCTGTTTAAAGATATGTGCGCTTTAAGCATTCCAGTTGATATATATACTATTATCACGGTGATCAACTGTTGTTGTCACTTGAATAGTGTCGATTATGGGTTTTCTATGTTGGGTGGGATCTTCAAGCGTGGTTTTGTTCCGACTGTCGTTACCTACACTACTCTCGTAAGTGGGCTCCTTTCAGAAAACAAGTTTCTGGAGGCAGAGGAATTGTTCAAGAAGTTGTTAAGGGAAAAACAGATTGAACCATCTGTAGTTATGTACGCCACCATTATCAATGGCCTTTGTAAAACAGGCAACACTTCCGTGGCCATCAGGTTGCTCAAGATAATGGAAAAAGGTGGTTGTGAACCTAATACTGTGGTTTATAACACCATCATTGACAGTTTATGCAAGGATAAACTAGTAGACGATGCTTTGGATCTTTTCTCTGAAATGATTAAGAAAGGCATACCACCGAGTGTTATAACTTACAGTTCATTACTTCAAGGTCTATGTAACTTGGGTCGATGGGGAAAGACTAAGCAAATATTAAGTGAGATGGCAAGTACGAAAGTTTCTCCAAATGTTATTACCTTCAATATATTGGTTGATTCGTATTGCAAGGAAGGGAAGGTAAAAGATGCAGAAAATGTGTTGGAAAACATGATTCAAATAGGAGTGAATCCTGACGTCGTCACCTATAGTGCGCTCATGGATGGGTATTATTTGCGAGGAGAAATGGACGGAGCATCGACGGTGTTGAGTTCCATGATGAATGAGGGAATTGTACCGAACAGTTGTAGCTATAACACTTTGATAAATGGATATTGCAAGAAACTTGAAGTAGACAAAGCTATAGACCTCTTCCGGAAAATGCACCATCAAGGTTTGAAACCAACAATTGTAAGTTACAACACTATTTTGCAAGGGCTATTTAAAAAGGGTAGATGTGCTGCAGCACAATTTTTTTTAATGAGATGCAAGCTCAAGGCTATAGACCAAATATTATGACATGTGGTATCTTGTTAGAAGGCCTTTGCAGGAACCACTATATTGATGAAGTGTTGTCCGTGTTTCACGAAATGGAATGTAATGGTTTAATTCCTGATATCTGTATTTACACCATCCTCATTGATGGACTGTGCAAAGATGGAAAGCTAGATATGGCAAGAAATATTTTTGATAGTCTTTCCTCAAAAGGGTTGCAGCCAAATGTTAAGACTTACACAATAATGATCCGATCTCTTTGTCAGGAAGGATTGTTGGAGGAAGCAAACGAGCTACTTGTGGAACTGGAAGGTAATGATTGTTTGCCAGATGATGTCACCTACAACACTATTATTCACGGATGTTTTCAAAATAAGAAGTATGATGAAGCAAGTGCATTCATAGAAACAATGGTTGGTAGGGGCTTCTCTGCAGATGCATATACCACCTCCATGTTACTGGATCTACTCTCAACAGAAGAACAAGATCCGACTCTACTTGCTATGCGTCAGAAGTTCTTGCCATCAGTTAGATGATTTACATCATTCAGTCTTGTGATTACAATGTAAGCTTCTGGGTCCAGGCCATAGAATTCCCAATATCAAATGTTTCCACTCTTCTTTGTAAGTAAAGTTTTTAGCCTTGACAATCACTAAGTAAGATATTCTAGATTTTCTTTTGCTGGTAATTCTCCATAGATATTTTGAAAGGTATATGATTTGTTGTCTTTTTTTTAGTTAATTGCTTTCATCTCTACGAATGAACAGGGTCTAGGCCAGGTTGGGCGGGAGAGAATGAATGTCCATCCCTTTCACAGGCCCTAGTAATAGGACTAGGTTCCGGGCTGGGCGGGGCCGGGCGTTGTAAACAGAGGCGGAACTAGGGGGCGGGGGGGCATCTGCCCCCGGTAGGGAGGCAGTCCAGGCGGAAATAAGGGGATGAGCGGGGGCGGGGGCGGGGGCGGTGGGGGCAGCCGGCGTGGTGCTCCGATGACCGATCTTCTTCTCCGACTCTACAACATAGTTACACAGAGGTCTGTTTCTTTACTGTGTTGATTCAAGGTTTAATCTTTCTTTGTATGATGAATACCTAGAAATTGGAGAAGAGAGAAAATCATATTAAGACCCTTTTCATCCACTGCTACGAAAGTTGAAATTGTGTACGATGAACCCCCAATTTCTGTTGAACAAGAAGAATCCATTGATGATGATTTGAAAAGCAGAATATTCAGGTTGAGACTCCCCAAGCGTAGTGTCACAAATGTCACATAAGATTAGCGCCTCTGACCTCCGTCGAATCTCTAAGGAACTTTGCCAGTCTCATCGCTTTAAGCATGCCCTTGAGGTCCCTTCTATTTTTCTTTCATTTAACTTATTTTTACTAATGTTTGTATATTTTCTTGCTAGGGTTCTGTTTGGATGGTGAGGAGAATGGTGGGTTAGTTTGAGTAAAGGCATAATCTTTTTTGTTGAAAAACACACCCAATTGATCTTTATTGTCTCATTGAACTTCTTTTATCAGTATTTTGCAATTTTCTTCTTTTGGGTGATATTTATTTGCCTAGAAAATGATGAACAAAGTTCAGATTTAACTACAATATTGACTAAAGAGCAACTATCTGATTTTCAGGTAAGTTTGATTTAAAATTTAAATGGTTCGTTGAGTATACCTTGTTTATTAATGCAAGTTATTGTGATAGTTTCTTACTTTCAGTTCTTTGTGTTACTTTGTTATACATCAGTTATTATTTGCATATTTGTATATATGAAATTCTTCTTTGTTTTTTTGTACTTTACAATGTTGAAAGTGGTTGTTTTGTGACCTATAAGAACAAAGTCGGACAATTTAAACTAGTTGCGGACAATTTAAACTGTGGTCATTTGGACTATGCTCTGCTGTTCCATTTTTGTTCCTTTTTCTGTCACAATGTTTTCTATTGGCATCATCATCATCATCATCAACAATACTAGATAGTTTGAGCATAGGCTCATCTCTGTCAGTCGAAAATCCAGCAGCCACTGCTGCTTCCTTGCTCCGTCGTCAATAAATAAAATTTTTTATTGATATATTTTGACCCCCCTAGAAATTCGTTCTGGTTCCGCCACTGCTTGTAAAAGATTTATGACATTTGCATAAAGCCGAAGATTTAAGAATAAAACACTGATTTATTGGAAGACAAATCATTAAAGAAAAAAATTCAAATCATCATATAATCATGGATAATGCTAGAGTTCTCAAATGTGTCTCAAGTGATGTGACATTAAATAAGGCAAATGGTATTTAACGACTTGGCCAAACAAAAGAGTTGTATTTAACTAATGTAATGATGACACTATCATTTGAGATTTGAGACACTATTTGAAACCTTATCATTACCCTATATCATATTTGACTTCAAAACATAGAGCTACTTTTATCTATGGGCATGTTGTATTTTACTATTAGATTTTAAATAGTCCCATTGGGATTGAAGTGGTTTGCTATGAGGGTAGAATAAGAGGTTGAGCTTCACATGTCCGGTATACAATTTTTTATTTTTTTTATTTTTTTATAATTGGAAGAAGTAAATTTTGAGCCTTTTCTTTTGGTTTAAACAATATTGTTTGTCACTTTTGTGAAACTTTTAATTTGATCGTTGTTTTTTTTTGATGCATTTAAGTTTTCTGGGAGATCATTCAAGTCTTTCTATGTTATGTGTGTACATGATGTTTGTCCCATTATGACCCTTATTACACTACAATTATCCGAAAAAAACAAAACAAATTCATATATTTAGAGACAGATGTAGTAACATGATTATTTCTTTAAAGTATAAATGAACCTTCTATAGTCATGTATGGGACCATTATCAATGGGCTTTGCAAAACAGGGAACACTTCCATGGCCATTAGGTTGCTCGGAATAATGGAACGAGGTGAACCTAATAATGTGGTTTATAACACCGTCGTTGATAGTTTAAGCAAGGATAAACTAGTATATGATGCTTTGGATCTTTTCTGTGAAATGATTAAGAAATGCATACCACCGAGTGCTATAACTTAATGTTCACTATGCAACTTGGGTCGATGGGGAGAGACTAAGAAAATATCGAGTGAGATGGCCAGTATGAAAATTTCTCCGGATGTGATTACCTTCAATATATTGGTTGATTCATATTGCAAGGAAGGGAATATAAAAGATGCAGTGCATGTGTTCGAAAAAAATGATTCAAAGAGGTGAATCCTGATGTATCCTGCAGGACGCTCAAGGATGGGTATTGTTTGGTAGGCCAAATTCATAGAGCATTGGCAGTGTTTAAAACCATGATGAACAAGGGAATTGTGCCGGACAGTTGTAGGTGATTAAATGGATATTGCAAGAAGCTGGAAGTAAACAAAGCTATGGATCTCTTCCGACAAATGCCTCGTGAAGGTTTGAAACCCCCAATTGCAACTTACAAAACTATTTTACGTGGTCTATTTAAGAAGGGCAGATATGTTGCAGCACGAGATTTTTTTGAGAGATGCAAGCTCAAGGCTGTAGACCAGATATTTGGACATGCTATATCTTGTTCGGTGGCCTTTGCAAGAACCAATATATTTATGAAGCATTGTCCTTTTTCCGTATGATGGAATGTAATGGTAATGGAAGCTAATGAATACTTGCCTAATGATTTCACTTGCAACACCATGGATTATGTTTTCATATAAAAAATGGTTGGCAAGGGCTTCTCGGTCGATGCAGCTACAACTTCCATGTTAGTCAGTCTACTATAGTCAAATGGACTGGATCCGACAGAAGTTCTTGCCATTAGGTAGCTGACTTGCATCACTCGATCTTGTAATTAAATTTAAGCTTCAGGCCATACACCATATATCAAATGTTTAACGTTTTTAGCCTTGGCAGTCTGAAGTAAATAAGAGATTCTAGATTTTCATTTGTTGGTAAATTCTCTGTAGATGTTGGAAAGGTATATAATGTGTTGTCTTCCTTATGTAAAATTGATTTAATCTCAAACTAGGATTGCAATTCTTTTTAATTGCTTTCATCTCTACCTAGGAATGAACTAGATCTAGGCCACGCCGGGCTGAGGGCTGGATAGGGTTTCGGGCTGGGCCGGTATTGTAAAAAATTTACGCCACTTGCATAAAAGCGAAGATATAAGAATAAAAAGGGTCCTTTACATAAATATACAACAAATAGAAAGTAATTACAACAATAGTGCACCAACCAAATAATTACAAAAGGAGTGAAATACTGTATAATAATATCAACAATAGTGCAATACACGTCAGTATATCCAATCCAACAAAAAAAACCCTTAATTCAAAGAGAAAACTATTCCACTTATTTTGGCAGTTACCAACTAACTCAAATACTCAAAAATCATGTCGCTAATTTACGAATCCAACGAAGAAAAAAAAATGAAACTTCATAGATCATTGTAATCTGTAACAAAGGAGCAATTGAGAAGAAGCATAATCAATAATAAACCTCAGAGAAAAAGACGTAACCACGCTTGATGGCGGTGTCGCCGGCGAGTGCAATGAGGAGGCGGCGGGTTTCTTCGTCGACTTGCCTGAAGTTTTGGGCGACGAGGTGGGTTAGCAGGAGGTCAAAGGTGGTGGTGGGTTGGGAGATGGAAGGAGTGGTGGAGGTGGTGGAGGAGAGAAAGAATGGGGTGGTGGGTAAAGGATTTGAGGAAAGAGAAATGGTGGGGTTGTTGGTTAAGGAAATTGATTGAGTAGATTTGGGTGAGGCTAGCTAAACCTTCAAGCAGTGGGTAGTCAAACCTTGATACTAAGGTAACCAATTCAGTTTTATTAAGTTACCAATTTATTTTGAATGTGATCCAGTTGGTAGCCAAACCTTCAAGCCGTTGGTTGCCAAACTTTCAGACCAAGGTAACCAATTCATACCGCAGGTGTGGAGGTAGATTGGTTACCTTGTTATAAAGGTTTGGTTATCTTGGTATAAAAATTTTGGCAACTAACAGCTTGAAGGTTTGGCTACCAACTGCATCACATTCAAATTAAATTTATAACCTAATAACACTGAATTGGTTACCTTGATATGAATATTTGGCTACCAACTACACTTTGAAAAAATTATCAAACAAAGTCTGCCTTTTAGCCGACTGAAAATATCAAACTCTTTTCAAAGCCCACTTATTTTTTGCAAATAAGCCTCAGAAGCTGTTGTATGAAGGTTAAAAGAGTTTGATATTAAAAGGATGAGAATGCACTAATTATTTGAAAACTCAATAAAATTGAATTGGCTACCTTTATACGAAGGTTTGGCTACCAATATTATCATTATTCACCATCACTAATTTGTACTTTTCATCATTAATCTCACCATCATTTCTAACACCTACATTGGAAGTCCCCAAAAGGCACAACTCAGCATCAAATGAGTCAAATACCGGAAAAAGATAAAGAAGCTGCTCATGTTCCTCATTTTCATCATATGAATTCTCATCCGGACCCAGATCCGGTGCCAAATGATGACCAGGTTTCTTTGCGTCTCATTGGATTTGGATTTGGCGGCTCGAGGACCTGTTCCTCATTTTCATCATATGAAGCTGCTCCTGTTCCTCATTTTCTTTGAAGTTGATAGGAATGAAATTATAAAATCAAAAGCAGAGCAAAATTAAACAGGCAATTATAGGAGGACATATATGTTGGACGAAGAGAAGACAGAGTTGTTGTGAATGTCGGCCATTATGAGTGATAAGTGGAGAGGGGGGAGAGAAAATTAAAGAGATGGAGGGGGCCGGGGTGTGTGGATGATGAAGGGAGGAGAGAGAAAGTGTTAAATTGAAACCTATTAAAACACTCAACTAAATTAAAAGGATAAGAATGCACTTTTAATGTAAATAAAAATATTAAATGCATTAAATTGTAAATATTATATGAGTGCACTATTGATGTAATTATTTTTAAATATGTATTAGAATATGTAATTGTTCCTAAAAAGATTGACTTGTTCAGTAAAGAAGAAATTCAAATAATCATACAATTATAAATAATGTTAGGGGTGTCAAATGTGTCTTAAGTGATGTGACATTAAATAAGACAAATGAAACTTTAAGAATTACATAAGAGTTGTACTTAACTAATATAGTGATGACACTGAAGAGTTGAGACACTATTTGAGACCTAGCTCGACTTCAAAACATAGAGCTATCTTTATCTATGAGTATTTTTACAAATTTTCTTTTCTTTAGTCACTTTTGTGAAACTTTTTATCGGTCATTTACCGGAAAGAAAGCATGAATTCACCCTTTCTAGTTGATCGGTCATTTACGGGAAAGAAAGCATGAATTCACCTCTTCGTTTTTCTGTGGATGCAATTATAACCAATAATGATCTTAATTTCCTTCACATTTTGACTTATAAAAGTTGCACAACATGGACAAGAATTGAGACGAACAACAAAGGAATGACATGGATATATAATACCAATCTCATAAGTATATTAGACTGTAATACTAGTGCTCTTCCCACCACACAAGGTTTCTCCTCCTTTTCCTGTTCTATTTCTATAGTTTATTTTCGTCCCCTGACAGGGTGTCAATTTTTTACAACTTCACTGTACACAAGTATTCAAGAAGAACTTCAAATTTGTATTCCATTGATATAACGTACTACTACTAGTCTTGGACAAGATAATTGACGGTCTAAAAACTGCATGTCCAGCTAAATATGGAACAACTTGAATGCTTCCATGAGATATTGTCTCGTCAATCACAATTGATCCTTTAGATGCTATTGTATAGCCCCGTCTTCGATGCAAGAGTCTTGAACAAGTTCCTCAACTGGGTTATCTTTAGCCCACACAGCTGCATCTAGGTGTCCCAGCTCAAAAAGTTTATCAAGAATAGAATCTTCTGCTGGCTCAAGTGCCCAATTCAAAAGCTGAACACACCAGGAAACTCTTAAATACTTATCCTTAAACCAAGGGCGTATTAAATTTTTGGGTTACAAGATTACCTGTCTGGGAGTAGCCCTATTTTCAGGGTTGCAGTCTGGGCTAATCCCAATTCCTTGCAATCCCAATCTACTGGTAGGGAAAGCACAAACACGGACCTGTGAGCAGCAAAATTTATCATTTATAACCTTCCTCCAGAAGAAACTTTAGATGATCTTGTAGTTTGCACGGTAACATTCTATCCTGCGGGATGTAGAGTTGTATCTAAAGTAGGGGAAAAACCCGTAGACATTTTGTACAACTGCACCTTTATATAATTACCAAACTTAAATGACATTTATAATTAGAGGGGTTAGCACCCTGATGTAAGGAAGAATAGTATAGATAGACAAGTGTTGAAATACGTACAACACAGATTATGCAGTAAAGACCTTTGCAAAATTAGAATAAAGTTTTAAATTATAAAGTGAAGCCAAATGAGAACCCTTTCCACATCTGTTAATTAATTATTAAAATATTTCCTCTCAGCACATGCACTGATGCACACCTGATTCAATATGTA
Source organism: Panax japonicus (assembly GCA_020205505.1). Lineage (NCBI taxonomy): Eukaryota > Viridiplantae > Streptophyta > Magnoliopsida > Apiales > Araliaceae > Panax > Panax japonicus. The sequence goes on from CM035106.1 coordinate 52,953,137, forward strand.
TTTTTTCATATAGAAAGTAATATAATGAATTTATATTCTTAAAAGGCATTAATTAACAATGTCACTGCATAGACACTAACAATAAACTAACCGATTACAGAGCATGTTAGTAGCAAATCAAGGAAGTAAGCAACAGAGTGCAATGTATATTATGTTTCAACTCAACTCAAGAACACCTTTATCCCAAATTAGTTGGATTAGGTTGAAAATGAATCTTATATCTAGGCGTAAAAGTAGAAGTGAATGAGAAAATTAAAAAAAAAACAATAAATAAAGAAATAAATAAAAATAGATGGGGAAAAAAGAAAACACACATAAATACATATACACGTGTATATAGTAGAATAGAATGAAAAAGAATGAAAACAAATGGGAAAATTGACAATAACAGTAGCAACAAAAAAAGGAAGAAGAAGAAAAGGAAAACTATGATTCATATGAGAGTAAAATTGCAAGTTCTACAAATAAGTCCGTCAAGCAAATACCGTCTTAGCAGCAGATGTTGGTGGCATAAACAATGTCAAACCTCCGTCTATACAAAGTCGATTCCGGAACATTGTCGCTGGCCTTGGTGCAAGATATCTGCACCAAGTTATTCATTTAATTCAACTTCGGTAAATAAGATAGCACAACAGCATATATGAGTACATAAACACAAAATGTGTACCCTGGAATAAAGGAAGATGTGATGACTGCATTAATGAGATCTTCTTTAGAGTCAAACTGATCAACCAACAAACCTCTGGGCCTCCAAAGAATCTGTGTTACAGCAACTGTGATGAAATGGTAATATACACTATCAAAAGTCAACTAAAATTTCTTGTTCAATTAAGGCCCGGCACAGGCTTGCCTTAAACTATAAACAGTTAACTACTAAAGAAAAGCATATAGCATTAATGTCCACTACAAAACAGCGCAAGAACTTTCCACCCAACTACACTTGTCCATTAGATGCACTAACGCCTTTATTGAGAAAATTATCCCCCCTCCTGGGAGAAAAGAAGGGGGGGATACCAACTGTAACTGTACTGCACAATTATTGGTGCACCATAAACCTCCTTTCAAATGTTCAAGCACTTGACAACAATTATAATTCAGGCCAAGAAATACCTACTTCTTAACACATGCACAAGGCACTATTTGATCAAGACGTGCCTTGTGCATGTGTTAAGAAATACCTACTTCTTAACACATGCACAAGGCACTATTTGATCGAGACCAATTGAAGGGATCTCTTTAGAAAGAAAAAAAATATAGGAAATCTTAATGGAAATTGTATTTTAAATAAGGGCACAATATAGACACCTCCCTTGAGTATAACTATATATAACTCAACTCCCTCTATATTTGATACAGGCACCATATCCCCCGACTTCAATGAATCAAGAGTTTTCCTCTGTAAGTACCTTCTAGAAAAAGCATTTTGATTCTAATCGTCCAAAAGGTCTATTGACTATGTGACCACTTTATTCCTCATACATGGCACTTGCAAGGACAACAAACCAAAGTGTTTCCATATATCATTACTATACTGGCTATTGGCTAATATAGTTCCTTCAAAATGATGTGGAAAATAATAATAACAAAGGGCGAGAGTGTGCAAGCAGAATATTCAATTCCAGATGCAAGTATGATATTTACCACTAGAAAACTGTTATATTGATCGGATCAAGGGGAAAATCACGGAGTACAAAATTTGCAACTGCGCGCAAGTTTAAAAACATCACTTACACTTTGATGTACATCCAAACAAAGAAATGTTTACACTTTTATTTTTTTCATGTACTCCTGCCAATTTCACATGACCAAACATAAATAGACAAGAACATACAATAAGTGAACACATTATTAGTTTTCAGCAGAAATGAAATATAGTCGGAGATTAAGCTTATATTTAGAGGGGGGGGGTGGGTAAAAAGGACGACACCTCTTTATTTTCATTTTTCAAATTTAATTATTTTCCTTTAGATTATCCAAAAATCATTGGGCTCAATGCCTCAAACACCCCTAAATTACCTATATTTAGTTATCCTCCTTGTAAGCATTTCAACAATGACTATCAGCTCGCAGGAAGAGTTTGACTCACCTCGGACCCTCCCACTGGACCGGATATGAACGTCACCTGGAAGAAATTTTATGAGAAGATCTCTGAGAACAGCCTGGCACAAACCATTGAAAATAATAAATACTTGAAAGCTCCAGAGAAGTGCAAAAGTAATACATTTCGATTTATTTGCACATCTTAATAAAATTATTATAGTAACACATTATCAAAGGTGCACAATGCCAATAACTATGCCTTCTGCAAAAACCCTTATTGCTGCAAGTTATGCATTGCATATACTGCCCTCAATTTTTAAAACTAAAATTAAATTACTGTAGGGAGCAGTTTAATAGGTTCTTTAAGATAAAATATCACTATAAGGTGCAAATATGAGGGTAATGTGCCATAGGGCACACAAAATATCCGCCAATTCAGTAGTGGTAAACTAAAAATCTGCGAAGAACATGACTTATGAGTGAAACACAAGAAAACAGGATTTGAAAAATAAAAACAGAAAAATAATTAGTTTTAATCATATTGATACTAAGATTTAGAACCTTACACATACACCGTCTCCACCCCCTCCACAGCCACATCATGTGGAGAGGTAAAACCTCTCAAACACTAGTTCAATCTGTTATTCAAGATAGCCAAGGAGTTGGCCACTGAACACGGCTTTTAACAAATTAAAAGATTGCAATAAACTCTGCAAGCATAAAATTGACAAACAATCTAACTACGAAACATAATTTCATGGCGACAATGGTATTATCAGGTCGCCATAAGTTCTCAAAACCAGGCAAGTCATATGCACTCTTTCAATATTTTTCCCATCTCTCTGTTCAGAAAGAATCAGACACGCTAAATTCTTCACAGAACTAGAAAGTCTCTTCTAGTGCTTAACTCGAAAATTCAACGCTTAAGTATTTAAGTTAATGTTAAGTACAGAAACACCAGTAAAATGATCACTAGTGGCCTCGAGTGCTTGAGAAACAGCCCAAAGAAACAATCACCTTTTGTTGTTCTTATGGTCAAAGTTTCCTTACAAGTACCCAAACAAAAAATTATTTTTTCTTAAAGTTCAGCTATAGGATATTTTGCTCATTATAATGCTCCTTGTTGATATTGTTTTATTAACCTTACAAGTGTGTAATTATCCTTTATCTATCAACTACATTTTTACAGTGACAGTAACATTAAAACATACCCCAAGACGAAATGCAGTTCCTTTAAGCCGACAATCTTCAGCCAATATTTTTGTAGCTTCTAAGGCCTGTTGCATACTGGCTCCAGATGCAATCACTGCACATACAATAGCTCCAGCTGATGAACCAGCTAAAGGTGTGTCCTCCTGTGACAGAGAGAAACAATCCACTTACTTGGTGCGGAAACAATTCTCTAACGACATTAATTTTGGCATCTATAATTAACCATAATCAACTTGCAAAAGAAGAATTAAAGCCCAAAGACACTGAAGAACTTTCCTACAAGTCATCAGAGCTACTGATAAGTGATAACATTGTAAAGTTGCAAATCGAGATTGACTCGCAACCATAATGCAATAAGAAGTCCTCTAAAACCCTGACTACCTACTACCAGTACCAGTATCAACACTAGAGAACGGTGCAAGCATGTAAACTTCTAACAGATAAATAGACTAAAAAAACCAAATGCAGAACAGTTTCAACTATCTAGCAATAAACCCATTGGAAGATAGGGGGAGCTAGGAAACTTAGTACATGTAGTGGGGTAGTTAGGAAAAAAACAGACTTACATTATTACATGTTTAAAGATAACTTCAATTTTAACTACAGTGATATACATTGTAAAACAGATTGCCTTCCTAATTTCCCCAATATTTCATTTCCCAATAATTCAAGAAAGGTTTTACCTTTATATAACCCTTTTCAATAAGAAACTGAGCAACCCCAAGATGATAAGGAAACAAAAGCCCAGCTGCAGAAAAACTAAACCCGGGACTCGAAACCGCCTTTCGGCCCCTCTCTGCCTTAACATCCTTCAGTCTCTGCTCCCAAACCACCTCCGGCAGCACCGGGTCATCCAAAACCGCCGCAATCCCCTCTTTCTTTTTGCTCCAATAGTAATTTTCTCCCTCCTTTAAATCATCCCCAAACATCCTAACATTTTCATCATTAGCATTGATATCCTCGCCCTTGGCCTCAAGTCGGTTCTTGATTAATCTCGACGCGAAGCCGAGGAAGAGCTCTCCGGTGGCCACGGCCAGTGACTTCTTCTCCGGCAGCACCGGAGGCTGTGGCTGTGGATCGGCGGTGTTTTTGGGTTTTGGTGAATATGAAGCTTTGATGTTGAAATTGGGGATTTGGGTTCGAGCTGGAAAGTAAATTCTGGGCTTATGGTTAGGGTTCGGAAGGTTGAGAATGGAGAGGGAGCCCATTGTTGGAGAGGGAGAAGGGGCTTTTTTGGAGGGCTTTTCTCGTTGCTCAAAGCCAATGGAATTTGAACGACTCATTTGTAATTTGCATAAATACTAGAAATAAATATGAATAAAACAAAAACAAAAATTGTGGTGCGTGTGTGTGTGTGTGTATATATATATATATATATATATATATATACTGGGTGTATAGTATAGACTGAGTCTGTTCTGTATAGTTATGGTGTATATGGTTGTAGAGAGTAGAGAGAGAAAAGAGATACACATGAGACAAATACGGGAGAGAAAGACAGAGCAGTTGTTTTCTTGGTTACGTTTTTAAATTTTCATCTTAAAAACAGCCTAACAATCCAAAAGCATGAACTTGTCTAGGAAAATGATTTATATGTCCATAAATAATTTATGATAAATGTTTTTATTAATTTATAAACTAAAATTTTAGGAGATAAATAAAATTAATTACTCCATATCCTTTCAAAAGAATTATTAAAGGTACAAATTTGTTTAACACGGTATAAAAAATGAGATAAAAGGTAACTATTAGCATAAAAGAATAAAAGTATTCATCACGTTATATAATTTTGTGTAGCTGTTAGTGATAAATTTAAAAAAAAATTATTTTTTTTATTTTTTTTATATATATGTAAATTATATTTTATTCATTCTTTTATAGATAAAAGGAGCAGTTAGAATCCCTCTTTATTTCCCTTTTATATCATATTTTGTATTTACATACTTCAATATTTACTATTAGACATAATTTATACTAATACTTATTCTGAGGTTTGATAAAAAAAAAATAGATAATATAAAAATATAAATTAAAAAAGAAGAAGATGAAAAGTCTTGTGTTTATGAATTTTATAAAGAGATGAAGATCTAGAGGGAGTAATTAATCAAAGACTTAAATACTATATTAAAAATACTAAAAGTATTTAATAGTAAAGTACTATTTTAAGTTTTTCTTTTCTTTTTTCTCGAAAACTCACATACACTGGAAAATAAATTTACTATATTTTCTTGTTTTTTGTTTTCTATCATAAATTTTAATTTATCTTCTTTCCTTTTCTTTTTCAAATTCATAAACACAACAAAGTAAATGTAATTTATTAAAGGAAGTATTATTTCTACAAGCAAAATATGATACTTTTTATAAGAACTCACTCACTTGAACATAAATCTCATTTGTTGTTTTTATGATAGTAAGTTTGTGAAAATAACAATTTCTCTTATATATATATATATATAGCAATAAATATGGTTTAAGTATTTTAATTAGTTAAAATAATTTTACTTGTTTGCACGAAACTAAAGATATATTTTGTTAGAAATGCTCAAATATACACACAATGGGCCTATGATTACTTGATCCAATGATATGACTAAAGATATATTTTGTTACAATTATTTCATTATTTGTGTATAGTTTTTGCACATAAAATTCTCAAACCACATACTCCACTGCTTGTACGGCCTCTATAAATTCCTTTGAGTTCTTGTGAACGTATTCAACTTAACGCGTTAACTACAGCACTGCACGGGCGAGCCCAGTTATTTGGGAATAAATTTGTAGAGCTAAACTTTATAGAGGGACCCTGTAGTAGGGATCCACCATTTTCAAAATGAACAAGTTTCCTTCATTGCCCCTAGATATCCTGCACACGGTATCTTGAAATTTAACAAAAGCCTGAACAGAATAAATTAGATAGTTCAAGTCTTTGTATCCAATAGAATTTGACCATGTATGTTGCAGAATATAACAACTCAAGTCTATCAAGTTACCATGAACCGAATCCCTTTATTATATGGCACAATCACCAAAAGACTAAATTTAGTCTCTATTATTTTAGTAAAACAAACAAGAACATGAAGGACAAATTCTATACTTCATTTTTGAATTATTTTTATTACATTGCTATTTTTTAAGAGTGTTACTATATATGATGACAAATTTATATTGATATTAGATACATACGTATGTGAATAGACAAGATATTCTAAGAGCTTCTGTTACTAACATAAAAAATATTTCTTTCCACGTCTTCCGAGACAATCCAAATGGTTTGCCCCTTTTTTGTACCGTACCCTACCCCTGTTTCGGGTGCTACAAGAATTTGTATTCTCTAATTGCTATATATGGTAACAAATTTATATCGATATTAGATACCGACGTATGTAAATACATGGAATAGGAGATAGTAAAGAAAAGATCCATATATTGCTTTTCGTTTCATGTTAATCGCAATTCACATTCGACATATAAATTGTAATAACAAAATTTGAGTAGAACTCCTATCAAAGTTTAGGAAGGTTGCTAGCCATATATAACAAAAGATAACATGGTCATTGACTCATTTTCTTCAAGACAACTGGAAAGCAGAAAATGCAAGAAGAAGGGATGTCCAATTGTTTATAAATCTGAGGCAATTCTTGGCTAATCACCACAAGATAAATAACAAGAACACTAGAACAGTATGTAGATACGTTCCTTTTTGTAATTGAAAAAATGAAAATTTTTCTACATCCCTTACCTTAACTCCTCATCCAAGTATGTGATTTCCAGTTGACCACGACCGCTTCCACGTGACATTATCGGTATCTGTAAACCATAAAGAGTATTTGGCAATTTTAATTTGTTAGAAAAAGTAAAAACAAAATCAACTGTTGAAAGCTCTTTGAAAGGCTCTTAATTTGTTGATTCCCATCTAACAAACAGTTACTAAAAACTACAATCACAGCAGCAGTGGCAATAGCACAACTCTCCTCTGAACACTAGAGGAAGACCGGAGCATAACATTGTCTAGTCCTTCATAAATAGGAGTGAGCAAAAAACGGATATAACCGAATTACCGAACCAAACCGTAATAATTTAACCGAAATTTTCTGATAATTCGGTTATTTGTAACAATTCGGTTATATCCGAATTATATTAGGGGTTTCGGTTAGTTTATATAGGTTTTATTTTTAAGCTATTCGGGTTAACCGAACACCGAACAAATCCTTACTCTACTTAAAACAGGAGTCCATCAGCCCACTACAGTAGCCCACTCTGAGTCTCTGTCTCTGAGTCTGAACTCTGAAGTCGTAAGTTAACTCTCATTCTCATTCTCTCAAATTTCCAAACACAGAGGCCAGATCTCAAACCCTCAAGTCTCAATCTCTCATCCCAAACCTAGATCTCGAACTCTCAAGTCTCAATCTCCCTTCGGCCGACGGCATCGCCTCCCTCGACCCTCATCGCCTTCGGTGGACGGTGGCTCTTCATCGGTCATCACTCGATTCACTCATCTGTCAAACTCGAAGACACGATTAGACCCTCATCGCCTTCGGTGGGTGGGCGGTGGCTTGTCACGTCATGTTGCCTATGCAAGGAAGAGGGGGAGAGCGTGAACCACATTATTCTTCATTCTTTTTTGCCATTCATTAGCGGAGTGTTATATTAGGTCTCTTTGGAGTTGCTTGGGTCAAGTAGGCCTCGTTTTATAAAAGATTTGGTCCAGTGTTTAAGAGGGATCAGTCAAGGAAGAAGTGGCAGATGGTGCCACATTGTGTTGTGTGATCCATTTGGAGAAAATGGAATGACGGATGTTTTGGGGAGGTGAAATATAAATATTCAGTTCTTTGATGCTTTGCCTGCTAATTTTGGCCTTTTTAAGGCTTGGCCAAGATCAGCTACTACTCCTTTTGTGGATTTCTCACAGGAGTTTGCACTAGATGGTTTTTGTTTCCTAGAGATGGGCTGTAAGACTGTTTGGTTGGTGCCCCTGCTTTAGGGGTTTCACTGTTTTGGTTTGTGTTTCTGGTTTTTTGGTATACTGTGATTGGCCTTGTGATGTCTGGTGTTTTATTTTAATCCAAATATATATTTTCAATTCGGTTATTAACCGAATAACCGAATAACCTATTCGGTTATTCGGATAGTACAAAATTCGGTTATTTGTTCGGATAACTATAACAGGGGGTTTTCGGGTTTCGGTTATAACCGAAATTCTGGTTCGGTTCGGTTATTAACCGAATGCTCACCCCTATTCATAAACTGTAAGAATTACTCTTAAAATTTATTATATTGTGTTCTAAAGCTTATTTATCTTCAAGGATCATCACATATTAAGTTAGTGTGTATACATGTTTCTTCACTTTTAATACTTTAACTAACTATGATCAATATATCGCCGTTTCACTAATGAAGTTCTAGAAGACATTAAGTTTCAGATCTGATAAAGACTAAATTTTTTGGTAGGTTCTCATGTACCACAGAAGAAAAAAATTACAATAGAGGAAGTATGTAATAATACTACCGTTGGCTGTGTATGTATTGGGAACAGTTGGTGTGGTACACTAGTTTAAATTATGTGTTTTGATCTTTTCAGACTCTTTTATTCTTTTTCCCTTTTTGGTTTATATGTTTCTGTATAATCGAGAAGTGTTTGGCGCAACAACTACTTGAGCTTATTTCCAAAAAAGCTACCTATAACAAGAACATAAGCAAATTATAATGCTGAAAAAGGTATTAATGAAGATGATTGCATAAACAGGTTATGGCTATGTGAAGAAATCGAAAAGATATGGAAAGGAAAATTATCGCATACCAGCCCAGCAATTTTGAAAGCGTCAAATTCAACAGCCACCCTTCTTTCACTTAGAGGAACTAAATTAGCTGTCGCCTGCAAAATTAAAATTAAAAAAAGAAAAAGAGAAGACAGATGCTGTTAAGACATGAATACAAATTCGAGGACTTGAAATGATTTAGAACATTTACATTCCTAACAGAAGATGTACCTGGTTGAAGAAAGGCCAAGTTTCCATGTTTTGAGCCCTCAAAGTATCTATATTTATTGCCTGATATATTTTTCCATTTGCTCTTAAGAACTTGGGCCTCTGTCATGATTTATGGCATAGAAAGCACCATATATTATTATCTGAGATTCAGTAATATACAAACAAAAACTAAGACTTGAAATTTAATCAGTTTGAGAAATATAGACATCATTTCTCAATTTTACAATGATGAGTAACACAAGAAAAGGTTAGTATGCCATTCAATTAAGGATTAATGAATATCAAGTTTGTTTATTCTAGAAGATGTGATCGTGTCCCATATTTTTGCCAATTTTAGTTGCTTCTGATTTCTTCAGTGAACTGGATTACACCCACATGAATCATACAATGCTTTTAGACTCTTGTTTCGCCTCTAGGCAGTGATCATCATCGTCCATTTTTCTACAACTAAAAGCAAACAGGATAGAAAAATCTCACTAAAAATGGCAACAACATTGTGTCAAGAATGCAAGGCTGGACAAGGAGAATATATCAGGATAGTTCAAAACGCAGTGTTTAGTTAGAAGTTGTTTTATTTCCAAATATAGCCTTTGACACGTGTCTTCATTTAAATTGAATAGGTTGTTAGAGAAAGCATGACAAATGTGTGAGCAACTGACTATATAGGAGTGAGGATGATGTATTAGCTGGATATGAAAAAAATCTATAAACATTCTTCTTTGATATTTTCTCTCTACTCTACTCTTTTTAGAAATTATCTAGTCTATTCTTAACAGAGTGGTATCAGAGCCTACCCTGGGCCAACTATGGCAGACACCATGTCTAAGCTCAGCCTACAGAAACATGAAAAGGATCTCAAGGCGATGGAGGGACGTATGGATCAGTTTCAAGAGCTACTACAAACATCTCAAAATCACTCTAAGGAACAGTTCGATCGGATGGAGGAGCAATTTACAAGCCTGAATCAGAAGTTGCACAACTCAAATGAAGACTTAACTAATAAATTATCAGAGATTTTAGCTGCCTTCAAGCGATCTGAGCAACAGAAATCACCAGTAATAAAGGTAAGCTCACCTACTGCTATTTTAGTGGATCCACCTTCTACCCTACTTCTGGCAACCTCTACCGCAATTCCCCTGCCTTGGGGTAAGACAACCACCTTCATTCCTGTATCTAATATTGGTGCACCCCCATTAAATCAGCATCTAAGACCTCACACAAGTATTCCAAGTTCGAACCATGTGGCTTCCAATCTATGTACACAACCTGCATGCACAATCGCAAACTTTGAACCAAGGATCCGAATTCCTGCTGTACCTATGATTAGCTCCAATACAAACCAACCACTACCATATACCATTCCTATGCTAAGTGAGTATTTTCAAACAGAGACCTCTGGTACTTTGGGAACCACTACTACAGCTTATATGCACCCAAACCACCATAATTCGACCTCACACCAGATTGCCTACAGCCCTTTGACACAACCCCTACCGATTTATACCACCACCTACGGACAGCCTCACATCAGTACACAATTCTCACCTGCAACCTTTCCCTACAACCCCCTCAGTTTTACACCAATTACTAACACTACTCCCACACACCAGACCGGTAACTACCAAATTCCATTGCAGGGAACACCATGTTGGTACCCACCGGCCGAAGGAAACCAATCTAAACAAAACACTAGCCCATTCCAACAATTTCCCATACCCAAAATGGATTTTCCTCATTTCGAAGGAAGAGATCCAAGAGGATGGCTGAAGAAATGTGAAAAGTTCTTTCAGTTGAATGCTATGATAGATCCTAGATCTAAGGTTCTGTATGCTGCACTTTATTTAGAGGGAGAAGCTGATATTTGGTATCAGTCCTTGCAAGATGAAAAGCCATGGTTGTTATGGGATGGATTTGCATATTATGTCAGTCAAAGGTTTGAAAAAGGAGGACATGAAAATCTGATTGGACAGTTTAATAAACTGATTCAAAGAGGAAAAGTTGACGATTATATAAGAAAGTTTGAGGAACTGAAAACATACATGTTAATTCAAAATAAGGGAAGTAATGAAGAATACTTTATTGAGAGCTTCCTCAGTGGCTTAAAGGATGAGATTGCTAATGCTTTGTACTTGGTGAAGCCTTAATATCTCAGAGAGGCCATCAATCAAGCTCGAAGACAAGAGGTGTTTTTGGAATCTCTGGACAGAAGAAACCAGAACACAACCAAGTTGGGAGGAAACAGTCAGATGCAAAGAGCCAAAATGAACCCTCCTATAAACGAGGCCTTCCAAACAGAAAGATTGGGAGCAGGGCAGAAATCCTTTCCAATTAAGAGATTAACTACAACAGAAATGACAGAAAGGAGAAATAAGGGATTGTGCTACAATTGTGATGAAGTATATACTAAAGGACACCAATGTAAACAAAAACACATTTATCTCATGATAACTGATGAAGAAGAGAAGGCACTTGCAGAGGAGTCCGAACCTGAGTTAGCAATCATCATACAAGGAGAAGGAGAAGAAATATTACTGATTGAGGATGATTGTGAGATATCATGTCATGCCATCACCGGGACTCATGGGGTTCACACTATTAAGCTGCAGGGCCAAGTTAGGAATAGATACATAAGCATGCTATTAGACAGTGGGTCCACTCACAATTTTATATCACAAGCTTTGGTTAAGGAACTACAGTTAACTACTGAACCTTGTACTCCAATTCGAGTCACAGTGGCTAATGGTGAAAAAATAAGGTGTGAAAAGAGGATTAGTCAGTTCAGATGGAATTTAGCACAAGGTGAGTTCCAAAGTCCTATGTATGTCATTCCCTTAAGAGGCTATGATGTAGTACTAAGAGTTGAATGGATGCAGACCATTAGTCCCATCAGTCTTGACTATGAGAAAAGAGAGGTCATCATACATTGGAAAGGAAAACAGGTGGTACTAGGAGACAAGGAAGATAATGGACAATTCTACACAGTACAAACAATAGATAAATTTAAGTGGAAACCCAAGGAAAAGACGTATTTTCTGGTGCAATTGGCAGCAGTGGAGGAAAATCTAAAACCAGAAGATTCAATTCCTGAAGAAGTGGAACAGTTGGTATCTGCCTATAGTGACATCTTTCAAGAACCCCAAGGGCTGCCTCCTTTAAGATGGCAGGACCACCACATTCCAATCATGGTTGGCTGTAATCCTGTCAATGCAAACCCTTACAAGTACCCCTACATACAAAAAACTGAAATTGAAAAGATGATTAAAGAGATGTTGCACAGTGGTATTATTAAACACAGTTCCTCTCCATATGCTTCTCCAGTTTTGTTAGTTAAGAAGAAGGACAATTCTTGGAGGTTCTGTGTTGACTACAGGGCTTTGAACAACATCACTGTCAAAAACAAGTTTCCCATACCTCTCATAGAAGAATTATTAGATGAACTAAAAGGAAGCAAACTCTTTACTAAGCTGGACCTAAGGAGTGGTTATCACCAGATTAGGGTCAGGGCTGAAGACACACATAAAACAGCTTTCAAAACCCACCAAGGACACTATGAATTTCTGGTCATGCCCTTTGGCTTGACCAATGCACCAGCCACCTTCCAGAGAATAATGAATGAGGTATTTGGCCCATATCTAAGGCAGTTTGTGTTAGTCTTCTTTGATGATATATTGATATATAGCCCTTCATTAGAAAGTCACAAGATTCACCTGGAGCAAGTATTGGATGTGTTGACACAAAACAGATTCTGCGTTAAGAAGACCAAATGTACCTTTGCACAACCACAAGTGGAATACTTGGGCCATATTATCAATGATCAAGGGGTGGCTGCTGACAAAAGCAAGGTAGAAGCAATGATGCAATGGCCCAGGCCTAAGACAACAAAATCACTAAGAGGATTCCTAGGCCTTACAGGATATTACAGAAGATTTGTGCAACACTATGGGACTATTAGCAAACCACTGACTAGTCTGCTAAAAAAGGGGGCATTTCAGTAGAATGAAGAAGCAGAAAGAGCATTTCAGAACCTTAAGGAGGTATTGTCCAATACTCCACTAGCCTTTTTGAGTAAGGCCTTATCTGAAAAACACTTGGGTCTCTCAACTTATGAAAAGGAGTTGTTGGCTATTATTATGGCAGTGCAAAAATGGAGGACCTACTTATTAGGACAGCAGTTCGTTATAAAAACTGACCACGAAGCACTGAAATACTTCATGGAACAGAAATTAACAACTTTAGTTCAACAGAAGTGGATCTCAAAGATGTTGGGCTTTGATTACATCATACAGTATAAGAAAGGCAAGGATAACTTGGTGGCAGATGCCTTGTCCAGAAAACATGAAGGGGAAGGTAGCTGTGTAGTGATACAAACGGCTATACCGAGCTGGAGTGTGGAAGTAACTGACAGCCTGGTTGAAGATAAAGCAGCTCAAGACCTATTGGCTCAATTATCGATAGACCCTACTAGTTGTCCTGACTATAAAATACAAAAAGGAATCCTTAAAAAAAATGGTAAGATTTATTTGGGTAGCACTGGAGATTTAAGGAAAAGGATCATGGAGCAGATTCATAGTAGTCCGGAAGGGGGCCATTCAGGTGTTACAGCTTCAGTCAAGAGAGCGGAACTGATATTCTATTGGCCTACACTACGGAAGGATTTGACAGAATTAATTGCCGGTTGTGAGATTTGCCAAAGGAGCAAGGGAGAACATATCCCAAGCCCTGGACTCTTGCAGCCTATACCTATTCCTAGTCAAGCATGGGAAGTTATAACTATGGATTTTATAGAAGGGTTACCCAAATCAGATGGCAAAGATACAATTCTAGTGGTGGTTGACAAGCTAACAAAAGGATGTCATCTAGTGGCTCTCACACATCCTTTTACTGCCTCCCAAGTAGCACAAGTAATGCTGGATTCAGTTATCAAACTGCATGGTCCTCCCCAAACTATTATCTCTGATAGGAATAAAATATTTGTGAGCACCTTTTGGAAGGAACTGTTCAAGACATTAGGAACTAAAGTCAAGTTAAGTTCAGCCTACCATCCCCAAACAAATGGCCAAACAGAGAGGGCTAATCAGTGTATTGAAATGTATCTAAGATGCATGACCAGCACTAAGTCTGCACAGTGGAGTAAGTGGCTGCCTATGGCAGAATGGTGGTACAACACTTCATTCCACACAGCTGCGGGAATGACTCCCTACAAGGCCCTATATGGCATCAACCCTCCTGTTGTCAACTACCACCAAGCTGGAACAAGCAACAACCCTTTAGTAGCTGATTTTTTAAAAGAAATAGAGGCAACCCAGCAGCTATTGAGGGATAATTTGCAGAAATCTCAAGAAAGAATGAAACTATACGCCGACAAGAAAAGAACTGAAAGAGAATTTAGCGAAGGAGATGAGGTGTTCTTAAAGTTACAACCCTATCGACAGATGTCAGTCTCACAAAGAAAAAACTTTAAACTTTCTGCAAAGTATTATGGGCCTTATACTGTGATCCAAAAGATTGGGAAAGTAGCTTATAAACTGCAGCTTCCAGCCAGTGCCAAAATACACAATGTATTCCATGTCTCACAGCTAAAGAAGAAAATTGGAGAGGCCAAAGTGGTTCAGTCAAACCTACCACAGACAGACCATGTGAAAGAATTAAGACCACTACCCGTGGCCATTCTGGATAGGCGACTGATAAAGAAGGGACAACGACCAGCGACAATGGTCTTGGTTCAGTGGTCTCATAAGATTCCGGAAGATGCAACATGGGAGGAGTGGAGCAAATTACAGGAACAATACCCAGATTTTAATCCTTGGGGACAAGGATCTCTTCAAGCAATGGGGAGTTGTCAAGAATGCAAGGCTAGATAAGGAGAATATATCAGGATAGTTCAAAACGCAGTGTTTAGTTAGAAGTTGTTTTATTTCCAAATATAGCCTTTGACACGTGTCTTCATTTAAATTGAATAGGTTGTTAGAGAAAGCATGACAAATGTGTTAGCAACTGACTATATAGGAGTGAGGATGATGTATTAGCTGGATATGAAAAAAATCTATAAACATTCTTCTTTGATATTTTCTCTCTACTTTACTCTTTCTAGAAATTATCTAGTCTATTCTTAACACATTGTTTGCATGATTAAACAGTGTCAAGATTTTATTTCAAAAGAGCGAAGAGAGAACCAATGAACCTGCGTTTGCAGAATTGATTTAGACGTAGTATATAGAAGCTCCCATTTTCCATTCAGTAAATTAGACCTGAGTGGCTCCTTAACCTTATTGGTTGCTTCAAGTTTGCTTGCAATCTGAACAAAAGTACAAAAGCATCAACAAAGATTTATACAGAAACATCGTTGGTCAAATCAAATTCCAATGAAGTAATCTAAATAGACCAAGAAGAGTGCAAACTCAGTTTGAAAAGTTCATGATATTTTGAGACGAAGGAAAAGCTGAGAAACGTTGCTGCCTCACTAACTGTGTATAAAGATTGTAGAGATCTTGGGATTGCAACAAATATGCTCCCTCAATAACAATAATAAAAAAAACACGTCTAAAAGAGAGTTCAATCTTGAGCATCTACCCAACATTTTGTAATACTCCATTTGTTGTAAAAACGAGTAGCATATCCTTCATAATTTACCAAGGAAATTATACTCTTTGGGGATGAGGGAGTAACAGGCAAGCTGATATGTTAAAAGTGATGTTAGCAGAGTGCTGAAAACACAAAAGGGAAGAAATTGATTTGTATAAAGGAGATGCACTTGATTAAAATGTTAGTAAGACTTTAAATTATACATAAAAATCCCTAAAGACAGATCCTATTTTATTCGAATTCATCTTAACAAATTTCAACACCGCTTTTTATCCCAAACTAGCTAGTGTAGACAAAATAAATCTATATGTATGTGAGCTTAAAAGTAAAAAGCACTAATTAATTCACTTATCTCGACATAAATTTGCAAAGCTTAAAACCTTCAAAGGGGTAAGAATATATCCAAAATCTCTTTACAAATTATTCTTGGCGAATTAACAAAATTCCTCATATTCTTACATGCATTACCCTTCTGACTCTCGTCAAAGACAGAATTAGGTTCTTTTGAGAACATATAGCAAAATTCACAGATCAGCAAAACCTTGCTAGCCAGTCTCACAATAATTCTGATATCAGATAAGTACTGAATTTCACATTATGCAATCAATTTGACGACAAAAAAAATAATCAAAAGATTGGTTTGATTGATGATTACTAAAAAAGATTTAGACTTGGCAAAAGAAAAACATATACCTTATCAATGCGCTCTTGATCATCAGGAGTGGCCTCGGCACCGCGATCAAGAGGGAAAATTGCCTCAAGTAACTCCTCCTTGAGGCTGTCACTGTCTAGGGTTTTTGTCGAAAAGGATTGAAAGAAAGAAACCCTAATTCTCCATTTAGGTGTGCAATGGATTTGTTGAGAATCGGTGGTGTGTTTTCTGGGTACTGAGAGAGAATTGGGAGTGACTATTATGGGTAAAGAATGGAGATGTAAGAGATCAGTATAAGAATGAAGAGGACAGTAGTGTAGAAAAGAAGAAGAGAGAGAATAAGAAACAGCCATTAGATATGACTGCCTATATTTTCAAATGTTAGTTCTGTCAGTTATGTTTATATTAGAAATTGGATTATACCCAAATTGGGAACCACAGTGAATCTCTTCTTTAAGTGATCCTATATTCTAACAACAACTATATCTGATAAGGATAAAAACACACGGCTACATCTACACTTGGCAAAGTACAACGAAAGCGATCTGAAGTAGTATTAACCAACATCATTTTAAAGTTAAATTAACAATTGAAAATCGACAAATGTCCAAGTCAGAATGGAATAACGGTCAAATGACAACAGAAAGATCCCAATGTGAAGTTATAAAAGGTGAACGAATTCAAACAATCCTAAAGACAGAGAAAAATTGATAAAATCGAAGTGTAGTCTGTCTAAACTCATAGTATACTCACTATACGATTTAAAAATCTCAACTGCTTCTAAGTTGTGGTCAAGAAGTTTAACGTTACTTACCAGTATCTCAATCTTTCAATTTCTTCGTGATTCGATCTTAACGATTTGTGTATATGTCAAGTCTGTGTGGCTTGAAGGATTCTTAATGAATCAGTTATAAATCAATTTTAGTGAATTGTAATCTGAGTGATTATCCTTCCTTAGTAGAATATCTATACTCTCGGAGTAGGGAGAGATGATTGTAGGAATTTTGTATTCCGTACCACCTAAAAATATTTGTGTCATTTACTTTAGTGCACTTACTTTGTGAACTCGACGTTTTACATTCAAGTCTATTTTCATTTTATCCATGTGTCTACACTCTCTTATACTAAATTTAGAATTGTGATTTTTTATTACTTTTTAAAGAGATTTTTCTAAATATTATTCCGCTCTGTATAATCAATAAATTAGCTTATTTAATTTAACTTTGGTAATAATTTTTTTAAAAATCTATTTAACCTCCCTTGGAGATCTCTTTGTGCCTTTGAAAATAATAAACGTAACTCAAATAAATATGCAAAATCGCAATATATATTATTTTTTATTAAAAAAATAGAGTTTCATCATCTTGCGTTGAGATGCAGATTCACAAATTCAAGAAATCTTTATGGAAACCTATTAGTGTCATTGATTGAGCAAAATGAAATACATAATTTACACAAGTAAATTTGATACATGAATAGTAAGCATGGTCCACTCCATAAAAAAGGTATCTGTTGAATTATCAAGTTTACTCGTAAAAATATCGATTCCAATTATTTAAGTTGTAACCACAGCTATCTGCATTCCAGCAGTACAATGCCCCATGATACCACAAATGAAGTAGTTCAGTCCCTTCTGCAGCCGTATCGCATCGTGTCCGGAATTAAAAACTTTGGCATCATCAGGAGTGACACAATTAAGGTAATTTTTGTAATCTGTCTCGTTTAGAAGAACCACATTATGCAGATCTGTGTTGTAGTTAAATACTGCAATTAAAAAAAAAGGTTGAACTCTCTGCATTTATAGTTGTAATGATAAATGAAATTAAAATAATAAATTTGAGAATATCGTGTAATTTTATATTATAGTCACTAAAAAGTGAATTTTTTTAGCTTAATTTTTGGGCAAATAGAACTTCTTTTTTAGGTGAAAGCGAGAAATTTTGTACGGGATATTATTATTGTCTTTTCAAAGTCAAAATTTATTAATTCATAATTTTATTATATATATATATATATATATATATATATATATATATGATTAATGGATGAATTTTCACTTACCAAGTATGTCACCTGCCTGAAAGGTTTTTCCAGAAGACCAATCCCTTATATTGAAGTCCCAGTTAATATAATAGACAACTGAATTACCAAAATTTATGAGAAATATCAGGCACTGCTTGATGTATGCGCATATATCGCAATTATAATTTGATCAGATTTTTTTGTAATACAATAGCAAGGTTCTAAATTTTTCTTGAAAGTACTAATCGTATAAATGAAAATAATATCTATATTATGTACATTATACTAAATAATTGATAAAGTATCCTTGATTTTTCATGAGCTTTAATGCATAAAATATTAATATACTATATATATAGTTTTTAATTAGTATATTTGAGGAATTTACGAGGAATACTAAGGCGATGTTTGTTTGCAAGGATTATAATTTTGAGATTATAATTTCAAGACTATTAATCCTAAGATTATAATTCGGGATTATAATTATAATGTCAATACTATTAAGTCATTTTATAATCTTGAGACAAATAGTTCAAGTCTAAATTTGAAAACAAACAAGACACTTGAAATTAATAGTCTTATCCCAATTATAATTCTTACAAACAAACATAGCTTAAGTTTTAAATTAAGAATTTTAGGAGATATTTGCTGCACAAGGTCAGACTAATATGTAATATTACTATTTTTCACAAAAAAAAAAACTCTCATTTCTTTTTATTTATTTTTCCTAAAGAAGGAGTCTCACTTCTGTTAATGATTATATTATCTCAATTACATTATCATCATTAATAATAAAATGACTTTTTGTAATCTAAAATAAACATTAACATAAAGAATTAATCTTAAATATTCAAAAATAATAATGTGACAAAATCTAAGGATTACCCATTCAAATTACATAGCAAACTAACTCCATTCTAGCCTGGAAGATACCTGGAATGCTGGGGATGGATGGAAATGGAAATGGAAAATGGAAAATTAGGTATAGTAGGAAGCATTGGCGGCTCGGTCAATAGACGGCGGCGACCCGCGGCGGCCTTAAATATGCCTGAAAATGAAAAGGCAATGAAAATTGACAACAAAATGAACAACTTTTTTGAATGAACTGTCATAGAAATTGCCTCCAATAAGTAATCAAAAGAGAGATGGAGTAGTAAAATGACTTAATTTTTAAGTAGTTAAGTATAAACTTATAGTCTTTGTGTTTATATAGAAACAGAATGTGGAAGTCTCTATTTGTGGGCTAAGTGATTAAAAGTTGTAGTTATCTTATATTTAGTCTCTAGAACTTGTAATAGCTAGTATTTTTTGGCTATTTATTATTTTTTACCCTAAGCCTTTAGTAAATAATTATAGTACATTATGACGACATAGCCAATCAAAAAAATATGAGTTTTTTTTTATATAGAATACACAAACTTAAAGAACTCTCTCACTAACGCAAATGGTTGTAATCATGGATTTTAAGGTTAATTGTCAATTGCTTATTTAATTTTGTAAATAATTTTAAATAACATGACTATATTATTTAATTGTCAATTGCTTATTTAATTTTGTAAATAATTTTAAATAACATGACTATATTAAACAAGAACTCTCACTTTTATATGGGTCAGAAAATACAACTTTATTTTTTATAATCAAAATTTGAAAAAATACTATGATTTGCTCGGTAATTAGTTTTTGGAGGTCCAAACGTGCCACACAATTTTGATGTGTTGTGTTTGGGCTCTAAACAATGTATTTATCATGAGTTAAATAAGTTGCATTTGATATATAAGTTGTTATTAGATAAATAAGTTCCTTAAGTGCATTTTAGTACGTTATATTGGCGGAGAACCGGGGTGCTCGCTCGCGGCATGCGCATACACAAGATACTAATATACATGTTTGAAACTCAACTTAACCAAAAAGTTTAAGCTATTAGGTCTTGAACTCATTCACTCTTTCGTTATCGCATGCGCGTACACAATGCACTAATATATATATGTTTGTAATCCAACTTCACAAATTTAATTAATTATTAGGTTTTGGATTAGTTCATGTATATAAGTCATTCACTCTTTTATTATTTGTATGCACATACACAAGACTTTAACACATACATGATCGAGAAATTAACATCGAGAGCCTTTAATGAAGCACCAAACCTTTTACGATATTCACCATGTCTTTTAAAGAGGTTGGTCTTAATTTTCGAAGCACCATACCTATTAGTTTTTTTTTTACTCTTCAATTTATCCAATTTAGAATTTACATGTGAAATATCTCAAGGAACTCCCATATGCTCCAAACGACTGGTAAACAAAAAATTTGAACTTCCCAAGTATATATATCACCAAACACAACCCAAGTACTTATACACACACACACACACACATACACACACACACACACACACACACATATATATATATATATATATATATATGAGAAAATAAATGTATACAACTGTGTATTATACAGTCGGTTATGGCGACAGTTTTTTGGGCTATAGCGACGGTTTCACCCGTCGTCATAGCTATTCTGGGCTATGTCAACATTTTACCGTCGCCATAGCCCAAAAAATCCGTCGCCGCGCCATAGCCCTATTGTGTAATACATAGCTGTATATATACATATAGTCTATATATATATGTATGTATAATAATAGTAGTCCAAAATTTTCTACATGAGCTCCATAAATTAAAAAATAGAAAAAAAAATTATTTTACAAAGAAATTCAAATGAAAAAACTTAAAACACAATCAAATTTAGGTCGCTACTTGAGGTTGAAGAATGATCACAAAAACCAAATTCTTTATTTACCAAATTATTTTACAAATATTTTATATTTTTAAACATCATTAATTTACTTCAAAGACTCTCCTTTGTTGATTTCTTTCTGGATTAATTTTCTTTGTTTTATATAGAAAATTGATATTTTCATATAAAAAATAATATTTTTACATGAATCCCTCTCAAGTATTTTTATATGATATAAAAAAAATAATATTTCTACATAAATTTTGATATTGACCAAAATTTTGAGACGTTTTCAAACTATGCATAGTCGCAGGATCAGTACAGGCCCTGGGCTAAAGCCCAAGGTGCCCGGGCTTTAGGCCCAAAAATTTTTAGACGAGCCCACTTAAATATTCTCTTCTTTTTATTACTTAAATAGAATACTTAAATATTAAAGCAAATAATCAATCTGTAATATTCTACATATACTGATTATTGTAATATTATACATATTTAAAGCATATAGTTTGTACAAAATAATTTAATTATTATGTACCTGGGGGTTCATCGTCAGATTCAGTTTTTTGGGTTTTTTTAATTGTTTGGAAGTAGTGTTAGACTCTTAATAAAGAAGACCCTATTTGGTAATTACTTTTTTGACTTAGTGATAATGTAATATCTAAATGATGCTTTGGAAATATTGAAATAGTCGGTTATTATATTTGATATTCTTTCGTATTGATGCCCTTTTGTTCAGGAAAAGTTCTTCCTTTTTTATGTCTGTCTTAATAGCAATTCGCAAAAGACCTATTTTTTTGTTGTCTGCTTTAGGCCCTTCAAAACTCAGGGCCGGCCCTGCGCAGGATACAGTTGTCTCCTCTCAGTCGTACAGTCGAAAGAAACATTCCAAGCGTCAATAAATAAATTTTTTTTACTGATGTAATTTTGACCCTACTTTAAAAACTTTCTGGTTCCGCCACTGATCATGTATAGCTTTCTGCATCAGCACTAGAAATATTGCTATGAAGCAGCATGCAGGCCGAGCACCAAGCTTGCCATGACAACAATGGCAACACCCCTCTCCCCTCAGGCATTTTGTTTTGTTTGTCTAAAAGTTTTATAGGGTAATTAAAAGAGAAAAACTAATTACTTTTAATTGTCAGTGTTGCCCTTTTTTTTTGGCTGGGAGACCCATTGGCGTATAATTGAATAATGTTAATTAAGAATTTGGTAATATGCCACGGCTCAAAGATCTTATTATTATTTAATTTATTTTTGAATTAAATGATTCTCAAATTTCAACCAAAGTGATGATATTAATTATCAATTCCCTATTACGATACAGTACTCATTATTTAAGAAAAAAAGAATATTTTCACTATTAATTGGATTTTGAAAATATGAGTTAGCTGATTTTTTTAAAAACCAAATTTCACAAATATTCATTAAGAAGATCAAAATATATTTCACGTACACTTGTACATTTAAAATAAAAAAAAAACACATCAAAACCCCAAACTATTGTAAAATATTACATTGTGACACAAATAATTTATGTAGAATACATGCATAGCATATATACCCCTATTCAAAAATTTAATCTTAAATAAATGAAATGAAGCCTAAATGAATAATTAATTTAATTAAAGATTAAGTTGCAGCAACAGCTATGAGCATTCCAGCAATACAATGGCCCATGGTACCGCAGATGAAATAGTTGACTCCCTGTCGGAGCATTATTACATCCCGGCCGGAAGAATACACAGTCGGAAGAGCAGGGACAGAGCAGCTACTGTAATCTTCCTCAGTTACAGGAACCACGTTATGCAAATCTTTGTCGTAGTTAAATACTGCACGTGCACCCCGTCGCAAATAATTAAATAAATAAATAAATACAAATGGTAAAGGATATATAATTAATCTTGAATTTGGTTTATGCTAGCTGTTAATTAAAAGGATAAATTTTGGAGTTATATACCAAGTATGTCACCCGCCTGGAAGGTTTTTCCATAAGGCCAGCCCTTTATATTGAAGTCCCAAGTGACATTGTGGACAGCTGCATGAGCAATATTAATGCTGAAGCATCAGGATACATGAGCGCCAGCATGCATGCATGGTTGTACGTGACAATAATTGCATGCAAAACTTCTTTTATTTTTTTTTCTCGATCGTAAACACCTCTGCCCTCAGACAATTAATTTGATCAATATATACAAACACACAAACATATATACATATATATATATGGGTCTCCATCCACAGCAACCGGTTGTTGGGGAGCAACCCATTTTTTCCCAGCCGCTACAGCTTGTACCGGCCACTTAGAATTTTTTTTTTATTTATAAGCCGCTACAAGCTGTAGCGGCTGGGAAAAAATGGGTTGCTCCCAACAACCGGTTGCTGTTGATGGAATCCCTATATATATATATATATATATATATATATATCATTTCTCTGACTTTATTTTCCAGATCAATTAAATGAGACATAATTAATTTATAAGCTTTATATATATATATATATAGAGAGAGAGAGAGAGAGAGTAAATTTTCGGAGGACTGTACATGCATGTATACCTGGGACAATACAGGGTGGGATGGAGGTGAAGGGCAAAGTCGGTATCGTAGGTTTGAATGGTACTTTGGAACGACTCTTTCGGTGGTGACGGCCAGCGGAGGCCTTTTCAATGCCGGAAGATGACAAAGGCAAAAAAATTGTTAATAATAAGATGAACAGTTTGGGAAAAATTGTCATATTAATTGGAGAAAAAATGAGTGAAATCAAAAATGGAGGAATTAAGCTGACTTATTTTTGTAGTAGCATGTATATATATAGTTAGCCAGGCCTAATTGTGCTTATATATATACAAATGAATAGCATGCCAAAGTCTCTATACATGGGCTTATAGTGATTAATAGTTGTAATCGCATTATATTCCGTCTTTATTTCTTTATTGTATGGTTTGGAACTTTAATTTGGATGTATTATTTATTTATTTATCCAACTTGTAGTATAGCCTAAAGTTGTTTGTGCCCTGCTTTGCTATGTGTTAATGTTAGTATTTGGTTTTGGTGCATGGAACCTTAGGTGTATTAAATTTCTTTCCATTTATTCGGTGTATTTTAAGGAAAAATATATAATTTTTGTGATTTTATATATAAACTTTTTTTGTTACAAGTTACCTGCACGACTATAATTGGTAATATTTTAACTATGTATTTGATATAATGAGTCAATTTTATAATTATATATAATTTTATATGTATTAATATACGTCGCAATCGTAATTCAATATAAAATTTTGTAATATATAACATGACTCTCTTACTAATGTATCTACAAACAGGATATATGGACAGGATTTTCCTAATAATTAATTTTGATGATGTAAAATAATTGAAAATTCCATAAAAATTAAGCTAGCTAGTGATATCGATATGACTGCTGAATGAATACTGAAATTATTGTACATAAAAAAGTAAAAAAAAAAGCAAAAAAAAAAGAGAATGAAATTATGGTTTTAATGAAATTTACTCCCTCCGTTCAATATTATAAAATTATTATTGATTTTTTAAAATTGATTTAATATTTTTTTTAAAATTCAAAAGTGACATAAATTTATTTAATTTTCTCATGTTATAGTACTTGTGCAATATTTTTGCCTAGGAGTATGGACTATAAACCTTGAGCATATATCCCACAATGGTGGGAGTTGAGATTGTTCCAATTTATTAGTAAATTGTCACACGAGTTCTTCATTGTGGTCATTATAAAATGTTAAATGTTTTATTTATGATACACCTTTTTTGTTTTTGGGTCATTGTAATTACATCTTTAAAATGATTAATTGATGTAAGGCCATGGAATCATCATTTTGGGGCCATAAAACAATATTAATGGCGTTGTGGAGTAATAATACACTATATAATCACCAATTTTACTTTTAATAATTAATATTAAAAGATAAAGGAATTAGCTGCTCTCCACCAATGAGAGGAAGGCGGCTTGTAAAATATTGTGGGACGTACAAGGCCAAACTCCTGCTAAATGATTATTTGGAGTTTTTTAGACAGTTTTTGTTTTGCCTCTATATATTTTTTTCTTGGGAACAAGTTTTGACTTTTGACTGTTGATATTGCCAGTATACACACTAGCGAAACCAGAACATATTTATAGGGGGTCAAAATATATTAATAAAAAAATTTTATTTATTAACGGCGGGGCAAGGAAGCAGCAGCGGCCATCGCCCAGAGGCGCGGCTGAGCAGCTCAAGAGTTAGCGACGAAAAAATGAAGAGAAATTGAGGAAGAGGCGAAGAAGAAAAAGAGAATCTGTTTATGTCTTATGCTTAAATCATGATAAGATGATAGAAATTATTATTATTGTAATGAAACGACGTCGTTTCATGTTAGTCAAAAAAAACAAAAAAAACTCCTAACTTGATTGTTGTTGTGTTGCAAGATGAAGAAAAAGAAGATTGAGCCGCGGGTGCCAGCAGCCTACCAGGAGTCAGATACTCAGATGCCCACCCTTCCTAATTTTGCCTCTGCGCCGGCAGCCTATCAGGGTCAGATGCCCCTCCCTCGACCCCGACTCCCACTCCGACTCCCTAGTTCCGTCTTTGAGTATGCACAAAGGGGAAAGAAAAAAAAGAAAAGGGTTAGGGTTGAGGGTTGGGGGTTGGGGGTTGGGGGTTGGGGGTTGGGGAGGGTATTCTTAGATTAAGTTAGATACTTTAAATAATTATTTAAAGAGTTAAAGTTTCATGTATTTTCTGTATATACTATATTAAAAAGCAGTTTTAGAATTATAATATCACATTATTAAAATATTTATGTTGAAAATTATTATTTTTAATTTAATAGCCTGACACCAAGTTTAATCCTAATTTACTTAATCATAACTTGAACTTGAGTACAATTCGTTTATTAAAAGAGCTGAGTTCGTATATATATATATATATATATATATATATATATATATATACATACATATATAAGATTTCTGACTCATTTAAAACCTCATTTTTATACGAGTTTGAACTTGGCAAGTTAAAGTTGAGTTCGACTCGTTTAGAGATTTGACGCTACTCGTGCATACGGTGTTTGTGTATACATGTAAGACCCCAAATAATTAATAAATGAAATTTAATTTTCTCTAATTATTATTTTGAAATAGTAAGGGTTGATTTTATTAATGTGGATAGTTATGGGTAAAATACGCAAATATTTTAAAATAAGCAAGTGGTTATAAAATATTCATTGTTGTCGGGGAATATTCGTACTGTCGGGGAATATTCGTACGACGGCGCAGCCATGTGTGGGCCCCATAACGGAAAGCGATTGGAGGAAGAAAACGACAAATATAAGTTGTTTAAAAATAACGGCGTAGTTATTACCGTTAATACTATTAAAATACTCGGTGGTTAAAACACAGTAGTACACGGTATTACACCAATTATTGACTCTTACGTAAGAAGGCACTACTCAATAATGGTTACAGTAATTATTGTTCAGTATTTTATTTTATTGGTTCAATAATTGTTGCGTTGATATTTTATATTGTTGTTGTTTCAATAATTGTCATTACACAGTATTTTTCATTATCGAAACAATAATTCATATTATCTGAATAATATTAATGGATATCATTATTGGCAATGTCTAGAAAGTTCTGTCTAAGGAGAGGTTTGGTCACCTAATTGCGCGCCTGTAAGGAAAAATTCTTATTGGAAAGCCCCCTCTTTCTTGGGAACTGCCTGGTTGTCAATATTGTGATTCTGTAATATTATTTGTGAATAATTAATTATTGATTCATATGATGAGGAAAATATTAATTTTATGTGGATATAGATGGAGAAAATTTTTAATGTGACAATTGTTGAAAATTGAAAATTTATCTTTTTCTGATAAAATATTTCATTTAAATATATATATTATTATATTTTAATAATATAATAATGGTGATATTTTTACAACGAATGTGGGATATATGAGTATACGAGGAGGAAGAGTATTTTTGCAATAAATGTTTAAAACATGTTAAACATGTCTGTGGGGCCATTTCTTGACTGAAATTTGATTATAGCCTGTAAAATCGCTCGTTTGTAGATTTTGGTCAACTTCTGTTTGGAATTTGGAAATACTTCCTTCTGCAAAGTTGTACAGAATTGAATTTCCTATAAAAACTCGCGAGATTCGAATTTTCTGACAAAAGAGCTATTTATTGTGAATTATTGAAGTTCCGAAGCTCCGAAATAATTGATTTTTGGAAGTTTTAATTATTTTTAATAACAAAAACGTTTTTTTTTGTTTTTGTCATTATTGTGGAGCAACAAAGATGGCTGAATTCAGTTCTTCAAAGGATGGCGTAGGAAAATTTAAATTATATAATAATATTATATTAAATTTTCTGCTTTGGTGTTCTAAGCATTTTCCTATAAATAGGGTGCTTAGGTTAGAATTGAAAATCACACCAGAAACTGAAGTTTTCTCTCTCTATATTATCGAGCGTATTCTTGTGAGTATTTTGAGTATACTTTGAGTATTGTTATACGGTGCAAGTTCAAGTCATAGCTTATACCCAGTATTCCAGCTAGAAGTACTGATCTTTCGAGGTAAGGGATATTATTTTTTTTTAAAATGATATTATTTCTTCAAATATCATTATGCCGAAGTATTGATCTGAATTTTTAATCAAATTTGGAACTTTTTGTGCCGAAGTTACTATTCACGTATACGTCACTATTCACGTATACGATACTATTCACGAATACGGCACTATTTATCGAAAAATGAAAATTTTTCTTTTCATCTAAAATATCTATTGTGGATACTAGCTTTGATTGTATCCATGTTTTGATCATTCTTGAATTTTACACCACTATGATGACTTTTGAGGTATTTTTGGACATGAATAAAATAAAGTACAAATCCTTAATCCTTAATCTTTGTCATTTTGTTTCACTGGATTCGTTTATTTAAAAATATTTTTCATCATCCTCAGTCTTAAATGATGATATTATTGAATATCTTTAGCCTGTAGTGCAAAGATGAATGATTTCTGATGAATATCTTTGGCTCGTAGTGCAAAGATGAACAGGTGTTTTGATGAACATGACCAACTGATGAATATCCTTGGCCTGTAGTGCAAGGATGAATATATGATTCAAGAGGTGCATTGATTGATGTTACAGGGATAAAAAAAAATATTGTTGATGGACTGTTAAATTTATAGACATTAGTAGATTTCATCCTCTACGTAACTCTTCTATGAATTAATATTTTCCGCTGCGAATATTGATTTAACATTTGTTGTCTATTGTATTCTATCAGATTTTTCCCTGTTAAAGACTAACAATAATTTGTTGTATATTATCTTAGTCATAATATTCTTTACTGGGCTAGTTGAGCTCACCCTTTTTCCTTTTTGTTCCATTTTTCTTCTCAGGAGGCAAGAATATAGCGAGTACGAGTCGGGGTATGGAATGAAGGTTCTAGGGAGAGTTGTTTAGTAGTCCTCACCATTTTTGTAAAATAATGTATCAATAATTATGATGGGGATTTATTTGTATGTGGATATTGTCTAGATGACAATATCTGTATTTAAACTCATAGTTTACATGTTGTAATAATAAAGTTGTAGTTGTTTCTGAACCATGTATTGACAACTAAGAATGGGTGATGTATACCTATTTTGGGGGTGTCACAGTTGGTATCAGAGCTTAGGGATATGATCTCTGGCGGAGATCGGGGAATAGAACTAGGAGAGGAGAGACGAGTAATTCCTTCGCTAGTGTGTCCTACCTAAGCTTATTTGTTAGTTGGTTAGTATATAGGGATATTATGTGATATGTGATTTGCTTAATTAACCCTTGTTTTATGGCAGTATTTAAGAATGGCAACCGAGAATGTTAACAGTGGAGTTAATGAGACCGTGGAGATGCCTGTACTTACCAACGAGGAGAACGTGCAACAGGCTGACAATGTTCCTCCTGTGAACAACACCATTGATCAGACGATGAACGACGCAATGTTTAGAAGCTTTTTGCAGTTCATGCAAAATCAGACGAGGGAGACTCGTGTTCAAAATACAGGAGGAAATGATAACAATTCACGGGTTGTCACAGCCAAGCAGTTCAAAGAGTTGGGACCATCAGAATTTAAGGGAAAGCCAGATCCGATCATGGCGGAGACATGGGTCAAGCAAATTACCAAGATATTTGATGTCTTGGGATGCACGGAGGAACAGAAAGTTCCATTCGCCACCTTTATGTTCCGTGGCGAGGCAGACTACTGGTGGGAATCTGTGAAGCGTACCCATCCAGCCGCACTCAGTATGTCTTGGGAGACGTTTCAAAAATTATTTAATGATAAATACTTTCCTGAAAGTGTTCGTCATATGAAGGAAGTGGAGTTTATTAGACTGGAGCAGAACAACATGACGGTGTCTCAGTATGAGGCGAAGTTTGCAGAGTTATCCAGGTTTGCACCTCATTTGGTGGAGAATGAGGAACGTATGACGCGAATGTTTTTGAGAGTTTTGAAACCTGGCATACGTCAGTATCTCATCTCTCATAAATTTTCTCTCTATTCAGATGTTGTCAACAGGGCTCAATTGTTAGAGCGAGATAACGAGTACGGTCAACCGAAGTACCACAATCAGGATCATACCGGAGATAGCGGTCAACAAAACAACGATAACCAGTGGAGAAAGAAAAAGACAGACAAAAATGGTAACCACTCTGGTGGTAATCATGGCCTTGAAAATAGAAGAAGCGAGTCGAGAGGAGATTTCAAGAAGAGGAGATTCAACAATGACCATGTGAAGACGTCAGCGCCAACAGTAACTAGTTCTAAGGGAGGAGAACGACCACCGATCATATGCTATAAGTGCGGGAAAGAGGGACATATCAGTCCAAACTGCCCACAACAGTTCAAGATATGTTATAATTGTGGGAAGGAAGGACATATCGCTCGAGATTGTACGGTAGCGAAACCAATTCCAGCGGGGACGGTGATTCAGAAGGCTGTCCCAGAAAAGTCAAAGTCAACAGTTCCTGGAAGAGCGTTTGTTGTGACTGGTCAAAATACAAGGAACCCAAACGAGGTGATCACGGGTAAGCTATTTATAAATTCTTGCGAAGTTTATACCTTACTTGATACCGGTGCTACCCATTCATTTATCTCTCATACTTGAGCTCAACGTTTAAACTTGACTCCGGAGAAATTAGACTTTGACCTATCTGTGGAGACTCCGTTAGGAGAAACTTTTATCACATCCACTGTTTATAAATCTTGTTTGATTCAAGTTGGCACCATCACCTTACCTGTTGACCTTATCTCTTTAAAGATACTTGCTTTTGATGTGATTTTAGGGATTGATTGGTTAACTACTCATCATGCCAAAATTGATTATTTTCGTAAGGTTGTTAGTTTTCATATTCCTAATCAACCTGTTGTTCGAATTCAGGCAACTAAACCATTAAAATCAATCACTGTCATATCTAATCATAAAGCTATTCGTTTATTGAAAAACGGATGTCAAGCTTTCTTAGCCCATGTTATGGATTTAAATAAAGACACATCAAAATTGAATAATATTCCTGTTGTTATTGACTTTCTTGACGTATTTCCTGAAGAACTTCCCGGTCTACCTCCAGAACGTGAAGTTGAATTCTTTATTGATCTTGAACCTGGTACAAAGCCCATTTCTAAAACCCCATATCGAATGGCTCCTATTGAACTTCAGGAGTTAAAAGTCCAACTACAGGAGTTATTGGACATCGGTTTCATTCGTCCTAGTACATCTCCTTGGGGTGCTCCTGTTTTATTCGTAAAGAAGAAAGACGGGAGTATGCGACTTTGTATTGACTATCGGGAATTAAACCATGTTACCATCAATAATATGTATCCTTTACCTCGTATTGATGACCTGTTTGACCAGTTGCAAGGAGCACAATTCTTTTCAAAAATTGATCTTCGTTCTGGATATCATCAGCTGAAAATTAGAACTAAGGATATTCCAAAGACTGCCTTCAGAACTCGGTATGGGCATTATGAATTCTTAGTCATGTCTTTCGGATTAACTAATGCTCCTGCGGCTTTCATGGATATGGTGAACCGAGTATTCAAGGATTATTTAGATCAGTTCGTTGTTGTCTTTATTGATGACATCCTCATATATTCCAAAAGCCGTGAAGATCATGAGCACCATTTGAAGCTGGTACTCCAAAGGCTTCGTGAAAACAAGTTATATGTTAAGTTGAAGAAATGCGAGTTCTGGCTTG
Organism: Panax japonicus; assembly: GCA_020205505.1. Taxonomy (NCBI): domain Eukaryota; kingdom Viridiplantae; phylum Streptophyta; class Magnoliopsida; order Apiales; family Araliaceae; genus Panax; species Panax japonicus. The sequence goes on from CM035106.1 coordinate 52,984,644, forward strand.
AGGAAGTAGCATTCCTTGGGCACGTGGTGTCAAAACATGGAGTATCTGTGGACCCGGCGAAGATTGAAGCAATACAAAGTTGGGAGCAACCGAAGATGGTGACTGAAGTACGTAGTTTTTTGAGCTTAGCTGGTTATTATCGGAGATTCGTGGAAGGGTTTTCTCGAATCGCTACTCCGTTAACTCATCTAACTCGGAAGGATACAAAATTCATTTGGAGCGAAGAATGCGAGAAGAGTTTCCAAGAGCTTAAGAGGAGACTTATTTCGGCACCTGTTCTAACGATACCATCTGGTACGGATGGATTTGTTATCTACAGCGATGCTTCAGGCAAAGGGTTAGGATGTGTTCTCATGCAACGTGGAAAAGTCATAGCCTATGCCTCGCGACAACTTAAAGAGTATGAGAGGAATTATCCTACTCATGATCTAGAGTTGGCAGCAGTCGTTTTCGCGCTAAAGATCTGGAGGCACTATCTATATGGGGAGAAAGTGGAGATATATTCAGACCATAAAAGCCTTAAATATTTCTTCACTCAAAAAGAACTTAGCATGCGACAGCGACGTTGGCTCGAGCTGTTGAAAGATTACGACCACACTATTCAATACCATCCTGGAAAAGCAAACGTGGTAGCTGACACGTTGAGTAGAAGATCATATGTAGGAACGAGTGCGATGATGTCAAGTATACGCATAGAGCCAACTTTAATAGAAAAAGTTAAGGTTGCTCAAGCCACCGACCCGAAACTGATGCGTATGAAGAAGAAAGTACAAGAAGGAGCTATTCCGGAAGCGAGAATTGACGAAGAAGGAATACTTCGAGTCCACTCTAGACTTTGTGTTCCTAACGACCCTAATTTGAAGTACAAGATTATGATGGAGGCACACAATACACCATTTGCAATCCATCCTGGAAGTACCAAAATGTATCGTGATCTTCGACATACATTTTGGTGGAACAATATGAAGAGAGAGATTGCAAAGTTTATCTCGACGTGTTTAACTTGTCAACGTGTAAAGGCGGAGCATCAAGTGCCAAAGGGTCCATTGCAACCACTTGAGATTCCGAAATGGAAGTGGGAACACATTACTATGGATTTCGTTACGGGTCTTCCTACGGTTTCTCAAGGCATCAATGCTATTTGGGTTATTGTTGATTGATTAACCAAGTCTGCACATTTCTTGTCGATACGGGAGACTTATTCCCTTGAACGTCTTGCTCAAATGTATGTAAATGAGATTGTGAGGTTGCATGGCATGCCAGTATCCATAGTTTCAGATCGTGACCCAAGATTCACTTCAAGATTTTGGGTTAGCTTGCAAAAAGCTATGGGTACGGATTTACGATTCAGTTCGGCATACCATCCTCAAACGGACGGACAATCAGAGAGGACTATTCAAACTCTTGAAGATTTATTAAGACTCTGTGTCCTAGACTTCAAGGGCAGTTGGGATAAGTATTTGCCATTGGTGGAATTCTCCTACAACAACAGTTATCAGGCAAGTATAGGTGTGGCTCCATTTGAAGCATTATATGGACGAAAATGTCGTTCTCCAGTATGTTGGGATGAGGTAGGTGAAGCAACATTGTTGGGACCCGAGTTGGTACGTATGACTACGGAGAAGATCCAAACGATTCGACAACGTATACAAACGGCACAGGATCGACAAAAGAGTTATGCGGATCTTCATCGAAAGGACGTGGAATTTAGTGTTGGGGATCATGTATTGTTGCGTGTTGCCCCATGGAAGGGAGTTACAAGATTCGGGAAGAGAGGAAAGCTCAATCCACGATTTATTGGTCCATTTCAAATTCTCGACCGAGTAGGTAATGTAGCCTATAGACTCGCGTTACCTCCAAGTATGTCTCGTGTTCATAATGTTTTTCATATATCTGTGCTTCGTAAATATGTGAAAGACCCGAACCACGTCATTGAGTTAGAACCGGACGAGATAGCCGAAGACTTAACATATGAGGAGGTACCTGTCAAGATCTTGGATAGGAAGGAGCATGTCCTACGCACGAAGGTAATACCACAAGTTAAGGTTTTGTGGAGGAACCATGCTATAGAGGAAATGACCTGGGAGTTGGAAACGGAAATGAAAGCGAGGTATCCTCATCTTTTTGAAACACCAGGTACGTATGTCAATTTCGAGGACGAAATTTCATAAGGAGGGGAGGTTGTAAGACCCCAAATAATTAATAAATGAAATTTAATTTCCTCTAATTATTATTTTGAAATAGTAAGGGTTGATTTTATTAATGTGGATAGTTATGGGTAAAATACGCAAATATTTCAAAATAAGCAAGTGGTTATAAAATATTCATTGTTGTCGGGGAATATTCGGTTGGTCGTGGAATATTTGTACTGTCGGGGAATATTCGTACGATGGCGCAGCCATGTGTGGGCCCCATAACGGAAAGCGATTGGAGGAAGAAAACGACAAATATAAGTTGTTTAAAAATAACGGCGTAGTTGTTACCGTTAATACTGTTAAAATACTCGGTGGTTAAAACACAGTAGTACACGGTATTACACCAATTATTGACTCTTACGTAAGAAGGCACTACTCAATAATGGTTACAGTAATTATTGTTCAGTATTTTATTTTATTGGTTCAATAATTGTTGCGTTGATATTTTATATTGTTGTTGTTTCAATAATTGTCATTACACAGTATTTTTCATTATCGAAACAATAATTCATATTATCTGAATAATATTAATGGATAGCATTATTGGCAATGTCTAGAAAGTTCTGTCTAAGGAGAGGTTTGGTCACCTAATTGCGCGCCAGTAAGGAGAAATTCTTATTGGAAAGCCCCCTCTTTCCTGGGAACTGCCTGGTTGTCAATATTGTGATTCTGTAATATTATTTGTGAATAATTAATTATTGATTCATATGATGAGGAAAATATTAATTTTATGTGGATATAGATGGAGATAATTTTTAATGTGACAATTGTTGAAAATTGAAAATTTATCTTTTTCTGATAAAATAATTCATTTAAATATATATTATTATATTTTAATAATATAATAATGGTGATATTTTTACAACGAATGTGGGATATATGAGTATACGAGGAGGAAGAGTATTTTTGCAATAAATGTTTAAAACATGTTAAACATGTATGTGGGGCCATTTCTTGACTGAAATTTGATTATAGCCTGTAAAATCGCTCGTTTGTAGATTTTGGTCAACTTCTGTTTGGAGTTTGGAAATACTTCCTTCTGCAAAGTTGTACAGAATTGAATTTCCTATAAAAACTCGCGAGATTCGAATTTTCTGACAAAAGAGTTATTTATTGTGAATTATTAAAGTTCCGAAGCTCCGAAATAATTGATTTTTGGAAGTTTTAATTGTTTTTAATAACAAAAACGTTTTTTTTGTTTTTGTCATTATTGTGGAGCAACAAAGATGGCTGAATTCAGTTCTTCAAAGGATGGCGTAGAAAAATTTAAATTATATAATAATATTATATTAAATTTTCTGCTTTGGTGTTCTAAGCATTTTTCTATAAATAGGGTGCTTAGGTTAGAATTAAAAATCACACCAGAAACTGAAGTTCTCTCTCTATATTATCGAGCGTATTTTTGTGAGTATTTTGAGTATACTTTGAGTATTGCTATACGGTGCAAGTTCAAGTCATATCTTATACCCAGTATTCCAGCTAGAAGTACTGATCTTTCGAGGTAAGGGATATTATTTTTTTTAAAATGATATTATTTCTTAAAATATCATTATGCCGAAGTATTGATCTGAATTTTTAATCAAATTTGGAACTTTTTGTGTCGAAGTTACTATTCACGTATACGACACTATTCACGTATACGACACTATTCACGAATACGGCACTATTTATCGAAAAATGAAAATTTTTCTTTTCATCTAAAATATCTATTGTGGATACTAGCTTTGATTGTATCCATGTTTTGATCATTCTTGAATTTTACACCACTATGATGACTTTTAAGGTATTTTTGGACATGAATAAAATAAAGTACGAATCCTTAATCCTTAATCCTTGTCATTTTGTTTCACTGGATTCGTTTCTTTAAAAATATTTTTCATCATCCTCAGTCTTAAATGATGATATTATTGAATATCTTTGGCCTGTAGTGCAAAGATGAATGATTTCTGATGAATATCTTTGGCCCGTAGTGCAAAGATGAACAGGTGTTTAGATGAACATAACCAACTGATGAATATCCTTGGCCTGTAATGCAAGGATGAATATATGATTCAAGAGGTGCATTGATTGATGTTACAGGGATAAAAAAAAATATTGTTGATGGACTGTTAAATTTATAGACATTAGTAGATTTCATCCTCTACGTAACTCTTCTATGAATTAATATTTTCCGCTGCGAATATTGATTTAACATTTGTTGTCTATTGTATTCTATCAGATTTTTCCCTGTTAAAGACTAACGATAATTTGTTGTATATTATCTTAGTCATAATATTATTTACTGGGCTAGTTGAGCTCACCCTTTTTCCTTTTTGTTCCATTTTTCTTCTCAGGAGGCGAGAATATAGTGAGTACGAGTCGGGGTATGGAATGAAGGTTCTAGGGAGAGTTGTTTAGTAGTCCTCACCATTTTTTTAAAATAATGTATCAATAATTATGATGGGGATTTATTTGTATGTGGATATTATCTAGATGACAATATCTGTATTTAAACTTATAGTTTACATGTTGTAATAATAAAGTTGTAGTTGTTTCTGAACCATGTATTGACAACTCAGAATGGGAGATGTATACCTATTTTGGTGGTGTCACAATACATATTCAATATATCAAATTTTAACTTTTATTATAAGTCAAAAGATTTTAAATAGTTTTGCAAAGTAAATTGATATATTTTTCCACATAATTTCTCTCACCTGAATGGTGAATGAATCACACATTTATATAGGAGGGACTCACGTGAAAATATATCCTTTTTTTAATATAAAAATATCAATCAGTTCCAAGTCAACGTTATTTTTTAAATAACTAATTCTATAAAATTAATAGTTGATATTTTCACAAGTCAACGTTATTTTTTAAGTTTTTTTATTGCACATTTTTATTTGTGGTTCTTATTAAGTGCACAAAATATTATTCATTTTATTATTGCTCATTTTTGTGAAAATATCAAATTTTAATGCTAATGGGATATTGTGAGGCCCTTATTTAACATATCTATTTAAAGTTCATTTTATCTATTTATTGTGAGACCCTTATTTAACATATCTATGTAGGTTGACCACTACTCCCAAGTAAAATACAGCTTTTTGAATCTTTTTTATTATTTCTTTGCGTTCTTTAATATAAATCGTTTTAGAGTTATGCACAAGTATTAAAGAAATAATTGTACTTCCTCCGTCCCTAATTATTTGACGTTTTAGAGGTGGGTACAAGAATTAAGTAAATGATTGGAAAATATTAAATATAGTACTCAATTGTCTATAATAACCTTAAATTTTTTGTTAGGATAAGGAGAGTTTTGTTGCGATAAGGAGAGAGAAGAGTTTAATGAGAGGTAATTTTGGAAAAATTATCATTAATTCTCCTAGATTTGAACAAACATCAAATAATTAGGAACGAATGAAAAATTCTAAAACGTTAAATAATTAGGGACGGAGGGGGTATAACATTAGCTATAATATTAATTGTCTATATGGCCCTTGTATTGGAAGAAGAGATTATTATTTATTGGACAAAAAATAGTGAGAGAACCAAAGTTACATTTAATACTTAATAATGGAAACTAAGCAATTAATGCTTACTTGAAACTCTCAAACGACTTATATTAAGGAATAAAAATATTTTTTTAAAACAACTTATATTAAGGAACGGAGATAGTAATATTTTTGATAAGTTGAATAAGAAGCATTTGTTGGATGCTTATAAGTATTATACGAGTATTCAAAGTCTTAATGAACAAGAATAAGCAATTCCATTCAAACATTAAAATACTCTCCTTGGCCTTGTACTGTCTGCTTTAACTAGTTTTTATTTTATTTATATATATTTGTCTACATTTAAGCATAACATCCAAAGTTCAAGGTTTATATTCAATATTAAAGTTATGTTGTGGCAACATGTTTCCAAATATCTTCTGCTTTGTATAATTTTGATTCAGAAAATTAGTACCCATTTATTTGTCTTTGTTAATTTTAGTACTTTATAATTTTAAGGAGTGTGGGCAAGGAAATCGTACCTTGTTAGGGTTAGGGTTTCGTGTAGGCTGAGGAGGAGAGAAATTCACGAAGAATACAGAATTGATTGATTGATTGAAGAGGGGAGAAGAACAGGTGGGCGATTACTCCAACGACGCGTGGCAGAACCCCTAGAATCCAGGAACCGTATTAGGGTAACAAGGATTCCAAGAGCCTTCTTGAGTCCTTCCCGTTGAGAGAATGTTCAAACCCCTTTTTTAGTGCTTTTAGGTGGAATCTTCGAGCCTTTAAGTCACCAAAAAGGGGTCTCTTTGATCTTCTGAGAGTCTGAGTCTTCAGTCTGAAGAGAGGTCCCCTTCCCAATGGAATGGAAGGGGTATTTATAGGGTCTTCTGGAAAGTAGTCATGTGCGAGGCACATGCTTTCAGGAAAATTCCAGAAATGCCCTTTAGTCATTGGAATAATGCCCATGTTGCCCTGTCCTTCTAGCCACCAATCCAATCCCTCAATCAATTCCCGAATCGAGCCGCCTCTACGAGTCTTCTGCCTCGGGACGCGTGGAGGCTTCTCTTGGGTCTAACATATTTATTTTTGACTTTTTTGTCTTCACTTCATTAGGTTATGCGAACCCTAATTTGCACATTTAATGAGGCCATGGAACCCTAATCGTGCATTCAATTCAATTAGGTCATGTGAACCCTAATTTTACACTTGGGCCCACATTTGCCCCCTGCGCGAGAGTCGCATTTCCAAATAGACGATCGTGCAAGAAAACTGTAAGTCTTTGAACGCTTTTGCGGGACTTCACTCTACAGGTCTTGAAGACAATGGTTCTAGAAGAGGGAACTCCTAGGGAGCCAAACCCTTAGAGTTAAACCCTAGGAAGGCAAGACCTAACGAGACTCTTCCTTGGACATCTTAAAAAAAATCTTCTGAAATTTTTCTGTATCTTGTCCAATACTTAAATCCTTCTCACTAAGATCAACCTTTGCATGCACTGCTTGCTAGTAGAGAACTCAAGGCCAGGGAAGAACTTGTGGTCCTGGCCGTAGTCCTGTACAGCACATGCCTACACCTAAAAGTTCAAATAAGATTTTATTTATTAATATATAATAAATAAAATCAAGATAAATTAATTAATAAATAAAATCTTATTTTATTTTTTTGAAAATCAAATCCTTTCAAAGATTTTGGGAATAAAATCAAAACATTAATTTTTATTTCCAAAATAAAATCAAATCTTGATTTTTATTTCCAAAACAAAATCAAATCTTAATTTTATAAAATCAAATCTTAATTTTATAAAATTTGATTTTATTCTGAAAATTGGAAATAAAAATCTTTCTTTATTTTGAAAAATCAAATAAAATCTTTATTTTCTTGAAAAGAGTTTTTTTTTTTAATATATAAATCAAATCAAAACCATAAAATCATATGAAATAATATAAAATCATATATTTCTGCATGAATCATGCTAGCCAGTCCCTTTCAATTTACGCCAAAGTCTGCCACATTTAATTGCCCAATATTTCTGGGGCTAGCAAAGAGAAACTATGTGGCCTAGATTGATAGCTAGTAAGTTCCTCCAAAAAAAAATAATGGGTAGCAATAACTTTGTAGCAAAGTGGACGTAGCAGATTTTGAGGTAACCAATTTTATCTCTTTTTTTTTTTAAGGTTGGGTTGGCCGATTCTGGGTCACTACACCAAAACATCAAAAGTTTGGACAAGGGTTCAAGGGCTGGTAACCAACAAACAAACAAGAACAACGAAACAACAATTGAGGTATTCTAAAATATCTTTTTTTTAAGGTTGGGTTGGCCGAACCCTATAGGGGGGGTGCCGAACCCTACTTTTTTTTTTTACTAACAAAATTATATTTATACACTTTTGTTTCTTTTTCTACATACATTAGGTAGCAATAGTGGGATTCTTGCTTCGTTGTTGGCATTTTTTTTTTTTGAAAATAAAATAAAACTTGTACTTATCTCATTTTTGATAGGTAAGGAATCACGATTCATCATCCACGGCCGCCTGTCTTGCTTCTGAATTGTAGTAGAGAGTTTTGTTGGCGCATTACTTGGTGCACTTTTTTATTTGCAGTAATAAGGAACCCCTCATTTGAAACGCTGTGCTTGATTAACCGCTGCGCAGCAATACATCAGTCCCACTTCGGTAAGCATGCTTTTAATATTTTCTTGCATCAATGAAGGCTGTAATAAGCATGCTTTATTTCCTTGCAATACAATTGACACCCTCCTTGCCAATTCACCTGCTTTGCTAAGTCCATTACAAAATAAGGTAATCATTCGGCAGCATGTCATGGCTCTACCTTTTGTGATGTTCATTTGCAAGGCTATGTAGGGAGGTGTCGAACCCTATGAATGTAATAATATTTTATTTTTATTATTATTATTATTTATTTATTTTATTTATTATATTTTTTTTAACTTAATTTGTTGAACTCTTTAATTTGATTTGACAAGTTTAATTATAGTGAAAAAATCTTAATTTATTTTATTTTCCCACTCAAAATATATAATGTGCTAAAAAAAATTAAATCAATACATGTGCAGGATTAACCCCATTTGTAACACTCTTCCACTTTGACTTGCCACAAGCACTCCAAGATAAGTACAAGGGATTCTTGAATAAGCAGATTGTGTCTGATTCTTGCCCCAATATTCAATAAATATATTTTTGTTATTTTAATTTTCTAGCTGTGATTTGTTTTTGTTTTTTTTAAAAAAAAAAATTAATTTTTGTTTAATTTCAACTAGAGGGATGATTTCAAAGCCTTTGCAGATCTTTGTTTCAAAACCTATGGCAACGGAGTGAAGCACTGGACTACAATCAATGAGCCACAAGTGTTTGGGCAGTTTGGATATAAAATTGGCATGAAAAATCCAAATGCAAAACCTGCAACTGATCCTTATCTTGCTACCCACTGTCAACAATTTTTTTTTTATCTTTCTTTCTTTTGTCTTCTGAGCCCCATTACCTTGATTATATCTCAGTTTTTTCCCTCGGATATTAAAGAAAGATTGACATTTTATATATATATAGGCTATATAAAATCAAATCTTAATTTTATAAAATTTGGTTTTATTCTGAAAATAAAAATCTAATCTTTCTTAATTTGAAAAGAGATTTCAATGTGCAACATGTAAAGAAAATATACATGATGCTAGGATGTTTTTGTTAGACTAACGTATTATGTATAACAATATCGCAATAACACATGCCTGTGTTTAACTAATTTGATAATTTCGCTAGTTTTAAACAAACAATATCATATGATTTTATTTTTTTTTATTTTTAATTAAATTTTTTTTTATTTTTTTTATTTTGTTTTTTTTTTATTTTTTTTAAATAAAATAAAGTAAAATCTTATCTTATTTTTCCAAATAAATAAATAAAACATTTACTTATCTTATTTTTGAGAGGTCCTGTTGATGAGCACGTCTCGCATCCAAACTGAAGCCTTGATAATTCTTTGGGCAAAGATGACTGTAGCTTTGATAATTCTGACACCTCTTGTATGAGAAAGTCTTCACATGCTTCCAGCTTTTATTTGCCATAAAAAGGATAAGCAAGGTGTTGTTCTCTTCAACAGGCAATCAAAGCTTATGCTGAACCCTTCTATTCACGGTACTATCATGTAAGCAAGGTGCTTATGCAGATTATGTGAGCAAGGTGCAGCTTTTTTTTTTTTTTTTTTTTTGAAAACCCAAAGAAAGAAAAAAAAATTCTTTGTATATAGCAAAATTACTCCAATTGGTCGAACCTTGGAGGACCGAATACTAGGGGGGCCGAACCCTGGGAGAACAGCTCAATGTCTAGACTCCTTTTGACATTTTTTCTTTCTTCTTTTCAGGTGTCTTTGAGGTTACATATCAAACCTTCTTCTTTGTCATGGTGAGCATTTCTTTTCCCTTTGACATCCTTACATTGCATTTTTTTTTATAGAATTCTTATAATGAACTTTCTTTGCTTGTATGCCCTTTCACCTGAATGCTCCGCAGAACCAAAAACCACTATAGTAGGCCACTATCCTACCATCGAAAGTTGATAGGGTAGAAATTTGAATGATGCGTCGCCGACACGAGGGCCGTGCGATCCGTTGAGTTATCATGAATCATCGCAGGAACGGGCAGAAGCCCGCGTCGACCTTTTATCTAATAAATGCATCCCTTCCAGAAGTCGGGGTTTGTTGCACGTATTAGCTTTAGAATTACTACGGTTATCCGAGTAGCAGATACCATCAAACAAACTATAACTGATTTAATGAGCCATTCACAGTTTCACAGTCTGAAACTCAGTTGGTCATTGGTTTCACCTCTTAAGCTAGAGGTCTCAAGTTCAAATCTTGACAGCTAATATTCGCCACGTCAGATCTTTGCCTATTGAGGCACTCGCTTTATTTGATGCTCTCCATCCAGATGTTTCCCACTCGCCATATAGTGACCTTGGTTATCCTCCAGGTGACCAAGGTTTCGAAGAATCCTCAGCCATACAGCATCTTTCTGCTCCTCCACCCCTTGACTCGACAAATTCAATGGTGGCTTCTAAAGTAGCTGCTACCAGAGCTTCCTTCAATCCAAATGGGGATCTTATTTCTTGGAGGGGTTTTCAGATATCGTCTTCTAGTCGGGAAAGTCTGGAGCGTCTCCTAACTCGGTTCCCGCAGATACTTGACCTGTTAATTATTAAGGAGACTTCCACCCAAACCTTCTTCCTAGATCAGCTCGCAGGCCTTATTTATAGATTGCACACTCTTTCTTTATATTCTTTGCGAGTTGAGGACTTGAAGAAGTTTAATGATAAAGTAGACGACCTTGCAGCCATAGGTGTTGACATGTCTCCGTTTCGTGATAGATTGACTCTTCTCAAGTCAAATTTTGATCTTGTTTCTTTACATTCGGAGGTTGCTGTACGTAAGTGTGAAGATGAATCCTTTTCAGTACAGCTTTCTGAGCTTGATGAAGCCGCCAACAAATTGAAGATTCAGTCTCAAGATTTAGAGGGCCGACTTTGGGAGGTAGAGCGCCAGCGACGGGACTTAGAGTCAACTACCCAACAAGTTAGGGAACTGAAAGCTGCAAATCTTAAGATTCGAGATGCTGTCGTTGCTGACTTAGAAGCTTTAGTTGTGCCTCCACTTCATTTTGATATGTCTTGGCCTTTAGATCATAACTTGTTGTAGTAGTTTTTTTTTCGATTTCCTGTTTTAGAAACTCATTTACACATGTTTCATTTATCAAAATGTAGTTTCTTCAACCTTGTTGATTGCTTTTAATTTGAATGATTCCTTAAAATTCAATATTTATCATTGAATCTGAAGTTATTCAAATTAATATTACAAGACAACCACAAGTAAATATGAATTTTATCAAAAACATATATATATAGTTTTCACAAACCAAAACTTGACTTTATACTCTTTTTTTTTTAAAGAAATTTAAAAATAACATTCAAGTATAAGTGAAAGTTTGTAAATTTATTGATAATAAAATTGCTTTTAACGAAAAGCATAACGTTTCATTAGTAAATCTTGCTTTTGTCGAATAAAGCATAACGATTGCCACTTTTAGAGGTAAAGTGTAACTTTCTTGATTTTGTCGAATAAAGCATAACGTTTGCCACTTTTAAAGATAAAGTGTAACTTTCGGGGTTGAGGGCTTATACTCAGGTGCCTCAATCACTTTTGAAGTTGAAAGTGTAACTGTCGAGGGCTGTTAATCAGGTTCCTCGATCACTTTTGAAGTTTGAAAGTGTAACTTCCAAGGGCTGTACTTAGTCAGGTGCCTTGATTACTTTTGAAGCTGAAAGTATAACTTTTTGTGATGCTCTTCTCATGTGTAATATTTCTTTACCCACTTCAAGTTCAATGGGCCTGAGACAGCATCTGATCCCACACGAGATATCTTGCAATACCCGCTTTCAGAGATTTCTCGTACCCTATACGGGCTTTCCCATTTGGGGTAAAATTTAGTGGTTGGGGTCCCCCTCATGACTTGAGTTGCCGTTTTGAGTACCAGGTCCCCTACCAAAATTCGTCGTGGTACTACTGCGGTATTGTATTGTCGTCGCAGTCTTTCATGGTACCGTTCAAGCTTTTCTTTAGCCTTATCTCGAAATTCAACTAAGGCCTCCAGGGCTGCTGGTCGGTTTTCTTCCTCGACCAAGCTTCGAAGTCTCATTGGAGCCGAATGTATTTCTATTTCAGCGGGCAAAACAACTTCTTCACCATAAACCAAAGTATATGGGGTCTCGCCTGTAGGCTTCCTTTTTGAAGTTCGATATGCCCATAACGCTATTGGTAATTGTTCTGCCCATGTCTTCGGATGATCGTCTAGGGTTTTTGATAAAATTTTTATCAAGGTTTTGTTTGTAGCCTCTGCTTGTCCGTTGCCTTTCGGGTAGTAGGGCGATGATTTGTAATGTTTCACCCTGTATCTTTCCATCAGATTTTTGACGTCCCTATTGATGAAGGGAGTTCCATTATCCGACAAAATTATCTTCGGCATCCCGAAACGGCAAATGATGTGCTCCTTGATAAAATTGGCCACTGCTGGTCCCGTGGCCTTCTTCAAGGGTATTGCCTCCACCCACTTTGTGTACATCTCGGTGGCAGTTAAAATCCATATGTCACCCTTGGAATTAGGGTGAATAGGACCTATAAGATGCATTCCCCATGTATGAAAGGGCCATGGTGTTGCCAAGGTTCGCAAATCCACGGTGGGAGCATGGATCAAGTTTCCATGTATTTGACAAATGTGACACTTTTTAACAAATTCTAGACAATCTCCCTCCATCTTTGGCCAGTAGTAACCATGATCGATAAGTTGTTTGTACAACTTGGCTCCCCCTTGGTGTTCATCCTTGTGCATTTGGTAAACCAAATCTTTGGCTTCACCTAGTTCCAGACACCGTAGGGGCTTGCCATTGAATCCCCTTTTAAACAATTCTTCGTTCTGCAAAAAGAAACGTTGTGACTTTCTCTTGATTATAATTGCGTCCTTCTTTTCGGTCGGAAGAGTCCCGCTTTGTAAGAACTCCACATAAGGGATTCGCCAATCCACTATGTCTTCAATGAAGGCGCATTCATCCTCCCCAGGGTATTCTTGGCATGAAACACATTGGCGTTGTAGGGCATCTGCTTCCTTCTTCATTTCAGGCCAATAATACCCTTGACGCTGCAGCCTACGATACAAGCCTATGTCTGCCAATCCGCAGTTCTCGTCATGCAGCTGTTGCAATACTCTATCTGCTTCCTGCCTCCCTAAGCATCGTGTCAACACACCGTCTGCTTCTTTGTGATACAAGACACCTTTGATGATGTTGTACTTCTGTAACTTCACAGTAGGTATTATTCCCTCCTTTGTTTGCAATTGATGGGAGATGTCGTATCGCCAATCATCTATCATATCTTTGGGGAACAAATTTAGCACTGTGGTTGGGAGGGTTCTCTTCATTACCTTTACATCCAAATCCTCACCTTGGACATAAACTCGAGACGCTACTGTTGCTAGTGCGTCGGGTTGTTTATTCTGTCCTCTTGGCACATATTCAATCACCACCTTCTTGAAAGACTCCATCACCTTTTGTGCTATAGTTCGATATGGCGCCAAGATAGGTTCCTTTACTCCGAATTGGCCTCTTATTTGTTGCACTATGAGGTTAGAATCTCCCTTTACTTTAAGATGTTTGGCTCCTAATTCTTGAGCCGCCAACAACCCTGGTATGAACGCCTCATATTCTGCTTCATTGTTTGTGCAAGGGAAATCCAATTTGTATGACAAGGCCACTTCATTCCCTTCTTTAGTGGTCAACACCACTCCTGCTCCACCTTTACCTTCTGCAGATGATCCATCAAAAGCCAAACTCCACCATTCTGGCTCCTTATTCATCAACTCGATTGATTCTACTTCTTCACCCGGAAGATCTTCAGAAGGGGGTTCATATTCTCCATTTGGAAATTGAGCCAGCAGGTCTGCCAAGGCTTGACATCGGATCGCCTTCGGTGTTACACACTTGATGTCGTACTCTGAAAGAATCATCATCCATCTGGCAGGTCTTCCTACTAATGCTGGCTTAGTTAATAGGTATTTGATTGGATCAGTTTTTGTTGCAAGCTTTACTTCGTGTGCTAAAAAATAATGCCGCATTTTTTGCGCAATGAATACCAATGCTAGGCAATGCCTCTCCACCTGTGAATACCTGGTCTCTGGTCCTCGGATTATCCGGCTAATGTAATATACAGGTTTCTCTTCTCCATCCACCTCCTGCGTGATCAATCCACCTATGGACTTCTTGGTAGATGTGATGTACAACTGCAACGACATTCCTCTTTGTGGCACTATCATTGTTCGTGCTGAAGCCAAAATTCTTTTTACCTTCTCAAACGCCTGTTGTTGGTCTTGCCCCCAGTCCCATTGTGCCTTTCTTTTTAGCAATTTGCCAAAAAGTTCTATGACTTCGGCTAATGCTGGCATGAATCTTCTCATGTATGAAACTTTCCCTAGAAAGCTCTTTAACTGTTTCTGCGTTTTTGGTGGGGGCATCTCTGTGATTGCTTTGGCCTTGCTTGGGTCCACCTCTAAGCCTCTATTGTGCACCAAGAAGCCCAAGAATTTTCCAGCCGTCATCCCAAATGCGCACTTCTTCGGGTTCATCCTCAATTTATACCTTCGGCACCGCTCAAACACTTTCCTCAGGTCCTCCATATGAGTTATCGCCTTCTTGGATTTCACTACTATGTCGTCCACGTAGTCCTCCACTATATCATGAATCATGTCATAAAATATGGCGTGCATTGCCCTTTGATAAGTTGCCCCCGCATTCTTCAACCCGATTGGCATTACTACATATATATAGTAGAAATTCCCAAACGGGGTACGAAAGGCTGTCAACTCTGTATCTTCTACGGACATCTTTATCTGATTGTAACCCACAAACCCGTCCATGAATGACATCATCTCATGATTAGCCGTTGCATCTACCAAAGTGTCTATATTGGGTAATGGGTACATGTCCTTTGGGCATGCCTTGTTCAAATCTCTGAAATCCACACATATTCGTAGCTGTCCATTTGACTTCTTTACCGGTACAATGCTGGATAGCCATATTAGATGTTGAATTGGCTTAATGAACCCTACTTCCAGCAACTTCTTGATCTCTTCCTTTATTTGAGTTTCTACTTCGGGAGCATAGTTGCGAGGTGCTTGCTTTACTGGCTTCATTCCCGGACTTATGTTTAGATTGTGCTCCACAAGATCCTTGTCAATTCCGGGCATTTCGTCGTAATTCCAAGCAAAGACATCCCTATATTCTCGCAATAATTGTACAAGCTCCTCCTTCTGTTTAACATCCAGCTCCTTGTTGACATAAGTCGGTCTTGGCATTCCTTCCTATGTTGCCAAATTAACTTCCTCTAATTCATTTTGTTGAGGTTTTGGCCTATCCTCGAAACATTCTAGAGCTGGTTCTACCTTCTGTTGTACAACTTCTTCTTCTTCATTATTGCTGGAGTGGGGGACACCTCCTGAGCCGTTGGGTTTACACGCTTCCAAGGGCTCTTCCCCCTTGCATCGTCACAATCGAAACACCACCTTTCCGTCTGGTTTAACAACCCTCTCCCATTTTGTCTTCTGGCCTTCGTCAGATTGTGCCATCCGTTTGGCATTTATTATACTTCTGGCATCTTCGGGGTCTGCTGGCCTTTTCTTTTCTTCTCTTCCTTCTTTTTCTAAGTCTACTACCATGAGCTTCTTATTTTTGGAACATTCTCCGTGTTCCGAGGTCTTCTTCTTCTCTTTTTCTACAGGCACGAACTTATCTTCCTGCACTTCCTCCCAGCTTGCTAGTCTTAGAGAATTAGGCTTTGCGATCTGGTTCTCTCCCTCTTCAGCGACATCATCAAAGAAAGTTGCTTCGGTGATGTATGCCTCCTCTGGTCCAAAAGGGTTCCGAGTTGCTGGTACCTTTACTTCTCTCCCTTTCCAAATAGCTTTAAGGCACTGATGAAAGACCGAGGGTACTACCCCGTAGTCATTTTGCAAAGCCCTTCCTAGCAAGACATGATATGATGCATCCACCTCGGCAACATGGAACATTACAGGCCCTCGAATCTTCCCAACTTGCATGTCCACCTTAATGTGTCCCAGGGTTCTTGTGCTTTGGTTGGCGAATCCCGTAATGTTCGTTTGTTCCTTCACAATCTTCTTCTCCGTCAGGCCTAACCGTTTGAACACGGTGTAGGGCATTATATTTACAGATGCTCCATTATCAATGAATACCCTCCGCACCTCGATGCCATTGATTACTACTGTCACATACAGCGGCCTGTTGTGCGGGTATCTTATCTCTCTATCAGCTTTAGAGAAAGATATCTTATTTTCTTCCTCCTCCATCGTCTTCACAAATCCTTTACTCATGGCCATACAAGTCTCATGCGTCTCAGAAGCTTTGATAATTGCCCTGGTTGCTTCAATCCTTGCTTCCTTGGCCAATCCTATCTGATCGAAAAAATTTCTGAACTTAGCTCCGTTCAACAATGCCATTACCTGCAGGCCTGGATCACACTCCTCCTTTTCTTCCATCATCATCTCCACTTCTGGGCTTGTGCTGTGAATAACAGTGTTGCACGTTTCCTTCCCTTTGTGATTTGGCAGCGGCTTGTCATGAACACTACTTTTCTTTCCAAGTTCAATCTCCCCATTTGCCAGCTTCTCGTGGAATATCCTCCGAAGGCTATAACAATCCATCGTTGAGTGTCCCGCGTATTGGTGGAATACACAGAAGTCTGGTCTTCTCTTTATTTCTTCTGTCACTGCAAATCTAGGCCTCGGGGGTTTCACCACTCCATGTTCAACCCATTGTTCATACAAACCCCTGAATGTTTTCTCACTACATGTGATAGCCTCCGGGATTGGCTTTCTTGCATACTTTTCTCCAGGCTTTCCTCTGCTTCGGTCAAAATTTTTCTCGTGTTTCTCCCTCTTGCCCCCTTGTGGTTTTGACTGAGAGTCAGCCAAAGCCACAGTTGCTGTCCTCTTGCCCTTCCATGTAACCGTCGCATGGTTAGTGGGCAATGTCATGATTCCTCCCAAGTCCTGTGCAAAAGATGAGAGGGTCGCGAAAGAATCACAAGCCTTGGTAATGAGGTGGGGCTTGAAAGAATCCAAGGCACCATTATTGCAAATGCTGACTAATTTCTTTTCTTCAATCGGCTCTGCACACTTCTGTGCCTGGGCCCTGAACCTGTCAACATAATCTGACAACTCCTCATTCGGTTGCTGCTTGAACTGCATGAGCTCCACAATGGTTACCTGTTTCTGCACATAGAAAAATTTCTTGAAAAATTGTAATTTTAAGTCATCCCAATCATGGACTGACCCCTTTTCCAAATTGTAGTACCAACTAAAGGCATTATCCGTCAAAGTCTTATTGAATTCCCGCATCAACAAGTTGTGGTTATTCACTTCGTCGTATCCGAGCCACGGAGACATTGACTCTACAAACCTGACAATATGTTCCCTAGCATTTCCTTTCTCCCCGTTGTATTTTGGAAATTGCGGGGGGTGCTCAATATACCCTGTTGGGTAAGGCTGCCTCCGAATGTGTGCAGGGTAAGGAGGAGTAAAGTCCAACTCTGAGGGTCGAGATGTCTGTCTGCGAAGTTGATTGATCACGTCAATCATATCATCCTTCGTCACATACGGGCTTGTAGCGTGAACTCTCTGGGGTGTTGTGATATATTGTTGCATCGACGGTGTGTATGGTAGAGAAATTGGTTGATGAACACTTGCATCATGAATAGCTGGCACTGGTGGAAGTTGCTGGCTCATTCGCTGGATATTGCTTGGAATGATTGGCATTTGCACCTGTGAAAATGATGGAATAGTTGCTGAGATGATGTTTGCCTGAGGTTGGCTTGCTTCCATCCTAGGTTGTGGTACGTCGCCACTGTTCTGGGCTTCCAAGTTGATTATTGGAACCGATTGACTTTCCGTTAATGGAAGTACAATATGGTTCTCTTTGTTGTTGCTACCATTATTGTTGTCTTCCACACCTGCTTGTTCCCCATGCGAACTTCCTGGGAACATGGCCTTGAAAGTGGGAATCTGCATCAACTGCTGGCGGAAATTCCTCATCTCCTCTTGCTTCCTCTGCATTTCCAGCATCATGGCCATCATCATTCCTTGCCCTTCTCGTGCTTCCTTCAATGCCTTGAGCATCTCCAGTTGCACAGCATTCGTCGGGTCTCCACCTGCATCCTCGCCTTGTCTTCCTGCGCTTGTGTGTTGTTGATTGGCCATATGCGGTGATGTTGAACTTCCTTCTGAAGCGTCTTCAATAAGTGGTTGGTCAAAATCCAAGTTTGCGCCTTGGAAAGCTCGAGTGGCTTGCCTTGGAACTGGATCCGGTGAGGTAATGCGGTTTGTTGGTGAAGCAGCTCTTCCTGTAGTTCTCCCACTTCGAGTTGTGGGCATACCCTTCACGAATTCTACACCTCCCCAGCAGAGTCGCCAAATAAATGTGGGCAAGGAAATCGTACCTTGCTAGGGTTAGGGTTTCGTGTTGGCTGAGGAGGAGAGAAATCCACGAAGAATACGGAATTGATTGATTGATTGAAGAGAGGAGAAAAACAGGTGGGCGATTACTCCAACGACGCGTGGCAGAACCCCTAGAATCCAGGAACCGTATTAGGGTAACAAGGATTCCAAGAGCCTTCTTGAGTCCTTCCCGTTGAGAGAATGTTCAAACCCCCTTTTTAGTGCTTTTAGGTGGAATCTCCGAGCCTTTAAGTCATCAAAAGAGGGTCTCTTTGATCTTCTGAGAGTCTAAGTCTTCAGTCTGAAGAGAGGTCCCCTTCCCAATGGAATGGAAGGGGTATTTATAGGGTCTTCTGGAAAGTAGTCATGTGCGAGGCACATGCTTTCAGGAAAATTCCAGAAATGCCCTTTAGTCATTGGAATAATGCCCATGTTGCCCTGTCCTTCTAGCCACCAATCCAATCCCTCAATCAATTCCCGAATCGAGCCGCCTCTACGAGTCTTCTGCCTCGGGACGCGTGGAGGCTTCTCTTGGGTCTAACATATTTATTTCTGACTTTTTCGTCTTCACTCCATTAGGTTATGCGAACCCTAATTTGCACATTTAATGAGGCCATGGAACCCTAATCACGCATTCAATTCAATTAGGTCATGTGAACCCTAATTTTACACTTGGGCCCACAAGGAGTTTTCCTTAAAGATGCTTCACTACTGTATTCCTTAATTACCAGGATCAAGCAACAACTGATGTTACATATGCTGCTTTAAATGGCTTGAAAAAGGGTGATTAAATTGATGCTTCTTTAAACACTAATTGTTGCTTGAGATACCATCAGGTTGGTTTTCAAGTAAAGTGCATGTTTTGACATGGATTTCAACTTTTCTACAGCCAAAATATGCTCTTTTTATAAAGTCTATACAGTTTATTCTGGTCTATTTGTTTTTGAGTTAATTTATTTTAAGCCTTGGTTACAAGAAACTAGGATGAGAATAATTAATTTATTTTTATTGAGTTTGGACCTAATCATTCTTTTAAATTGGTTATGTATACATACATTATTTACAGGTTTATTAAAATTGGATAACATGAACCATGAAATAGGGAGTTGTGTGGATAATACAGAAATGAATTTAGACTACATATACAATTTGGAAATAGAAATGGAGGGGGATGATTTGAGTGTAGAGGGGTTGGATGTGAACAATGCTAAAACTTTTTGCTACTATCCCCAAGTAGCCGATGAGTTTACGCGTAAGCTAGGTCAAAAAATTCAAACATTAGACAATGATCACACTTTTTACAATACATATGCAATGCATGCTGGTTTTAGTGTGCGAAAGTATAATGAGAAAAGAGGCATCTCTTTATTTGTTGTCTCCCCATGAAGTGAGGAAGTGGCGGAGGATGAAAAATAAAAAAGTTCAGATTCCATGAAGGTAATATCCATGGTAGTATGAAACCTCCGAGTAGTGGGATCATAACATCAGTATCCTTTTGGTGTGTACCATAAACACACATCGAAGAGCATGCAAGGATCCAATTTAGTACATTAATTGATTGTTTAGAAGGTGAACATACGCCACGCAACCAAATATCCGTGGAGGTAGCATTAGGATAGATGGCAGCAAACAGAACTTGCCGAGGAGTCCTAAACTTTAAGAGCTTAGAAGGAAGGCAGTTGATGAGGTGAACAACAGTGGTAACTTCATCTGACCAATGGTGAGCTGGAACATGGGCACTCAGAAGGAAAGTCCGAGCCTCGAAATTTTTTTTTTAAATATTATGGAGTGGATTTGATATAATGTTATAGTCGTGGGTAGTATTTATAAATTTTGCAAAGTATGCAAGTTGTCATATAATATTCGATTGGTCGGGGAATATTCGTACGACGACACAATCATTGGTGGACCCCACAACGGAATTATTGTCAGATTGAGAAAACGACAAAAATATTTTATTGAAAATAACGGCGGAAGTTTTACCGTTAATACTGTTGAACTACTTGGTAGTAAAAGTACAGTAATACGTGTGGTTGCATAGTAACACACGGTATTGATTATTAATGCTTACGTGAGAAGTCACTCAATTTTGTTCGATTATTGATATAGTAATTGTTGCATAGTATCTCGCGTTATTTGATTCAATTAGTGTCGATATTTTATATAATATTAAATCAATAATTGAAATGACAGAGTTATTAATATTATAAATTGCAATATTAACGATGTCTAGAAGTTCTGACAAGGAGAGGTTTGGTCACCTAATTGCGCGCCAATAGGGAGAAATCCTTATTGGAAAGCCCCCTCTTTCCTGGGAACGACCTGGTCGATTAATATTGTGAATTATAATAAAGATGATAAATGTTGTTAAAATTATTAAGGTAATTTTTATGAAGTTTTGCTTATTTTATAGGTTCCTATTTATCCATTTTTCAAAATAATCGGTAGAAAATTATTTAAAGGTGGGGCCCACATGTGGGGCCCATATGTGTTGGGAAATAATTTTGGAAATGGAAGAGTATACGTATGGAAGTATATGTATGTTTTGAGTATATAGTGGAAGAAAATGTTATGTGAAACTGATAGGTGTGTGAGTGGAAAATGGTGGAAAAGTAGTAGTGTGATAGTGATGTGTAAGAGTGTAGTGAATTTGATTATTGGGTGGGTGGGGGATTGATGTTGGTTATGGGGGAGAAAAATTAAGTGGTGTATATATAATATTAATATATATAAGTTGAAAACATGTGTTTATATATATGTATTATATTTTAATTTTTGTTGTGATTTTATTGGTTAGTTGATTGACTTTATTGTATTTGGTTGAAGAAATAAATCTGCAGAATTATTTTTTCTTGCACAGTACACTTCCATTCTCCTATAAATAGAAGTTCATTCCTTCATTATTTCTTACGAATTCACTGAAACTCTATAGAGAGAAAATTATAGAGAGAAAGAAGAAAAGATTTCTGCTACTTAACTACTCTTATATTCAGTTCTTTTACGGTAAGGGATATTATTCTTTTGTATTCAAGAAGAGAACTTCTGCTATTCCATTTCTTTATTGTTCTGTTGGAATAACCTGTATTCGCGGGCTACCCTATACTTGGTGACATTCTTCTATTATTCTGTCTTTATTATTCTGTTGGAACATCCTGTCTGTGTGTTTTACACCGGACCTGGTTCCGTCTTTATTTATTATTCTGTTGAAATATTCTGTCTATGTGTTTTACACCGAACCTAGTTCCGTCTTTATTTATTATTCTGTCGAAATATCTTGTCTGTACGTTTTACGCCGGACCTGGTTCCATTATTCATTATTCTGTTGGCACATCCTGTCGGTGTGAATTTCACCTGATCCGGTTCCATTATTATTATTTTGTTGGAATAACCTATCTATGTGAAGTACCGTATGCATGGTGATTTCTTTTATTATTTCATTCGTTATTATCCACAGTTGGTTAAAATTTTGACTTCTATACTCCATGAAATTAGTGAAATATCCTTGATATTTGCGCTTCATCCAGTATTTTTCATGGAAATATTCTTTTGAGCATTCTTGAATTTTACTCTACAAAACAGTATCATGTTGACAATTTGGACGTTATTTATTCGTGGACAAATTAATTCTTGAACTTGTTTTATTGAATTCTTATATCATTGTCATCATCCTCATGTTTATATTTTTGAAAGTCATATGTGGCCTGTAGTGCATAGATGGACTTGGTATGATTATGACCAGGGATTATTCGGTATAATCATGACCGTAATGTTACAAATGATGTGATAAAAGTCTTCATTGGCCCGTAGAGCATTGATGGACAGTTGTTGGGATGATCATAATCATTGATGAATACACAAATATCCTTGGCCCGTAGTGCATGAAATTTGTGGTCGTGACCCTAATAAATATCCTTGGCCGTAGTGCAGGGATGATGTGGATTATTTATTAAGCTGAGTCTCAGTGGTAAAAGTGATGAAAATTTTTTAAATCATAAAAGATAGTAGATTCTATTCTCTACTTGACTCTTTTAATGGATTGCTTGTTTCGCTGCAGTTAAACTTGATGTCTATTGTATTTTATCAGTTTAACATTGTTGAAGACTAATGATAATTTATTCTACATTATCTTAGTCATAATATTTCTTACTAGGCTAGTTGAGTTCACATTTTCTTTCACTGTTCTCTTCAGAAAATGAGAACGTAGCCGGGACGAGTCGGGGAATGGAGTGATGGTCCGGATATGATAGTATTAGCTAGTAGTCCTCACTATTCTGTTAAATAGTGTGATAATAAATGTAATGAGGACTTATTCTGAGAATAGATATTGTCTAGAAGACAATATTGTATTTAAACTCACAACATATGTGTTGTCGTATTTTACACGATTGCTGTATTATTAGTTTGTATTTGAATTTTGTACTATGTATTTGGCGACTCAAGATAAGTGATGTATACCTATTTTGGGGGCGTCACAACAACCCCATTTTGCTGCGGAGTTTGAAGACATAACATTTCGTGAATGAGAGACCATGTTTATATAAGTAGGTTGTGAATTGAAGATTTACATGTACCCCACCGTTATCCGAGTGAATGACTCGAATTGAAGAGGCAAACTGTGTCCGAACAATAGCATGAAAGGACTCAAAGATACTAAATATTTCATCTTTATTTTTAATTAAATAAAGTGAGGTCATCCGAGTGCAATCATCAATAAATAACACAAACCAATGCACTCTAAATATAGTAGGTAAAGGAGGGGGACCCCATACATTAGAGTGAATTAAGCAAATGAAGTATCACTTTTAAAAGCTTCATGGATAATTGGCACGATGACTTTTTGCCAAAATACAAGCACAATAAAAAATTGACAAATCCATATTTGAGAATAAACCCAAGAAATGAATGTTGTAAATACCCAAATGAGGGATAGCCTAAAGAACGATGCCACAACCATATATGTTGAATCTTGGACTCTTGAGAGGACGTACACCTGTTGTGCACGACCCAGACTGAAGTCTTCTATGTAGTATAATCCCCCTTCCTAGTACCACGCCCAATTAGATGGTGGGAATATCCTGAAGAAAAAAAGAATTAAGATGCATTAATACCATCCTAGTACCATTTGCATCCTAGTACCATTTGGTCGATACTGTGACAAAAATATTTTATGAAAATAACGGCGGAGGTTTTACCGTTAATATTGTTGAACTACTCGGTAGTAAAAGTACAGTAATACGCGTGGTTGCATAGTAGCACACGGTATTGATTATTGACGCTTACGTAAGAAGTCACTCAGTTATACTCAATTATTGCTACAGTAATTAATGCATTATATCTCTCATATTATTGATTCAATTATTGTCACGGTATCATCTGCATCCTAATTCAAACCTCTTAGAAACATTCGCGTCATTCTCTCCTCATTACTGACCAAATGGGATGCAAACCGGGACAACTCGACGAACTTGGCTTCGTACCGCGATACGGTCATGTTATTTTGTTCCAGTTTAATGAACTCTACCTCTTTCATGTGACGAAAACTTTCGGGAAAGTACTTGTCGTTGAACAATTCTTGGAACTTCTCCCAAGACATCTTCAGTGCGGCAGGTTGAGTACGCTTTACAGATTCCCACCAGTAATCTACCTCTGCTCGCAACATGAAGGTGGCAAAGGGAACCTTTTGCTCCTCGGAGCATCCCAAGAAATCAAATATCTTGCTGATCTGCTTTATCCATGTCTCTGCCTTAAGTGGTTTTGGCTCTCCAAAAAACTCCGGTGGTCCCAGTTCCTTGAACTGCTTAGCGGTGACCGTCTGAGAGTTGCCAGTGTTTCCACCTGCATATTGGACAGGAGCCGCTCTTGCCTAATGTCGCATGAATTGCATAAAGCCTCTGAACATTCCATCGTTCATCATTTGGTCAGTATTGTTGTTTGCATGAGGATTGTCGCCTTCCTGATGCATATTTTCCCGATTATTGATCTGTGGAGACTCAACGGTCTCCTGTTTCTCAGATGTCATTTTCAAATACTGCCACAAAACAAGGATTAATTAACATATCACATATTATCCCTATACTCTGACCGAACAATTAAATATCAAATAAACTTAGGTAGCTCATACTAGCGAAGGAATTCCCCGTCTCTCCCCTCCTAGTTCTTGTCTCACATCTTAGCCAGAGATCATATCCCTAAGCTTTGATACCAACTGTGACGCCCCCAAAATAAGGTATACATCACCTATTCTGAGTCGTCAAATACATGGTACATAAATCAAATACAACTTAATTATACAAATGTCGTGTAAAATACGACATAATACAAACTGTGAGTTTTAATATAAATACTGTCTTCTAGACAATATCCACTCTCAGAATAAGTCCTCATTACAATATTGTCACACTATTTAACAGAATAGTGAGGACTACTAATACTATCATTTGGTCCATCACTCTGTTCCCCGACTCGTTCCAGCTATATTCTAATTTTCTGAAGAGAACAGTGACAGAAAGGGTGAGCTCAACTAGCCCAGTAAGAAATATTATGACTAAGATAATGCAGAATAAATTATCATTAGCCTTAAACAGTGTTAAACTGATATAATATAACAAACATCAAGTTTAACTGCAACGAAACAAGCAATCCATTAAAAGAGTCAAGTAGAGAATAAATTCTACTATCTTTTATGATTTAAAAGGTTTTTCATTACTTTTATCGCTGAG
Organism: Panax japonicus; assembly: GCA_020205505.1. Classification (NCBI taxonomy): domain Eukaryota; kingdom Viridiplantae; phylum Streptophyta; class Magnoliopsida; order Apiales; family Araliaceae; genus Panax; species Panax japonicus. The sequence continues at coordinate 53,010,094 of CM035106.1, forward strand.
ACTCAGCTTAATAAATAATCCACATCATCGAATCACCCCTGCACTACGGCCAAGGATATTCTTTAGTATCACGACCACAAATTATTCATGCGCTACGGGCTAAGGACATTCGTGTATTCATCAATGGTCATGATCATTCCAATAATTGTCCATCAATGCACTACGGGCCAATGAGGACTTTTATCACATCATTTGTAACATTACGGTCATGATTACACCAACTAATTCCTGGTCATAATCATACCAAGTCCATCTATGCACTACAGGCCACAGATGACTTTCAAAAAAATATAAACATGAGGATGATGACAATGATATAAGAATTCAATAAAACAAGTTTACGAATTAATTTATTTAGGAACTAATAACGTCCAAATTGTCAACATGATACTGCTTTGTAGAGTAAAATTAAAGAATGCTCAGAAGAATATTTCCATGAAAGATACTGGATGAAGCGCAAATATCAAGGATATTCCACTAATTTCATGGAGTATAGAAGCCAAATTTTTAACCAACTAAGTATAATAACGAATGGAATAACAAAAGAAATCACCATGCATGCGGTACTTCGCATAGACAGGTTATTCCAACAGAATAATAATAACGGAACCAGGTCAGGTGAAATCCACACCGACAGGATGTTCCAACAGAATAATAAGTGCGGAATAATAAATAATGGAACCAGGTCCGGCGTAAAACACACAAACATTATCCCTTTAGGTCTTCGAACAATTGAAGTTCAAAACCTAAGTCATTGTCTAAAGTTCACCATTCGCGCCGCGACGCGACCCTCATAGTACTAGACTGGCGCTGCGACGCCAGTTAGCAGTGGCAAAGCTCCCGACTCGGCGCTTCGGCGCGGAACAGTGGCGTTGCGGCGCCAATTAGCAGTGCTCAACTTTACTGTGTCGGCGCGACAAATAACACTATGTCTGGCGCCGCGGCGCCAGACCTCAGTACCAGATTCTCAACAATTTGAAAAATCTTAGCGAAATTCCCGGGGCCGTAACTTCTTCGTTTTAAGTCCGATTTGGTCCGTTCAAAAGTCTACACGTCATAAATAACGTAATATACGCGTTCATATAAGAATTCGACACTTTCGAATCTGTTAACTCAAAATTGACCATTGAGTTCATTTTCTAAACGTTCGAAAACGTTAATGAGCGTTCAATGCTCATTTTCTTCGTTTCAAGTCGGAATCCGACGATTCTCGAACCCAAAACTCTTAATCACCCTATCTCACGTGTTGACATTGAAAACCAACGTTTTCAAGTCTCACGGCAACTTTTGACCCCCAATCCGGAATTCAACGTTTTCGACGTTTAACGTCTAATTACGTAAAATTCCCATAACTTCGTTACTAGGGTTCTCTAAGCCAAATCACATGGAATATATACTCCATAGATTTCATATCTACATCCTAACCAAACAAGATGCAAATGCTAACGTATTGATGGAGTTCAATCGTTTAGAAACGATCAATCTCATCAAACAATATTTGCATTATTCAAAACTATATTAAACCTTATGATTCTTGTAATCTCATGACTTATAGAGATTGAATCTATGGTAAATCATCTTTAATCTCTCATACAAGACATATACCACCCATCTATGATTCTTCAATATAAAAGAAAAATCAAAAAGAGATGGAGAGGAAAGGTAAAGATTATACCTTAAGAACTCTTATGAAACTTTCTTGAAAAAAACTCTATGATCAAGCTTCCAAGTGTATGATTTGGTTTAGTCTAGCTCTCTTTCTCTCTCAAATAATCTAGGTTGGCAATTTTCAAAACTCCAAAATGAATCAACCTAGCTTTCTATTTATAAGAAATGAGAATGGAGGGTAACTTGGACATTACACAACTAACCTCCTTACTATTCATGTGTGGTCACCAAGCAAAATACTTGGTGACCAAGCCTTTTGCTTGGAGTCCACACCAAGGTGGCTGGCCCCCACTAGCCATTGGTCATCCCATGGGTCGCCCCATGGGTTTTACCCATTCAGCGACCCACCGGTTCGATCCACGGTTCGGTTTAAATGAATTGGGCTTAACTAAATAAACATTGGGCCTAGACTTGGTCTCAACTCACTAATCCCCTTGGGCTTGATCATTTAATCCATTGGACTTATAAAATCCAACTCAAATGACATAGTCATTAAGACTTAATCTTAATACTATAAAACGAATCGTATCTTACACGTACAATAATCGTATTCTTTCCGTATACTATACGTATAATAAACGTATTGTACTTCGTATATACTCAACATATTATTCATAGGCACTAAAAAGTGTCATGAATGTATAATACTCGCATTAACCCTAACGCAATTCCTTCTACGCATATTATTTCCTTCTCGGAAATCAATATACTCAACCCTTAGGTTTTAAGTCCGCAGGTGAAAACTGCATTTGCCATAAATGAAATATTATCAGATATTCCATCTAATCTCGACATTCTATCATCACGCGTTTCTCGGAATTTCAAAATAATTCCCCGAACAGAAATGTATGAATAGTGTTTTTACGGAAATTTCTCGAAAAATAAATATTTTCATCATGGAAAATTCCAAACAATTATTTCTAACACGTAGCCAGAATACTAACCATGTTAGCACATTTTAGGTCATAGAACGACCTTCACATAGCTTACTCACATAATAATCAATTAAATTCATTTAATTCACATAATCAAATCAAAAATTTAATTGTCATAAAAATCCAATTTTCTCGGGCGTTACATTGAAAGCTAACGATAATTTATTATGTATTATCTTAGTCATAATATTTTTTACTGAGCTAGTTGAGCTCACCCTTTTGCTTTCATTGTTCTCTTCAGGAAATGAGAACGTAACAGGGACTAGTCGGGGAACGAAGTGACAGTCCAGATGATAGCATTAGTAGTCCTCATTATTCTATGATATAGTGTGATAATAAATGTATTAAGAACTTATTTTGAGTTTGAATACTGTCTAGAAAATAATATTTGTATTAAAACTCACAGCTCATGTTGTATATTTTTAAGATTTTATTTGTATTCTGTACCATGTATTTAGCGACTCAGAATAGGTGATGTATACCTATTTTGGGAGCGTCACAATATATATATATATATATATTGAAAAACTTTCTACCGATTATTTTAAAAAATGAGTAAGTGGAGTTCCATATAATAAACAAAATTTACAACGTAACACTTCATAAAAATTCTCTAAATATTTTTAACAACATTTATTCATCATTATTATAACTCGCAATATTGACAACCAGATCGTTCCCAGGAAAGAGGGGGCTTTCCGATAAGGATTTCTCCCTATTGGCGCACAATTAGGTGACCAAACCGCTTTCCTCGACAAAACTTTCTAGATATTGTTAATTATGCAAATAATAATATGAATAACTTGTCATCTCAATTATTGATTTAATAATATAAAATATTGCAACAATAATTGAATCAAATAACGTGAGATATTATGCAGTAATTACTGTAGCAATAATTGAGTATAACTGAGTGACTTCTCACGTAAGCATCAATAATCAATACCGTGTGTTACTATGCAACCACGCGTATTAATGTACTTTTATCATCAGGTATTTCAACAATTAACGGTAAAACTTCTGCCGTTATTTTTATAAAAAGTTACTTCTGTCGTTTTCTAACTCCGACAGTAATTTCGTTGTGGGATCCACCAATGATTGCGCCGTCGTACGAATATTCCCTGAAAAAACGAATATTCCCCGACCAATCGAATATTTTATAACCACTTGCTTACTTTGCAAAATTTGTAAATATTACCCACAACTATAACATTATATATCAAATCCACACCTTAATATTAAAAAAAATTCAAGAAAATAAATTTTTATTCATAAAATTTGGAGTCTTACAAACATGTCAAATATATATAGCTAGCACGAGAGGGGTGGCCTTATTTCCATTCCCGAGAAGTTTTAAAACCAAAAGAAGTTGCCAAGCCGCTACATCATGTTGTGGCACCAGTAAAAACAAAATAATATAAGCCTTTTGTACTAAAGTTTGACATAGTGGGACAACGGAAGGTATGTACTAAATTTCTTTTTTATCTTTTTATCTGACAAAGTGAGTTAGTAAGTTAATTTGACCATTATTAAAATAGAAGCCGGTACATATAGATAGTTCAACTGCTACATGTTGTAGCGGTTAGTCAGATTTTCCTTTCCATCTCAACCTTCCATGTAATTGATCAACCGCTTTCCATGGATTGAAACTCATAGCTAATGGACGACAAGAGATAGAACTGAGCAAAAAACGGATATAACCGAAATAACCGAATAGACCCGAATTTTTTTAACAGAAATTTTTTGATAATTTGATTACTTTTTGTACTTCGGTTATATCTGAATTCTTATTCGGTATTCGGTATTCGGGTCTGGTTGTTAAAATCATGCTATTCGATTACCCGAATAACCGAACATATTCATTAAAAAAAAGAAATTTAATATTTGTATGATGTACTGGGTTGGCCTGATAAGTCAAATAAGGTTTTAAATTTGGTCGAGAACAATTTTTTAGATAAATATGCATAGTTTAAACTAGAATCACCAAAAAGTGGCCCATGGCCCATGGATCCATAATTTTTGGGGGGAAAAATAGCACATCTCATCAGATTTCATCTTGATAAAAAAACAGAGCAGATTCATCTCAGTCCCTAATTCCATCTCAGTTTTGTCTCAGTTCCTATCTCCTCTTGCCTCTTGGCTCTCAAGTCTCATATGATCTCAGATTTCCATCTCGCCAACCACCATCTTCGCCTCAGTCTCCGACCTCCGCTGCTCACGATCTCACCGTCCCACCATCCCATGCACTCTATCTCTGGTATTGATTTTTAATAAGCTTTGTTTGCTGAGACATTTTCAGTTGGCTCAAATCTAATTAACTCATAATACGTACATAATACTAGTCTCTCTTTCTCTACATATGGAACTTAATTTCGGTATTAACCGAAATAATCGAATAAGAAAATCGGTAATTCGGATATTCCTTAATTCGGTTGATTTTTCGAATAGTAAAAATAAGCAAATTTTGCTATTCAGTTATAACCGAATGAGCAGTCCTAGCAGGAGATGGGTTAGCAGCAATATAGTGCACATAACTAACGCAAGTTATGGATCATTTCCCATATATATATATATATATATATATATATATATATATATATATGGGAGATGATCCATGGAAAACGTTAGATATTAACACTATTTCAACTAACGCTAATCTAGCCGTCCAATATTAGAGTTAATGGCTGAGATGAATGCCCAGCCGCTAGAGGGAGTAGCGGCCAGCAATAAATTAAAAAATCATCTCTGCTGGCCGCTAGAGGGAGTAGCGGCCAGTCAAAACGTCGACGTTTTGACTGGCCGCTACTCCCTCTAGCGGCCAGCAGAGATGATTTTTTAATTTGGCTCGACTGGCCGCTACTCCCTTTAGCGGCCAGTAGAAAGGATTTTTTAATTTGGCTCATGCTCCAGCCGCTAGAGGGAGTAGGGCCAACAATTTTTTTTGGCTTAATTACATTATCCTGATTATCCTCTCACATACTATTTATTAATCAATAAATAAAATAATAAAAAATTATAAGAATAACTATAAGGATAATCAATAATTATCTTTATACTTATTAAAATATTATCCATATACATATTGCTTATTAATCAGTAAAATAAAATAATAAAAAATTATAAGGATAATTATAAAGATAATCAGTAATTATCTTAATAAGTATAAAGATAATTATTGATTATCCTTATAGTTATTCTTATAATTTTTATTATTTTATTTATTGATTAATAAATAGTATGTGAGAGGATAATCAGGATAATGTAATTAAGCCAAAAAAAATTGTTGGCCCTACTCCCTCTAACGGCTGGAGCATGAGCCAAATTAAAAAATTCTTTCTACTGGCCGCTAGAGGGAGTAGCGGCCAGTCGAGCCAAATTAAAAAATCATCTCTGCTGGCCGCTAGAGGGAGTAGCGGCCAGTCAAAACGTCGACGTTTTGACTGGCCGCTACTCCCTCTAGCGGCCAGCAGAGATGATTTTTTAATTTATTGCTGGCCGCTACTCCCTCTAGCGGCTGGGCATTCATCTCAGCCATTAACTCTAATATTGGACGGCTAGATTAGCGTTAGTTGAAATAGTGTTAATATCTAACGTTTTCCATGGATCATCTCCCTATATATATATATATATATATATATATATATATATATATATATATATATATCAACTAGGACAATTTGTCAAACGATAGTTGGTTTGATATATTTTTTGTATATACATCACTTGCATCAGAGTTGAATCATAGGTCGTTTCATACTGCAACAACTAATGACTTCAATTTACCCATGGAGAGTACTAGTAATTATTAAATCATACACCTACAATTTAAGAAACATTTTCAAATTTTTAAGTGAAGTACATAACCCCCAATTAAATTACAATAATAATATCGATATCAAACGAAAGTTGTATTTAATAAATTTTTTTTTAAAGGGAATTTTTTGTGAAAATGGGTTTGACAAAGGGAATACTACAAAGTCTAGATACCATATATATGATCATGCACCATGCACAAATTAAAGCAAGTATATAAGGCTACACCATAATTATATTGAACCATCTCATCACTTCAAAAAGACAACTTAATATTGAAAGTATATAGCTAGTAATTAGCTTAGGCCCTTATAATACTCATTCAAACAACTTAATTTATTCCTGTACTTAGTGTACGTACTAATACTATATGATACACATATATGTGTATTTCTCATTGACATACATATGTAGTGTTATTGTTAAGCTGCAAAAACTGATATCTTCATTCCAGATTGACAATGTCCTGGGAAATTGCAAATGAAGGAATTCTGCCCTTTAACAAGCTTGATCCCATCATTTCCGCTTGTAAACACTTTGGCACCGCGCGGGGTATTGCAACTGCCGTAAGCACCCTTGTCTACAACTACCACATTATGTGCTCCTCGGCTGTATTTAAACACTGCAACAAAATGTAAGACGAACAATTAAAGTACATTATTAGTCAATCTAGCTACGTACGAAATAAGTGTCCACTTTCATGATGTATCATGACATGTACCTATGTCTATTATACTTTCAATGGGTGGTCATGTGGGACATTTCTAAAAATAAAATAAGTGAATTGGCTTAAATGACACATAACTCGATAAAAATATGTATTTTCAAGCTCACCGACACTTTATGAGAAAATAGGAAGTCGATCACTAGTACAAACAAATGTAAATAAGTTAACAACGCCAAACTGTACTTACCGAGTATATCACCGGCCTTAAAGCTCTTCCGGTTGGGCCAGCCAACGGTGTTAAAGGTCCAACCGCGGGCATCTCCAACGCTGTAGACTGCGGCTTGAGCCACTTCATATTGAAGCACCACCAAGCAGAGCACCAACACCATTGTAACTGCACTGCCTCTTCCCTTAGACATCCTTTAAAATTTTACAATATCAAAGAAACAAAAAAAAATGAGTTCTTTGTGTTTGTGAGATATGTAAGCAAATGGATGATGATGTTGGGTCATTTATATAGAGATAAGTTATTATTGGTGGCGCTGATTAAAGATGTGAACTGACCCCTCCCCCCACCCCCACCCCCACCCATTCACCAATTTAATGAAATTTAAGTGCAATTAGGATGTGGGTCACTGAGTGTTTGAAAGTTTGCGACTTTGAAGTGTGTGGGGGTAATGGGTTGGTAAGGGCCAAGGAGCATCGATCACATAAAGACTATGCAAGGAGTATTCAAGCATTCAAGATGGTCATTAATTTCAAGCCAACCATCCACCAAGTTAGACTTTCAAGGCTTTATTCACTGTTCATCGGGCAGAGCGGTGCGAGCAGATGAAACATTTTTATTTAACTAAATTATAAAAAGAAATGAATTAACTTGTATATATAAGGCTTTTCATAAACATTAAAAAATAGTCAAAAAAGTTTTACATATAATATGGAGAGGGTATACCCTTATTTTAAAAGCCTAAAAAGGGTATAGTTTTGTAGTTAGGATATACAACAATTAATAGGGTTTGAATTGTTAAGCAACTCTTTTTATGAGTCAATATGTGCATAAAGGAAATACAATCTATATTAAACTGAGACGTTTAAGTAACTCTTTGTATGAAATGTTGAGCTCTTGAAGATCATTATTTTAAAGGATAAATTTTATAAGCTATGAGGAGGATGACCTAGCCTTCAGGCGGATCTGAACAAACGTTCACTTTGCTTAACGGCAGGTGCCGTCGTGGGACGCCTCGGCCAGTGTAAGCGATCACTAAATAGAGTCAAGAGACGGTCTATCAAAAATGTAGGAGTTTCAAGTGTAAAATTGAATATAATATTTGTTTACCCTTTTAGACCCAAGTCTCTCTAATCAAGCACATTGGCGGTAAGGGTCCCAAAGTCATTTCCCAACATGCTTCACCATAACGGGTTGTAATTCAACAATATTTAGTCTCAAGCCCTTCCATTTGGGGAGCTATATTTGGTATGTACCAAAAATGTTTTTGCAAAACACTACTTTGAAATCTGACTTGGACCGTCTGGTTCAACCAGTTGAACTGGAAATCAGTTCTATGTCCGGTTGAACTAGTTTGATCAAAATGATTCGGTGAATCGAATCTTTATTATCTTCTAATATTTTTTTTAATATTAAAATTAATTACTTTTAATAATATTATAACTCAACTTTATTATATTTTAATTCATAAAAAATAATTTTTAAATTTTTTTTATTAATTACTAACACTTTATATTTAGGACATCAACTGTTCAAAATAATTGGTGCGGAGCTGAAAACGAGTTTATGTTATGTTACCAAACATAATCAAACTTTTAGTTGTGGGCCACTGCACCAAAGTCAGAGTTTGATAGGTTTTCTTCCTAGGCACTAATACCTATGCAGTGAAGGTTGGTCCTCTTTTACGTCTTTTAATTTGGAGAAAAAAAATAGAAAAAAGAAAAAATGGTATCTTTAAATTTTTTAATAGAAGAGAAAGGAAAAAAAAATATGTATGGTCATATTGCCCATATATATAATAGTGTGTGTGTATATATATATATATAGATGACGGATCTAAAACATACATCTCTTAAATAACATACTTTTATTAAAACTACGTCCTTTTGAGATTTTTTTTTAAAAAAATAATATTAAAAGAGAGTAGTTCAATTTGCTTTCATTTTATTTATAAAAATGTCAGTATGTCACCCACGACTTCACTTGTTTTTTAAAAAAAATTCCAAAACGACGTAATTTTAATAAAGGTATGTTATTTATTTAAGAGATATGCTTTTAATTCTTTCTCTCTCTCTCTCTATATATATATAGACTATATGTATATATACAGCTGTGTATTATATAGTCGGACGATTCACCCGTCGTTATAGTCCAGAATAACTATGACAACAATTGAACCGTCGTCATAACCGATTATATACTAAAAAGCTTTCAATAGAAAACGATTGACTTTCAGGTCCATGGGACATTGCAAGTGAGTGGATAATGTGAAAACGATTACTTTGAATTGAAAACGATGGCACAGAGATCTGTGCACTTTGATTTTGAGGCATTTCACGAGGAAAACTGGAAATGATGATGTTAATGTTCCCTTGGCTTTTTTATTAATGAATGAACGTCATGTCCCACCCAATCCGGTATAAATTTCAAACTTGCTTTAATTCCAAACAACAAAATATGGACTAATATCAAAAAATAATTTTACTTTGTCTAAATAAAATTCTATATTACTCCTCTGTCCAAGTTCACTCTTTCTATTTCTTTTTTGATTTTTTTAAATCTATTTTAATACTAATTTTTACCATATTTTTCTACTACTACGCTGAGTTAATTTTATTAAATAACTTCTTTAAAAACAATATGATATATATTGAAAAAAAAGTAGAAATATTTATTTATTTTGGCATTGAAATAAAAAAATCAATGAGAATACAAGGAGATTGTTAGCCTCTAAACAGGACCTCGATGACTAAATCTCTCTCTTTACTTGCAAATCCTAGGAGGAGGAGGAGGAGGAGGAGGAGGAGGAGGCTCAAAAATGGCTAGCTTATCCAAGGGACATTAAATTTAAAAAAAAAAACAGACAAGCTATTGCTTCAACTCTTCCCTCAAAATCTTGACTGCTTCAGACACCCCATCCTGAAAAATGCCAAAATTTACATGTCATGCCAAGAAGAAAATAGTTTACTGAAAACTGAAGATAACTACAAGTTTCAAACAGAAAACAAAAGTCCAAGCATGGAAGAGAGGAGAATATATTAGTCAACATAAAAGCTAGAAATGTCTATGGTGAACTAGGAAAACACAGGCTACCAGGCCATGTTTACTAAAATGTCCAATATACATATCTACGCTTTTACGACTAAGAACATGTTAGCTCGTCCATTGCTATATTTAAATTAAATTTTAAGAAAATAAAAAACATGCAGAAAGAGTATTGTTTGAGGGCTATATTCTTTGATGAAGTGTAGCTAAAAACAATTTCATACTTCATACTTGTGGATTAGGGGGTCTATCTCAGGTTAGGAAGTTTCCTTTTTTGCTCTTTTAGACAACTACAGTTAATTAGGTTCTTCCTTTGTATCCTGGGACCTGGCTTTACCTGGTAAAGAACTCCCCCTGTCAGAAAAAATGGTGCTGTTTTCTGGACAGAGGGTGTAATACATACAGGTCACTTATCCCAGTAAATAAAAAGTCCTAATCTGGATCAACTTATATGTTAACTACCTCCTGTAGGTAAAACATGCCAACTAACAAATACACCTATAGTTTCCAAGAGTAAGCATTACCTCAAGAGATAATCTTCCAGCAACCTCCCTGGCACAGGCTCTGACTTCAGGAGACAATGCATAATTTATGGCCCTTACCAGAATGTTTGCAGCTTCCCTAATGCTCGTATCGTCATCGTGGACTGGAACCAAGTGATTTCTCTTTAATGGTTCTGGGGCAACTCCAAGCCAGAACATCCTTTCTGCCCAATAGAATTGATCTAACAGAAACGGACACAATATCTGCCATAAGAAATAATCAAATGAGAAAAAGCAGGGCTGGAAGAGGAAAAGAATAAAAAAAAAATTGAGATACTAATACTGCATTAGTTAGATCGCGATTGTCAATAATCCATCAGGACTTAAAAACATTAAAATAAATAATGAAGTCAATAGACTCAAAATGTAAAAAGTTTTCCTTGCTGTGAAAATATAAGCCGGTCAAAGATAATTAAGCGGATAAGGAAATCTTTCTTGAGTACTAGCAAAGACATTAATTCCTTGATCAACAGATGTCAGATGGTAAGCATGGGAGCAAAACAGAATTCTGATCACTTCTAATATTTCCTACTTAGCCTTCGCACCCTTTGTACAACTCAACTTGTCCAAGGTTTATCACAGGTTTGACCTACCTTGAGTTTCAAGGTAAGTCACTTCAATCATACCCACTAATTATCATAATTACAAAAGTTCATAAGAAAATGACGGATGAAGATGAAGAAACAATTAGCTTGTTCATGAATAACACCTGCGGAATTCCCGCAAGTAGTGCTGCAGCTGTGGATCCACTGGTAAATTGTGTGGCCAAGAAATATTAAATCATCCATTAGTAACAGCAACAAGTCAATAACTTTGAGGAAAAATAGAAATAAGGGGAAATAAACTATCAAAACTAACCTGCCCCCATGATGAATTGCAGCATCACATCTTTGAAACAGCCAGTTATACGGAATGGAACTAGCTAGTTGCATGATATTAAGATCTTAATCAGCGGAGTGCATTCAATAGGAATTAAGAGAACCAGATACAATTCAAAACAATAGATGTAAATGTTCTTATGACTTATTTAAATATGCAGACAAAGACAGGCAGATAGCCGGCCATTGAAATAGGAATTAAGAGTCTACGAAACATTTCAAAACAATAGATGGTAAAGTTCTTTTATAAATATTCTGATGAAGAAATATTGTTGGCCCTTGGCATAAACATTTTGAAGGTTCTTGCCTAGGCACATTTTGCTTTTGCCCAGAGAAGTAGATGACCAGTATGGCAGGACTAATAGGTGGTCAAATCTGGAGCACCAACTTAGGCTTTTAAATGCCCTGACCTTGGATAAAACAAAGCTTCCTTGCATTATTTGGACTTCAAAAGGACTCTTATTGAGAATGCTTAAATGTCCAACTTATCCCTTAGGCTTTTAGCACTCTTTGGAATTAAGAAATTCATCAAAAACCAAACTATAATGGCTTTGAACACGTGATAGTGATGAAGATTGGATGACTTAGATATGGAATTCTAGATTATTATTATTCTTCCCTTCCGTTGCTCGTTTAAATTACTGGATGACTTAGAAATAGAATTCTAGATTATTATTATTCTTCCCCTCCGTTACTCGTTTTAATTACTGGTCACAGCTACAGACCCAAAATGTGTCCAATCTGCATCTTACCTAGCCCCATTCAACACAACAGCAACAGACATCCGCAACAGCAAGTATGCCTAGCGTTCAAGCGGGACAGAACTAGAATCTTATTTTTAAGTGCCATGAATTTATTCAATATTGTGAACCCATTCATGTATCTTTAATATCTTGAACTGGTGTTGACTATATAACATACACTGCAGTTTGGTTACTTCTTGTGTTTTTCTTGTTCCTACACAGCCAGCCAGACCAAGTGAATCGAAAAATTTCTCACCCTGAAAAGCAAAACAATCTGCCTCCAAAAAGAGTAATTCCATCCTTGCTGAACTCTCTTCGTTCCGAACCTGATGTTGTTTCAGTAACAATTGTTTGTATTGCAGCATCCAGTGGTTCATAGCCAGCTGAGAACAGAATAAACCTGTGGTTTGTGATTTCCAAAGCAATCTGAAGAACATGAAGAAATGATCGCGCCTTCCTCAAAAAGCCCATACTGCACATGGCAAGGTGAACTCATTTCAAAAATACAAAATAGAAAGTATGCCAAAAGAAATGACAATCTTTTTATATGCCACTCTGATCCACCTTGAGCATAACCTCTATAAAGGTACAAGCTATCAAATCTTTCATACTATCTCATTCCATGTTAAGTTTGCTTTTCACTTACCTTTATCATTGTTGTTAAAAGTTAACATCTCAAATTTCTGCAATGGTGTGGTGATGATCTGTATTATCCCTATTCGCAATCTTAGTCAAATTTCATTTTCTCCTAATTTATCCAGGTGCTAATTGTTCAAAACAACTCGAAATAACATATGACGTCCCAGATATAAAACTTGAATTGCGGAGGACATACTTCATGGATATGCCTAATTCTAGTCATATACATGGTAACATTCTTCGTATAAGGTCGTAAAAGGTAATGGACCAAGAAAGGAAATTACATAGCTTATTCCTCCAGTGACACATTTTAAAGTGAAATTACTCCTTAACAAAGCAACATGTAAGGCCTTCAATTATTAGTAATGATGACAGCCTAGATTCAGAACACACAAACCTTTTTCGTCAAACAGCAAATGAACTTAATCTTAAGACATGAATAAAAATATATTCAGTTACAAACTTGCCTTCCAACAGAACTCAGACCTATGAAAACCAGTGATGACGACGCTGGAGACTTGAGAAAAGATTGCAGCTCAGCATGAGCTGAACAAAACTCATAATCTATGTTCAAATTCCCTGATGAAATCAAAGCTGAAATTTCCCCACACTGGCTACACGAAAACTGCCATTCCTTCGGGAGAATCCAAAAGCCACAAACACGAACATTTGAAGGCCAATAACCTATTACACATGTCAGCATAGCAATGAGGATGAACAAAGCATGATTTAATGCAATTATCCTGTAACAGATCAATTATGCTTACGAGGAACGTGGAAATATGATAGCTTTGCATATGACAGTGCATAATAAAGTGTAATTGCAGTCACTAAACAGTCTTTTATGATCAAACTATAGAAGAAAATACAGAACTGAGTGAACTAGTTCAGTATTTAAACCATATAAAATGTGCAAATATGCATCTCTCTAACATATTTTAACTCAAGTACTCAACCATTATAGTAGTCCTTTGAGGAGCCCCCACGCCAGGCATTAATACATGTAATACATATGAAACATAACAAATTTGTACCTCAACATATTGTAGGGGTTTCAACCATCCCATTTAGGAAGGTGAATATTATTCAGAGACAGAAAGAAGGGAGGGCGAACACCATACCAGGGCATTCCACTACTTCTTTGCTAAATCCATACCTGTCATGCCAGAGTAGCAAGCATCAGAAAACATATCAACTTTGTCTTTTTGACAAGAAATCAGATAACTTCTTGATAGACAATTTTAGCGTCTGATTTAAAAATAATGCATCACAATGCCACTCTAACACAATATCTGAAAACGTGAAAGCATGCAATCACTGTAATGACGAGCCAATTTATTCTTTAGATAAGTTAAGTTTATTTGAAATTATATATTTCCATGTGGCTGATACACTTTCTGAGACCATATATAGCAACTGAGGTAGTTTATTCCGGTGGACAAATACAAAGCTGTTTATCAACTCGAGGATGTACTTCTACATGAAGTAATAAACTTTTTTAAGTGCACTTTTTTATTTTTCGTTTTTACTCCATTGAGGGTGGACTTCTTGTCCCCCCCCCCACCCCACCCCACCCCACCCCACCCCTTTTTTTATTGTATCCTTTCTTTTCTATTAATAAAATTTCTTCTTTTATCAAAAAAAATAAACTTTGCTGATTTACAAACCAGGCAATTTGGAATGATTGAGCAACAATATATAAAAGGACCAACAAAATTCAGATAATTGCACATAAAACTACCCTATGTCACAGTCCAAAATCAAATGACCTTGCTTTGGAGGGTACAAAATCTTACAATAGTAGAGGAGAAGAAGACCTATAATGCCATGTAGGGAGACCCGTCACTGGATCCTGGACCCATTAAAGACGATACAATGAGCTAAAATAAAAGCAAAATCCACCAGGAGAGAAAGAACTTCAAATTCGTTAACAATAAAGTCATAGCTGCTTCACCGATAAGAAACATCACGAAAGTAATGACAGACCGTGAAAGGCCAGGGACTCAATTTTAGATCAGCAGTTCTCCATGATCCCCAATCTTCAGTGAAAAGTGGCCACATCCAGTGAATAACATCTTTCCAACATACCTATTTTACAAGAAAAATGAGAATCAATTTTCGCTTAAATAATGACGTCAGTTTCAGATCTGGAACAAATAAATTAGGGATGTAATTTCAAAGTAAGCAACATTATAGTGGTAACAGGCATTATTAACATTTACACTGAGCTATATCATGTCTTGCCTTGTTAGGAGGAGCTTCTTGAAGATATTTATATAGAAGTGGAAGTTCTTTTCTGAAGAGATGTTCAAATGACGAATGGGCACTGCAACATGTATCAAAAAACAATTTACATATTTGGATATATTAAAGCTGGCAACTACATACAATAAGAATTATACTTGAAATATCACAATGTTGAATGTTGTAGTTTATCACCTATTCACCTTTAAAGGTTGTATCATAGATAGTAAAGTGATGGAGATAACAATCCGCATATTAAAGACATTATATCACACACACACACACATATATATTAAATTTATAAATGGGCCCAAAGTCCAATATATAAAGACATCACGCACTATAACTCAAAACCAATTGTCAATGAGAAGAGTTACCCCAACTCATTATATACTAGACATACTTTCTCAAGATATGATGTGGGACCACGTGTAACCACGTGTATTGAGGGTTGCATGTGAACCCAAGGAATATAAGACCCACACAAGATAAGCAAGTCTGAAATAAGCTAGTCACAAGCCAAACTCAGAAGAAAGCTAGTGAACCACGGGCAACTATTGGTCCAATTAAGTGGTACTAGTTAAGAAATGAGTAATTCTTGACCATTTAAGAATGAATTGCAAGTGAGTAAAAATGTTGGCTAAGAAGAGTGTTTAATTAGGCTCAAGGATAGCCCGCTCTAATATCATGTTAAATTTATAAATAGGCCCTGTGTTAAATTTATAAATAGGCCCAAAGTCCAGTATATAAATATATCAAGCTCTCTAACTCAAAACCAATTGGCAATGAAAAGAGTTGGCCCAACTCACTATATATTAGACATACTTTTTCAAGGTATTCGATACGGGACAAGATATTTATTCTAACAATATATAATATGAGAAAAATGTGGCTATGGTTGGTACGGATAATTAGTTGTGCCAAACACCCCAATATGACATAGTTTTGTAGAGCATATAGGTGAAATGACAAAATATCCATTAAATAAATTTGATGAAAAGACCATAATGCCATTAGTGATATGCTTTGCCACGGCCAGCTTTCCTAGCCCATATATTTATATATATATGTGTGTGTGTGTGTGTGTATATATATGTATATATACAGGGGACTGATCCATAGTCAACGTTGTAAATTTAAGTTTATTCTTATAACAAATCGTGACCGTCCAATTGCAAATCTAACACTGAAAATTATCCCTCGTTCTCAGTTTAATATTGCGGAGTTCATATAATTAAAGTGCGGATTCAAAAATTATCAAAACGTCCTTCAAGATCCTGCTTCTTTTGCCCTTCCCATATTTGACTGTGACGCCCCCAAATTTGAGTATCTTCAAACTCTAAGTTTGATGCTCCATGATACTACTTATTCAATACATCTTTATAGACATAACTGCAATTACTATATTATTACAATACATCTTAGCCAACAATCAAGTTCTAAGACCTTTACATCTTCAAAACATACTACTAATAATATTACATCATTACTAATATTACAATTAATACATAACATCTTCTATCAATAACTCTAGCTTAGCTAAAAATATTTCATTTTAAGCAAGAGTGACCAACTAATTGCTTAGCAAGTATAAACAGTTGAGTAAACAATATGAATAATATTCTTCTGAAATATTCAACAATTGAACAATAAATGTGAAGCTGCTCGAATAAATAGGAATAACAATTTCCCTTTACTCTAAACACTTTTAACATTCATGTTGAGCGGTCATAAAGACCTGAACCTTTTTCTTTCCCCTAAACTCTACATTTTAAACGACTATATGTATTTAGGTTTGACACCACTTGTGTCTTTTTTTTTTACATCACCTATGTCTTTTTTAACACCACTTGTGTCTGTTTTAACACCACTTAAGTCTGTTTTAACACAACCCGTGTTATATCCCTAATATTAGGGTTGATAATCTCATACTTATATCATAATCTGCACCAGTTTAATTTAGTTTGGATTAGCTCTACATGACATCAATAATCTTTAAAGAATTTTATCAGTTCAATATCTCATCTCTACAACTGTCTAGCCGCATCAAATAGCATAAACACATTCTCAACGCAGTTCATGAATAAACAAAACTTTAAACACATCAATAGTTCAACAATAGAACATTTCGTCTTAATTGCACATAAGTGCAAAAATTGGCATACAACACAATTTATATATCTCAACAATAAGCATAGCTCAAATACTTGCACAAATATATAAATTTGTGTAAGTGTATAATTTGAAAGAAATCAAATAACTTGCATAACATCATAATACTTGCATTCAATACATAAATCGAAAGAAAGTTAGAAACTTGCTCAATTTCGTAAATCAAACAAGAGTTAGAATACTTGCTCAAAGATAGAATATACTTGCATGATGCGCTCTGTATAATAATGACCTACACAATTTAATTAAGGTCGACATACCAATTAGCCACATAATGACTCCATAAATTAGTTTACTTTATTTTATTTTATCTTCTTTACGATCTCCATGATGCTCTTATTTTACAACTTGAAACATCATAACATCTCAAATGACTTAGCACAGCATCGCGACACTCGCACGCCCGACGCCCAAGCCAGCTTAGCAGCCCGCACAACAGCACGCCCAGCCTCCCCGCGCGCGCCCGTGCTTAACCAGTGCCTTGCCTGGGCCAGTGCTGCGGCGCTGACTCTCGTGAGTCCAACTCTACGGCGCTGCCAGGCAATGTTGTGGCGCTCCCCTAGTAGAAACTAATTTTTCAGATTTCTCACATTCTCAAATTTTAACGATTTTAGCGCTCTTACTTCGATTCTTCATAACTCCCTCATCCGAAGTCGGATTGAGCTCGTTCTTGAGAGTCTATAGCTCACTGGTTCCATATACTATCAAACCCCGAAATGCCTTAATTTTCAGCATCGATTACAAGCCAAACCATTGGCTCGAAAAATCACACTTGACCTAGGGTTTTCATTTTAACATGTTTTACTAGAAAATTCGCTATAATTTATTCTTGACGGATTTTAACCTCGTTCCACTTGGGTCGTTTACACGACTCATAAGAGCATCAAACACCCTTGACGGAACTCCAAATTACCTTGTACACAACAAGATATACTTGATCGAAAAATAGTAAATACACTATGTCTACCATTTTTCATTCTTAGGTTCTTTACTTTTGTTTTTTTCTTCCACTTTCGTGCATATTACCATGGTTTATTCATATAATCTCCATCATATCCACCTTATTCCTTCTGATCCACCATGATCCTTTACAAAACTCATCAAACTCCCTCGACAACATGAATAAACATAAAACTTATACATGTTCTAGGGTTAGGGTTTTACCTTCTTGGTTCTTTTCTTTCCTTAAAGCTTGCTAGCTTTCCTCTTCTTTTCCTCCTCTTGAATCTGAGTCTCTTTCCCTCTTTCTATCTCTCAAGCTCTCTTGCTCTTAGATTTCTTACTTGGTAGAAAATGAACAAGGGTTGGAAATAAAGATGATAGCTTTCTATTTATAGAGGAAAGAAAGAATTATAAAGTAACCTCTCTTGATTGGTCTTCTTATGGTCATGCCCCTTCTCTTCCTTAATCTTACTAACCTCCCCCTAGGTTACCTTAATCAATCAACAAAATTAAGCTAACCAAGGTTTAAAGTTAAAACAAATGAGTGCACCAAGACTTTTTGGTTTAAAGATGGGAAAGTAGGTTGATAGCATTAAATGGCTTGCTTGGAAAAATAACTTTCCATTTATAGAAATTTGGCCCTTGGCCCTCCCCTTTGGCCACCATGGTCGGGTCCCCCCTTCCTTCTCTTCCTCTATTTTTTATTTTTTCTTTTGCCAATACTTTGACTAAACCTTGGACTTTTAAGTTGGGCTTGGTTTTGGAATTCTTCTTGGGCTTCTCATTGGATTTACCCTAGCTTGAATTTAACTTAGGCTGGGCCTCAACTAAAATACTCTTGAAGTTTGATTGACCAATAAGATAAGAGAGTCGTACAATCGTACTAGTAGACCGGTAATCCCCCTATGGTGGAATCTTCCTACATTCAAAAACCGAGGAATAGCCCAAGTAATGGGCTTCTACAAACCCTCTCTTGGACTCTCCCAATTGCCAAAACACTAGGGCTTACACAACTAGGTTAAATTCTTACTTAATAAATATATATAAAACATATATTTATTCATTCATCATATTTACACAAAATAATATCCATAAAAACTTCATTTTATTAGATAAATATTCATAAACCTAATTACATGGTTACATGGTCTTCTCAGGTATTACATTGACTTACATATCTAGACTTCCCCCATTTAACAAAGAGAACGAGGGGAGGGTCCTTATGTTGTTGTGCAGGCTCCTACTCGAGAACTTGACCTACAAATTAAACCAGTGGAATTATGTTCTTGATAAGGCTGATCGCATGGTTGATATGGGCTTTGAAACCCAAATTGTCGGCATCTTGGACGCCATGCTCTCTAGCAATTTCAAATTGGAGAATGATGATGAAGAGCTTGATGAGGAAAAAGTTTATAGGACCACTTACATGTCCAGCGCTACCAAGCCACCTGTTGTGGAGCGGCTTGCCAGGACCCACTTAAGAAATCTTGTTGTTGTCAACATTGGCACTACCGGAATATCTACTGGACTCATTACCCAGCATGCGATTATGATGAAGGAATCACAGAAAATGTATAACTTGCAGAAATTGCTGGACAAACTTGGTGATAAGATGATCATTGTGTTTACAAACACTAAGAAATTTGCCCATGAACATTGTGTTTACAAACAACACAATCTCTCACACTTTACCGTCCACACAATTAAAGTTGTACAGATGGGAATATTACAAAAATGTCACTAATTTTAATATTATGATAATATACTGAATATTTTGAAACTTACCGTCCGCACTATTAAAGTGCGGATCTTGAAGGGCGTTTTGGTAATTTTTGAATCCGCACTTTAGTTGTGCGGACTCCGCAGTATTAAACTGCGAACGGAGAATAATTTCCACCATTAGATCTGGGATTGGACGGTCACGATTTGTTGTAAGAATAAACTTAAATTTATAATGTTGACTATGGATCAGTCCTCATATATATATATATATAGGGAATATATCTTAAGCTCACCCCTTATTCAACTCACCCGAGCTCACCCCTTTTTAGCGACGGACACGGCGACGGTTCGATCATACAACCGTCGTCTATACTTATAGCGACATTATATGTTATCCGTCGCTAAAAGTATAGACGACGGTTGTATGAAGCTAGGGAAATCCAGCTAGCTCGGATGCTAAGAAACATCGTAAGAGAAGTCGTCCTGACAAACGGTTATTTCAGACCTACGTGGAAAGCTTTT